>JACCHW010000021.1:0-1415871 GCA_018907185.1 Platyscapa corneri | reverse complement strand
TCAGTGACCCCTATCGATGAAGATGAGCATCTGCTGCGAAATGCTGCAGTTGTTGCCACCGCTGACATCGTGTCCTCGTCGAATATCTCGAGCTGATCCAATTCTTGCAGTTCCAATCTCTCTTTGAGCTCGTCGTCCACTTCCTCCGCGAGCTCCTCGTCTTCTTCGACTTCCTCGTCTTCCTCGTCTTCCTCGTCTTCCTCGCTAACTCTGTACAAACAATCAAGCAAAAGTTTATGGATTTTTTTGTACGTTTGTTTGACTGAATGAGTGTTTGTGGGTGACGTGGAGGACAGGCAATTTTTATTACGATAGTTATTGCTTCTTGGTTTCTCTTTTTCGTATTTTAATTATTGTTGACGTTGGTGTTGTGCGACATTTTCAATTTTAAAAATAATCATGACAATTCAAATAATTTACTTGTAGCTATCCTTCGATGACTTTGAAGGACATAAAATTTCTTGATAAAGAAATAATTACTACGACAACCGTCTTTTTTGGGAACAATAAGTTTTAGTTCATTAAAAACCATACGATAGCTTATACTTGATCATTAATGAAACATGTATAAATATAACTGTTTTCAGATCAATATCTGAATTTTAAGAATTACAAATCAGCTTACTTTCATAAAACTTTGACGTATTGCTTATATTATGAAGTGTTAAAATTTTAACTTATTTTCATGAATCTTAAACATTCATAACACAATATTTAAACATATGTGTATTTGTATGTACAATAAAAGTAATATGGATTTTTTTTAAACGGAGAAAAGTTTGGCACTATTATTACCATATAAGAATCATCATTTTTTAATCAAGTTTTTTTTAAGTATTGACGAATATTTAAATTTAGTTCCGCAAAAATTGCTTGCATATAAAATTGATAGTAAAGAAAAAAACTCGAACTTATTAGTTTACGCTTCACAAAGTTTTCTGAAATATTATAACAGTGCAAAATTAAGCATTAATTG
This sequence comes from Platyscapa corneri, assembly GCA_018907185.1. Classification (NCBI taxonomy): domain Eukaryota; kingdom Metazoa; phylum Arthropoda; class Insecta; order Hymenoptera; family Agaonidae; genus Platyscapa; species Platyscapa corneri. The sequence continues at coordinate 1,414,895 of JACCHW010000021.1, read as the reverse complement.
ATTTAATATAGATTATTCAAAATTACCTAATATTTTCCTATTTCACCTATTCTTTATAGTTTAAATATTTAAAGATTTTAATATTTTCACAATTCATGAAAAGAATTCAAATTATATGTAGATGAATTGCAAACTTATTTTTTATAAAATATTTTCAAAATTTATTAAGTTAGATTGAAAAAATTCTGTTTACTTTGTAATATTGATTTTTAGTATAACTGTATACGTGTGTAATACATTCTTCTCTGATTATTTTTCATCAATTTACCCTTTTTACATAGTTTCACATAATTTATTGATCAATTATGGTTTTTTTTATAAGCGCAATTGGAACATATTCTGTTGGCCACACATCAACCGATGTTTAATAAAATTTAAAGCGAATTCGTTTTTCTTAATTAAACAAAAAAAAACTACTATTTCGTAATTATTCCATATAAATACTTTAAATAAGAAAACTAAATATTTTAATCTACTGATAACGTATTACAAATTCTTTTTTTTATAAAAAGTCAAGTTTAAATGGACAATTACAAAATTAAAAGATATGATGAAAACATAAAATACACAAAATCTTAGCACTAAATTAAATATTAAAAAAAAAAATCATTCTTCGTTTTTAATGAATTAACTTAAAAATTTGATTTCATTCTTAAATGAAATTCGAAATTATATAGTAAAAAAAATTTTTCTCAATGAAATTAAATTAAACTGATCGTTAGATGTTTCATCACGTGTTGTTTCAGGAATCTAGTTTTGTTTATAAACAAAAAAAATTATTGTATTTCATTAATTTTTATTTTTAAAATTATTATCTACAATAAGTAACGATAGTCGAATTAGTCTCGTGAAATTAATACGAATAAATATTAAAAAAAGGATAAAAATTGTTCAATAATAATTGATCTTAAATATTTTTTAAAATGTATATATAGTAATGATAATCATTATGAATAATGAAATTCATTTTTTATTTATATCTAAAGTTTATATTTATCGATTTTTCGCGACAAAATTAATGACACGTCATGAAAAATGATATAAAAAACGTATTTTAGAAAATGTAAAATGTCAAAAACACAGCAAAACTTTTTTTTTTAGATTTATTTTTTAAATAGAGTATTTACTTAATATCGAAGGATAGGAATTGAAGACAAAATGAAGAAGCACATGTTAAAGATTCTTACTTTATTAAATAAAAAATGATAGAACGTAAAATTACAATATAAAGCATCTAACTAATAAAACGTGTAACTTTTTTATTTAAAGAAAAATAGGAATATAGATACTCATCCCTTGTAAAAAGAGAAAAGTTGGAATAAGTTCATTAAAAAAATTATTTGTAATGCTTTATTGTCAAAATGCACTATTAACAAAGTAAATAAATCTCAATTCCTTAAAAATGTAAATCAAGAGCGCTTTTTGAAGCTCGAATAGTGCATTTCCTCAATTCAATCACAAACAGTGCATTACAAGCTAAAAATTCTCTTTGAAAAGTGCATCATAATTATGAAGTGACGATTTGTTTTCAGTTTTTTTTTAAATATATACTTTCTTTTCTTTTTCTATAAAATAGAGCAACGTTTCAATTATGACTACATAAGTCAGTGACTCTCAAGGAATGCATAAAATCGCAGCGTACAATCGATGTACAATCTATATGTATGCATATATACACACGCGCAGACATATACATATATGTATGGCTTCTGAAATTCTGAACAATCATAGAAGCACTATATCTACGAGTATTTATTTTAATTTACGATAATTAAAATTATAAACATAAATACTGACTACATTGGTTGATTCAGTTTCAAGATTAAATTCAGATAAATTTTTAAATTTTTTATCTCTGATTAAATAATATTACGAGGCCCAATGATGTTTCCATAAAGAAAATTATGATATTTTCTATTATAATCTCTAATGTTAAAAAGTATTTATCGAATTTATAAATTAAATAAATTAAAGAAAAACGTTCTGCGATCGAATTTCACTTAAAAACTTAATAAACTTATAATATGATTGAAAATTTTAGATTAAAAAAAAAAAAAACAGTAAAACAATACAACCCTCGTAAATTTTTATAACTTATAAATAAAAGAAAAATTGACGCATGTCTTTTTAAATCTGTCGCACTTTACATATCGTTGAATGATTGTGAAATTATTATTTTAGAAGAAAAATAATATAATTTTGTTAATACACTATTCGCCTATATAAGTTAGAATTTCAGAAACCAAATAATTTGATGCAAGTGTACGAAGCAGTAAATACCAAACATCATCCTCGAAAAATCACAATAAACGCAATTGCGGCTTTATCAAAATATATCGTCAAACGCGTTATTATAGTCTGTATCTCCAGGCACCGGTACACTGACTATCGTTCCTTTAAGTCTTATAGAAATTACAGAATTTTAGAAAACCTTGCAATAGGAACTAAGGCACAAGATTGTAATTTCATCCATTACTGCCCTTTTTCTACTCATGTTTTCAGCAAAACACGCTACAATTTAAAAAAACCTCCATTTAAGAAATTCGATAGTAATATTGATCTTGACCTACTAATCGGAGTAAACAAATGGAAAATTTCTAGTAACAATTAAAAAATGATCAAAATATATTTTTATATTAAATTTTTTGATTGAATTGTTTATCTGCAATTAAGGTAATTAAATTATATTTTATAAATGCAAGACATTGTTCCGAGATATTTTTTTATTAGATAATTTGTATAATACTTTAATGCTTCTCAAAACTTTCTGCTGTTTTTAAAAAATTATAGCGATATTGACTATGAAGTATTGAAAGGCATGTCATATGTATCTTAAACAATAAGTATCAAAGCGATAACTGCACGAAGAAAAGTTGAGAAAAATGCATTAATATCGAACAATAAGGACGGCCTGAAAATGTATATTATCTATACACCTAAAATCTAATTCACAGAATTTGCTATTTTAACGAGTCTATTCGAAAAGGCTCGGGCGCATTCTTACGATAAATAAAAACTTATTTATGTTATATACGAGTTTCTTGTATAAAAAAGGTAACGTAATCTCGAGCATCTGCACAGTCATTTGTTATAGTTTCTATTTTTTAATTTTACAATATTTCAAATATTTTTCATTTTTAAGGTGTCACAATGTCATTAATAGTCATCTACGAATCCCCCCCTCCTAACACATGTGCAGCACTCGCCCACACTCCAAAGTGTACTTGAAAAATAATCAACCGTAATTTCCCGTTCATCTTATAAATCAAATTGTATGTAATATGAAGCACACACAGGATGCGTAATTGTTCGTTCTTTATATACAACATTGTCGTGTTTAATACATCCGCGTTCTTATACGAGAACTGATTATTCTCTTATTTATAAAAATGTGAGCAAAAACGCTGATTATTTTTCGTTTATTGTATATAGATAGATGATTACATTTGCGTTTCAGTGAAAACCTTAATTTGTCTTCTTTTTTTGTCAAATGTTAAAACTTTGAAAGAATCACTAAGCTAAATTATTTTGTTTAGGCGGTGAAATCTCGAGTGATAATGGTGCATCATTCATAATGATTGCAATGCCCACATTTCATTTTCTCCTCGATTTGACTTTTAATTCTATGCTTATGATCGTTAGTGTCATTTTATTGTCAGAAATAGACATCATTGCACTTAAGGCGAAGTCAATATTATCCTTGAATCGCGAGATCCTGTTTAAATTTATTTTAAGGTGCATAAAGTAAGTTTTAAGCAAGATGATATTTAATTAGTTACAATTACTCTGTTCGATAATTTTACATAATTCCATAGACTACAATTGAGATTTTGTTAAATCGAAATTTAATAATTTCTTCCTTATATTTAAAATACTTGGATACAGAATAGCATTGTAATTAATTTAATATCTATTTATACATTTTAACACATATGTTCAGGTAAAAAATACGCATATAAAAAAGCAAAAATCAGTCTAGTAGCAAATTTACAAAATTAATTTCGTAATGAAAGCTCAACAATTTTTTTTTTTTTTGAATAAAATTCAACTCAATTATAACTCACTCACAACCAGATATAATGTTTACACTTCTTTACACATATAGAAGATAAAAGGCTTAGACTTTGAAAGCTTAGTTTTATCATTAGTAACGCAGCTGCAAAATTGTTACCACTATACTTATTCTTAAGTGACATATGTATTTAATATTACATAAATGTTTATAGAATCCAAAGGAGATCATTGCGTTGGTATTTTTTTACTCGACATTTGTTATTTTAATAGCAAACTTTTTAAACAAAAACTTTTATTTTTTTACGTAATTAACCTTTTTTAAAATCTATGATCAATATATAATTTATTTATTTAATCTTTGAAATTAGAAAACAGAAATATTAGACTCTTTTTCAGCATTGTAAACAAAATTAAGGGATAAAGAGTAAATTTTAATCTAAGTACACATAATATAAAGTGTACATATATTATTGCAAATACTCTAAGACGGTATTATGAATGATACTTTATTTACTGCTTACATCCTTAAAATTCGAATACAATTATAACCATATATCCAAGTAATTTGAAAATTTAATAACGATTAAAATAAAAATAAATAAAATCCGCATTTATACAGAAGGATTTATTAAGTTCTCGAGAAATGTCACACTTGGTGACTGAAGTAGAAAACAGATCTTTTCATTCAACTTATTTTAATTTAGTCTTTTAATAATATTTGGTATTTAACAAATTTAATATTAATAACGAAATAAGAATTATGGAAGCATGGACAAATCTCGGCAGATCTGTCGAAAAATATAAAATTATTTTTTAGTAATTATTAAAGAATACTAAATTTGCGAATTGCGCAAATTATGTGATAAAAATTACAGCTATGAGCTTCACATATTCAAAATATATTTTAAATACATAATGTTCAGTATTATGTAAATCTACGTTATATTGATGATTCGAAACATCAAATTTTTTAAATTATTAAATACTTTAACCATTAAAACTTAATATTGCGAGATTTGTTAGAAGACCTTCGTATTGCAATTTAAGTTAGCAAATACCTGTACAATATTATTATTTTACTAAGTTAAAGTAAATCGAAATAAGAAAATATAATTTTAATGTTAAAATTAAAGAGAAATTTTACGAAGAAGTAAGTACTCAATTAATCATTACTTTTGACGTATCTTTGAATAATTCGATGTTAACAAAACTGTGCTCACTGCATTTTTTGAAGCGTCGTTTTGTTTTGATCCTACTAATCTATTAACTTATATTAAAATAGGTTTGTTTAATTTTTATACACTATTGCTTATCAAATGTTAAATTACTTATAACGAAAGCTAGAAAATTCATTTTCATGGAATGATAGAAAACGTAAATTGGTGTATTCTACTTTCCACTCGCATAAAAAGCTCATATTTTTTCATTTTAAAATGAACGTACACAACTTTTTATTTAAAAAAATTTGGTTAAATTAGCCGTCTCTGTGAATAAAGAAAAGTACTAATGAATACCGTAATGAATATCCGCTATCTTTAACCGATGGAAGTTGTTTTTCGAAAACGCAAAGTACTAATACCACTAAGTCTGAATATACAAACGAAAAGCCTATTCTTCTAATATCAATGCAGCTGCGCTACTCGTACGATAAAAGAACAAAGAACGATTTCTAGCACATCTAACTTGGAATCAAGGCGATGGTACTAGTGTCGGGTTCTACGATAACCACTTGTTGATGCTGCTGCTGCTGCTGCTGGTCTTGAATCACCTCAGCCTCCGGCGGTAGCAGAAGATTCTGCTGCTGAAGATGTAGCTGCGTACGCTGCTCTTGCTGCGCCCTCGCATTTTGCTTCGCGTGGGTTTTTAGGTGTGAGTTGAGCATCGTCTTCGAGGCGAAGCTCTTATGGCAGCAAGTGCAAGGGTAGGGCCTATCGCCGGTGTGGCTCCTCAGGTGCACGACCAGAGTCGTCCGCTGCGTGAATCTTTTCTCGCAGTGCGTGCACTTGTGCGGTCGCTCACCCGTGTGGGTTCTGCGATGGACGCTGAGATAGTTCTGGGATATGAAACCCTTGCCGCAGAGATCGCACACGTGCGGTTTCTCGCCCGTGTGCTTGCGCACGTGCACCGTGAGGTAAGTCTTGCTCGACACCGACTTGCCGCAAACGTGGCAGACGTACTCGTTCTGCGGGGCGATATTCCCGTGAGTCCTCATGTGCACCAGGAGCACTTGCTTGCGGCAGAAGCGCTTGTTGCACACTTCGCAGCAGTGCTTCTTCTGCGGAGGCACGTAATCCGGCTGGTGTAGCTTCGCGTGCAAGCGCAGACCCTGCCTGTAGCGGAACGTCGCCTGGCATATATCACATTGGAAGGGTTTTTCGCGCGAGTGCATCGACTGGTGCTCCTGGTAGCTGTTGCGCGCGTAGAAGCCGGCACCGCAGCTTTCGCACTGATACTTGTACTCGAGATTGTGGCGTCGTTGATGGCTGGCCAGATTTTGGCGGTGGGCGCTGCTGTAGCCGCAGAGTTCGCAGGTATATAGTCTGTCGGCGGGGGCAGCCCCGTTAGTGGAGTGACTCTGCTGGTGCTTCTGGGAGGCGGCCTCGTCGTCGAAGGTCTGGCCGCAGCGCTCGCATGCATACAGGATCACGGAGGTCTCCTCTGCGATCATTTCCTCGTGATGATGATGGTGCAGATGATGTGGGTGGTGGTGGTGCTGCTGGTGCAAGTCGAGGGCGCTTTCGTCGACGAAGGCCTCGCCGCAAAGCGTGCATTGGAGGACACTGTCGGGTGGCACGACCACGAGACCATTATTCGGTTTCTCGTCCAGGCTCTGCGCGGCGATCAGCAGCGAGGCCTCGTCCTCCGCGCTGAAGACCGTTTGCTGACCTTGTGGGTCCGCTTCGCCGTCTTGCGTCGGCAGCATCGCGAGCTTTGCCACGAAGTATCTGGAAAGAAAGACACGTGCTACGATAAGTCGTGGTGGGTTTTGTCGTCGCTGTATTTGTATGCTTTTTCCTCGGAACGGTCTTTCCCACGTGCGTGTCAAGTGAGACGTGTTTTCACGTTTGCTCGAAAACGTTCGGTACGATCGCGGCGTTGCAGGCTGTCGTTCGTTGGGACAGCGGCTAAGAGTCCCCATTCGCCGTTTTGTACGTTATGCCGTTGAGCCAGATAAATACTTTCACGCGTTTCAGTGTTTAGAATGTGTCGATTAAGTTTTATATAATAATTTAGTTAGTGTCAGGTAACTTTGATAGATTAAGTATTCGAATTGTTTGCGAAACTAGTTGATGCGTATCGTACCAATTATTTGTATTTTCACTATGCTTCATTGCTCTATTCAATATTTTGCTAAAATAAATCAAGTCAATTATTTGTTTTATAGGCAAGTTTTTTGGTGTCTCAACTCGATTATATTTTATATCCAAATTCTGACGTCAGCTGCATGGATAACTTAAATCTTTTTAGAATATTTTTACAGTTCAATAATAGATGTTCATTTTAAAAGGCTGATAATAGTATGCATGTATATACATGTTTAAATATATAAATAATACTGTTAACAAAATATTTAAACAATTGCAACTGCATTGAAGGGCTCCAATCAAAGGTATACTATGAAAAAATCAATTTTCATGTACTACATAATTGTATACATAAAAAGTAAGTTATAAAAAATTCCTCAGACTACTGTGTCAACAATAAGCTTATTTAAAAATGATTTCATAACCAATTCCTCTGACCATAATTGGATATCAAATCTTGAAAGCAATATCTCGACACAGACTATTTTTAAAATATGCTTTTCATGCCCATAGCAAAATTTTAATTCAAACTGTTACCTATATACCTAACAATACTTTTATGTAGTTTCTATAGTTTATTTTGTTCGTGAAATTAATACTTAAATCATTATTTTATGTTCGAGTAATAAAAAAGGTAATACCTTTAATTTTAAACGTCAATCTACAAAAATTTAATTACGTTTATGTTATTTTTTTTTATCAATTTTATGTTTAAATATTAATAACAAATGTAGCAATCCCAATCTAAAATAATATTTTCAACGTTTTCAAAAAATTTTTTAATTCAAACTTCAATCCTACTTATTTATAAACAACTTTAAATAATTTATGCAAGTATTTTTTAAAGTAAAGTAGATAATTTAAAGGAAATATGTCGCACTTTGAATCGTGTGCACTAATTTTCAGTTTTTATTTTTAAAATTATACATGTAAAATTACCTACCTGCATTACTTATAACTAGATTAAAGATGTTAATTGAAGTACTGCATATGTTGAAAGGATGTCAAAAATTAAATTTAAAAAATATATTAAAACCTTATTTTTTGTAATATAATAAGATATAAAAAAATTAAAAAAACAAATGAATGAATATCTTCACTTTGCGTATAATAATTAAATGTAAGTAAATTTAATTAAATTAAAATAATTATAAAACAGTAAAATTAAAAAAAAACTAATGAAATGACAAAAAGAAAATATGTATTAAAAATATCTTGAGGATTGAAAATTAATGTATAAATATAACTTTTATAATTTTTTTATTATCATTATAACACGTTTTAATACATATTGATTACAACAAAATAACTCTTACCTGTTTAATTATAAACATTAATTTAATCTTTGTATCAAAATTGATAAAAAGAAAATCAAATAAGCCAAGAAATTATGAATTTTTCATTTTAAACTTTATAATTACTAATTACTAAACAAATTACATTTTATTTGTCGCATTTAGAATTATTAACTTTGATTTGAAGCATTAAAGGCAAAAATTTACTTTTTCAATATATAACATTAAGATATCTAATAATGAATAACTTGATCTCTGAAAGTGAGATAAATTTTAATATTTAAAACGTTGAAATAGAAATAAATAATTAAATTTCATTGTCAATTATGAACAAAGCTACATAATAAAGAGCGATTGAACCATTTTTTGTAATGCATTAAATAAATCAAATATTATCATAAATTTTTATTTCATATTTTTATGTAATTTTTTTTTTGAATAACTTAAAACTTGATAAAATTGATATAGCCACAACTTTTACAACTATTTATTGCAATGATAAAATAGCACTCCTATTGTAATATTTTGTTGTTTTAATGTTTAAAATCTTAAATACTTATTAATAACTAAATAGTTTACCAAACGTTTAAGCGTATTTGATCTTAATATCTATTCATACTGACATTTTTTGCATTATTTATTTTTTGAGTAATTTAATAGAACTAGGCACATTTGTATTTTATTAAATTGACATTATCCATTACAAATAAATGATTAAACTTTCAATTAAATCAAATTCACACTTATAAATTGAATTGCTTTATAGTATTTATTAGTTATATTTGCGTTTAAACCCACGACGGGTATAGATGGCACTTCTCGAATAACTGCGAGTACAAAATTGATTACTACATATCACTTTCTGTATTTTTATTAAAGGCACCGTAGAATTTCCTGATAAACCCTAATAGGATTCTATCAAATATATAAATTGTCCCATTTTATTTAAATTTTTCCGGCAATTATAATATTTCTAGGTAATACTATAAACTGCTTTCACTTTAGAATTTTTATAACCATATTTTCGCTTTTACGTTCGATTTGATCGTCTAATATCTCATTTATAAACATAGAAACGATATATCACAGTGTTCATTCAACAATATGTTCTACATTAAAAATTCGAGCATCAAATTTGACACTTGTATCTTTAAAGCTATGCTACTAGTTTTTTGTACCTTTATTTTTTAAATTTGGCTTCTACGGTTTCATTTTTCGTATAACTTTATATTGTCTTATTATACACGAGATATCACGCCAATGTGTTTTTTGTTTTTTATTTAAATAACGTGAATAATTTATCTAAATTGATTTCTTATGGGTAATATAAATATATAAATGAAAATTATTGTAATTTAAAATAATATAGTAGACGTAATGGCATGAAGTAAAAACCAAACCAATATTTCATTATCGTTGTGTTATATACATCACTTCACTATTAATAATTTTATATTTTATTTTAATACTGTAAAAAATTTCAATAAAATGTTTTTAAAAATTCGAAAATGTTTCATTTTGCATAAGAAATATGTCAAATCTAGAAGAGTAAGATAGTTTTTATAAATTTCTACAAATTTTGTCCATCAATATTTTATTTGTATGACTTACACCCTAACCTAATCAGACTACTAGCATCGAACAAGTCCAAGAAAACTGTAACCCTAAAAGCTACTAAAAAAGTAAAGTTCGGTAATCGGAGCTTCAGTGCTTCTTCATGTGATTAAGCATGATCGTACGGGTGACGAAACCCTTACCACACAATGTGCAAGTGTAGGGCCTCTCACCCGTATGATAACGTCGATGAACCGTGAGCGTTGATGCCTGCGTAAATGATTTGCCGCACATGGCACAGAGATAGGGCCTTTCGCCAGTGTGTATTCTTTGGTGAACAACGTAGTACTTACGATGGGTGAAACCCTTGCCGCACACATCACAGATCAAAGGTCGAGAACGATGGACGGCCTTGTGCGAAGTGAGCGACTCTATAGTGGGGAACTCCTTGGCACAGGTTTCGCACGAGTAGACGTTGCCGGTCTTACCGTAAAGCAATGAGCCGCTACCGTCTTTACCAGCCGAAGCATTACTGGTGGCTGCAGCATTTGTGTTGGCCGCCCTTTCGGACTGTCCGACCAGTGGCTTATGCGTCTTGGCATGATGGTTGTACAAATTCCGAGTCTCAAATCTCATAAGGCAGCGAGAGCAAGAATAGGGTTTGTCTTGGCCGGCAACTGTGTCGTGCATTTTCCTGTGCTTTTCAAGCAGAGTCCGATAGCGGAAACTGGCCTGACAGCGTTCGCAAGAGAAACTTTTGTCTTGGCTGGCTGGCACCGTTTGGTGTACTTGACCGCCGCCACCGGTCGTCGATTGATAATGTGTTTGACTCGGATTCGAGGTATTCACAAGGCTTGATGCCGTAGTCTGCATTCTAGGCGATATATGAACGATTTGTTGTTGCTGTTGCTGCTGCTGCTGCTGCTGCGGTTGCACCTGTTGCTCGATTGGCAGCTTCATGTGGCTTTGGGCAAAGAAAGTCCTTGAGCATACGTGACAGGTGAAACGCATAAGTTGAGTTTCTCCAACGTCTAGCATCTGATCGACCTGATCGCGATGCGGATGATTCATCTTGATGTGGTAAGTGAGCTTTAGCCCGCAGTTCGGACAAGGATGGGTTTCGGTTAAAATCTGCATATGCTCGTGATAAGTAACCTGCTGTTGTCGCTGTTGCTGCTCTTGCATCGCGACCAAATGGTGATGACTGAGCGAAGTCGTAGACGGCATTTGCAGACTCGAGGAGAGAACAGACGCATGAGAATTGAAGAGGAATGACGGCTGCTGTTGGATAACGTTACAACAGCCACCAGCAGAAAAGTTGAGCTCGTCATTTTCAGATGTCGGAGACAGTATCTGACGAAGCATGCCGGAGAGGCCGCCAAATGTCTCGTCTCTGCAAAGTGACAAAAGTCCCAAAAACATTGACGCTACCGCGACACCACGAAATCTAATATAGGATTTGGAAACCCAGTCGGTGTTAAGATGCACTCAGAGTCGTACCTGTTTAGTATGGCTACTTCAAGTGATACTTTTTCTTTCATTAATTAATTAATCAATTCGTTCGATGACCTCTCATATATATATATATATATAAAGCGCATAACAGGTGAAATCTTATAAGCAAACTTTTCAAAACAATGTACAGAATTACTAAAAATATAAGCATTCGTTATATTAAATAAAAATTATTTTTTAGCGAATGACTATTCAACTGAACTTTTCAACTATTTATTATTGTTCTTAAAAACATGAATATGAAATATAAAATACTTGTTTTTAGTATCAAAACCATTTGTATTTATTATTATATACTTCGTTTTTTTAAATTTTATAACAATTTATGTTGAAAGAAAAATTAATTTATAAAATATAAAAAATAAAATTTCAATATTTATTATTATATCCAATAATATTAGTTTAATTTATTAAAAATAGAACATGATATAATTTATTTTTGAATTTCAAACATAAAATCATATAGTCGAGTTAAATTATTTGTTATTAAACCAGAGTGATTTGTTGTTAACAGTAATTTATTAAGAGAAACATATTTATCATTTACTTATATACATCCATATTAAATTTCAATTATTAAAGCCGAGATATTTTTTAAACTCAAAAATTTCTGTATTTTTATTTTAATAAAATGAATTGTTAAATCTATTTATTAATTTACCATTAAAATTTAATTTTTTAGTACAAGCTACTCTTTGAAAATAAAAGTTTGATATAGGAGATTTTTTGTGTAAATACATGTATATGATTTGAACTAAATGAATCTGTTTGATCTTCAAGAATTAACAATTAGATCTATAACTATTCAAACATCTGTTTCATTCGGAATGTAGAATTTGTTTGTCTTCAAGAAAATGAATACTTGCGCAGAAAAGATATTCATCATTAGGATATATTTTTCTGAAATGCTCCTAGCTATTAATTATAGTAAAAATTCTTGAAATTTATTAATAACGCAAAATTTTGTTAGCAAACAACATTTCCCAATATAAATTTCTCACCGTTTATCTCTTATGTGCAAACACGTAAAAACCTGTGTAAAATCATTTAATGATTATTTTGAAACTAAGGCAATAGTCACATTATGAATATCATCAATCTTTATAAAGTTTATAATTATAGTTTACAGTAAATTTAAATATAGAATGTAATTTGTATTTAAAACATTAATTATTTCCCTATGTATTATTTAACATATTTTCACTATAATAATTTTAATGCGAACTTTTCCGTTTATTTCAATTTTTCATTAATAATTAATTAACTTTACATGTAAAGATTTTTCTCGTGTATTGAAATTGGTTTGTAACAAAATAATTGACTATAAAATATACGTTTTATGATGAGTTAATCAATTATACATTGTTTGACTAAAAAAAGAATCTATGCTTGTTAAACATAAGTCACGCCTATATAATTATAATAAAAATACAATGTTTACTCTATGATAATTATGTTATAATAGTTATAAAGTATTTATTTTGTAATAGTGCCATTATGTTTGCTTTATTGATATTCAACTATTTTTTATTTTATATATATTGACGAGCTTTTGAAAAAACTAATTTATATCTGCGCAAGGCTGACTTAGCTAAGTATAATTAATCGAGACACGATAAAATTTCTTGAATTAAATTTCATGATTTAGTATTAATATGAAATTGTTAGTTCTTCAAATTTATTTATTTAATAATTTTTTATAGATAATGAAGAATATGATATTTTAAAAGAATAAATATGAAACATACGGGCTTAAATTATATATTTGTAAAATTCAATAAAAATAAACTTTTTTCGTGTCTCATCTATTTATGAATGAAATAAAAGTAATTAGAAGATATACAAATTATTACGCGATGAATATAATAAGACATCTTTTATATTTTCGTATAGTAAGTGTTTTTGAGCTTAACAATAAAAAAGAAAAATATTAAGAGAATTGAAACAAAGTTCATTATGTTGAACCTAATTAAAAAATTCTCCAAAATATTCTACGATTGTCCTGAATTTTTATATTAGAGGTCATCGAAATATAATGAGTGACAAGTTTTGTATAATCCTGATTAATTATATACAATTTATATCACAATTTGTATTTGTTTAAAGCTTTATAAGAAATATGCAAATATGTAATAAATAATAAAATTTCTTTGTATTTACGGTTTTCATACCATTAACTAAATATAAGCAATTAATGATTCTTACATGAAATTATTTAGCTCACATTTGATTTATTATAACTAAACAGTTCTCCGAGTGCGAAACAGTGATAGTGCAGAGGTCGTTTGTGATGGTTGTTTTCAGCACTGAGAAAATTAGATTTGGAAAGACTTACCGTAAGGTATATATTTAAATGTTATATTATATTTCTAATTTTGAGCGTATATTTAATGAATATACAATATGGGCTTTAATTATTTATAAGTAATTGGAAATTCTAATTACTCATTCATAGTAAAAATTGAAAAAAATACTTTCCATTTTATATCGTTTGTAGTAGATTAAAAAAAAAATTATTGATGTTAATAAAATTTTAAACAGTGGTTCTTACTTTTACGAAATTTACAAATATTTTTTTTTCTCTAAACTAGAAATAATGTACATAATACCTCGGATAAAATAATTCATAGCAATGTTCAATAATCAAAGCTCTTATAAAATTACTTTTTTAACTATATTACGAATTAGCTTTTAAAAGTCTATACAAATTTTATTGAAAGTTACTACCACAGCTTTTTATATAATTATTAAATTTAATAAATATTTTAAATACAAATGTATGTTTGAATTATTTATGTATTCTTAGTAGAAGTCAGATTTTTAAATTGGTAAGAAATTGGTATTTTATGATGTTGATAAAAACGTTATAAATCTTACCTGATAATTTTTTTTATCAAATATAGTAAAATCTATATGAAAAGAACTAATTATTAAAGAAAAATTATAGTTCATGATTATGCTTAATCTTTAATTTTATAAAATATTGATTTCTAATATAAATAATACGTTTATTACATCAATTTTTCTCTAGTTTTACAATGGAATTGATAAAATTTTTATTTTTAATAATTAATGGAAATAAAAAAACTTAAAAATCACTTAAAAAAAAAAATCAAGAATTTCATTTCTTACTTAAAAAAAGAATTATAATTAAAAATTTTATCTTTACTGTATATAATGATACTTCATAAATAAAATGCATAAATACGATCGTAAACAAATTAAAATAAAATAACATTCAGATATTTTTATCAGTAATACATAATTTTTTACTTACAGTAGCATTCATAAATAAAGTTATCCTTAAGCACGTGGAATGTTAGTAAAAAGTAGTGATCATGTGTGACTTATTTGAGAACATTTTTACAAAATCTTGTTTTCTCAGTGTGAAAAATATTCTTGACAATTCTTGAAAAACTTCGCGATACATTTTATCGTATTTTAACTAAAATCAACAAAAATTAACCGAAAACAGAAAAATATTAATATTGTAAAAATCATACATTTAGCTAAGTTTTAAAGTTATAATAGAAATTTCCGTGGTAATCAAATATATTTTTAGAAAGTATAAATTAATACAGCTTACCACTGTCATGCATTAAAGATTTTTTGAAGTTTCATCAAGCTTTGCAAAATTTGAAACAAACAAGGAAGAACGATATAACAGAGGCAAAAAACATAAAACAAGCAATTTCGTGTAACGATACATTTTCTATAAGACGCGAAAGTCTTTAATGAATACAGAAATAAAAAAAAAAAGAGTGACTACATTTTTTCAATTTGGTTCATTTTCTTCCTCACAAAGTTACATTGCACATGTACGATATATAAACAGCATTGCTTGTGTGTTCTGCGAAGTGCAAAGTGCGTTGGCATTGCATATTATTATTATAAAACAGTCAAAAATATTATTTTTTTATTCTTTTAATACAGTATGAGCTAAATTGTTATTACGAAAAAACCGAGTAATACGGTTAAAAAATTGTCATTCGTCATAGTCATAGTCGCAGAATGTTATTAGTAAAAATGCGTATTTCAACTTTATATTTTGAGATCTTTGTTTACCTATTTATTCGTTTTCTATACCAATAAAAAATAGTATAAAAAATGAAATGATAATTTTTTAAAAATTTAATAGAATAACTGGTTTTTTATGGGGTTGGAGGAAATTTATAATAAAAAACATTTTTACGTTAGTATAAAATTTATAGAAAAAGTCTCACCTTAATTTATTATATAGATGAAGTAGTATTCTTGTTATTAACAGCTGCACACACTTTATATTCGGTATCCAAAGCTGATTCTCCCATTCATATATCTTCAAATTACAGTATATTTTTTACACTACACACGCGATTTCATTTTACACTCATGAATGTACGAAAATTAAATTAAATCGGAAAATGTCGTTCGCTGTCAAATGATTTAAATAAAATCAAATCGTAAACTTATGTTCGAAACGTATAATCGAAACTGCAAAAATAATTTCCTATATTTATACTCGAAAACTCTTGCTCAGTTGTTTGCACAAAATGTACAAACTAAAAACCTGACGCAAGACGAGTATAAAAAATCGCGATAATTATATTACATAAAAAAATTTGTAACCCTAAGACAAAATTTTCGTATGTTTCTTTTGCCAGTTTTTGTCACGCTTTTATTTTTTTAGCAAAAAGAAACGTACCAGTGATAAAAGAGTATTTTTTCATAAGACAAAAAAACGCTTAAATTGTAAGACTAAAAAAATAGCCTTTTAAGAGATAATTAGAGGTTAATATCATATGTGGGCAGTTAATTTTTTTTCAATATGGCGATTTGTCAATAATTCAAAACACGAATTTATTTATTCGCGAAAATTCATTGTTTTGAATGTGAAAAATAGACGTTCAAGGGAAATCGCTTGAAGTCGACACAGTTCAAAATAAAAAAATTCAACAATCCAATCAAAGAATAAATTACGGTAAATTATAAATATAAATGATATATTGTAATATAATAAAATATGTGATATATTATTAAGTTTTAATACATCTTATAACTACTTAAAAAAGGAGATACTCGCCTTTTATTATGTAGATTCGGACCAAGGATCACAGGTTCTTGATTGAAAAATCTTCATCCGCAGCTGCATCTTTTTTCTTCGAATTTAATTTATTTCCAAATATACACTTTTTTCTTTGTCAATGTGACAAAGTTATCAAAATTGTGCCATGATATACGCGAATAGTTAAATTTCAATTGAAGTCGTCTACGTATGTACACACCTTGACGTATATATACGCACATATTCGTATCCTTATATACATATAAATATAAACACATATGCACGTATGCGCATATATGCATACGTATTCGCGCGCGCGCGCGAATCCACACACACACGCACACACTATATTTAATATAATTATTATATAAAATGTATTTAATGATCCTGACGTCAGAAAACAATCATCAATGTTTAATCGAGTACTTTTACTCGTTTAGAATTTGTAAAATGGTTATTTAAATTTTTTTACCAGCGTATAGTTGTACTACCGATATTAAATTCGTAATAACGCAACGCGTACCAAAACTTGTGTATTAATAAATATGAGCGATTTTATAAGCCTATCGATCGTCAGTGATGTCTTTTAATCAATGCTGATCAAGTGCGGCATTAGTGCCTTTACGTAAGCGTGGGAATGTTATATCGACAACATGTAAACATTTTGTTTTTTATTTTGAACAGAGAAATTTAAAAATTTTTTAAAATGAATACTTGAAATACACATCGTCTTAACTTTAATGTAGAAATATAAAATTCCTCTGTTCAATTATATATGTAATATCTAATGTGGTACACATTTCATTTAAGAATTACAAATTTTCTTGTATTTACATTTACCAAGATTATATAAATTGCAGTGAAAATCACTGAAAGGTGTACCAGGTACATGCTTTGTGTACACATAAATAGGAATGAAGTATACAGTAATTTGTTAAAATTTAAGTTTGAAATAATTTCAATGTGAAAAAAACTTTTAATCAGAACCAGTATTATAATTTCATAAATAAATAATTTAGTCAAATTACCGAATACTTAGAGTCAAAGATGGTTGTGGATTTGAGTGTGTGCACTTACCTTGTGCAAATTGCACCTTATCATAGAACTGACTGGTGACTAACTCTGATGTTTAAATTTTTCAATTTCTTTTTTTATAAAAAATATAATTTGATAAAATCTCTATATTATATACTATATTATATATATATATATATATTACACATATATATATATTTTTGCTCGCTATTAAATGACTAATAGAATTTTACTAGCATTTATAAAACAATTCTTAAAAACAAATATCTATCATCCATTATTAAGCTAAAAATATATTAATTGTCTACAAATTATTTTTTAATGCAAAGCATTAAGCCCTTAATAAACTGACCGAAAATAAAATTAGTTCCTTAAAGTTGTTTGTGTACACCACAACATTACATCTTTGACTCTTTTCTATGTAAATATAAGTTAGAAACTTACCCAGTTTTAGGATCGCCATCTGCAGTCTGAGGTATTGTCATTTCAGAGATTTCTGAAATTTTTTGTTGTTGAAGTCCTGATGGACCAGCTTCATCACAAGGTATTGACACATTTACAAATGTAGTTGGTTCCAGAGGACGCTCACTCACATCTTCTTCAGTTTCTTCTTTAACGGGTAGTCCTTTAAAATCCAAAAATAATGTAATCTTTGTTTTTCAATTCAGAGCATAAATAATTAAAATTTTACTGTTTTATTTTATACAAAAATTAAATATTAAATTATATAAAATTTATTTTCATTAAATTTTTTTAAAAACCAATTATTTGAAAAATATATTAAATAATCTCAAAAAAGGAAAATATTTTTTCACTAACAATGTAAAAACAACATACAAAAGTAAATACCTTCTTCGGTGTCACATCCATCATCGGAATTTTCTTCTTCTTCACTTTCTTCCTCTTCTTCAACAAGATGTGCAACAGTAGTTTGATTTTGGTCCATTTGATCATGAATTGTTTGTGTGCTTGACCCTGCAACTGCCTGAACCGCTTGTACAGTATTGGTGGAGTCCATAGGAACTGAAGTGAATTGTTCATTTCCAGTAGGCATTGTTATGAGAGACATATTGTCAATCATACCTATATCCATATTATTTTGATGCCCACCTACTTGCATTACACTACTGTCTAACCTACTATCACTACTCCGCTCCTGTTTCATCACATTCTGTAAAACATAAAATACTTTGTTACAATTAAAGTTCACAAGCCTAGTAAATTTTCGTTTCCCTTTTTTATTTTATTAATTTTTATCAAAAAATTGACTCAATTAAAAAATTACATGTAGTTAGTGTATCATTTTATAAACTATGTTAAGTTAACTTTTTAAAATAAACATAAACATAAATTAAAAAATAATACTTACTGAGTCGAGGACTTCTGTTACATAACTCTGGTTGTCCTCGAGGCCACCAACCTCACCAAGCCATTGCAATAGTTGTTTTTCAGCATTTGCTGTTGTGTTCCAAAATTGATAAAATAATTCTACTTTATATACACAGTCATCGCATATTTTCTTGGGTAATTTGTCGTCTCTTGAAACCTACAAATAAAAATAAAAATAATTAAACACATAAATATATATAAATCAAAATATATTTTTATTATTATTTTTTAAATAAAAACAATGAAAGATTTTTAATGTTTCAGAATCCTACAGAATAAAATGTAATAGTTTCTATTTTTATCTTTATTATAAAAACTAAACATTTTTTAGTTAATAAGAAAAAAAATTGCCTTTTAATAAATAGAAAATTTTTTGTGAACTATATTCAAATTATTTGTAATAAAAATAATTATTTATTTTCACAAACTTATAAACTATAGAAATTAATACCAAAAATTTGTTAATATTAATTATTATATATTAGTTATAATTACAAATTCTGATAAAAATTAATTTAAAAAATTCAATTTAAGTATGTACATTGTTTACTGTAAATCATGCATTTCATTGTAGCAAGTCATTTTTTAAAATTTTATTCTCTTAAAAAACAGCATACATAAGAAAATATTGGAAAAATACGGATTTTTTGTCTATTAAGTTTCTAAATATATAGTAGGGTTGGATGAGCCAGAGATGGACAGAGACCGCGCGTAAAACCGCGCAACGCAAAATGGTGGTGGCGAGCCAAACAAAGTTCGAGCGTCATCGACATCACCGTACATATATGACGGCAAGCACAAAACGTAGACGGTGAAAAAGGGAAGATTCAGGAGTAGAGGGGAAGTGGTGTAAGAGACTGGAAAAGAGGGGGAAAGACAGAAAGAAAGAGAGGCAGATCGATTCCTCACTATGAACGCTGCGCGCCAATGAAATCAATGCACACACGAACTGTATGCGAGTAGAGCACATTTTTACTTTTCTTCTCGTTATTTTTGAATTGTACTGTATAAGATACGTAATAAACAGACAACACGTGATGCCGGCTTCGTTTTTGTGACGAAATTGGAACCATGCTCCTAGAATAGATAACCAATGTTCACTACCGGTCTAAACGCGTCGTTACTAGAAAGGGAGACGCAAAACAATAACATAACCGATTATACTATCTTACTATTATTGATTGATTTCTAGTACTACAGAACTTGTTTTAAGAAGAATATAAATATTGATAAATCATGTTTTTTATAAGTACTTATAAAAATTGTAAACAGAAATTTAAATTTTTAAAATCGAAATAAAACAATTGTTTCTTGTTACAAATTAGAATACTTATTAAATTCAAATTTATAATTATTCATCAAATGGTAAATAATTTTTTTATTATAATTTTATATATTTCATTGACTAAAAATGAGTTGATAGATTGACTTGATATTTTCTAAGTTTTATTGTGATAAAAATGCAGAAAAAATTCGTTAGCGTTCCCTGAAGTTCTCATATTTTAAACAGGACAAAGCGAAACGACGAGAAGGGAAAGGTAAAAGAAAAGCCGAAGGTTCACGCATCTTCCTTCTCTTTCGTTAGACAAAGACAGAACATGCAACGAGTAATGGCGATGTCTTGCACACCACGTAAAATGAAAAAAATTTTTTTAAACAAACTGCCACTAGCACGATACCAAGTGATTTGTTGTTTTCATGCGTGACAGCCTTAATAATTGAGTACACGAGGCTAAACTTTTTCCCTCCCAACTCATGGACAAGCGAAGTAACTATACTAGTAGGAACGACAACCGCATGCACGCTTCATTGTAAAAGAAGCCTTGTCGGAAAGACAGAAGCAGGGGAGAAGAAAGAAAATTTACGCGCTTAGACAAATCGATGTATCACAGACAAAAAGTTAAATATATTACAATTTTGTCAATAATAAACGCAGCTGCTGCAGAAGCGGCCACAAAGATGGCGGAAACGCCGTCGCGCGTGCACGCACAGAGCAAGCTTACCTTGACCGGTAGGCAGGCGGTGATCTTGAGGAATATCTGGCGCACGTCGCCTTCATCCTCGAATATCGGTACCGAAACACGGTCCTTAACAAGGCACAGCCTGCAAAGGTCCAGATAGTCGAGGGACGACATTTTGCCCCGCTGAGCGCCAGTTTCGCCGACCAATACTGTCTCCTTCGTGCACGGCAAAGGCCCCGCCCGCAGCGAGTCAAAGAGTCGCCTCGGCGAACACTCGTTCGATAGTCCGCGGCCACAATGAACGTTGCCGGCCGCCGCGGCGCAGCCAGCACCGAACACAGATATAACGATTCACTAGCGCCACCTGACATGTTTCGCGCGTTTAACAGCCAATAGGAACAAGAATTTTATTGGAATGAAACCTTATGCATTTTAAAAGTTAACTGCTATTGGCTGCAAACTAGCGGTCTCGTGTGTTTGACCTGCCCCCACTTTCATGGCTGCGTTGCCACGTTTAAACACGGCATTTACTAGGTTCTCCTTCTATTACTTGCGATTCGTTGACTTCCGGTACAGCTCGGCTGCCTTCGCCGATATATTCTAGCATATGGAGGGACAGTATGAAATTTATCGATCAAAGATGAGTTAAGTTTTGGTTGTGGAAATGAACAGCGTTGCCGATATACGTTCTTTTCAATTTTTTTTAAAACTCGCGGTATATTTGAAATGTATGTTAAGAAATTTCATACTCGTGCAAATATAAAAATAATCGCTTGTATGTCATGGGTATGAAAACATTATTTTAGTTTTGAATCAAGCAGATTCTTATATACTATTTTTTTGAAAAATATAAATTATTACTCCATTATATAAATTACTACTCCACTTGTATAAATTATTAGTCATATTTTTATAAATAAGTAAAACTAAAGATATAATCACATTGTTTTCGTTAATATATCCATATTATTGAAATAATTTTATTTTAGCGCTGAAAAAATGTAATAATTTTTTAACGTTTGCAACGATCACTAATTTACTCGAACATTATATTAATATTTTCATTAATATTTTAATATTACGTCTATTATAACATCTAAAAAACTAAAAATTAAAATAAAGATAAAAACTTACAACTGTTCTTCAAAAACTGTCAACAAAAAATTCGTTTTTATAACTTCAAATATACAAAAAGTCAACTATATATTTTCAAATTTTATGAAAATGAAAATAAATTTATTGAATCAAAATTTTTTCAATAAAACAGAAACAATGATAAATTTCACTTCAAATATTACAATAATGAAAGGGTTTAAATATTTAAAAATTTATAAGATAATAATACTTAATCCTCAATAATAATTAGAATTTGTAATGACCGAAGTTTAGTACTGATATGGTGAGTAATTATGTGCAAATATTACAATTTTAAAGATTTCATTCTTAAAAAGAAGTCTATTCGAAATATTAATTGATATATCTAATTTTACTTAATCTTATATTCGTTTTATGTTTACTCATAACATTAATTACATTATTTAAAAAAATTCTAAATTAAATTTCTTATACCCATATTATTATGTAGATATATAATTAAGTAAGAAATTTAAAAGTTCTATCTATAAAAACGAAGCATATGTATATTTTCTAAACTACTTACTTTAAATATGTATTTTTCTGTTATTATACAACATGTGAATCAAAGTAGTAATTATTAAACGTATGTCCTGCGAATTTATATAGTATGCATGTAGAATTTAATTATTAATTGATAGTGTGTTTCGTCAAAACGAATGTTATACAATTGACAATCTTCTTTTAATTAGATTATTTGAACTAAATTAAGTATTATCTGCATTAATTTAGTAGATGTGAAGTATTCTTAAGAAGATTAAATATAAATTTCTTATTATATTATGTATTTCAAACATTAATTTTAATAATTTCTACTTCAATTATTAGCATGATACAAAGAGAAATGGTGCATGCATAAATAAAAATGAACACCGCATAATTTAAAAAAACTGCTTTATTGTGGCAGAACACATGTATTATCATATACCAGCATATAATTAGGAAGTCCATTAAGTATTTTACAAATTACGATTCAAGTGTCGTTATACAAGTGGTACGTTTTTGTTTTGCCCCCTCAAGAATACATTATTCCTTCATTCTTTCTCATTCTCTGTTTCGCCTTCATGATTTTTTGATCGTATGATTGGCATTGCTGTTTCGTCAACGAATAAATATGTACACGCGAAACCTCTCTTTTATCATCCCGCTTCTTCATTTTTCTCGTTAAAAGTATCCAAAGGCAGGTCTGAAGAAAGCGATACTGCTACATACAGATAAACTTTATCTGCGATTTTGAACTCATATTTTAGTTTCTTTTTTCACTTCCGTTCCAGCGAAAAATCTTTTTCGGCTCGATATCTTTGGGTTATAATATATATTTTGTTTAAAATAAAACGATACGTGCTGCCGTAAATTATTATTTTTTGTGCTCTTTATTCACGCTTATTATTTATTGGTTGATTTTTTCAAGATAAATTGTAGTCGCGAAATATTTTATTTTGCGCTCCAGAGTTTACATCCAAGCTTATGCATTTAAAATTCCTAAAACGTAATATAATCAAGTTGACAAGTTGAAAATAGTAATCATTGACGTGTTTATTCGATGTTTCATTGGCAATTAGATGTTTACACAAATTTTATTTCTTTCCATACCATATAACGTGTATCCGTGATCTGATTTAACAGCAAATTAAATTGTATTCATAAAAGCTTAATAATACTACTTAATATTCATGTATAGTAAACCAGTATGGATAAGATTATTCGTAGGAACAGCTATATGATTTTAAAACATTAGCGAAAGATTTCGAAAAAAAACAAGTATGTTTCATTTTTCCATTGACTGATTCCAGTAAGAAAATTAAAGGGAAAATATTAAAAGAAAGATCAAATCTAAAGTTATGTTGTTCATTTTGTTCTTTAAAATATATTACTATTAAAAATCTTATACGCTATCACAATACACATCCAATCTTTTTTCATGAATCCATCAAATCATTACCGCGTCACGCAAAAACTGTATAATTATTACAAATATCGTTAATATTCATATATACGCACATGCACCTTCTTTTCTAACGTTTTATATTTTATAATAATAATAATTGTACGCGTACATCCTAATACAAAGTTATAAATACGGGAAGTTCAAAATACACGCAATACGGATGTCAACTTTTTTATTTTGCTTTATTCTTGCGTCGTTTTTTTTTATTACACGTACCATGGGTTTGTTGTGTTATTTAAATTATTATGAAACTTATGCTCCAGATAAGAGCAAAATTCGTTGATTCTAGATTTTTATTTTAAATTTTACATGATTAATTGAATAGAGTATATGACTGCATAGCACTTCAGTAAAAGCAAGATAGATTTATTAATTTTCATTGTTAATTTTTACTTTTAAGTTTAAGCTGTCAATTTTTCCATAATTTTAAGTTATTTTATTAGTATATAAGAGTTAAAATGAAGTTTTTTTTCATAAAAAATTTAATATTTTATTTAAATTATTTTTTATACGGTTTATTTTTATAAAATTTAACGATTTGATGTTGTATTCATAGTAATTTATAATAATTGACTTTAATAATTAATTATTTAAATTTTCGAATCTAACTCAAATTTTATACGAAACAAATTTTTTATAGTAGAATATTTATTATAAAAAATGAACAAAAGTCTTTGACAGGTATGAATGCATGAAAAGACTAAAAAAGAATCGTGATTACAATATATTTCTGATTTCTAACAATGTATTGGATGAAAGTTTCTTTTGATTAGAAATTTTGTTAGGATTATTCAACTGTATAAGGATCGAGTCGAATGATGAATATTTGAGCATATTAAAACAAAGCATAGATACGCTTTTAGATCAGAACGAAAGTGCGCGCGAAAACATCGAGATGTACTCTCTTGCGTAGTTGTACGAGGTCTCTCTACATGCCTGTGTACGTGTACGTGTATTTGCACGAAAAATCAGCATAAAAGTTGGATCTCTCCTTTTTATATAGCTAGCTAAACGATAATACATCAATCAACTGATGTCGCCAAAATTGTATGGATTCTACATCGCGAGCAGTTCGCAAAAGCATACATTAGTCAATTCTCGCAGCGACGTCGAAAGGCTTTTTATTCTTTTTTTGTCTTCATTTTTCAGTTTTCATTTCGTTTTTTCCTCTTTCTTTATATATATATATATGTATATATATATATATGTTTATTCATACAGATAAAAGTTCGAAAATATCACGATGAAAGAATAACATTTTTTTTCAAATCGTCAGAATGGTCGCTCGTGTAGAAATTAAATAATTTGCCAAATTTTTAAGTACTTGAAGCTTTTTTTTCTTTGGTTATTAAGAAGTCACGGAATTTTGGACTTAAATATGTTGTTTTTATTTTTCTTTACAAAGAGAATCTTAAAAAATTGAGGAGGAAAAGACTCTACGTGCTTGAAGTTATGAAAGATTAGCGAGCAGTTAAATATATTCTTTTATTCAAAGTGAGTATTCATGTATAATGTACAGACTAAACAAAATAGTTTCAACATTAACAATAATATTCAATTACAAAAAATGAAATATTTTTGTTCGTGTTTTCAATAAACATTTAAACATTTTATTATTATAAGATATTGACTAGACATTATTTTATAAATTTAAATTAATAATCGAAATTGAATACAGGATTTCATTTGTAATGTATGCATAGACTTCTTGCGAAGACAATAATTTCAAATTACAACGAAAATTTATTTACGAATCTATTAATCTGTCAACCTTGAGTCAAAACGATGAAAGATAATTCTTGAGAAAATAAAATTATATAATCGTCATAATGGAACTAACATAATTGATATGGATTGTAGCTCTATAATTTACAAGATGATATTTCGTCGTCAACATGAGCTTCGAAAATTCTCATATTTATTAAATGAATTCAAATCAGCGATTTTGTTACTAATACGAAATTATTAGTTAGTCAACAAATATAGCATTATGTCTTTTATGTAAGCTATCTGATTAGTACACATATGCCAATTACAATGAATTTAACAGTATTAAAGATCTCTATAGTATTTAACACAAGGGGGATACTGATATATTTTTCTAATCTTCGATGTCCAGATAATTTTGATATTAGTGTAAATAATAATTTGATGTTTGAAATTCGTAAACCCTTTTGCCAACGGGAAAAATTTCAGATGCGTTAATATAAAAAGTTTGAACAAAACTGTTTATATCAATGGAATATCTCTAATAAATGTTCATTAGTACGCGCACATCTAACGAGACGCGTGAAGAGAGCTAATGCAGAAGCATTTCAAATACGTATCTTTTCGTTAACGTGGAACTGGACATCATTTTTTTCGTGAATTATTCATTTCTTACTTCATTATCGCTACGCGCACCTTCAAACTCACTCTTGCTCTATATTACAATTTATCGTACAATGCAGAATTATACATAACAAAACGTTCAATGCCTTCGTCGGCTCTGCAACGCTCTTAACTATCGTATCACCTAAGACGTACACTAATTTTTTAATACTTTACTATATTTTTTTGTTATTTATTTTTTATTTTCACGATACTCTTTCAATGTCGATTCTCCCGCTTTTCACTTCGTACCAGCTTACTTTACAATCCAACTATATACATACACACAAACGCACACACACTTATATATTAATATACACACATGCACGCACACACGCGCGCACATATGTGTATATATATATGTATGTATATATGTATGCATATATGTATGTATATATATGTATGCATATATATGTATGTATGTATGTTTATGTATATAGATAAATACATTATATGTACGTTTGTGTACGCGTGTATGTATAAACGACGGTCGAAATTCAACTCTTTATAGCCATATTTTTTTCCTTTTTCGTTCTTTTTGCCATGCGTATTTTTCATTCTAACTTTTATCCCTGCTTCCTTTAACTTTTATCCCCTTATTCTTCCACGGTTACGGCACAAGCACAAGGTACAATCGTCATAACGCTATTCAATTAAATATTATAACGAAGCAGTCGCATTTATACAATGCCAATTTTCAGTAATTAATAATTATACATTTAATTAATTATGAAAATTTTATTTTGCCTTATTCGTTTTATTTATTTATTTTTCGTATATAGATAAAAGATCTATCATTTGTCGCAGCGTAATCTTTTTTCTTCTAAATAATCGATCGATGTTTGGTCGAAATAATATTTTATCTACAATTGTGTTCAGGAGCTATATATCAGTAAATAACGATGATCAATTATTAAATTATTGACTCAATAAACAATTAATTGTTACTTTCAAGATTTTAAGTAAATAAATAAGTAATCTTAATTATTATCATAATTATTAATACTTGTTAAACACAGAATCATTAAAAACTAAATGCAGATTATTTAAAGATTATTTTAATTTTATTAAAAAATTTTGAGAATTTTAAATTTATTTTGTTTTAAAATTAGAACATCATCATCGCTGTAAATCTTTATTAAGTAAGTATAGAAAAAAGTTTTAAAAAAGGTGATTAGTAATATAATTAGTTTTGGATAAATAATATATCCTCTATAATACAAGTGAATTATAATGGCAAATGAAATTGACACAAATTTCTATTCATTTCATTTTGAAAGAATGAAGACGCAGGGAAAATTCTTGGCATTATGAACGATATATCTTCAGCCACTATGTTGGCAGTATTGGCT
The DNA here is from genome assembly GCA_018907185.1 of Platyscapa corneri. Taxonomy (NCBI): domain Eukaryota; kingdom Metazoa; phylum Arthropoda; class Insecta; order Hymenoptera; family Agaonidae; genus Platyscapa; species Platyscapa corneri. The sequence continues at coordinate 1,386,979 of JACCHW010000021.1, read as the reverse complement.
CTCGTTTATTGATTTTATAATTTTACAATATTTTTTCTTTATATATTTAACTCCTTTTTGTTTTAAATTGTATTATAGAATTGACGAATATCAAATACCTTCTGTAATGTATGAATATAAAATGCATTATTTAATCAAATAAAGTCTATATTTATTAAATTATTTACCTGATCAAATATAATTTTCGATAAAATATCATTATCCATAATTGCGATATACATATCGCAATCATTCAGAAAGTGATATATTTTTTTACACGTATATTTGATCGTATTTCGTTATAGATGATATTACAGTTGAAAATTCATAAAAACTTCATATAGTTATGTAATTCTTATCATAACCGTAGAAAAAATTTATTAATTAGATTTAAAAAAAGATATTTAACAAACTGAAGTTAAATAAAGAAATGAAAAAATATAAAATCTTGTGAGTGTACACACGTAATTATCGAAGTGATTTTTTTTTTTGGAAAGCTCGAAAGTTTTTTATTTAGCGACGTAACAAGCATGTATGTACTTTATTTCTTTATTCTTTTCATTCAATTATTTAATCATCATAATCTTTGGCACGAAAGAAGCTGCCTTTCTGTATATTATATTTATATATCACATCAACGATGATCTCGTAAAATCATATACATGATTTTGCTCTCTCGCTTAATTCTTTTTTATATAGAATCTTTGTGTATTATCTAATATATTACAGTGGAAGTTTCGTTTTTTGTTGTTGCTTATAATAATTCGTGTGTGTAATTAATGTAGATACATGTAGTAAAGTTGTTTTTTCTCGTTCTGCTTATCTGTGCTTTGTATTGGCATGATTTTATTTATTTTCGATCGGACGACTTATTCGTATATTTATCTTTATAAAGGTGCGCGACTGATGGCAACTTGAATAATCAATATATTTATGGAGGATCAAAAACGAATTTCATGGTACTTTCTTACAGATTTCTTTTAATTACATATTTATACTGCGTGTTTTTAATTTCTCGTTAGCTTAATGCTTTAAAGCAATTTTCGTGAGCTTATTTCAAGAAGAGAAGGAATGAATAATTTTGATATTTTCTAATTATATTCTGTTACGATTGATTTATTTTTTAAATATTATCCTATATAAATACGATAATGATCTGAATAATGTTTTTCATAATATTCGTATTTTTTAAATTGATATTTAATAAATGACGCCTCGAGAAACGATTTTCTCATGGATAAAAGTTGAAAAATCTATATAAATTTAGCGTTTACTAAACGAGACCTTATACGTATTTTACGAAGAATGAGACAAATAAAAACTGAATTAAACAATATATTTTATTTCTTCTTTTTCGATGTATTTGTTGTGTAATGATATAACGATGGCAAAGTAAAATTGTTTCGTCCAAAATTTTTTCTAATTTATAAGTTACACATGCTTGACACATAATATATCGAACATCGTTTTTGAAATAATGAAATAAGTGAAATTGGCAACAATAGAGAACAATTAATATTTTTTCGTTAAAATAATCGTTTCACTTTTGTTTATTGTATGCATTCACTAAATTTTTGTTTAATTATTTATTTTACCACAATAGACTCAACACAATATTGCAATAACTACCATCTGCTCTTCTTTTAATTAATTTTATTCATTTTTGTCTAAAATCTCTTCCACTACGTAAGTTCTGAATATAATGTAAATTGTACTTTGATCTCGTTTATTATATTTTTTCTTGTTTCATCGTTAAATATAAGAAGTGAAAAATTGGAGAATGTGTTTAGGAAATATCATATCGTGTCGTCGTCGTCGTCGTCGTCGTCGTCGTCGTCATCGTCGTCGCGACACCGGCGACCCACCCATGTAAGAAACTGATTTTTTTTCTTTATACATTTATCATTCACATGGAAGAATACGAGAACGTCGTGTCATCGAATATACTTAGTCGCTTTTTACCTTTGCTTTAATCATAATTATAATCGATAGTTACTAATCATTATAATTATTCATATAATATTTATCTATAGTTCATATATACAAATTGTAAAATATCTTATGAATGTAAAAGTTGTCTTTTCTTTCAAAATTCAAATAGCAATGTGATGTATGTATAATTAATCAATTTATTTGACTTTAAATCTACAATTTCTTCATGCATCCAATTGTTCGTACAGTATTTGTTTTCTTTTTCATACTCGCGCTTTATTTACTTTTCCCGCTTATTCTTTCGTATAGTATTTCTTCTTGTTTTGCGGAGAATATGATCTCTGAATTTATTGTATTTTTTATTGAACGGAAACTGTGTTAACTAGTTTGTACATAAGCTTTTTTATCTCAATTATAAGGCTGATCGCCTAACAACGTCATTGCCGTAGGGGCTTCAGCAATTTTCGAAGTCCAATACCGATAATTTTCTTACGATGAAAATAAATATTTTTTTCACGAATGTATAATTACGATTTTAGTTTTTTATCTGTAAATAAAATAAAATGTACAAGTAGATATTTACTTATGATGGCTTGTTATATCCTAAATATAATATCTATTCAATCATTTTAAATGGTGTTTCTTAATGTTTAAAATATTTATTCGAACTTAAATTACAAATTTTCTTTTTAATTGAAAAAAGTTTTTATTTATAATCACTGAATTCATCACCTCTTAAAATATAAGATATATAATTTTTGCTTATTTTAATAAATAATAAAACTTCAAAACATTTTGTTTCTATGTAAATTGATATAAATTTTCTTCAAATTCAATCTAATTATTTTTAAGTATTGAATTTTAAACATGACGATATTAATTGAAAAAGGAATTGGAATATTTTCTTAGTAATTAATTACATAAATATTTAATTTAAATTGATGTAATTTGAACGTAAAATTTTATTATGTCTTATAAATGATCTAATATTAAAGTATTCGATAAAAAATTTGTCAGAAACAATCACTTTTTAATATTTATAATTTAAAAGATATTATTAATACGTTATTATTTTTAGTTTTTTCACTTCATTGATAAATATATAAAGACGAGGTGATTTTGCAGTCTCTCGCATGTAATTACGTATTCGTTCGTTCATTTCTTTCATTAATAGCTTCGTTCTTCATTTTTGTTTAATCATTCATACATCATACTTTTTATATTATATTAGAAGATAAATTTGCGCTTTGTTGCGGCTCTCTTCGATTGTTTTCTCGAATCTTTACTAGCTTATTTTTATCATTAAATTTTTTATTCGTTAAATATTAATAATTCATTTTATTCACATAAAGAAGGAAGAGCTTAAATCGTGTTATCTCCTTCCTATTCGTCGTGGAACATCTTTAGGGGAAAAGGCGATTTTCACGTAATTAAATTTTCTTTCTTTTTTTTTAATTAGATTTCACTCTTTCTCTCAATTTCTCTCTCTATCTATCTATCTAAGTATTTTTTCTCTTTCTCTCTCTCTCTCTCTCTCTCTCTTTCAATCTTTTTCTATCTCTTCGGTAAATGTGTTAATTTTTCAATATATATAATGTTTATATAAGCTCGTCCGATTTACGGCCGACACGATCAATTGATCGATGATATTTTTTTATTAAAAGGAGAAAAAAATTTCAAATGAAAATCTAGTATCTCTACCATATATGTACGTACTAGTTACGAACTTTGGTGAGGCACCACAGGGGAGACTATAATAACTATACAAAAAAAAGTCGCTCCGATCGTCGTTTGTTTATTTATACCGCCGCGATTGGCAAACATTGTTAGGAGTCGACCAGAATTTCTTTATATTGCATACACCATAAAACTTTTCATCATTTAAATATATCTTTATCGTCGTTAGTCTTCGTCTTAACTCGTTATATATCCTTCGTACTATTTATGTGTTATTTCTCGAATATGTGTTACTTCATTTCCTATCTACTCATTAGTTTAACTAATTGGGTGCCGATTTGGAAAAAATCGTTTCTCGTTTCGCTTCTTTTATCTTAAAGGCGTAAGGAAAAAGAAAGAGAGGCCTTAATTTTGGGTTTTTAAACCCTGAAACAATTTGTTACGCTCCAAGGTTTTTCGTTTCAATGTATCTAAATTATTGACTAAAAATGGATTTTTTTTCTTGAAATGTTAAGTAGATACCGAAAAACTACCGGATATACCGAGTTAGCGCTGGCTTCCCTTATAATATCGATGAATCAATGAATATCCTTAAGTTTTTATTGGTCTAGTGCTGCAGTATTGAGCCCGGCACTGGTTCATAAGGTCAGGCTAATGATCACAATTGTTGGATCTTTGTCGAACGCAGATCCTGGTTTATTTATATGGTCAAATCTGATTGGTCAGAAAGGTAGTAGCGAAGCTTAACATTACAAAATGTTAGACTAGATCCTACTACTGCCTGTCTTACTTCACGCCATCGAAAAGGAAGAAAAAGAGAAAAGAAATAAATTACCGCAAGTGCAAAGACCTAGAAACGTCTCTCTTCCTCTCACCCTCACTACTTTGTTCCTTCTCTCTCTCTCTCTCTCTCTCTCTCACTCACTCACTCATTCCTATCAACTGGGCGTATCTCGGATACCCCACACTAGTCCCCGCAAATCACGTAAACGACACAATCGTCGTCCTGAGAGATCGTGAAGTTGTCGCTAGAGGGAATCTCGTCTCGCAGTCGCTGAGCTTCGTGCAACCTCAAAATGGTCCTCGATCAGATACTGGCCCTGTGCTGATAAATTGGCGGTAGCTGCAACAGTGGTGCGAGCGACGGCGGCCTCATCGCGTAATCGTGTTGCGGCAGATCGTTCAACTCAGAGTGCTGCACGTGATGCTGCTGTTGCTGTTGCAGTTGTTGCTGCTGCTGGTGGTGTATGTATTCCTCGTGCTCGGACGTGTCGTCGTCGACGGAGCTGCTGGCGGGTAGTGGCTGCAGAGGCAGCAGGTGGGAGATCTTACCAGGAGAGCGCCGTACTGTGAAGCGCGGTCTTCGCCTCTTTTTATAAAAGCCACTGCAACGACAGCTGCATACCGATGCGTCGTCATCGAGCGATATCGTGTCGCCCTGGGTGCCGAGCTGACCCGACAGAATTGAGCCGTTGGCTGTTATCACGTCGCCTTCCAACCGCACCGCTCCTTGCGCCGCCTTTCAGAAATTATTATTTGTTATAAAAATAGGTGTATCGGTGTACTACTATCGGAGATATATTAAAAATTTTACCGATTCTGTCTCTGAGTTTTCAACTAGGAGTAAAATGTAACTCCAATACGAAAAGTATTAAAATTATAATATCGGGAATGCTTTAATAATAAATTTTTATTTAGTGACTCTATATTCAAAATTTAATATTATGGAACAATTTTAGTTGAAACAGCTCGTTGATCTTATTTTAATTTTATTATAGAATAATCTAGCCGTCAATTTGAAAATTATTAAATTAAATTAAATTTTTTGATTAAGCCAATTTGCTATTATAAGCTCGGAATTGTTAATAAGTACGGTTAAATTGTTTAATAAGAAAAATTTAATATAAAACCATAAAAGAATTAAAATATAATGTAAAAAAATTAATTTATGTACATAAAATTAATATAACGTGCTTAATGCACTGAGTACATTTTCGAGTAACGATTTAAATAGAAAGTAAGTTTCATAACTTTAGTTTGTTAATTACTCTCGTTTTACATTACTATTCCGGAATCCATTTTCCTTAAGATTCCCATCAAGTGTCAAATGAATTCTAATTTACCTTTCACTTTATATATAATGTATTATGCAAATGTGTGATGTATACACACGTATGATGTGTATATGCAAGGTGCAAATGTAGGAACAACTATGTGCGTGAGTATAAGAGTAGTTTTTTAATAGATGGAAAATTAATAGATAATGAGGTCGACAATTACTTGGAGAGCTTCAGCTTCGTCTCGTCTTTCATCCTCCGTGTTCATCGTAACGAATCTGAGGACGAGCAAGTTGAGGGAGGCGGCTACGATCGCCAAGCCGAACAGAATGAAGATCAGGGCGAACATGACGTACTCCGGTTTATTATCGAGGGCATTGTCCTTCTGCAGGGCCACCATGTCACCGAAGCCGATTGTCGTCAGAGTGATAAAGCAGTAGTAGACGGAGTCAAAGTAGGACCAGCCCTCGTAACGAGAGAACGCTGCAGCGCCTCCAGCGATCGTCAGGATCGACAAGGTCGTCACCACGCAGATAAGGTTGATTTCCGAAGCCTGTGGAGATTATCGTTGTAAATAAAAAAATTTAAATCGATTCTTTGCTGAATACTAATTTTGATTTAGATAAATGCTGCTCGACAGCTGTAAAGAATCACCTAATTGAATGAAATTTTACAAAATGCTTTCAAGTGTGTTAGCAGTTCTTTTTACATTTTACGTAGCTACTCCTAAATAAACTGTATTAGCATACAAAGTTTAAGTTTTATAATTTATTATTTCACAAATTATTTTAATTCGCTACTTTATTATTTCGGATAAAAGTCGGATTAACTACTTTAAGTCTCTATATTAAAGTAGAAAATTAAAGTGAAAAATAATAAAATGAACTTTAATTAAATTAAACTAAATTAATTTCATATTTAGAATTAAATTAATTTTATTTATTTTCTTCGAAACTTTTTTCAGAGCATTAAAGATTTTTTAGCAAAATTGTAAAATTTTACCATGAACAAGATTAGTTCTAATACGTAATATAAAAAATGATGTTTAATATTTTCCAGGTATTTTAAACAAATTTATAAATGTTAAAAATATTTTGCAAGAGAATTTTCCGGCACAGAGCAGTACTACACCACTAAAAATGTTTAGACATGTAAGTTACTTATAATTCAGATCAATCAACTTCTTTAATATCGACATTTCTTTAATTCAATTTAAGAAGTTGTTAAACAAATTTAAAAAATTAATAACGAATTTGTATTATTTAATTAATATATTTTTATTTAAATAGAAAAATATTTTTTAGAAAAAGTTACCAAGTATTTACTTTTTATGAATTCATGCAATCATCTTCGCATGAGGGTTGTATTATATTTTCATGAAACAAATTTAGTTCACTAGTTGACTGAAAAAACTTTTAACTGTTTTTATTGTTTTTAAAAATTGATTCTTAATTTTTGAATAATAATTAACAAAATATTTATTTCTTAATTTGAATGAGCCTTATTTTTAGTTTATACAATACGTATGAAAATAATTTATGTAAATAGATGAGTTGAAAAGAAAGAGTTTAAAAGAAAAATCAGTGTTTGATTACTACGGATAAATTGAATATTTTACTATTTTATTATTTTTTTATCGTATTAAATACTAAAATTATTTTAATATTGAAAAAGGCTAAATATAACTTTATTCTATTTATAATCTCATGCTTAAAATAAAAATTTGAGTTTATATATTCGCTCAATTGCATCATAATTCAAGTTCAGTTATTAACTTTTGATATTATAATAAAGATATATAGCTTATTTAAAGACTGAGTATAAACAATAATATAAGATTTTCTTCATATTTATAGTAGTTGCACAATAATGAGAAAAAACGCGACGAAGAATTAAACGAATTTGGTGATAAGTTCATTTAAATCAACGAGTATAAAATATTTCATATTTCATATTTCTACATATTGAGCGGTTTTAAATTTTAGAGCTGCTGATTTTAATTTAAAAAAATTTCTACCAAAATCAGAAATTCATATAATGTAGGCTATATTGATCTGATTTTAAATGATATAACCGCGAAATATATCATGTAAAATTTGAAATTCAATTTTTGACAAACCAATAAGAATTTTATGCTGTGAATCGGATATAAATATTTGTAAAAAGGTCAGCTGAAAAGAGGTTTCTTATTCTTCATCTTTCATATTCTATTACAGCCTATAAATCAATATTTGTTAATATTTAAATATTTCACTTTAAGAGAAAGGCTAAAATTGACTTTAGTAATATATTACTTAGGCAACTAAATAAATTTTTTTATCCTGCGTTAAATAATTCGCATGATTGGATTGCCAAGTGCGTGTAAAATTTTCGTAATGCCTTTTTAAAAAAAATAAAAAATAAAAATATCTGTTTCTAGATTTACGTCAATTCTCCTTCTTAGAGCGCAACTAAACTAAATCGCCAAAAAAATAATTGAAATCTAACTGAAATTTACGTAGCTTGAAAATTCACTCATCCCCGTTATTCCTCAAAATGCGATAAAACTTTCATTGGCTCCTTTTCAGTTTGCAATCCGAATATTTAACGCAACGCAATTAGTCCCCGAGCTTTTTTACACTCGAGCGCGCACGCACTTAGTCTTGAAAGCCCTGCGAGGAGCGTAGAAATGCAAATCACCCCAAGTCCGTAATAATGCAGGGGCTACAGAGCTTTAAAAAGGTAAAGTTGCTGGGAACAGGCGATTCTGGGGAGTGGAAAATCGGCTTTTACCTGGATGTCCTTGCAGTTGAGAAGCCGCTTTACGTTTCGTATAACGACCGAGGAGAACTTGTTCAGCCGCTCTCCTATGCTCTGGAACATCACGAGGCCCAGCGGGATACCAACGATTGCATAGAACATGGTGAAGAGCTTGCCGCTTATCGTGTTCGGCGTTGAGTGCCCATAGCCTGTGTACATACAAGTTCAAAAGCGCAGCGCTTCAGCAGCGACCAGAACTTCGTTTGATGGTTCGAATGTCTCGAGTACCTGGGGCGGTGTTGATTCACCGACACGAGAATTTACTTTTCACTCACGACCGCGATATTTCAACTCCATCGATTCGATAATTTACTCAATTTATTGTTTTACTTTTCACTAGTGACGGCATTACTCAAATCACTTTTCTCAACAATACGAAACTTAAATACCAGCTCGATCATCCGTCGAATTATTTCATTACGACTCGTGATTCAACTTTAATTATTTACGGCTTTCAATTACCAGCTACAATATTGCGAGAGCAAAGCTGTGCATATTTTTCGTAAGAAATTAAAAAGTCTATAAGAAACATGGTATTGAGTCTTAATATCAGTACACCGAACATATTAGCTTAATTTTATATCGACACCAGTTAATTCTAAGAATGCAAAAAAGTGATTTTTGTTTTAATTATACATTATAACTAGTGAACAGACAGTAGCATTTAAATTTAATTATCATCAACATTAGTATTTTTATAAAGTTTTTTCGTAAAAAATATGAATTCAACATGAATATCATAAATGTTTGAACAATCATCTTTCTTTTAAGAATTATCATTATAATATTATCTGGGCTCACTCAAGTACCATTTTATCATATATACGTAATTTCTTTTTAAATTCACATGGAATTTAAATAAGAAAATTAAAACACCATATAAAAGTGGTGGTACGTATTTAGTTTTTATTTAAAGTTAATATTCATGTTAATGCTTTTCTTTTATCGTTTCTTATTTCTAATAATTTACGCTCTCATAGTCGAAACTATTCCTAGTCATCTAACTTTCACTATTACTTTTTTTATCAAAAGCACTAAACCTTTTTATATTTTTTAAAAATATTTTAATATTTAAATAATCTATTTTTCTTTAGTAATATTATAAAAGTACGTAAAAAATCGCTGGCTTTATTAAGTAAATTTAAGAAAAATTGTTATGTTATTTCTTATAAATATATCATATAGTCATGCTTAGAAAAGAAAGGGGAGTGTATTACCAATGGTGGTGAGTACAGTGGTGGCGTAATAAAACGCCCCTGCGAATTTCCACTGCTGACCGGCTTTATGAGGTTCCGTTTTCAGCACCACCGTTTCCATGATCTTGAAGTCGTCCTCGCTTATATTATATTTGCGAATAACCATTCTTTCAATGGCTGGAAATAAGTCATGTTACTATTAAAAAATGTATTTTTGTTCAAAGTGATTTTCTATGAAAATACATTATTTACACATTCTTCTATTTCGGTATTTAAATAATGTGTTTTAAAATTTTTAATTCTTCGATTGCGAGTCAGGTAAATTTATGAAACAATGAATGGTATAAAAGATAAAATTTCATATGAAAATAGCGCTTTCTAATATGAGAAAACACAATATACACAGATTAAAAATTAATATTTAGCGGATTACCAATGACGCTTAGGTAACAGCGAGATAAGCAACAAGCCTGTTTTTATGCAAAGAACCAAGAAATCATCCCACCACTATTCCCACGGAAACCAGAGAAAATCAGAGCAGGAACTTTTGAAGATAACCAGTACAGAGTCTGCCCAAAGTGAAGCAGCGATGGAAATCCGCAAGAGACAGACGTCAAGGGCGAGCCTTCGGGGAATCTTCAATCAAACGTCGCCCAAGAGAGTTGTCAATAGGTTGCCGATCAAGCAAGTCATCAAGTATTAGTCATCGTAGTTTAATCAAACAGAACAGTCATGAATAACCAATAGCACAAGTAGACGATCAGAAATCAAGGAATCAAAACAGCTAAAGCAACTGACCAACTCTATTCAAAGAGCGTCCGGATACGGAAAGTAGAATATCATTGCTTCCTGACAAATAATGTAAATAACTTAAGCAGAAAAAAAGAGTAAAGAGATTAAGAGTTAAGCCAAGTAGCGCGTTTCTTACCCAGAATAATCCGACGTTTTACTTACACTACTAACGATTTTTTTATTATAGTCGTGATCTTTCTGTACAATTCTCGTTTAGAGTTATTTCCAGGGTCGAACCCTAAGCTTATCAATATTCAAGCAGTTAATTTCATTCTTTTCAGTTTTATCTCGGACTATTAATCTGTGACGAATCTTTAATTAGTTTTCTCTTAAAAACGTCGTTTTTTATTTTTCGTCGGTTTTGCTAGTTTTATTAACTTTTTTATTTCAGCTATTTCAGTTTTCACGGAAACATTATTTTCTTACTTTAATTTATTAATATTTTTAAATAAATATATTTAGAGCTATTATTCTAGAATATTAAATAGTTAGAATATTATAATATAAAGCGTGCATTTAATTCCACACTGATTTCTCGAATAAGCCGATTAATATTTTAATACACGACTTATTATAAATATGATATTAATAAATAAATAATAAATACACTTATATACTATTTATATTATATTGGCTTCAAATTTTTTTCATAAATACTTTCACATGTATAAATGTTACTTTAAGAGCTATACTCGAAAATGAATTAGTAACTGTATGCGTGCAGAATAATAACGAAGCATTCAATTCAAATAGGCTTTTGCGAATGTTTGCGAAGACAGTGTCTTTCAAAGACTGAGATGATTATTCAGGGCAAAAGTCACTTTTTTCTCGCAGAATAAATTTTATTGGCAGTTCAAGTGCTTTGTCTGTCATTAGCCAAATTTTTTCATAAATATTTACAAAATATTATGACCGTAAATTTTACATTTACTATAGAGATGTATTATTTTGGACAAAATTTAAAGATACTTATTATATTTAATGAACAATTGAAAATGTAAATGAAAGTAAAAATCGCTAAATACAAATTATGAAAGAGTGAAAGTCGTTTTTATGAGTCAATAGGGTGTGCAGATTTAAGCGTATAGCGTTTAATTTTCTAGATCTTATTTAAAATAATGAAATTTTCAGACTTTCAATATTTTCCTCGCTTTAATAAGTTGTTACTTTTGAAGTTGATTCGGTAGTTATTTGAAAAAACAAGTTTTAGTCTAGTTGATACGAGCAGAATAGATTTGCTTGACTACTCTCGGCGTTTTCAATTTGAACATAAGCTTGTTTATCATATAAATGCATCGATGCTAACATTTTTTTATTTTCGTTGTCAGTAAAAAATTCGCTCCCATTTTTATTCTCTTGTCCGCACGGTCTCATTTATTATTAGATTAACGTTTTTTTCTCCAACAAATTTATAAGGAAGGATCTTGGATACCGATTGCTCAGATTCATTGTTTTTTTATTGTACAAATAAATGCAATAAAAATAAATTAAACTCTTTATTTCTTGCAGTGTAAGAAGGTACAAGATAACCACCAATAGTCCTAGTTTTGCTTTGTCTAGTTAAAACCATGAAAAACCTAAAATAAATCGGCGTTAAAGCGATGTGTCGCCGTCCATTATTGGCCCTTAAAACAGATGGGCTATTAGTGTGGTTTATAAGCGCTTACCGTCGAGAGCTTCCTTGCGTCGTTTCTCCGTCTCGGACTCGAGAACGTCGAAGATTGCTGCGCCAACGAGGAGATAGGTAAACGTGCAGACGATCAACGATAAAGTCCGGACGTTTTGCTTCTTCATTCTCTAGTGAGCCACATGCTCACTAGCTGGGCCTCGGCCCCAACTACGTGCATCGCTTAGTGGTACACAAGTGGATGGGGTGTCGGGCCCATGGCAGTCGCCCCGGTGCCCGTTAACAGAACAGGCCACCCATAAGCCATGAACCGATGCTGCTCCAATGGCCTCTTGATTCGGTCAACCTTCCGGCAGTTGATTGCTTCATCTGCGTCTAAATATGCAAGTGCATGGTTACTCTGCTTTCTTAATGGAGTTCGCTCAATTAATTTTCAATATATATATATATATATATATATATATATCGTATACGTGCATGATTGGACGGGATTTTGAAGTTCTACTTCCATATATTTAGAATTAAATTATTAAATCCACATCTTTAAAGTTTTTCAATGTTCTATTTATATAACATTAAAGGAAAAAATTGCCAAATACTACTTTATACTCAATGATGAATATTGTATTTCAAGAAGCAGTTTTTTGTAAAAGTTAATGGATTCTTCAAAATATTTTTAATTCAAAGCTTATTATTATTATCAAAAGAAGTTCTTGATTAATGTATCAAATTTTAAATCAAAAAAATTAATAGTAAAGCTTACCTATATTATTTTAAAAAATAATAAAGATTAAAGTTTTTTAACTTAGTTAACGAATTACATATTTGTTTAAATAATAAATTGAAGAGAGATTACTCTTTTAGATTTCGTAAATAGATGTTAATAATTGTGACGAGCCATGGCTATTATAGTATTCAAAATTAAAATAAGCAATCGAATTTATAAATTAAATTCTTTAGAAATTCTTTGATACTAGCTTTAAGAAAAAATAATAAAATATTTAATTTTATTTTTAAAAATAAATGCGATTTCAATTCGATCACCATGTATTTTTCTCTAAAATAATTGTCAGTTAGTTTGCAAAATTTAAGGAGTTTTTAATATGCGATATTTCTCGATATAAAATTTTTTTTTTAATTAAATTTCTTTTAATTCACGTAAAATTTTAGTAATTTTAGACCGTTTTTCTATATATATATATATATACTATATATATATTTTATATATTAATAATATCAAACATAAAATATCAATTTTCAAATTGGTTTTGGCATTGAGATGATGTTAAAGAGACTAATAATGAGTTATGCAATTTAATTTAATTAAATTAATTTAATATGTGATTTTTTTTTAAATAATGTAACATATTTAAAATATTCAACGATATAAGTAATTTATAGTTGTTTTATACAATTGATAATTTACTTTGTAGCTAAATATATTATAATTAAACTTGTGAATCGTATTCATTTCCCATATACATTTAAAGCTGTCCAACTTATAGAAGAACATTATTTTAAGTTGATAAGCTTAGAATAAAATAAAAATAAATGATGAGCTTAAAGTAACTCAAAAATAATTCTTAGAAGCTTAATAGTCTTTTATGTTTTTATACAAAATAATCCTTTTAAGGAATAAGAAACAAGTTTCCAAGAAAATAGTAACATAATATTTTTATGCTGTTTTCCTTAAGACAATAACACTTTCTTAGAAAAAGATTACGAGAAGCTACTACAATTCAATTATTTATACACACTTGACATACTTTAAAAATTCAACTTTTGTAAATTATAGCTAAGAATCTAATTAAAAAGTAATCTTATTAAATGGATAAGTTATTTTATTTAATAACCATTGAAATAATGAATATAAATTATAAATTAAATCCCAGATAGTGTGTTAATGTTAGAAACGAATAGAGTTAAAATCGATTCGAAGGCGGCCAAAAGGGCAATGAGATACGAAAGTAAAATCTTGAACAGTGAAGGTAACAATATTGTAAAAGAATGCATAAATTATAGGATTGAAGAAGGAAGAGACATGGAAAACTGTAAAATAAGAAACAAAAAAGAAAAAAATCTTACAGTATTGAGATTAAAATTTTGGAATGATATTGGATGGTCGGGGATAATATGGAAAGAAAAATCTATGAATATGGAAAATCTTATAGAAGAGGCAATAAAAATATGGAATGGTCAGAATAAACAAAGATGGATTAGCCACATAGAAGCTTCTAAGTACACAAAAGAAATAAAGAATATCATTTTAGAGAATATAGAAAAAGGGGGTTGTATTTATGAAAAAAGAAATAAGGAGAAAATAAATTCAGGAGTAAAAATATTGGTAAGATTCAGGATGAGCAATGAAAACTATGCAAAAAATTATTGGTTGAATGAAAAAGATAAAAGTTGTAGAGCATGTGGAAAAGAAGAAGAATCATTAAAACATATTTTTGAAGATTGTATGGTTTTAGGAATAAAAGAAAAGAACTGGGAAGAATGCCTCAAAGATAATAAAAAAGATGTGAGCAGATTATATAAAATACATTGGAAGAGAACAAGATTGAAGAAAGAGAAAGAAGGAAACACAGAAGAAATAGTATAAAGAGGATAAATTTAATAATTTAAAATATAAGTATAAAATATAAGAAACTTAAAATGTAAAAATATGGTATTAGAGATAGTATGTTAAATGAGAAAATGTACAATTTAGAGATATAAAAATTATATATATATTACAATGTAAATATTTATATAACAAATTTTGTTCAATAAACTATTATAAATTAAATATATAATTTAAATGAAAATTTACGTAGCTTATGAGGTATATGATTATTTGCAAGCTTATACAAAAAAATTTTAAAAATCCTAATAAAGTACGATATAATCAAAATTTAATAATTGACTTAACATCTACATATTTTTTTTAATTTTTCTGATCGCAGATAGTATTTATTTATAATAATTCACAAATAAACTGTCGTTATTTTTAAGACGTATTTGCATCTGTTAAGAAAATTAAGACATCAAGAGAAAAACATTTTGCTTAATATAGCTCATACATAATTTTACTTAAGCGTATCAACGTCCTGAACTATCAAGTGTAAAATCTATAGCTAACCACAGATTTCTTGAGATGTTTCTTAAAGCTGCAATTTTTTGAGCATTAAATTACCGATCTCCAGGTTACACCCACTTAAAAGTCAAGAACAGCTTCACTTGCTCCTATCCCGCACCAAGTTGAAAAAAGGATAAACAAAAAGCAAGAAACAAAAAAGAAAAAAGAAGAAAGAAAGAAAGCAGAGGGAGTGGAAGAACAAGAAGCAGACGGGCGTTAAAATGAGGGATACTTACTCGCAGCCAGTTTGAGCGTCTTCTTCGCGCGCTTCAAGAGCCCGAGCAGAAAGTTATGGCAGTGCTCTCGCTGCTCCCACTGCCACGAGGTCTCCATTCCTTGGCTTAACTACAGCCTCCACCTTCAGATTTTACTGCAACATCAATATTAAAATAATGCTATTTTAATAACTTTCGACTTACAAAATCGACTGCAAGCCGATAATTAGTATTATATTGGCAATACTCAAACATTACATTCGGAGTGGAAGAGATTAGAAGTGCAAGGAATGTTTGTCTTTAAATTTGATCTGTGCTGATCATATTAATGATATACATTGCAAATAAAAATTTAGAAAATACTTAGTGTCGGAATCTCTTTTTTCAAATTCGCTTCATTTTGCAATATATAAATTAATATTCTAAGTTAGCGTTAGAATATGAATCATTGTAAGCTCCGCATAATCCGCTCAATCGTAAAATATAAAACCAACGTATATTGTTAATTTATTGCTACTAATACAAATATTTCAAAAGATTAAAATAATCGAATAATAAATAATCGTTAAAGGGTTAAGATTGTCCAATAAATAAAATCGATGCAGGCCGCGTCACAAATATATCACATTGCTCCTAAAATATATATTAAACAGATAATGTAGATTTAAATTAGCGCAATAGGTGCGAAAGCCGAATGAGAAACATTTACGTCTAATTGACAGGTTTGAAAAGAGCTAATAAGACTGAGTAACCGTCATTAGAAAATCGGCGAAATCGAAGGGTAACACAGGGCTAGCAGAAACAGCAGTGCAACATAAATCATCGTCTCTTTTCTCGCAGCAAGGCACTAAAAACGCTAAAAGCGTCGCCGACACTTTCGGATGCCCAGACGCGCGGCTATAAATCAAACCCCGTTCAGCAAATAAAAAAAGAGAGAGAGAGAGAGAGAGAGAGAGAGGAGAGGGAGCAGACGCAGGCAGGGGCAGACAGATAGACAGAGATAAGGACAAGGCGGCACAAAAAGGTGGAAAAATCGTGGCACTCGCAATATAAGCTGTACAGCAGTGCCCACCCAGAGATAATGCGCGGTCTTACCACGTTTCCGTGGATCTTTTCGAAATGCGCGTGAGTACTTCAACAAAAACGATCAGCTGACGCTGCAGCTGAACCACCGGTGTTTGCGCAAAATCTCACCTCCTCTTTCCTTCTGCCTTATTTTTTGCGGACAAGATAGTGCGCGCTTCCATAAATTTAGGTATTAGCTGTGTCATTTATTCATCGGAGCGAGTTTTTTACTTTGCCACTTAGGAAGTACGGGCTTGGTTATCGTTAACGCGTGTATCCGGGCTCTATGATAGTGTGGGGGTACATATGCCCGAATGGATTTGATGTAGTGCACTGACCAGTGGATCAATCAGCCTTAATAGGAAAATTATTACCGAAAATGGCGGCAGAAGCTCGCACACGTATTGTTTCTAGGACACTTAAATTACAGCCGCTTCTGTTTTTAGCAGTTTAATTATACATGTTCCTGTTCTAATATTTTTTATACAATTTGTTATACAATCGCATTTGACTGGAAATCAAAGGGCGCAAAGAAGCTTTTCTGGAAAAAGAAATTGAATCTGAAATAATGAAATTGGAAAAAATTATTTTAGTTCTTATAATTTAAAAATTTGAATACTAAAAAAATCGCAAATATTTGAAATTTAGTAAAATTAAAAAATTCCATTTTTACTATGATATATTTTATGTAATTTTTACGACTGAAGTATTTTTATTGATTTTCTACTCGAATACAAATACAAATATGATTGGTTTTCTTTCAGAAATTCTTTACAATTTTAATTTATAATAATTATAAAATATAAAAAATTATACATAGATTTAAGTTAAATCTTAAATAAGGGAAATTTTCTAAAAAAAATTTCTTATGAACCTGAAAATTAAATAATATAATTTACTTATTACTACATATATTTAATTGCACGTTGTGCGCAATATAATTTATTTGCGCTATCTAATCTCATTAAAGTATTTAAAAACTGTATTTATGTTTAAATAATAATTAGCTTGGATTCTATTTTTTGTATACTAACATTATGTGAAATATATTCTCTAATGATCAGATTCTTATACACAAGGTTTTTAAATTCATTAAATGCAAATTTTATAGACAAGATTTTTAAATAGTGTTTATAAAAAAGGCATTTTTAATAAAATTCTTCATATAGCATTAATTAAAATTATAAATCTATGCGTATCAAGATTTTTTAAGTATTAATTCATTAAATTTTATTTTTAATTTATTTTTTAACTACCTATATTAAATACAACGTTTGCTTAAAAATATAATAAAATAAATCAATACTGGAAAAGAGTAATTTTCGGGAAGATTCGTATACACGACTATCTTTATAAGCTATCAAAATAATTATTTAACTGCATTTTTAAACCAACTATGAAATCAGTTATCGAAATCGTAAGATTAATAAAATTAAATTTTTTACAGCATGACTTTTTGCTTTATTACATAAAATAATGTCAGAAAATAAATTCAGAAAATGATGCGCACGTTCTTCAACGTGTAAAATAAATTGCAGATCGAATATTTATTAATCTATCTGTAGTACTTAGTTATAATACAATTATAATTCCATATAATTCCAGCTATAAGTTGTAAATAGAGATTTCAATAATAAAAAACTAAGGGGTGATTTCTCTACACAGTTTTAGGAAAAACATTGTTGACTTTGATTTGTTTCGTATTTGTTTCTCCATCTCATTTAAGATTATTTTGTAATTTTTAAAAATTTTATGAGATGAGTTAATTTCTTTTTTCCTACAGTTGCTTAATATTTATTATTTGATACGCACTGAAACAATTAAATATTTAAAGTAACTATAAAATATTACGATACGAACTGTTTAATCATTTTGTAGTAACAAATGCTTCGATTCATATGACTAAATTTCCATTCAAATATTTGTATTCGACTAAAGTTTTGATCTTAACAGTGTAATAAACAAACATCCAGTGTACTTTAAATTTTTATCTATGAACATATTTTTGAAAAGATAATAAAGATAAAGTTTCATCGAAAATTTAGTTTTGAATAATTTTGAAACGATATCATTATTATTTTAAGATACTTAATACTTTTAACAACAGCAACAAACTTTTCTTTACTGCCTTACTCGAAAGCTCAAAACTTATTATCTCTCTTAGAAATTGGGAGGCATTTTTATTAGTTTTAAAAAGTTGAAAATGGTTTGCCTTATTCTGACGGAGTTAAATTCACTTTGACACTTAGATCGCCATGTTTCACGAAGTGCGTGCGAAATGCAGTATCGAAATCAATCGGTACACATAACTTGAGTTTCGCGCGTACTGTAGGTTTACCGTGAAAAACTCGTCCGGTTTCCCTCGTACGAGATTTTCCGCAGTCGTTCTATCGTTACCGTCACGAGCCCATAAATAATGCAACGTTGAGACACGTGTGCGAGGAAACTGCGGACGACTGCCGTGGCTCTCATTACCGCGTCCTGACCCCCTCATGGTCCTAGGGACTCGCATCGAATGCGCGTCATCTTCGCTCGGCATATGTAAATAACGACGCGCATAGTGCTCCCATAAAGTTTTTGCACTGAGATGCTAACACTGCAAGTGGAGGGAATTAAAATTAAAGGGAGATCCTGGTTGGATGGTATAGTACTTGAATTCTGCGTGCCGCAGTTAAACGGCTAACTAGAAAGCCCAACAACAGAGCGTTTTCATGAAGAATATACATTTTTATTGTTAATGTGGTTCCTTGTTTACTTTAATTATAATATCGTCGAAATCATAAGTACGCAGCGGACGACAAAGCTTAACTTAATTTATTTATATCTCATAGTTCGTTGAGTTTGATAACTATTAAAATTTAATCAGAAAAATGTACAAGCAGAAATGCAATAAATTACAGTATTTTTTTAATCATTTGAAATTTGTTATAATTATTTGCTTAGCAACTGTTTCTTAATTTTTTTCTTCTACATTAATCATTTTACATTTAATCATTATTTTTCCTAATTTAAGCTTAATTAAATACAATTTGAAATAGAAAATCATATAAAATTTTGTAGGAATAATAATAGCTAGTGTTTCGCCTTTCATCTCACATTTAATGTCATTTAAATTCTATTTAGAGCATTTGTTTTATCAACGGTATAAATAACTACGGCCATTATGCGTAACAATAACGGTGGACACAAAAGGCATAATTTTGTTATTTTTTCTTCAGACCGTTTCGACAGCTTGAAATCATGTGTAAAATGTTTGTAGTATTAAATGCAATACTCTGAAAAATCGTACATATCTGCGATAGAAAACTTATACTTTTACATTGTATGTCGTGAATTGCACGTTGAAGAAATATGACTGAACAATCAAATATTTGAAGCAAAATTTTTCTACATTCTACTGTATTTCAAAAGTACCTTTGTGTCTTCATAAATGTAAAATGTGAAAAATCTTAATAGACACGGATTTTAGAAACAATACACGTGCTTTTAAACCCACCCGCATATTTTTCAATGGTAAATATAATTTCAATTTAAAAGAACAATTGCCGAAGAGTTATTAAAACTGCAGAATGTGTAAGATGTTTTTACGCATGACTCGCGGCAATGTTCTTATAAGTATGTACATTATATATGACTGTAGTGAAATTAGAAAGTAGTTAGTATCGACTCGAACACTATTTTTCATGTACGTTTTAATAATAAGTTTATTATATTTGACTGTGTAATTAATTTAAATTTTTAACAAAATTCCAATGAATTAATTTCAAATTCTTCTTTTGTACTCTTTATAAAAATATAGTGAAATTCAGTATAATGTACAACAGTGCTTTGATGGCGTTCTTTTAATAAGTGTATGCACATGAACTTCAAATTTCTCGTAAAATATGCCCATGTAATTATAAAATAACGACGGAAACATTCAACTCGCGGAAGATAAAAAGGAAAATTAAAGTAGAAAGAATAATTAATTAGATAACTGCATAAAAAGCTAAATTATCCAATGTATGACATGCAGGATGCAAACAATTGTAAAATATATGATGTTTGAAAAAAATCAAGAAAATAAAAGCAACGATATTTTTTATGCATTTTTAATGGTATCCCGGAATGAAGTGATAGCGCGGCATAAACTGAAGCTCAAGCGTCGATTTAAATTGTAAACCATTAAAGTGAATTTATATAATTCATAAATTCTTAAGCACGTACATATAAAATTAATATATGACAAAGCATCATTTACAAAAGAGCGTACCGATAGCTCAAACTATTCGCGACGAATAAATGTATATTTTCGTCCATGATTAAATTTATTAAAGCTATCGATTTCTCGTAATTGAATATCGAATTTTTATTTATTGAATCATTGCAAAAAATATTATTGTGCGTTCGTGCTGATGTATCGAGAACTTTTTTAATATTTTTATAAATTATAAGTTGTAAAGGTAATTTTAAGGAAGAGATTTGAAGTATACGAGAATTTGAAGAAGGAGAATAGTCGATTTGACGACTGTCGAATTGTAATTCCGATATAACCTGAAAGTAAATATATACGCATGTAAATTTAAAAGTTTTATAACTAATAATTTAATCAATACACGTAGTTTTTTAGAATTTTTGAAGTAATATATTTTAAGAATAAAACTTTTACAGGGTGAAAATATTAATTTACGTTATAACGTAGATATATTATAAAAGAATATTATTTTAAGTAACGTATTTTAATGAATGAAAAAAGTAACATTAAAATTTATCTCATGAAATAAAAGATTATATTGCATTATTTAAGGTTTTAGTCAGGTCAAACTCGAAATTTCTTACACTATAAAAATTTGATTTGCCACTAATGGTTTTTTTTGAGTAATAACATCGTAAATCTTCATTAGACATTTTAAAAAAGCCATTTTGTATCTGGTATACTTTATACTTTAGTAATTTAATAATCCGCAAATTTTATCACATTGTTATAACAATAATATTATTATTATTATTATTGTATTGTTTATTTAATAGTTCAGTTATATATTAACAATTAAATTAAAATAAGTTGAAAAATTCATGAATTTGAAAGTCATAATCAATTGTATGCCGTATCTTAATGAATTATAAGTAATCAATGATATTTTATTTCTTATAATAGTTTAAGCTTAAATTATTCGGTGTGTGAATAGTTTTTAAGATTTCATCTAAATTTTCATTATTCAGCACTAATGATTTGACATTAAAAAATAATTATACAAGCACATCCACTGTAACAATCAGATTTATAATATTTTGTCAGATATTTTATCAATAATTTTAACAAAAATTATATGCAATGTTTTATCGTTGAAACTGTCATAAAACAACAGAATTTAAATGAACAATAGCTCTTTTTATTATGAACTTTTTTTCTTTCTGTAATAAAGATTCTACTGTAATAAATGTTTGCTTGGGAAACTCGAAAGTATAAATAAATATTATATTACACTATAATTTATTTCTAGGTGTATCTCGTTTCATAATATTTCAAAAAATCCATCTACCTGGTGTCTCGTGAAGTATGGATGAGCTGAGTAATTTATATTTAATCATAGTCGTTAGACGATCTAATATTTTGTACTGTAAAAAAATAAAAGAAAATAAGAAAAACAAAGATTATAATAATAAACTGTAAATTAAATCTATTATAATAAATTCTATTGTACATTGTACCCTATTAAATTTAGTTTAAAATTATCTTTGGACTCGAATTAAAAAACAAATGAATAGATGTATAACCTAACATTGGATGCATGTTACAATTTTCCTTTTCCTGTATTACTTTTTTTCGTAATAAGCAAGCATTATTAAATAGCTAGAAAGCCATTCAACTTTTGAAGTACATACGCTGAACAAGGTCTGTATTAATTTATTATGTCGAACTTCTGAAAAAACCACGTCGAATGTATGGATTTTTAGCGATAGTGTATTTTATGTGACGTTATCGGTATTCGATAATTTAGTGAGGTTAGTGTCTTTGGTGGATAGCTATTTTCAGAAAATATTAGGCTACTTTGATGTGGTTACTTGGTTGTGACATTTTAATTATATGATCCCTGGCACCGTACATAGCTGATTACATTTATGTATTATCTTTAATAACTTTGTTCGAATGAAAAATATTATAAGAATTTTTTGCGTTGCTAGTTTGTTGCATGGTTTTGATGGTTGAAAGTTTTGAGATATGATCGACTGAAGTTTGGTGTGAAAGTTTCGCGATGAAATAATTTATTATCATATACTTCAAAAGTAATGGTCAAATAATGATTGATAATTATATTTAATATTACTGTGCAATAAATTATGATTATGCGTTTCTTCGTTCAAAAGTATATATTTCTTATAATATAGAGTAATAAGCAAGATTCGTAGCAATTATAAATTTACGTGTATCTAAATAACAGATGGAATCTGTTACAAAATTTTCTATAATTATATAATATTTTAAGCAATACTCAAAAGATATATGATAAAAGAATATTAAATTAATTTGTATATATCAATAATGTTATAATCAATTTTCAAATTAAATATGATCTATATGTTTATATATTCACATTTATAAATATTTATTAATATTACATGTTTCCATATTAAAAGTTCAATTAATTTGATATAGGTAATATTAAATTAATATTTATTTTATTTCAAAATTATATTCTATTGTCAAATATTGAATAGACGCCTGTTTAATTTCTTCTTTTTAAAGTATAGATGATTCGTATGAAAATATAGGTAAAATAAAATTTTATAAAAATAAAAATTTTTAATTTACAAGTTATAAACAGTATATAAAACTCATTTAGTAAGATAATAATTATTTGTCATATTGTAATAAAAATTAATAAAAGTAATTATATAAAATAAAGATCCACATAAGTGAATAATAAATACTAAAAATCAGAAATCTGTGTACAAAAATGTAGGTACGTATGTATGATGTATATACACATGATATCTAGAAATAAACAATTGTAAATTTTGATGCATATTTCTTTACCATGGATTATTCTAATATAAATTCCAATTATAAATAATTTTTAAATATAAAAATTTCAAATTTTTATCTGTAGTATAATTTATAATATTTTAATAAGTAAAAAAATTTTTTTTAATAAATTCTAAAATACCTAGTTATTATATAGTATAGTATATTATATATATATATATCGTCTATTCCAATTTAAAAACTGACAGAATAGATTTTACACAAAATTTAATCGACATGTTTCAAGTGTATCTATTGCGAATATGAAAACGACTCCAAACTGTCTTAGCTAACATATGTTATAACTATATTAAACTTTAACTAATTTAATGAATATTTGATATAAGTAAATTTATAATAATTTAACATTTAAAATAGCTATAATAGTCCTCGGTAAAAATGTTTATTTAAATGAAAAAATTTAGAATTTAATATTGAGTAAACCAATTCAGTTAATTCAAAAATCATCAATATTTTTTTCTTGTTTTTATCTGAAATATATGATTAAGATAATAGAATCTGATTTTAATAATAAACGCATTATACGAAAGTCTAAATTAAATATCATTTTCGTGTTCAATGATCTGAAAAATTCACAAAATCTACTAAACGATATTTCCGCATCGTTTAAAATACATTAGCATACACCTAGTTTGTCTAATATCAATTATAAATTGTTTAAATACAATTTGAATATAATGGTATTATTATATAATGTGGTTATAATATGCAAGCGTTTTAATATAATATCAATATAATGTCATTTGTGATGACAAAAACATCCAGAATATTATTGGTGTATTTTCCAAAGTAAAGACAAGAAAGTTCGTTATTAGAATAACAGCCTTCAATTGTTAAAAAAAATGTATATGATGTATTACATTAATGCATTATTATTATCAAAGTAATATTATACATATTATTTAATAAAAATTCGTGTAATTTTATTATTCCTTATGAATATTAAAATATTTTTAATAATAAATTGCAATAATAGGTATATTATCAAAATTTGTTATTAAATTGTTTCTATTAAAAACATTCGTTAACATATTACAAGATAAATTTTTATTATAGTAACTGAAATTCTTCAATTATATAGATAATAGAATATTTATATACGTTATCATTTATAATTTTACAAAATATTTCATAAAAATTTTTACATAACCAAAGAGCCCTGCAATAATTTTCTATATCATACAAAAGTGAAATAAGAATTTTATCTAATAAATTGTTATTCTTTTAATTTAAAAAAAATATGTTTAAAAAAAATTTAATTATTCTACCAAAGACTTGTTAAAATTAAAAGAAATTAGAATTAATATTATTAAAATATTGAATACAAAAACAATGTTTTTATTAGATCAATTTTTCATTCATGTTTTATTCTACTTCTTTTGTAAATGTAATTTTTATTTTATAAAAATTAGGTTTTATTTATAATTATAATTCCGACTAAAATATGAATGATTACTACATTTTTTGAATTTTAAACTTCTTTGATATAATCTTAATCACTTTTTTCTATGAATTCTTTTTTCTTTATTATACTCGTTCGGCACCAGAATTTTCTTTGAATTTTTCATTTTTTCCATATATTATATTGTTTTACCTTTTTTCAAACTTTTTAAACTTCTTTTATAAACAAAAGTTATTCATTACATTTCAATAGTTTTTTTAAATATGTTATTCTTATTTCATTCAGATTTTCATATTTTTTACTACACATACTTTAATATTTATTTACTCCAATCCTTTATTTAATCTTTACCAATGCCAGCCATAATATAATTCGCTTTTAATTCAATTTTATACCTATTTGTAATAAAACTATCTAAAAAATTATAAGTTTTTATAAAAAAATTTATTTTTTATAATATACATTTAATAAGTTATCATTGTGTGAAAAATATGCGAAATCAAATAATGTAATAGGAAAAATATTTGATAAGATTCATCACCCGTAATCAGATATTTTTTAAATAATTCAACTTAATAATGTCTTTGTCTCGTGTAAATTTAGTCCATCAAATTTATGAAACCTTTAGATTAGCTTAGTTTTACATATTAATTGTGAATGTAAGACAGAAATATATCGTTATTTTTAAGGTGTTTAGAGGAATGTCACGGCAAACTTTATATAAAATTTATTGTACAGATGAAGGAAAATAGCATTCGACATTTCCTGCATCCGTGAATCATTACAGTTTCTTGTGTATTATATATCTATATACATCGAGCCTAGATATATACAGAAAACTCATTTACATTTAGATGCACAGTTTATTCCATATTTCTTAAATGAAAATTAAGGTAAATGGTAAATATGTAATGGTTAGCAAGAGAACAGATAGAAAGGGAGGGTGAGAGAGAGAGAGAGAGAGTGAATAAACAGTATTCAGAGAAAATTATATACAGCGATAGATAAGCGAGAAGATAAGATTATAGTCGAATTAAGAAGAATTTTTAATCGAAAGCAGAAGAATATATTCAAGGTAGATTGAAAAATGAAGTACTTATCTAAAGTTATAATATATTAAGAAAACGTAAAGGAATGAAATGGTAATCATATATACGATTTATATTTAAGAATTCAACAAACGAAGTACCTATAGATACTTCTGCATTAAAATGAAATATGGTATGCGTTAATATTTCCTTTTTTTAATAGAATATTAGGAATAATTAAGCATTTTAATTCCACTGTAGATCATAAAAATAGATTTTTAAATTACAGTTATTATCTGTTATTGTATTAGATTCGAAAAATTTTCTGATGCTCTCTTTGTACTATATTGGTTTTGTATTTTTATTAATTTCAATAACTAATTTTCTATCACCATTTAGTATAGTTACGAGGTAAATGTTAAAGATATATTACTTATGTATAGAAATTAGAAATTTGAATTTTAAAATTAAAACTTATAATATTACTTAAATTATACTAAAGAATAGATCTAAATTTTTATAAAAAAACAATTTTTCAAAACGTGGGAAACTTTCGACATTCTAATTCGAAATAGTTATGTAGAACTTGTATTTGCATATCTCATTAATGATATCTTATGGAGATATGTCGTATTCCGCTTATCGTCTAAATTCACAAACCTTTTATCATGGTTTATATAATTTTTTCTATATAATTATAAATTATACAGTTTATAAAATAAAAAATCTATGTTTAACTGTAATCAAAAAGAAAGAAAAACATTTTTTTATTTCCAATATAAGTAACTGCTGACTAACTTTCATCGTATTAACGTGAAAATGGTTTTTTTGTAAAGGTAAGTTTGTAAGTACTAAAGATAAGTTCTTTTGTTAAAGGTATATGTACGAGTGTTTGTAGTTTTATATTGTGATGAAAGTACTGAGAGATAGAGCACGTTGTTATTATCTGGTGTCTAAGTAAGTTTTCTCTTAATAATTTTGAAAGTTTATTTTTTTGAATTAAAATTTACAGATTCCTAAAAAAGAGAAGTCGATTATTTGACTTATCGTAATAATTAAGCCACTTCAATAATAAAAAAGTTAATATTAGTTGTACTCAACTAACTATTTTATTTACAGACGAATATTTTAAGAACTTTTAGTTTCATGACTTGCAAATTTTAAAACAGCTATTCTGCATACGCAAAACTGTAGATTAAAACCTTTGTTTTAAACTTATTATCCTCATTTTATTAAAGAATATTATTAGAACTTTGGAAAAGTTTTTTTATTAAAATAATATGAAATATTCCTTTATAGAGTAATTATTTGAATATAAAAATGTTCATAGGTCGATACACTTCAAACAAAAGACAATATTGAGATGATGAGTACGTATACACTTTTCTCGGGAAAGAAATAAAATAAGTGATGTGGAGAGCTTCCGACAGATACGGTACTTGGTAACTATTAAGAATAGAGATTAGAGTCGATGGGTTGTTACCTATATATTTTCAATTTCAAATAAAGAGCCAATAGTGCTTTTATATTGGTCACTGATAAGTACAAAAATATGCGTTCAACTCTTCAAAGTCATAGAGAAAATCAAACGTATCGTAGTTATCGTCTATCAGAGCGATTATAAACGAAAGAGTATTGTACAGTTATGTTCACGTACAATATGTTATAATTTTCTAATAATTATTGTCCATGTTTGTTTTATAAAAGCGATTACATTCTTCGTCAGCAAAAGAAAAAGAAAATAAAAAATTGTCTTCAAATTTAATCGAGCAGATGATTTTATTATAGTATGTATAATAATCATTAGAAAAACATAGTAAGATGGCGTTTGCCTCGTGTTTATGTAAAATAAATGTCATAACGTTTTCAATGATCGCACACGTTAGCTATTGAATATTTTAATTATTCTAGCAATTTAGCTTTATATTCAGAAAGCTGAGTATTCATTAACCTTTATGAGTACAACGATTCATTAAAATAGATTTAAATTAGAGAGAATCTAATCGAATTCCAAAAGTCTGGCTTTGACGTCGTATCGTTAAAACACATAGCTGGATGTTTTTAGAGCTTGCATTTAATAATTTATCGTCGAAGCGATGTTACTTGTTTGCGCACTTTTTGCTGTTCCAATATCCGGAAGCGGCGAAGGTATGCAGGAAATATTTAAAATCAAGTATTTAAGGTTATATATTTTAGCCGAAAGTGCCGCGTTGTTCCCAAGAGCTTGCCAGATTATATAACAGTGGGGGAGGTATATCCGCATAACGACTGGTTCGGGGTGGGGAGGGGGTAGTCGAGCTTAATGCCGGGACGCTCGTATACACGCCGCTCGGATTTATGGGACAGCAACGTGGCGTGTCTGACCGCGAACGGGCTTTATCTACTATCGAGTTTGCGCGTATAGAAACAGCCTCGCGCTCTCTGCTCTGCACTCTGCAGCAGCCTCAAAGAGGCGAGCGTTACTCGGCGACGCTCTACTCATGCAAGTACAGCTGTGAATGGAGTCGGGCCTTTCCATTCATAGTCTGTGTCGCGCTGTGTGCGGCGCCGCTCGACTATTCTTTTTCGTCTTGTTTACCACACGTCCAGGTTTTTTTCTTTCTCCGCGTAAACAACGGAAGTGGGAATTTTTCAAGCTGCATGCGCGTAGTGTTAGTGAATGAAGGCGCGAAAAATATGTGAAGGATTGGCGAATTTTACGGCGCACCGATAACCGCTTCAATGGTTTCAAACACTCCTTTGAATATCAAATAAATAATTTTGACAAATAACGGGAATTCGTTCTCTTGGAGGCAATCTTTTTTTAAAGACATTTGAATGATTTTTAATTATTTTTTAAATCACAAAATTTAATATTACATTAATATGTACATAATTATAAATTTTATTATCGATAAACAATATATTTCAACGTTTTTTTTTTTTAATTCTGAACTCATGCACAACTATTTAAGTTTAGGACTTAATAGGACTTATTTTACATTTTTCAATGTTGCATGAAGCTGTTATTAAAAAATTATATGAAATAAAATGTTTTATTATTTTAACTAAAACCAATATTTATAATGATTGTTTTCTTATATTTGATATATAAGATAATTTTCATAGTTAAGTTTTTAATGAAACGCCACTGCATTTGACAATAGATTATAAATAAAGCATCCGTAGTAATATGAAAGTTCATCAATTAATTTGTAATACCAATTCAACTATTCCGCTGTTGATTAATTTGTTACTAAATAAAAGTTGAAATATAAGAAAGGCTTTGAATAAATTACGAAAAAGTTTCTGTAAATTTAATTTACATTAAAGTAATTCAGAAAAGCAGAGTACTATTAGATTAAAAAATGTTGAATTCAGAAGAAACAAAAGAAATTATTCTTCTAAATATAGTAAAATCTATAAATGCTATTCACGTACGTAGGCCTAGTTACAAAGGTTACGGCTTTAATACAGAAATAATTAGTCAGTCAAAGGTAAGAGGAACTTAATTACTTGAAATTAGAACTTATATCAACTCTATAAATAAAATAATGAATTAAATACTAGCCTCATCAATTTGGTAATTTAAACTTATGTACACATGTACGCATATATTTATACATGCATGTATGTATATAAATATAAAAGTATAAGTCTTTGGATTAATATTTTTTAAAAATACTTTATAATATTTATTTTAAATAATTATATCAGTATCAATACATTAATGTATCAATAAATATGTTCAATAAAGCTAAACCAATTAATTAATTATTTGTTTATAATTAAATTAATTATTAAAGATTTTTTAATAGTAATTAGTTTTTATTTTTATAATTATTCTTGAAATTCAATAAACTTTAATAAAGAAATTTAAGAAAAGACTAATTAGAAATGAAAATGAATATTCTTCGCCTAATATACATATGTTAACTAACTCTGAAAAACAAATTTTCTTTTAAAATAAACGGTAATGTAGTTAAATATTTTAATAAAGTTTTGTAATTAGAATGACAATGAATTTGTTTATATAGTTAATAATCTTAATTATCTTTAATTAAAGTTACGTAAAATTTCAATTAAAGAATTACCTTTTATACATTCAGCACGATTTTATTGGATTTAATACTGTTCTATTGTTCCAATATCGTTGCCTTTAGTACAGCTAGTAAAACTTTAAGAACGTTTGCACTTCTATTACTAGGTAACTCGAAAAATAGTGTTAAAAAAATAGTTCTTAAAAAAATTTAAAGTATTATTGTTTTATTCATTTTTATTTTCAAAATGAAAAATAATGAATTTAATAATTTTTACATCTACATTTTATATGAAAATTTTTTAGTATTACTTGAGCATTTTCATATTAATACGATTTATATTAATTCGGAAAATACTCCTGCGATTCTATTAAAAATACAGTATTCGATTTTTTTTTAAATTTGTGACTATTAAATTTTTACATTTTCGTAATATATAAAAATAATCGATAATATTGGAAAATGTATTAGAATTAAAGTAATAGTATTATTTTATAAATATTATATTACAGCGGTTAAAAGGCCAATGATAAAAAAAACATTCTTTAGTAATTTTTTCTAAATCCCTGCATTAGATATTTATTCTAATATGATAGAAATATTAAGCTTATATTAAATTTAATTTACATTAAGAGAAAATTGAAACTACAAATTTTTATATTTAACGTTTTTATAATTGATTAAATAAGATGTGTATAAAAAACGTTTCGCAGTGCCAACTTCTTAGTTGCAATTGTCTACAGTTAAATATTTGACTCTTATGTAATGATCACGATTTTTTTTATAGAAAATACAAAATATTGATTAGAATAAGGAATGAATCCATTTAACTGCTCAAAATTTCAAATCAACTAATTATATAGATTTTGAACGATTTTATGAATTCATTTTAAATATGTATTTTTTCGAATACTACCTTTGAAGTGTTAAATAATATTTAATATAAATTATAGGACATAATTTATAAGTTGCATAAAATTGCCATCTATTTGAAACCTACATAGCGAGCTTTCAAATTTCATTTCCGTCTGTAAATATTACATTATTATTGCGATGAAGAGTTTTTCTTGCTTCGTTGCCTGTTGCTTGTACTCGTCACCCGTCTTTGTTGAAAACGCATCTTGTTTTACACCCTACGCATGGACACTCGAGTCAGAATTTACTATCATGGACTAAAAATAGTTATTGCCGATTATAAGCTTTCATTGAAAGTACTCACACTCAACTACGTAGGTGTTTTTATAATGATTACTCTATTCGATGAATTTTTTGGACTTCGTTTTCAAATACTTTTACAAAATCAAATACCAATTCGTTTTTGGCCGTTTTTTGTTGATAGTTGTCTTTATAACGTATAAATATTTTTAAAAATACTAGAAAACTTAAAGTTTATATTATTTATTCTCTCGACTTAACAAGATTTTTTGCTTTTTTACAAATACGTATATATGCAGGAATAAAAAGCATGGTAATAGAATATGTATCTCTCACTTATATTCAGCACACGCGATAAATCCTTGAATTACAACGATATAAATAGATACAACTATTGACATTATAAGCATACATAATACGTAATATCTCGAAAAAAAAATTGTGGTTTCTTTGCCGAATAACCATTGTTGAATTACGCAAGGAATAGAAAAAAGTGTTATGCAGCACTACATTTTTTCCTTGAGATTAAGTGTGAGATAGATCTTGGCGCAAGCTCAAACTTTTGTATACTGTATACCGTTTACCTTTTTGCTTTTCTTCACGTGTACATACATAATACACTTTTCCCAACTCAAGCAACAGAGATCACTTGTCGTGTTTCAAAGTTGCATTTTTTTAAAATTTTTCTTTTTTGTGACAAACTTGTTCTTTTATTTTTTGTTTCTTGTCTATTTTATAGATCGAAGCACTTCCACTTAAATATAATTAAATAATTAGCTTTTTCATTATCTACATTTTAAAATGTTATTTTAGTTATAAGAAAAAAATTACAAAAAAACAATTATAAATATTTAATAAGAACTCAAATGAATGTGTTGACACGTATTACATCATTATATTTTTAGCTTTGTAAATGCAATATTACTTATTGTATTAAAAGTAGTATAAATTATTCAATGTGCTGAGAATTTAAAACTGAAAAAATATATTTTAAACCAATTTTCCCAAATATTTTCATAAATATTCATTTAAATAAGCAACTTCGATTATTCCAATACTCAAAACAAAGAAACTAACTTTTATTATTTGGACTCAATTATTTAATCGAAATTCTTGAAGGACTTGGAAATATTTTGCAAATTCGTAAATAAGATTCACGAATAATAATTTAAATTATATTATAAAGAGCAAAGAAGAGAGATACGAAAAAAACGAGTAGTTGAGGGGAAAATGTTAAAATTCTATAGCGGTGGTTATCATCCTCTTGCCTATCAGAGCTTGCCTCGACTTAACTTCACAAGACGAGCAAAGCACGCCCTAGGCCTTTTTGGATAATTCAAAGTTTTGTAGAGTTTTATTTTATGAAATTCTAGTTATATATTATTATTTGAGACGTTTAATATTTATTAATTAATATTAAAATAGCAAAAAAGTTTTTTTATAAATAAGAATTATGTTTAATGTTATATTATTAAACAAATATTTAATTATTTTCTTTCCATGTTTTTGAAATTTATTTTACAGTACTTTTAAAATCAATTGAAATATTTGACGATTACAAAATATTCATTTCCTACGTTTATAATAAATTTCTACTATTGCTATCTCGTTTCTAGTAATTTAACATTACTTTTATTATTTAATTAGTTATATTTTTCGTATCTAATATACAAGATTTTTTTTGTAATTACGAAACTACTACTTATTTTATAAAGGAAAAATGTTCCTTGTAAATACAATTAAATAAAATTCAATACGTTGACAATACACATAAGAAAAACAATAAAAATAGTTATATATACAGATATATACGTGATTAGTTAAAGTAAATAAAATATAAATACAGCACACTATTTGTTGATTTTACTATAAAAAATTAACGTAAAATAAACAAGAACGCTGGAAAAAATATAGTTTGTTTACTTAATGAGTCGGGCAAAAATTAAATTGAATATTAAAAATCTCGCATATTAAGCAAAGAACCTCGATAAAAATGCCGAATAGCATTTTTTGTGAAAAAGCTCGTATGAACACTGTTAACGTATTAATTGCATGAGCTACTTTATTACACCCGATTTTTCGTACTCAGTTCGTTTTGATACATTTCTTTATTGGAATAAAGAAATCAAGTTTAGGATAAATTTTTTTTATTACAGGCAAAATTATTAAAGTTTCATCCAATCATTATTCGAAAAAATTTCTTAATCCTTAAATTATATTCCTATGTATGTTATAATAATGTTATAGCTTAAAAACTACGGTTTGCACTATATAATATATTCTTTTTCAAATTAAATTGATATAAATAAAATATAATAAAATAATATATAATATAATATATAATAATATATTTAATATAATAAATGATAATATATATAATATATAATATAATAATATAATAAAACCACAAAAAATGATCTTAAAGTTATTTTGATATTGTGTCATTTATATTTTTCCAAGCTATTTTGTATTTCGAAAATCAATGAGTTTTTTTTATATTTACGAATGGTATAAGTATTAGCTACACATTGAATTTTCTTAAAAAGATAAATTTATATCAAATAAATCGAAAAATTAAATAAAAATACTTTTTATACTTCTTGAAAATTAGATCTATTAAAAATATTACTAAACAATCAACACGAATAATTTTATCTTTTTATATAAAACGATATATTTTTAAAAAGACAAATATTCTTCTGAATTTACACATTGACCAAATTTTTTAATGTATTTATTATTAATAAGTAACATTAATAAAATTTGTTTAAATTCTTAAATATTTTTCCTAAATATATGCTAAAATAAAGTAAAAATGCTGATAAGTAACATATTTCGCGTATATAAAAATAAATGATAAATTTAGAATTATGCGGATAATAATAATAGAGTTATAATGAAATAATAATAATAGTTATAGAAAATATTCATAAAAATAAGCAAACAGTAATAAATAACATTATTTTATCAATATTATTCTCAAGTAAAATAAGTTTATTGAGTTTCAAAATGCAAAGTTTTATCAATTGCGGTTACGGATCACTTATTTATATATTTGTAGAAGATTGTTAACTATTATCTTTTACATTAATGAACTTTTCCATTATGTGCCATAATTTAAATCTAATACAATAAAATAATATTTTAAAGTAACTCTTATTGCATTTATAATATTGTTCTGCTTATAAAACATTTAATAATTAAATTTAAACTATCAATGAACTCTTATGGAAATATATTATTAATAAACACTATAAGCTCAAAGGTTAAGATAAAGTTTTTTCATATTATTTGTTTATATTTCGGAATCTTTATTTTATATAAATTACAAAAAGTTTTTATTTGTTTTTCATTAGTTAATTTATTAATTTTTTAACATTTATACAGTTATTTAAGTGAAATAATTTATAAAAAGTTATATTTTGTAATATTACTTAAAAGTAATAACTTGTTTGCCTGCAGCGTATTATTAACGAGAATTTTATGTAAATAAATTTTTCAAATATCGAATTTCCTTTAGAAAAGTTTACGAGTACTTCGAAAAAAATCATTTATGTACATTATTACAATGGACTGATGATAAATTTAAACAATTTTATTCGATTGGTAAGTTTTTACATTCCTTCGGGTTTAAATTAGTTTTCACAATTGCTATTTTATTATATTATATATTAAAAATTATTTTTTTAATGCTTGATTTATTTAGTTGAAATATTTACTATTAAATAAAATTCATTATAATATACGTTAAGATAATTACAATTACATTAAGCAGATTCAATTAAGCTTGAAAATGAATTCCATTATAATTAATTTTACATAATAAATGCATAATCGTTCGTGTACGTAGGTAAACTTTGTTCACCTGATAGCGTTTGATCCATAAGAAATGAAGTAATTATCTGATGTATTGAAGATCCCTAGAGAGTGACTGCACACTGGCCGTCTTTGTTTCGCATCACCTTTTTTTTATTTTATTACTTTTTATCTGTTTATTTCTATTTTTGAACAAATTTAATTTTTTGCGTTACGTTGATAAATGAAGCGACTTTTTATCGAAAAAGTTTTAATATGAGTTTAACACGCATATATTAATTTCATTGATAAAATTCCCATCCTAATTTTAGTTTAATAATTTTAATATATAATTAATTAATATTTTACACTTAATAACAACAACGAATCAACTTAATGGATTAAATATGGATTTGAAATTGCCGAAGATATAGTGATGGATCATTTAAAGATCAAATCAATTTACTTATTCAGTATTATAAAACAAAGACAATCATGAATATTGTATTTTTCGAGTAATTATTGTTGAATGTATCTCAATTTCTAAATTCCAGATAGTGCACCGTATGTATTTTAGAATTCCTAGGCTGATTATTGCTGACCAATCGAGTCTTTAAAGAAGCCATTGTCAGCAAAGAATGGGACAACAAGCTTCGAACTTCGAAGGATTTCGTGTACTTTTTTGCCTTATCACGTACTGTCGTTTAGTCCCGTCGTAATCGAGCCTATATCTTCCTCTTTTTTTACTATGCCTGCTTATCTTACTAGACTGAATTTTATGTAATATTGCCATCACACCTTGCGTAGTTTTTCTTATTATCGATATCTTTTGGAAAAATGGATCACTCGAGAATAGAAAATTACTGCGAAGAAATAATAAAAAGCTGCAAAAAAAAAAAAAAAAAAAAATGATGAAGTAGAAGGAGAGAATGATTGATGTATATTCGATTTCACGACAAAAACAACATGTAAAGGTTTTTAAGTATAATATATCGAGGCGTAAAATGAAAATTTTCAATTACTCATTGAATCACACACATTTTTTACTGCAAACAAATAGATTCTATATAAAATTTAATATCTTTGCTAAAAATTATCGCTCGCAAAAATCAACAGCCCAAATTAAAGTTGAAGCAATTACGTTTAAATGGATGCATGATGTGTACTTTAAAATAAAGATTTTGTAATAAAAATGATTTAATTCTCTATATTATTTTAATAACTAACAAGAAAAATTAATTGAGTGTTTAAATAATTTTTAATGTGATCGTACGATATATTTTTCGAAGGTATTGTATATGTAGAAATATGAAAGTTCGTGTTCAAGTATATTCGAATATATTTGTGAAAGTTGTTCAAAATTTTAAAAAAAGCTCCTATTATTTCTTAATACAAATAATAAATTAGCTAAAAAGCAAGAACAAAATTAATAACTCGAAAATGCTTATAAAAAAAAAATGATTTAAAAACTCGTAAAAGTACATACATATGTACGTGAAACAAAAATGTTTGTATTATTTTTGCATTTAAATTTCTTTTCAATTGAAACAGCATCAGTTTTACATATGTGAAATATCAAATTTTAGCAATAATATTTTTTAACGGATTTCGTAACCGTATTTTTATTCAAATTACAGTATTTTTTGCAGAAAAAGTACGAAATCAAAGGGATTTACTTCGTTTCACTTCAAACAAAATTGTACAAAGTACGTATTATCGTCAGTGTAATTGTCGTTCGAGTAAAATATTCGTTATGTTGTTGTCATAATATCAGAGAAGTAGTTAATAAATGGTGTAAATATAATGTTAAATATTTTTATACTATCAATTTTGTGATTGAACATAACCTACCAGTAATTACTAAGTACAAAGTTTATATTTATTAATGAATCAAACGAGATCATTCGGGTTAAAAAAATTACGTTATTGATGGTTCGAAAAACCATAAAGAATATAAAATTCGAAAATCTATGAAACTTTAAAAATAAAAGAGGCCATAAAATTTCGTGGCCAAATGGCTCGTTTTATAAGCGGATTCAATCAGGCATCACATTTATAAAAGTAGCCGGGCCAAAAAGTGTCTTCATCGTACAGATATATATCTCTCTTCCTCGTTTTCACGCTGCAAATTTAAATTAACGAGCTGGATAGACCGCGAAAGATAGCGCGCAGCGTGTTTTATTGAATTTATGATAAACGGCTTTTAAAAGTCCCTCTCGTTATTTTTTCGTTTTCTTTTCGTTATATTTCTGTCGGCACTTTTTTCACTTTTTCTATAAGACTATGACTTACCACTAGCGACGACATTCTCTCCTTCTCACCCTATTTTAAATTGTAGGTCGGAACCATCCTCGAAATGGAATGAGTGAATCTAAAGTATAAATGTACGCTTGATGAATATGACGCGCAAAAATTTAATTTTGAATTTTCATCCGTTGAGAACGAAATAAGTTACGATATACACAAGATTATATATGTATATAAGTACGTTATGAAGATTTCTTCAACTTTTGCGAATTTTTCAAATTTAAAGTTTGTTTCACACATACGCACGTTTTTATATATATATATACACATAATTATATTGTATGCTTTTGTGATGTTATATATTTATATTGAATGTTTTTAATCTTTCATTTTGAGATTTGACTTTGGCGACTGGTTACAATATTTATTGATACAGACCCTGATAACATTTCAAATATTTACATAATAATGACAAAACACTTTATTACAAATATTTGAATGATACCAATAGTAAACGTTAATACATTAAATTCTAATTTTATAAAATTAAAAACAAAATATGCTTTGTGATTCCAATTTCAATAAATAAATTATAACATGCTTGTGGATTTATTAAGATACTCAAGATAGTTTTACAATATTATATTTGTAAGATATTTAAGTTTCACAATATAGTATTTGGACAATAACAATAAAAGTTATCGACCCGCTTTATAAAAAATTTATTTATATCAACTCATACATAATTTTATGAAGTTTCAGAGGCAGCATAAGTTAATTGAAAAAACTAATTAAGAATTTCTTATTTTTGTAATGAAACGTCTTTTACAGATCTCTAAATTAGTTATTCTAAGTTAATTCTCTTGCTCATTTATCTATATATTTACTAATAATGAATTATGTGAAATTACTTGCATGTTTAATTTTTTTTTACTTATTAGATCATTAAACATTATATATGTTGCTTCTTGATTAATCACAAATTATATTTTACCTTGCAAATCTTATTATCTCTTCTTATGAAACGTATATTAAAGTACTATCATAAGTTTTTGGATCTTTCGTTGAATGCCAATATAAGGTTTTTTTTAATTTTCAAATATATACAATGAATGGGTTTGTCAATAGAAACTCTAAGTTGTAAATTTTCTTCTATAATTAATTTCAAGAGAGCCTTTTTCAACTACAATATATATTTCTTATCATTTAACGAAAATTTATCTTCATCGACTATTTTGCTTTAAAGTTTATATAGACAGCGAGATGTGGGATTTTAGCGACAAAAACCGGTAAGATGTAAAATCAGACTTTTGAATCAAGGAGCATTTGGAGGTAGACTAATCGCTGTTAAATTTACGACCGAAGTTTATATTGAAAGATTTAATGAATTTCACTTGAAATGAAAATGCAAAATTCTTGGATAAATTACTAATAAACAATTTAAGAGTTTCTTTATCGAGCTTGTTATTACAAACTGACAGGTAAATCGAAACTATAACGACTTACGACTTTAGAAATATACGAGATTATTTGTTGAATTTGTAAGCACGAATGTGTAGACTGAACTAATATTTTTAAAAGAGCGCTCCTACGACTTTTTCGAAGAAAGTAAGAAACAGAAAGGCAAAAAAATAGGAAAGACCCGAAAAAAGTAGGAGTCAGTACCCAGTTAGCTTTATTCTATTTGGCGATACTGTACACACACGTAAGTGCACATGTGTGAATTTGTGTACGTATAGTTCGGATAGTCGCTCACGTATGCGGTACACTGCACTTTGGGGGCTAAAACACAGATAATCTCGTCCGACGGGGCTGGCAACGCGCAGCTGGTTCGTGACCGGAAAACGAATGCCTATGCTTATACTCTACTCCTCATCTTGTATATGCGGAATATTTTACGTTGATTAAAGTTATTAATCAGTTATCGATTACTTGAATAGTTGATTTTGTTATTACAGTGAAACGAATAACTGACGCTTAAGTGAGCATCGTAAATAAAACTTTCAACATTTGATGTAAAGTCAGATGTGCTTGTCATTTTGAGCTGTTTTATCTAAGAAACTCTGCAGCAATGTGGTACTTATCTTCGTATCCCGGATTCCCTGGTATCTTAAAAAGAATATAAATCTTATATATAAGTGTCTGTAATATAATATATATATTAAACAGCAATGAACTGTCATTAAAATATTGATAAAATTTTTCGTTGAAAGTTTTTGTACAATCAAAGATCTTGATGCGATTTCTCGATTTTTCTTAAATTAATAACTATTTACACCAGGTTGCATCGTAATTGCTGTATAGTCGTGTTATTTATAAATTTTATACCCTTTCTTTAAAAATACCTTTGAATTGTATTTATTAATTTGCTGACGTTTGTCAATCATTCCAAAATACGTCGCCTAAGAAGCTGAAAGTTAATCACGCGTCACGCATATTGTGCACTTTTAACTTCTGTTTTCCATTTAATTCGCCGGTACAGCCATACTCGTGTTTAATTATCGAAAAGTTGGGAGAACAAAGTTCGATAACAATCGACTATTAACGACAATTAGTGTGTATGATACCCATTGTATCGTATTCCTCCTACTTTTTTCAAAGTGAGTATGCGTGCATCGAGTTAACTCTACGAAGCAATTACTGCACTGAATCAAGAATTCAGCACGATCTCGTCGAGATTGCCAGCGGTCTGAATCAAAGGAATGACAAGTGGAACAAATCCAGTCGCCGACGATTCACTTTGAAACCGTGGGAATAGTCGAAATTTGTTAGCGTTCACCTAAGTCAGATGAGTTTTATCACCCTCGTCTTATTAAAAACTTGATATCTCCTTTAAGTTAAATCTAGAAATTTAACTTCCAAAATTAATACGCTAAAAATTTTCGATCTATTTCAATCATTTTAATTGATTATTCACTTTTTTGCAATAGAAATTTATCATAAATTTATAAAATAATATAGTATTGATAGTTGAAAATTAATACCTCAAACCTTTATTCGCTATTATTTTACATTAATTCTATTTGAAAAAACGTCGAGCAATAGATAAATATTTTTTTCAAATAATTGAAATATCTTTGAAACTTCTTATTGTCTTAATTATACAAATAAATCAATAGAATACGACGAAAATAGATTATGCAAGATTTAAAAAAAATTATTAAACGGTTTACTTACACTATGATTATTGCAATAAATTTCTTATAATAATTGTCGTTTATTGTATTTTTAATTTTTATAAACGGCAGACAATTTTATTAATTTATTTCCTGTAACTGTTAAATTATTTTATTGTAGAAATGATGCTTCTTTAATTAAATACACGTATATTTAGGAAAATATAAGTAGGAAATTGACAAGCCTATCAATTAACTTTTTCGTTTAATTCTGTAATTAAAAAATAAAAAAATATACCTGCAGTCTTGATATGTCTCTATTAAATATCTATTTAATCGTAGTTTGCCATTAAAGAAAAACAATATATGTGCATAAAAAATTGGAACGGAAAAACGGGTAAATATAAAATCGATTTGCAAAAATTTGTGCAAATATTCGGACTGTAACGAGCCTTAAAAAGCTGATTTGACGTTAATAGGTACGGGGGATAGGTGTTAAGTAACTACATGATTACATCCAGTTTCTATTATAGATTTAAGGGTAATAAGCTGTGCAAATAACTGTCCACTCGTGCGAACCCACTTGCTCTTTTAGTCCTGTCACTTGCTGGATGCAACGGATCTAACGACCTAAGGATCTAATATTGGCCGGAGTTGGATAGACGAGTTTGCCGGTCCCGTGAGATTGGGATATGCACCGTAAAATCTAGAGGACTATTGCTGTATATGCCAGGGTAATCTTGTATCGAAATTTGTCTTTATTAAAGTGTTTCTGTTAGTGATTTACCGAGTCGTACATTATATGAAATTAGAAAATCGAATTGCTATTGTACTTGCTTTTTCCATTTTCTATAAATCAACAGAGTCGAATTCCAAAGATAATAGCAGAGCTTCAGTGAATTTAATATGTGATCTGGAAAACCCGTTTCCATTTAGACATAACTATTTAGTTCAAATAAGCATTCGCGTGACAAAATACTTGAGTTCGTTTTAATTTTATAATGTCCATAAAATATTTAATGAAATGTTATGCGGCACGATCGATTATAAATTGTATTTTTTAAATGAAATTTTTGCCTTTATGTTCCTTATATAACACTTTAAATTATTATATTTGTTAATCTCTAAAAGATACATATAATAAAGAAAATCCCTATTGGTATTAATGTTGCTGTTGGGGCCCTAAAATTGAATAACAATGTAACGAGCATAATGAACCTCAATGAAGCGATTACACTTATATCGTTCGTATCACTATTATCGTTACATTCTTTGAGCTAATATTTTGGTTCGAAAGATTGAGCACGTAAGTACGTTTTTGTATCGAATGAAAAACAGTGAGACAAAACTACTATTAAGCATGTATTAATTACGATACTTACGTTAATATTATTTCTAGTTTTTCAAACAAGTGTCATTTATATGAAGGAATGTTTAAAATTATTGCGATGAAACGAACGGTAGCCGTGAACACGAATAAACGTCGTGTAAAACTGCCAATTATAATCATACATAATGGAAAAATGGCTCCTAAAATGCAATTGAACTACAGGAAAATTTCTCATATTGTTCAAAGACTTATTACTTCTTTTTTATATTGTCTACTTATATGCCTCTGCCTCGGTTAATAATACTTAATTCGTTCCTTACTATTACAAAATTAATGTGGCTGCGTGTAAGAGGTATATTGGATTAAGCATACATTTTAGACATACAGAATGGATGATTTAACGGATTAAAGAAGTTTATTATATAAGATCTAACAGTTACATAGATGAAATTTATTTTTTGAGCAATTATGCAAAATTATAGCTTTTGACAAACATTTTTATTCAGTTATTTTTTTATACTTATTAAAATGAAATTTTTTTTGTTTTACAATATCATTTACATCGAAAGTGTTAGTCTTTAAAAGGTATTTAGAATTTTAAACCGTATGAAAATATTTTACTTTAGTCTTAAGATATAAAATATAATATTAAATAAATGCGTAATTTACGAATAAGCTGTTTTTACAACAGACTATAATCAATTAATAAATTGTTTTAAATTAATGAGCATATTCTTGTTTGATTAATGGCATGGAATTTTCTAAATTTAGTTTTAGAAAATGTTTTTTTCAAAACCATACTTTTAAAAATAAATATCTAACAACGGAGAAAATATAATGGATTTTGATCGGTTTTTCGAGATAAACTATTTATCATTCGTACAAATAAAAAAGAAAATGGAATTATTTGTACTAGTAAATGTGATGTATTCATATTTCAGAAAGAAA
This sequence comes from Platyscapa corneri, assembly GCA_018907185.1. NCBI lineage: Eukaryota > Metazoa > Arthropoda > Insecta > Hymenoptera > Agaonidae > Platyscapa > Platyscapa corneri. The sequence continues at coordinate 1,344,452 of JACCHW010000021.1, read as the reverse complement.
CATTTTGTGTATTATTTCAGTAAAATTGAATTAAAATGCTCAGCAACATTGCTACTTAAAAATGAAAAATTGGTTACATTTATCAAATTTGTATTATTTTTTAATATAAAAGACTTGTATACAATTTTTGATGGAAGATAAATTTTAATAATTGCTAATCTCATGTGAATGTATTACAGGTATTACCGATATTAATTAAAGAAGACGTTTTAAAAATTACGTTTAAATTACCGAAGACGATGTAACAAATATCTGTGTATTGTGCGTAAGTAACGCGCAATCTTTTAAAGTTTCTAATCTTTTAAGATCCACTATAACTTAAATGTCTTCAAATATTCAAAATAGTGATATAAAGAATGATATAAAATATTACTTATCAAGTGTGCCATATTCATAGTAGCGTTTATTGTGCTTTAATTTGCAATTGATAATTTATTAAATTTGAAGCTTAATAATTATATATAATTACATTTATGACTAATGAATTCCCAGCTTTTTGGTATCCATTGTATTTCACTCGTTTCATATGCGCATCAAAATAAGGAATTGAAGCTGTACTGCCTTGCGCGCGTAACACCTTATTCCAGAGTACATTTGCAGTCGTCCCTTTTGTTCAATGATGGATTACTACGTGGAAACGAAGGCTCACTTTTTCTGATTTATTACTACACCTTAATCGCATTTGTGTAAGTACGTGCATTTATATGCGTAAATATTTGAAATTTTTTAAATTTCCCCGAAGAGTAATATTTATTAGTATGTATATTTGGGTGTGCGTATTTATTATATGTGAGGTTTTATCTTGCCATAATTTTTCAGAATTTATTTAGAAAGCAAAATTTATGCAAACGAACCTTTTGCGAGAAAAACTCTAGAATTAATAATAATAATAATAATAATAATAATAATATTAATAATAATCGATTGGTATTCGAAACACTTTCATTCAACTCTAAATGTAATTTCTATTATATTAAAAATCGATTCAAGATTTATCATTGCGGCAATATAAAAAGATACAAGTTTTTGCTCATTAGAGCAGACTGGAGTGCATCGAAAGTAATTGCAAAGATTTGTAGATATATTAAGCAATTTGAATTTCAGACTTGATTCCCGTTGCTCTTGTTAAAATTTTTCGTATCTACTATGCATACGATATTTAGTTGCGCGTTTTCGTATTCCGTCGTTAAATTCAACGAGATATCTGGTACTTTCGTCTCGCATTCAATTTACGTACGCTATTCAACTATCGACTCACACCTGTGTTCAGTGAACAGAAAGCTGACGAAACGGTACCATGATTTTAAGAGAAACTACTTTATTGGATCTTGTGCACTGCCAATCAACGAACCTTCAATGTGCAGTAACGAGCATTAATATATTAGTTGGTAATATACAATCTTTTCCTGCACACAGTTGGACTCATGCCGAATGATTAATGTAAAATGTGAAGATAAGTCTCATAACTGAGCTTTTGTATGTAGCAGCAACTCCGTCTCTGCATACATGAATTAATGTATTCCGAATGAATAATAAACTAATAATTATGACGTTCATAATGAAATATGACGTATTAAATTAATTTTAAGAAACAGCTATATAATTTTTCCTCCAACTAATTAATTTCGAGCAAGTATTATACACTGATAATAATCTTTCTCTATTTATTTATTTTATCAATTTCAGTTATAAAGGTTTTTACAAATGCTTTTGTGCTATCCCTGAGATTTGAAAGAGGCCTTCTTTGTAAACGTTTTAATTTGGTTCAAGTTACCTTCGTGCAAGCAGAAAAACTATAAAGTATACCTTTCTTATTAAATATGATAAATATGATAAGCGATTGCAACGCGCAAAAACGATCTTTTTTTATTTTAAATCACTTTTAGGAGACGCTTGTTCTTTTTTTAAGTCAAAGATATCATTCAGCTGAGTGGTTAGCTTTTTTTTAATCGATTAAACGACATTTCTAATTTTCAGAGCTGAATAAGCTTAAAACTAACGACGGGAAACAGAGCAAGACATAAATTTATAGTCAGCCTATCTATACATACCTATTCACTGTCATGTATACGTGAAATAACGTTCGGCACAATAGTATGGATAAAGTATGGAAAACGGGAAAACTGGCCAAAGTATCGAAAATGGACCATTAGTTACGCAACCAAAGTGATTATCTTACAATGTAAGAACCGTATACCATATGTATGAAGTTTTCAGTTCAATAATGTTTGGCCAAGAAGCACGAAGATGTGCAGAAACCGTTGATTTATAACTATTCCGTATCCGGAATCGTTGGTACAAGTTGTGACTATCCAGTATTTGCTTTGAAGAAGAAGTTAAACAGATCAAGAATTTCAATCGGCATGTCTCTTTATACGGTTATTTTAAAGTAACAAACTGGAATAAATATAGAATTAAGTGAAATATATTTTAAACGTTATTTTGTTTAATTTCTAATTTACCTTAAGTTTTTTAAATATAATTTTTAAACATTCGATCGAGTTTAACTTATTCAATAAGTTTTTTTTTAAATTGAAGGTATACTTATATATATAGTTGCAAATTTCCAATGTATTTAAAACATTTAATCAATAGAACATATTTACCTAAAAAATCAAGAATTTTTATATTTGTAAATAAAATATTTACTCTTATGAAATTGTAATTTAAATAAATGATTATCATACATTGATAAATAACAATTCGTTAAAAGTATTACTATGCAAAATTCTTCATTTGTTATACATATTATTTAATTAAAAAAAATTTTTCTATTTTCAATATATGTAGAATCATTAATTCGTAAAAAATATCGTAATATATTTTATGTTACGACTTAAAATTATGAATGATTTTTCCTGCCATTTTAAAATATTTTATACACTCGTAATACCTAAGAAACTATGCATTGTATTACGTTTTAACATTTACTTTTATTAGTTTTTCATTCCTTGATAATATGTTTGCTCTCTATTATATGATTCGTATCCGTTTTAATTGAACTATCGAATAAAATGATGCTATGAAAGCAAGTGATTATTTAAATTCGAAAGATAAAGAACGGAATCCGTAGTTTGGCATGCGCAGAGTGAAATCATAAAGTTGCTTTCTACAATTCACCAAAATTTGGCACAAGATGCTGTGCTTCGTTGAAAGCTCGTCGATAAAACAAGTTTCGCGAAGGTACTGCAAATTTTTATCGCTTTTATATTTTTTGTGTCTTTAAATTTTGTGGACCATAACTTCTTTTGTGTATAATACTTGTATAGTTGGAGAAGAAGAATCAAATCTCCAATTCTCTGTTATTTCTTCTTGAACTTTCTAATCGATTTGAGGATTTTTATTGTATTGTATATATTTTTTAGTGCATTATAGGTACTTTTGTAATGAAAATATAAAAAATATAAAACTGATTTTAACGACCGTGATATTAACATAAGTTTTTTAAAGATGGTTAAAACAACAATACTATAAAACTTGAAATTGAAATTAAATATTTAGAAACATGATATTTACATTTTTTTAAATTAGTTAAAAATCTTTTTTTTATTTACGCAAATGTTTTTAAGAAAATATATAAGCATTAAATTTATTTACATACACTGATGCATTTATTAATTCTAAATTTTCCAAATATCAAAATGAGTTGTAAATTTTTTTTATAAAACATTGGTTATATATGAATTTCTAAATAATGCTAACAAAATTTTAAAATCTTTTACGAAATACTTTTTTAATACTCGTTCAATTTCAATTCAAACCGAGCAATAATCATGCTTGTTACATAATTTTCTTTGAACACAAAAGTATATATTTTTCTAAAACGCATTTTTAAATAAATTATTCATATAAATTTCAAAATCTAAATTACAAGTAAATATTTATTTAAAATAAAAATTCCATTTTTATTCCATTAAAATGTTCGACGTGATCAATACAACGCTGATAAACTCGATGAGGAAACAAAATAGAAAATAATATTAAATTAAATAAATTTGAAAATATTAAGAATAACTTCTTTTTTATTTAAATGAATCGGTTTTCAAAGCACTACATCTTCACAAGAGTATTCAATTATGTTATGTAAAATTCAAATAAATTAAACATTTTAAATCTGTCATAAACATGCTTTACCGCAAATATGCATTTAACACGGATTTTCAAGGATTTACGTATGACAAGTACATGCTTAACAAAAGCTTTCGCCACTACAACTCGAAACATTGAAACTTCAATTTTTAATTAAATTGCATTTTCCAAATGAAGCAAAACAAACTATTTCGATTAAGTTATACATGGACAACATTTACTGCGATTCAGTAGCCATTATACAGGAAAATTTGAGGAGACTAAATTGCGCGTGGTAAAATGACAGTGAAAGAGCAACGGACCGAAAAGGAAAAAGGGAGAGATGCCCGGATAACAAGAGAAATTCAGAAGGTTTGGATGGACTCCAAAACTCATCGTCACGCTGACCACACTCGCGAAAATAGTGTCGAGTTAATTACTTATTTCGCCTCCATACATTTTGGAATCACGTCCTCGCTTCAGCTACTTCTACTTTGACCTACGAAAGACCACGGCAATGTGTTCACTCTGGCGATTAACACGATAAGGATACACGGTGCCGGATATCTAAACGTTAAATGAGTAGCCACAAATTTAGCCACTGGTCTTTGACGTTAATAATATCATACACGAAGCTCTGAGTACTAAAAATCTCCTTCTATCCGAAAAATAATTGCTTCTTCCTTAAATGTCGACTCGAGGACAGATAAAATTTAGATGCTGGAGTATAGTTTCCGCGTTGGCTAGATTTTTTCCGTGCAGTCGTTACTTGCTTTATATTCTTTATAAAATAAATTATCTATATTTACAAATTTTAAGCATAATATAAACAATCGCGTAAGACATTTTACTTTTAGTGCAAGGATTCTGTTATATAAAAAGCATCTATGTTCGCTCGCTTTATTCTCAATTTAATATCGCAGAGCTACGATCATTTTTTAATTTAAAATTTAACATTATGCACGCATACAATGCGAAGACTAAACTCACCTTTTAAGCGCTCGCAAGATGAGTATTCAAATTTTTTATTTTTTCCACGTAAAAGAATCTATTTTTACCTGAAATAGAAAATATATATTTAATAATAATAATAATAATAGCATGATTGAAACGGTGCTTTTATTTTAAATAATTTAAAATTAAATAGCTCGGTATAATTATACAAGTGTTATTGAAATATAAGAAGTAACGCTGGTAATATAACGCTAAGTACAAAAGAAAATGCTAATACAGGCTTATAAACTTGGGAAGCAATTAAATTGACTCTAGTTTTTATTTTGTACGAGGTAATCAGAGTAATGACCTGACACAGCTATTTTCAAACAACCAAAAGATGGTATAAAGGAAATTTTTATAAATGAGCTAAAAATAAAAGGCATAATTTCAAGTGTCACCTTTGTCATAAATTTTAGTTTTATAATTTGGGGCGTCTTATTTTTAAACAGAACCGCTTATACGGATAAAAAATATCTTGTTAATATATATTACAAAAAGAAGAATGAAATCGTTAAACAATTAAATCGAAAAAGGATTTAAATTACACTTCACTTATACTGTGACTAGAAAAATTCTCATTTTCTAGACACTGATTATACGTTGGACACTCGATTTTGCTCTTTAATCGCTTGCTGCACATCGTTTAGTATTAGACTTTTCAGTTGAGTAAGCCACAAACTTCATACGAAAGTTGTTGATGCACTTTCGTCTTTCGGTAAGTTTATATGTTCTGCTTTTAAGCTTAATAGTCTTGCTGTTAGTATATTCTAAATGTATGCAAATCCTTTCTTCTATAAATAGTTTTAATGCAATCTTCATTAATTAAATATGATGTACAAGTTGATTTAATAATTTTTGTAAATTTAACATCACAATTTCCGAAACAAATATTTTAAATTTCAACTTGAAACTTTAATCACCATTGTATAACTTTTGAAAAAGTTATTCATACATTTTTAAAGTTACTTATTTTAATGAATTTTAATGAATATCGGTATCAAAATTGTAATATACAATAATTAATTTTATTTTATTACTCAAATGTTTAAATACTCATTAGTTGAGATATAATATCGTTTTTTAATGTAGCCATGTACATATTGATGGTGAAAAATGATAAACATTAGTGATGGAATAATGAATATTAATAAATTTTCTCATATTAATTGCGAATCATTTTAAGTAAATTATGTTAAAAATTTTTAAATAAATTACATTTTTATGGAAAAGAAATGATAAAATAGGATAGTGTTCAGCTCGAACATATTGCTACTGTGAAGCTTCACAGAATCGCGTAAAAGTACTTTATAAAAGAAAGTAACAATATTTGCACCGAAGAAATAAAAAGAGCATGCAGCTCTTAATGTAAAGAAATAAACGAGAGTGCAAATGTTCCTGGTAAAAAAGAAAATATGATATACCGAGTTATACACGTGTATTGCCGCATGCGTAAGGACTTGCTTTTCGTGCACGGTGTGCATATGTATAAGATAATATAAGGTATAGTATATAGTATATATATATATATATATATAGGGATGGATATGCACATGTAATTATATACCGAATAATTAGCGTGATGCGGAAACGTAGTTTGCTACCGTAACGGCGCACCGAAGAATAGGGGATATTCCAGGATACTGCACTGATATCTTCCCCCACCCTACCACTAGCGATCTTCGTTTCCACTTCTTTGACGTCTGTACCCTTTCCTAACCACACCATCTGAATTTTAGAATCCACAACTACTTGAAGAGTGTTATGCACGTATACGTATAGATATGATTGTAGTAAATGCACGGGGCTTAATACTGCAACGCGTTAATAGCGTCACGATGTAAAGTTAATACACCCGCAATAATTTCCTCCTTTTCACTTGCTTCAATCTTTCTGTTCTTTCACAATTGTACGCGCTTAATTTCTATTTGTTTCCCTGCCTTATACCAATATCCCGTTCTTTTGTTTTTACAATTCTGTTATTCTATGTGATCCTTCTTTGTCTATCTACTCAATGTCTATACTTCATTCTTCCTTTCAAATCGACTGTAGAATCTTCCGGTGTATAAAGATTTTTATTATCTTGTGTCTCTGTAATCATTTTATCAATTCTGGATTGTAAAAGCTAACAATGAAGATTTTATCAAACTTCAATTTAAATTAAATGATAGTAGGAAGTAGAACAATTGTATAATTTCAATACGAATTTTGTACGCGTTACTTTGATCTCTTATGTGCTTTTTAATCTTTTTATCTTATTTCCACTATATAGAATATATAAAATATATATAAATCTAATAAATTTTTTATTCTTTTTATTGGGTTTAAAAAATAAATTTGGTTCTCACAAGATAGCAATATAAGTTCGGTTGAAACCGTATAAGTGCATATATATCATTTTATTACGCATCTTTTACCCGCTGCCTTTAAAAGTAAACATGAAGAGATGATTTTGAATATTTAATTTTAAAATCTTAATTTTTTCATTTTTGTTCCAATTATATCTTATTCTCCTTCGATTTTGGTTTTAGAAACTTTAAATTTTATGACTAACCATTCAAATTTAATAACTAGAAATACTATACAAGATAATCTATTTAATTAAAACTGTATATGCTTCTATACTCTTTATCTATTCTCAATATTATTAATTTTTTATTTCTGAAATAAATGTTTTCAAATATTCTTGTATTTAATACAACGATAAATTGAAAAAATTTTATTGCTTAAAGTTTGACTTGATTTGGACGTATTGAATTGTTTTAATTATTAACGTGTAGAAAGAATTATTTTCCTAAATAATGTGTTCAATGTTTAATAATTAAATTCGAAAGATTTCATTATTAGTTTTTTTTACATAAAAATCGATTTAATATTTGAAAATTACTCTGCTGCGTCTATTTAATTTATGTGTAAAAGTTGCGAGTCTTTAAAAGATTTACAGTATTTTTAGATGTTTATTTTGATTAATTTATCTATAAAAACGTATATTTATACATTTATATATGCTAATACAAATAATCAAAAGGTATTCGGTAGGATTTTATAAAGAATTTATAATTATAATAATTGTAATAAAAAATTTTATGTGTAAATGCATCATTCTCCATTTAATTATATTAATATTATTTTCTATTTCATTTAATTATTTTATAACTCTGTTTTTTTTTAAATTAAAAAAATTGAAAGTTATAGATGCATTTTTAACATTTTCATTATTAAAGATTTTATAATTTGTTTTAATATTCAAACGTCCCTTTTACAGTATAATTTTTTATCATAACTATTGTTTACTATCTTAAAATATACTTAGATAAAAAGGTACACAGACAATAATATTTCATAAAAGTTGAATACAATTTTTTTAATATTTTTGTTTTAAATTTTTCTTCTCTCTGCATTGTTTAATTTTATTTTTCACCCAATTTTTCCTCTCAGCAATTAAACGCAGATAACGAAAAGTATATATAAGTGAATAAACACTGTTCAGACAACTCAGTCGCATTAGGAAATGCTTATTAATGGGAAGACTTGTTGCATCCCATGCACCGGCGCGGGCGCATTGCGTCATTCTGTAAGCTGCATGCGCACATTCCGCAAGCGCCACCTTGCGTGTGATTTACGCGGTTATTTTTGTGTTCTAGCATAAAGATAATTTTAACTGCATACAGTAATTTTATTTTGTTTTCTTTTTATTTTAATTAATAATGGAAATCCAGTTATTGTCATTTATTAAAGCTAAAAGGGAAAGTATTCGTTGAATTTGTTCAGTTAAATACTTATTTGGCATTAATTAAATTTTGTATCCTAATTAAGAATGTATTTTCATTTCGTTCAATTAATTCTACGTGGAGTTAGTACCTACAGACATTTAAGTTTTTAATTTGTTTCTTATTATACCATTACTCATATTTGATCAAGAATTTAATAATTCTAACATTTGTTTAATTATAATTTTCGGGAACACAAAATAATACTAATAATCATAATAATTTCATTTAAAACAAGAAATAGTTAAGTATGATTTACTTTTTAAATTATTATAGATGAATAAATTAAATGAATTTTATTATCTAATAGTGGTTAATTTAAACAAATGTACGTTTTAATTATTGCATTGTTTCAATTTTTTAGCTGAATTTCTTTCCACAGAGCGAATTAAAAAATAAAGGCAAACTATTTTATAAATTAAATTTAAAGTTGACAAATATTTAAATTGAATTCTACATCATTTCTGATATATTTCAGTGAACATAAATTAATTTGACATATTATAATAATATAATACGTTATTGACAATTTTAGTAATTAAAAAAAAATATATAAATGATGCAAATTACAATATTGCAAAGTAGAAAAAATTTGATTATTTTATTTTTTTGAATATTATTAAAACTGATATTATTATCAAATTTTAAAATAATATAATTAAAAAATAGATTTCTTTTATAAATTATTACTGTATTATATACATAATATTTCCTATTGATAAATAAATGGGTATTTAGAAGTTTATTCAACTAACAATTTTAACGTTTCAGATCTTATTTCAAAATTGCAAAAACTGCGATTAGATTAATAATTTTTATATAATTATATTGCATATAAACAGTAATTTATTTTTTGAGGTGTAATTAAATATCATTTTTTACAAATGCACGTAAAAGGAAATTGCATTTTCTATAAGTGCTTGTCGTGCTATACTTTATTTTCTTTCATTACATGTATTTTCTATATATTCTTTCATCTTATATTTCATATTTACCTTGTATATATTTATTTTAATTATAAGTAATAGCTTTTTCACTTATTTATTATTTTAAAAAGACAGGAAACTCAAAATTTTGGTTTTTCATAATTGCCAAATTCCTTCTAATCCTTTGAATTTACGCGAGTGAAGTCGTATTTGTATAACTAAATTATTCAAAATATTTAACTATTTAAATATTCAACGAATATAGTAAATTTATACTATTTATATAGTGAATATAGTATATTTAGAAAATTAGAATTGAGAATGTACATTCGGTTTTACGAAAATAATATGATAAATATGATAAGAAAACTCTTATCAATCAAAATGTAAACATAATTTTTATGTTTATTTTATTTATTTTATCTATATTATAATTATAATAATATTGAAGATATTTCATTTTGGTGAGCTTTAAAAAATATTTATTTTCTAATTATAGTAGTTTGTATTTATTATTATCTTTAAATTAATGCACAAAAAATCAAATTATTGGAAATAGAAATTTAATATTATAAAACATATATTTTAATGTATATTTCATATTAAATATATCTGCAATTCAGTTCAGTTACCTAAATTTATTTATCTCAAGAATTTTCTCAAATTAATTTAGCAGTTGAAAAAATATAATCAAATTTTCATCTGTCCGATATATTCATATAATGCATAATAAAATTAATGAAATTTTAAATGTAAATTTACTCATTTTAAATTTGTATATTTTGCATTTCATAATAAATTTTCATGATAATTACAATTATATTCCTGGGCTATTTGAATTATTTTACAGATTGTTTAAATGTGTAATAATTTTTACATAATTTTTTAAATATATTCATTTTTTATCTATCGATTTATTCTTTATGTTTTAATTTATTGTAATATTTTTCGCATAGAATGAATATGAATTCAAATTTACAATATTTGTTAATTATTTGTTTTATTGTCCCGCATTTGAATTAAAATAAAACTTCTCCTGCAATTATGAAGATAATTCTATTGCGATAAAATGTTATTAATATAATTAATAATATTTATAAAAAGAATTTTAAATGCGTATTCAAAAAACACAGATATAAATATAAAGTAAATTTTATTTTTACGTAAGTATTGTATATTCTCATGTAATATCAACACATACATTAACATTATTAAATTATTATTTAAAAAGCTTTATTTAAAAATATTTCACCAATCTCAGCGTTGAGAACAAGCATTTAGCTAATATTTTATAAAAAATATTTAGCATACGTCGATATTTACAAGTTATCCAATTTTTTTATAGAATTTAGTTTTCGTAATAGTTTTTGAAAAGCAATTAACACCATTACAATAATGTTGGAAAATAAAGTTTAAAAAGTTATATGATATAATTACATTAAATTTATTTTTAGTAAAAATAAAATTTTTTCAATAACGTTTTTTAAAATAGTTTGATTAAATATCTGATGTTACCTTTTCATGCATTTTTATATTTATAATTAAACGAAAATAATATGATTGTAACTCTATATACCATTCAATGTTTTAACGTATTGATATATTAGTTAGAACTGGTTAAAAGTGATAATTAAATTTTAGTTAAAAAAAGCACTATTCTTTAAGTGTTTTTTCAATAGCTTTTATATTTCAAACGAAAAATTAAAAATGTATTTTCTCAAGTTTATCAGTCACTGTCTGTGTCTTGTCGGTATAATTATATCTGTAAACGTTTTTCTCTCTTTGCATTCTGTAATTTCAAGTCTTCTATCGAGTCTACAGATAAGCTGAAATGAAGAGTGCAGTAAATGCTCGATGATCGAGGCGGTCTTGAAAATCCTGTAGAGTCTCACTAGTTTTTGTTCGGCGCACTTCTCGGGATACTCGCCATAAATAGGTTTTAAAGCTTAGCTACGGCAGCGCCTGAATTGTACTTTAAAGTAAATAATGAATTTTTGATATGGTATGGAGAACGTGACACTGTGCGAAGATTCCTATTTTCATATGACTAGATGCTAGGGTCACAAAATGTATAGATATTACGATGTACGTGATCCGAATATTTAAAAAGAGTCGATCGCTATTTTCTTAAATAATAATGAATTCTTCGAATGAGTGTAGATGAAGAACGTGTTGTCGCAACAACAATATAAAAATAATGTTACACTAAATAACATTGCTTTTTTTTAAACTTATTTTTCAATTGAATTATACTTATATATATATCTTTTCATAGTTTAATGAATCTGTAAATGAAAAAAAACATAATGTAAAATTATATTTGATTTAATAGATGATACGTTAAAACCTTGCACTCAAAAAATTACTAATAAAAATATTTATAAATTATAAAAAGATGGTCAACATTGTGAAAAAATTTTATTTTGCTGCGACGGTTGATCGTATAAATATGTACTTTTCGGTGTTTGTTCGTTACGTTCTTTTAGAATTTATGATCAACATTTTTGGAAATTAAAGTACCGAAGTTTTAACTATTATTTTAAAAACAAACAAAGGAAATTATTTAAAAACAACGCTAGGAAAAAGATACATTCAAAGTTGATATCATCCAAACTACTATTCGTATTTTTTCAGTTTTATATATTTTAATAAAATATTACTCATAATTATACGTTTTAATAAAGAATAATAATTTTCAATTTTCTTTTAAGTACAAAATGAGGCTTAAAATTTATTAATCCTGATTAGCTAATATTTAAATTAACTTCTTACTTTTCAAAGTTATAAATTATTTAATACACCTGACGAAAGTGTTTTCATTAGAAATTTAAGACCGTTTATTATAAATTTCAAACGAATGAAAATTCTTAATTGAAAGAGAACAAATGGAACCGATGAAATGAAAAGGGGTTCTTTCCCAGTATCCAAGTCATTCGCATTTCTTTTGATAAAATTATACGTTGTAGAAACCAAATAATATTTTTATAGAATTCCTGGAGTATTCGTGCGCGCACGACGCATCCGTAAGCCGTAACTTGAAAGAGAATGCCTCCGATACCGAATGGATATCCTATGCGCATCGGCTCAGCAAATGGGTATGTTCTCAACGTTAACCTACATTTTTCTGCTACTCAGCGTCAGCGAATTGTGCCGATTCGTATCCGAGAACGAGTCGCTGTTTTCCGAATTTCATCGAACAACATATATATTGCGCCCAAAGTTACGGCAATTCGTACTGAAATTTGTATGTCATTTGTTTGGCCGTTACGAGTCCCTTAAATTTCTATCTTTGTTGTAGCGATATTGCGATGCTAATGTTTTGTTAAATCTCTTGTATAATTTCAGTATTTGCTTTAGCCATACTATATAATTCTTTTCTTACAAGAGCTGTTGATTTTTTCAAGACATCGGTTTTTGACAGGCAAATCATTTCTTACTGTCACGGAAAAAAAATGATAATGAATATTTGATAAAATATATTAGAAGATTTATATACCCTGGAATATAAAATAAAAATGGTTGACTTTTTCTTAACGTATTATCAGAGTTATTTAAAAACAAGTTATAATTATAAAATTAAGTTAAAAATATAAAAACAATACGATACAGCAATATAATCAATGACATTCTTTAATTAGAATTTGAAATTTAATAAAAACTGAGAATGTCAATATGAATGTAAGGAATATCATGGCTTTGAGATTATTTTTTTATAAAATCTATAGAAATTATAGTTGTTTTATGTCATGTTCAATTATTCAAAGATCGTAAAATGAATAAAGTCAAGTTCATAACGATATATTTATTTTAACACATAGAAATGTTTTTTGATATTTTTATTCACTTTTATTAATAATGCATTTATAAAATCTTAATTAAATTTCGATAATGCGTACGTATAATTTGATTCAAAAATGCAAAATTATTAAAAAACTTTGATGTATTTTTTTTGTATTATAAAAAAAAAAATAGTGAAATAGATAATATTTTTAAACTAGAAACTTGAAATTAAAAAGTGTATAACGATCGATAGAAATTAAATCATCGCCGGAAAATGTTGTTTGCAGTTGTCTATTACGAGTGTAACCAGCTCATAGTGCCGCTCTTAAATTTGTTATTAGGTGAACATGCTCAGCTTTTCATAATAAAATATCCATCATATTATTAATCTTGGGAAAACCTACTAAAAAGAGTAATATCGGAGATCAGTAAGACAAAAAATGTTTAGAACCCAATATATTGACGCTTTTTATAGTGATGGAGTTGAAAATTAAATCGACCGAAAACTATCTTAGTATATGTTAAATATATTTTTGGGGATAACAATTTTCTTTATTATACGCAAAGTGTACTATGATGATGATGATGATGATGATGATAATAATAATAATAATAATAATAATAATAATAATAATAATAATATAAATGCTAATCTTAAAACTAGGTGTTTAAAATATGTATCTGCATTTATTATTTTTTAGATAAGATTCAAAGAAATATATTAAATTCATACTAAATTCATCCATCGATATTAATAAAAAATTTATTAGATGATCAAATAATATAGATTTTGAAGACTATGAATTTTTATTTTTAGGGATAAGTGTCCATGGTTTTATTATTTTTTTTTTTTTATTTCTTCATTATATAAGTAAATTACTAGCTTTAATTATTTTATAAAATTTGTATTATATATATTTATTTCACTTCAATGTTTTAAGATTATATATGTATATATTTATAGAAAAATGAAATATTTTTGTAATTAATGTTTATCATTTATAGTAGTAAGTAGTACAATTTTTTCTATATTTAAAATTAAAAAATGTATTTTTGAAAAATTAAAATTATTTACTATATATATATTTATAATGTAATACATTAAAATACTATATACATATATTACTGTTATTTATTAAAAATTTTTAAATTCAATAAAAAAGATGTCTTGTCAATAGTTAGTTTAAAAAATACGGTTCATTCTTCTTATACATTATTCTTAAAGTTGGCAGATTTTAATAAGTCACAGAAGCTTAATAAATATTTATTTTATGTACAATGTTTTATGTACAATTAAATTGTAATTTTTTAATTTTTTTTCTGTATTGAATTAAAATTGTTCAGAATCAAAGTATTTATAAGATAAAATAACGTATGAGATCATTAAAAACAAAATAAAATTATATGCAATTTTATAATATTTTTAAAATGTCTCAATATAAGAATAAAATTAAATGTTCATTAAAATAACCATACGTTTTGCACTTATAGTCTTACTTTTTCTCCAGACTTTATCAATTATAAAATGTGCACAGCAACAATTGCTTAAAAGCATTTTGGAAATATTTTAATATTATAACGTTTAAAAAAAGAAAAAAATTACTCTTTCCCTTTCTCTTTAATATGACCTCCAGAATCTTTTGCGGAAAATTCCAGGTCCAGTCCCCCAATATAGTTTCCCTTATTTCTCTATATATACATACGGAAATATACATGTTGGCCCGTTCTGCTTATAACATACCCTCCCATTTCTCGTTGGGGTTCATTGCGAGGGTCTAAGCCTGACGCTCGACTGAGTCACACACTCACGCAACGCATCGCAGAGTTAAATGGGTTTTGCGCAGGTCGATAAATCGCCTCTTAATATATTCGAGTGGCGTCGCGTCGCGCCTCGGACGCCGACGCGTCGAACGGATACGAAATGAAAGGGGAAACGAGATTCTCTCTGTCCTTCTTTCACTCTCTTTTGACATGACAAAGAAAGTTTATGAGTGGGGATTGAAATATAAGAGGAGGTTCTGCCTTTATTTTTTTTTATAGTCACTGTGCGATTGATCTATGTTAGAACATGTACAACTGCAAGGTCTACTTTTATTTCTTTTTGTGAAGTTTTATTTCTTTTTGCTCCGATTTATACAGGAAAAAAAAGAATGGAAAAAATAGGAATATATCTATTCAATGAAGGTACAGAAATAATTAGCGGGACAGAAAGATTAAGCAAGAAACGCAGAACTGAAAAATAAATTTACAAAAAATAATCTTTATGATTTTCTTTTCGAATAATATAAGGCAACAATTTTTAAATGATTACGATAAAGAGAAAAACTATGAAGAATTTCAAACGAGAAATTTCTTATAATACAATGACTGTATTTTAGAAAAAGATTACTTCATTCGATTTGCAATTATTGCCCAGCGTAATATTTCGTAATATTTATCTATATTTGAGAAAGTAAATAATATTATTATATATAAGTGCACAATATTAATCTCTTCAATGATACTTAAAGATATTATCTTTATTCAACAAGAAATAAATGATTTATTTTTTTTGCATAAATAAATTGAATTAAAAATTCTTTGTTAACCAAAGGAATCTCTAAAATTCTACTTTTGCAAAGATCAAAGACATTGAAAAAAGTTCGTGGACTGCAAAGCTTGAAAATAAATATCACGTGACACTTCACTCGGTAATGCAATAAAGCGCGTTACATGATATTAAAATATATTAGCAAATTCAACGATTAATACTTGAACTTGTTTTCATGATTAATAGTTAAAAAAAAGTAATTACTATTTTTGTACATGGTACTATATCTATAATAATATTTGTTTTATAAACAACGATAAAATTTTTTGTCATAAATGTCCAATATAGGTAGATAAATAGTCATACATTACCTCATCAGTTTGAAATACTTTCTAAAATTTTTAATTGCTATAAAGTTATATAAATATGTAATATTTCTCAAAATCATAAAAGATAAACTATTAATGAACTAATGGAAATAATACTTGTGATTTCATAAGTTTCATAACTTAATTGATAGGATTATGATTCGAAATTTCCAAATTCTTATTCATGTAAATATAAATACTTAAATAAGCTTTTGATATATCAGATACTGAAAATATTTCTCATAATTTTTTATAAAATGCAGTATGTATTAAATTGATAAAAGTCGATAAAATAAATCTAGGGCAACTTTGTTTCTACTTTTAAAAAGGTATTGAAAGCAAATTTTGTATATAAGTAAAATCCAGCAAGTGATAAAATCAATAAGAGTTTTATGTTTTTAACGAAGAAACCAAGTAAAACTGAGTCAGTAAAGTTTAAAAAAATTGATAAGATTTTCAAAGGAAATTGATTAACGGAAAAGGAAACGAAAAAATTTTTTATGTTGATAACTCTGAGAGCCGGCAAATCCGTGTCTAGATATTAATTTATTTTATGTCAGTCTTACCCACTCGATCTTCTAGGTTTATTGTTACTGAGGTACATAAATTTATTGGTATAATTTATTTAGAGAAAAATTTTTTTGTTTTACTTTGATGCGTATTTTATTTTAATATTAAGAATAAAATGTGTTTCTTTAAAAAAATTTGTTATTACTTAAAATTTTACGAACATTTTAATATAGTGATAAAAACTCTATTTTTATTTTTATAATATTATTACGAAAGCTAAGTATATAAATGTATTTACTACAGTTTTTCTTATTTTTACTTCGTTATGTTTTTTTTTTCAACTTTAGCAGTAATAAAGAATTTAGTCTCTTTTATAAATGCTTTATTCTAAATAAAAGCTTTCAATGGATTCTAAAATCTCTATACATTGGAATATAACACGTTTCCATTAAATAATTTAATATTCTTAAAGGAATAACAGAAAAGAGAAAATAGAAAGAAATATTTAATTCATTGATTTTTTTAGATAGTGTACACGAAGTTATAAAGTAATATTTTGATAGAATTTACCCATTTCAAGATTAAGTTGAAGTAAAAAAGATATATTAGTAAGTTATAAATATCAATAAAGTAAAAAATTTAAATTTATTGCAGTAATAACAGTAATAGTACTTTTTATGTCAATGCAAAAATAATATGATTTTGCATGAAAATTAAATTTGAGCGTAGATGGTAAAAACTGCATTATTTAATTGAGAAAAATCAACAAATAAACTGTTCCGAACTAGGCTGAATGTAGAGACAAATTTTTTTTTAAATTTTACGAGATTATTATTTTATAATTAGAATTTTTTATGTTCGTATTTTTACAAATAATGACATAATTTTTTAACAATAGTAATTATTATAATATTCTTTAGAAAACTCATAAGCTTTATTTATGTTGGAATTTTTTAATTATTCTTTATGAATGTTTAATAAGTATCATGTACTATGAAAACATACATAACAATTTTAATATATTGAAAAATTTCACGTGTAAGTGACTATAATAAGTATTTTAAATCATCAAGCTACAACTTTAAGTTTTACTGTGATTCAGGTGTATTAGCGTAGTATCGACTGAAAAGTATTTTGTAATAAACTTTTATATAAACTTTTTTAACTATTAGATTGAATTAATTTTGTTATAGTTATACTTAAAGATTTAATGTTTTAAAAACTTTATTAAATGCTGTATGTATGTAACAACGGAAAGAAATAAAGACTTTACAAACTAAATGTCATATAATATTTGTAAGTTTCAGCAAGAACAATATCCATAGTGCAGATTTGGTTTGTAGAAAAAAACTTATTTATAGTTGATAATAAAAATGTTTAAACAAAGAGTATTTAAAAAAAATCAAAATTATTAAATATTATTAAAATAATCTTTAGATTAGATTTATTAACATGTATTAAAATACTATATATTTAATAATAAAAATTTTGAGGCTTTTCTAAAATTAAAAGTTTAAATATTTTAGAAAATAAATAATTTATATACTATTAAAAATATGAATGATTAATTAATAGACAAAAACTTTGATAAATCAGAATTTATTTAGAATTAAATTAAATTTAAGCATATTTTCTTATTTTAAGTAGTAATATTCGTATATGATCAGACTATACTATATTTAGAAGAATGTAATGAAATAACGAAATCATTACATCATTAGTTTAAGGAAAACAAAAATTATTTATAAAATGTATAATTTTTATTATCATATGATCATTATTTTTATATTTCTAATATATTTTCACTCTATTACTAATATCAAATAAATGCAAACCACGAGATTTTTTTTTTAATCTTAGTATCACAATAATTATATGGTTAATCAATTTTAAAACAACTTAAAAATAAAGATTAAGTGAAAATATCTTCATTACTTACAAAAAAATTAGTATCATGTGTTTTTCGGTCGGTATAAATAAATTAAGCAATAAATTCTTATGTGTTATCCAAATATAATTATTATAAAATAAAAATAATTGGAAGCGTGTTACTATTAAAAAATGAAATCGAAGAAAACAGATTATATAGACATAAATGGATCATTATATAGAATATAATATTCTTTTGGTGCGTTTAATTTTTTGTCTCATCTAAATTTGTTTTTTGTTAACTTCTTTATCAATATTAAATTCATTATAGTTGCGTATCAGTAATTGGAAAAACCAATTATACTATCTTTGACTTTATCATCTGCAGCTGCTAGATTTCAATTTCTATATAATCTCTATGTAAATATGTAGACGTATATATGTGTTTCTGAAGTCATGCTTATTGAAATTAGTGCATACATTTTGGTACTTATGAAAAATTCGATATGGGTAGTTTGTCTAGTTTCCAGAAAGAGAATGGGACGAAAAATTAATAGACCTTTATTAAAATTTGTTTCTGTTCTTGGTTTTCCTATTTCTTTTATATTATCAAAGTTCGTTAGAGCTTTTACTGTATTGCTTGGCTTTTGCATTTGGCATTTTACCGATGTAGATTAGCTGCCAATGTCAGCTGTGGCCTTTTTTTCATCAAATCAAAATAAAATAAGGTGAGTCAGAACTAGAAACTAAGTAAAAGTAAAATTTATAATGTAGTCAATCTTAACGATAATTGAAAATTATCGTAATTTATAATTTATAATAAAAATATTTCCACCCAATAATTCGATAATCATTTACCTTTTTGATTGTATAAGAGATATTTTAATTCATAATTTAATCCTAAAATTACAAAAAGCAGAATTTTTAATACATTTTTAAGTGCATTATTAAAAATGTATATTTTAAAAATCAGTTTTTACAGTAATTTTTATACTTTTAACTGATTTTCAACTAAACGTTTTATAAAATATTTGAACTTTCATGTATATAATGAAATATGCACGGCAAATTGATAAGCACACTATATCGTTGAATTATAAATGTCATGAAAGATTATTATATTGATATGGTATTAGGTTAATTATTATTAATATTTCCATGATTTTTATCATTATTATTTTATTTTATTAACATTAAACATAATTTTTGACATGTTTAGATAAATGATTATTTTAAATTTCATTCCAAAAAATATTGTTTGAACTACTTGATTTAGAAATATATTAGAAAAATTTGTTTATATAAAACGTGAAATACTAATTTGAGATCGTATATTTTAGTACTAATTGCTAATAGAATAAATTCATGTTATTTAATTAAAATATGTTATATTTTATGTAGGTTTTCTCTTTTTATACAAAGTATCGCTTGAATTAATAATATTAATTCATGTTTTAACAATTTAAGAAATACGTTGTAAAGTTTAATTTCAGATGAATGTTCTTAAAATAATAACAATAATGTTTATAAGCCATTTTTTAAAATAAAAATTAGTTTTTCGATATTTTCACTAGTATTATAAATTTTTTTAAGTCTACAAGTCTGGAACACTATAAAAATGTAATACATAAAAACGAAAAAAAAAATTATATTATTTTGAGATTAAAATTGTTCGTGTTAATAATAATATAAATATTTGTTGAGAAAATAAATAATTAATGCCATTGATTACTGAGAAGTTTGTAAGCAGCATCGGATTAAAGATTAAAATAATATGTCTTACATGGCACAATATAGTAAATTTGTAGTATACATTTTGTCACTAATAACCAAGCTAAAACGAAAACCAGCAACGATGTTCGTATTTCATGGCTAAAGAATCTAGTAGCAGCAGCAACTTGTTTTTGCTCTGAACAATACATCAGCTCCGAAATGGCCTCATCAGGAAGTGTCTTCTTGAGGGCTTACAAATGATCGCGTACCGTAAGAGAGAAAGTTCTCCGTTGCTTTGATCGCAGGTACAGCGCAACCTATATATATAGTACATAATCGTATGTAAGTATACTTATACGTGACCATGCATGATACACAAATGCATATATATCGTATACTCAAGTATCATCAGAAAAATATGATACAGATTTATTACGGTTTCTCATATCTGCCATTTTTTCCCTTCTTTCTGCTTTTTTATACTCAATCTTTTTGTTTCTCTCCTTTCTCTTTCTTCCTATACTACTATTATAATTTTACTCACAGACATATTTTGTAGTTTTTATCATTATTATAAAAAAAACTTTAAATATTTTGATTCAGACAAATTTTTATAATTGTCACGTTTAGATTTCCATAATAAGTAAAAAAAATTTTTTTATTTTTTCTTTTTGTATCATTTAATACAAATATATTTTTCCCTAACATTTCATATCAATTATTCACTAATGATCATTGGATTATGATATTTTTTATTTTTTTGCGTAGAATACAGTTCCTTACAAATATAAAAACTCGTAAATTTTTTTGCATATTTAGTTTAATGACTATAGAAATATATACTACAATTTATAAATTACATATATAGTACAAAAATTTTAGCTGTAAATGTAAGGAGAATCTTCTAATTTAAACAACAATTATATTTTTCATGCTTATAAATGAAATTAACGATTTTCAAACAACACATTTATAAGTTTTGTGAAATCTTATGAAATATTAATATTTTAGAAATTATAATTAGATTATATTACTAATTTTAAATTCCTTCCTGTGTTTATAAATTTTCATTAAAAACAAATTTTAATACATATATTATTCAATGAAAGTATCCATAAAAAATTTTTACAAATATAAATTATAAGAAAGTACTAATAAATTTATTTATGTATGTTCCGTAATAATTTTAAATTGTAATCATTGTTGTTTATTCTTTCGCATAAGATCTTCTGAAATAAAATTTATAGATTTTATTACATTCAACATAAAAGTCTTCCTGTATCTTATTTTTCATAGTATTAAATTACGTGTCTAATTATGTATAAATTTATAAGATATATTTTCTGCTTTTTAATTTGTCTATTAATAATATCATGATTTAAAGTTTACGTTGTAAAATATTTTTCAATAATAATTATTTAAAAAATTTATGAATATTTTCATAAATTAAAATATTATTTGGTATCGATTAAAAACAAGGATATTCTGAAGATGATAAATGCCATGTTAAATTTCGAAATTCCATGGAACCTAAAAGTCCATTAAAATTCGATGACGAAGTAATTTGCAACAGAAGGTTAATTATATGTGCAAAAACCTAAGGAAATACCTGGAAAACTAACCTGAAAAGAGATTCAAAGTGTCATAAACTCAATCTACCGGAACGTTACAAACCATGAGCTGCTCACCGCGTACATAGATTCAAGTTGAATTAAGTTTTAATCGATTTAATTTTCAATTAAAGAATGAAGTACTATCTATAAACGGATAAGAGATCAAAAAGAGTGAAAATCGACTTCTTCTTTCTAAATTTATTGAAATCGTTTATTTCTTTCTTTATTACTTAATAATGTAATTAATAAATATTCTTGCCTATAAAAATTTAATAAAATTTGAGCAAATCCATAAAAATTAAAAAATTAAAAATTAATAGTTACACGTATGTCTGAATACTTTTTCTCAACTCTAAAATTATTAAAAATGATGTATTTTCTTTTTATAGGAAATAAATTGTAATTTTAAGAAGTTTCATTTCATATTTTGTGCAATTACTATAAAAATATTAAATACTGCATTTTTAACCTTTTAGCTAGTGAATAATTTAAATATTCAACTTTTTTTAATTTTTGGAACTAAAATTTTCAGACAAACTTTCACTCCTGTATATTATAATAATAAAAAGAATCTTCTGCAAAAAAGTTTAATATTTTCCATAGCTATGTTTTAAAATTATTTAATTAAAAATGAACAAAATTTAAATCTTTTAATCCATCCGTTAAAACTTATGAATTCTTCAAATGATGCAATATGTGCATATAGAATGGGAATTTGAATATTTTTTTCTCATTAACGAAGATAAATTAGGCTTAGAATTGCAATATTTAAAATTGGTAATTCGATGCATTTCTCAGTAAATGTATTAAAATGACTTTGAAGAGAAAATTACACGATATTTAACGTATTTACGTTTGACTAAATTTTTTTTAGTAAAATTCATAAAATTGATATTAATAGTATCGGTAATTTTGGAATAATACAAATACGGAAAATAAATCTAAAATAATTGATATTATAAGATAAAGTTGGTGTAAACAAATTATCGCCCCTCCAGAAAATATGGTAACACGAGCTAAGAGATTGGCAGAGATGACAAAGAAACCGCAAGTAGCAAACAATTAGAGCCACAAATCAGCGCGTTATGAGTGCCGGCAAACAGAAAGCTTCCAGCCAATAATGTACTTATAGCCGCCCTCGAAATTGCATGCACACGGTTTTGTCGATGAAGGTATCAACCCTCTCGATATGTGCACGAGCAACGGCGCCTGACAGAAAGTGCGCGACACAACTGCGTTCTATCGAGCGTCATATTTCTCATTAAAAATGAGAGAAAACGCGCATATCCAGCGATTAAGGTGGCTTTTTCTAAATCCCTCGGCAGGGGTGCACGTCGAGCGACGACGGCGACGAAGACGACAGTTTCTCCCCACACTCGCAGATCGAAGGTAATTGGAGTTAATCCAATTACGAGTCTGCTACAGTTGGAGCGTGCGCAGGCTCTAATTAATTTCGAAACGAAGTAGGAGAGACCAGTGGAGAGAGGAAGACTGCGAATTATTTCCGTCCTATTATCGAGCGCATTCGCTCGCGGCTCGCCGATATAAACAAAGCGGCAATTTTCGAGACATGTATTATGCATACGTCTACGCATGTGGATATGCATGCAGATGAAAGCGAGAAAAGTTCGCCCGGCGCGCTACACGTTCGATTGATTTTCCAAGTTTGTTCGCCTCGTGCCCTCTTCTTTATTCGTTGGAGTTCCTGACTTCCCGCGTTCCGAGCGAGATCCCCGCTATTTCGCGCGCGCATTGTGTTTAACGATCTTGGCGATACTACTTACTTTATTGGATCGCCTATTACATTTGACGGTTACCAGAGGGCTTTTAACGAAGCGAGCCGGCGCTTGCTGGTGATAAATTTCAGGCTCGACTTTTAAAATCTGGCGGCTTTACTCTCAAACTGTTCCAGGCTATTGCTACCACATATTTTAATGTCTATGCACATGATTCAAAATATTTTTAGAAGCTGGATAATTTTTCGGGCCACAATGGCAAATTGGCAATGAAACTCACAAGACTCGCTCTGCTCGTATCAAGTGCCTAAATAAGCAATATATGTCAAAATGTCACGTACCGAACATACGAAGCATCGACTTAAATGTATGTGCTAATATAAAGCCACGTCTTGTATTGGCTTTGAAAAAGTAATTTTATTAATTCTATTTGCAATAATCTATTCGCGTGCATCGCGCATATTCTTCCTGAATTCTATCGGAAAAAATTAAATTCGAAATAAATAAGTTGCGATGCGCAAAATCTGCTTCAATTCAACCATAAAAGTTTGAATTTTTCATCTCGGTACGAGTCAGATGTGACATGGTAGTATTTTAGCTTCCTAATAAAAATACATAAACCCGAGAATGGATAAATAATACCCGATAAATAAATGTAAGTAAAATTCCGCAGTACTATCTATCTAAAATATATGGTTACAATGACCGCTTGCGATACTAAAAACGTTTCGTTCCTTAAATAATAAGACGAACTATTCTCATTTATAGGGACGAATATATTTTTCTTAGCTGTAATACTATTGTTTCACCATTACTTCAATTGGGATTACTTCCTAGAAATCAAGTACACAATTCATTCTGTCACAGATTTTTTTATATGATATATAATATATTTGAAATTCAAATTACAAAAATATTAATCCTAATTTCGTTTTATTTGTAAAATTATTTATAATTAACTTAAATAAAATTTCTTATTGATTTTAGACAATTCAAATTCATCTGGATTAAACTCTAGAATTGTCGTCAATAATATTATTTAATTTCAAAATAATTATAATTTTATAATGATCTGCAGTTGTACAAAAATCAGGTAACAAATAAAAATGTTCCCTTATTTATTAATTCATTTATTTTGAGATTTTATCAGAAATAAATGAATATTCTATTTAGGATAATAAAGAAATTTAACGAATAGCATTAAAATTAGTAAATTATGAGAATGAAAAAGGTTAATAATAATCGCTTTTCGAAAGAAGTTGAAAGTTAGTGTGTTAATTTTTCATACAAGTAAACAACCGAGTATGTACATGAATAATTGCGATATTCATAGTAAATATCAAACTATGCATTTGTTGATACGCGTTTCAAAATTTTTATCATCATTATTAAGTAATATATTGAAATGATTTGAACCGTTATTTTAAATTATTATTAAAAATTAGGAAAATATATTTTTATTTGCCAACTTGAACAGTTAGATGAATAAATTATATTTTATGATTCTATCTTCTAAATATAGTAATGTAAAAAACTTAAATTTGCGATACTATATAAAAGAACTTTGTATAATCAATTTATTGACTTATGAGACGCTTTAGTATTTAAATAATAGAATTCGTTCTGATTACATTCTGTTAAAAAAATCGATAGGCTCAAACAAGGATTCACAAAGAATCGCGATACCTTTTCATCTTTTAAAAATAACAATTTACTCTAGGTTCTGCACTCATTTGTAATAATAATTCATATTTAATTTTATTATAAAATACAATTAATAGTTATAATGAGATTATATTAGTTTTAATGTTAATGTTAAAAATAAAATTATGATAGTTAAGATGTGAGTAATTATGTTTGAAATCTTCTTTATAAAATAAATTGAATCGTTCAAATTATAAAATTCATGTAAATCCGAAAAAAATTATAACACAACAATTTTTCAAGAAAATTTAAAAACAGAGCTTTACATTGTATTTTGTGAATTTGATTAACTCAAAAAACGTGCTTAAACTTTCGGTTAATATGTTTCTAGAAATAAGAACATATATAAATACTCTTTAATAATTAAAAAGTTTGAACGTGAAAGCGCTTGTCTAAATTAATAATATGTTTATTTTTTCACAAAAAAATGTTTGTGTAATTAAAGTAAATTTCTTTTTCAAACTCAAAATCTTAAGAGCATTACAGCAGTTTTACCTTTCTGCTCGCGTAAGTAAGTATTGCAATGATATAATTATCAAAGAAATAGAGTATATAAAAGTAAAGAAAAGAATAAGAAAATAGAAAGCGGCTTAAAACTAGGTTATCGTTGCTCAGCAGTGCAAACGAAAAAACCTCGTATCGATTAACCAGGAAATTTATCCAATTTTCATTATTAATCAACCCGATGCTTTAGTTCTTTAACTGATATTTAGTGATATTTAGTTTATCTGGATAATTCGAAAAAATCGTCGCTTTAGCGTTTTTATAATTTTTTATAAACCGAATAATTGCACAGATAAAATTGTCAAAAAAATATTAAAGTCATTCTTGAAAGAAAATTTTTATTTCTTAAAAGATGACGATATACATGAACGAGATTACAAATACGATTTACTTGAGTTATCTTTAAAGTTAAAATATCTAAGTACGTACAACTATCGAATTACCACAAAATTTATGCCAAGCTAATTAATAACTTGAAATTCTAAGATAATTTAAAAAAATTTGTTATTAAACAATTTTTCTTAAAGTGTAAGTGCAGTTTGCAAAGATAATTTGACTATAATAATAAATTTATTATTTAGACAAAATTATGTACCCTTGTTCAATTGTATAAATTAACATAATAAAATGTAGGTAAACTCGCGTGCTAACGAAGATATAGTGACATGATAATTTCCGTGAACTGAATTATAGCGAAGGCAAAAAATTATGATAAACATGTACCGTTGAATTTCGAAATGTACTATTATTATATCAAATAGTCAAGATAATGCGTTGATATTCTGATGCTAGTTTTCACGTAAAGTAAACCTATTTTTTAAAAAATATTTATGACCGAATTAATAATTTTTTTCCTCAGTCCAGTTTCTATCCGAACATGAGTTATTATTAGCGAGAGAAAAGAAATAACATGTTGTGACGAAGGGGGCATATCGTGTTTGTACAATTGAAATAAACACGATCGTCAACGCTCGGTGAATCCTACGGAGAAAAGGGAATCGACACGTGAAATCAAACAGTATCTTCCGAGCGCTAATTGCAAGAAGGGGATAAATTCGGATTCGGATTCGAACGCGAAAACAGAGAAAGGAGAAACCGAGAGATTAAGGACGTCTGGAAAGAGCGTAGTTAGAACCGATCTAGCGACGACGATCGTAATTGTATCAATACACGTGGAGTGTATTTGAAGGGATTATCTAATAGCAGAGTCTCTGTGACAAGAGGAAGTTGATTCGGCTCACCTCTCGGCTTCTCGACCTACCCTGGAAAACAAGTGTTTTCATTTTAATTGATATTAAACTGGAAGATCAGAAACAATCTATGATAATGTGATAGCGAGCGACTCCTGCAAAGCTTCTCGAGCTTCGTCACTGACTGCTACTTCCGTTAAGTTTATAAATTAGAATCGGCTGAAAATATTTCATCGGCTCACATTCGATGAGTTCATTATTTTTAGTCGATTAGTCTGTAGCTGAGCGGGGAATTCTAGAGGATAAAATTGTACAATAATTGAATGTTGACGGTATAATTTAAACCGTAACGTAGTTTTGCTTTATTTTTTCAACGAGAATCAGAACCGCCCCAACATCGAGTATAGCGTTTCATAATATTTTTTCAGTAAGTAGTAGATACAATCCAAAGAGTCTTTGAAGATAAACAAGTTTTTTAAGAATCGCGAACGAAAAATATTTTTCTAATATTGACAATTTAAAAAGGAAAACTAATAAAATATTTATAAGTAACGTAAAAAATGTTCGAATAAATACAGTAACTATATTTTTTATGTTTATGAGATAAACATTATTGTATAATAAAATTCTATTAATATTTTAAGTCGCATTATTGCGCTCAATTATGTTTAAAAGAAGTAATCATACTTGTAGCCGTAAAATCTTTTATCTCGACAATATCTTCTCGAACCCGTCATAGTTCACCTATAAAATCTTCTATCATAGAAATTTATAAAACATAAAAATATTGATTTGCCGAACGGTGATGTTGCAATTTCCTCAACTTTTTGCATCAGCCCACATTATATAGCCCATATAGCCTATAATGAAATCACAGCTTAAGTAATTATCCATTTATTGGTGAGATTCATCCTACAGAAATTCGATAATAGCAGTTATTAAATGTATCTTAGAATTGATAACGCTTATCCGATTCATAATTTTAAACGACGCAATTTTCAAAAACGTCTCTTAGAGAACTAAGAATCAACTCCGATACGAGATGAATTCTTGTCAGTGGGTAATTCTTAAATTGCGCACCCTAAAAGCAATTAATAATGGGTAAGAAAAATAATCAACGAACAACGCCACCTTCTAAATATGAGAAAAGCCTCCAAACAATACCGGGCATAACTTGTTTCATAGCCGAGTAACAAAGCTTTTACGCGACTGCTCATCTATCGAAAAGAGAATTCCTCTGTCAGGTTGGACAGTGCACTTACTTTGCACCACAGACTCAGGATTCGAGGCAGTTTCGAAACTCTTAAGTCAAAATGTCGCCTTCACACGTATGCGAAGCCAGTAAATACGTACGAGTTTTAGTTTTGGACTGTTCAGGCGACGCTTTCTAATGTTTTTTTTTATTTGGCTTAATTTCAACAATTAAAAAGAGAGATATATTGTTTACTCTTTAATTTTATTACTCTTACTGTAATAATTATTTTGATAATTAATTTATTACCGTGAATATTACGTTCAAAATATGTAAAAGAAGTGCAAAAGTTTTAAATATTTTTATTCGACACTCTAAAATTTTTTAAAAACAAGCCCAATAAAGAGATCGCATTTTTTTTCTCCTTTATCTTTGTTTTAAAAGTTTCAAAATTATTTTGCTCGTAGAATTTCAGAATATAATCCATTTAAACTTTTTTATATTCTTGCAGATTTAATTAAACAATACTAGAATTAGTAAAGGTAGGAATTATAATAATTTTCATAATAATTACACAGTAAAATATTCGTGCTAAATAGGAGCATTATTCTCAAAATTTGGATGTGTTGGTTTATCAAAAATCATGTATTTTCAAATATAACTAGCACTTATCTGCGTAAGATTGTATAAATAAAGCGATTACCGTCTTACCAAAGCTTAGAATATATTACATGAATACATTATGTGAAAGATACATGCAAATTTACAGTACAAGTACTTTAGAATACGGGATCACAAAAAGTAGTTCAAACTTTCATTATTGTTCTTCACTTATCCCCCTGAATATAATTTCGATGAAATATCGACGGTTAAATGTTTATAAACTAATAAATCAAATGAATCTAAACTATCTTGTATTTATTATTTTACATTTTGAGATTGGAAAATATTGTTTTTAAAATTAATGGCATTGTTTTGCAAAATATTTATTTAAAATTTATAAAATGCCTTCGAACTGTTTGAATTTAAAGTTTGAAAATTCTCGATTCGTGCGAAAATAGCCATTACTAAGATTATAATTCAAATACAATATTGAAAATCAATAAAACGCTCTTTTAAAAAATATCAATTTTTAAAGAAAGAAATAAATCGTTTTATTTTATAATTTCCAGTAGAGGAGTTATGAAATTTTCATTTAATTATAGTTTTAATCTGATCCCGACTTCTATTCAATAATATATGCAATTTCAAGAAAATAATTTTCGGGACAAGAAGTAGGAGTGATTTTAATAAAATATTATTTCAAGAGAAAGGCTTTCCAAATTTTATTTCGTATATAAAATGTTACATAATCAAGTGAATCTTTTAGAAGCATATAATCCTTAAGATTAAATCCGGATGCAGTAACCTTTCCTGAAGGATCCTTGTTGCGCCAGCATTCATTTCTCGTTTAAGTATTGGATTATTGGTTTGACGATTATAGTCATCGTGTCAAATATTTTCAAACTAGTGTGCTTTCTTTATTGCCGATTTTTGTGGTTTGAGCAATAGCTGTGTTTTTAATATAATTTAGAATTATAGGTGTGTACGGGCTTGGAACGACAAGGAGCTATTCAAACTATCATTATTTTTCTTTGTGTGTCTTCCTAAATATCTTTCCAATAAATGTTATTGGATAGATAGCTATAAATTTATTTTATTGCTTATTGGTCTTTATTAAACAACCGCTCATTTCCTATATTATTTTCGAATGTACTCTTCGCTTAGGTGCAATGCTAAAATACGATATATAAATTATTTTTTTTTTAGAACTTATGATAGCATTTTTTAGTAACACAATACATAAAAAGTACTCGAACCGCGACTTAACATTTTTAGTTCCGTATTCAAATTCATAAATTAAACAATTTTGCAATATTTTAACATCATGTCACATCGATTTGTTACATTTAAAAGATCCTTGAAGACTTATATTTTACAAGAATTACACTGTAATTTATATTTTCTCATAATTTACAGTTTTGAAGTTTAGTTGTATTCTATTTCAATTACTTTTACGAGACATTAAATTGTTGCAAAATACAAAATCGTAGATGTAATTACTCTGAAATATTAGACTAAAAGAATCATTGCATTTTTTCTTATATGGTTTCAAATAAATTTTATTTTTGATATATCAAAATTCATAAAATTAGGAATTGAACTAAGTTATCAGACTCGATTAATTAAGACTTTTAATGGACTGAATCTTATTCTTTTTTAATACTAAAATAATTATAAAAAAATGAGATTCAAAAATTTTTTAACTAAACTAAAAAGTCATTGTTCTAAAAAAATTTTAAATTTAAAATTTTTAAATTTGAGCTGTCATTGAAGGACCGGTCTTATATTTATAGAATAGAAACAACCTAACTTTTTCAATCACATAATTGATTATATTTTGTCACAAACATCAATATAAATTTTTTTTAAATTAATGTAATGTTTCTATTTTAAAAAGTTATTACGCGATTTATTCCACGTTCCATTAATCTTCCAGAGATTTGATTCTATAATAATCATTATTCTTTTCAAAATTTCTTTGGAAAGACTTGAGAAATTGTTCTCAGATACTAAAAAAATAATAACTTGGTATCTTAAATGTTCGAGTATTTCGTTTCTTATTTTATTCTGTTATTTAAAAGTTATTTGTGACTGTAACTATACGTATATTAAATATAAGTATATTAAATAGTCTTATTTTCGAAAAGCACATTTTTCGAAAGTACGTAATTTTGGAAAAAGTGAGCTATTCAGCAGCTTTCAAAATGAATTTTAAAGTTCAAAATGCTTGCTTTCATATGCTTTTTTTTATAAAACTCTTCTACAATAAGCTTTTTAGAAATTTTACTGCTATCGAGTAAAATACTTCATATTTTATAAGAGAATATTCCTCTTGGCGAAGTGACATCTAAATTAGGTTGATGCGTCGCTGTATGTATTTTCTTCAAACCCGATGTATGTATGTCCTACGTATTAACAAATCGGTTGTGTGATAAAATTTCAAGATTTTTAAAAAATACGAAACGCTTTTAATTATATTTGGATAATTTTACTGTCGCATTTCAAAT
Source organism: Platyscapa corneri (assembly GCA_018907185.1). NCBI lineage: Eukaryota > Metazoa > Arthropoda > Insecta > Hymenoptera > Agaonidae > Platyscapa > Platyscapa corneri. The sequence goes on along the minus strand of JACCHW010000021.1, from coordinate 1,312,876 downwards.
AATTTGCGTTCGTAAACGTTAATAGTAATATTATTAATTATCATAAATGTAAGAAATTAATTTAAAATAAACGAATTTGACGTGCAGTGTATTTGCAGTTAAATAAGATCACGACTGCTCAATTTAAGTGCTGCAAAAATAATTATAAAAAAATAATAGAATTACTTTCCGTTTTAAACGATCTTAATAAACTTAATATTTAAACGCTATTGACGCGTCATTTATACATGTTATTTTAATCACTTAAATACATTACGTTTCGCGAGATATTTACTATAAATAATGGAAATCCTCGTATCTAACATTATTAGTAGCCAGTTTAACAATCTTAAAGTATAAATGTTGTTTTTTCACTTTTAATTATATTATTATGATTCTCAATTAATAATACATTGCAATTGTAGAGTAAAACACCGACTATAAGCATACTTAATATAATAAGCTTACATCGCTTTGTTAATTATTTTAAAGTATCGCATAAATATTTGCTGGAATTAATGTTAAATTTCTGTCCGATGCACGAATGCATTTTAAGAAACGTTAATTTAAGTAAATAGTTGTAAAGTAAGATTGCGAGATATTTTATTTTAATTTAGCGAATTATTTTCAACGTGCGCACAATTAAAGTAATTATCATTTTGAATAGTTGTAGAATTTTAATTTAGTCATTGGTTTAACTGGTGTTTAAAAATATCAAAAAATAACATTGTATATAACGAGAAGAGCATCGTTGGGTATTTAAAACTCCCGCTATTTTGGCAATAATTTGTTAAAACAACAAGGGCTCGTAACCTAATTAAACCGGCTGAAATGTCGATAGACAAGAGTAAATTATTCCATTCGCATAGTAAGCGCCCCAACACGGATGCAGACCATTCAAAGGTAAATTCCCAAAGCCAAGCCCTCTATGCTCGACTTACCGGCCTACGTTTGTTGCTTTCATTTATCAATTCAACAGCTGTACGGACCTTATACTTTTGAAGCTGCGTTCTGGTGGAGCTCGAAAAGCATCCAACACCGACAATTCCGATCGCCAGATAAATATGCCAGGGCCCTTGCGGTGCGTCGCGCTGACGTCGACAAATGGCGTCTATGTACGCGCCCAAAGCCACAGAGCGATTGCAACCGCAATGTTCGATGAAGAATCGACAGGGCACGTGCGCAAATCCACGCACGTCTGCGATTTCACCCTCGCGCGAGCTTTTAACACGCGCAAGTGATAGATTTTGCAAATTCTAGGGATGTGTTTGCATGCGGGGGAATCGAGTCGAGTGGCCACTCTGAAATTGTGTATGGGTGGCATTTGCTGGTCGTATTATAATAAAAAGTTCCCGCCGTTTTGGAGGCCTTTATCGCGATTGTTCACAGGAATTTGGATCGGGCGCTTCCGTCCTTAATCCTTGAGCATCCTGTCATCAAATCATCGTTCTGGTCTCGGTGATTTTGTTACAGCGTTCAATATTTCAATTATAAACGAAGAATAAAATTCCGGCATTAAGTTACACATAAATCAAGTGAATAGGCTAGTTTAGTCATACGTGAAAATAGGAGACTCGTAATTTTATTTACACGTGTATTTTTGTCATATTTTCACCCTGACGTTCGATTCCTTTTTTACGGGCTTTTCACTACAATTTCAAAGTGCATATTATAAATAATTTTTAATTGAATCAAATAATGAACAAGAAATCGTTGAGATTAGCAAAACTAAATCTAAAGTTTTTTCATTCATAATGAAATAATAAAAGCAAATATAAACTATTAAATAATGCACTAGCATCCATCCTTCAAAATTTGTTGAGATAAGACCGAGAAGTTCTCGCATTGCTACTCAGCCACAACAATTAAGCTCTCAGGTTTACTTTATCGCAATGTTACTTTTAGTTAGTTAAGGTGCCGCCCGTTTATGAAAGAAATTTAACGCGGCTAGATTTTAATCTGAGTTCTTTGGTGCAGCTTTAACCTCGTGCTTCGACTCTGTCGCATATACTTTTAAATCTTCTGCCTCGGCGGTCATATCTTTATAATTTTCTGCTTTCAATAGAACAGGTCCACCATTCAAGGTGTATTATTAAACGTCATTATTGTAGTGGAATCAAGCATTTATAGAGCTAAGTAAAACTTAATACAGAGATGTCAGCGAAATGGCCGGGGTAGAAATTTTAATCCAGTTGGTTTGTAGTTTCTAAATCTAAGGATCAAATCTTTTCAGCCTTTTCCAACATTATAATTATAAAATAATTTCCATTATTGTTATGAAGCGCATTCAAATTTTAAATTACTTCAGTATAAATTATGTAAAGAGTGTAAAAATTAATTTAATAATTATGAAGAAAGTTTTGAAAGTAAACATAAAAAAGATTATAAAAAAAATTATAAATTAAGATTTTCTGAATGATCTAATCATAAATCTATCCAAAATTCTGTACAACGTTACGTTAATATTTGTCTTCGTACGGTTCTTAATAAAATTTAGCATTTCGCGCGTATTATGTTAAATGAGTCAATATGAAAATTATTCAACTTTATTAAGGGAAAGAATTTCAGAGTAATTATTTTCCAACGTACAATAATATTATTTAGCTTAAGAGGATAATCATAAATTAACTTAATGAGGTGACGTAAGCCGGGGAAATGCCGCGACGCGTAGTTACCTAGACCATTTCGTCACTTGCCTACTCGCCAGTTGGGTTAGAGCAGACTTTAACCTAACCCGCTTGAATTAAAAAACAACAGTTCAACGGTGGCTAGGTAAGGCGCTATTGAACCTAATTTCGAACGTAAGGAAAACTTGATAAGGCTCGCCGTCGACACTAAATCGTGTAATGTGATTGAAACGCTGGCGCCCTTTCCTGAATTACTATAAAGAAGGGTACTTAAGGCTCTAGGAGCTAGTGAGAGTATAACTTCGGTTTGAACACGGTCTGCAACTTCGGCAGCTGCCGCTAGGGGACTAATAACATCAATCTGCCCTTTTCATGGCAACCAAATAGTTCGGATATATGGAAGCAAAACTTTGTCTCCAGGACGAAAGGATAACAATTCGACCTTTCCAGGGCAAGGGTTTGGTGGTCGGTCCTTTCTTACTATTTGTAGGTAAAGGAAGTTTCGGTATTGAGACAATGGGAGAAAAGGAAGTTGACAATTACTTTCCTCTTCATCCTGCCTTTTGCAGATTCATTTCTAATTTATTGTTTTATTTTGTTATTCATTAATTTATTTCATTTACTCATTTTTTAAATTATCGAATGTTTAACTATTCTATATGTACTTTTGTGTTCTATTTTTTAATATTTAAAATGTTTTATTTCTCCAAGTATATTCTATTAAATTAATCGAATAAAATTTTTGAATATAAATGTTAAAGTAAAATAAATACGATGGAGCATAATAAAAAACTGATTGTTGTTATATTCGTGTACAAAAACTTCTTGTTTGATAGAAAAATTTTTTCTATTTATATGAATATAAGAATAAAAGAAAAATTCCAGTTATAAAGTTAAATATTTTAACGATTTATACTTGAAATAAATGTTTATGTCAATTGTCAAAAGACTTATATTGGTAAATTCGTCATCGAATTTTTGTTCAATATCTGTATTTTTATATCACAACTTCATCAAGGAAAATCTAAAATTAGATTAATATTGAATGAATATACTAAAAATTATCAAATACAAATACAAATAAAAATAAATTTAAATTCAGTATTTATTTGAAGGGTTTTAGTTATAGATTCTTAAAATGAAGTATTTATCCAGTACTTAGATTTAAGTAAGTTATTATTTAGTAAATTATATTAAAACAGATTTCTATTAGTATGATTAACTACTTAGAAACTTAATAATTTTAAACAGTAATCTCTGAAAACAAAATTATATTCCTTTTTTTATAATATTTTTTTAACACTTGGTTCGGTTATCTTTTTTAATATAATAAATAAGGACAAATAATTTAATGATAATACATTTGTTTAATTATAAAAATGTTAAAATGTTTAATATGTAGCAGATTCTTTTAATCTAATATTTTATAATCTGTATAAATTAATTATCTATTTAAAAGCGTGAAGTAATAGATTTGAAAGGTTATAATACTAATTAATAGATAGAACGTCTAAAAACACTATATCTGTTATTAAGGCCGGAACGATAATCCACTGCAATAAAAATTTTATCGTTACTTTTCTTCTTCTTACGTGAATCTGAGAACTTATCAGGTACTTATTGTAGTTCCATAAATAATCACTTATGGTACAAGTGTTGGCTTGGTGCTGAGTAAGGATACGTCTGCTGTATTAGTTTTCAACACTTTGGTAGATACATTTATATATGATATTATTTATTTTATTTATTTTCCAAAAGATTTAATTGCTTCTTTTAATCGAATAGGATTTTTTGTGTAATATCTTCAATAAATGTATAACAAAAAAACAATTTTTAATTTTAATTATTTTGTGGTTTTTTAATAAGATTATAAAGAATATAAAATCTTCAGTTTTATATACAATGAAACAAAAATCGTACATAAACTTATAAATTTTATTTTTATTTATTCTTCAAATTAGGTGAATTAATTTTTTCCACACTTACTTAATTTTTATTTATAATTGAACTTTTCATGTTGTACAAACAATAATTAGATGTCGTCATTTTTGCACACGTCAAGTCGAGAAATGAATATTTAATTGATGTTAAATTTTTATAACGCACACCGGCACTTTTATAAAATAATTATAATACAAGTTTAAAACTTTTTTATAAAAAATTAAACTGACCATATAATGAAGTACATAGTTAAACGCTGCAATATGATAAATTGATAGAGTTGTATTAACTGCTAGCTAAACGCCTGTTTATACATAAAAGAGAGAATCGAAGATACGAAAATCGATTTGTAAACAGAATTTTGAAAGAATGTAAGAAATAGGTACAAGCTGTAACTAATATAAAGCATTTATTATATTTAATTATAAACTTCAACCGATTTTTAAATGAATTATTCTACATCTTATTCGAACAAATCACAATATTTCTAAAATTACTAAATATAATAAAAATTTGTATTTTAATCTTCTCTTTTTAGCCACGTTAAATTGATTATTTTACTTTAATATTATTTCTAAAACATAATAATAATAAACGGAATTAAATCTTCTTACGTATATATTTTTTAATGCGTATTTAAATTTAAATAATTGAGGAACAACCAAGTTTTTAAAATATCTTACAAATTAAATATTTTATGAATCATAAATCACGTGATTGGGTGTACGTCTTTCCATGCGAGCGTTTACATACACGTAAATAAAATTAATTAATTATACAGGAACATAAAGGAATAAAAATATAAACCCCTGATTCAAATTGGTCACGTATCTATATAATATAATAAATTTTACTTCAGTTGCATCCATCAACAACCCTCTGTACGGAATACCGGTTTTAATGTGCGGAGCACACTGACGTCACTCTAAACGAAAATGGGCCATGGCCTCCTAATCCACCCTCACTTCCCCCCACTTCTTCATCTTTGCAGTCTCTTTCTCTTTTTTTCTGCCTTTCTTTATCAGACTCACGCACATGTTTTTTCATCCCCTACCGACTTGGCGTTTTGTCTTTTTTTTGCTTTGTTTTCTCTCGTTTCTATACATTATTGCCACAGGGGTCTTGTTTGCTCTTTTCAGCACAATTTCGTTTCTGACGTTTCCTATCAGTGAACAATATGTAAAGTCCACGAGTTTCCGATTGTTCATGATGAAAATGTCAACTAGAAAACAACATTTTTTAAATGTTCTACCTTTTTCATTCTACGTGTTTTATTGTTTAATTGAAAAAAGTAAACTTTGGTTGGTTCATTTAGTTATTTACCGAAGGAATTTTCAATTATGTAAAAATAATAAATAAATATAACAATTTGATTATATTCAGTACAGTCACTTATTATTTACAAACATTATTTTCAATATTTCCAATACATACAATAAGAATAAAATTATTGTAAAATACATCCATTTAAGAAATATCTATTTTATTTCAATAAAGTAGCAATACTTACATATATTTTTATTCTGAATAGAATTTTTTATTAAAAAGAAAAATTCTTACTTTGAATCTTATTTTAATTTCTTCTTATTTTTTAATATAATACACGATTTTTTAATAATTTGATAATTATCTAAAGTTTATTTTTTCTCTATTCTAGCGCTTATGATTCATTTTTTATCTCTGTCTTTTACTAAAACTGTTTATTCATCTCTTCTCGTTTTTTTCTACTATGTTTTGTAAAATGCTTTTCGGAACGTGTTAATAGTAATGAAAAAATCTACCAACTTTTCACTCTCAATGAATGCATATATATTCATATAAATTTGTATTTTCATAAATACTATAAATATTGAATTATTAAAGTATCTTATTTTATATTTCAATTTTGTCATTTACTATATGCTTATGAAATATAACATCAAGTATAAATAATTTTTTAATAATGTGTAATAAAATTTTGTATTTATAAAACAGAATTACTATTGAAAAAATGAGCGAGTATTAATGAAATTATATTTTTAAGTTATACACAGTATTTTTTCCATTATTTACTTAGAAATCAATATTTTCATAATGTTATTAATATTAAGTTGATCGATCATACTTTGTTTTAAGAAATTATACTTCACGAAATCAACACTTGGCATTTTTCAATAGAAATCTTTGCACTTAACTTTCTTTTTTAATATTTTCAAAGAAACTTTTATTTATTAATAGTTTCAAATTCCTAAGGTATGTAAACGACATTAGAAAAAAATAAAAAGTGTCACATAGTAACTAGTATTTTTAAATTAATTTTATTGTAACTAATTTTTTACAAATAACTTTTCCAGTTATTTTCTCAAGTTAATATATAATAATAATTAATAATTGTTCTTTCAATGTTTTAGAGCTTCTAAATTATCTTCGAAAAAATCACGCCAGTGTAAAATACACTGTTTTTGAAGTATTTTCTCTATTTTCATTTTAATGCTTAAATTAGAATTTAGAATACAAGATCGATATATGAAAATATATAAATGCGACAGAAAAGATAAGTTAGTGTTTAGAAATTCTATATCTTCGTTGCCAGAAAGTATAAACAGTGTCCATCAAAAAAGGTTGAAAGATGCCATAAATTCTAAGAGAAAACGACTCACCCTAAATCACACCACAAGTGATTTACCTAACAAGCATTCGAGGGGTGCAAGGCTCACGCGATGAGTGCGTGAATCTCTTGCGGAATAAATAGGACGGTAACCGTGAGGGTGTTCGAAACAACCTGTAGGATCGTTCAACTTATCTGCGCGATCGAGCCGCACAAGCGAAAACGTCTATACGTAAGAAAGTTCTTGGTGAATGCTTGACGTACCTTGTGCTCCGTACGTTGACGGCTCCTCTCAAGGATGCTTTTCACTCTTATTTTTATCCCTTTCGTTACAGAAATTTTACGCGCTGTATTTTACGTCAAAAACTCGAATTATTATTAATTGTGAGACTGCCTATCAGGATTCAGAAATAAGCCGAACAATTTCTAAATAAATATTTTCTAAAACTAATATTAATTTCTAAGGAATTACGCAAATTCATCCGTGTAATATTCATTCCAATAATACTATATAATAATAATTGTGTAACTATAATTATAGAAAAATTATTAAGATCGTCATTCATATTTATGGAAAATTTATATCATAATTTTGCTACGTTTTAAGTTATCCATCACGCGACTAAAATATCAGTTGGTTAGAATAATTGTATTATTTAGAATCTCATATTTCATTGCATATAATAACTTCAGGTAGTTCGAATAGTCTGATTAATTATTTGAGATCAGCTAAGAATAAAATAGTTATTCTATGAATTTTAATATAAACGGATTGTATCAAACTCGATTATTTTACGAATAAAATCATGCACACGTGTATTCAATACGTTAGAATAGGTGCACAATTTAAAGTTTTAGTAAATTGTGTATTCGTCGAAATGTTCGAGACACGCGCATTTATATTGATTGGAGCAAATATTTATTTTAGAATTTTTAAAATCAACAGTTCAAAATTAATAATAATTTTGTAAATTGAAATAAATCTCTATATATAATATAATTATAATACATATGTATTAAATATTAAATTACACATATATTTAAATGAAAGAAAATACGAAAAAATTGAAAACATTTAGTATAATAAAATTATTCACTAAAATTAATAAATTATTTTAAATTCATACATAAAAATAAAATAACTACATGAATTTCTTTATTTAAAAATATACTATTAAATATCTTAGATCCATATCATATTTTAAAAATGAATCGTTTTAACAGATATTTTTACAGTACTTTTAAAAGATGATATAAATAGATTTTTACTTAAAATTAAAACAAAATTATTATTGAAATTACTGTAAAAATATCAGTGAACTCAGATTTTATATTTTAACCTTAAAAAATACGATGTTTTCTTATTTTTTAAAAATATTATTCAATTGTTCTACCTTACTGAGAAAAAATTTATTCATTAATTTTAAAAGTAATTGTTGACAAATCAAAGGACCATAATTTATAATTTTTTTCTGTATTTTAATATCAATTCTTTTTTCGGTATACGAATGTTATTCAATTTTCATTTAACTCTGGAATTGTGTTATATGAACATTATATATTGCAAAAAGCGCATATCTTTATCTCTAGATTTATTTCATCGTATATTTCATATTAATTTTTTTAGTTGTTAAACGCACGTACGAAACTTATTAAATTATATAAGATTTTTAAACAATACACCATTTACATAACAAGTAAATATATTTTGTTTTATACATTATTTAATAATAGTCTGTAATCAATAGCAGTATATTAAAGTGCTACATTCATTTTATTTAAGCTTGTAAGTTTTTTAAACGCTGTGATTTATAAAATCAAGATGAAATATTAATAATCAATACTTACGTTCCGTTACTTAGAATTCCAGGCATTAAAAACGTTATTAAAAAATACAATTAATATCATGTAATAATTTTCAAGCTCATTTCGACTATAATTTACGTATAGTAATTTTTAATTTTAAAGAAATAATTAACAACTTTATAAAGAATTTTGACATTTTAAAAAGATCCCTTATATTGTTTATGAAGCTTTATTGCAAAAACTTCTAATGCTGTTTGAATCTTAGATTTATAAATAAATCACTTTTTAAATGTATTATGCAAATAATGTAAGCTTTTAATTTTAAAAATTTCATTTAAAAGTTTTTGAGTATAATGATATATTACAAGCTTAAAAGTTTGTTATAAGATTGCGTTGATATTTCTAAGTAAATAAGGTAAAAAATAACTATAAAAAATTGTAGATGTTAATTTTTAATAAACACTAAGTCGAATTTTCATTTCATTGTTAAAAAATTTTGTATAATTCAAACAACAATTTTATCATTAAAATTGACAGGATGATTTTCTAAAAAAAAAAAAAAATTGGACAAATTTTCGATAATTCAAAACCAAGTATAGAAATCACTCGAAGAGATAAGTAAGATTAGTTTCCGCACTCATAATCAGCGCAGACATACAACAAATAATTTTCCAGTTATATCTTACGTATAAATATAAACCTATAACATTAGTCGTGTTTACATATATGCATTTAAATGTATACACATTGGTAATTAATCTTAGCGAAAGCTTAATTACACTTTATCCGAGCGTATATAGTTTTATTTAGCAATTGATTATGATAAGTCTAATTGTTCTGAACATCGCTTTCTACTTAAATTGCCATGAAACTTTCTCCTAAATTTATGGACTGCCTAATAAAGCCGAATACTTACTGTCATAAATGTAGAAGAGTACGTTCCTTAGAAACTAGGAATGAGTTCCAGCATTTAGACACCCTGTTTCTTCTTTTTATATCGCATTTATCGCGTTTAATACTATTTTATTGCCTATTTTTGTCGCTCTTATCAGTTCTTTTATTTTTATTTATTTCAACGTCCGTAGATCGTTTTATATTTCTCGCCATTCCGTACTCTTGCACCACCCCTCTCCCCTTCTCCTTCTATTTGGACTACGCGAAAATACGGCGTATCGCAATGCGGCTGCGTTGTCGCACCTTCGCTCTCCTTTTCCCCGCGTACCAACACTCGCTATAAACCGGGTATTCCTACGCGCATTAGTGTATTTTTGTGTGTGCACACGCTTTGCATTTCGGAAGTTTGCGTGGAATTTTGTATTTGCTTCTTGGCGCGAGTTTCTAACGCTTGTTCTATATTTCTCTTCGTTCCTCTCCTTCTCTCTTTCTTTTACTATTTGTACGTTTATTTTGTGCATCCAGCTTCCCTGGTTCTGCGCAATTGTACATGTATTTTATCTGCGTGTTTTCACATACACTGAGATAGGAGGAGGCAAGTTTAGTTCTCGGCATTATATCGTATTTTGTGGTATCTTCTAGATTTTCGGTATCCGCTTTACGTACCAAAAGGTTCTTCACTGCACTGGAAGCTACGCCGAGAATTTTCCTTGAATGTGTGTTGGCATGGCTAGTTTGAAAAGTTTTATGATATTATGCCTCCGGCACTCCCAACTGTCACTGGTCGTTCGGTGATGTATGAGATAGTGGTTTCGCGTAGAACTAGTATTTGCACGTAGCATCCAAATTCAAATTTACTACAAACTATTAATATCGCAAGTCATAGTTATGGAATCTTTATTGAGTGCATTATATTAATGTTCACTCAAAATGGAGGTCAACAGTCGTCACTCTCCACTCTGAGAATAATTACTGAAAAATATTTGCATTACTAAAGTATGTACAGCGAAAGAACAGGCAACGTGCAAAAAAAGATGTAAGATAGAATTGTACAAATAAAATTTTTAAGTGTATTAATGCAATCTTAATAATTTAATTTTAGGTTTTTTAAATAATATTTTAACTTTTAACTACCGGTTAATATTAAATTATACAGTGATAATATTTTTGTATAAAATATTATTTTAATCATAATTTAGTCTATTTTAACAAAATTATGACTGTAATTATATTAATTATTAAGTTAATTATATTTATTTACGAGCGTAATTGATTAATGTAATCTGTTGAAGTAATGGAGACAAATATAATAAGGAACTTTACGTAATTATCCTAAGAACGATGAGACGGTCGTGATAATGATATATGTAATGCGTTTCATGACTGATGGTTAATTTTTATTAATTTGTTTTCATTAAGTTTACACGCAAAATTACAATATCAGAAAATGAATAAAACATTATAATGGCAAAATTTTGGTCATCTGTAGAAACAACATTAAAAATGTTAAATTATGGTAAAGATAGAATATCAAGTTAGTTGGGAATAGAATATCATTGGAAGAAATAAAAAAGGAAAATAATTGAAAGAACGGATATCAGAAAAAAGTAGCCGGATGCTTAATCGATTTGAGCATTGCGAAAAGAGAAATCAACAGTAGTGTGCTTAAACGAATTCACCCGCAGCTCAGTGCCTCAAGTTCTTTTGCTTGTCGTCATTCGCTCTGCGCAACACGTTTTTTTTTTTTTATGACAAGTAGCTCCTTTCTTTTTTTGCTTCATAATCCACAATACGATTGACGTTCTTAATTGTAAGTACATTTTCTTAAATAACAATCAAGATCTCTCTCTCTCTCTCTTTTGATCGATAGTATATCTTATAAATGATAATGTTGTATAAGCCAGGCTGTTTATAAGATACATAGAAAGACTCCATTAATTAAGCAAAGTTCGTTTATTTGGTTACAGTTTAATACAAAAAAGTAATTTTATCAAGAAATTATTTTTAATTATCTCAAATAGTAATTTGTTTGGAATTGAAACGGGATGATTTTTTTTTTTAAATATTTTCGCTAATAAATATCCTAAATTAATTGAACAAATACGTACCTACAACGATAAAAAAAAACATTACATAAAAAATTTGAAATCACAATTTTGATCACGATTGTAATAAAAGTATTTTAATGATTCTTTTTAATTATTAGCATTATATCCTAACAAAAGCTTTGGACTAAAACGAAATTCAAACATTAAATAATTTTAAAGTATTAAAATTTCCTAACTACCTTAAATGTTTAAAAATTTATAATTTTTTTTCAAAATAAATGAAATAACTGATATTTTATAAAAATATACATAATATAATAGAATTTCAGTTTGTATTTGCTACATTCTATTTTCAATTATTATTTACAAAATTAGGAAAAATTTACTAGAAATGACACGTACACTATAAAAAGCGAAATTGATTTCCATGAATAACTGTGATTGGTTAGAACCATTGCGCCATTTATTCAGTTTCCCATTTCGGATTTTTCTAGTTCATGCATTTTTGAGAAAAGAAAAAGAGGTTGTTTTTTAGAAGAAGGATCTCTTTGAATCTGTGATACTTTTTCGTATTCATTTGGTCAATCAAATAGTTTTTACGAAAAAAATAAAATAAAATAAATGGCAGAAACTAATATTTATTTTAATTGAATTTTATACATAATATTGTAAATGATATCTTTTTATTTGCTTTATATAAAATTTTAAAAGGGAATAATTATTAATTATTTTTAAAATATTCTTAAATTTCTATTTACGATTAAATATTCTGGTAATACTATATGTTTATTAAAATAAATTTTATCTGAAATTTACTTCACTATCATATATTTTTTTTTATTATTTGTATATATAAGGTTATTTCTGTATTTAAAGATAATTCTCAAGAATACTTATGTTTTTATAATATATTTTAAAATTGAATTCACGATTTCTGTGTCTAAGTCATTATGCATAATAGAATTATAAAAATATTATAATATTATTTTCTAATTTTACAAATGACTAAATTTTTTAATTTTTATATAAATTCATTGTTAGATAATAAAATTAAATTTACAACTTTGATTTTTATTATTTGTAAAATTTTGGAATTAGTTACATTTACTGCTAATGCATATGATTTTAATGACAAATTTAAAATTATAGCGCAACATAATTATATTTGAATTACTTAGTGAAAAAATTGATCTCTTTGAATAAAAATACTTGATTTATTTAAATATAGATTTATATTAACATCAAAGATTTTGGTATCTCTGGAATAAGTAAAACAAATTTACTATTTTTAATCAATATTTTATAAAGTGAGTGCAATCAAATATTTTTGTCCAAATATGCTTAAATATTTTAAGACTTTTGCAAATTAACATAAATATCTTGTGATAATAAATTTTTTACTTTACTTAAGTCTGTATTTATTGAGTTTATACTAAAATTGTTGATTATATTAATAAAAAATTAAATAAATAATAAAAATTAAAAATATTCTTTGATTTATATAAAATTTATGAACGTCAAAGTATTAATTTAAAAAGATTTAATTATTTTATCGTACACTTTTTCTACATAAATATGTATACCTTCATTATTAATTGATTGATATATGCTGCTTTATTACAAATTATTCAATTAATAACTTATTTTGATTATAACCGAAGTAAATTTATTATCTTAACAATTCTTTAATTCTATTCAAGGATATAAATTAGAATTGTTTAAAGATATCTATAATATGATTTGTCGTAGACTTTTTTTATTATTTTTATTATTTTTTCTATAATATAAAATTCAATTTTAATAATACTGTATAAGATAAGTGTGCATATAAAATATAAGGTATATTAATTTTCAGTGACAAAATAGATGCATAAGATTAAAACGAATTAATGAAACAAAATAAGTTTCTAAGTTTCCGAAATTCCCCTGAAAGAAAAAAGCCTTGAGAGAAGAGTTTGAGATTATCTATAAAAGTTTTTCATAAATGTATATGTAATAGTAATAGAAAGTCTAATATCTAACATCTAATATCTAAGGCAATTATAAATTTCATATAAGTGAATATTTCCCTAGCTTATGGCTGTATAAAATTTATTTATTTGTAATAACGTTTCATAAATATAGTGCAAGATAAGCATCAGAGTAAATAAAAATTAGTGTACATAAAAACGACTGGATGCTCCTGCAAATTTCCTTGCACATATTGTCGGTATATGAAACATAAAATCTTATCAATTCAAGCTGTTTTTTTCCTTCGATATTATACCATAACCTTGATATCAATAGACCTTTGTTATTGAAATATTTCGTGCGTAAATTGAATACGAAGGGATTTAATGATTCTATTTAGAATCATAACTGAAGATTATCAGCTCGTAAACGATAATTTATTTAGAATGAGCAAAGTTTATTCCACTTTAAAATTTTATAATTACAAGTATAATAAAAGGCCTTGTAAGATATTTGATATCGATTGCGCATTATTCGATTCAAAGAATATCATGGCAGTATTATTATACTCTATTTTGCTAGAATAGTTAATATCAATATTTATGAGATTTAAAATAATTTATAATATAAATAAATGAAAAAACATTGTCAATAGAAATGCAGATGATAAATTAAAATACTATCAGTCAATTACGATCACTGCAAATGTATATTTATTTCGACATGTCTGCACTTATACATTTAAAATCTAACATTTATTTAAAAATATTTTGAGATTATTCATTACGGTCATAAAAATTTCAATCTAATGATTTAAAAAAACATTATTTCAATCCATTTATTAGAGTAAGTATTTTCAAATTTTTATATGTGTAATCAATATTTTATATTAAAATAAAATAAATTTTGACTTTTTATTTAAATCATTTTTAGAAAAATATAAATTGTATAAAAAATATAAATCTGGATATATATATTTTTTATCAGCTATATGTTTTGGTTGCTTGAATCAACTAATTTTCTTATTTTATTCATTAAATAATATGAACAATAAAATAAAATCAATCAAATATACGAATGCTTATAAAGCTTCAAATCAATATTTACTGATTGCATTTATTTCGTATGCAATTCCCTTTTAATTTGGATAAAATGAGAAAAGTTTAGTTTTATAAAAATAAAAAACTATGCAAACTTGCATAAATTCGATCTCGTAATTAATATTCTCAGCAAAAACGCAACTTCAATCAATTTATTTTTTTAATTTCTATAGTAAATTGTTGATTTTACTTATATTTACTCAATTATAATACTTGATTACACTATTTTTGTTGAAAAATATTACTTTTACCTTATCGAACCATCTATTATTTATGTGTAATGAAAACAATAATAATTCTATACATATGAAATGAATGCTGTATGAACTGTAAGCAACAGATAAATAAAAATAATTACTTTTAATTCTATTAAAAATTATTGTAAAGAAAAGGTATGTAATCTATTTAGAATTTAATTAATACACTTAAAGTAGCAAGACTGGAAAGTAAAAATTAATTGTTCACTAAGATTATACATTTTTATATAAATTAAGAAAGTTTAGTTAGTATGGTATGCAGAATAAATTATAATGTTAATCAACAGAGAATTTTACTTTTAATGTAGTTAACGATAATGTAATAATATTGAGAAAATTTTTTTCTGAGTTTATATCCAGAACATTTTATTTTCTTGATTAACCGTGAATTTCCTATCGATCTTTGCCAACCATCCACCACCAACACTATTTATAAGTGCACATTACACTATTAAGCATTTAATTCGCTTGTAGGCGTTATCGATGCATTAAGAGCGCAACTTGTTAAATTACAAGCGATAACGAACTTCTCTTTCTCTCTCTGTTGCATTTCGTTTAATTTTCTATACTTGTGGAATATTTGTTTTTTTACGTTCACTTTTTTGTTCGTTTAAATTATGAACGAAAACTAATTTCAAAAAGATAAATGATAGTAATTGCTTTTATCATCTTAAATTATTGCATTTACATTTTGATCACATTTCCAAATGTATTAATTCAAGATTTTAAAGCCATGTTTTAAATGATATATTTAATATTTTAAGTGTTTTTAATATTTCAACTGCTGCTGAAACTTACACAAACTTTAAAATTTTATTAAAGTAACTAATTAAAGTATAATTAAAATATATTTATATAAGGAATTATTTTAAATATACTCTGTATATTTGGAAATTGGTTTTATGTATTAATCTTAAACGAGGAATTATTTAAGAAAATAATTTAAGAACAATCGGTTACTAATGTTTTGAAATAATTTTATTTGTTTTAGTTATTTTATTTTAATTAAATAAGTGAGCTACACATTGACATAAGTTATAGTTCATATAATCTATTATTGTTTACAAAGTCTATTATTTTATTATAATTACAAAAAATAAAACAATTATCAAAACAATACATTTGCATTTCATATTTATTTATGCATGTAAGTTTATTTAACATATTATAAAAATAATTTTATGTATTATAATACCGATTATATGAAAATATTTATTTTAAATCAAAATTACATTAGCGAATGTGGTTGTACGCACCAAAACACGCGACGCAACAATAAAAATTCTTGTATAAATATACAAAAAAATGTTATTTTTCAGTAAAAATTGTTATACCAAATACTGATTTCAATGTATAATTTAGTTATCTATTACCGTAATTAGGATCCAAAGGTATTATTTTTCATCTAACAAAAGTAATCATCATCAATCGAAGGAAAGGGCAAATTCTTCGGTAATATTTGAGAAATATAGAAAAAAGAAAGTGCTCGTAAATTTCTAAGCATTTTTACAGTTACTCAATGAAAACTTCCTTCATCGAACTATGGTCTATAACATCAATGGTGGAATGATAAGTAGAAAATGGTAAAGAGGCGATAAGGAGAAGATTCGCCTTTTTCGTACCGTGCAGCTCTTTTGGTGACTTTCAATCAGCTTTCGAAGATAAGATTCCAGCGTGGAAAGGTCGAGAGTGGAACTGAGAGTAATTCTATTTGCGTTGATCGGGTGCAAGATCGGTGATATGGCAAGACGATGACATGTACCGAGCGTCAAGTGAACGATGCGCACATTCAGTCAGCTGAATTTTTCACTCGCCTGAACAACATTTACTGCTTTTTCCATTTGCACGAATACGTGCACTTAAGGCTACTTTTATTATACATGGTTCTTACAGATAATTTTCGTGACCAATTCATTGTTAATTTGGATATTTCTTAAAGCACTGAGGTAAAAGGTTGAGGAATTTTAAAGCTTATGTTATTATTATGTGCAGCGCCAAGGCAATGCTAGCTTTCTTGGGTAAAATAATTTCAGTGTACTTTTGATGTTTTAATAACATTTTTCATTGATACAGCATTATTCTTCACACAGTTCAAAGAATTTATTCCGAAGTCATACTCACATCTGATATGATAATAAAACTTTAATCGAATGGATCGTTATTTATTAAGTATTCAAACATGTTTTGAATAAACGAGTTCAGAACTTTGAACTAAAACGTAATAAACTTATAAGCTAAAATAATATACTGAGTTATTAGAAAACTTAATTTAGAAAGTTAGTTTAGTTATTATCGAATAATTAAACAGGATTCAGTTTCGATCGTAGCAATTATTGTATTTATTTTTTAATTACTTATATATTTAAATGTGCAAAATGCGAAATGAATGTTTTTGAAATATAACAAATTTTATTATAATAACAATGACTTAAATTTTGAATCCACAATCTTATATGCGTATTTAAATATATTTCAAATTTATGAGATAAAAGAAAACCTGACATTAGTACCTTTTTTGTCACACGACTATACTTAATGAGATTTACATCCTTTGCAAACATAATTGTGATGGTTGAGATAAAATTTTACATCGAAGATAATGCTTCTATTCCTTACTAAAAATAGTAGATCTGCATAATCGAATCCGCAAATTAAATCAGGAGTATCTGCATTTCTTGGTAATTCGCATACGCCATTAGCAATCCGCATCTAGTTCCATCTCGTGTCGCTAGAATGCGCATACGAGATAAGACCGGTGCCAAGTTCGAGCAGCTGATAAGACTCGTCGAGCCGATTACATTGCAGATATATCGGCCAACTGACAATCGGTGATAAGCCAAATGCGAGTCGATTAATCGCTCCCACTTCTAGAATAGTACCTCTTTAACCCTCCGACAAGTTATTGCCCTTATTATCCTTAGATGAATGCATATCCACGTTTGCTAAAATAATTAGGTGCTGCAATTTATAATTTAAAATTTTTTTATTTCTTTCCAATGCAGGGAAGCTTACCAATCGAAAGACAAGATTCTTATATAATATATGTTAAGCTTTGTTAAACATTTCATAATAAAATGATTTCCGTTTAGTGGAAAAATAAAGTAAAATTGAAAGAGGAAATTAAAAACAATGATTCTGCATTCAAACGATTTGTTTTATTTGAGTTCTTTAGCATTCAACAATGTTTTTTAATTTGTAAAACACGTAAAACACATTTAAAATTATTGATATTATATTTCTATTTGTATATGAATCAGACGAATCTTTAAACTGTTTATAAAAAGTATTTTTATTAAACATTTATAGTGTAACATTTATTTTGATATATAATTATTGTTTATGTAATTAAAAAAAATTAAAAAAAATTTTTTAATTAAGAACTATATATATATATATATATATATATATATATATATATAAGATATTTAAAAAAAAAAACATTGGATCGTTTTATTTATACGTGTATATTCATTATATATATATTTTTTTAAATACATTAATCAATTCACTCATCAGAAAATATATCTTTCGACAACTTAAAACGATATTTATTTTAAAAATTCAATTCATATGAATGTGCATGATATTAAAGTTATGATACATCCCGAAACAAATGGCATTAATAATGAAGACAAAATGTAGGTAGAATTCCATTAAATGAAATCAAAAGCTCAATTTTACATTACGTTGTTTATTTGTTTAAAATAAGAGCTTTAATGCATTTTTTAATGAAAACCATTCAATTGTACTTAGTGCATATGAAGTTTTATTATTGAAATTCGTGGAATTTGTTGTAACGTATAGATATTACGGACCAAGTGAAGAAAATTTTTTCATAATTCATTGTAAAAAAAGAAAATTAAAAATACACATTATTTTAACTTTTTAAACAAAGTTAATTATCATCAATACAACGATACTTAATAATATATACTTTAACATTATTAGCTAATATTCTGTTATGCATAAATTTATGTAAACTTTTAAAGGATTATTATTATTTAAATTTAGCCACACTTCAGTAAGATTATGATTTTACAATGAATTATAATGTTTCATTTCAATTTAAACTTATGTCTAAATTGATTCTACAAAGCTGTTCCTGTGTAATAGACTTTGGAGTATATAAATAATTAAAATTATACATATAATATTACTAGTTTTGAAAGTGATCATAGCTCGAACAAATTCTTTATCCAATAAATAGTAAATTGTTTTATCTATTAAAAACGACTATTACTCATTACTTTCAATACATTAGAAAGTTTATAGTGACTTTTACTTTTTTTAATTTTAAGTATTTTAATCGAAAAAATATTTATTCCAGCCTTGTGTGCACTAAGCGTTAAATGTAAAAATACAAATACACAACAGAAATCCTAAAAGACGATGCATTTTGAATAACTTTTGTAGTCAAACAAACAAAAGACTGACCTATATAAACTTTGGAAGTTCTATATACATTTACAGATGTGCATGCATGCGCTTCTCTGTGTGCGCGGCTCTTTATACGTGTATGTACATAGTCATTATGAATAAAAACGCAACTTATGGGGTGTAAAAATCTTAGTAAACAGTTTCGCAAAAATCAAGGATACTTTCAAAAATCATACAGACTTTTTATAAAAAATTTGGTTGAATTTGTTTACTTATTGAAACTCTGCACTTTTGTCGAAATTCAAAGTTGAAGCTTTTGATGCGGAGGAACTTCTCCCTGTTGATGCACGTTTCTTCGTTTCTATTTGTGAGCTTTTCATCTTTCCATCTATTTCTCTCTTTATTTCACTTTCTATCCTTTTCTCCGTCAATCTCTCATCGGCACTAACTCCTTCATAAATATGCATGTACAGGTCTATGTCTTCAATATATTCCTATGACAGACTACTAGCTACGATTGCATATATGATGTAATCGCACATATAACGTGTTGCTGTCGATGAATATGGATTGCAGTTATTTCAATAAAGACAATGAAGTGTATTAGTAAGAGAAAGCTACGCAAAGAAGCAACGAAAGTTATAGCGCGAGAGATAGAAAGAGATAAAGAAAAGTTATACACCAACGGAAGAAAAACATATGTTTAATTTTTTTATTTTTAATTCCTTTGGAGATTAAGAGCTGCACAATTTGAATTGCAAAATTTAATTAAAGATATGCATTGCAACTATTTCACACAAATATAAATATTAGTTTCTAAGCTTAAAAGATATTAATTATTAAAAGTATTCGTGATAAATTTTTATGCCGGCCTAATTTAAATTATATATAGTTTTAAAAAGAAATGTTTTACAGAAAAGTAAATTTTAATGATTAATTTTGTTTTAACTTAAACTCTTATAATATTTTTCAAAATTGTTTATATTAAAAATGCTTGCATAATAATTTATAAGCTAATATATACATTTAAATTAAAATTTAAATGTTGAATTTTAAAACTTTTGGAAAATTTCCTTTGATCGTGCAAAAGTAACTAATTAATCATAAATATTAATGAATAAGTTTCGTTTATTTCTAAAATTTATTATTAATAGATTTTTTAAATATTTCTATAAAAAAATACATTTATGTAATAAATTCATATTTTATAACATAACTTTATTGTTATATTATACATTTAAAAAGTTATAAAACTTAAATTATTAATTGATTTTTAAATAAAAATTTTAAAATACGTGGTATGATGTATATTTATTAATGTAGAGAAATGATAATAATAATGAAAATTAAGAATTTGTTTAAAACATATAACTGTATGACATATATAAAATTATAAAATCGAAATAATTATAGAAAGAATAACATAATTTTTTCATGAAAATTATCCAGGTCAGAGTGTAGTATTACTAATGAAGTAAATGAATGACATTTTTATCATTCGTATTGGAATAGATTCCATCAATTGATAATCAATGACCTCTTCAAAATAATGCAGAAATACGAAATTCATTTGTTGTGAAATTTCTGTTGGAAAAAAGGTCACGCGATTTACTCTTTGAAAGAATTTGATATTGTTGGGCGATGTCTGGACTGCAAAGCTGCATTGAGAACTGAATGAGACGATTGTGAATGAAATGGCCGAGAAGTGGGAGATCCTTTAATAAAGTTTTCAATAGAGGGGATAAAGAGGTACAAACTTATTTAAGTCGGTTAAATCCACTAACGTATTTTGTCCTTTTTCTAGTTATTAATAATAAGGTAAGAATTTCTAGTGAAAAATAATAAAAATTGTAAAAAAAGGAAAAATATCTTGAAATTAAAAAAAATTCAGCTATTAACCAGTTACTAATTTTATGTTCAAGCTCAAGTTTTAATAAATTTGGTTGTTTCATTTTATTTAAAGTTATTTTCTATTTGTTTAAATAAAAAAAAATAGAATTGATGAAAAATGGCACCAAGAAAATCTATCGTAATACCGTTAAATCTGCAATTGAGAGTTAATCGTGGAAGAAATATTTGAAAACAGACAGACTACCAGAGCGAAAACTTTTCCAAATCGCAAACTACATGTACGAGAAAGTGTTGAGGAAGTTCCTGCGATTAACTCCATCTTCGATTGATGAAAAAGCATCGGAAAAGTCGGAATGAGAAGACCAGACAGAAAATTCAAGAAATTTCTACAGCCGTCTTACAGATTAGTCATCAAAAACGTATCGAGGAGAAGATTGACGAGATATGTGTAGAAGAACGATACTGGAGCAGCAGAAGCTTCAACAGCACGGTTATCCCGATGAGATTTATGCAGAATCTTAATAGTCTAGGGTAGGTACGCACCTGTAAACTCAACAGGGAACACACGAGCTCCAGAACGTGAAAATTCGAAGAAAATGTTTGTCGAGCCAATTGAAGATAACCGATAAATTCAAAACATTTTCAGGGAATTATTGGAAAAACTACGTATAAAGAAAAATTACAAGATCTCAATAGGAGTTGGAGGTTTCATTAATCGTGGAAATGTAGAGCGATTATTTAGAGAGGAGAAACGAGATGGTAAATATTTTTAGCATCCATTCGTGAAGCAGACGCACTTATCCCAAAACTCGAATTACGATTCGTGAAGAAGAAAATAGTAGTGGAAAAAATTTTTAGACGGACCGGATTATTTTCTAGAGTCGAATTAAAAGAAGCAACCTTCGTTCAGTTTGTGGAAAAATTGAGAAATGCAATGATCGCCTTTGAATCGTTAAATCTAAAAGGATATTTATATGCAGCGTCGTTGGGGAGAACCATTGGAAGCAAATTTTCATTCGTACATTAAAATACATGAACGGTGTAAAGTATATTTCATGGGAGCAGCCGAGGACGCGCTGGACTTGGAAGGATTACGTGATTCTTTTATCTACGGAATTTTGGTTCACAAATCAAGAAATCATAACAAAATATGTAACTTTAAAGTAAAACAACTTTTTCTCTATTCAATGATAATCGTCAATGTGAAAATTTCTCTTATTTTAAACTCACTTTATAAATTTTTTTTTCTATTAAGGTCATAATGTTTAAAATTGTTCTTGCAGTAAGTATAATATTATGCTTAATATAAATTGATAACAAGTTGAAAACATATATTTTTAATCTAATATACTTATTTTAGTAAACAAACATAAATTCATACACAAAATAAATAAGGATAAGTTTTTTCGTACTATACAATATAAAACACTGGATTGTAGGTGTGAAAAAATCAAGATATCTGTATTTAAAAATTATATCCGTAATAGGTAGGAATGTATTACATGTAATGATTTCAATTAACGTAAATGATAATATTTAATGTCGATGTTGAGGAATAATTATGTGGTAATAATTTGGTCTTTTAAAATTTTTGGATCATTTGTTTTTTGCCAAAGTGAAAATTATGACAAAATCTATACATGAAATTATACGATTAAATGAAATGAAATTAGTTTGTATATGCTATGACGTATAAATTTCGTAAAATAAATTTTTAATACGATCGAGAGCGATTATGAAGTAGAGTTTGATACGATTTATTACTGTATATTAGATGTTATCACTTTTATTTTAATATTCCATCTATGTTGTTGCTGTCAAAATTTTTTAAATTTCTAATTTATCTCTAAATTAAGAATCTTTTAAAATAAAATTAATATTTACTTATTTTTTTAGTTATTATTTAACTGAAACTATGTTTCACGATTATCAATGTAATTTTGATATTTATTCACTTACGATTAAAAACGTTTAAGTTCTACACGTCATTTTCTAAAAATATAGTTGGTTTTTAATTTCTTTGATTTTGAATAAATCTATTTACAATATAAAAAAGTTTAATATTATTCAGTGAAGCATATATGAAAGGCTTTAAAAGTGAGTTCGACATCACGTTCATATTTTTGGCATATTGCCTAAAATACGATTACCTGGAAATTTCTGAATACATTTTTTTTAAATTTTACAAAAGTATCTGCTTCATTTAGTATAAAGCCAGAAACATAATCCTTTCTAAAAAATAAATTCTTATATTTAAACAATATTATTGTTATTCAATTATAAATCAATAATTTCATGACATATATTGGAAAAATGAACGTAGAATAAAATATACGTGTAGTAAGTGACCGATAGAATATTTCATTATTTCCAGTAGACAAAACTTAGTTAAATCTAATACTATTCAGGTAAAAATAAAGTAAAATAATATTTGAAAAATATCATTATAAACAATTTTTTTAAACAAATAGTAAAAAAAATGAAAAGTATGTCAGTTTGTCGCATTCTCGTTTATAACTCTCCATCTCTGCTGTACAAAATATGACAAGACAAAATAAGAGAGCGACAGCTGAGCTTCCGGATGAATCATTTAATGCGATTGAGCACTGGTCGTATGAAGGAATGGAAAGAACTTTGGAAGACTAAAATTGGTGGTTGGCAAACAGAAGATGCTGCTGCTTCAATAGACAAGGATTTTTCCGGACGCGACCATTAGTGTTAAGCACCTGTCTTGCTCCCTCGCGATAATGTCTATATTAAATTTGGCTCTTCCGAGCTTTTTCACCATTTTATGCCCTTTTTTCGCGTCCTATCCATCTCTTGTTATTCTTACTTTTGCTACAATGCGTAAAGTCGTTAAAGGCCCAACACGTTTTACGTCTGGCGGATCTTGCTTTATAAATGGAGAAGAGAGGGACATAGATTGTAAGATAAAGAGGGTGTCAAAGAAAAAAACACGGATAATGGTACACTTTTTAACTTCCTGTTTATGCCTCGTTATTGCTTATTTATTACTTTTCTTATGAAATATTTTCATTTTGTGAGAATTTTTCGTTTGATTCTTTGTCAGACTATTGCGACACTACTACTACTTTTTTACACTTTGTAACGATAATTTTTCATCGTTCCATGTTCCCCTCTGCTAAATTTATTTATTTTTTAATCTTCTTTGAACTTATAAGAAGAAGTTACCCTCCTTAGATCATAGATTTCAATTAGACTTTGGAAGATATTTTCCAATATTATAAATCGAAAATAACACCAGGAGATTGATCTAGTTTTTTCTGATATGTGATACTATAATAAAAATTTATACGCTTTCTGTACGAACGAAGATTTGTAATCATGATCATAATTCTACAAATAAAAGTTTGAATACTTATTTAAAGAAATAGGAAAGACGAATGTATTTAAAGATTAAATTTTCAATAAATTCATGGAAATAATATAATTATCTGCTTAATTTCGTCTAATCTTGATTTTTACGCACTTTTATTCACAGATTTATTCCACTGTTTATTTTGTAGATAGTAGTATTAAAATTTTATATATTTCCTTATTTTCTATTTCAATTAATTTTGTATTATTTAAAAGTGTAGATATTCATAAAGATAAAAGTAAAACAAATGAATTTTAAAGCATTAAATGTATGCTGCTACGTTGAAAAATGTTCATCAATGTTATAATTAAAATCAATGAAATGTTTGATCAAAATAATATTCATATTTATTCGTATTTATTATTTAGAATTCACTGTGCCTTAATTATTCTGAATTTATGTACTTACTTTTATCAGTTTTAATCGAAATTCAGTGAGACATAAAGATTAAATGTCTCTTGCTACTGTATAGCTTTGAATATTTCTTTTATAAGTACATCTATGCAGTTTATACACAGTTTATATAGTTTATACAATTTCTGTATAGTTTACGATAATTCTGTATTACCTATTATTGTTTTTGATTACACGTTATCTTTAATTATTATTTACGTTACTATAGAAACGAAGACGACACTTCAATAATACTTTAACTAATTTTAATTAAATCTTAATACATATTTTTATAGAATAAAGTTTATATATAATGTTCGTATTATACTGAAATTTAAAAAGGCACCGACAGGTTGCTTGTATTACTTACACTTGGAATTTTATAAAGTATTTCTACTTATTGTTTATAATTTGTACTCTTACTCGAAACATGATTAAAAAAATGAAGAGTTTTCAAAACATAAGGATTGCTGATTTAATTCTACATTCGTATAAAATATCCTACTACATATGCATAAACATACTTATAGTAGCTTCCCTCAATACATGTATAAATGTAGATCTAGTCATCGGCATATTATGGATCGAAAGTTACATTTTAAAGCTTTATACTCGTGTAAAGTTGAAAGACAAACTTTTGAATTACATTTTATAATGATTTTAATTGATTGAATTAACCTATAAAAACCATTACTATTCAATTAAAATTTTCATTTTAAAAAAGGTTAGATATTTAGATAAAAAGTTAAGACAAACTAAACATTTTTTCAGCAATATATTCTAAAAATAGACACAGCAATGTACATGATAAAATACATGTATAGCATTCATTAAAAAGCCCACTGGAAGTTCATAAAAATTTTTAGCTCTCTTGATTAAAGTTGCATATTTGATTAAACTTAATTTTGTTAGTTGCATTAAAATTAAAAATAATTAATCTAAATTCGTTCTTTTAATAATTGATCGTATTGTGTGCGTGGTATCAAAGCTTTGAATCGAAACGATGGTAAAAAAAAATCAGTCTCTGACTCTTAGACTGAGTTAGTTAATCCATTGATACCGCACCAAAGCTTCCGTTTCCCCGGTGAATACAGACAGTCAAATAAGTCCAATGAAAATATACGTACTAAAGCAAAATTAACCAGAGCTCAAAGTTTTTGAAATCTATTCAACACGTTCGCGGGCGTATACCTTGAACGGTGGTATCAAAGGAAATAAAGGAAAAGTCAGAAATAGAGGCGTATCGGAAGACATTTTTTGCGGGCACAATGTTTCGGAGGACCATTGCGGTTCCCTATGAGTTTACAAAAGAGGCAGGTGAAAATGCAAAGTGGGTTAGAGTTACCGAATGTTGTATATGTTGCGCGAACAAAAAGGCTTTCCGCGCGGCTATTAGATTAGAGTGCGCAGCTTTATGCTACTATGGACGAGGATTTCGTAGATCTGTTGTAATTCCTATAGAGTGAGTTTGCAGTATTAGTCGGGTTAAAATACTATTACATATTCTCTTTCTGAATGTTTCCATCTTATTTGCATCTTAACTAATCAATGCGTAATGACATCTGTATATGGGCTGACGTACTGCACGAGTTGGAGAAACAACTGTAACGCAGGCACAGTGAAATATAGACTAAAAATTTGATTTGAGTAATTATTGGAAGTTTTTAAAGAATTCTCATTTATACTTTCGCTAAAAAGTTCATGAATATAAGATTCAGTATTTTAAGAAATGTCTTTTTAGCGGATTTACTAATTTCGCCATATTCGCTGATATAATAGAATGAATAATTCGTTCTTTAATTTAAATTACAATTATCAACGAATTAATATTCATCATGACTTGTATATCGTTTTGTGTTCAGGCTACTTATATTCTATCGAACGTGTATTATACGATTTTAATTAGTATCTCTGAATATTAAAAAGTTTTCATTTCGATTGATATTTTTTTATTCATTTTTCTCAAAAAATGTGAATTAATATATATATATATTAAATGTATATTATGATAAGACATTAAAAATTATATTATATCGAGTGGAAATAATGTGCAAGAAAGTTGAGTTTTTAACATAAACTAAAAGATTTATATATTTGCTCAAAATTGCTTATTTTATAAGCGACTAGAATTCTTCAGTTTAAAAAAGTGCTTCATTCATCATAATCATTATTATAATCCATCACACTCGTGAAACATTAATTTTATATAATCGTGATTCAACAATCATATTTTCCCATAGTATTTTTAAAATAATTATTTTCATTATTTTAAAAGATCATTAAGAATATTTTAAATGTTTTTTTATTTCTAGCAAAATACAAGAAAAGTGAAAAATTATGGAATCTCGAAGATGATTGTTTTCAATAGGATAAAATGAATTTATAATGGATATTTTATGTATCTAGGAATATATAGCTCGTTTATATCTAAGACCTTTTTTATATTTCGGAATTCAATTATTAACGGGGGTTATTTTTTCTACAGAACAGTAATGGAGGCAAGACGTTGCATAATTAGAATACAATTAATATTGATTACATAATGTAAAGAACACTTATAAGTTGGTACACATTTACAATTTCAAACATTGAAATATATATTAGGCAGACATTCGTCGGGATATAACCATTAGTTATTCGTGTTGTTATTAACAGTACTTTCCTTAATGTTTTGCCCAATAGTCGCGATGAAATGAAAATACTAAAGAATTTATATGTTTTTTATTAAAACCAGCAGAGTAAATAAAAATTAAAAAAAAAGCTCACTATTAATTCAAGGTTTTCAGGAAAAAAGCGTCAATATAATTTATGACTTTTTAATGCAAACGAACCAAATCTGACAAAAAATATCTCGTATCGCAATGCACTTGCAGAGGCAGGTCTCGAGTGTTATATATATATATATATATATATATATATATATATATTATATATATCTCATCCGGTAATTATGCTTCTGGCAAGGGCTTTAATGTCAGCGCTAATTACCCTTAGAGCGGCGTTGCTCAACCTGGTGATCGCATGGGCTACCTCTCGGTTTTCAGGCACTCCCTCTTTCTCTCTCTCTCTCTCTCTCTGCCTCTCTCAGTATATACTCGGTACCGGACATCGGATCCGCGTCAACGTAAATTCAATTTGAGTTTAGAATCATTGGACATTGCACTGTCTACGCGTAAACGTCCGTCTAGGAAATGTCCTGGAAATTGACACCTTGGTACGAGCAGCAAAGCTTCACGCGCAGCACGGGATAGGCGCCTGTGTTTGGATGTCGCTGTGGCTACGCACAAGTGGGGCTGTTGGCAAAGGTCTATGAGTGTGCGTAGAAAGGGCTGGATTCCTATACAAAAGTAGGCAAACACGATGATGTGTAATGTGTGCTTTTAAAATGACGCCGCGGTGATTCGATCTTTATTTCAGTTTTTTTTTTAAATGCGTAAAACTTCGTTAGGGATATAACATTTTTTATCGGATACTATCGCTGCCATTATCCATTAATCACTTTTATCTGTCAGATATTTTTAAAAGTATTAAATTGGATTAATCGTCACAGCCGATAATTTACTTACGGAATTATATCCAAACATTTTTTTGTAATAGTATACTTGTGATAAATCGATGAACTTTTTAAATTTACTTGTGTCTACAGTATCTGAATTATCAATTTTTTGCTTTTTAACGTATTATTTTCAGATTATCATTTTACGGTAACGTTTTTCTTTTAATAAAATTATAATAAAAAATATGATATTTACTATAGTTATTATTTACATTGAAAATATTTATATCAATACATATATGTATATTTTATTATTATTAATCGAGTTTGCAACAATTATTTTCTAATGTTTGTAGGTAATTAAAATATATTTCGGCCATTTACATGATTATTCCTGTTTTGATGCCCTTTTGTTTTCTTGTTCTGCAAAATAAGGGTGACAAAGTTTCCTAGCATTACAACTGATGTTATTAATGGAAAGGGAGAATATTAACCACTTATTAGGAATCTTCAAGAAATATAAAAAGACGAAAAAAAGATAAATTTGTCGGTAAATAAGCGCTTTTTCATTCGTATAAACTATAATTATGATTATTTATCCATTATCCTTAACAAATGCACATGTCTGCCTATGTATGCGTAGCTTAATCCAAACATGAAGGATATTTCATTTGCTTTGTAGACACGTAGCTTTAAAACATAAAATGAAAAAGTAATTCTCTAGTTTTTTCGTAGGAAGAAAGAAAACTTAATTTGTAATTTCCGCTTAGAGTGACTATAAAAAGTCGGACGACATTTGCCAAATTTAGGAATCAAGAGGAATGTATGAGTAAAGAGAAGGTAACGAAATTGTTTGTCTTTCACACCCTTATAGAAAGACATTAACTTCGTTAATCTTTTATGAGATTTTAGTCGTCATAAAGATGTTTTTTTAAAAGATATCATATAAAAACTTTTGGATACATTTCTAGAGTTAGCTGTTAGTTTTCTTTGCAAATTTCATTAATACAACATATCAAAAGCTTGATAAGATTTTCTTGTAGTTAAATAAATACTTGGTTGGAAAGTATTTTTGAATAAATGTTCAACGAAATAAAGCAGGTTTTGATCTTAACTTAGAGTGAGTTATTTTAAACTATATAAATGATTCAAAAAATTTATTGCTTAATTCTCAAGATTTAACTTTAACTTATTCTATTTTTATCATTATAGTGCGTTAAAAAAAAGATGCTTTAATACTTAAAACTAAATGGGTTTTTAATGTTTTATTGTACAATTGAAAAACTTAAACTTATTAATTTAACGCTTTGTACTTTTTTGGTTTGACACAACTATGCAAAAAGAAAAGATACTAGCCAAAACAACTTTTTATTCATGATAAAAATAGCGAGAAAAGAATTTTGTTTCATTGAATATATCGATTAGTATTTAAAGCGAAGGTGGCGAATCGACATCATAATTATCCAGTATACTAAATCATATACAGTGTTTAAATATTCAATAGTAGACAGTTTATTTCTTAAAGCTCGACAAACATATTATTTTTAAATTATAATGCAAAGTTTTTTTCTGAGAAAATAAAAGTGAATTTTTTGCCCAAGTTTGCACGATTTTGTTTTCATTTATTAAACAGTCATTTGCACCAGCTTTACTTTATTTTAAATTAAAAAATAAATATAATTTGTTTATCTTTTATCTTTATTTGTGTTTATTTATGCTTCATATGAAAGCGTAGAAAATTTGTATGTAATATACCAAAAATTCAATAAATATCATAATAATTTGTTAATATACATATAAATTATTAATTTTTTCAATATAAATTTTTCATATGCTTTCACTTTTATTTTATTATTTTTGAAGTGATTAAAAATTTTTTGATGGTAATATAACTGAAATACTTTTAAAAATAATTAATTTTGATTATAACAATTCGTTTTTACATGAATACATAATACAATATTCTAAATTATGCTTAAACATTTTTCTTAATTTACTTAGCTGTATCCGTTTTTATACACGTGACGGGATAATTTTATTAATAAAACAATTTTTTCATTTAATGAAATTAACTTTAATTAATATCTAATTTATTAAGTGAAGTATCGAAAATTAATAATAAGTTTAAATTTATTAATAGTAAAAATAAATAATCATTCCATTTACAAAATGATATTGAAAAGTTCATATGAATAACAGAAAAATTAATTAAATATAAAAAAGTAATAGAAAATTTTATTAATTTATTCCGGTGTAAAAAAATTTTTAAACAAGAGATTCCTCTTTTTCGCGAAAGAGCTTTCTATACTTATTAAAAAACACCAAATAATTTTTTTATTACATCTATTAATATTATAGTATGTCAATCAATTTTATTTTCTAATAAGTTTGATTCTTTGAAAATCGAGAAAATAAGTAAATAAAAAATGAAATAGAAAGAGAAGCAAATTCTTTCTAGAAGATAAAACTAAAAGTAAGACTCAATTAAAGTATGACTGTTTAATTCACTAGTCAGAAAAAAGAAACGAAAGACGGGAAAACAGAAAACATGTACGAAAGAAATGAAGACAAGTGCTTGCAAACTCATACGGATAAATAAACAAACAAATATTAAACGCCTGAAAGGTCCGAACTTTCTTTTTACTCTCTTTTCATAAGGAAGACGTTCTCTTAATTAGGCTTACCTCTGAAAACAAGAAAAATTGAACAAAAGAATTTAAACATAAAGAATATGAAATTATATACATTTAGAGTAAGAAAACAAAAACTTGCGAAATGAGATTTTATCATCAATTCAAGATTTGCAATTGTGAATACAGAACGGATATTATATAGTGTTAATTTGGCTTTTATAAATGATAAATTTATAAATGACACTTTCATCAAACTTTAGTCAGATATTACAACATTTGCTTGTATTACATTTTCTAATTTCCGCAATATTTTTGTTTCTGCGCTCGTATTTATCTTCTTGTTCTGCTTTTTAATGTTTAATTTGTGATGTAAATGTACAGGTATATAAAAGAAAGAAATATTATTATGTTTTTATAAAATCTGTTTCAATGTAATTTCAAAGTAAAATAAATTCTTACCGGGTAATTATTTTAACTCAGTTTATTACATTAGTACACGTCATTATATTTAAAATAGTCAAGGAAATAACGGACTTAATGATACCTGTAAATATTTTAAGCTGACGTTACTTTTGAAATATTACAAGTTAACTTTTATAAATTCGTAATGAGTACAAAATATTATTTACAAGTGTGCGAGCATCGAATTAATCCTTCTTTTTGTAATTGACGTTAAATGTTTGGCTCACCAGAATTGCCGATCGTCGTTTCAGTTAATAAGTTAATTCATTGCCTTTTATAGCACTAATATTACTGACTAGAAGTTTACCGGACTTTACAAAATGATAATTACAATTTAAAAGTTGCTGAGACAGCTAAGCATAAGAGTTTATAGTTCGATGATTTATAATATTTTAGAGAACGGGTAGAAACGAAAAGCCGGAATAAAAGTAAACGGCTAACGATAAATCAAATAAAACGGCATATTAACGCGAACAAATATTCAAGTTTGGCCCGCTGTCGTAAAACATTTAAACATTGTTCAAATACAGCAATTATATTCGAATCCATTATTTATACCCATCAATTATTCATAGAAGTTCTTATAGTAATATCCATAATAAGCACAGAATCATTCGAATTCCGATAATACGTGTGCGTTAGGCTGCGAGATCGGACCAAAAAGTATTGGCCGGCATCAATCTTCCGACGCAGGGAGAAAAATAAAGTAGAATCATATAAATTAGAAGAAGAAAGATGCGAGATGGAGCAAATGGGGCAAGAAATAAAATCTAGGGAAGCTGGAATTCTAAACAAGCAGCTTTTTGAGCGAACGTGAAAAGAAAAGAGCGAGAGAAAAAGGAGGAAAGCGAGGGAAAGGTGAGCGAGTAAGACTGTAAAATTCGAGAGGGGACAGGGAGAAAGAAAGACGTTCGTGCTGCGTGACGGTGCGGCGTTCTGGCCTGGTTTCATTGAACCTGCAGCGAGCGGAACGCGCACGTCGCTCTACCTACCCCTCCAGAGCCGAGGCCAAGCGGGAAAAGTGACGGGGGAAGTGGAAAGCCCTAGAGTAGCGGGGCTATGCATAGCCCACGTCGCCGCTATATATAGGCTCTCGGCTCTATAAATAGAATCCAACTTGAATGCCCACCCCCTGTCCGCTCGTCTTCCTACCCCCACACCCGGGGTGCCGCCGCCGCCGCCGCCCCCGCTGCTGCTGCTGTGTTTCTCTGTGCGTTTGCGCCGCTGCGTTACTCGAGGAACGCTTTGAATCCGATGGATTAAGCTCGAGCTCAATGCGTGCTCTTTTAATGCCCTCGGCGCTTTTGTTTCCCCATACATCAATTTCCTTTTTCCACTGATCATCTGGAGTAGTGCAGGGCACAACGGGTAATCGTGTTTACTTATTAATTACGATCGACTTTTATGCGCGGCCTCTCCACGGCAACGTCGACGTGCCTCGACTTATAGAAAATTCTTCAATCTCTAGATGCTTTACTACGGTTACATTTTTTATTAATTAGATGCTGAACGTCCCATATGATCGTTCCTCAAGTTTTTACGACGACTCGTCTACTTTCTACACTTTTACATCTTCCGTTCTTCCATCATTCTTTCATTATTTACGTTCCATTTATTATCACTGCACCTTTATCAATATTACGGTCTAGCTCTTCAGAATAAATCTAAGACTGGATGTTCAAAGTTGTAATCTAGAAAAATGATTGCTTCCGGTATATTTTGCTGCGCACACACACAATGTCATAATTGCCGAACGTTATCGAGCCACTTTAATATTGTTTCTAAAAAATATACCGTGAAATTTATATTCGGTTCAAAAGTATTTCTTAGTTTTATTTGTCTTCAGGTTTGATATGAATAATATCAAGTTTCGGGAAGCTTACATAGAAAATACATTAAAAATATTCAAAATGGTTGCAATAATATCAGCGATATATTCAACGCAATTATTGTAGGATAGATTTATAATAATAATCTTTTCTTAGCTTATAAGGAATTGATGAAAAAAATTATTGAAAGTATCCGAACTTCGAGATAATATTACATTAAAGCCACTCAATTTAAATTATTCATGAATAATGCTCGAATCTGTTATTAATATAATAATTTATATAAATAAAATTCTAATAAGTGACTGAGGTTACAAGTTAAACGAGTTTTCTCTCGAGTTTAAATTACATTTTTTTAACAATTACTTAGACCTTATGTGAATTATATGTGTAATTATATGAATTTTTTTATGTCTATAACTAATTTAGCTCTCTAAATTTTTTATACTATAATACATAATATTCGCAAAATTTTTGACATGTTAATAAATAATAGTATTACATTGAATTCAGTTTAAGCTTTACGATTTCTTATTTTATATTGCTACTTTGTTGATTTACATTTTTCAATTTGCAGAATATTTTAATATAGATTATAAACGGCATTGTGAAATTCTCAAATATACAAAATACATCTATCATTTCTTTCGTTTTTAATCTTTTTAATAAAATTTTTGTATCTGTTACTTTTAGACGAATCGACTATTTATTTATAATTTTCATTCTTTCTCTGTTTATTTACTAACATTTAGTATTCTTTATTTAAATTTTTTTCACATCAAGTTTGCAAAATTAATTATATAAAAAAATTAAAAAAAAAGTATACATGTAATAAAATATGTTTCGGTAATAAGTTGAGGTAAACAACTACTGAAAGATTCTGATTTTAATAGAATGAAATTGAATAACTTCGAACTTTATCTGATACTATGTTTTTTTAGTATATGTAAATTTGTATGTGAAAATCAATTGCATAAAAAATGGATGCGAATTCATCAGGGTACTTTATTATATTTTGAATATCCTTTTTCAATTACACGTGAATAATGTCTTTATAGATGCTTTTTCTCTATATTATACTGTTGGAGTCTAAAAATTAAATAATATCCATATTTAAAGTATATTATAGAAAAAAATACAATTTAAGGAAGTCATTATATTTTGGATTAGAAAATTTTCCTTTATTTTATTTTCGTCTATTAATTAAGATAGATATAATTGATTGCAAAAATTAAAGAATAATTTTAAATTGGATAATCTAATATATTGTTTTTACGAAAAAATGATTAAATTTATAAATAAAACATATTTCTGAAGAACTGTTATTTTATTAATTGTTTATTTATTGACGTATTAAAATTATTAGCATTGATATCATTCTTAAACGATTTTCATAATTAAAACGTTTATCATTTTATTTTAACTTTTCGTTTTGTACCCTAGATAATATATAAACAATTGTATTTTATAAATATACAGTACATATGATTCATCATTTATAAATTAGCTGACACTTTTATAAACTTTTATACATTTAAAAAAATGAGAGTTATAAATACTTGATGTTAATTATTAATAATGGTGAGTACTTTTAAAATATTTCTAATAATTCTGCATAAATAAAATTATAAAAAACAGTATAAATATTTATCGAAATAATTAACGTGTTGTTACATGCGTAAGAATTATAGGATTCAAGTGTATTAGAAGTGCATTTTGAAAGTTTGAATTAAAGAGTTTAAGAACATTTAAGAAACTTTTCGGAGAAGTATTAATTTTTATTTTTTAATTTTACTCAGACCTTACACATTACATCGAGTGTAAATCTCGAGTAAAGATATTTTACGTCGCATTATACAGGCATGCATGTTATGTTTACTTGATAAACAGAGAATTTTAGCAAAATTTATATTATGTAGCAGATTTATTTAAAAATTAAATTTTGTTTGACTAAGGCAAAAAGCTAGAGAAATTATAATACACATTGAAGGCAGTTTAAGTGGAAACTATCGCTGTCCGTAAGTTGCCCAAGTCCATTCAAAAATATTCAGAACTTTATGCTAACATTACATCATAAAGTCAGATATCAAAACAATAAAACCTAGTCGTTAAAATGTGCCTCTTGTAACTTGTCTACCCAACACGGCCGTCAACATAAATGATATTCTTACACTAAAAAGTTTCTCTAGCATAGTTGACAAAGCAGTTAATTTACTAAAAGACAAAAAGTTCATGTGATGCAAACAAAATGATTTCTAATTCAGATATTTCAAGTGTTGCGCTTTAATATTTCAAGAAGCATGAAAAAACTTATAGTTCCAAAATACTTGGTAAACAGGCAGTGCGTTGATTCAAGTATCGAAATTTTTAATAAAATGACACGCAAGCTCTTCCTATATACAGTTCATCTCTTTTCGAAACTGTACAAGTGTATAAAAGTGCATTGGATATCTTTTCAGTCTATTGCAAATGTCATTCTCTTTATCTAGTACACTGACGACAACTTTTATGTGGGTATATCGTTTTCGATCTACAGTAGACCGGGCAGTTGGATTCCCGTGTGCGATAATCTCGTCCACTCACATCTAAATCCCCTGGTTGTTTTTTCTCACAGAAATATCTCAGAGGAGAGATGTATAGTTATGATCACATTTGTTCCGAGCCAGTACTACTGGGATGGAACGACTGCTCAGCACTTTTGACCAATTTTATCGGAGAACTTGTAGCAAAAATTTCAAAATTTGACAATAGCTCTATGGGGTGCATTTTTGTTTGATAAAACTTAGATACTTTTAACATAATTGCAAAATTTAAATAAATTTCTAGGATCTGTTAAATTTATTTCCGTATTTTTTCTAAAGATTTACTCAATTTTCCACGAAAATCGACACATTTCTTAAAGTAATAATGAGTATTGCCAGTTCTTCCAAAGCATTTTATTTATTCATAATTTTGTAGCAGGATTTTATTGCTATTTGTAAAAATTTGCGAAACGTCTGCAAAATAACTTTTCAAATATTATAAAAACCTTTATACCAATGGAATAGTAACTTTGAATTATGTTAAATTCAAATTCGACTTCAATTTGTAATCATGTATATAAATATATAGATTATTTTATTTTATTTTATTTTTACAATTTCTCTCGTAAAACTTGTTAAATATTATATTTAATGTTCATGATGTTCATAAGAGCAAATGTGATGCAATAATTCATATTATATTGATAAAAATTAGATATGAAAGATGATAAAAGATTTGATATGAAAGATGATAAAATATTTTATATGAAAGTTGAAAAAAGTAACAACTAGCTTGACCAGAATATTTTTTTAAACTTAATATATTTAGAAATTTCAATGAAGTTCACCTGGATTTTTCAAAGTTAAAATTTTCCTAAGTAATAATGAGAAAGCTTAATTGTTTTAAGGAAGGTGTAGAAAAATGTTAAAAAGTAAAATTTAAGCTTTACTCGTAAATAGCAATAACAAATAATAAATATCATGGAGAAATTTCAAATAGATTGTCAATTTTTTTTAAATCGATTGTAAATAAACGTAACAGTATTTTATTCCAAAATATGATAATGTACATAAAAAAATATCTTGACTATATAGCTTATAGTCCCATGCTTTATAATACCAAATAAAAATAGAATAGAATTTGGCAATTTGTAATAACTCTATGTAAAAATTGTTTCTGAGTAAGTAAATATTACATGGAGAAATTATTTTAATTCCAATTTTTAGAGAAAAAGATGAAATCAGATATAATAATGATAGAATATTTTAGATATGTAAATAATTTTATTTAAAATTTCAATAATAGAGTTTATTTTTTATGAAAACGATATTATTACAGAGTATTAATATATATTTTAGTATAAGAGATTGAAAAAGATCAAATATCATAATAAATATTAATTATGTATAGCATTTCTTAAACAACGAAAATGTATTAAATCATAGTTTATTGATAGGAAAAGAAAATAATGTTTATAAAATAAATTTGAAAGGTTTTATACGAGCAATGAATTAATATGAGAAATTATATAAAATAGCTTGTGTAATAATTAAAAAAATCAATCTCAGAAATAAGAGAATAATACTTTAAATTAAGTTTCAAATTCAAGGAAATTTTTTATTCATAAAATAAATTATAAAAATGAAAGTTTTCTTGACGCTTAAAATTTAAACAGTAGATTGGGTATTATTTACAGTTTATTGCTAAAAGAAAAAAATGTTTGTGTACTATATATTAGAAAACTTATTTAAAAAATGATACTTTTAAAATACTAATTCAGAATTCCTAATTAGTTAAGTGACAATTTAAAAACAACTACATGTGCAATATTCATTAGTTTACAGAAATATAATTTGAAAATTTCTATTAAATATGATTATTATAAAATTTAATTAATTAAGGAAATAAAATATTTAAAACTGTTTTTTTAATATTTAAGAGATTTAGTTACATATTTCTACACTTCAATAAAACTGTTGATGAAATGAAAGATTTTTCATATCCAAATATTCTATATATGTATAAATATGCATAAAATTATTCTCATGAATGTCAGACAAATTTAAATATTTTCTATTTGATTAGAATGTATGATATTATTGTAAACAAAACTTGTTGCGTGATCCTTAAAATAATTATAAAAAAAGAAATAACAATGCTACGTTAACTATACATTTATATTTGTAATTACTATTTGTGTATTATACAGATACTTTACTAACTCATTATATCTTAATTCAATAAATTACCTATGAATAAATTTGCGCAAAAAAATTATTCTAATATTTATAAACTTTAAAAATAGGTGTCTAATTGATCTTATTTGATTAAAAAATATAAATATAAACTCTAAAAAACATAAATAAATAAAATAATATTAAAAAAGAACAGAACTTCTTTTATTCATGAAAATGATAAATAATCTTTTATATATTATTATCTAAGCAAATAATATTTGAATAAT
The DNA here is from genome assembly GCA_018907185.1 of Platyscapa corneri. NCBI lineage: Eukaryota > Metazoa > Arthropoda > Insecta > Hymenoptera > Agaonidae > Platyscapa > Platyscapa corneri. The sequence goes on along the minus strand of JACCHW010000021.1, from coordinate 1,274,280 downwards.
CCAAATAAAAAATTTCTCGATTTTTATTATAAAAAGTTGAATAAAAAATGAAGAAAGATGAAAATTCATGTATAAGCTTGAAAAATAATATCTTATTAGAATATACATTATATAATTTGTAAAATTAAAATCGGTCGATACATTGCCATGTATTAGAGACAAAGTTTTCTTACTATGGAGCATAGAATTCATGATTTACTGCTTCCCACTATACAGTGCTTACACAAATTCTCATTTTTGTTACTAATGTATACTTTTTGAAAATTGAATCGTTAAAATATTTAAAGTATTTTGAATTCTTATCTAAATTAATGTCATTGTTTGTGACATATTTTTATCTTATCTTCTAAATTAATAATAATAAGTTTATTTTGAGAGATTTTTCAAATGTTTCTTCAAAAAACTTCGTATAAAATATATACGTTATAAAGGCATTGTGTAAGCAACTGACCAATACTTTATTAAAAATAATGAAATTTAACATTAAATAAGAACTGAAAAATATAATCTTTTTTAATAATTTACTTAGTAAATCAACTTTTATTCAAAGAAATCATTACAAAAAATACAAGTTATAGAAATTTTTTAATTATTTCTCTTTTATTTTTATAGAAATATTTTTTTATAATATGAGAATAATGTCACAAATTTTCAGTAATTAAATATATTTTAATGGAAGGGAATTATTTTAATAGTAAATGACCATTACCGTGCAAAATTTGAGAAGAATGAAGAAATGGATATTAATTAGAATAATGTTAAGGTTCGCGGTATAAGGTTATAATTATATCTGCATACACGTGTAATTAAAAAAAATATATTTATAAGAAATGTTTCATCTGAATGTATTATTAATATTGTCACTATCATTAATAATAATTTCTATTTTATGATAGTTTCATTCGGAATAGTTTATTATATATTTATTACATATTTTAAGAGATCTAAATTAATATTATCTTTTCATTAACTATAAAATAATTTTGTTTTTTGATCAATGAACCACGATTTAACCAAACAATTTATGATTGAAATGAAATATTAAAATTTTCTTAACTAGTATTATTTAAATAAATTAATAAGAATTAATATGAATCATTTATTTCATAATTATAGACTTATCTATATTCTCAGTTTACATCCAACTTTTCTATCTCGAATACCATTTTCAACACTTAATTTAGAATTTAATTCTTTATATATTTTATAAAAAAAAATAATTCATATTAATAGAAAGATAAATTATGACGTTACAAATTTGAAATTTGAAATCAGTTTTTAATGATTGAGATTATCTCTTTAAAGTTTTCGAATAAAATAGTAAAATAATAAAGTATTATATAATTTTTTTAATTTCTTGTTTAATTTTTCTTTACTTTCTTACTTTACAGAAAGATTTAAATTCAAATGTATTATTACAAAATCTTATTAGCAACTTTTATATTATCATTCATACACTTTAATTGTAATTAGTCAGTAATAATGAATTAATCTGTTCTTTGATTAATTATAATACTAAATATTTTCGTTTTAATCAAAATTTGAATACTTTTATTAAGATTTATTTATTATGTTTTCGAAATATAGATTATTGATGTGTTTAGTAATTTTATTATTCTATGTAAAAGATTAAATTTTTACTGTTTTTTTTAAATAATATTTACATTTTTTTGTAAGTTGTATTGAAATTTAAAATATGAAAATAAATACATTGATGATTTTATAAAAATTATACTCTTTGTAAATTGTCTGAAGGATTAACAATTTGTAAAAATCTGATATGTGTTGAAAAGAGTTCATAAAATATCATTGATTACTGTCATATTGCACATAAAATACTATATAAATATAAATTGACCAGTAAATATTGATATATAACTCTATTTAGCTGAAAAATTTTAAAGAAATTTGCGTTTAATATATCAACATGAATCTTATATCTTTTATAACAAGAGTAGTGGGAATATGAAAATAAAATAATCAATTATTATTTATTTATTGAATTTACTTTATATAATTGGAAATTGAGAAAAAGACTGACCGTTATCGTTGTAATTTATGTTTTCATATTCCTTATCGTCGTATCGCTTCTTTATTCTCTCTTTTCATTTTCTCACCCCTATTTTCCTATCCTTTCTCCCTCTCTTTCTATCAAGTTTGCTTATGGTGCATACACTAAAAGCGTGCGTTTATCGCAACGATGACATTAAAATGTATTACCCGATGTGATAGAAATATCAATAACATGCAATGACAGAATAAATTTTACCTACTTTTTCACTTCGTCACCCGAATGTGTGAAATATTTTTGTTTCACGTGCCGAAATTATTTGAAATATTATATATTTTTTTTTATACATTTTTTTTTATATATTTTTAACTCTGTTTTATGTTAATTTTCTATTATAAATAAAAGGCAATTACATAAAATAGTGTTTTATTTGTTTTAAAGTACATTTTAAGTTTTACAATTATTTAATGTGTAATATAATATATATTACAGACAATATAGAGTTTATTATAATATGTTTGGGAATTTTTAAATTTAAGAAACAATAACTAATTTGCACTTTTCTAAGAGAATAAGAACGCCGGTATTATTCTAAATATTCTACCAAGCCGATCTTCTCCTACTTATGTACACATTCGTAGCCAAATTTTGTTATAAACATATACTTTTTCTGTATTTATAATGTTTACATATACGCTTTTAAAACATTATTAAACTTATTATGTATCTTTCTATATTTCTATAATCTCACTTTATATGGAAAATTAAAAAAATTTAATCTTCATACATTTTTAGGATTTAAAATTTACTTATCTTGTACTAAAATAGCAAAACGTTATGTAGATATCTATATAATGATAATTATTTATTTTTAAGGGATTCAATAACAGTTTCGCTATTATTATCTATAGTACACTAAAAATGTTGAATTCAATTCAGCGTGCAACTCCGAAATTATGTATCTACACAAGTAGCCATGCTACGAAAAGGTTTTAGGATAGAAAAAGAGAGAAAGATGAAGATAGAAGATAAGTAGTTGCAATTATTAATTTATTTCAATCTCTTCTGCGGTACAAACCAAGTATGTAGGCATACACATGTGTGGGCGCGCGCGCGTGTATGTGGAATATGTTTTTGCAGTGCTTAAAATTTACTCATAGACTCCTGAGTTAAATTTCGTCTTGCATGACTTACTCGAAATGAAGTTTTCCGGAAGGAGATAAGTAGGTTCTGTATAGTACCTGAAATAAAACGAAAAAATATCTACATTAGAGTTACTTTTCCTTTTCCTTTTTCCTTTATATACGTACATTAACGACAATATTTTTGCAAAAGCAAACAGAAAAGAGAAAGAGAGTATCAGAGAGAAATGAAACGCTTCCAGTGACTCTTGGCCTCCTTTCAAACTTCCGGTTTACTGCTTCGAAATTTCATCATACTGATTTCCCTTTCAATTCACCAGTTTGTTTTTCATTTTAACTTTTTTACTCTCTTCCCTTTCGTACACTCAGATTGTACATAATATATAATATATATATATATATTAAGTTCTGGTAGTTCACCAGCCGTATTTATTGACGCTATATGATCGTTGCTATTTAGTCACTTATGTTCAGCGACTAAAGCAAACTAATATTCAGCAAATATAGATTTACAAATTCATAAACATAAGTTGTAATAGTATTTCAAAATGGGTTTAAATAAGTTTTAGTTGAGCTGGTGTCATAGAATTTTATTTATTTTAATAAATACTAATTTTCGTAACTTTTATCGAGTACGAAATAAGTAACAGTTTAATAAGTTTTTTAGTTTTATTTTCATTCTCAATAATAATCAATACCAAAAGTGATCTAATGACGAGATCTAATACAGTGATATTAAAAGAAATTGTATAAATTTTCGGCATTTTCTTGAAAAGCGTGTTTATAAAATAAGAATTTCAGAAACATAGAATTAAGGAATGATATATACAATAAATATTTGGATGTTCGAGCATAGGGATGTAGTTACAAGCGATGGGCTAAATTAGCATGGAATACAACCAATTATCTCTCTTATACATAGTTACGGTACTGTTATTCCAATATCGCAATATTATATGAGTGATAGTATGAATGAAATTATAAAGTTGGTTGTAAAATGGAATTTTGTGGAGATAATCGATTTTAAATTTCAAATAAATAGCAGTATCTTGTGTAACAACGTTAAATCTAAAATAAATTATTAATCGATGCATTAATCTTAAATCAAAAGAGGAGATATTTCATTATTTTATAATGTTTATACAAAGTATTCTTATTTAGAATTACTTTTCGTTTAGATTAGAGTTCTAATCTATCAGAATTAATGTCAATCTAAACTAATAATATTTTATGATACACGATACGCAGGAGATTTTATACCATTAATATTTTTCTTCAAAATTAAGGATCCGTTTCAATTGGATAATAATTAATCATATTACTGGAATCAACTTTAAATTTCAAATTACTAAATATTTGAGTCGCTTACTCAATAAAAATAATTAACACAATAAAAAACGTCCACAATAGTTTGAAAGATGATTTCAATATTTAAAAAAGCAACTTACAATGACATACGTATATGAGTAGCTTATACGAAGATTATTATATAAAAATAAACGTTTCAGTGAAAGTAAGAAATTGCTAAAAATTTCGTACTAATTAATAGACACGCATAATTGGAGAGAAAGGCTCCGATAATAAATTGTATCAAGAGCACAGTAGTCTGATACTCTAGTATTTCGGAATATATTTCAATAAAGAGTGCAGCTGCATTCGATATAGAAGATGAAAATTGTAATTAAACACGAATTAAGCTGGAAAGAATTCTCTTAATCTGTAAATCTTTTCGAGTTTACTCATTTTAGTTACAAGTATCCGCTCAAGTCCGGAGAAGATATTAAATTCAGATCAGCGTTTCGCACGTACTTCCACCTTCAAGAATCCCTTATTTATACGAGGAGCAACGAATAGTCACAAGCTTGCGCCTTCGCTTACCCCATCCCTTCATCGCGTCGTTTATCGCACGGCCGGTGCCATTCTGATGTAAATTAGTCAAATTTACATTTTGCCATGCAGCATTAAGTGTCAGGAGAGGAAGGTACATGGATCGAAATAATCTTGAAGCCTTCTTTCGTTATCTTTGGTATATGCATCGAAGTGCTTATGGAGATATTACGCGGGATTTGAGGTTCGACGACGCACCCGACTATTTGCAGCGAATCGGTTTTTTTATAGTCCTATGGTTGACAGTAAATTTAAGTAGTTTGCTAAGATATACGGCATTTGCTTACTATCGATTTACGCGATAAGTTATAACCTCTTTAAAACGCACATCGATCTTCACTCTTTCGATGCGCCTTGCAACACACACTTTTCACTGATGACATTATCAACTCCGGAGTAGTTTCAAATTTTTCAATGTAGTCTTTGCAATTGCAAGAGCATTCTTAGCGCGCACTTTTTGCAGAATCCATGGGGCGCATTTCGACCTCCTGGAAAGAGGGAAATTGAAGATACTTGGTTAATGGAATCTACGGGAGATTATTAGGATATTTCGTGTCGCACTCACTTCTCTAATGAGTCAAATAAATGTAGGAAACAAGAAGATATTTTATTGTTACAGCTCCATAATGACAGAAAATTGTCGGAGAAAAGCATGCGGGGCACATCGAGAGGAGCGGCACAATCGTATACGATAACAATGATGTCGTATGTGATGCCGTTGCTAAAGCAATTCTCTAAAAGCTTTTTCAGCGTAGAAAATAAATTTATATGAACAAATTAAATTCAAATATCTCCTGTTTATTTCATACTATATAATGCTATACTTTTAATTTTATTCGATATATTCTTCGCTCTAAGTATTGGTTGTTTGCTATTATTTAAACGATACTAAGCAATACTAAAAGATTAGAGTAAAATTCTTTGGCTTCATTTTCAAACATTTTTAATTATGTGTGTGTGCGTGTATGTGTATGCGTGGGTGTCTTTTCGTGAAAATCTTTGGCGCAAGATAAATATTAGCACATCACTGCCACGTGACAAAATTCTGTAGAGCAAAAATTTTATCAGTTATGCTATTTTGTAATTTAATCTGAAGTTTTATAAATTATTAAGACCGCGAATAATCGATACAAATTTCTAATGAAGCTCTCAAAATATAATATCTGCAGAATATCAGAGCAAATATAAAAAGGGAACATAAGTACGATGTTAATTTTTTTCACTTTTTAAACCTAAAACATCCTTAAAATATACGTTTTTATGCGGATAAGAAAATGGACGCATTGATATCGTAATAGTCCAGATAAGTCGATAAACGTAAAACTGAAAGGATACTCACGAGTTTGCATTATCGCATACACGCGTATGCTAAACTCAACTTCATAAAATAATTTGATAAGATTAAAATGTATTTTTTTAAATCTAGAATTTAGATAATTTCCCAGAATCAAAATATTGTAAATATAATTTTATACCGAATATATAATGCACAAGTTTTGAATTATTCTAAGTATGATTATTTCACGGTTATTATGGTATTTAATTAATTGAATAATAATGTGAAAGTTACATTTATACGGAAAATCATAACCCATTCAGCGATGTCAAATACTTGAATGAGGTAATAAGAGTTATTTTCAATGGTGCCAAATAGTGAAATTCACAGCTCGTAATACCTTTGTAATACCCTGATTAATAATAATTAAAATATAATTATTATTTAAATAAAATACGGTTAATACCATTCGTCATTATTAAGCTTTACTACTTAATGATGGGAAATTCTATGATTGTTCGAGAAATAAAATAAAATAAGAATTTCATTTTCAAACGATTATTTGATATATTAAAAAACAAACATTGCAAACTTGATATGCTTATGGTATACTGATGCATATGCATACGAACTTCACAACCGATGTAAGTTTAATATTAATTACATATTTCAAATGTACTTAAAAAATCCTTTTGTATAAATATACTTGCTTCAAACATCTGTACAACTTTTTAAGTTGTAGAAAATATACAAAAAGTCTAATACAAATTTTTCTAACACATACGCTTTCACTCAAATAAAAAAGACATTCGAATAAAAAAATATCATTAATGATTTATAATTCATCATTTTCTTTATAATGAAAATAAAACAACATCTAACTTTAATTTGTGTCGATTTATAACAATTTACAATTTCGAGTTAGAGAATCTAAAATATGTATGAAAATTTTCAATAAATTATATGAGATAACTTTTTATGATAAAATTGTGAATTAAAATCATTGAAATATCTGATTTCTAGAGTTCGCAGGATGTTATAAGTCCTTGGAATATTTTATCAATTGAATAAAGAATAATAAGTTTTATTAAAGAAAACGGAATATATGCAAAACTTACATCTACTTGGCCTTCATAATAAACTAACTTCTCAATGTACAAACGCTTAAGTAAATATTCTCGCTATATCTTCAAAAATTATTAGAGAAAATTTCTAAAAGCTTATGAAATATTCTGTAAATTTTAAATATTCCGTTGAATTATTCAGGTAAAAATTTTTGTAACTGAACATTTGTTCACTTATAAGAATAGGCTAATTTTGCATAAAGGAAGTATTTGAAACAAAAATTATCGCTTAACATGCAGCTAATATAAAAAAAATTGGCAGCATTTGAATTTACCTTTATTCTTTCACACGAAATTGTGAAGTAATCATTAACAATAATTTTAAATCTTTAAAATTTTATTCAAAAACATCTGTAAATTAAAAGATTGTTTATTAGAAGATTATTTGTACGCACTATATTTTATGTACGTGCATATTTATGCTCATCAAAAGGATAGAATTTACTATTTAACGTATCGATCAACGAAAGTCTTTCCAACATCAGTGGTAATAAATATAGAAGGGCGAATAAGCCAGCAGTGAAGGCAGTAAAAAGGAAAGAGGTTTGATCGAAAGGGGTTGAGATGAAGAGCCTCAGAAGATAGAAAAGAGTAATACACGTTTAGTAATAAAGAGAGAGAGAGAGGAGGTGCAAAGAATAAAGGAAAGTGTTGTGCAAGCCTGATTAAACTTCACTCTTGACTAATGGTTTATAAATAGGAACTTTGTCCATTCGATGGTCACTGACAGATTCCTTGAAGAGTGGGAGAGATCCGGGCGCGAGTGATACAGCGTGGAGAATACATATCTTCTGCCTTTATACTTTTTATTCTATTCCTACTTTCTTCAGAAGAAAACACTACTTCTTTGAAACTTTTTCTGATTTTCTGATTCTACAAGACTTACTTTATGGTTCAAATCATACCATTTGTGGTTCTAGGTTTATCTATCTTAAATAGTAGTTTACAAATGTTTTACTCAATTTCTTACACTTTATGGCTAAAAATTTCTTTTATTATTATTTTTATACAGGAGTTGATACCATTAAACAATAATCATAAAAAACCTAAATATTTTTCGAACTTTGCATTACACTGGAACAAGTGGAAATGGTTATCTATAAACGTATAACTCGTAGAGGTAAAAATATATTCCAAATTTTAATAATAACTTACACGATACTATAAAAAATAAAGTAATCGTACGGTAAAATTTTTATTTATTATCGATCTTCGTTAGTTACTGATTAATTTTATAACTATTTTCAAGATGATATTATTACTAATAAATGCAATAAATACTACTATTAAATGATATATATATATTATAAAATATAATTTACATGAAAAATAAAAGTTTATTTTAATTACTGTTAGATTTTATTGTAAAAATTTTATGGTTATAAACATGGTTAATGCTATCAGGATGACAATAAAATATTTTTGTATTTCAGTAATGGATATCTTATACTTATGATTAATGTTTTATAAGTTACTCTATTCAAAGACAGTCAGACTAATATTTCATTCAGGTCAAAAAGAAGTAAAATTTATATATTTATTATTGGCTAATATATATTCGGAAATCTACTTTATTACATAATTAATTATTAATATTATATCTATGAGAATGACATATGTTGATAAAATTATTAACTTATAATTAATTGAAAATTTTACACGCAGTTAAAATATTTCCTGAATTTTATGTATTTATACGTATGTTTTTACAGGAATTAATTAAACTTGTCGTATTCGCGTAAAAACATACATTTAGACATATAAATACAGGCATTTGGCCAAAATATATAAATGTCCACATTCGCACTTACATTCAAATGCATATGCAAGCATTAGTTTTTTCAATTCGGTATTTTCTGTAAAAACGAATTTAAGTTACACAAACAGGATACATATTATAAAAAGTTCACAGATTGGCTTTCTTTTATTTCGCTCTTTGACATTTTCAATTTTTTCTGATCATAGATTTAATATTCGCGCAGCTTATTCAAGTGCTCAAGATGACGACATCGCTGACAAGACCGTCTCACATAAAATACTTCGTTTTGTATGTACGAGAAAAAAGGGAGCTCTTGTTTTATTTCTGTACCGAAGTGTTGAATTATTCATTGCTCTCACACGAATTCTTTTGTCTCTTGTGGTGCGAATTCAGACTTATGAAGATGTACCCGATTTATGAGGAAAATTTGACGCCAAATGCCATTGACAGTACATCAGCTTTAAAATATTTCCTGTCGTAATATTTCATTTTTATTTATTATCGGTAAATTCGCGAATTAAGGATTACCGTTAATCCAAGTTGTTTTATAGAAAGTAATTTTTTTTTATCGTTCAAAGTTGACACGAAATTCCAATTCAAGTCTATAAATACAAAAATTGTTTCAATTTGCAATTTTAGTTTGTCTTCATATATAATTTTCGAAATCTCTTCTTTTACGAATTTTTCAAGGTCTTCTTATAATCGGAGTAGTTAGAAATATTAAGATAAGATAAGTTCAGATAGACGGTGTAAATTGTTTTGCAATAATTTTTACGCCAAGTTTTTATGATGAAAATATAAATAATAATCGACTTAAATGTGAAATAAAATTGAGGTTTTTAAAGCTGGGATTCTTATTGATAAATGTAAATATAACATAAATTTCGGTATCAAAATTGAATATCAGCTTTTCAGCTCTAAAAAATTGAAACTTCATTGTACTTGTCACATTCTTAAAAAAATGAATTTCCAATCATAAAAAATATTCTCAAATATTCGAATTCTATAAAATTTATAACCAATCGTGCTTTCGATCCGTTGTTAAATTGTAATATTTATAAAAATAATTAGTTATAATAAATTACTGTGTGAAAATTAGAATGAGAGCTTTAGGAATCATTATGAATGACATCATATAAAATTACAAAATTACTAATTACGAAAATTGTTTATCGCACAAAATGAGATAATTATTATATCACGATAACATTTTGAATGTAGTTAGTTTACATTGAAATATGGCGCGACACTTTCTTATGTCTTAAAAATTTAACCCTCGAAATCGTCTAAATGAACAAAAATATTCGAATTCCTACCTAATTTAATAAAAACTGTACGAGCATGTGTATTACAGAAGCGGTGAAATTAAGTTAATAAAAAAAATTGCATGATCCACAGTAATTTGGAACTTCTAATTTTGTCGAGTGATTGATTTTGTCTGCGGAAAATACATCAGCCAATTGTAGGCTACACTCGGGAACGCTCGCATAAATTGGCTTGGATGCAGGCCAAATCTGTCGAGTCCCATTAAAATTAAACTAGTCGTATGAATATATTCGTTAGTATGTAAATTGATTGACTGGAGCTAAAATTTAAAATAAAAATTTTAATCAATGAGTCTTGAATATTGTTCTGTATGCATATTCCATTTTCCTCGAATAAAACTGTGTAGATTCGCGGAGAGACGCGAAAATTATATCCTGCAAATAAATTTTCAAGTAAAAGTATAAATTCTATAATTTCAAATATAATATTATTCTAAATCAAATTCTGAAACTTCTATAACAAGAATCAAATATAATTGTGATATTACGCCGGTAAATTATATGAGTGGATTATTAAAACATTTTCAGTAAATTTCCCAGAATAAATCAATAACTATTTAGCTGCAAATTATATAATTCTATTTAGGTACCATATATACGATATAAACACAGATCGTTTCGCGAAATTACAGGTCTCATTTTTAATGTAATTTTTATTTTATATTTCACGTTTGATTGCTTAATATGCGGCCATTCGTGTTCTGGAACTGGCAAATAAGCTGCCCAAAGATAATTTGTTGTTGCGCTAATGTTTTATTCAATTAGCGGCTTACCAAACATAAGGAAAAAATAGCAAAGAAAGAAAATTCGAGGAAAATAAAGGTGATGCTCGATCAAAGAGTGCAAAGTAAAATTCAGGAGTGCGTGATAAAAATGTTAACAACACATGGAAAGGAAGGGCGTAAATTATTACGCAAGCAAGCGCGCACACAATTACATTATACGATTATACGGCATAGGCTCGATATAAACAAGAATGATGATACGCGGAGGAAAGAGTGGGAACAGTGGGAGGAGGTCTCGAATTTTCGATTAATATCACGCAACACGTGGTGGCGGAACGCGCTTCGGTAAATGCGTGCGCAGGCTTGGGAAAATTTTTGAATTTACGTGCGTTAAAGTAATGCAGTTCCCGCTTCTGCTCTCCAGCCGTTCTCGGGCCAATGCGGGGTGATATACATCCGCTCTCTCAGAGTCCGTGATTTTCCAGGTCGATGCGGCGCTCTAGCTTTATTAGTTCACTATCGATCGCTTGGCAACGCAAGAACCGCTCTCTCACTCGTACCATTTTCTCTTTTTCCTGGCTCTCCCCCCCCCCTCTCTCTTCCTCATTTTTCCACACACGTACGTACAGTCGTAAGTATATGTATTCGTACTCACTTTTTGATTTTTATACATGTACGCGTGTATCTGATTTTACTTTTAATCACTACGTCTTAGCGTATTCTACATTTTAATGTCGATCCTACGGTTTCCAGATACGAGGAGTAAATGTTGATATATAATTAAATAGTCGCTCTTGATTAATACGTATTGGAGATAAATCTAAATGAAGGCACATCAGCAGAGCCGACAAAACCAGAAATTTAACATATTAGATTTTTAATTTCTTTCGGATAAGGTATTTCCAAGTCAAAATAGTATAAAGAAAATAATAAATTATTAATAATTAACGCCAAATCACCGATTCGTTTTTCGAAAGGGTTAAGACGTTTAAAAATTATCATTGTCTCGAAAATGCCATTAAATTAAAATGATTCAATAAATAAAAGCAGATTAATATATGAAAATTGGATTTCAAATTATACCATCGTTAAACTTAAATTAAATATAGACTTTAATTTAATTAAATAAAAATAATATATAAAAGTAAACAGAATAAGTACTAATAAAACGTTAAGTCTGATTACTGACAAACTATGTCTATCTTGTGTAGACTAACTGTGTTCAAATAATTTATATAGATAAAGTACTATTAAAAAGTTGTTATGGAATTCAAATAAATCTGTAGCAAATATTGTAAACTAAACGCAATAAATTGAAAAAGCTTCACAATAAACACGATATAGTATATCACTAGTTATTACAGTAATTACATATATTATAAAACAATACAATACTCGTCAGTATAAGTGATATAATTAATTAATGAAGATATAAATAAATTCGTAAACGTATAGAAAACGTGAAACCGAAGTTCGTTCTAATTTTTTTAAACACAACATTCATAAATAAATTAAATATTATTAAAAACTAAAAAAGCTAATGAAGACATGTGATTGATTATTTCGTAACTGTTATCGTTAAATATTGTGAATTAGTTATTAGATTAAATTAATGATAATGCAAAAAATAAAATATTATATGAAATATACATAATTAAAAAATTATTTTTAAATAGGAATTAAAATAATTTGTTTGAATTACAAATTATATCAGAGTTAATCAATTTACTTTATTTAAAGTTCTCTTTATAATATTTTATAACTAGACTTACGACTTGTATAAATTATATCATTTAGAATTTAGTTTCTAAATATCAATTTATTAAGCAGATTATTCTTTAAGTATTCTTGAAAAATGAATTACTAAAAAATTTTAGAAAATATCTAGTTTATCTACATCATTACGTATAATTATTATTACATAATTTTTCATTAGTTTATTTCAATTTTATAAATCCACAATTTATTTGAAAATTTTAAAATTAATAAATATTGTAATTTCCTCAATTTGTATATTTTATTATTGGGAAATGCCCTTTATTGGATACAGTGTCAAAAATTTCAAAAATCTATAATAACGAACAAATCATTCGAGTTATAAAGACAATATTATTTAAAAAATTGTAAATTAATATCATTTTAATAGTGTATAGTATTAAAATACGTACTTACATGAAATATGAAGTAAATGAATTAGTAGAAAACAAAAATAATTTGAAAAAAAATAAAAATAAACTCAGACAAAAGCATATAACATACAAAAAGATAAAATTGTAAGAGACGAAAATTATATTTCACACGATATGATAAGGATAATTTAATACTTTGAATTAAATTGAGATTATTTGTATTATAAGTATATTTCTAGATCTGTTAGTTTTCATATCCATGAATATCGAAATTTACAATCTTCATAAAATTTTAATAACACAATATCAGTTTGAGTTATATTTAATAATAAATGGAAATTATTATTGCAATCATATATTCGAAATTTGAAAATACATAGTTTTTTAATTTATAGAAGCAGAAACTAATGCAGGTAGTCAATTATACTTCCAACTCAAAGATAACTATTTGGAAAATAAAAAATATATATAAATAAGATTAGCAAAGAAACTTAAAAATCGTGCATTAAAAAATTTCTAGTTTTGAAGATGATATAGATAGTATATCTTCTAGGTAAAAATATTCTGTTTTCCAAGAAAATCCATCTTTGCTATAGTGACTTATCCCTTTTCCTTTAAGCATATGATCCTAAAATATTTTTTCAACCTCCTTACATATTTTTCTATAAACTTAGAAAATATACATACTTGTTTGAATAAAAATAACGAATAAATATGAATATTTTAAAGAATAAAATAAAACAAAATATTTTGTAAAATATGAAAAACAATCAAAAAATTAAATATGAAATTAAATGTTTTAAGTTTTATGAATACGATGAAAATGCTTTTCCATTTCATGAACTATAATGCATTAAAATCCACATGTACAACATTATTTAATCAAATTTGAATTAAATACACCAACGAATTATTATAGAAAAAAATTCGTGGAAAATCTATTTTTGTTCGAAACCATAAATATTATAAATTTATCTATTTAATATAAAATAATTGTTGACTTTCTATTTATATTTTTTATATATTTTATCATTATGATAGAATATGATAATTTATTATTACACTAATATTTATTAACTTAGTTAGGTATTTGATAAATACTATTTTTGATAATTACTATTTTATGCACCAATATACAATATGAATCGTAAATATCGTATAAAAAATTATTATTCAAGCATTCTAATTTATTATAAGGAAATTTTTTTACTAAAATGAGAATGTAAATTTATTATTTATATTTTTTATTTTATTTCCATTTTGTATTTTTACATCTAATAGTATGTAGTTAATAAAAATAAATCAGTTTGTCACTGCTTTTGAAAAAAACTCACTAATTAAAATAGCGGTACCAATAATGACTTCAATTTATTTAATTCACTGTCACATTACAAAAAGATTCATTTTTTAATTCTCATCCCTTTCCTATTAATTGGTACACACTTTTTTATCACTTATCAATGAAGGGAGTTCACCTATATTAATACGAAAATTGAGAAAATTCAAATGGCATTTCAAACTCGAAAACTATGGACAATGTAGTAATAGTTACTAGAGTGACTGGACCAAGAGAGATATTAAAGAATGGAGAATTAGGCTCATTGTAACGTATCATAAGTGACAATGAAAATTTTTGCTACTCCTTTTATGTTATATGCATAGTGATCAAAGTTTTATTAGCATTTGATACAATTACTACAAGAATTATACCTTAAAATTGAAAAATACAATTTAATGTAGCGTTTTATAGATACGATGTAAGTATATCATAATAAATTTCATAATATAAAGAACATATTTTATTTACAAGAATTTAGTTCCATAAATGAATTAATGTATAAAAAATAAACGCAAATAATTAAAACGAAATTAAAATTAATTAAAAATATAAAGATCAAAAATTTTATTTTTTAAAAATCAATTTTAACTTATATTATTTTCTTGCTATAATTTTGATAATTTATTTATCAGTTGCTTATGCATATTTTACATGTTTGTGAATTTAAATAAGTGGATAAATATGGTCGTCTGTTGTGTATATTCATGTGCAAAAGTGGTTCGCTAAATTGTGAAATATTTGTACGCATCTATAAAGCACATTTATATATACGAGGAATACATTAATAATTAATTAATGTTATTAATTAATTAATTAATTAAAACTATACTAACTAAATTGAAAAAGTACTATTCGATAAAAAGAGAAAAAAGTACAAATAAAAAAATATATTATAATTTTAGACTTATACATGCATGAAAAAGAGAATAATTTAAAAACTGAGCTTAATTTTATTAAGCGTTGATGTCTGAACATCAATATTTTTTGAAAAATATAGGTACGTCTTTATTAAAATATTTTCTGTTATACTGCAGAAAATTCGCTGTTAAATCCAATGAATAGAAATTTAACAAATCGTAAAATAGTCATTTATGATTCAATAAAATAAAGCCATATAATTAAATATAATAATTACAGAGTATTTCGCTTTTCAAATTATTAATTAAATTTTGTTCTGTGATATTTCTACTTAGTTTTTTAAATTATTTTCGTGTTTATTTAAAGATCAAAATTTTAATTTGTTTATGCAGTTTTTGACATTTTTAATCTCTTGTGAAATACTGTTCGCTGACATGTTGCGGAAAAGCTATTCTGGATAAATAGAAAAATCCGTAAGTAACGGAATATTAATAAAAAGTAATGATATACTAATGATGAAAAATTAACAAAGTGCAGCAAAGGTAATTACACTATACATTCTGTTTTACGCGATAATGAAAAACTTATCTACCAGCTATTTTTCATGTTATACTTCCAATCTTACAGAATAAATTTAGTAATTAAAAATGTGGATGTTTATATATACATTTTTGTGTGTTTTCAGGCTTCGATTATAACTTTAAATACAACACGTATGTAAATTACGCGTTGATTCCGTCATGATACTAACACCATCAAATAGATTACTTTTTGGCAATAATGATTTTTAATTCTAAAACAAACACTTTATTGCTCTTTATTTTTTTCATTTTTATATTTGTAATGAGATTTTTTATTGCATTTTAGGGTGAGCAACGCATTTTTCCAAATTTATTGTAAAAAATTCGAGTAGATTTTGACTTTTATGGAGATACTTGCTATCAGGAAATATCTTTTAGCTGTACCAACTTTATCGCAATCTTATTAAAGCTGCGCACACAGTTGGGTTAAGTACATGGTCAATGTCATCGGCTGTCCTTCTTTGCCTGTAATGCATGAGTCGAACATCCGGCCATGGTTACTCTTCTTGACACGGATACTCGTGTCCAATTTTACATACGAAATGGGTGCTTATGTATACAAGTACAGTATTTAGGAGAGGTAAATAGATCAATTATTCAAAATACGATCTACAGATGCCGACAAAATCAATATTAAGTTTTATTTGATCAATGTTGTTCTCGTCGTTCGCAATTCCCATCGGAAAAGAAACCCGAGATGCGTGGCTCTGGAATTATGGAAATTCAAAGAGTGCCGCTTGCAGAATTCAACGCTACAATCCACCAGTCGTTACAGGCGACTAGTCGACCTACACTAGCCGCTTCATTGTTGTAGGTTATCCAGGAAGTACACTAATGCTCTTCGAGGAATAGTAATGGTACTGTAAATTTAAGTCTATCCACTGCAAATATGATAGTAAGTGTAAACCTTTGATAGTGTTTAAACAAGTTTGTTTCCCAACAACAGAAATCTTTAAGGAGTCTCAAAATATATCGCATATTATTGTTCCTCTAACACAACCACTCAAATTGATTTTCTTTTTTTATCAACTATACTTGTAACAATACTTGTTGCGACACATCAGTTTCACACGTTCAATTTCATTTTGAAACAAGAGCTGAATTCATGTAGCAACTAGTGCTTTCCTAACCTGTTCTGCTCCGCATGTCTTATAATTATTATAATTTTTATTAAACCTGGATTCACTAAATTAAAATAATTATCTGCAGTAGATAATATATTTTATAATCTCAATATATACGATATATTTCAATATATTGAACTAATCAATTGAATTCACATTAATACTTAGATTCAGTTTAATTTTACAGTATTAAAAAAATATTTGCCACTATCGATAATTTCGTTACAAAAATTTATTATTTTCGGAAGTTTTTTTTACATATTAATTAAAATGTAAACATTCGAATGACAATGTTGTACCTGTTTGAAAAACAAATAACATAATATGTAATAATTAATAATGCAAATGTCATAATAACTAAACACTACTTTATCTTTAAATTGTATTTCCTAGAAATACCAATTAAATTAGAATTTAACGTTGTATACTTCGAATTTATTTGCTATATTTATTCAGGATTCGTATATTTCCAAAAAAAAAAACAATAATCAAAACAATTAATTCAGTACCTATTTTAGTATAGAAACATTAAATATATTGAAATGCTGTTTACTGCTTAAGCTAAATTTAATAATTCGTATCACGAACTGCATAATATTTATGTAATTGGAGTAATTTGGGATATTTTTTAAATTAATTTTTTTAATTCATTGGCTTAAATTAAATTTTTTATAATAATTGTGTCTTTTATAAAATATAAATAATGATTATTACAAGGATATAATGAATCATTATTTCATCGGATAACTTTTTACGGTAACATTGCTTATTAATACCGCCGCAAGATATTTTTTCCAACGGATGATCCATGCGTTTTTTCATAACGTATGCAGTAACCTTTTATTATAAATATTCTGTCATATTGATATTTAATGAGTCATAAAAAATCTTGAACGTTAAAGTAAGAAATATTTTCTGTTATTAAATTCATGGAATAAAAAGTTCTATCTTCATTTTTTTAAGTAACTGTTTCTAAAAGTCATCATTGTATAATAAAGTTTAACACATAAAAAATACAGCGATTATGAGAAAACATAATTATTATATACTTATTTTACCTTTATTGTTGAAATTAATGAGATGCGGAATAAGTTCAAAAATATACTTTTCTTTTTTCATCAAGTCAAATGAAATAAAATGCTTCAACACAATTGAAAATTAAATAGTAAATGTCTAACAGATAACTAGCACTGAAAAAGCATTTAGTAAAAACGTACTTTTATTACTTTATTCTGATGCATAATATTACTTTTTTAAATCCTACAAGTAAAAGATATTCAGCTAAATTTTATTATAATCGAAAAACTTTGACACAAAATATTATTGTAATATTTTAAAACGTAAAGTAAAACTTCAATATATTTGGAAAGTCAAAAATTCTCAAATAATACAGAATTATAAAAAATCATGAACAAATTCATCTTCTGTTAAACCTATTAAAATTTTAACGAATATTTCATATTTTATTATTACGATAAATATAATTAAATAAAATAATATTTATAAATAATTTTCGTAACTTCATTTTTTTTAGTTTCATTTTTTTATTTATTAAAAAATTAATTAGTATTATAAGGTTAGTATTGCAACATCAACTTTTTTTATAATCTTTATTAAATTACTTTAAAAAATTATAGGAAGCGTGAAGTAACTTTTTTTAACTCATAATCGATTGATTAGTTCTCTTTCTTAGAAGTATTTATAAGTGGATTGGAAAATTGAATCAATGTAGTAGTGTTACCGTCATCGAATGTACGACATATCTTTTACTTACTTAATTTATCAAATTTAAAAAATTAATTGTTTTAGGAGCGTGGAACAATGAAAACACAGAAGGATTCTAATTAAAGCAATAATTAATTAAAGAAAATAGATATGGAATAGAGCAAATATTGTAGGTGTTACGTGAGGTGAAACAAAAAAAATAGCATTGGAAAAAGTTACTTTGATGAAACTGAGGTCTCGCCGTATTTCACGCCAACGTTGTCTTTGATGACTGCACGTGTAGGAATTTATGTATACTTTATACGCACTTTTTGCAAGCTTTAAAGTTCGTACGTATACATACATATACGCTACGTTTAACTAAATCCTATAAAGTTTCAGTATATCGATGAAACTCCTTTTCTTTCTTTTTCACAAATTCTCACTCTCTTTTTCACTGTTTAACAGCTTTTTTCAATCGATATACTTTTATTTACATCTAATATATTGTACGTTTACTTTTCAAAAATAGTTTTTCCTTTTTTAAGCGCTGACGTAAAGACGTATATAGTCGTATCAGCTTTCTTTAAAGAAAATGATTTTTACTAGCTCTGTGTATGCTTTTACCTCATAATTTGATTTATTTGATAAATATTTCTTCGTTCTTTGTTCTTATCAACGATTTCATGCAAGATTGCTGGAAATGAAATATAATCAATTTATTCATCATAACGAATTGTTATTGTCAACACTTATTTATTTAATGCATATTGTTATTTCTACATCTTTGCTTATGGATTCGCGATGATTAAAGTGATTTATTTAGTATTCATTTGATAAGTTACTTTATTTAGGCAATTATTTCAAGTTGAACTGCAAATTATATTAACATCAAACTATAAAAAATATTTGGCCGATTGATTTTTCAATCTCTTTAAAATTCTAAATTTACTTTCTAGTCTATGACTTTGAAAAATATGAGTCTTCTTAAATAAAAATAAATCATTTTTTAGTTAAAATTATCGAATCATCAAACAAAAGTCGTTGGCTTACATTTTGCTAAATGCAGAAGATTTATAGAAAAATAATAGAAGATTATAGTTAATATCAAAAATATTAAAATTTTATTGCAAATATAAGTATGAAAGAGTAAATGCACCTGTTGAATATAAGATGTATTTATATATCATTCTTTCTTCTATTTTATAATTGCAAACTAGAAGACTTTTTGTCGATTTTTTAAATTCACACTGTGTATTTTACTAAGTACCATGGCAATTGTAGATAGAATAGAGAGATGGAAAAAGAAAGAAAGTTCCGAATTAAATTCAAATGAGAAATAAAGAGGCAACGGAGAGGAAGAATGGAGCAGCTAAATTCTGTTTGCCGGGACTCTATGTTGGCAACAGGCAGATTGACTTTTTGTTTTCCTACGATCGATAGGTTAACCTCTGATATACGAGTTAAATTGGTACGCTTAAGTGAGATGGAAACAAAAAGGGCTGCCTTTTAACGCGAGGAGGAACTCACGTTGCTTTCATTCCATGTAATTTAGCTTTCCTTATTTTAAAAGTGTTTGTATACTTTATTTCCTCAGAATATAAAGTCAATAATTAAAATGATAATGTATTAATCTTAATAAATGCAAAGTTTATATCTAAAAAATCTTTAAAATAAATAAATATAAAATTATCTGTGTATTTAGTAAATTTTTTTTAACATTTCAAAAATGCTGTAAATAATTGCTGGAATGCTTTGAATGTATTCATTTTAAAATGCCACAATTGAGCTTTCAATAAAAGTTTTAAAACAAATTAGTAAAAGAAATGAATCAATAACATGCTCGAGTGCAGATAACCAAAAACTAGTTTTTTATTATCTTTCTGTTCAGATGACCTGCATTTAAAATAACCCTTTTTCAATTTGTAAGCACTAACTTTTGAATCGAAATTTAGAAAGAAAATGAATTCTAGTAAGAAGTAATATGTCAAACAAGATACATTTACATAAATCGTATTAATATGTCTTTTAAATATTGCAAACTGACGTGGTTCAATGGATGCAGTTTTATCCAACGATCGTGATATCAGGAGTAATGAAGCTTAAAACTAGGAGGATAACAGAATATTGAAAATTACTATTAAAGCGGTACGTAAAATATAGTTTCTAGTCATGATGGGCATAAGTAAGCAGAGTTACATCTCGCAAAGTCAAAATGCTAACTTTAAACTAGCACATGTCACAATATTCAAATATTCACAAATACATTAATAGATAAGTGAAAATGTATATAAATGAAGATTACGTCTCTACTAAGAGACTGTAAGAACCTTGAATCGTAATATTAGCATTAAAAACTGAAGAAAATTAAAGGAGAAAATTGTGTAATTTAAATATTTTCTTTTGCTGAATAAAAATTTTTTTATAAACGCATATTATTTTTTTACACCCGAACTAGATGTTGCAAAAGTAATAGTTAATCCATATAATTACCAAATATTATTTAGTATATATCTACATAATAATTAATTTTTTAGAAGCACATAACAAATAACGTATCATTGTTTACGCGAAATGTACTAAGTGTAGCATGTATAAATTATGAAAATAAATCATTACAAGTAATAAATAAGTAAATAATAAGAATATGCAAAGACATATGCACTTGTTTAAAATTAAAATAAACAAAAAATATAGAACTTCGATTACATTGCAGACATAGTCCCTGTACTTAGGCGGCAGACATTATCAAATAAAATTATCAAGTCGAAATATTCCGGATCTATGTCTAGCTTCCCAGGCGGATCGCTTCTCCTTCAATTCATTCGCCAAATCACGAAACCCGCATCGGAGAGAATTGTAAAATATGCATCAGAACGACCGATTTTTAGGCGATACTGCTTACAAATTCCTGGGCGCTGTTATTATAAAATGGAGCAGAAGATCGACCTCTGGAAAATGAACGGGAACAGTAAACAAAAATTCGTGCCCATCGATGATGACAAGGCGGTTCAGCTCGGGTCTGTGCTCATGATCGAGGTTAAAATACGAACTTCTCTATCGGTCAAGTTACAGTTTCATCTATCTGCTTGATACGATTGTAACTAGAGACGATAGAGACTTCAAAATAAATTGTAGGGATTTCTATTTTTTAATAGACTGTGTTATAATATCCAATTACTGCCACATTGAAATTTATGACAGTCATTTTCTGCACGATCTAACATTATATGCCGAGTCTTAGCTTAACATTAATATATTACTTTATTTCGAGAATTGTCGAACAAAAAATACAATGTTTGTAATAGGAGTGATAAAATTAAGAATAGTCTTCCTATAAAAAGGTTTCTGTTCAACCTTCAACAGTTAGATTACGTGCTGTTTATTAATTAAAATTTTAATTATTTTTTTTATCAGTTGGATAATATTTATAAATAATTAAGAACTATTTATTTTTACGAATTGAAAAAACTAAAATTTTCAATACGTATAAATGAAAAAATTATTTTCGTGAAATGTTTTGATAATTAACTTCACTCTTTTAAATTTTTTTATAGATTATAATATATTAACTACTTATTTTCAACCAAATACGTATTCCAAATCTTTTCAGTTCATTATTCTAATTGATGAAGTAAAATACGATAAGGCCAACGGAGTAATATTAATTCTTATAATTACATATCCTTTTTGAAACTAACTTTAATTTTATTCTCATATTTAGTATCGATTTCTATAATTTATTTTATACAATTTTATATTAAAATTAATATACACGCTTTAGTTACTGTATATTTAAATAGATATATAAAATAAAATCAGAATCTTTGGGTTAGAAATAAGTTTATAAATTTATTTTTACAAGCCATTAGAGTAAAAGACGGGAAAATTTGTTTTCTGAAAAAATATTTTTTATATTTAATTTATTGAATAAGCTATGGATGATGCTTTTGGCATAATATATTTGTTATCGTATATATTTAAAAAGTATCAAATCTATATAATTATCTACGCGTATAATCATGTGATATCAAACATTATTTTTTTCAACGGTCTTGATGTCATATAAAATTAAGAATCGGAACATCAATTTTCTTACGTATTATTATCTATAGATTCTCGCACATTGTTATCCATAGATGTTGTTTTACGATAAAATGAAAAACATCAAAAGCCATAATTATAAAACTGGCTATTTTTTATTAAAAGTTAAATTTGAAAGATACAGCTCTAAAAATTATTTATGAATTTTTTGAATGAAAAACACGAATTTTTATAGATTTATTAAAGTTTTACCAGACAACGACATACTTTACATATTTCAAAATTTTTTCAAGTCGATCTAAGCGTCCACTCGAAAGTTAGCGTGTATAAATGAATAAATGAAAGTTTGAAGAAAAATGTGTTAAAAGTTTTCTAAATGCTTTATAAAGTTCGCACGCCATTTCGCCTCTTCGGCTAAGAAACCAACAATTTCGAGAATATATGTAAACTCAACAGTATTATATTAGGAATGAGTTTTGTTTTACAAAAATTCAATAGAGGAAAATCGATTTCACGAGTTCGATGGATGAACTCTCCCGAAGGCAAACCTTCGTTTGCTCGCTATCTGATACACTGCATTCCAGGTCGTGGTATTTACGCTTCTCTCGCTTGTAATCACTGTCGAATGGATTCGCTCGCAATGGAAGTCGGAGGCCAAGGAAAACAAATTTAACGAAAAGATGCAGGATTGCGATGAGCACAGGCAACTTACCGTCGACAAATTGACATTTCTTCTGGAGCGAACGCGGCAGACACAGGCTCTACACGACGAATTAAAAAAAGCGATAGAGAGAGAGGAGACGTTAAATCGTTTCATAGGTTTGAGCAAAAATAAAGAGCCGCTGACGAAAGAGGAAGAGTGACTGCAGGGAGATCAGAGCCATCGTTTGTTCATCTTCTGAGTGCTCGTTCAGAGAAATATAAAAGTATGCTAAGAGAACTCTGGAGAATCGGCGAATGGAAGGATCACGGGTGTAAAAGCTCTTAAATGGTGACTTCAGCGGTTTTGTATTATACATTCCTGATGATTTATTCATTTACATATTTCATAGAATATTTACAACTAACATCAAAATTTTATTTTCTAGAATAAATTCCCGAATAAATACGGTAAAAGTTTCTTCGATCATAAAAGTGCGGCCCGCCTACGATTCGCAATACTTAAATGAAATTTAAAAATATTAGTGTATTGTTCGTGAATATTATGCACAAATTTATGTTTCGCAAATACAACAAAAACAAAAAACTCAAACATATTCAATTGAATTTTATTGCGAAGACATGTACTTTTACGGCAGGTACATGCAAAATGAGCCAAAGAATTGAAAAATTATTATGATATCCGTCTTTGCAAGTATGATGGAATATCGCGCTATACTTTATGCCGCGTTCAGAACAATCCAGGTCCCGATCGAAGTCGATGAACTGTCGCTGCCACTCGTGTAAACCGACTGCGAAAAGTACTTTATCCGAATGCACCCGCGTTCATTGTAGTCGCGTAGAGAAATGGATGCGAAGGGACATGTATTCATTGTTTTCTATCTGATTTACTATTCGTCAATAATTAAACTATTATTGTGAGCGCATATTAATTGCTCAAAAGTGAGCGCGTGCAAAGGTTTGCCTGAGCTAAGCTTGTATTCAGAACTGCTAGAAATTTTTTATATATTTGACATTTTTTTATTTTTATTCAGCTACTCTTTAATAATTATTTAATAAAAATTATGCGTTTATTCAGCTTTTATTCTTTTTAATATAGTAAGATGTTACGCGACTGTTCATGGTTTTGGTTCATAGTACTAACCGTTAACTCCGGGTGCACATATTTTGTCAGATTGGTGTTTAAGGAATTCTAATCCTCCTTTATTTTGATTTCTGATATAATTTCATTAAAATACTATAAATTTTTTATTTTATTAGTTACGCTTCCAAATGGTTGTTCGCTAATTTAATTAGTTTTATAATAACTGATAAAAATATTTCATCGAGTATTTTTACCTTTCATTCTTTGTACATTATACATTAAATTTTTTTATATTTATCACTGCCTAAGCTAATACATGTTTGCTTTTAAAATTAGACTTGTGTGTACGATATTTTATTTATTGACATTATTAGCCACTATTTTTGTGAATATTTTAGATAATTAGTTTCGCGTTATGTACTCGTGGTGAAGTGCCCGATAGATTATTTCGTAAGTTTATTGCTGTACTTTGTCAATACAGTTACAAGATAAATTTTAAATTAGACGATTATGTATTATCTCATTATTTATTTGAGCAGCGGATAGAAAATTAAGCCAGAATAAATTCATTGATAGCAGATACAATACGCGGTTGACCTCGTTTTGAGGCCCAGTAGTAAAATAGTTGGATCTCATAATTAAGAGTCTCACCGATCGAGTGAGTGCAAATATTTCATCAAGGAATATACAAGAGTATGGAATTTACTCGAATATACAGAGCTCGATTGTTTTGTAAATTCAACAATATTTTTTTTACAAATAAAAATAGTGTGCGTAAGATATTCACACTTTGACATTTCATTTGCTAATTTTCATTAGTAATTTTCAAGTAAAATTCGAATAATAAATGTTTCATTTTAATGGTGTTTTAATTATCTTATATTTTATAATTGTTATAAGTAACTTTTATGGCTACTGATAATATCTCATTTGAATCTGTTAATATTAAGTATAATAAATAGCCTGTCTTAAAAATGGATCAATTAGCTTCCCTAAGATTTATTGTATAAGATCATTAATCAAGAATTTCTTATGTTACGAATATAAAGCTTTCAAATCAATTCAGGAAACGTAATAATATTTTACGTAATAAAGTAATATTTATATCATATTCAATAATAAAATAAGGGATTCATTAAATTATGTTTTCAAACGTATTTAAAAATGAATAATGATTTTTTAATTTGATTTTTCCAATAGTGGCATCGACTTTTAAAAATTTTCATCCATCTTAATGATTAATTTTTTATATTATTGTATAAGTAAAGACAAAAATTTAGAAACTTTTTTGCTTTCTGTGAAAATTAGCTTGTTAGTAGAATTGACTGTAAAGAAATAAAAAATAAAATTAGAGAGAAACCATTGCTAAGAAAGAAATGAAAAAAGAGAAATCGTAAATAATGAAAACAAGATTTTTATCACAATTCTTTAAGCTTGACTTTTTGAAAGATAGAAGCCACTCTTGGCCTTGAAATGCTGCACGTCAAGATTTTCCAATCGAGAAAAAGACGACAATCCTTCTTTCTATTTTTCTTATTTTATTTGCTTTACTTTACTTCTCTTGGAATCATTTTTTCCGTTCTTCTATTCTCTCATTCTTTATTTCGCAAGTTATTGATATAAGCAATGTTTAAGACTTTGAAATATACATAAGCAAAGATGAAGACTTTGGAAAGACAGTCAACAGATACCGAGTCAAATGACGAAAGGAATAATTCTTGTTAAATCTTTTCTATTAGAAGAAGGATAAATAGGAAAAAGAGGGTAAACGAGTTAAAATCTCTTCTGTCTAGGTATAAGAGCTTTTCGATAGGAACAGGTGAAAGTTGAGGTAAAAATAAGATAAAAGTCTGTGTTGAGATTCTCTAAGCTGTAAGCAAGTTTTATTGTAAAACTGGTAATTAACTTTGTTCGAGTGTGTAGTGGTTCTTTTTGCAGTAAAAGGGACAAAGATAAAGATTTTAAATAAAACGCTAACATGTTTTTAGACTTTAACTTTCCCAAGTTTGCCATAGTGAATATACGTTGAAATAAGAAATAGCTTATTCTATATTTTATTTTATTAAGTTTATTGTACAAATGATATTGTCTCTTTACGTACTGAATGATAAACCCAGTTGTTATTTATAATACTAATTAATTTTAATGTATATGTTTGACACGAAAATTAATTGATTTAAATGATACGAAAAATATTTTTTAATTTACGAATATTTTTGCAATTAGTTATAATAATCTGAAAACTATGGTACTTCACTAAGTGTAGCTTCTGAATGCTTAATTTCTAGAAAGTCAATCTGTTTCAATTTGTCATCAAGTAGATAAGAATTTTATAAATTTTAACTTTTCCATAGATATGTATATTAATGTATATACCTACGCTTACAGTGATGTATATGATTTTATGTATATGCATGTGCATAAGAATACGCGTCTCCTGCAGAAAGAATTTCTATATATGGTAAATTTGAATAGGTCTTCAATCATTTTCATCATCAACAATTTCTTCACTATATAGCACCTTTAATCATTTTTATTATCAGAATATTTGCATCTCGTACCTTTATTTATTATGCACTATGTTATACTTAAAAAAATTTTTTAAAAACATTTTTACTCAACAAATAACTTGTATATTTTTTGATTTATTTCAACAATTAATCATTTAATAGATTAAATGAACATTTTCATTTATTTTCTTTAAAAAAACATAAAATAACCATTTCAAAACATAAAATTGTCATAGAAATATAAAATAATTCAATGTAAAAGAAATGATAACGTGAAAGAGCAAACGAACGAAAGAGAATGAAATAAAATGAACGTTAGCCATTATTATAACATACCTGTATACAACTGGCATTTGTTCAATATCAATTTTAAGAATGATTCTCTGTGCATTTATACTCACATGTACATCATGAAATGTTAGTTTATATTGAGGCAGAGAACAAATTAGGTTGTGTTGTGTGTGTAATTGTGCTGTAATTGCAATACAGTAAACCTAGTACCTATACTTATTCGTCAATGTTCATTTAAGAATATTAGGTAAAAAATTTTAAGACGTTAAATTATTTGAAATAAGTAAAATGCATTTATAAAATTCTATCATTTGTCTTAAACTCCCAAATATTTTTTTCAAGCCAATTTAAAGGATAGATATAATTTTATGTACATTACCAATAAATCGCCCTTGTAATTTGTTTTAAAAT
Organism: Platyscapa corneri; assembly: GCA_018907185.1. Lineage (NCBI taxonomy): Eukaryota > Metazoa > Arthropoda > Insecta > Hymenoptera > Agaonidae > Platyscapa > Platyscapa corneri. The sequence continues at coordinate 1,246,296 of JACCHW010000021.1, read as the reverse complement.
TATAATTATGAAATATTGTGTCGATAAAAAGGTAATTCCTTTGAAATTTTACATATATTCTCTATACATACAAGTTAATTTATAGTCACCTTCTAGAAATTATTTATTGTTGACATAATATCTAACAAATACTAATATTAAATTATAACTGACAAAGTGTGGATATATGTTGACCACATCATTAATTAATGCTTTTAATTAAGCAAATAAGTAACATATGTAAATAATTTATATTTCAAGTTGGTTAATCATCTAATATATTTAAATTCGTTTTAAACTGAAAATAATAAATAAAAAATAACAGTTGTGGATATGATATTTATAAAAATTTAGGTTAATCGATATTCTATTAAAACAATTTCATTAAATATATTATATTGTTTTCGCAAAAACTCTGTAACGATATATTAAATGAATATAAATAATAATTATTTTTGCAAAATTTATAAACAGAGAATGAAAATATTTACATTTATTAACGTTGGTTTAACTGATATTAGTTAAATTTAGAGATACTTCTCAAATTGAAAATGTGAGTTTAATCGGTAAATTTTTAACAGATTATAAAAGAAGATAAAACTTATATTATTATATCTATTATAATTTAACCAAAATTTTAATGAGATTTGCACTGATAAATATACGAGTAATTTTTATTTTATTGAATGTGAATTGTATTTATAGTTTGTAAATTGATCACCGACTTTCTTGTTTAACATTTAATGGTACTTTTAATGAAATAATCTTACAGAAATATTTTTTGTTTATTAAAACAAATTCTTTTCATATGTATGTGTTTAAATATGCATATAACATATATTAAAATGTAATAGATACTCAAAAAAGCTATTGTAGTTTGACGAATTGATTGAATATATAAAAATATTATTTTTCTTTATTTTAACTCTTTTTGTTAATTGAATTATAAGAAGTAATTTTGGTCTGCATAAACATAGAAAATTATGTATTCTATTTATAATAAATTTTAATATATATGTATGTATATATATATATCGTTTTTAAAAAATACTTCTGACGGAAGTTAATACATTAAAAATTTTAATAACAATTTCTTTTATTATAAAATAAATTTATTGTTATAAAGATGAGATTAGTTTTTAATGAATCATAGACAAGAATATTTGACAAAAAATAATCTTTCTCTTGATATCGTTTACAAATTACGACCTAAAACTACGACTTAAACTTCACATTATTAAAACATCATTAATTAAAAAGGAAATAATTAAAATTTCATATTTTATATTAATAAATAACATTGAATGTATCCATTTTTTAGAATAGAGAACGAATATAATATCTGACTTAACACTGACTTTACTACTTAAAAAATTGGATTCCAGAAATTCTTACAAAATCATATAACAATTTTATTTTTATATTATATGCTTATATTATTCAGTACATGGTTTTATATTTTTAGTACTTTCAAGTTATGTATCTTTTTTCAAGTAATGACACGACATAAACACACGAATTTGTGTATTCGAAATCATGTGCCTTCGATGCATGTAGCGAATTCATAAACTCTTATGAGCCGTCGTAACATCGATAATACTTTCAATACAAAAAACATACTCTTAATTTCACGACGCGGAAAGTAATAGTAGTAATTTTATGAATTTGGATTCGCAATGACATTGAATCGATAGCACGGGTGTTTCTTTTCTTGGTTTGCACGAAATCGCCATCGATTAAGCACATTATCACATTTTGTGTATGCAGTCGATTTTTACAACGCAAGGAAAAAGATAAGAAAAAGAGAACTTCAGAGAAGTGCACTTTAGTGGAGTAGCTTGCATTTATTGAGGGAAATGAAGTGGGAGGTGTGATGAAAATGATCTACTATTAACTAAATACAGTTTGGCTCTTATAACGGCTCATCAAATTAGCCTCTTCTACTTATATTCGATTGCCAAGTTCAAATTCCATTATAAAATACTTTTTCCAAGTATCTATAATTGTATTTCGTAATTTTTCATATAATTATATTATTTATATCAAAATTTTCAATATATTATTATTAACTTTTTAAATAGTATTATATATATATCATACATTTTTAATGGTAGAAATAATTTTAATTTACCTAAATTACCCAAATGACAATACAGATGCTAATAAATCAATGTGCATGTAATTGGTTTAGTAGCATAAAAAGTTATCGATCTACATTAATGTATATTTTTTATAATCTTGCATTATGAACTTAAGATAGCTTTGTCAACCGTTTCTCGGATACCGTGCTTGTAAGTATATTTAACTCTTTACAACAGATTTCAAAACGTTTATAATTATCTTAAGAATTATAGTTAAATCAGCATAAATGGATATCATAAAAGTAGTAACTGAATTTGTTTCTACTTGTATTTTTATTTGGAAGCAACTGACCGTGAAAAAAATTAATTTATTTATAGTTCAAAACGTAGTTTACTCAAATGTACCGATGGTAAAGTAAAATTCCGTTAGCTTACCCCATTGTTTTCAAACAAAGCCCCAAGGCAAAGTATAAACAAACACAGTTTGCGTTCGTGCAGATGGTCGATTATCCCAAAAACTCGACGTCACCACGGCGGTTTAATTAGCAAATAAAACGTGACACCTCAAAGTAAACAAATGTGATGGTTAAGCTTTTCACGCCTGGGTAGTTGTGACCTCAAATACATTTTGTGAATAATCAAACAAGGCTGTTACAGACAAGGCAAAGCAAAAGAGAAACGACATCTGGATTTTATGTGCGTATTATTGCCCGGTTATGAGTTTTCTAAGTATATTAGAGATGTTCCTAAACTTTTAGATTCACCTGCAATAAAAAACTCTTTTAAAAGATATAGCATATATGTACGAATGCATACCTCAAAAGTAATATAATATTATTGCACGGAGTTAAGTTGGAATAAATTGACTGATTTTACCGCATGTTTATATATGCACACTTCACTTATCATAATTTTTATACACTTCTCTGATGCGTGTCCCGCGATTAAAAATATAATTATGTTATTAAACACAGGTGCTTCCTTGGTTCCTTATGGTAGGTCGACAAAAAATTTATATTTAACATTATTAATATCAGTAATATATTGAAAATTTAATTTAAAAATAAGGTATTTATTTTCGTCTGTCGCAAGTTTTTTAAAAAAATTATTCGATTCTGTAAAACTTGTCCATAAATCTATCGCGCCGTTATAGTTAACGATAAAAATATTCTGAAAGAAGACTTAAGAGCAAAGCAAACGCGGATAAATTCAGTTGGGAATCGAGTCTGAGATCTTCCATTTTAGTGACTGATATATTATCAATTACCGATGTCGATACATTTCTTTTTTTGGGTCATCCTCATATCATAATCGTAGCATGAAATTCGCACCAAGTCACATCCGTGATGCTACTAATAAATTTTTGTTAAAAACCGACATAATGAAAATTGAAAAGATTTTATCCTACATTTTATATTTTAACGTGTGTTAATAGAGTAGTTAAATTAAAAGTAGTTCTCAAATTATTAAATATAAATTATAAATTTAGATTATTCGTTACAGAAAAATTTAAATTATTTGCAGGAAAAACATAAAAATTTATCGTCGATCGTTAAAAAAAATATTTTCATTTGAAAAATTTTCAAAAACATTCCGAAAACTTCTCCGGTAGAACATTGTATTAAATGTGATATCGATACTTTATTAGTAACAGTACATCGAATGATGCAATTTTTTCATACGGCATTCGAGTAAGTTTTCAAGCACAAAGAGTTTTTCAAATTTTGACCCACTTTACTTCCACTTTTTGAAAAATCCAATATCTGCTCGATACAATTTTCTATAATTTAAAGTCATGCTTTCTTACATCTAGTTAGAATATAGATTAAAAGTTTGAACTATTAAATGCTAAGATTTGAATTTTAAAGAAATAAGCGGAAATATTATTTCCTAAAATCAGTTTGACTTTTCTAGGTATTATTCGGTTGGTGCTGGTTTTGAAGAAAACGTGTTTATACATAAAAGCCATTAAACGGGCATAAGTAACCGAAGCCAAGATCCTTTGTTCTTCAATTGACTTAGATAAAAGCAAGCGAGCATCCGAGATAAAGTGCGGAACTGCTGTTCTTAGCAAGAGTACACCGAACCGAGCTACGTTTGGGTTCTCATCACATTTCAGTAGCATTTCTGGACAAAAATAACAAGATGGGAAAAAAGCCTTGGACAGCCATTCAAGGCGATCCATTAATTACGTTGGCACGCAAAAGGCAGGACAATAAGTGTCGACGTAAGCAAAACAATGTAGGCAGCCATGCGCGCCACATCGAATGCCCTCGCGTATATCGCGTCCTTTAACCTTTTCTTCCGCAGTGTTATGGCGATAAAAGGATAGAGAAATGTAGCCCACTTTACTTTCACGAGTGTTGGAGCAGCCGCAGCTCCTAGTATTCAGCCGTGTGTAAGGACGAGATAACTGGCTTCTTCTGCAGTACGACTGAGCGCGGTAGAAAAGCACATCAGAACTGATAATCCTGACGGAGCAAAGAAAGGAGAAGAATCGACTCGGACGTAATTGAATTAAATTCGTTGCGTCAAACACGGACTCGCAGGGCTCTTCGCTCATAATTAAAGACAAGAATCGCTGATACACAAAAATACACAAAACAATTCAAGGGAATTTTAACGAAACTCGGCTTTAAAATTTCTGCTTTAAATCGACTTTTCTTCACGTGCAGAGCAGCTTCTTGGAACCACGATACGCGCTCAAATCGAAATTGCAGTGCAGTTTTTCAACTCGAAAATGTTTCCTGAATTTCTCGTGTATTATTGAATCAGTTCTTGCAAAGTTACTTTCTGGAAAAAACTTTCCGAAAATAAGATAATTTTTACGGATGTAATTCTAATGTTCTCAAATAACGCGAATATAAGTCTCGATTGGTAATACTGACGATTTAAGAAGTTTATATTCTCATGTATGTGTCTTATTCTTCAAAGTTAAAACTTTCAAGACTTGTTGATTTTGGAGTAAAACTCGAAAAACAAGTAAAGCGTGCTCATACGCGATATTTCGTCTCGATTTTATCCACTAAAAAATTTTTTATTGCAAAATTTTTATTATTTCAATCAATATTATCTTTCAATATATAAATATATGCCGTGTACGTTTGCATGCTTCCAAATAGATGAACGAATTAAATCATTACTCGAATACGACGGCTTAAATCAAGTGACTACGTGCAATTAAATAATTAATGGTACATAGGAGTATTAATAAATGATTCCTAAATAATTATAGCAATTATTAATATTTTGTTGTAATAATTTCATAATTCTATGTCTGAATGTTGAGTCAAACTATGAGATTGAGCAACCTCGCCGTTCTTAATATAATTGATTATCGTATTAATAGTTATTTGTATTTAATTATTTAAAATTATTAATACGAAGAGACGATGCTTTTATAACAAATTAAATAATAATCTGAAAAATTAAATTAGCAATTTTTTTAATTTCACAATTAGAAGAAAGAATGCGACACAATGAAAATCAGTTAATAATCGTATTATTTATAATTTAAGAATTGGAAATTTGATAAAAATTTATAAAATAATGTATTAAAATTATGTAAGAATTGATTATATGTAGGACAATCGATTTCATTACTTCTTATTTAATAATATGAATACGAGATTATTGAGTAATTTACTTACCAATTGATGCATATTTCAAAAGATAATTAGATTGGTACAAACCTGCAACATACAAAATAATAAATGTTAGTATCTAAATGAATACAGAATCAAATAAAACAGCAGAATCGAAAGCCATTAAAAACTAGATTCGTATCGTTGTAGCAATTTCATAAAAACTTTAAAGTCAATATCAGAAAGATTATTATATTTGGAAGCCCTTAGCGTATGGTGCCAGATCTGTCAGAGACTCCAACCAGAAAAACAATCCACACCATTAGTGACGTTTAAAACAGAGGAAAACTGTCAAGAAGATGAGATATATCGACTTCATCGAACGGGTTCCCTTATTTTATGAGGTATTTCTTTGTCGACATTTTTTCCGTACAGGCTACACTTGTGCGACACTTTGTTTCGAGGCTGATCACACGACTTTTTCCGATCAGCGTCTTACAAAGTTTTTCTATTATGCTCAAAGCAATTCCGGAGCTACTTCCGTTATTTGGATGAACGGCTAATAAATGAATACAAAATAAAGTCTCGTGGGACTTTGAAGGCGTGAACAGAGTAATTGACTTTTTAATTCATCTTTGCAAGGAAAAATGATGTATGTTGCAAAAAGAAGGAAATTATTCCGAAACCTGGAGGTGAGGATATCGGTATGATAGCGGTATTATAAAGCTTCTAAAATAACTCTTTTTAATGATTTCACAGAAAAAATGTTTCTGATTTTTATACTTTACACCTATTTATTTCAAAATTGAAATTTCTCATAAAATTTCAACAAACAAGACATTTACAATTTATGGTATTCGATCCAAAGTCTGTTATCTATTTTATCTGTATATTTTTACGAAGAGTATACAAATAAAACGATTGAAATAAAATTCATTTTTTTTACGAAGGGAAATATTGAAAAAATATTATTTCAAATTTATGTACATGTATGAAAAGTGCACTAAAAAATTGTTTGAATTCAATTTGTATTATAACTGAATACATATATAAGTTAGGAAAAAGCTTATCCGTGATAAAAAAAAAAAAAGCGGTCGATATACTTGTTCACAGTAGCTGTTTAAACTGAACAAAAACTGAATATGGATGAAAATTTCAATCTTTGTCTTAACTTTTGTTAACCAAATCAATACACAACATAATTTTTTACTAAAAATATGTCTAATAATGATCATTCGTTGTTTGAAGTTTTCGAGTAGAAAATTTGAATTACGAAAGTAATTTTTTATGGCATATGCAATTTTGAATGCTAATTTTCTTGTCAGAAACGCTTAGCCTCAAATGTGATCTCCGGGGAAATAATATAAGTCAGTAGTCAACTTTATGCCAGTTGAATTTAAACTCTCGCAATGGGCACTTCAGTTTAATAGATGTTCTTAAATTTACAATCGAATATTAATAAAGTTTAATCATTCATAAATTAAATACGGAAAATTGAAGATATATATTTATTAATGTATTTACGGCAGCTTCTATGAAAAGCCACAACAAAATTAATAACTTATTTTAAATTATTTCGCAGGAGAAAACTAAAAAATTATTCTATTGCTCGAGAGCACAAATAAGATAAGTTTTACGAGGGAATAATAACAGTCATATAATTACGCCAGACATTGGAAATGATATATTTATGGTTAGCGATTTAAAACTTTCTTTTTGCGTCTTTCTACGAAATAGTAAATCTCATAACTTTCAGCGCTTCTTTCATCCAACGATGTTTAACTATTATTAGCCTCATTCAATGTCGTTCTACTCAATCAACTTTCCTAAGCTACTATAATAACCGCTCTTATAGTAATTTATGTGAAGTCGTATTACAGTTGACCCCGAGCCACACGCTTACGTACGAATTTGATAAAACGTCGAAAGAGTGCATTGCGGATAAGTGGAAAGAGCAAGCGTTTGAAACTATGTAAAAATATAAGATCGGTTTTAAAAGACTTTCAAAGGGACAGATGTTGCAAGTAAACGACATTAACGCGATAATTGATGCGCGAGCGAGTGAGAAGCTCATTGATTCTCGCTCGTGACGCACCGCGTAGGTGGAAGTGAGCCAAAACAAAGGAGATTATACTGCAGCGGCAATGAATGCGCCACCTTTTGTCGTCGATCTCGTTTTCCCTTTCTTCGTATCCTTGAGTTCGTTTATCGCAGACGCAAACTGAAACCATCTCGTCCCGGTTTTCAGAAATTCTATGAAGAGCCTCGTTGTGTTACACTGTTGAGTAATTAATTTAGGAGGAAATGCTTAATGTAGATCGGTCGGATTAAATAAATTTGTTCACTGCCTATTTTCTTTGTGTAAAGATAAAGTTGAATATTACTATTACTATCGCTACTATTGTTGTTTTTATTATTTTATTATTATTTTTAAGGTTGCTCGTATATTTTTTAGTGCAAATTTTAATCTTTATATGAACAAACGTTCTTTTAATATTATGTTATAAAACTATAAAAATGATAATTGTAGATGATCGCTCGTTATGAAATCATATTTTAGATAATTCTTTCCTGAATCGTCATCGTAAAAAAGTTTGTCTGATATCGTTTTAATTATAAGTAAACTAAAAATTTATGAATGCAACGTTAAAACGTAAAGTTCTTTATAACAAACATTATCGAATAAGCTGAAGTTTTTTTAACATTAGCACCATAATTTTTTTACTTAGTTTCCATTAAAAGTCCAATAATTATTTATTTTATATCCGTTTAGAGAAGAATTTTGTTAACTGATCTCATTTATGAGTCAATTCATGTAAAAAAAGTAACACCGGAGTGTTCGATTAAATATTAAATTTATCGCATATTTCTTAAAATAAAAAGATAGATGAAAGGAAATTAAAATTCTCTTTGTTTTCGCGTAAAGTTTCAAAACCTGAAAAGATAATCAATACATAAACCGTTTTACGTGATTGAAGTCGACATATAAAACGGTATGATGAAATTCAATTTCCTTGTGCATACTAACATTTAGATTCCAAGAATATAAAATAAAACAATCTAAATTAAGACCATGAATTTTTAAATAACCCGTTCAATTTTATTAATTTAGAATAATAATTATAATATTTTCATCAAATTATTTGGAGGTAAAAAATTCTTATATTTAAATATAAGTGCATATTAATATTAGCGTGTTGTTTGAAACATGTGCGCGCGCGTGAGTGTGAGTATTCACTCGTCTGAATTTATATACGCACTCAAAATTAAGTAAAGAATTATTTTTACGTAAAAATAAAAATTCTACATAAAATAAAGATGTGAAAATAATGTTTTAAGACCAATATGACTACTAATTTAACAACTTCTATTTTTATATCTTAAGTTGAAAAGAAATCTATTCTTTACATTTTTTATTTGAAAACGTAACAAGAATCGAACATTTTCAAATTAATATCTTGAAAAAAATTTTTTCAAACTTAAGGGCTTTAAAAATATAATTGGTAATTTCTTTTATAAGAACATGTACTTTACGCAAATTCGTTTATCAGCTCAATTTTAACTTCTTTCATATTGTAATCCTTTTTGCATGCTATAATTTGACGAGGCGGTATAAAAACCGCGTCAAAAAGAGCAGCGCGTCGAGAAAATAAAAACCTGCCGCTTTTTATCTTCTGGTGGCACGATACGTGCGGGAACGTTTCGCCTGCGCTTCTACTATTCTGACTCTTTCTGAGAAGCCTTATATCTACCCTTAGAATCCTTAAACCATCGCGATTTCAGCCGAGAAAACCCCCATCGACGCAATTCGATATTTTCCCATATCCGTTTCTACAAATCTGGGTGTATCGGCCGGACGGAGACGACTTAATCTTACAGTTTCCGCAGGCCAATCTGTCGCATGACGGATCGGCGCATGTCAACTTGGTATTTTTAAGTATTCATCAATTTTTTATACATTCATGTATCATAACTCAAATTATAGTCTATCCCAAAACAAAATATTTGAAAGTATAAATTATTTAATCTTTAATCACATGTAAAATATCCCTCATTGATACGTATGCATCAATACTAAAATATGAATCGACTCCGATTTCTTCCTTATTTCTTAATTTTTCTTAAAAGGTATTCGCTATTGAGTTATGTATATTAAGTTTATATGCAGGTTCGTACATAGGGACGCGCGCGCTCGTGTACACACACAGATGCGTGCGCGCGCGCGCACACACAAAATATATTCCATATTTCTTTAGTTTATTTAGTTCTTGAATTAATGTAAATTTTAATTGCAACAAATTAATTTTATGAAAAAAAAATCTCAAACTTCAAACACTACGAAAATATTTGTACATCATCTTTGAATGTACAGAAAAGGTAATTTTTAAAATTATTTCATTTCTTAAATAGATATTCGTATAATTATAGTGTTATTATTCTAGTGTTGAATTAATTAATCGACCAATAATTACTAATTAAATAATATGTCATCAATTCTGTATTAATATTTTCTTCTGAATGTCTATAATTTAAAATTATATACTGAGTAAAATGATCATTTTCATTTACATACTTGTATCAACATTTTATAATTCTGTATTATGTAAATTTTATTAAATAAAAACAATTCTCTTATTAAAAATGTACACTGTATTCTTTGGATATATAAATAATTTTTTTTTGATAATTTAGGAATAATTTCATTTAGTATAGCATTTCTATATACATAAATGCACGCAACGGAATCCTTTCCAAATTTCATTTATGAATATGTAAACATGAAAAAAGTAGTTTTTAAGATATATACTCATAAACTAATCAATGTTAATATATAAAATGCAATGCCTTTATTCAAAACTTTTCTTGTGTGTACAGCGAAAGGTATTATATCAAAAGGAAATACATAATTATACATTATTTGGATACACTTGGAATATATTGTTGCGCCGTTATTATTTTAAATCAGAATATTTTAAATTATCATTTTATAACAGTACTAATTATTTGTAACGATATATAACATTTTATATATTCTACAAATTAAAATACTTTATGACTTAAATAGAAAATAAAAAAATCTTTTTATGATAAATTTTTATATCATAAAATAATTTTATTTTTATTTTTCAAATTATCTATGAAATTTGTTTTTTAAGAAATCAAACTAGTATTAATTTAAAAAATATTTATCGGTATATATATATATATATATATATATGTATACATTTAGGATTAAATGCGCATGTCAAAATAATTATATAAAAAAATTATATTTATGTTAAAGTAATTAATTTGATATAAAACAATTTATTAAAATATATTTTTTATTCATTCTTCTTTTTTACATTCATTCGATCAAGGATACTAATGATAATTTGATGTATTTAAAGTTATTAATATAAAAGTATTTTTGAATTTTATTATAAATAAAAAAATCGTAATAAATAATTTTTATTTAAATCTTCAAAGAAAAAAATTTTCATTTCATAAATATTTACCTTAAAATATGAAGCAAAATGTGTGTCTTATTAGTTGCTTTAATGTTGCTAGCAAAAGCAGGATTAGCAATACCTTTTAGCTTAAATTACTAGTTTTCTATTTACAAGTTTAGCAGTGTAAAAGCACAAGCATGTTTAAAGCAATGATTCATAAAATCTCTGAATTTAGTCGAATGAATACAATTCTACAGCAAATAAAATTTATTGTATTAAACTTCGGCGTTTAAATAATAGTATTTATTTTATTTTAGATTTTTTATGAATATCAATGAGGAAATATTTTTTATAATATTGATACTAAATAATAAATTATTTTTTTGTATGAATTATAACTAAAATATTGAGTTTCATCCCTTTTTGAAATAATTTATGGTATATCAAGTTTCCTTATCCTTAAAAATAAATACATTAATACTTAATGATAATTCTACGTTTATGTGTGCGTATGAATGGATTTAAATTAAAATTTAAATATTAAAAATTTTGTAACGCTTTAATAACGTTCCATTTATGTATATATATTAAAATTTTATGATTAATAATTGATAGAAAATTAATGTGATAATAAAAATATGTACAAAATGCAGCACTACTTTATTCAATCGAAAAGGTAACACATTCACAATTTTTCCGGAATGCTCCTTTTAACTACACTAATATGATACCTATCCACTCTTTTCTTTGTATTATATTTCTACTAAAAACAGATTTTAAATTAAAGTAAAAATTTATGTACGTTGTTACGTATAAGATATTTACTATTTATATGATAAGATTTATATTTATAAGGTAATATATTTATGAACTCCAATAATATTGAAAAAATATCTTCAACGTTTGCTTAACATCCTTATGGTATTCAAGTAATCTTTACTGATTAATATTCAGTACCCGAGTGTACCTTAACTGAATCCGTCATTTAATTTGTTTTCAGTATTCTAGCTTAAAATAAAGAATATTGTTAAATATAATAGAGTTTAAATTAACATAAAATTAATTTACTTTAATAACATGGAATATAAATACCATATTTGTACACAAAAGAATGTATATATATATAATATAATATATATTATATATATTTGTGTGTATGTGTACCTTGTTACTATCGCATATTCTATCACATACCATTATATACCAATATATAACGAATTTTTAATTATCTATTATTTTTATCCTTTTAAAAAAACTTCCGTAGAGAATAATTATTCCTTCGCAATGGGCAGTTATAATAACGAAACTAACAGAGTAACATAAACGCATTAACCATTAACAAACACCAAATAGTTTTAAATATATCTGCTTATACTTCATTGCATTAGACCAAAAGTTTGTTGACTAAAGTTTGCTCAGTTATTATTTAACAATTACCTATATATTGAAGTTCCCTGGACTGTACATATATAATGAATAGCTGTAGGAGCTGCAAAATTTATTTGCAAATCAATGTATTATTAGCAGACAAAACTGTGCTTACGTTGCTGACTAAGTGAAACAAGGACTGCAAGTACATACGATTTTTAGTGCTACTATAAACAATATGCAAATCATACTCATAAGCAACAATACTAAATGAGATAAGAGTCTACTAAAAAAATAAAATGGAACAGACACTAATAAAATTTATTCGTAACTCTCGATAATTTTTATAAATTTTAATGCAATAATTCAGCGTTACTGTTCGATTTATGTAGATATAATGTTTATTTAGTCATAATACTTAATCAAACATTATTATACAATTTTACAATTGTAAATTATTTAAATTAATAATAAATTTTTCAAAATATTTCATAGTTAAATATAAAAATCAATATTACTTTAATAATTTATTAATGCCAATAAAAATCTTGATTGCAAGTACGATTAAAAAGTACTTGTGGTAAAAAATGTACCAAACTTATATTTGCTGAATGAAGTTTCCCTGCTTGAATCTTTTGACATTTTTTCTAAATAATCATAAAGTTCTTTATAAAACCTTCTTTGGTAACCCTTTTTTTAATTATTTTTTTTAGAAGTATTTCCTTTAGCTTATCGCCTGCAACTTCTTTTAAATTTCACTTATCAACCGAAATCTAAAAATGTAACTAATAACGTTCGCAAAAGTTCTTTTGTGGACTCCTGCCACTAATTTCCACACGCGCCGTTAATTAAAATTTATCTAAAAATATAAAATTAATTTAAATATATTTGGATTTTTGCGTGCAATAAATCTTATAATCCTTCGATAATATAATTATAATAAATTATTAAGCTCTTGCTGAGAACTTCATTACAGCTTTAAGTATTAAATTTCATATTGTAAATAAAAAATAAAATACATTTTAAATTAATCAATTGAATATTAATTTTTACCAATAATATTGATTCTTATAATTGTTTTAATTAATATTTCAATAAAATTATTAAAAAATATATGAAAATATAATGTTATTGGTTATTATAAAAATTTTAGTTAAAATAATGAATTTAAACTTCGAAATCTTAATGATTGCAGGCACAATGAATTTTCTACTATTTTATTATTCTTGATGTAATTATGAAATGATAGCCAATCATTCGTAGTTTTAAGATTCTCTCCCTCTTCAAAGATTTATTTAATTGATAAGTGATTAGTCGATAAGATTTCATTTTACACTTAACTTTTAGTTCACCTCATTTTTTTATTAGTTTATTTGCAACTCTCTGTACTGATATTTTAATAACTGCCTAAGTTGCTGTTTTCCTCGATTACTTAAATTATTAAAGTCTTTCATGGTGATTCCTATAGTTTAGTAAACTTTTGACGACTGTTTCTTTTAGTTTAAAATTTATATGCTTTAAAGTATTGATGTTAAACTTTCACTTCGTGTTAATTTGTTTTCTATAAGAATCTAAATCAGAAGAGCGAATTTCGGTACTCAAACATTTGATGTTTCTTATCATTTTGATACATCCATCGTTAATCTGGATGTGCTTCTATTTCATCACTGATCTTATGCAATCCCTCATACATAATCTGAATCTAAATTCTCGACTATTTGTATAAAAGAGAAATGTATGCTCTATTGTCACTCTCTTAGTACCACTCTTCTCACATGCACTAACTTGCGCTGCATATTAAAAAACTAGAATTCTAACTAGTGTTTGTTTTGCTCTCAACTATGTTACAGTATCATATACTTAATATTCACGCGCTTTTTAAATGATTGATGTCATGTTTTCCTGGGACAAATTTGTCTGGATGATACTCGTATATTATTTTATGTATTATTTTTAATATTCATATAACGTAATATGTCGAATAAATGCAATATTTATTTTATTTATATTTAAACATTGATTTAAATTTTAATTTATTTATAATTTGCAATTATAGTTAATTGGTACATAATAAATTGTGTTAAAGTTAAAACAAGGAGATATGTTTGGATACTAAGATTTACATGTTTCTAACACTTTTACTTTTTTATTATTCCTTTTTCGATAAACTTAAAATTCACGAATTCAGAGAAATATCTAGCATATGTTAAGTAATTATTTTACTTTTTAAAAGAAAATTTTAACTATGTATACAGATGTATATAGTTAAAAGTTCATTTGTATTGTTGAGCTACTTTATCTTTCGAGTAACCATATTATGCCTTAAAATAAGCAAAATGTGACGTAGATTAAGAAAATAATTGATAAATATATTTTATATAGAGCATAAAGAAACATCCCAGACATATAATCTTTTATACGAATTAACTTTAGAGTAAGAAATGAAATTAAATACGATGTTTATTTTAATTTACTACTTTAAAGTCTATTTAATTCTGTTTTATTTTTATAGTTTTCTTTTGTACATAAAAAATACATATAGATACTGTTTTTTACGGATTATGTGACTTATAATCGGACTTGATATATAGTCAAAAATTTTTTCTAATATAACTGATATTTTTTTCTGAAAAAATATTACTTAAAAACTATAGTGAAATATTTATTAATGTAAGAAAACGAGTAGTTATGCTTCGAAAAAATTTAATAATTTAAATTTTAGTTAAATGAATTTAAATAGAAATCAAAATAAAAGATACCTGATATATTACGTTTAAGATTAGTAACAACAGTAATTTTATTCGATATATTTTTGTTTTATTTTTTCATTCATAAGCACAAATGTATGTTTAACAGTTGTTTGAAAACTTGCCTAACTTCTTTAATTTAATATTTAATTATCTTTTAGCATGTAGTAAATTATAATTATGATTTCACTTAGATGCTTTAATAGGCAAGAATAACCATCTAGTAAAAAATTTTATATGAAAAATTAAAAACAAAATAAAAATAGAATTTAATAATAGTATCATAATTATTAAAAGAAGAAATAAATGATAATCACAATAAATACAACTTTTATTTAGAAACTTATTTAAAATATCATTTTGTAAATACAATAATCTATTAGTTAATGTTAAAATTTAAGTTAGTTAAGCAAAGCCAAGAGATCTGAACAAAACAGATACTTCAACGAGACAATAGATATGAACTTCCATAAATAGAGATTAAAAATATGTAAAATATTAAAATTCTAAACGACAGCGTGAATTTAAAGAAAGACTGTAAAAAATGTATGGAAAAGAAGTTATGGAATTAAAGCTTAGGAATGGAAAAAAGAGAAAACTGTAAAAATGCAAACATCAAAAAAGATAATTGCAAAACACAGAACATAATACGACTTGATAAAAACTATGTTGCACTTTTCTATTTGAAATCTTTTATAGACCTTTTTCTGTTTGTTTAGAAATGTCCTGTATTCACTGTAATATATATGTTTTCGTTTCTATATTTCTTTAAGCAATAAATTTTGTTTTATTTTATTTCTTTTTGTAGTGTATTTTTACGCAATTTTTTTATGTTCTAAAAGTGTAACTTTTTTAAGTTAGAATTTTTTCTTTGTAGATCAAATAAAATGCAAATAAAAATTCCTTTTTTTAAAGTGATTAAAAATTTTATAAATTAATTAGAATAATTGTCTACTTATTCTAAATGAAAATATAAAAACAACCATATATTGTTATTCGTAGAATGCGTGTAAAATTAAACAAATACTAAACAAAAATGTCATTTTCAATTGGTAATGATCGTCAAAAAAATTTAGAAATAAAATTTTTATATCTTTAACAGGCAATAGTAAAATTAATAACAAAGACTGATGTATTTATCAAATAACCCAAGCGACTTTTAGAATAATTAACAATTTAAATATAGACATTTGAAAATTTATGTGTATTATAAAGAAACGGAAAATTTTTTTTAAATCCGAGCTCAGAGCAATTTTAAATAAATGAGTGAAAAATTTTAGAATTTTTTCAACAATGCATGAATCAAGAAAAAAAAAGCATTACTTGTACTGAAAGGCAAAACTAATTTCGACGCCATCTCACTTTACTCTTTTTTACTCTGTTCGGATACCTATACATCTATTCTGGTATATGTATGTTTTTCTTCTATACTTTTGCAGTGGTTCGCCATATCCACTGCGAGTAGGTCAGCGTCGTAATTTCAAATTTTGTTCTTTTACAACGGAACGTACATTAGAGCCAAACTATTGAGGAAAGCAAGGATGAGAGAGCGAGAAAGAGAGAATGAAAGAAAGAGTGCAGTGGTACACAACATTATATCATCCACTTTTATCTTGGCCGTCCCAAGTCAGACGGCGGCGACGGCTCATTCGACGATGCGTTTTTCGCCTTGTACTCGGGTGCGAGGCTGACTTTTTTGACGGAATGCAATGACTTCCGGTTGGTTGCCGGAAGGAAATTCCTCTCGAGGTTTATATGATCTGTCTTTTCTTCGCTGCTGTCTTTAGCTTCACTTTTTTCTACCCTCACTTTAAGATGAGTTTAATTCGCAGTAGGAGAATGGTACGTTTTTATTTAAGAGAATTTTTATTGCCCTTTCTGCTTCAAAATCTTAAGTTGTTTATGGTGTATGAAAAATAAGTCGTGTGTAACTTTTTTAAGGCTTCCGAAAGATATTAAAATTTATAATAATATATAGTTTTGAGAAATTCTTTAAAAACATTCTACGTTTTTATAATAAAATAAATAAAAATGATGTTTTATAGTAATTTTATTAAAAATGATTCTTATTTCATTAATTAAGCAACTAATGGTGAAATAAAATTTATTTAAATTAAATTATAAATAAATTCTCCAAGAATGGCTTTATACTTTCATAAAAATATATTTACTGAAAATTATAAATTTCGTCTTTAGACAAATGTAATTCTACTTACATCAAAGCGAATTCAAAAATCTTTTACTATGTTTATGGTTTCAATAAAAAAAAAGAAATTAGCTTTTTATTTTACGCAGAAAAGCTTTATCAAAAAATCATCTCACACGACGAATAAATAAATGTATTAATACTACGTGATATAATTTAGAATAACATTTTTCTATTAGAAATTATTTATTTAACAATTTAAGTTCGTTTTATATTATAAAATTTGGATAAATAAACAACTCTTTTATTATAAATAAGATTACTTTCATTAAAAATAATTCAACTTTTTATTTTTAGTTTTTTTTAAATATGGAAATATGAAAATATTTTGAAAAATAAGAAGAATGGTAAATTAAAAATTATGCAGTGAATGACAACAATAAAAAAATATACAAATAAAACATGAATATAATTATGAATGCTAATTAGTACTGTAATATGTCAAATGGAAATTTTACATTACCATTTTATTTGCAAATAATCTCTCATTTGAATATTGTTTTTGGTTTTTTTCTAGTTTTCCGTGTACGCCATTTTATAATTTTTTTTATTCTTAATACATTTTTGCTAAATTAGATTTTTTTTTTAATTGTATCCATTTTCTCTAATTTTCAATTTTGAGGCCTAACTTTCGTTTTGATCTTGCTAGAGATATTTTATTTTAAAATTTTCAGCTTTATCTCCGATATTTCTTAATAAGCACTATTTCAATGACCTTAAAATATTGGAAAAAATATAGAACTGCTTTATCTCTCCATTGTATTTAGTTTCATATTTTTCGCTCCTTTTATTTCATTTTACTCTAAATATTTCTTTAGTGCTGTAATTTCTAACACTATAGATTAATTTTTTGTTCGTATTTCGTAAGAATCCGACTCACATTAAAGTGTCAATAATAATTATGATAAATTAATAAAAAAATAATTACTAGAAATAATGTCATTCGTGTATCTTATTTATTATTTAGTAATATTCCTAATGCCTCATTTTATTTCAGTTATCTTGCTTTAAAATTTTATAGTCGTATAAGACGACAGATTTTAAATTTCCATTTATAGAGGTCATATTATTAGCGTCATGATTGATATCATCGTAATCTAATTGTGGTCCGTCAACCATCTCATATATATCTTCTTTCTTTTTATTATTACTCTTCATTACTTTTATGCTCATAAAATTATAAATAAGAAGGATAAACTTTTTAACATCTGTATAAACTTCGTCTTTCGTCATACGATTTATAAACTAAATTATATTATAGCATCTATAAATAAAATTAATTTTAATATATCTTAATTTTTTTTTCTTTCTTTCCATGGAATTAAATTTTTTCAACCAAGAATTAAATTAAATTAAAATTGATGTATTATGTCATAAAATTGCTTTTTAATAAAAATTTTCAATATTGAACACTTACCAGCTATTTTAAAGTACATACCATTGATACGCAACAATATTTTATAAGAAGAAAATAAGTTATTTTTTAATATATTAAAATGGTATGTAAAATACTTCGTTTTGAATGAAATGTCATAGAGATTGGAATAATTATTAATTTTCAAAACTAGTATTTTTCTATCTTATTTTATCATAATTATTCGGCTATTAGTTGAGCACTCATTGCAACTTCTGTTTTCTAATTTTTTTTAACCAAAAATGTTACTAATAATTCAACTGCTTCAATCTTTTTAAATATTTAATTCATTAGCGTAAATACATCGTCTAATTCGTTTACATTTAAATGTTTATTATCTTCGATAAGTTATTAAAAAATATTTAAAATATCTTTCATATGGAGATTCAACTCAATGCACGTATAATAAAAATTATTATTCTCCGGGTGAATTTCTATCAATTTTATATTATTTGATGTTATAATATAATTTTGAAGTTTCTTCTGAAACTATTCAAAATTCCGCACTGTTTACTACATTTTATTTCATTTAAATGTATAATTAACTATTGCTTATAACTGGGAAGTTCAATTATAAGTCAAACTAGTAAATGTAATATTTTATTTTTCCAAAGTTTCGACGTCGTGATCGTTGCCATTTCAAATTTAATCAACTCACTGATTGGTAATTAAATCTTTAATAGTAAACTTACTACAGATATTTATGTAATATCTAATGGTAAATTAATTAAGCGAGTATGATGCGTCAAACTAATTGGAAATCTGTTATTTGATATTTCAAAACATAAGTTCTTATCTTGCTATTGTTTTCCAATTAATTCGATTTATTTTTTAATTTTTATTTAAACATGTCATATAAATAAAGCTGAATATCTTACAAGTAAATTATTGTCAGATTCATAAAATCATTTACAGTTATATGAATTTTAAATTATTTATTAATGTATAATACCAAATATATTAGCAATGGTCTATAAATTTGAAGCAAATAAACTATCCCGTTAAAAAGCTTAATTACAGTATTATAATCGCTCTTAAAAAGCATTAATAAGAAGGTAAAAAGTTTTATTTTATATCTTATAAAATATACATCGAGTTAACTTTAATAAATAAAAATTAATTCCTTAATTAAAATCTTTTTTGAATCTAAAATTTTTACAAGTATGTCGGTTATTAGAACCCATATACCTGTAAATAATGTAAATTAGAGTTGTAAAGCGTAAACGTAATTTAAGAAACTTTTTCGTATTGCACTACATTTACGTACGCAAATATAATACACACTTTAGCATCTACGCGAATTTAACTGTGGAGATATTTCCGGCGGCAATGTCGATAACAGTGATAATAGCGCACTGCTTGCGTAATAACTCGATGCTCTCTAGAGGCATTGCATGATATCAGAAGTCACCGATAATAAAAATAAAAATACAAAGAAAGTATGTATTTTGTGTAAATTATAACGTGAAATTACATATTTTATTCTACTTTCCATTTTTGTACGCAATAATAACCTACAGGCAAGTATAAATATAACTTGATTACAATAATTGTGTAACTATCCTGGCTTTTACCAATTTCCATTACGTTTTTAACCACTTTTCTAAGCTTCGATTTTAATCATCTTTAAATTATTCAATGGCTTTTAAACTGTGTTTCATTATGTAAGAAAATATTTGCTTTTATAAATCAATCATACAGAATACGATTAAGTATTTAATTTTTCAAATGCACTAGCCGATTTACCGATGTCATTTATGTCTTATAAGGTATAAAACAATATTATCAATATTGCTCATAAATTATTGCTGATGCAAGCTATTTTCTAAATTGTTGACTTCAAAACGGAACTTTCGATTAAATTTAAATTGAAATGTGTGCTGAAAATCGATCGGATTTCCATCTGTTCCGCAAAACTTGATACTCTCGACACTCATTGTCCGCATTTGCGATTTCGGATATATCCATTCAGGTACTGAGCGAAAACTGCTAAATCGGATTTCGTCGGTTATTCGCACGCCGTTCTTAAAAGGGCAATTTCTTTTTTCATAGGTGACAAAGATCGTGCGTATATTTGATTTTGTCCCAGTTTGCAATACGCGAAGTATTTTAAGCGTTAGGAGTTTTGTTCGTGAAGTTTAACAATCTTGATTTTTTCTACCTCTAGATGGTGTGGCATTAGACCTTTGGGAGTAGCTTTTTAAGGATATTGTGACGTTTTTATTTCACCCCCTTCTGAAAATTCGATAGGAAAGTTCCGGAGTACAGGAAAAGGCTTGGTTTACTGGCATATCGACAAAATAATAAAATAAATTGCACGCTTGAAAATCAGCTCTTTACTGATTACTATGGCCCTTCATCGATTCAATACAACAGTTAGATAATAAGCAGGGGTTTTAGTTACTTTTAAGGTAATTTTCCGCTGAAAGTCTTATTTCATAGCTGTAAAAACTATTCCAGACGATTGGTATTAATTAAATGCCACGTTTAGAGTTACTTTATTATGGGAATTTTATTGATATTAATAATTTTAGGAAAATATTCAATACTTTATTCGCCTTATTGTATAATTATTATTAAATAGGTAATTAGTAACAAATTAAAAATTTTTCTAGATTCTAGAATAAGTGAGTTAAGTTACAAAAATTTTGTGAAACGAATTGTGTTTTTCTATCGAACTTAATTTAAACGAAGTTTCTTTTTCTGGTTCTTATACAAGTCATAAGACTGGTTAAAACCTAAAATGATAGGTAGTTACAAGTTGGTATATAGAAAATTCCATTGATAACTACGTACCTATTTATGTACATACGTATAGGTTATTCTGGGCCACGAACAACGCGAACGTAGTAAATAAATAGCATAAAATAATTAATAGGACTCACGACTATTAGAGTAATTTCTGTTGTTGTTTAGCTAAAACAGTTAAATCTATTTTTAATGCACTAGGACTATTATCCATACACTGAGAAGCAGATCAAATTGAAAAAAGATAGGCGTATATCATCATCCCCTTAGTCGATGGAAATTGTAAGTTAATTACTGTAATCTTATCGAGGCAAGAAAGCGAAAAGCACCGGAACAGCAGTCGGTAGGGTACAATAAACTCCTCGCAAGTGTCTGCCTCTCCGTAAAATCGAAAAACACTCAGTAGTTGTCTCCCTTCCTGCCTCCTCCTTCGCCTTGTTCTCCTTTTCCGTGGCCTCGTTCATCTTCACTTTTCCGTGAAGCCGATCGACATCTGCCCGTCAACGTATCGGCGCTCTGTCTCTCCTTTGAAGCTCTTTCGTTTTGCGATTATTAAATTCACGTGGTCGGAAATCGACGTGTCGGATCTCGTTCGCCGACCCGCGAGACCTCATTTCTGCTCCTCTTCGGGTTGCTCTTCTTTCCTCGCTTATCCTTGAAAAAACTCGGCGAATAAGAAAGACGGAAGTGGGACAGTGGTACTTTTATCTTTGACACCGCAATTCACTTTACGGCTTCCTCATCTTTGCAAGTATGTGCTGTACTGGCTTCCTATACTGAGCGTGTGATTTCTTTCTAACGCGAACCCCTGTTTTTTAGCTTTAATTAATTCTCTTGAGGTAACTGTTCAAATGTCGACACAATATTCTTGCGAATAAAAAGTTTAGCTACCAAAGAGCTAGGAATTGTGCTCGTTATTTGTCAACGACAACTCCTGAGTAATAGGCCTGCGTGCAACAGCCTAATATTATCCATATATCATAATATATAATCACAAATATTTCTTGTAATTGGAAAATTGAAGAATTACGAGAATTTGATATCATTTTGTAATGAAATTCGGTTTCTACTGCTGCACAAATTTATACCGCAAGTAAATTCAAGTGTTTTTTTTAAATTAAATTAAATACGTGCATTGCTTTACGTTGATGTAGTAATTCGTTACTATATTTTATCATTTTGTGAAGAAACAGATACATATAAGCTATACGTATAAATTAAAATACTATAGTGTTAACTTCATAAAAATTTAGGCACACATGTGCTCCCTTTACTTCTTACACTCACTTTATCAGTATTTTTATATTTTATGAATTAATCTGCATAAATTTTATACTACAATCTGCTCACATATTACAGCATTTCTATTAAGAAGACACGCATACTAACTCTAAAAAGCATCCGAATACACACAAATAATAATCTTTTCCAAATTTTATATAAAACTATAAATTCAGTATCTAAAATCAATCAGCCAATTGATTTATCTGTATTAACTGCCTTTTGATTAAAACTCATAAAAAGCTCTCTTTGAAGATCGCGATGAAATCTTTAAATTCAAACTTTAACCTTTCTAATTAAGATTTCTGAAATTAATTTAAATTCATGAAATTCCAAGTTAATGCGAATCGGTTCACACACATATCACTATAATTAGTAAGGTGAGTTTGTTTCGTTTCTAGAATGAGATTGGAGATCAAAAGCCAACATCCAGCTAAAATTAGTTTGAATGAAATCTGTTGCGATAATTTTTTCTGAAAGAAAATATTATTTGTCAACTGGAAAATTTTAAATGCAGGCATCAGGAATTTATATGATTATAAAATTATCAAGCTTATTAAAGTTCGTTAAACTTAATACATAATTATTACACTACGATCCCTATATTACAAGGTAATTACGTCATAAATACCGTCTTCTAAAGAGAAAATCAGATAAGCTGTATACTAATACTACAAAAGAAATAATACTTTTTATGCAAATATTATAAATTTGTACTGATAAAATGTATATGTGCATATATCTAAAATAAAAATTAAATAACGCTAAAAATTTTTACGTTAATTCAAGAATAAAAATTCAAATCGTGTACGTTTCGAAGCTTACGCATTGACTTTACAAAATCACTGAACGTGAATGCATTCATTTTATAAAAATGCATTATTTATTTGAAAAAGAGTCATGTCGATGAGAATATTTTCTTTTAAATAGAACACGTATTGGAGACTGTAACAGTCGACTAAAACTTCAGTGGATTCTTTTTATATTTACTCAATGTTTTACTTCGATATTGACGAGTACCTGTCTTTCTCTTATCGTTTCTCTCACTCACTTTTCTCCTTATTTCTCTTTTCGTCTGTCCTGCGCTTATCTCTGATTTCACTCTTTTCTATCTTTGTTTAACTTGTAGCTTGAAATTCGTGCTATTGAATTTTTTTACGCGATAGCTTTTTGTCCAACTTTATAAAAATATATTCGAATGAAAATAGTCTCTATAATCTCGATTTTTATGAATTTCATTGAACTTTTCAAATCTTTTCTGTAAAACTTTTTTTCATCAAATACTTCAGTTTTCATTAAAGGTTAGTTAATGAAACCGTAAAAAGTATCCTTTGATTTGTCAAGATAAACACAATTCTAATTGGCTTCTGTATATGTTTTTCTGTAACGTACGTAAGCAAAGGCTAAATATTCTTACTATACAAGAAAACGTGAAATTAAGTTGCGGAGTATAAATATTAACCACAAAAGACTAAAAATTTATTTATTTTTGTCTTTGCATTTTAAATAATATTTTTTGAAATCGAAATAATAAATCTTATCTTCCGAATAATAAATTTCATTATTAATCATAGTCAAAAAGCTTTTCATATTTTATCCCGTATATTGACGAAGTTTAGAAATCGATAATTGATTGCTTGTACACCAACGCCTACGTATTTAAAATCTAGGTTGCTCTCCCGAAAATATAATTTAACGCGTAAATAAAATGATTGGTGCATTTTAACAACGGACTATTATTCGATAAAAACAAAATGCATAGGTCAATATGCATAAATTTAATGTATACCAAGAGCTGAAAGTGGATTTGGTCATACGCACGTATGTACGTAGCAATCATTTAAATTCAACTTCAAAAGAAATATTGCCTAAACAAATAGAGAAGCGCAGATTTTGGAAATTTAAGCATACGGGTGTTATACATCGTAAGCATCCTGCTATAAAAACAATTGAATTTTCATAGTTTGTTGAAGTTGTTTTATAAAAAACAAGGTAGGACGACAAGCTGGACGATCTTCGCCGATCGCGCGATCGCGTAATCGCTGCGACATTCACTAGTTTATCTAGTGAGCCTGAAGCAAAGAACTCTCTGTAATCATATTGGTGACGTAGACCACGCTCAAGTTCTTCGACAATGGATTCATGCAAATTCGAGTCTCCAATATGTTGGTACATTTCGATTTCACGCTCGAAACGAATCCGTTCTCGCGCGTAAAAGTGATCGTAAACTAAATCGGCTAACGGAAATATTTTCACATCGACGAACAACATCGCAATGTCGCCGAATTACAGTGAAGTATTAGAGTAGTAATCGAAATTTTAAATTTAAAATTGGATTTATGCGCGAACGACTGTTTCGCTAGTCATACCGTATCTTCGAGCTAAGCCACAAAGATGATTTTACATATTTTCGAGCAAATTTTTTAGTACAATAATTTAATTAGTTTTAAATTACTTTTTAGCTTTTATTTTTTAATTCAGATGAGTCGTTTGTTAGAGTAAGATATCTGTCGAATAGCAGTAATTTTTCAAAATGTTTTATCGCTACTCGTTAATTCTCAACTTCTATAAGATTATAATAATTTAAAGACAGGTTTTTCAATATAAGGTTGGCACTAAAAAATAAAGTAATAGATCAAAAATTAATGTTTTTTTATTAATAAATATATTAGGAGTGAAACGAATTATAATTGAATATTAATATCATGAAAAAAATATTTAATTTCGGTTTCTATACATAAAAAAATATTAATTTTATAGTATATGGATTATAGTAAATATATGTTTTGAGTATTTCAATACGTTTTCATATTATATTTTGTTTTTATAATGTATACTTATATACGAACTCTCAAATTTGTCTGATATTGAAATATGATATAAATACTCTCGGGATCGGACTTTAAAATATAAAAGTTATAAAGCTTGTAATAAAATTAATATTGTATGATATAGTACTTATATTGAACCCGCAAAAATTTTGATATTGGTATTTCTCAAGTGTAAAGTAGTTTAAAGTCTAATTATCAAAAGTACATAATCAGCATAAGTGCATATATAAAATTGCATCGCAAAAAAATTAGTAAAAATAATCCTACCGATTCATTTTATTCATTTTACAACTCGTGATCTATTATATATTTTACATTCATTTCACTTTCGAGTCCAAGACTTGTGAATTTTTTCTTCATTTATCTCGTTTTACTCTATCTGTCTCCTTCTTTCTCATTTTCTATCATCTTGTCATTTTTCTTCTTTATCTCGCTCTTTCCTATTCTGCTACTGGCTACGTTTTCACCCTATTCCAAATAGATACTTTTATTTATTTCAATATCCCCCTGTAATTTCGCTATATATACGCAGAGAATTAAACGAAAATATACGACGATAAAGAAAATCCAGGGACACAGGAGCTAAAAGACGGAGAGAGAAACATAAAGAAATTAAGGAATTGGGGGAACAAAAGAATCTGAACATCCTCTGTTTCTTTTCAGTTATACGTATATAAAGCTTGTAATATTAGGTAGTTGTTTCTACCTTATATGTACAGATACTTTAAAAGATACATCGTACACGATTTTCAACCATCAACTTCTCTCCCTTAAATACTACTTTTTACTATTGGTATATATATTACAACATCCATATGAACAGGTACAAGTTCTCAGATATCATTTTTAATTGTCCCTTTATTTTTTATACTTTACTTTGTTTGTAGACACATGTTTTGACAACGAACTCCCATTATTTCTTCGAAAAAAGTCGGTAAAAAGAAATGGGAAAGTAATTGAAAACGGACAAAAATATTGTCTCGTTGTCTTTTTATTTGGTTGGAGATTATTTTTTTTTCGCGAGATCGTGACGCGGATTACCAAATCGATACTCAAGATTGAGAAAAGCGAGAGCACAGGTAAAACATTTACTGGGCTTTCTATTCAATTTTTAATTGTTTAATACTTTTTGAACATATTCTGTACCTTTTCAAAATTCAAATTTGAGATACGGTCATAAGTAAATTATCTTATCGTAAGTTAAACAAATGGTCGGTATTTAACTTCAAAATTATATAAAAAATCGAATTATTTAAAAATGATATAAAATTAGAAAGAGATACAGGCAATAAAAATAGTATGATAAGAGCTTGATTTACATAATTTTACTATAATTAGAATCGATTTTTTGTATAATTTTTATAGAATACTGTCGATTATATCAAATTTTCAACATATAAATTAAATTATAGAAGAATGATATAAATACATCTATACAAAAATTTATATTAATACCTCTGTTGTACGTAAATTATAAATAAGTACTAAATATGGTATAATTTATTATTATTTTTTTATTACTAAAGTATTTCTCATAATTTATATTTTCGTATATTCAACAGGGAAACATAACTAATATCCTCCTTCAAATATTATTATTCAATTTTTTTATGATTAATTGATGCAGAAAAATTAAAAAATATTTTCTATAAAGGAATAATTAATTAATTATAGATTGATAATTAAAATGTCGAATAGATAAAAAAAATATTTACAAAAAATACGGAGTTTATGATATAATCCATCGATCCGAATGAAAAAATAAATCCTCAATTAAACAATAAGCAAATTTATTTTTCGATTATTAGTACTTTATTATTATCAGGTTATTTTGAATGATTGTGAGATTTGGTATTCTTATGTATACCAACTATAAACAAATATAATATTGTTTATCCGAGGCTATAAGCTTTCGTTATGAAATGCTTATACGTGTGGAAATTTATGAACAATTTTTTAATAAGTAAATATCTTTTAGTTAATAATTAACAGGCTTTTAATAATTTTTATATTTTTACTTATTAAAATTCGACTATTCAGAATTCAGATAATGGAAATTTTATACTAATTTTACGTGTATCATGTGCATATTAAAATAGCATATGATCTTGAAACTTCATTTTAACTTTTCTGCTTTCATTTTGGCCTATATTTTAATAACGTATAGAACAATCCTTTCATCATCTAACATAAAGTGGACTTGTTTCATTTACTTTCTGAAACTGTTTTTAAGTATACTTGGTTTTAAAAACACGCACTTGCATATACGGGAATAAATATCTAATTAATTACGTTATTTAAAGTAGAGAGGAAAAGGTATGTGCAGAAAATTAGTAAAATACTGATTTGGCTCTTGCTAAAAATATTTTAAGTTTAATATTTATATATTAATTCATATAATCTGTAAAAAAACATAATAGCTATCCTTAAAAATAAATAAAATTTAATTTAATACTGTAATAAATTAGGTATGAAGAAATTTAAAAATAAAAAATATGAGAAAATTAAACAAAATTTTAATTAATCTAAAAGTATAAAATAATAATTTTACTAGATATATGAAAATGGCTCAAACCATGTTTATAAAACTTTTAATTGTCAAATATTAATTTAAAATAAAAAATTTTTAGGTTAAAATTTTTCTATTAAGTAATAATAAATCCATCTTGCTTTAAAACGAACCCTCTGATTTGAACTTATTTTAAAATAAACAATCTTATAAAAAAAATCAATTACGACAAAAAGGATAAATTGGAGGAGTCTAGACAAATTAAGGATACAGTAAAAACAGAGTAAAAAACTAAAAGTATATGCAGAAGAATTTCCCTTAAAAATTGTCTAAGAAGACTCGCTGGTAAAATAGGCATTGTGCAACCTGCACCGAATTCGCTTACAACTAATTACGACAGGTGTGTCTTTTTTACCATAAACTCTTACGTTTGCTTACTCTTGGTGTCCTGTTTTAAAAGATAAGGAAAATGTTTATAAGCGTGCAGCTAAGATAGGATACTGACCGAGAGAAGGAGAAAAATACAGGAAAGAGTAATAGCTTGGAGTAATCCTGCATGTCCTTTTTGCGGTTCAAGCCTCGCTCTGTTTCATGTAATGTTCTTCTTACTCTTTAATGAGACCGCAATGGTCGATTTTCTAGTTTGAGTTAAGTAAATGTAAGTACATATAGGGGAACTTACTCTAAAATAAAAGTTATATAGAAGTTAGCTTTTCAACTATGACTAAATTAAGATTCATTGTAAAATCTACTGTATTTTTAGAAACGCGTTTCTTTATAACTACTCTTGTTATTAAAATTTCTATGAATAAATTTTCATTGTATGAAAGGAGGATAACCTTCATTCCATATAAAAATCTAATGTATTTCTTACTTAATAGTTTAAATTTGTTGTTAAGTATGTGGATAAAAGAATTCTATTTATTTAGTAATCACAAGTAAAAATCATATAACTAACAAAAACACTATTATATTATTTTTGAATAAAAATTAAAATGTGTTTGACTAAATTACAGTAAGGTATTAGTGCAACGAAGTTGAAATGTTATTATCATACATCTTAGAAATTTATATACCCTCTAATAAACAAAATATGCTCCCTAAAAATAAATCCTAATTTAATTTTTTAACGATATAAATTATATTAAATAAATTAAGCAAGTAAGTGTAATTTAATGAAATCAGAAAAAATTGTTAGTATAATTGAAAAATTTTGTCATTTTAATAAAATATATTAATTTACATCTTATTATAAGACTGCAATTTAAATTTGGCCTGTCCATAATAAAAATACATAAATTTAAATGAATATTTTTAATACTATTTCTATTACTATCAGAAAGTTGAATAATATCTTGCTAAAGTTAATAAAATTACAGGGGTTACTTATTTGTATACATATAGATATATACCGTCTTTTATCAGACACTAGTCTAATTATAATTATATTTTCCATGTCCATTCCGTTTATTTTCTCGCATAAATCTCAATTAGATACTGAATTATGAGAAATTAATTATCTAAAATTGCAAAATTTTTATCTAAACAGAATATTGTGTGTATATAACTTGGATTATTTTATGTGCGCATTAAAAATTACTTTTTTATAATTTTACTTCACTTATATATTTATTAAGACAACATTGTAATTAAAATACTTAAAATCTTATTTATCATTAGTGAATTTGTATTCTAAGATAGTTGTAAAACTCTATAACCGATTATTATTTATGAAGTTTATATAACAATGGTAAAGCAAATGTATTTGAATGAAGTTTATATTTGAGTACCTTAAACTTAATCGCATCGATCCCTTATCAGTCAGTTTGTGCTGAAATTTTAAGTTCTGTAAAAGTTAAACAATGAGAGAAGCAAGAAAAGCAGGTAAGAGAGGACAATTTAATAAAGTAGAGATGCACGTATAAAATTTTACTGTAAAGGCGAGAAAGAAAATTAGAGATAATTATTTGGTTTGATTTATATTATTTGATAAACTTGGAATTTGATTCTATAAAGCAGGTAGAAAATACGGCACGAGAGGAAAACTTGATTTAGCAGAACACTTGAAAAAAGGTCCTAGAGAGAGTTACAGTTCCATCAAATATTTTAAACTTTTTCATTTTTTTTTCATTTTAGATTACGGAAATCAGAATACGCGTGAAATGAAACATTACCGAATAAAGGGAATATTTAATATTGCAGCTATTAACGCTCTGCAATTTCCAATAAAAATTGCATGTAATTACGAGCACTTGTAAATCTGTGCAACTTTTTCGAACGAGCGAAATTTGAGCTGAACATTTACGAAATATTTCGTATTGTTACTCGAAAGTTATTTAGAAATAACTTTATAATAATGCGGTGATCAACAAAAGCGTCTTGGTGCATTCGAGCTCAGATTCATCACTGGAGGGAAGCAGCAAAGCGATGCCGTAAAAAATAGAAGTGCGCTGAAATAGTCAGTAGGCTAGATAGTGTAAGAGAATAAAAGAAAAATGCTGTAGATGAGAGAAATGAAAAGCCGAAAGTTGGATGCTACAGCGACGCCGTAGTTTGGAGCTCATTTCTCCCCGCCTCGGTGACGGTAGGCCGATATCGACCGAGAAGCGACGCTGCCTCTACCATAGAGACTCAAAGAAAGAGAAGGGGAAGACTTCCCAGAGGAGCTAAAGTCGCGATTACAACTCTTAGTCTCAGCAGACTCGTTTGCTTAACTGGCTATCTTTTTGGAAAAGTGAAACATTGCTTTTCTCATTGGTTATCTTGCGCGATACATTTGAAATTTAAACCTACGTAAACGAGATTTGCCATTCAGCGCCTCCGATTTTATTTAAGGATCTTGTCTTCCTCACCCCCGAACAAATATTTTACTTGCGAACTAATATCCATTTTGAATTAATTACGCGATAATTTCGCGTCGCGCATCGGCTTGGCTTATGTTTGTAACTTTTATAGGTAAGAAATTAATTACAAGACAACGTAAGTATTCGTGTAATCTATTTATACGTTAAAGCAATTTGCGCTTGCCATCCTTGAGCAAATTCAAACGTATTCCTAATGATATACGCAATTCAATTACTAAAATCAATGGATTCAATTATATACATTCTTATGATTTATTTATTAAGGCTTTAATGTTCCTAATGCTTATTGAAATATATCTTTGTTAATGTTTAAGTTTCGAAGCAACTTTTGATCGACACTTGCGTAGAAATTATGTTCTGAAATACTTGTAATTTTTATCAGCAACATCTACGTAACGTAAAATTGTCCATTGAGAATTACTTCTAATTGCTTAATTTTGTTAAATGATAGACGCACGTGTGTGGCTTGCTTTGGAAAAATGCGATGTTTGGAAAATATATGTGCATATTTAGTATTGAACTAATAGAAACCGTTCTCCCTATTTTCCGTAAAATTTGACTTACCTCGATGTACATATTGCCTGCGACAGTCACACCGAGGCTCAAATCTGATTTAGAATAACGCGAACATTAGAATAGAAGTTCTCACTTTGTTGTCTTGCGTAGTCTGTCGCTTGTTCCTACTGAACTTTCTCCCGTAGTTTCATTTTAGAAAGTCAAATGCGCTTTGTCTCGATTACGATATCTATTTCACGAAAATCCATGTAATCCTAAGATCTCATAGATGAATTTTCAAGAATCATAGATACTACATTGATAATTGTACACTTTGCTTGACCTGATTTTAATTCATTTCCTTGACGTTTCATTACATGTTATAGTTTCACTGAAATGCTATAATTAAATCATAACGAACATTTATAAAATAATTTTTATAAAGCTATATTCCTTGCATAAGTTATAATAATTTTTTCAATAGTTATAACATATCGAGATACAATTTACATTTCTGTTTTAATAGTATTTTTTAATGCTTTAAATCGTGGGTTAGAAAATATTTATTTAACGAACGTAATAAAATAAAATGCGATGTAAAGTAATTT
This sequence comes from Platyscapa corneri, assembly GCA_018907185.1. Classification (NCBI taxonomy): domain Eukaryota; kingdom Metazoa; phylum Arthropoda; class Insecta; order Hymenoptera; family Agaonidae; genus Platyscapa; species Platyscapa corneri. The sequence continues at coordinate 1,214,149 of JACCHW010000021.1, read as the reverse complement.
CATCAACTTAATATTAAACATTTCTTTAATTTCAATAAATTTATACTATTGATATAATATTTTCAAGATGTTGAATTTTTTATATTGATAGATGTGAAAAATCTTATGGAAATCGGAATTATACTACAACTTATTAGAAACATTAATTATTCAAGTAACTTTCTATACTTTTATTTACGTTGATAATTATAAAAATATACCGTAAAATTTATTCATTACTGAAATGCGACGCTATTTTCAATTATAAATTACATAAATTATATCTAATTTTAAATTAGAATAATAATTATATTTTTGAAATAATGATGGAAAATAATTTGAAATAATAATAACGATCTCTGAAGATATATTTTCCATTTTTTAGGTAATGATAGTTAACGATTACATTTACACTAAGCCATATGAAAAAAATACCTCACTGAGTAATGGATAAAATTTTTAAGTTAGATTATATAAAAATAATACCACTGCAGTAGTGAATTTTTTATAATTTCCACGAGAAAGAAAAGAAGAATTTTAGTTGTAATATTAAGGTTATATTTTTCATTTTTTACCGTATATTTAAATATTCTCTTGGCGAATAAAATCTAATATCCGAAAATATTTTCGAATCATACATCGAAAATCACTTTACGCGTCACTTAGTGAGTCATAAAAGCAAATATAGCTTTAGATTTACCGTCTCTTATCTTTAAAAATAATATATAATACCTCAGAGAAATTTTAATATCTATCCATTACACATCCTTTATTACTCTCGCTTCTTTTTTCCTCCACTAATTCACTTTTCTATCCTGCTATTTTGAGAGCACTAACTAAACATGCTCCTCCAACGAGTCTCCATTAACACCACCAATTTTACTCATTACATATTGTTGACTCTTTCCATCTTTCTACAGTTTCATGCTTTCGTCACTCCGATCACTTTTTCTGCTTGTGTTTTTGTATTTCTCAATTTCATTGTTAATGCAGTATATTTTCCGCTTTTTGAAACAATGATCAAAGCATAAATAGCGTTAGTTGGCATAAATACAATATTATGAAAAATGATTATTATTGCACTGTTGTTACAACTTAGCTGAACGTTTGAGTTAATTTATTGAATGTATTTATAATTGAATGGGTTAAGCATACAAATATTAAAATTTATTCTTCTTACTGGAAATTATTATCATTTGAGAATTAATAATTGGCGTTCAACTTTTAAACGAGCAACTGAAAAATATGTTTATGAAATAGGTGACTTTTATATTTAACAAATTATATCCTATCGTACTAATAAAGGAATTTAATATTTCAAGTTAACATTCCACTGTACATTTAAAATACTAAAGTACACGTTATACGGTAATATAATACACGTATAAAATTATTCTAATATATTAATCTTATTTAAGAGAATAACATTTATTAACATTTACTTGATTAAATTATCGATTAATACATTTAGTGAATTGGGAAATATTTTAGAAAAAAAATTATTCGTAGTATTTTTAGAATTTTTATCAATTTAAGAATGAAAAAAGTTTTTACTTTTTCAAGACTCGGCTTAAAAATTCGAGCATCATTCCTAGCAACAAAACTGAATGCTTATACATATACATATATATTAAAATTCTTCGCGTAGACACATTCATCTTTAAAGCTGTAACACTATCGTATTATCTTAAAGCCGCGTAAAAATAGTAAGTAGTAGAATCCGAAGGTGAGGAAGCTTGAAAAATGTGAACATTGAGCAAGAAAAGATTTTCCGTCAGTTTTAGTGCGCATACATGGAACAGAGGGTTCTTTTTTATTCGCCTCTTTCGCAAGTGTGCAAAAGAAATAAAGAGAAGAGATGAGAAAATGATAGCTATACGCGATAGTGAATAGACGGCAGAATGTAGTTACAGCGGCAGCAACAATCGGAGTATGCGAGGCCGAGTCGATATTTTTTAAACGCGCTGAATTCACATTACAGCTACAACCGCTGTGGATACTCTTAACTCCACGTTCTCTCTGCGTTATGTATCCATACTTGATTTATATCCTGACATTTCACGACTACTTAATTTTTTCCTGCATACGATGCATTGTACTGAGCAGTCACGATAAATAATACGCGACAAATGGAATTAAAAAATAATTTATTAACGTTCTTCGGACGTACACGGCATTTTAAACAGTTTCGATTGTCAATCAACATCATTTACGTTGATACACTTGCAGAACGGCTTACTCGCGCGCACACATAATTTCTAATTTTTTCTTAAAATGAAAATACTCAATGCTATGTAGATACCCAGCCTCTCTGTGTGTATATATATATGTTTGTGTGTTCGTGTGTGTGTGTGTATAAATACATAACGGTATTACACCGTTCACGGTTTTATTTTTTGAACAGCGAATCACTTTCATATTGTCAAACGTTTTGTTTCTACGTACTCTTAAAATTTGTTTAAATTAAGTACCAAAGCACGCAGTGCAAAAATATTTAATTAAATGGTTTAATTATTTTCCAGCCAATACAACGCGCAACAAATTATTTCGAATTACTTTTTAACGCGTCTTTCTTCTTGTCTGTCGAATCAAATAGCTGAATCTTTTAAAGCTTTCGTAAAATGAGAAATTTATTAGGATGAGAAAGTGATAAAATAAATTTCAGTGATTTAAAATATCCGTAACTATTATGGCATCTATTAAGTATCAATAATTATTATAGTTCTAATAAAAATCGAGCGTTTTCATCAAAATATATGTCCATATTTAATAATGCATTTAACTTACTATAGCTAAATGCATTTCAAATCATTGATTAAACAAACTCAAATACCAAAACTTATGTAAATTATTTCATCATCCGGGCTTTTAATAAGTTAAAATATTTTATTATTTTTCTAGGAATCAAAAGTGAATGAAATAAAATTTTTGTAGTTTTTATCAATTCATTTTTTAATCGGTATTCATAATGTATTAAAATATTATCGGTTAAATAAAAGTACATTAAAATGCGTGCAGTATATGAACGCAATTGAAATGATTACAAACCATCATTATTTTTTGGCACTAAACAGTTATTATCGTTATTTTAATTTTAATCGAACTTTTGATTATAAGAATTTGGATAAAATTTCAATAGCATAAATAATCCAAGAGTTACATTTCATACTTATTTATGAATATTTATGTTATCTTAGTAAACAATTTCATGAAATCTCTGATTCAAATTATGCACATCATCATTTTATCGCCCTCACTCGCATACATGTGCAGAATAAATTAAGTCCTTGATTTCCTCGCTTCTATTCTTTTTATGATCCGTTCCTATACAAGATCCCACATATATTCATCTCCCTTATCTATGTTGCAGAAGATCTCTATCGACGTCTATTCCTCATTCGTTTTTTCGTAGACTCTTTTGCGCTCACTTTGTCCTTATTGCTCACGCACGATAGTGGATTATAACTCGCGAGATCGAGGGTGAACCTTAAAGGAATGGAAAGTGAGTCGACGCCGTGAAAGAAAACTTGTACTTAATGATATTCGTAATATGAGCTGCTTGTGCAATGATGTGTCTGACAAACAGATCAATGGTGACTTTTCATGCGAAGAATCTTCCCTTATACTACTGTTGAATTTTACAACATACCTTTTTTATTTTATTGAGCCTCTTTATTATAGAGGAAGGTTAAAGTAAGAGCATAATAATAAACACTAATCTGCTCCTAAACATAACTATTTTATAGACTTAAAATAAAGGTATAAATATATCTGTTTCGTAATTATTCTATTTAATAATAATATAATCGTATTTTCGACTCGTATATCTTATTGTAAATACTGTTATTGCAATACGAAATTCATAGCTATTTTAATTATTGTACTCTTAAATATATTATCTCATAAAAGATTTCATCTTAAATAAAGTAGAAATTTAAATAGAATGTTATTTATCAAATCAAATTAGTTTTTGAAAATTCAACATAAAAAATAATAGTTTGTAAAATATGAAATATGAAATGTTATTAAGTACTCTATCAAAAAATAAAAATTACAATTAAGAATACAATTTTGTAACAAGATAATTTTACTACATAAATTATAAATTGGTATATTTAAAAAAATATTTTAATAAATTGTATAATTTAAAATTTACTTATTTAGTGTAATTTTCAAATGGTATTTGAAACAGAACTAAAAACTTTAAAAGAATTAAACATTTATAACAATCAGAAGTTGTAGCATTTAAAAATAATCATTTTATTTTTTATTCCATAAAAATTTGTAATTTCTACGAAATTAACATATATATTTAAAAATATTATAATTGTTAATTTATAAATTTATATGTGAATAAATAATATTATTTATAAATTCTTCACATTGCTGACATAAAAGTTAATAAATAATATTTTTATTTTAACTTATTTCTATAATAATAATGTATAATACAATACTTCTGCATTTTACGAACACATAATAACATTTTTAATCGTACAACAGAATTTCTCTTATTAATACATTTAATAAAAAATGTTACTAAAAAGCAAATTTTATAAATTCTTATAAAAATATTATTAGTATGACTAATCCGTCCTATATTAAAGAAATAAACGAAAGTGAATAACAAAGCAGAAAATTAATTAATAAGCCTTTATGAAAAACTATGTTTATTATCCAAATGAAGAAGTGAAATGCATTGAAAAGATTAAATACGAACAACGAAAACAATAACTACAGCTGTACATTTTTACATATTTAATATTAATTTTATACAACTGTGAACATTTTTTTAAATATTATAAAAGTTTGATAAGTAATCAGTTATTCTTGAATTAAAAAAATTCATAATTCACAAAAACACAGAATAGAATAAACTGAACGTTGTTCTTTGACAAATAAATTCAACATAGATAGATTATATTATTAAATTTTTATACCTTCTTCATGTCGAATTCCATTCGTTTTATTTTCTCATCAATGTTTCTGTGCATTTATAAAATTCAATTATGATCGATTGCATTCAAACCTGAATATTAAAGTTTACATATTGATCTTTTATTCTATTTATTTTGCTTTATTTATTTTTGAATAAATAAATTATATAAAAATGAAACTTTAATCTAATAACTTCATTTTATATATATTAATAATAATTTTCTCATGTAAATATCTCTATTAAAAAATTGGCTCAATCGTGTTATTTTACATTAAAAGAAGACAAATTTGATTATTAAGGAAAAAAGTTTTTAATTATTAAATTTGATTGCTTATCAGTGCGTTTAAATTATTGCAGAGTTTATTAAATATTTTTAAATTTTCAATACTTTGACAGATATATATACAACTTTAACTTTATTTATTAATGTATTTTTATTCAGACACTAATATTTGTTCATTTTATACGTATAATATTGATTTTTTATTTAATTTAAAATTTAAATAAGTTTTCTATTAAACTGTATATTCATCAAGTATATCATCTCAAATATTTATTTGAAAATATCAATTTTTACGATTTTCTAAGTTTTTTTATTGTTTTTTATTATATCTCACTTGAAATTAATATTAAAAAATAAAAAATATTAAAATGTATACTCGATTAATTTTATTAATACATATTTTAAAAAAGGTATTGGAAAATCTATATTTAGAAATAACTTATTTAAAATAAATGTTCCTAAATATTAAAAAGTTTGAATCAAGAATATTCGGATTTGTAAGCTTTGTTTTTTAAAAAATACAAACATAATTATAGATTTTAATAACATATAATATTTTTTATAATATATACAATAAAATTAATGGAAATGCAGTAAAATTTACAAAATTACTCAAAAGTATTTTTGCTTATAATAGACTTGAAAGCACTTATAATTTAATATGTCGATAAATAAGCAGCTATTTTTTAAATATTAATGATAATATTGTTTATAAAATCTAAAAACATTTTTAATATTTTAAATATATAAAAATCTTTATGTTTAAAATTAAAGATTTTGAACGCTGTCTGTGTAGGTATGACGATGCCATTTATAGACTCATATTTCATGTGATGCGTTAACTCCTAAATGCACGTAACACTGTGACTTTATAGTGTAAGAAATCATATTTCATCATATGGTCTATATTTAAACTTTTTAGAAGTTTAAATAGTTGTATTTTTTATTTAAATTATAGAAAAAGTAAGTTAATTACAACTTATCTTTTGATTTATTTATGTATTAATTATTAATTCAATATCTCTATCGATAATTATACAATTAATATTCCATTAATTCATTTGGTTAAAATTAAAAATATATTACGAATTAAAATAAATTTTCGAGTATAAATTAACTTTAGTTATTACTTTTTTACTTATATTATGACATTAGGATTTATTAGAAGTTCCACTGAAAAATTAGTATTTTATTAATTTAGCTGTGAAGTTGACGAAGATAAAATATTTACTATACAATTATTATAAATGATTGTTTTATAAATTATATAATATTTTGTTTCGTTAAAGAAAAATTACATTATTTCTTATAATGTAAACAATAAAAATCAAGATAATACAGTTAAAGAAAAACGACATATACAGGTAACCAAAACATCTGCATAAAATTAATTGGAAATATCATAATTTTTCTTTAATGTTTTAAATTTTTAAATAAAAATATAACGTGGAGACTTGCAATGGTGCATTATTATTCGTCTCTATTATTGGCTGCAAACCAAGAAAAGTTCGATTAATTAGGATGTAGGCTATAATAAAGCAATCAGGTTCAATAGGGGACATTGAAAGATTTTTTAAAATGAAAGTTCAAACATTTCATTAATATAATTGATCAAATGAGTTATCTATTGATTGAGTAAGTCACTTTTAAATAAATTTGTACTATTTTATAGTAATTATATTATATTATTAACATTCGTTTTGTGGATAAACAATAAATATGTTAAATATATATGTATAGCAATTAAAACTTTAGATTTTCAAATGTAAAAATACTAGTGTAATAAATAAATAAAACAAAATTATATAAATTTATCCTTTATTTATTTAATTATGATTTGAAAAATTTAATTTTTAGTTTTATCTAATAAATATTAAGGATAAAATATAAAACTATAATTTACTTTGTAAAAAAGTACTAAAAAAGTTAAGATGAAGAAAAGTTGCTAGAAAAATGAAAGTCAACGAGAAAGACATTAAATATTATACTGATGAACATTCTTAGTTTAAATATGTTTCAAATAGCTTATAAAGGATGTTTGAAAAAAATATTTATACGGAATAGCAGTAGTTATTTTTATATATCGGGGACTATACGAATATTCAGAAATTTTCTATTTAAAAGTATATTATTGTTATTTTGTATTTCCTTCAAAACAAATTTAAATACAATGCGCCATTATTAAATGCAATTATCGTAAAAAATCATTTTTGCTCAACTAAATAATCATAAATGTTCTATATAAGAGCCAATAAGATAAAATGACCTGGAAAAGGCAGAAATTACCTATTTTATTATGGTATTTACTAAAATAAACGAAGAATCTTCATTATATAAATTAACATGTTACATTTATTAAGCCATACGGCTAGAAAGGTTTAAAACAATAAAATAAATTTTCTTAGCGTCTGATAAATAAAAGAATCTAATATAATAATTCTACGAATATTTGAAATCCTAATAGAATTAATTATATTTCAAGAAAAGCTAATGATTACCTAATTTCTTTGTTTCTAATGTTAATTCTTCGAAACTTATAACTTGCAAATAGTTAAGAAAACTAAACCTGTTTTAGTATTATTGTTATTTAATTATTTTATTTAACTATAGAAACGTTAATATATGATATGAAGACAGGAAAATTACTTTCCGGCGTTATTTTAATCCTTTTCTACCTCTAGTATCTTTTAAAGTATTGATTGACAGAATACTCAACACGGCAGAAATCCAAGTATGGATGGCTTATATTCTAGATGACTGTCTAAGCTTCTAAGAACAACTTTTGCCATGCCTTTACTCAATTAAATGTAAACATCGATAAAATATAAATATAAGAATTTCGGATTTTCGTTAGAAATTCTATGCATTCAGAGAAACTTTATGTTTATTTTTAAGCTTTTAAAATTTAGAAGATTATTTGGGTTTAAGCTCGTGTCCATAAATTTTGTGACTTTCAAATATTTAGTTAGTCACATATATTTTTATTCAAAGTAAGTTTTAGTGCTTTAATCCCTATCTTAGGCAAACTGCTAAAAATAGTATTTGTAGGTTTGGAATCTAGAGATTTATTTTTAGCTATTTTTTCGTATAAATATATCCAATAACTATACTTATTATATATATTTATTGTGCATTTCAAATTTTTATCCATTCTAAGAAAAATGAAAATTAATTAGTCTAATAATGACTGAAAACTGCTGACCTAGCTAATTATATGAAATCCCTTATAATTTTGAATATTGATTCGATTATAGTTTTGAATGCTTTAGAATTCTACGAATGAACTCCACCCACATTAATTAGCCACTCCAACGCATTAATATGAAATCGTTCAGCAAACACAATAATTGTATCTTTTAGAATATTATTCGTTCGTTATCTTCTTTAATGGCTGTCTTATTGTTGTTTTTACTATTCAATTCTACCATAACAATGTAGTAAATGTCAATCTAAGCTTTACGACGATATTCAGTCCTCGTTTAGTTACTTCAATTAATGGTCTCAGAAAATAGTCTCTATTGTGATAATCTACCTTTGCACAGAATAATGGTCAAGTCAGCTAATATCTCATCCATTATTAGACACTGCAGTAGTTGAAACAATATTTGGGTTTATATGTACTCCATATCGATGTTAGACTACAGAGTTGCGTTATCATTCGGTGCTATAACTTTCTATTTGCCGGTACATTCTGATAAAACGTAAGATGTTTGTATATTTTTTCCAGGTAACAATATCGAGGCCACAACTTTTGGTAAATTATGATCCCTAACTTCGTGCAAGACATTAATAATAAATTTCTTTCCCTCCACTTACTTTTCAATGTGTCGGTATTAAATGTTGAACTCGTCGGATACTCGATTCCGTACGCTGCTCTTAATACAATGGCTTTAGTTACTGCTAATAATTTATCTTTCTATTAGCTAACTTATTACTTTTAAAACTTAAATTAAGAGAGTCCTTTGATTGAACTACACACATTTCTGTCCTAAAATGAATACTGCCAAGAGCAGAGTAATAACTTGTACTGCTCTATATCATTTGAATAAATGCTATGCTTTGAGATTGTATCCCAAAGCTGGTTTAAACGTAATAAACCTAAAGATCTAACTGTTATATCACTGTATTCCCGAGTTTCTATAGAAGGGCCTTGAGGTCACAAAGATTTATACGAAGACACTCAACGTAGTAGTATCGTACATGGTTTAGGGTGATTAACAGTTCGGCTTAGACTAAGTTGGCTAGAATCTTATGGAATCAATAGGGGCTGATTGGAAAAAGATATATAATTCTGGGCAACTAAAAAAGTAAACCGAATCAAAGCCGAAATTGCTTTATCCGGCGCTGCATAGAAACGCTACTCAATGATCCAAGCATACGTAAAATAAGATTTTTTTATCGCACTATAGGTATACTTTCAGCTATTCAACGAAGCAGCGCTGATTTATAATCTACAAGGGTCTTTTAGATTTATAACCATAACGTATTTATTTTATTTCATTTGGAAAATGATTTTTAATATTGAATTTTTTCCGAATTTACATACGCATGCAACGTATGAGTAGTTCTCTTATTAATAAGTTGGATCAATTATACTCTCTGGGCAATAGTCTGATGCAATAGAAATACCTATGGTATTCATAAATTCGAGGAAGACTAGAAGATTATTAAATCCAGACTTAAAGAAGGTGCATAAGTGTATGTAATAATAGACTCTTTCGTTATGTAGCGCACGATTTAATATATTCGCATTTACGTATGTATGTATGTACACAGGCGCTCGCGCATAATTACATGATCTCTTGTTACGTAAACTTATTAAGGATTTCATAAATATTAATAAGAAATACACCCCAGTTGCTTTCATTGCTACGTGCCTCGTTAAACGCCGTAATTATTCGATACGGGCACTTGCTGCATTCGGTATATATCGTCCATCCTTAGAGGCGCACGAGATATCACGCGGAGCGCGTGCAGTGCTTGTACACGTGGAAATACTCTTTGAAGAATGCGAATTATTTGCGGCTCTGCGATGCTCGACTCCTAGATTTGATGTTCAGATTTTGCTTACCTTTTCCCTTTAAAGCGTCAAACATTAATAAAAAGAGCTTTCGTCGCTTATTTATTCAGGTATAACAATTAATTCGCCATTCTGCGGACAATCGGCAGATACTCAGCACTTACAGAAGTCACGTTAATACTGAATATTATGACATTATAAATATATGATAAAGTTTTTGGATTTCTTCGACTAGTCGTCTGTAATTATTTTAAAAAACTATCGCTGTTTATTATTAATCACCAAAATATGTGTTTTGTGAAATTAAGAATTTTAAAGCATAATAGTTGTGAAGGTGAGAGTACCAATTAATAAGTAAGAATACCTCTTTAATCATAATATTGTCGAATATTTAAAATTTTTTACAAAGATAAATATAATTATTTTTTAATCTGAAAATTTGAATGAAATTAGTGTAATAAAGGAACGACTAAAATAATATTTTAAACAATTAAAACATATTTAATTACTGCAATAAATTTACTGAAAATACAAAATAAAAGTAATATGTTGAACGTATGAAATGTCAGTGACCACAGCAACCAACCCTTCATATACAACTTACAGCTTTGGACATAAAATATATCCTTACTAAATATGAAGTTATATGAATTCATTATAGTTAAAACTGCGACCCGCCGTATGTGTACACGGGCGTGCATACGTGCGTGCCTGCGCGCGCACACATAGGTATTTTGTATTTAAGTTACCACTGAAGAACATTTATTATTTCTCTGGACAAAATTTCGAAATCTGCTTCTAAGATTATAACTATTTTATTGGTTTTTATAAATTATTAAAAATTTTAATTATTTTAGAGGTATAGTATTAATATAATTTCAATGTTAATATTATTGTAGATCTAAAATAAATAATATATTTCAATAATCTTATGTCTGTCATCAAATTATCCTGAAGAATTATTTATCCTTATGATTAATTTTTACACTGTTACTTTGCAAATTTTTAATTTTATTGATAGTATGAAAGTTATTCAAAAATAAATAGATTTTATTAATGTGTGAATAAAACAAAATCTAGTATATAATGGCGTAATACGAACGAAAACAGAAAATTAATTAAATACTATCTAAATGAAAACATAGAATAATCTATAAGAGAAGAAATTTGTAGGAGTATAAATTGGATATGAAAAATACGAATTTAGTGATTGACAAAAATTTAAAAGCTTGCGTATTATATTGCATGTATTCTTGTAATTTGATGGACACGCAGCTGCTTCAAATGTATATTCTATGAATGCCGTTCCAAAACTGCATAATAGTTTTTATGATAGTAATATGCCGGAATATTCATTTCGTTTATATAATTCCGTATGTAAGCAAAAAGAAATTGGTTAAATTAAGTTTATCTTCAAATACAGCAATATTCTGCTATTTAATAATTTAAAGTTTACTCATAAATTAAATAGCCGGTTTCTTAAATTCTTTGTAAATGATTATTTCACCAGATAATAATAAAAGTATGAATATTCTCAACAATTAATATATATTTTCATCAATAGTGTGACAAATTTAATTTTGAATAAAATACAAAAAATTTTGTATGCAATTTAAATAATGTTTTCATTTCAAATTAAAATATTAAATTATCTTTTGATTTTTCAATGCAATTTTCGTTTTTAAAACCTTCTTACAGTTCATATTTGTATTTGGATTAACTCATCAATAACTTAAAACTTCTAATACAAAAAATAGCAACTAGATTTACATAATCTTAATAATATCTTATTGATCTATTATGATAGTATTTCTTAAGAAAAATGTTACACATTATACACCTATTTTATATGTAAATTGCTAAGCATAAGAATTATTAAATTTCAAAGGTACCCAATTTCATAAATTACTTTTAAGTTTATGATTACTTTTGATTTTTAGTCACTTTTGAGGAAAACTTTTTATTTTCTTGTTCTAAAGAAGTAATTAAAATAGAATTAAAAAAATTTAATTTTAAATATGATTAGAGCTTTAAAAAAGATAGAAAAATTTTTTTTTACATAAAAAATTTAGAAAATACAGTTTACTTATAAATTTAAAAGTTTAATTTATTAATGCTTTAATTAAAAAATATATATATAGATATAATGATTTACAAATTTTAATTGCTAAAGAGAAACTAAAAACTTTTCATTCATATTTTCGACTCTTTAAGCAAAGTAAAGTCTCTTCTTTGTCAAGAAAACTCTTGTGGTTAAATTTAAAAAACATATATTTAATAAAATTAAATTTAAAAAAAAATGTTATGAATCATATTTATTTAAATTTACACAGTAAATTAGATTTCTTAAATAGACATAAAGATATATCTAAGAATTATTACAGTTTTAAATATGGAAGTCATTTTTTTGGAAAAGTAGAAGTTGTAATAAATACGTAACACCCATAATTACTTATGAAAAGTAATTTATGCATACATTAAGAAGTGGAACTTTTTAAAAACTTTATATACAAATATTTATTCAATATTGTACGTACATAATAAATACATTATATGCACAAATAAGTTTTAAAAATACAAACATATTGCATTGTGAAAGAATTTCAACTTTGGGCTTTGTTACACATTTAGATAAAAATTTTACTCGTACCTCTCTAAATTACTCTGAAAGTTTAATTTAATTTGAATAATATTGTAATAAAATATTATCAAATATAATTGAATAAACCTTTAATGGATAAGAGTATATTTTTATGTAAATAATATATTTAAAATTTTTAAATGAACAATGTTTTCTTTAATTTGTTTCTACAATGTAAGAAAGCTGTAAATAAATTTTTTTATATTCAAATATTATATTTTATATTGCATTGACGATTTGATATAAAATTATCAACTATTTATATTAATAAATATAATTGCTTATAATATTAGTTGTAATATAAATATTATTTTATGGCAACTAAAAATTTTTTAGGAATATAATTAAAAATTGATTTTATAATCATTGTAGATATGTTTTGTAGTGCTGAAGTTTCAAAACATAGAATGATAAAATAAAATTTTCAGTGAATTACGTAAACTGCAAGAAACTTGTTTATCAATTACCAGACAAATCCTTGGAGAAAGACGCGTATCAAGCTCTAAGTGCTAATTAATGATGTGTCAAAATAATTCATAGTGTCAACAAGTAGAAGGATAGTATAAAATATGTTTATAACTGCGTTCAAATTGTACTTTTGTAATTGCGTTTTGATAATTCGAACAAATTAAATTTTTTTAATGTGTAGTAGTAAAATAAGATCTGAATACGATACTTTTACGTGTGTATAAATACGTTCTAATAAGAACATTTAAACCAATTATCACTGCATTAATTACCTTGATATCTAATCACTCCGTTGAGAATGTCCAAATTTGTAAATTATATAATATTAAGCTGATGAAGTTTTTAGAATTAAGCGAACTTCACTTTAAAATTATCGTTAGCGAAATGGAATTTATAATTACAAATTTCATTTGATTAAATCTATAATATTTTACGTATTATTCTTACAACATAAAACTTAAAATTTCAGTAAAACTATTGACTACTTTTAATTTGAAAACAATTTTTTAATATTATAAATAAACAAAAGTATTGTTGATTTACGTATGTAGATGTGCGCACAATCACGTAAGTACTAAATTTTAACTAAAATAAAATGCAATAATTAGCGATAACTTGAATTAGGCAAAAAATTGTTTTCGAACTTGATATTTTTGGTAATGAACGTTTTTTCAAAACCCCAATCTCCTCCAGATATTAGAAACTTTTGAATTATTTAAGGCATTTTGTAAGCGAATGTTATAGAAAATTAAATTTCATATAAATTTCAATTAACAAATTTTTCATTTTTTCATAAAAAATCCTTTTAGTGCAAAGGCAAATTTGAAAATTGAACGATTGACTTTTTCGAATAAATTGAAAATTATAATTAAACGCTCTTTTGTTCGTAAGTATTGACCTTATTTCAATAATAAAATGTTTTACCGATCAAATTGACATTTTGTCCATTACTTATAATTCGCAAATTGAAGGAAGTCGGAACTGAAAGTTCAGCAAAAATCTTCGCTCTAACATTTAGTTTGAACTAATAACTTGCTGCAATTAACCACAGGGAAATGTAGTACAAACAAACAGGGAACAACTGATACTCGATCGATGTCCCCAATACAAGCTCGAGGTTAAAAAAGGCTTTAAACCGCCGGATAATCCATTAGGTTGTATCACTCGTGATTATTTCATCCGCGTAAATGCATGCACGACCTGTCTGCGTGCACGTGCATCGACTGCTAGAGTTCCAAGCGCTCTACGCACTTTAATCGACTATCTACTTTAGCCGTATACGTACACTCTAAAGTACACCAGAGCAGGCTCGTTAGTTCGAGAGCTTCGCGCGCGAAGTGAGAAATTTGGAGAGGCGCTGCGCGTTACGCCAATTTCACTTCCAAATCCATGGCCAGTTGGTCTTACTGCTGACAAAATTTGTCGAACCAGTAATTCCTCTCACTGGCAGAATTAATCATTGCGCGTCCTCTAAATTTGATAATCTATAATGCTTTTCGTATCTTTGCCCAGCTATTTTTCAACCCTATTATGTTTATTATCAAATAGCTAAATAATTACAAAAAGTGCAAACATTTTTACGGATCTAAATTACACAGTATTTTGCTATTTTTAATAATTGCCTTATTTGATTTAATACCTGGCAATCGCTACCGCTAGATACTTTCCTAACGGACTTTTTATTTCTCTTTTATTTTACTTAATATATAAATGCGTATTCTTTAATCTCTTTTATATTTCTAAAAATTTATTTATCGCAGCAAAGTATTAAATGATCGTCAAAATATATTGTATTTATTTGAAAGAAAATTGAAATGAATCGTTTAATTTTTTGTAAACCATTTTATACCTCATATTTTCAGTACTGCTTTTCACAACAAGATGTAAAGTTTTTAAACCTATAAAAATATATAAACCCTTTAACAAATGTACAGGTAATAAATTAATAATGCCGACCCGATTCCAAACTTTATTATGAAGTTTATATAAAATTTCGATTGTAATTATTAATATTCGTTCAGTATATTAAAGAAATAATCATATCCTCTAAGATAAACAAGCGAAATATAAACAAAACTCTACGTTTTTAATCGTAACACAAAATGTTTATTCTATTATAGTATAAATTATGTAGATCAATTATTTAGAAAAATATGAGTTATAGCAAATTTTGAAATGTTAATATTTTACAATGTAGAAACATGTACAATATTGAATCTATCTATTGTCAAAATAATTGACACAATTTAAACATTGTTTAGTACATAGAAAAGAATGCCAATTAAGACAAAAACTGCCACAACTTACGAATGTCTAAATTCTTACACTATTTTCAAAGACTATACGTACTTAATTTGTAAACGAAATTTTCTGAAATAAAAAGAAATATTTATAGAACGAAATGAGACCATAAAGTATACGAAGAATGAATGAAGAGCTAATAAACAAGCTCCTAATACTGAATTTGCTTGCGTATGTTTTTTGAGATAAACAAAAACATTTGTTATATTCTGACAATAAATATGCGAAAATGAGACCGTTATTTTTATGACATTATTATCCAGAAGATTTTAACAATCACATTTTCTATTATTAATACAAACTTAAATATATAAATGTATCTATAGTAATATAATTTCTATCGTATTCTTTTTCAATATGAAAATTACGTTTATTTATATTTTTAATAGTTTCCTATTGCATATTATTTTTTAATTTTATATATTGCGTATTATTTTAAAAAAATAATCTCATTACAAATTTGAGATAGATTTATTAACTTTATATGTGTCAAAATATGCTGTCGCTGTTATATAATCTATATATATATATATATATATTATATTATAAACTTTGTTATTCAAAGTTATTCTTATGAGACGTAATATTAATGTCTATTCAGATAATTTTTATTATTAAATAAACAGAGTTTTGTTCATAAATAATTATGAATAAATATTACAAATTATGAATTACGGATTATAAAATTAGTCTTTAAATTTATGCAAGTTTTTTGATTGCCTTAAATTTAATATATTTAATCAATTAAATTCATTTTGTTTTGAAAACATTCTGGAGAAAAAATAAAACACCTAAACAACTGTTTTTTAATGAAAGCGTACAAGATTATTTTATTTACAAAGTGAAACTACATGTTTAGATTTATGTTAATAATTGAATTAATTTATTTATACATTTTTTAAATATCGGCAGATAGTGAATATTTTATAAATTTTGTTACTTATACTAAATTACATTATTACATACTTACAATAGAGTTTGTCTATTACCAAGTTTTTGAAGATACTGAATTTTAAAGGAGAAAGAAAGCAGAGAGAAGTTGAAAACCGAATATACACGTATCTTTGAACTATGAATGTCTGTGTGCGTGTTCATTCATCGACGCGTATAGATTGTAATATATGAAATAAGATACAAAGTAACAAAGTAGTATCGAATAACTAACTACTTGTCAGTCGCTCTCCACATTTCGAGTCTCACAGTCAACAATTTTACGTAAGGAGTTTGCATGCAGTTACCGTGCAACAGTCTACATCGCATGAGAATGTTGATCGGATACTCGAAAGTTGCCGCCATTGGCTCCTAATATATACTTATACCCAATATATATTCATCCTCCTACGTACATACGTATCCATGCGTATGTGTATGTGGTTGTAGCGTATGTAGTTATCTACACACTGCAACGATGTATTTGCGCCTAACTCGTATCTTTTCTATTTTTATTCCATGCACATGCTTTATATATACTTGAAGGCTGTTCTTGTTCGCGAGAATACCAGATACGTGAAAACTCAAGGAGACAGAAAATGAGAGAAAGAGAGAGAGAGAGAGAGTCAGAGAGGCAGAGAAAAGTGAGGTGGAAGAGTTGAGACTCTTTGCGGCAAGCTTTTGTGGAAAAAGCCACTCATGAAAACTAAAGAAGATTCAACATATTTCTTTCTCTTTCTCTCTCGCTCTATTTACTAGTTTTCAACAACGCTTATACATCCTTGATTTTTTCTTTCCAACCCCATCATTTAGGTTAGTGGCTCGTTTTTATATTTAGAGATTCAAATATTTTCTGATTATATGCGTTCTCACCATGAGTGCTTTCCATGATTATCCCTGTTTTACTATCGGTGACTTTCACAAACTTGTATATATTATAAATTTTAACGTAATAAGAATAACTTCTCAGATAATCTTTTTATTTTACTTTATTTAACTTTATAATTTAATGCGGTAAAATGATAAATAAATTTAATTCTTATATAATAGTTGGTTTTAAATATAAGAAATAAAAAGTGAGGGAAAAACATTCTTTTAATTATAGCTTGCTTACTATAAACACTATTTAATTAAAGTTGTTATGTAATTCAAATAGCAATTGAGTAGATTATCTAATATTTAAATGAAATTTTAGTTATTCTTTAGATAAATAGTTATTTTAATATAAAACATTTTACTTGTATAAAAGATCATATGGAAATATTTTCATATAGAATATTAAATTATATTATACATCAAATTTATATGTTGTATTAAAAAATTAAAATTGGGTAGATTTACAAGTCGACAATTTTGTAGAAAATAGATAATATTTTCGTTGGCCACCGAAATATTTTAGTTTATAGATCTTGTATTACATCATTTTAACGAATATGTGTACGCTTATTTATTACACATGAAAGATATAATTTAAATTAAGAGCATTACTTGCGGACATTATTTCATATTCTAGTAAATAATTTTCAATTCAAGTAGATCTTTTGCAGTTGTCGTTGAAAAATAAATAAATCCAATATTTAAGTATATTTAGAACCAACAGCTAATATAAATTTCGTAAAAAATTACATAAATTTCGTTTAAGAACTCAGACTGAAATTAATAAATTGTCTAATAGTAAATCTCTAAAACAAGCTACTGATTATAGAAATCTTTAGTTCAATATAATACTTAGATATTTAAAAAATTTTTTTTCCTTAGAATAAAATCCTATTGTTCAATACGAATGTCTGCATTTTATGAGGTTTACAGTCTAATTCGTTAAGAAATTTAAAGAAACACATTATTTTGAAAGACTCTCGATATTCGTGAAAATGCAAATGGAGTGAATCCAAAGACTTTTCTCTCAATTAGACTAATATTTAAAACTAAGAATTGATACGAGATACATTGAACGATATCACTAATATTACACGCATTGCGTCTGAAATGAGCCACGCGACGGCTTTGCCAGTCGATCGCGCGCCGTCTGACTAAGCGCGCGGCTGAACCGCTTGCGAGTAGTTTCAACCTAATTTGCGGTCGGCGCTCTCCGAACTCCGAGAAACTCTGTTGAATTTCCGAGCAAATGACGTCTACTTGCATTAGATTAATTGAAATCCCTTGCCATGGATGAGGCGAAATTTATACACCACGCGCACATTATCATAGAGAAGGAAAGTAGAAAGGAGGGGAGAGTAATGCGTCACAGATGCGGCAATTAATCTTCGAAGAAGGCACGGGTTTCAAGACTTCAATGATGTTGCGCCAAGTCGAAACGATAGATTACCTTAGATTTTAATTATAAATATTCCAATATTATCGATGAAATTTTGAGATGAGTACATACCTAGAGATTTCCCGATGTGTTAAGTATGATTTTAGCGATACTTTTTTAATTCAGACTTGCACAAATTGCGAATATTTCATGCATTTAAATAAATCGCTACACCGTCTATTTCATCTTATTCGAGTCTTATTATTTCGTCTTATTCATCTTATTATATTTCATCTTATGCGATAGCATTGTTAAATATATGTTTTCTGCGCTATTTAATGCAAACTAGTGAATTGCCGAAAACACGATCGTCGTTGACAGAATTTTATTCAAACTGTTGTTTAGATTTTGGTTTGATAAACAGAAGGAATAACTAGAATAAAGTAAACGGAATTGCACCTGAGAAATTTAAAAAACATTACGCTTAAAATACTATAAAGTCATTATGAAATTATACTCCTTTATATAATAATAAAATTAATGCAATTTAAAAAAAACTATGTGGCACATGGATGCTTTCAATGGAAATACTTTTATTGTTGTAAGAAGCAATTAATAAATGAACGAGCAATTATGCAGTGCACCAATAAAGATAGACAAACTAGAATATTCATTCGTTTAGCTTATCGCACCTAGACGAGAATAGAGTAGTTATCGATGAAATCTCCATTACGCCTGGTGAATAAATACGTGGCCTGACAAGGCTTTTTGTTGACAAGATAGTCGTCGTCGCCATCTCTTTTTTAAGGCTAGGAAACGCGTGTAATTAAGGTGAAAGGATCTATTTTACAAGAGAATTGGGAAATGATTTTGCCATAGCATCGAGAGACTTTTAAAGTTAAAATTCCGACTTTGCGATGGATAATTTGTTCTTCAGCATCGTCTGTCTGCAGGAAATTGAAATACACTGGTATTTCCGATTTTCTGATAAAAGAACAGATTCCTTTATCACTTGCAAGATATAAAGAGGACGAGAAAAGAAAAATAGAGAAACGAGAAATAAAGATAGATAGACAGAAAGAGGAAGCGCCATTTATCTTCGTTTTTGCTATGGCACCGATTGAATAACAATCGAGAAATGAGTACGTACGAGATTGAGATCTATCCAGTTCCTCATCAACTAAAACGTAATTGTCCGTTTTCAGTGTACACGCTCCTTATCGAATGCTTCACGTTTTTACGAAAAATCTCTCATTTTGCTTCAAGTCTTCGTAATGAAACCGCGCGAAAGTATTTCTCGACTGCCTACAACATCTTTACATACATAACATTTAAATATGCTAAAGTAAAAAATTTTATGCTAAATTCAATTATAAAATACACTTACTTCGTTTTGTTTCTTATATATATATATGTTGTGTCGGTAACGCTGACTTTATTTTAATCAATAATTTTATAATGATCCATAATATAATTTCGAGAAATTCATTAATGATAATTTTTTTAATATTATTTTATTTACTTATTACTATCAAAAACTGAAAAAGAGAGTATTTTTAAATTGAATTCAAAATTTTACAACTACTGATAATTAATAATAAATAATATGAATTATTTTATGAAATTAATATCAGTCTTTAACTATAATCATCGTGCGTTAAATAGTACTATATTGAATAAATCAAATAGACTCGGTACATGGAAATTTTGTATTTTGCACTTTAAAAAAGGTGCGTTAATTATTAATTTTAATGTTCAATAATCTATTTAACAATTTCTTAAATTAAAAAAGAAAATAAAATTCTTAATATTCATCAAATATATAAATCAATATAACGATACTAAAATAAGAAATTTTTAATGCAACTAAGATATATTCACATAACGATAAAAATAATTATAATAATAGCGATAATAATGATGGTGTTAATAATAATGATATAATTAATTTAAGTAAAGAACATTTTGTGAATATATTATTTTAAAAAAGGTATCGTGAATAATTAAAATCTCAAAAAATATGTAATAATTCAGTACATATGATATAATTTAACGCAATGAGCTTTTTTCAGGTTCATTCATATCATAACAAAAAATTTGGTTTAATTATTATTCTCAATTTTTACTGCATTTGAAATAATAAATATATTAAATTTCCCTCATTTAAAAATCTATTTATTATTAGATTTTACTTTGATTAAATTCGAAAAAGTATAATTAAAATTAACCCATAAAAAGGAAATTATTAAATTTTATATTATTTTCATAATGATTTCAATTCTTTTATTCTTCTATCATAAATTATTCATGTTTATAAACTGATTTGTTACTTTTTTTATATCGTACATTTTTAAATTATACTTGAGTTGCACCAAACTCATCCAACTCGTGCATAGAATACTTTTATTTTTTAATCATGTATTCGTGGCATTTTAGATAGCCTCTACTCCCAATTCGTATTACGTGTTTAGTAGTGGCAATAGAGATCGAACGAGAAAAAGCAAAACCGACAATGAAAGAATTGCAAAGGAAGAGCTGGAAAAAATGTAAAGGATGAAAATAAATAAAAGAGAAAAAATGAAAAGAATCCGATTGAAAAACTGAAAGAGATGTAGAGAAAAAATAAGAAATAGGACAGAGAGAAAAGTCAAAGAATAAGAGAAAGAGTGTAAAAGGAGAGAGTAGAATTGTTCAGATGATCTCATCAATATAAAAGAGGGGAACAACGGATCCCGCCAGCATCACTCAGGGGAACAGCAATAGCAGATTCACCGACCTGATCACGGAGTTACAGAAGATTCAGTGTTTCGATTGTTCTCTTTCTCTCTCTTTCTCTCTTTCTCTCTCTCTCTCTCTCTCTCTTCGCAGCTTTAATACTCGCAGTGGCCAATCGTAAGAACTGTTCCTCTCTTCTTAGTAGCACCTCATCTAATTCGCCCTTCACAGCGTAAAAAATAAACTAAGACGAAGATAAAAGTGCCCTTTCTGAACGAGCAACAAATGCTTAACGACAAACCGCTTTTCTCAAGGCAAGGAACGATCGTTTAACGAAAGATCGCCCTTCTTAGGGCACTTGGGATAATAGTTTCGTTGTTCCCTTTCCTCAGTTTGCTAGAAGAGCACTTTGGAAAATTGAGGTCACCCAGCATCTAAAATTCGAAATTATAGAATAGATGATAATATTATTACAAGATAATGTTTTTCATACAAATTGGAAATTTCCTCAATTAATGAAAAATGGATTATCAACTTTTATATCATTTTCAATCGTTCATTAAAGTGTTTTCATTTTACTGTTTATTCATTATTGCCAGTAGTGAACTATAACAATACAATATTCTTTGCTAATGAATAAGAATTTGGAAATGAGATTATTATTTGAAACAACATTTATGGAAACTTTTTATTTTTAATAATCAAACCGTTATTTTATATTAAGCTTTATCAAGGCATAAGGTTCAAATTATATACTTTTTCTAATTTTATGTTATTTAATTAAGTATTCTTTAATAAGTTACTTAAATTAAGAAGAGGAAGATAAATTGATCCAGTCTTATCTATTCGGTTCTATTTCTCAATTGTTTTGTAAACTTTTAATCGGTAATCCATTTCTTTTCAAGATAAAAATAAATTATATATCTTTCTACATTATCAATACATTTATTATAATTAAATAATGAAAATTAAAATTATACATGTAATTTAATTGAAAAAATATCATCATAATATTAATACGAAAATTTTAATACCAAATTTGTCAATTAATTACAAATTATATTTTAAATGCTTACTTCAGAAAGTATTTCAAGTAAATTTTTTAATTCTTATTGTTTTATTTAGACATTTTAGAAAATTCATTTTCTATAATTTCATTTTACAATCACTTAAATTCTGAGTATAATTATTTATAATTTAAGTATAATACAAAAGTAAAACATTAATATATTTTTAAGTTGTGAATTTGTTGTGTATTTGTGTATGTATGTGCATGCGTAGCTTATAGTCAATAAAATTAAATTAAAATCTAATTTATTTATTTACGGAGTCCTAGTATGAAGTAAATAAAAATAAGTAGATTACTATGATGCTAGTATATACCCTTAATTTATTAGATTAAATTAAATATAGACGAATATTTTTTTTAATATATTTTTATTCAAATACAATATAATAATAATAAAAATAATTAATTAATTAATTAATATATAAAATATCTATTTTACATAAATAGAATGTTTTTAAAATTTATTGAGCATACAAATAATCAATAGCTTAAGTTAAAATTAATGCGTGCATGTTTTATAAAAACTCGAAATAACATTTTGAATAGAATATAATTAAAATTATAATTCTGTTGTAAAATAAACCATTCAATTATTTTCGAATTTCCAAAAATAGATTTAAGTTTTAGTGACAGAAGGGTGTATATCTGAATATAAAACTAATCGATTACGGTTCTCTATTTCAACAGCTTTGCTCTTACGTGAAGATCTTTCCACTTATATCCAATTCCCCAAACACACGTTTTGAAACTTAGCTATAACTAGTGCATAGCTTTAACTCGATGTTTATTACGACAAAATTTGTTATTCCTCCTAACACATCTAATATTTCTTGCTTTACCATTTTCCTCTCAATTCATTTTTCCATTCATGTCTTCATTTCTCTTTTCAACCTCTTACTTTGTTTTTCTCTCTCTATCTCTCTCTCTCTCTCGCTCGCTCTCACTGCGTCGCTATATCTTTATGCGTCACTCTCTTTCGTCTAATTGTTGCTAAGCCTTATCTACTTAGCTTCCTACCTATTTTAGTTTACTTTACTCTTGCTCCAACACTTTATCTCCGTCTTTTTCTCACTTCTTATTAAGTTTCCCCATATGTTTCTCATTACTCTATAATTTAATGGATACTCAGTGATAATTCGGTTTGTTCTCCTAATGTTCTTCATGACTCAGAGATATCTTGCGTATTTTCATACCGTTACGAGGGTTAGTCTATTCTGCTTGTAAGAGCAACACAAATACGGACGTCTTTACCATTTATCTGTATACTCTTGAACCAACAAAGAGAATTCGTACTTTAATTTTTTACATACCACGGACAAAAACTAATATACGCAGAAGTTAATAGGCTGTGATCCTATTAGTTTATTTAACGTATTTTGCCAAGAAATCGTTATATTTATTAGAATATATATCAATGGACTCGATGTATATATTACTCGATACTCATTAAACGTATATATTACTCGAAAAGCCGTATAAAATTTAATCGTGCTCCTCTTCGTCTTGTAAATATTTGAAGTATTCGATTTTGTATTTTTCTTTTCTTATTTCTCCTAATGGTATAGATATTTAAAGTAGAAAAGTATAGAAAATTCTATTAAAATTTTACGCGTGTATACTTGTTATATTATTTAACTAACAACGTCAAAATATAGCGCACTTAAAATAAAATATTATGTGCCGGATTATCCAAACTTCAACTTTACGAGACTCAAGTATTTTGCAATAAAGACTATATAATTTACGTTCTTTTATATTTTTTTCTTTTGCATTTTTCAATCTATTTTACAATAATTATATTAAAAATAAAATAGTATTACGATTATTCCAAAATTTAATATACATATTTTCATGGCTTGTTTCATATTCTATTTTTTATATGTAATAATTCTCGATAATTCTTTTATTTAAAACTAGTTCTGAAACTTTATTTTAAACTTAAAATATTCAAATGTTATGTATGCTTTTGCTTTTATACGATATATATTCATACATATAAGTAGCTATGTTTCCATAATTTGTATTATATTAAGAACTTTTCTTTATTTTAACAATAAAAGTATTTTTAAATTTTCGAAATTTAGCATAACATATTATAATTTAATTTAATTAATAATATTAATTATTAATATTACTGATTGTATAGTTTAGGATTATGCGTATAGAATATATAAAAAAAACAATAGAAAGTATACATTTTAATTTTTTTATTCTTCACTTCAACGTTTAATAAGAATATAAGAATACATGAATAAAGTAGATACGACTGTAAAATAATGATCTCTTTTGGGATCGCCTATTTTCTAATTTATTCACGAATTATACAAAAATAAGAATGAAAATATTTAAAAAAAAATGATAAATTTTCATTTCTTTCCTCTGTGCGTTCATCATCCTTCCAAACGTTGATCTTATTAAGCCACTTCAGCAACAATAACCACACAATTCTTTTCTGTCCAAATATAACTAAGAAAATAAGTATTTGATTGACTGAATATCTTTTAATAATAAAAACTCAATTATTTATAATTAAGACTTATTAGATATTAATTTTCAAATTATATGAATGATTAAATTTGTAAATAGATATACCTTTAAAATAAAAATAAGAAAATTTTGTTGAAATTTTTACTTGTACTCACTTAAATATCGTGTAATATCGATATTATAATATAATATAAAGATAAAAATACTTAGACATTTATGAATGTAGTTTATTAAATAGTTTTCAGATATTATAATTCAAGAAATAATTTTTCTTTATTATTTACATTTTTTATATGAGTACAGTTTAAAATATACATAGAAAATAAAATTTTGGTAACTGTAAAAAATTGTTATAAATATGGATAGTATTTTTTTAAATATTCTAAAATGATTATTTATAGATTAATTAAAGTACATTAAAGTTTTTTAAATTATTTATAATTATATTGCTTAGTATTATTGTATAAATTTTACATTGCTCTATTCGATAACTTCATATCAATTTAATATTATTATAATAATTCTTAATATTAATTTTGAAATATTTTAGAAATGATACAAAATTAGTTGAGTTATTTATAAACGAAAACATCTTTTTTGATGAGAAATATAATATATTCAAAATTCACATAATACTATAGGATAACAAATTTCTATACATGAAACATATTTAATCTTATAATCTATGAAATTATACTAAAACTTATATACAAGTATATTTTTAGGTATGTAATTATATAAAATTATCAATCGATCAATAAATTTCATTTAAATTTCATTAATGATAATGCTACAATTAATAATAATAATAGTCTAGAAATATCACTTATTCCATAAACAAACTACTGATTAAAACTGAAATAATGTATAGTTTAATAAGAAAAATAATTATTTACGAATCAATACATTTGTATACAATTAAAAAATATCTATACTTTTCTAAAATTTTTTTAGCAAAAGTTTAAGCATAAAAACTAAATAACGCAGAATACATTTATAATTTATTCCAATCTTCAACAACATATTTTCATCAGCTTGATAGAAATTTACTACTCTTTTTAATAAATTTATAAATTTGATACATCTATTATCAAAAAAATTAAAATTAAAATAATTATTCTGCTTAAAGTATTTTTTCAACTTTGCTTTTGTACAGTAAAGAAGATGTGAATGAATTAGAAATAATGGGTTGCGAAATGTCTTCTTTAAAAAACGCGAATCATGATTGTGAGTAGTTGAACCATTGCTCATATATTGTGTAACCATTTATTGCTCTAAAGATAATGGTATTCCGTAGTTAATCATTGCAATCTTTATACAATGACTGCATCTATATTGCATTATTTATCAAAGATTTTTATAAACTTTCAATGTGACTATCAGCACATCCTTAATGGATGAACAAGTCACTCTATCTTTGTTGCTCTCCTTCTCTCGATTTATCTATTTGTCTCTTTATTTTCCACATAATATTTTAATATACCAATGTACATAAATTCTCATTAAAAAAAAATTCCTTAAAAGTTCTCTCTGTTGCATCAAACTGCGCAGGCGTTTAATGCAGCATACGCATCAATAAATGTTTCGTACGCAAAGCGATGTACTAGTAAATATGCCTTTAAGCAACCTTTACGCGTAAAAGTGTCCTTTCTTTATTTAAAATTAGCTTTTCGTACATTCATGCATTAGCAATACAACGATATTATCATAAATATTATTAAATATTCCGTTCGATTACAAAATCAAGCGCAAAGTTAATTCAATAGAATATTATAAAATTTAAAACTATTCGATTCTGTATAAAATTATTCAAGATATTATGTTTCTTCGGAATTCAAAAAATAATCCTTTTCTTGTTAACCTTAGACTGTTTATTTTATTAACCGTTAATCACCAAGGGAATGTCAAAGACGTTATAAAATGGATTTGGTGAAAGATTAAGATTTTTATTTTGGCACGCTTGTATAGATATCAGGGATTTAAGTAACTTATTAATAGTTTGAAGCATCATCTTCTAATTCAAACTTTTATCTTTAACTATGTAATTTGAGTACTTTCGTATCATTTTACGAATATTTTAATGAGAATAGTAAATTTAATATTTTCCTTAATTTGATAAGAACTACTATCTTATAGTTAAAAATTATTAATAATAATTTTATACATTTAATTAGAAATTATAAAAATTTATTAGATTTTTTCCTATAACACAAAAAATATTAACAAAATTATAAGCTTATATTATGCATGAAAATATTGCGGGACTTATATTGTAATGCCACTATATACTCCAAAGTTATCTATCCTTATTATGACTCGAGAAAAAATATTAAATATATATCATTATTCATTGATAAAAATATTAAATTTTCATTAAATAGGTGGTTATTAATGAAATTTTTATACACGAATAACCATTAAAAAATATATAATTCATTGTATAGTTTTCAATTTGTTTTGTATAAGATCTCTCTTATAATAAGATGATCGCACGTTAGATAGGATCCGATAAAGAGAGAATATAATAAATAGGAAATATTAGCGAAATTCGATAATCTGACTTTTTTGAACTCTTATTGTTTATTTTCAGATAGTTGTAGTCTTTATGTGCCATTAAAATTTTTCCATCTTAAAAAGATTATACACGTTAGAAATAAGTTGTACAAAAAATTACTAAGAGTCATACAGATGGTTTTCTGAATAATTCTTGCGTGTCTGAATCTTCCACGTAACTGAGTAATCTTTTTACCTATCTGCTGTCCTGATTATATATTAAAATTATTGAAATTCTTTTACATTTTAATATTCACATGTATTCACTTCTATTACTTCCTTATACCTTTTTATTCAGTCTAATAAAATGATATTTATTGTTATACGAAATTCATTTTCAATATTTATAAATGATGAGAAAAGATATTATATTTTAAAAAATAATGTAAATGATATTATTTATTTAATATTGCTTTTAACTATTATACTTAATATAAAAAGAGAGTGTATTTACTGATGAAATTGATTGTAAAAGAGTAAATTATCTGCATTTTTCTTTGCGATGAGAATACTTTGCAACATGCTGTTAAAAGAAGTAACTAATTTTATAATTATATATTATTTTTACTTTTTTCCCTTGTATATTCCTTATAATATCTTATTTACTTACTTTTTAAATTGTATATTTTTATAACTACAAAATGGATGATATAATTATTAAAAATTTATATTATTAAGTATCTATTTTATTTATGCAAAAATATTTTCAATATATTTAATACGGTATTTGATTTTTTCAATTATTTATCATTCAAAATGTTTTTCATTGACATTAAATTAGGTGTAAATTCTTCGAAAAAAAGGAATAATGATTTTATTTTCAGCTTTTTTAAAAAGTAAATAATACAATAAGTTTTTAAAAATTATAATTAATTTCAAACATTATTTTATAAAGATTTTATCAAAGTATATGTATTTGATAACTATCTGTTATATTTAAAATTCATTGAAGTAGTACAAATTTTTCATATTTTTCTTTTAATTTTTCAGTAAAATATATTTTTGTATTAGAAACACAATAATGAGAAACTGTAAGGCTTATTTTAATTTTTTTAAATTAATTTTATATTACTGTTCATTTAAAATTTATTTATTGAAAATACATTTCGAGTGAAACTTTTTTCTTTTGAATATAATAAAAAAATCAAATTTTGTAGTCCATATATTTTTTCAAGAAATTGTACTTTCTTTCGAACAAGTCATAAAATCAATAACCCCATCTAATTTCTGATATTGACAACGCATGTATATATAAGTAGTATATTTATTATATCAATACATTTATATTGCATATAACAGAAAAATAAAAAATTAATTTTTAATTTTTTTTACTTTTACGTGAAATTAAAATTAATAATAGTTAACAAGATATTTGAAACTTCGTATATTATACATCAACGTCTATAATCAATGTTTATAAGAAAGTATTACATAGCAAAGTAGACGACCCTTTAAGGTATCTCTTTTTGATTAGAAATTCAATTAATTTCATTATTATATACCCATCATTATTATATATAAAATTTGAACTAATTATTACCGGCGGGTATCTGTTGTTTCTTTGTAGTTTGAGATATAAGGCTGCAACCAGCTTTAACTTTAACAGAACCGACAATCCGAACAGGTGGTTGAATTTAAGATTTAAAAACTTGCATTATTTATATTGAATTATCCTTTCCATAAATTCAATAAAATTATTTACCTTCTAATGTCTAAAGCTTTTTATAATTGGAACAATAGGCATAATTATTTTTCATTTATCATGTATTACTTTTTCAAGCTTATGAAAAAAATTATTGCAACCTCCTACATTCATTTATATTCTAACTCATATCAGTTACTTAATGCATTTTAATGATTTATTATTTACCAAAGAACATAAATTACAATTAATGACTTATTAATTATAACTATAATTAATTTAATGATTAATAATTAATTTATAATTAATTTATATTAATTACAACAATAACTATAAAAGGAAATATCTAAACGAATGAATAAAAATTTTAATTTTTTTATAATTTTTTCAATGATGAATTATTTATTTATGAAATAATTATTATAAATAACTAATTTATTAACCAATCAGTTTATAGATGTAAAGAACAAAACCTACGTAAAAAATATGTTCTCAACGATTTCATCGTTAAACTAAAAATGTTTTATCAGAAATATGGTAAGAAATTAATTTATAGGTACCATTATATTGAAAAATATGCGAATAATTATAAATGTTCAAAAAAATCAATATTTTAAAATAAATATAATCTACAGATTCTTAAAAGTTACAATAAATATGGAACAATTCTGTATATCAATGCGCTATTCCTATGCAAATTTTTCAAACAGAATTTTAAAAATAAAAGAAACCAGTCACCAGTACCTGTATTTTAATATTAGTAATTTTTTATATCATTTAATTGTACACGTATGCATACATATTTATTAACATTTTTAAAAGAATAGATTATTTAATAATTTATTTTATATATGTATGTTTAGAAAAATAGCATTATTCTTTAATCAACATTTATTAACACTAAATAAAAAAATCTTGTACTGATAATTTGAATATTATCTTACTCTTTGAATGAGCAATATAGAGATATACTTTAATAAAGGAATAGGTATATTTTAAGAATTATTAATCTTTACTAATTTAATTTATTCGCAAGTCTTTTTTATTTCAATTAAAATACAAAACGAGCTTTATTATTTTAATTATTGTCAATTATTTGAATTTAATTATTCTAATAAAAAATGATCGTGTAATTTCGTATTCTTATAACACTTTTTTTTCTTCTTGGTATAGACAGAATATTTACATAATGTATGTAAGTAGATTTACATAATTTATATCACTTAATTTATCATCAGGTGGAAAAAATATCACTATTGGTACGCGCCGTAAAATTAAAAAAAATGTCAAATATTTATAAATTACAATTTTCATTTATTTAAATTATTAGAATTATAGGCATGGCTGTATATATTTTAATCGCAGCCTCATTTATTTTTTAAAAAATCGAAGAGTCTCGTTTATTTTTTGATCGTTTTTCATATACGCTCATTTTATCGTGTACTTGCTCTTCAATACTTAATAACATTGTTTCCATAAATTTTTCAGAAACGTCAGATCATATACAATCTTTTTTATAAAATAGGACTTTTTCATGTATATACATTGAGCAAGTCCGTCTTTTGCTCCACTTTCTATTCTTTGATATCATTTTTATTCTTATTCAACGATATACCATCCTTATGCTTTTCATGACACCTGTCCCTTTACTCTCGTACTCTCTTTTTCTTTTATCTAATGCAGCGTAACTTTAAACCGTAACGAATGAAGCTGAAGTTCACTACGTATTTAATATTTTACGACACGTTAACAATGACGATATATAGTTAAAATTTATGATAAAAAGTTTATAAACCTAGAATATATAGTATCATAATTTATAAATAAACTAAAGGATTAATTTATTTACCGTCGGTTCGTTTTTCACTAAACTTCATAACGTGAGATTATTCTAGACAAATTTCAAGAGAAAATGCACGTAATAATCATATGTATCAATTTTTCTTAAACATTAATTAAAACTTATATAACAAATTATAATAACAGAGGAGAAATATAAAGTAATAAAATTAAATTTTTCATTTGAATGGCTTCATAAATTTGCTACAATATCCTTCAACAACCAATTCTGTGATAGAATTTGAACTAAATAATTACATCCAACTTTAGTACTAATTTAATAATAATTTCCAAATAATTTAAAAAAATAGCTGCATTCGTTTAATCTTTATTTGTATTTCTATATTTATTGCAATTATTTTACGTGCACGAAAGTTGTTTATCATAACCCATAAAAGCATTATCTCCATCATATATATCTTTACAAAACCAATTAAAACGTCGTTCTGTGTATATTTAGACGTTGGAAAACGATTAAAAAATGGAAGTTTTATCTTCGGTATAAACAGGTACCCACAGATGTGTGTCTTTCAACGTGCATATAAAGTAAACTGTATCTCCATATTCATCGCATATTGTACGGATGCGCTCGCTCTCGCAGGAGTATTGCAGGGGTAGCCACTGCCCAGGCAATCGATAGCTGCAACGCGACTCGGATATAATTCGATGACGCGCCGATAACATTGAATTGCGCATATGCGTAACGCTGAGCACTGAGGAGTTAAAATTACAACAACAAGACTTGAGTCTTAGGAGCGAAATTATTCCACGTTCCCTAGTCCTTACTTCGCTCTTCTTTGACTGTGTCGTTAACACAAACAGACTATGCAAATTTGGAATATAGTTTGACTAAAGAAATGTAATATCTCATGCTCGAGAAAGTTTGAAAGAAGCTTGTTTACACATTCATCGTTCGTCTGATGCCACTTTGAGCGTTACTACTTGTAGAATACAAGATACACGGGATGCATGTCATCTGTTACTATACTGATATACATACAGAAAAATACGCTTTCTTACTGACGGAAAATGAAGTTGCAGCTGAAGAAAAATGACTTATTATTAATCTGTAGGGAGGGAGATTTCAACGCAGGGAAGTGCATGTGTTGCGTTGCACTCGAATGCCAGAGAGTAGGGTATGCACGTGAGAGACGAGAGCGATACCGTCGGGATCGATGAGCCATCCGTGATAAAACAAAGGCGATGAAAAGAAACCAAGGACAGAGTGAAGGGGGAAAAGTTATTTCGACAGGAAAGCCAAGCTACTGTGATGAATTAAAAAGTGAAATGGGTGCCTTTGCACGCGCTGTTTTACATGAATTTTTCGAGAGTATTATTTGTAATTTAGCCCTTTAAAGGCTTCGTAAAAATCGCGTTCAATTCAAAGCCTCGAAAAATTAAATAATAATAAGCAAAATTTATTGCGCTTTTTCAAAAAGTTTTTGCATTTTTTTTAGATCAATCGCCGTTCTCGAAAAATAGTATTTTATAATTTATTCGGTATCAGAAGACTTTTGAAAATTTATGTGGTAAACGTAGATATTCTCGTTTATATATATATATATACATACTATATATATATATATACTAGACTGCTTA
This sequence comes from Platyscapa corneri, assembly GCA_018907185.1. Taxonomy (NCBI): domain Eukaryota; kingdom Metazoa; phylum Arthropoda; class Insecta; order Hymenoptera; family Agaonidae; genus Platyscapa; species Platyscapa corneri. Next base: position 1,181,430 of record JACCHW010000021.1, on the reverse strand, counting down.
TTATCTGACATAAATTCTGAAAAAAGGAGAATATAATTAAACTTCTATATCGGAATCAGTAATTTATAGTGAATATACGCAATGGAACAGATTTATGTAAGAATACGTAAGAGCACGATGGTAAATTATAGAATTACGACGGAATGCAGTATTATTTTACTGTTAGGAATAATTGTCTAATTAAAGAAGACATTAAATATGGTAGTAATAGAAGAAATGAAAAATTTTTATGTTAATCTCTTAGACAGAAATATAAAAGAATGCAACGAAATATTTGTTCCAATATACTGTAGATAAAGTTAATTTTTATCAAACGTAAACAGACGTTTAATAAATTTTAATAAATTATATATTAATAAAGATAAGTTTTTTTAAATAATTACAATAATCATATTTTCAATTTCTTCTCATATCAATTTAAAAGAACTATTTTTATTTTTGCTTAATAAATAAAATTGCACATTCACTTAACGCTATTTACTTATCTCTTGTTAGCCTTTTTTCTCTTTCTCTGTTATTTATATGTCACTTACCTGTAGTGTAGTACAATTTCGATCAATTTTTATTTTGTAAAAAATTCTTTCCATAAATTGAAGAAAATAAAAAATCCCTAGTATTACAAAACAATATAATCGATGTGTACACTACCGTCTCAAAGTTGACTTTACTTTTTACATATAGGACAATTCGAAAAATATTATGAATTTTTGTGAAGCATTGATTGAGATTTAGGTATTGAAACTACATAATGTTTCCAGCCATGGTGATTCTTCATCACGTCTACATCGCTACAATGTTTTTATTAAAATAGAAAACGATGAAATGTCAAAAAATACCAAATCTAGTGAGAAAACATCCGTCGACAAAAATTGCGAACATCATCTCATTCACCGACTGTTGTAAATTCAGGTGCATGCACAAAAGGATACATACATACACACACGTATACTTTGAAAAAATAGTTGAATGCACATGTATCTTGAGGAAGAACGTAATTGGTAACATTATTTTACATACGCGTGTTTACATGTATATTATGCAAACGCAATTGTAGCGTTTACATGACCGACGAAAGTTACGTTGAAGGTCTATCCGTCGATTTCAATATGTATGACACATCTATAAATTCATATGTGCTTATGTGGCAAATATGTCCATATACGCCTTTGGCTGGATCTACATAATTTATTTATGAATATGCAAGTATGTGATATCTTGTTTTTGTTTTTTAAAGTACAAATGATCTTTTCCGTTTATTATTCTCTTCCCCCACTCTCTCTCTCTCTCGCTCTTTTTTTCTTTCTTTTTTTCTTCTGTTTTAGTCTAAAATTTTCATCTACCTACTTAACTATTTCTTCATCTCTAATTCTTTATTAGAAGCTTAATTAACGCTACCACAGTATTCGGTTCTTCATTCAACATATTTTTTGTTGCTAATTAAATTAATAATTAAATTTTTTAATATGTGAATGAGAGTATCAAGTTCATGAAATTCATAAAAAGAATTTTTACCATTTTATCGTCTTTTATTGTCGGTAAAATGAGTCGATAGTCTTAAATATTTTTCAATGTATAAAATAAATAATTCTAGAAATATTTAAGTAATTAAAAGCCTTTTTAAAAGCTTTTTGCTTTTTTACTTTGGTGTTTGTAGTCCATGACGAATAATTGCAAATATGAATAAGTGTAACTTACAACTTAATGTATTAAGAAATATTGCTTAGACGTTAAAAACACTTAATCAATATATAAATTTTAGCGCAGCACAGAAAAATAGAACAATTGTTAAGAAAGCACTAGGTGGTGATTTCTCATGAGAAATTTTCAAAGTAAGCATAAAGCATAATGATGTAAGTATGTATACGAATATATTTACATTATGTAGATTAAATATATGTATATTTAATATCTCTTTCTCTCTCTCTCTCTCTCTCTCTCTCTCTCTCTTTCTCCAGCGGCCTTATTTTTTCATTCTCTTTCTCCTTTTTATCGTGCTATAAGCGTTATAGAATCCGACGATCCGCATATAGCCGCATCTTTGTCGTCTGACGATTGGTCGCCTCAAGGAATAATTTATCGGTGAGCTCACCGCCGCCGTCGAGTCGAAGAATTCTTCGTTCTCTCTATCTCTCAGATATTCTAAAACCATAACGCGCCGGATCTCAGAACAGAGAAATTATATTTCTACTTCTCCAAAGAACGAGAAAATAGAGCACCTTAAACTACTAAGTGTTTTTCGGTTTTTTACACACTAATTTATTTTATTTTTCGAATTTGTTATTCTCTCCTCCTTTCTATTTCTTCATATTTATAGAATATATTTAAAATATTAAAGTGAATTTATTTTTCTGCCTCATCACTGTATTTAGTCGCCTTTTATTTTTTACTCAGCCTAATAAAATAATAATTTTTTTACAGCTGTTAGAGACTATATGTAATCGTACAGGAATATATATACCTGCAGAGCTATGTGTGGACACGTATGATTGCACATGGTTAATTCGCGTGACGTATGATCATATGTAAGTGAGGGTTGTATATAAACGATAGGAGTACGCATTGGATTATCACTGCTGTTTATATAATATATTAATCAATCAATCAGAATATCTTGTGTAAATTATTTGATTAGAACAGCAGCATTTTTAATGTAATGTGGTATAAAAATAAACAAAATAAACCATTTTTATCATGATAGAAATATATTTCACGCATTAATGAACAATGAATATCATTTTATTTATTTAAATATCTAATAAATAAAAGAGAACGCATTTTTCATAAACAACAGTTTCAAATAATTTATTATAGTCATAAACTATTTGTAAGAATTTATTACTTTAATAAAGTATAACAAATAATAATGTCAAAAAACATAATATCTATCTTGTAAAATAGTTTTATACATTTAACTATAATCGAATTTTTTCAATTTATCAACACTATAGTGTAATATTTATTATTACTGTTATATTAATTACAATATCAGTGTATATTAATACACAATATATACATTTTAAAAGATTCAAGTTTAAATGAACGAAAGCGAGTTAGAATATTTTTCAAATTAAATATCACTTTTAATATTATATTTTTTCTAAGTATGTCAACGTAAAAATAGATTCATCCACGTTAAATTGCATATATAACTGTAAGTACGATAAATATGATTATTTGAAAACGTCTATAAATGTTTTGATTTCTCACTTAGAAAGGAATGCTAATCAATAGCCATTGTCATATATTTCTACCTTTACATCAAACATTACTGAAATCATTACTGTAAGCTAAATTTTTTATTTTTATAAAAATTTCATAATTTAACCCATCAATTATATATAATCTTATTAGTTATTTAAACGAAGCTTTAACTTATTAGTTCCACAAGACCGTCAATTTTTGAACTTTATTACATTTTGAATACAGTTATCTGAGAATTATAATGACTAAACTGAATTTATCGTTAAAATAAATAATTATGCACAAGATAGCTGCAAAATTTTTAACCTATCTTTTTTTTACTAAAATTATAATATAAATGTGTAATACTTGATAATATTAGGCAATTTTGTTAAATGTATTTCATATGAGATAGAAAAGAGAACTATTTTAGGTATGTGAAATAGTTGTCTTTCTTATTAAATACGCATCACAAAAATTATCTACATATAAAAATGATAATGTAGTATAGATAATAAAAAAGAAAATTAAAATATAAGAAGTTATTGATAAATTCAATTATACTTAAAAACTTTGTTTTATTTACTGTTATTAATAAAAAATTTTACTAAAATTTTTGAAAAATTATCTCTGATAAAATATTCAAAGCGATTCAAATCAAATTTCCTACGTTTGTAAACTGATTTATAAAATTTCAATTGCTCTATTTAAATTTTTATTAGTCTTATATGATTTTTGTATACAATGTTTTTTCAGCCTTAATGTGAGTTTCTCCAAAAGTGAATTATTTTATTATTCTATACAAGAGTCTACTTGCACTTTACTCTCATTCACCGCCTCGGAAAAGGTTTTTTTAATTTACGTTGTTGATTTATCAAAAATATAGTCACTTTTTACGCTCGACCTTAATATTATATAATGAATAGTTATTTAGAAATATTTTTTTAAAATACTAAATAAATTTAAAATATTGAGATGTTAAATATATTAAATAATTGAAATTTGTTGCTTTTTACAAAAAGTATAATCAACACAGTCATATATTCTAATGATTGAAGCATCTTTTTAAAACTTTTGCTAATGATTTTTGTAAAATATCTCAGATTTTGTTCATTACTAATTTTATTTGATTAATTTAATATTTTTTAATGGTACAATAAATTATATACATATATCTATATCAAATGCTTAATAATAGCTAGTATCTCGGAACTTTTCATTTTCAAAAATTATTATATGCTGTTCCTCTTTAGTAGGTATTACCGCTAGTTTATCACACATTCAATATCGATCACATTCATTAAAAATTATGATTATCTGATAGTATTATTAGACTAAGTTGATTGACTATCAAAGAACTATTTTAAAGACATATTTTATGTTAAAGTCTAATATTTTCTGTTAAAAAATCCAATAAAATACATTTTTTTATCTTAAAATGAAATTTCAAATATTATTTATGAAAAAAATATAAATTATTGGTTTTTAATATGGTTTATATAATTTTTTTTGCCAGCTAAAAAACTTTGAAAATTGTATTTTTATCTATTAAATTATCTAATATTTACATTATTGTTTAAATTTTTGTTTGTTATTATACTAAAAATTTTTATATTGTAATTCTCAATTTGTAACTCTAAAAGAAAAAAAATTTACATATTTAAAAAAAATAAATATATAGAAAGTCTGTCAAAAATATTTATATTCTTAAATAAACTTATTTCTTAATAGGTGTATTTGTTATTACTGTATTACAAATAATCAATGGTAATAAATAATTGCTTTCTGCAGTGAAGAGCCATTATTGTATAATTAAAAATATTTTTTCTTCGATGATATATTAAATCTGAGACAATTATTGTATTTGTTTTGCGAACAGAATCTCAATCAACTAAAAATTCTATTTTATTCTAATTATAGTTTCAATTATTAAAGTATGAATTTTAGGCTCTTCAGAAATAATCTGCGTTTGGTTTTTACCTTAAGACTTATTTCAATGTATATTTACACGTCTCTTTTTCTTTTTAATCTCAATATTTCGCACTGAAAGGAACATAGTAAATAATTTAAATTTTAACTTATGACTTTAGTGCGTATACGTAAATTCATGCGAATTTGACTTTCAAATAACGCGTGCTCCCGTAAATGTTTACTTTAATACGATGATTCCGGATGGATTACTAGCTTCCGTATCTACATTAAAAATCATTCTTATATAACAGCATTCGAAATATCGCTGAAACCATGAATAAATACACGACTATTTCATCTTGCATACATCTCATCTATTCTCGTAATAGTAAAAAGTTATTTTATAATAATAGTTAAAAAATTAACTTTCGCTTAAGTTATTATATTCTTCATAAAAAGAAATTTGAAATATTATCTGCTGATATAAGATCATTATACAATGCTTCTATTTAATAACCTATTTTTATTGTTTTCGCTTTTATATCATTATTTCAAAAAATTCTAATGTAAAATGTAAAATTTATGAAGATTAACTCCAAGATCTTTGATAAGCAAAGACAATACATATTTTAATTTTTGTATAAATCTTATGTAAAATATTAATATATTTATAAATACCATAAGCAGAAGATAACCTAAATTGTATCCATTTAGGTGTATGTTTTAAGTAATAATTTTATCTGTATTATACAAGATTTTCTCGTTAGCGGTTACCGAGATATGTTTTTCATTGTAGAATATAAAATATAAAACATAAGGATTTTTTTCGAGTTCTGCTAAATTATTCAATTTAGATTTGCTTATCAATAAAAATCAATTATTTTTCGGTACGTAATAATGAAGTTCAGCATGTTACAATTTCGGAGGGAGAAACTAAAATTTATAAAATCAGAATATTTTCGTACGAATCGGAAAATCCTTTAATTTATATTGATATCCGAAAAGGTAAAATTGGCAAACCCAATTTTTAAATAATTTTCAACAATATCTTTGATTAAGAGTAATAAATAATTATTCCTTAGTGATACGCTCAAAAATAGTACAATTATCTTTCATTCACCGTTTTCACCAAAGAAAACCCAGCAGGAATGTTCTTATACTAAAAGAGAGTAGTCTGATAATTTACTTAATGAAATCGCATTTTCTTGCAGATGTTCAAATATCCCCGCGCAATAATAGTAATTTTAGTGACTTCCGAGGAAGTAGCTAAGACTTCGATAAGAATTTATACATTACGAAACAGAAATTAATTGCATAAGCAAAATCTCGGCAGATTTGAAACCGAATAAATGAACGTGGTTCGAAAGCAAAATTCGAGTAGAATTTTTTATCAACTTGAATTTTCGAGAAGATCGTAAATTTAACGTTTGAATGGAGAGCTCGAAATCAACATTAAAATTGTAATAAGCATTTCCTCGTGGTTACTTATACTTATGCTACCAAACTTAATATTAAAATACGCCATGTGTACTACTTTGATTAGAGCCAAATCTAAATAACACTTATCATTCTTAAACGTGTTTTTATTATCTGTTAGAGAAAACGTTTAAAGCGTTATTATCTCTACATATACCTACTATTATCTGTATGCATAAAATGACTCCTTTATAATAAAAAAGACACACACACACACACACACACATGTATCTAAAGATATCTATAAGTGGTAGTAGATAAAAAGAAATATTTATGTTGGCCTACGTTAATCGGAAAAAAATACATTTTATTTTTAAAAAATCAAAATTTAACATAGAAAATAAAGTACATTTTATAAGTTTTAATATCTAATGGTAATCAGTAAACCTCGATTTTACGATTATATGTCAGTGCTTGTCTTACGGCTCTCCTCTAATGTCGCATAAATTAATCCCTAAAGTGCCTCAAAGAATAAAAGGATAAATAAAGTGAAATTAAAAATGAAATAAACGTTTTATCATTTCATATCAGTCTGACTTCTGACTCCGACTTGCGTTGTCAATAACAATTAATTGGTACATAATGTCGAGCATAAAGGAGTTAAAAATAAAGTTTGATCTTATGAAAAATACATTTAATGTATAAAGAAAGAAGAACAATTCTATTTTTAAAATTGAAATAATTTCAGATTTTGTACTTTACATTTTTATAAATAAATTAATTTTGATTTGTAATCCAATATACGTAATTAACTTTCGTATTTGCAATTGAACTTTCATTAACCTAGTTATTCCACCTATCACATATACTCGTTATTTTATTTCTTTCCTAAAATAGTATAAATTGGTAAAATTTATTACGATACATAATTTGTAATAAATTTGTGATAAATTTTTTTGAAATCCCAGCAAATGCAATTACAAAATTTCTAAATTTATTTTCTAAAACAAACCTTATTTTTAACACCTCGATAAATCTCTAGCGGAAGTCACCTTAGTAATATTATGTATCGCTCAAGTTCTAATCTCAATTAACGGTAAACTTGCTTTAGACTCTAGATGAGCACAACTTGAACAATCATGATCTTGATGTTCTTTTATCGATTAAAAATTTACAAATACCAAACTTCGGCTAAAATTAACCATTTATTAATAAAAATTAAGAATTTGTCGAGACTGAGTGCTACTGAAGAATTTTAGAGTTATCTATTAAAATTCAAATACTTTAACTCAATTTTTTTTTAAATATAAGCATAAGCAACATATAGTATTGTTGAAAAATAAAAACAATTAATTCATTCGTGAACTTCTAGGGATAAATAATAAGGTTTTCCAGGTATTTGATTTTTTCAAAATTAGATAATAGAATAAACAAATTTAATTAAAATACAGAGATGGGAATTAAAATTATAAGGTTAAAAGTAAAACGACAGAAATAAATAATAATTGTGTATTATATACATGTATTACATAAAAATAAAGTTTTAAGTTTCCTAAATATATAATATTATATAAATTAAAAAATCTACGTATAATGTTAAATTTAATGGAATTAATTTTAAAATTAGAATTTGACTTCGTCAATAGAGAATTCAAACATTTATTATAGAAATTTTACCTGTAACAGAAAATAATATTATATTTAGCTGAATAAAAATTTGTAAAATATAAAGCTGGTGATAATTAAGTGTGAAGCAAACTATGAAATGATAAATAAATATAATAAATTTAATAAGTTAAGTTTCCTACAAAATGTTGGAAAGAAGTTATTACACTAAACCTAATCTAAATAAATTTTTTTTATTTTTATTTGAATAATAGATACTCTTATTAAATTTCAATCACATATATTTATAAATAACTATATTAAACTTCGATATAATGATATGTTCGTTGAAATAATTTACATTATTCGTACTGAAATGAAACTTTGACATCGAAATGTTATTCATTTGTATTCTTAAATATTTATTACTCGTGCATAATAGTCAAAAACTTTGTTTCGTGTAAATAAACTATGAAAAAATGCGAATACTAGAAACTGTGTCGTATGTCCGGCCGGCGGCGACTGGCCAGCGCACGTTAAACGAAACGTCACCGCACGCGCGTAATTGTTTATAGTTTTTAAAATTTAGTTACGTTTCAACGGCCGTTGAGATTTTTCGAATGGACAATAATATAATAGAATGTCGGAAGGTATAAATGTAAGAACAATACACGCGTAAGTATACGAACACTACGCAGATCATCAGCTGACGAGCGGAGACGAACAACGAAACTCGTCGAAAGCGTCGAAAGCGCCTCCACGAGCGAAACCCCTCGTCCCGAGAACACCATCCTCGTGCCACCAAGTAGAAGCAAAAAATAGTGTCATCTTTTATTTTTACCCACATACCTATCTGCCTAAATCCTTGACAGCGGCTCCGGGAGGAGCCGACCTTATCAACTGTTTGAAGTAATTAGTATGTTACAGATGTCAAAATTGATTGATATCAACACAGTCTAGAACAACGACAAAACCTCCAAAATACTATTAAATTTGTTAATTATCCTATACAGTTAAATTCGATTAAAATTTATTGAAATCGTATTTGGAAAAGCAAAAATTAGTTTTTAAAATTTTACCCTTCAAACGACTGCGAAAAATGAGGCGGGCAACGTTTGAGAAAGAACTTTCTATAAAATAAATTATTTTTTACGTTATTCAATTAAAAGTCATACAAATAATATAAATTGTTCCGAGCAGAAAAGCCGTATTGAAGAGAAAGTTTTCCCTTGTAATTTATATATGCCAACTGCATAGTCCTTGTAGAATGGTTTTCAAAAATTACATTCTATAATGTTTTGAAATATTTTATTGATGTTTAAAAAATTTAAACTGCGCAGAATTTTTTCACGCAGAGAATTTTATTTAAGGCTTTAAATGCATTTAACCTATTTCAGCTCTAAAAATAAAATAAATTCATAAATAAGCATTGAATTTTTCCGTAACCTGATTTGTGCGCAGTTCTTGATACCAAATAGATTCGAAATTTCCTCGCTAGTAAGTTTGAAACAGGAAAATCAACAACTTTAGGGTTGTTGGGTAGTAACAAAACTATCGAGGCACGACGCGCATCTCGTTTGTGATAATTCATACACTGACTAAAGTTCCGAGTCGAAACAATGGCGCCGTCGACCTGAGCATACAATTCGAGAAAAGCGATCGTCGTACGAGAAACCGGATCGCTTAATTGAGTCGATGCGACGCGCCGAGATACCTCCTACTTCTAAATGCGTACACGTGCTACGTGCACAGAGACGAATTCCGAGTTTTCCGCAATTGGTTAACTTGCTCCTCTCGCCTTGAAATTTATTTTTGAAAAGGTATTATTCCGCTAACTTTTTCCCCATCTCTTCTGCAAATAATTTCTCAAAAATTTATTTAAATACGTTAGAGACGTGAACCGAAAACATTTAGCTCCTACTCTACCTATCAATTTCTATATTACTTAAAAATTCAAAAGTAAACGTCTAATGAATAAACGACTGTGCTTCCATTAGTTTAAGAGCTTTTTGGTATGAATTTTGTTTGCAATCAATGCGCTGAGTTTTTAATACTATCTCATTCGGATAAATAACAAAATACCAACAGTTTCAGTTTTTCAAAAATAAAGGTACTCCGTGAGCTATAAAAAATATTAGTGACATTGCTGGTTTCGAAAATGGACAAATAATTAAATAATAATGATTATAAATTATTGATATTTACCGAATCGAGCGCATGTTCTTATTATACTTACATTATACGTATATCTATTTACTTATGTGACTTTCGTTGATCTCTAAAATTTTTATCAGATATTTGCTTTATTATTAAACGCAATAGATGAATTTGAAATTGTATTTTTACAGGCTTATGCAAAGATAAAAATAGAGATGCGCACGTCTTTCATAGCGGAATCATTGTTATTACTATCATTATTATTATCATCGTAATTATTGTTATTATTAAATTTAAACAAATTTTGATATATTTTTTTAAGCTGCGATGCATGCGATTTTTATTATAAATAAAAATTTCGTTTTACGACGCATACTTAATATAATTACAATATCGATCTGAATTGTCAGAAATTAATTGTGTGACCATTTAAGGAGTAAATTTATGTTTCAGGCATTTTTCTATTTATTTAATGTAATCTTTTGTATTATGATATTGACATACTAATCGTAGCATTACAAAATATATTATATTATTAAACTAAAGTTATATTGAGATAATGAAAGAAATTTTATTATAATTTTTATTTAAAATTTTTATTCTAATATTAAAATAATTTTTGATTTCAAAATAAGTCAAAACTACACTAATTGTTTTACTATAAATAATAATAAGCAATTTTAGAAATACAGCATTGATTTCTAGAGCTAGTGATTAAAAAATCTTATAAAATTTGATTTATCTATAAAACTTAAAATATCATAGCGACAAATAATTATTACATATAAGTTTAAAGATAAAAATTAATTATTTTAATATTTTTAATATTAAAGTATAAGATTGACTAAATTATGAGAATTTATTATAATTATTATTGAATAATGAGACTCTTAATCTGTTAGAAAGATTGGTTAGTTAAATTTCATATATTTGAATGTCTAACAATTAATTTACTAAATTAACTGATATTTTCATTAATTTATGACTGCATTATAAACAATTATAATAATATAGTTTATTTACTATGTCTGATATAACTAAAACTAAATTAATTTTATCAAATATTTATAAGTATAAAAAATTTTTGTATATTTAAATAGCACGGTAAATTTTCAGAATCAATTAATAAGTTATAAAATTTAATCAAATTTAGTCTTAACGTACAATCATAACAATATAATACTTTTTTCATACTTTTAAAATTTCACAAAATAAATACAAATTCTAATTCAATTTTTTTTAATACCTAATAGAGTTGAATTTTGATTTCAATAAAAATACAATAAAGCAGTAATAATCCATAAATTCCAACGAAATCTGAAAAATTAAATTGTAATAAAAATTTACAAAATTATTCTCAGCAGTTTTAAAGTATTAGACTAATACTCCGAAAAAATGAGTCAATCTATAAACATACGTATGTATATACATAGAGAGAGAGAGAGAGAGGGAGAGAGAAGAGTACTGAAAAAACCACACTATAATCCTCGACTCACTCGTAATAAGAACGCAAGTAAAGTGAAGCGCAGCAGCCGAACCACAATGAGTGGCAGCCAAGTTAACACCTGAAATTCTCAGACGCCGATTTGCATAATGTATGTGACATGCAAATTTTATTATCAAGTCTCACATTTTTTTCACTACCTTTCTATAGAGTATGCATAACTTTTGCACTGAGAACAGCGAGGTTTAACTAATTCTTTATCTCTCGGAGGAAAAGGTTCGAATTGATTACATAAATATATTTCCGTAGTTACGCTCATCCGTACCTTTTTCTTTTTGTAAATTACATAAATTGAAACATTTTAACGTTTAATAATTATCATAAAATAATGATAATAACTGGATCAATTTATCGATTACTAATACGCATCGCTACTTTTAATCGTATTGCATACATTTGGACATGTATTTCGAATAATGTTGAATTATTTCATGACGGATATTTTATTTTTGTATATTTTACGAAAATATAAAAGTATCCGGATATTTTAAGACATTTTTATATTAATTTTTTATATACATGTAAGGTAATATATAATTATGAGTCTTTAGCATCGAAAGCTTTGACATACTATAATTTTTCCTTCAATAATCAGAAATAAATCATAAGCAAAGTGTGTAATTCTAAAATAGCGAGCAGAATCAATATTATTACCCCGCACATATATATTATTTCCTGCTGTATCTTAATTTAAATTCATAAAATTTTACGTTACACCCTGGAAAAAAGATTTAAACTATGGATCAATCATCGAATGAACCTTAATCATATATAATTAGAATTTTGTCACGACTCACGAGTTTTACACGTAATAATAGTGCTCTTAATAAATCAAAGAAAGTTTTTAAATTTTTAAATTTTAACGAGCTCTTTGTCATACCTAAGGCAAGTGAGTCATATAACTGACGCGAGAAATCTTGAACAATGCAGATAGCGAAAAACTTAGAAAAACTAAAATACTATCCTTTCTCTGGGCGTCTCTGTCTATTTTGATACCCCCGATAGAATCAGCGCTAGGATACTGCTAAAAAGACCTCAAGAGCAGAATAGCGTGTAAGAACAATGAAGCCTAGCTCGTAAAAAATGCTCATGAACTTTTATTTTCATGAGAATTGTCTAAGATATCGGAGTTTATACTCTAAAATTTACATGGATTATCATAATAAAAAATATCTAATTGAAAGAATTTCGAAAGAAGTTTTATTTTTTTTTAAACGTATTAAAAAAATGTTGATAATAGGGTTTAGATTTCTTCGAAAACTTGCTTTTCACTCGATCTATCTTGAATGATGGAACCCAAAGGCACGAAAATTCGATGATATTAACAACATTATTATAATTAAATAAAGGATGAAACCAAAAGTATGTGTCAACGTTGATTAAACGCCTCTACAAAAATGTATTTAAAAATTAAAACTTCATCCTGTCTGTATTGAAATATTTACGAAATGAAAAATTTATGATATTAATTCTCGTTATAATTTTTTTTCACATGTATTATAATATCATAACTGTATAATACCGTAATAAAAGTTTAAGTGACAAAGTAGATATAAAAATCTTCGTTATTTAAATTTCTCTTAATTATTTGAATTAAATTTTTAAAAAATTAATTTACAATGTTAGATTAATTTTTAGTTTAAATGGTTAAAATAAAATAACTGGCTAGGCGAAAGTAAAAATTTTGCACAGTGGTAGATACATTTATAGATTAAAAAAACGTTAAATATCAACATTTAATTCAACAATTAGCATTATAAAAGTATATTATATTATTATCAATAGTCATATTATAAATAATACTAGTTTTCATATTTTAAAAATGTGAATAATTTGAGAATAATAAGAAACTGTATGATTATTAGGTAAAGGAATTTGATACTTTATCTAATCATATCAAAATAATTAATTAGCTTAAAGTAAGATTGACTGGTATATAAATGGAATAGAAAATAAAGGAGCATGATATTGTGTTTAGTTCAAATATAGAAGTCATAAGACCTTTAGCCAAATGAAAATAAAAATAGAAGAATAATGAAGAATAAAAATGAATAATACTGTTAAAGTAACGTCGTTTTAAGTTTTTTCGCATATAGATAATAAATATAAATAATGCATATAATTTGAAATAGCACAGGAAAAATTCGCCGAAACCCCCTTCTTTTGAACAAATACTTACTCCTTTATCGTAAAAAACATATATGTAGAAAAATAGTACACTGTCTCTTTGTTCTTTCTTATCAACTCAGTTACTTTTTATCATTCTTGTAGGAATAAAATTCTCGTGCATTTAGGTAAATTTTGTATGTTGCAAACAAGACTTACAAGGAAATGTGCAACCTTCAGTATTTTCTCTGAAAATATATCTGGAGTAATTCTGGAGTCTTATTATTTATAATCTAGCAAAGTACCTAACCAGTTTCTTCTAAATTGTGGAATAAATAAAAGAAATTTGTAGATCCATTTAAAAAAATGAGTAATGTAGTCACTTTAAATGAACAAGAAATAATGTATCGATATTTTAATAGATTAGTCTTACTTGTGACAGATTTTTGGCCAACGCTCATAATCTACAAGCAATAATTTTACATTATAGTTGCTACGAAATGCTATTGAGATCCTTGCCGAATTTTATTTAACATTACATTTCACTTATTATTTATATTGTTTAACGTTATTTTTACAGACTATTTTCTTACAGTTTTTGTCTAGGATATTCTAGGACCGCCTCAAGAATATATCTTTATACTCTTTATCACAACAGCTATTTACGAGTCTCAAAAATTTGCATTGATCTTTTCGATGACGTTTTCTAATTTGTGATCGAAAATTTTAACTGTTTTTACCGGCAACATCACCTGTGTGGATCCTTGTTAAATATTCTCTCGTGCATCTCATTAGGGCAAGAAGTGGATCTAAGTGCAACTTACATCGTTGTTCGATAGTAGCTTTCTTGCACAATTTGGTATAGACAACTCAAAATGTATACCAAAAATCATGCTTTGACGCATCTACGGAGGTGGCGATATCGAGGGAAACTTAATTACTAATTATAGCATGCAATTCGCATAGCTGATAAAGAATACGAAGACAATAAAATAATTTATTTTGCGGTAGCAAAAAGATAAAGAATGCCACAGAGTATTCTAATACCAGAGTCCGCTTACACTCGCGCAATTGCACACAATTAGAGCATGGCTAAATAAAATAAATTAGATCGCTAAAAATAGTAGCTAGACTAACTTTTTTATTTTCTATTTGTCTCTCGTACTCGGCTCTTTTTTCTAACCTACCCCATCTTTTCTATCACTGTTGAGCTCTTTCTTTATTTTTCCTTCTAGTGCAGCCATGTACTTTGTAGCAGAATAGTTCCTCACCAGAATCGTCCACTAGTTTTCGGCTCGAACTCCTCTCAATTGCATGACGTCAAGATGCTTTAAGTGATTGTTCCCCAGGGTCTTCTCATTGCACCGTCGGACAAATAAAAACTCCAAGTTACAATAAAATCGCACCCGGAGGAAAAACAGCGCGATAATTTTTCCTCGCCCGACACCTTCGGCACTCCATTTCCTTGTTCTCACTCAGAATGACTTGTGACACACTTTTGATGACTTTCCTTCTCTAATCTGCACGCTCACGAACCCGACACGCCACATGAAAAACGATCACGAGAAAATAAATTCTAGTTACATTGTCAATAAAAGTATTGTATATTTGTATTACCATCTTTACAATTATTTTAAGTACATACAAATATATCCTGATCAAAAAATATTCCAAAATATTTCGTCTCTTATTTATGATGTACTACACTTTCATAAGACCCATTAAACTTTTTGATATCATTCGTATTATTTAAATTTTCAATAAATCGTTTCTCTCCTTTTATCAACAAGTTCATAAGCAGATTATTAATTGTTCTCTTCATGTCATGTAAGAATGAGATCAGCTTCGCTTTTATGAGAATTATTATTATTAACTATTAATAATAATAATTATAAAATAAATATACTTATTACTTATAAATTAATTTATTATCAATTATAAAATACCAAAAATTAAAAACTTATTTTAATATAATGCATGTACAAGAATTAATCAAAATAAAAATAAAAGTAAATAAATGTGTACAACTATTTTGTTCGTCTAAAAAATTATTTATTTATATTTATAGAATTAAAAAAATTTAATTTAAAAAAATTGACAAATTTTTTTGTTTCGAAAGTTTTAAGTTTTAACTTTTCCAAGCGTGAGAATTTCAATTATATCTCCCTTAATTTTATTCGACGTATTCAGTACACTAATATATGATATTATATTCAAATACATACTTTTAATTACAATTGTTGGTTTGATACATACCTGCATACTATATATGTCAATGAAAATTAAAATATTATCAACTGCACAAATGTGTAAAAACGATTCAGTACGATAATGCGCAAAATATGACTTAAACAATATATTTTTTATTGTAGCAAATAAAGAAGAAAGTTTATTCGAATTTAAATTTAATAATAAAATATTATTTATACACTTTTAAAACATACAAGTAAAATTTTTAAATATTAACTTGTATTTTAAAAGTAATAGTATATAAAAATGTTAATAAAATACCTCATAAAATAAAATTAGTATATTTTACTATACTTATTTATATCATGTGAAAATAAATTATTTTTAATGGAATAACTGAAAGTAATAATTTTTTTAAATATGTTTCAAAATTGAATTATAAAAAGTCTTTTATTTTTACCATTATTCTCAATATTATCATCCAATAAGAAACATATGTAATTTTCTTTTATTTTGTAAAATACTAATAATGTATTTACTTAAACTATTCGAAGAGATATTAATCTAAATATGCATACATATATAACATTGTAAGATTTCAATCAATCTTTTATGTTTACGACAGTAAATTTTAAAAATATATATATGAAAATTACGTTGTATTTTACATCTTTCTTATAGAATTAAATAGAAAATTTAAAAAAATCTATAATAATTCTAAAATATTTATTTTGAGATTTTATTTATAATTTACTATATAATCCACAAATATGCAGATACAATAAAAGATTTTTATATTACATAAATTTCAAAGGGTAGAACGATATTTTTATAGCTGTATATGATTGTTATTATCGTTAAAATAAAAATGTTGTTTGATAATAAAATAAAATAATGCGAATAAATACTTGATGATTCTATTATTTAACTATTTCTCAGAACAAATATTAATAAATATGATTTTTATGGAATAAGAATATCACAGATAATATTTAGTCTTTCAAAAATTTACACTTTTTTTTAAATATTTATATCTTTGTACACTAAGCTTTCAATTTCCAATTAAAATCTTATTAAATTAAAAAACATTATTCTATGATTAAAAATCACCTATAATTTATATAGATTTTCAAAAATGTAAAAGAAGATTTGATTTATTAAAAATTCTTTTTTACCGTATTATTAACATTATTTTAAATAATATTATATAATATTTTAAAAGCAAATGTAAACTTAATTAATATATATTACAATCTGTGAAGTAAATAAATCGTAAATAATTGAAACAAATGTAAAGTAAAACTTATTCAATCAAAACTTACAAACATAATTCAAAAAGTACCCGCTCGTAACAGTAAGAATCTTACTACTAGTTCTTTTTGTACACCAGATAAGTTTCAAGACGTGTTACTTTTGAATTAGTATACACAGTTTTTTACTTTAATCGCGAGGCTAAACATCCAGAAGAAGCTAGAACTGAGTTTGTATTTGAAAGTAGGAGGAAGATAAGCAAAAGTGTAATGAAAAGGATCTCACACTTGAAATAAGGACAAAGATAAATTGAAGTAGATATCAATGAAGAAAACAAAGATTGAGAGAATGAAGGACAAAAAGGAAGCAAAATGTAGACAGAGAAGGAGAAGAAAGAAAGTGAGAGTGTGTATATGTACAAGCGAGAAGAGACAAATAAAAAAAGAGAAAAATATTGAATCTGAGTTTGCAAGACAAATAAGAACAAAATTAAAATGCTATATTTTTAAGGCTAATTTTATTAAAAAATAGTTGTAAGAATTATAATAAAAACACTCAATACATGAAAATTAAAAATTTTCAAATCTATAACTGGTTATATATGTATACATATATCGAATTCAATTCAATAGCCTTTAATCATCAGAATAGCAAGACTTGATAACTGTTAGCCAATAGTAATCAACATTGAAAATATTTACTGATTTTTACTGTCAGTTACATATGTAAACTCATTTTGAATCTATTTTATTGAAAAAAATTATATATAGAATTTACAAATCACGAAAGACTGCGGATAGACAAAACTACAAATATATGCTTTAATTCAAATTCTGTTAAAATTCCATTGAATTAAATTTAACTGTAAAATTAATCGGTATAAAATATTTATATTATTTACTATATAATAGAATGCACAACTTATCGTTTTATACATTAAAATAGTATTTTTTATTGTGAATAAGAATTTAATAAAATTATTTAATCTTTTAATCAGAAAAAATAAATAAACTATGGTTCGTCAAAATTGATCAGCTTATGAATGTACATATTTCATTAAGTTATACGAAAAGACTTGGCTAAAATTTCTGAAATATTAAATATATCGTAGGCTGCCATAAATTTTCAACAATATCTATTTCATTATTAAATATTTTATAAAAAAATCCATTAAAAAATGGATATTAATCTAATATATATGTATATGCGAATAGATAAGTGGCGCGGGCGCATCTCAATATTTTTATTAAAGCTATAATATTTTCGATATATTATAAACTGTTCATATTTTCATACTTGCCATAAATAAGTACATATTCTTATTCTTGTATTTATGAAGTCTCGATAACTGTAAGTTATTCAAACACTTTAATAAATTTATATTAGGAATTATATAAGGATTATATAAGGAAAAGTGCTGAAAGTAGAAAAACTTTTTGAAAATAATATTTTGTCTACGATTATGGCAGTTTCTACTTTAAAAAATCAAATTCTTCATAAAAAATATATAATTAAATGTATAAAATTTAAAAGCATATTTTGATTACATCTATTTTAAATCTATTAATACGCTTCGAATAATTTTCAACGAATTTTGATGAAATTTGATTATATTGCTACAAAGCTTTATTACAAAATGATATTATCATAAAAGGCTTCTCTACAGCAATATTGCTGTTAGCATACATACTAATTAAAGCTTGAAATTCTTTTTATTGGCTATATTTTCGTTAATTTCATCGTCTTGTCGTTATTTGGAAACATGAGGAGGAAACATAAATTAGAAATCTTTATCTCAAGTTAATTAACAGAATTTAGTGTGAAGTAGCTACTCTTTAAAAACAGTGATTTTTAAAAAATGTGCAACAGAAATTTATTCAAATATGCACTAATAAAATTAGCAATATTGGGTATGTCTGAGTAGCGAATGCTCCGAAAAGTTTACTAACTTTGGAGCATTTAAATCTTACTTATGCTTCACAAAGTAATAAAAGTAAAAAAGGATGATTTTAAGATAGAGAAAAGTTTTCCAAGATATAAGTATAAGTAGAAAATTATAGGAATCACTAAAAGTATTAGGATAAATAGCATCGCGTAATTTGTCCAGGATTAGGACGAAGTCCCGACCAAAAATCCTCCAAACCGGATGCTGTGCCAATCGATGAATGTATTCGTGTTGCTCGCACGGTTCATTGGTTAATTTCTCGAGCAGAAGTAACGTCGATGATTTGTTATCCAATCCCGACTACCCGCACTGCACTTAACTTATTCTTGCCTCGTATCTGTCTTCTCTTCGACCCGTAAACGTACACCTGCTTTTAAATGGCCTTGTGTTTTTTTTATCTTCTCGTTGAATAACGAAGTGGATTAAATATACAATATATATATATATATATATATGTATGTATACTATAAAAATTAAGTACACGATTTAAAATAATAAGAATATTTTTTTTAAATAATTTTTTTATCCAATAAATTCTATATTGCAGAGTATTTATTTTCGAGAAGTGTTATTTATAATTAATGTTGTTTAAATTACCGCAAATGATTGCGCGAATGAATGGTTATTTAATTTATTATTCACACTTAAATTCGACGCTTTAATGAATAATAATATAATAACATCTAATAAGCTTAAAAATTATTTTAGATAAATTTTATTCAAATTTGTTCGAAAAGCAATGAAAAAAATTAATTAAGAATAAATAAAGTACACAATATGATTTTAAAATTTATTTTAAAAATGTTTTCCCGAGTAATTGGTTATAAAATATTTTAACACAAGTTTATATTTTATAATAACTTTAAATGATTACATTTAAGAATTAATATTGCAAAATTTCAGTAATATATATTTTTTAATTAATAAAATTCTCAACGATTGCCTGCAAAATATAAAGAAAAATATAAGAGCTTATATCTATAAACCAAATAAAAACAGTTATTAAAAATTCTACTAAAAAATTTTATTTTTATAAAATAACTAAATTTATATAGTTTTTAAAGTAAGCGTTAACGTGAAAATATTTGCATTTAAATTCATATTTTAATTATATTTTGGCTTGATTAATCTCATTTTTTTTCTACTTTTATACAAGGTAAAGTTAAAAATAATTGTATTAAATTGAAATTAAAAAATTTATTTTATTTTTTATGAAATATTTTTATCGATATCGCTTCTCTAATTTTTTTAACATTATAAAGTATCTATAAAACAAGAGTCCTACTTTTTAAAAAATTTAATTTTTTAATTCATTTTATTGACTAAAGGTAATTAGAGGTGACATTTTATGATTTTAAGTGTTCACTGGAAATACTAAGTAGTTTTAATTTCAGCAATCGTTTAATTTTATTCGATTAAATAACCTAGAAATATGATTGAAAATGAAATAAAATAATAATTATTAAAAGAAAAAAACGGCACAAATATAATTATTTTTAAACTTAATTTTATATTGAAATTGCTTTTACGATTAAATTAAAATTTTCATATAAAATAAAATTTTATAACAAAATTTAAAACTTTTAATATTATTAGAAATTTTATAATATTACGTAATACTTTAAAAACAATGTAATTTTTTTCGAATCTAACAAAGCCGCTTTAAAGAATACATCAATTAACCTGCTCTTTCTGGAGACACTATATTATCATTATTTATAATTATAATTTGATATTTCTGTACTACGGATAATTTTGATAAAATTTATATGTAAAAAATAAATATTATTATACATAATAAAATTTTAAAAAAAAGTACTAGTAAATATATCGGGACAAAATTATAAAAGTTTGGTAAATGTGTTTACAGAACGTGCTTACACAAAATGCGTTAGTCAACAACAATAGGCTTACGTCGAACACAACAGATTTCCATAATACGATTTTCCAATCGAAAAAACAAATATTCTATTAGCATAAGTAACTGTTACGTAATGCGAAGTGATCTAAAAGAAACGCAAAATATTCAAAAGATATTATCAAGATATTATGAATTTCTGATAATAAACTGTTAAAACAAAAGGATAAAGCAAGAGGATTGAATCGTTTTCTGACATCCAAGAACATGCACATAATATTTAAGAAAAATGAAGTAAATTAATTGAAAATACCACAATTCATTTACTTTAAGTAAAAAGCTCTTTCTCACATAATAATACACAAAATATATATTTTGTTTTCATTTATCGAACAAAATTAATATAATAATTTTTTAATATTTTTATTACAGTTATTATTGCCATTGTTTTGTTATAAAATATTTACGTTTTTATATTTTAAATTTTATAAATCACAATATAATTTAATACACTTAATTTTATTTAAATATACATATATTGAAACTATGAAATATTTTTTTAAAAAGACACTTTGATTACACAAAGATTCATAAATTAGTAATAGAACGGAATGTAAAAGTCTCGGAATACAATAATTAAAGTAAATTTATCTTATTTTATAATTCAATGGTACTCTTGAAAATTTAAAGTTTTGTATTTATTATTCTATCAATTTTTTATTCCATAAAATAGAACGCATTTACTTTCACGTTTTAGCATTAACAACGCAACATCGCTAAATTAATACTTGTATTAATGGCACTTGATTTTAACAGTCTACCTACTCTTGTTTTATACGCACTTTGATGTAAAATTTTATCAGTTACACTCGTCATCAATGTTTTATAAAGCTAGTTTATGTTGAATTCAATGATGATATGTTAACATGTATTTATATTTCACTTTAAATTTGTAGGTTACAGCAGTCATTTCATTGAATCCAGTTGTGCTTTTTCAAACTCTGCGATATTTTCGAACCCATAAAATTCTATATGGTTTTTATGCATATTGTGTGCAATATTATGTATTTCGTGAACTCCTTTTTATTATATTTACAGCGAGTTACTATAATTAATTCGTACGTCACTTCTCGACCAATTCACAATTGATTAAAGCAATTGTTTGCTCAATTAATGTTTTGCTAGAAAAATTAATTTATATTTTTTAATCCTTTCATGGTACGTAGAAATTGCCAATTTAAAATATAATAGAAGTTCAATTAACTTAAAAGTTAAGTTCCTTAATATTAATAATAACAATGCTGCAAAGTTTACGAAGAAAATCTTATGATGCAGCTTTTTACAATTTTTCCATTTTGTGGTTGTATTAAAAGTATTTATTTAACATCCGTGCACTTCATAGCCACACTTGGTTGTAAATAATAAGACTGAAATTTATTTTTATACAGAATCGCATTATTGTTAAAATAGCTCTTACATCCAATAATAATCTACGATAAACTCATAAAAAATAATGGATAAATCTTGAATTTAATGAGCTACTTAAAAGATATTTATATTTATACTCGTAGAATCTTAGATAGTAAGTCTTAACGTCAATCCACATTTACATTGATCGCGTAAATATTTATCAGGTATCATTATTTAACGTTACATAACTTTGGCGGCACTGCTATCCAAAATCGTGATTAAAATACACGAGGCTTTTTATGTATTTATGAGAGTTACAACATGAAAGAAATTATAAGAGCTTGATATATACTGTTTACTGATCCATGGAAACCATTATAAAATGCATTCCTTGTAAGATATATTGAATCCTCATCATAGAGTTCATCGATGCACGAGATCAACAACATCGACTTCCTTCCTGCTTTCAAAATTGAAAGTCGTAAGGACGAGTGCGGCACAGAAGTCACCCATGCCGACAATTGGCAAACTAAATTCGAGAAAAAAGCTTGACTGAAGTAGCAATTCGAAGAAAAGAGTCAATAGTGGGAAGATAATATCGAGTATTGCGGGCACGTCTCGGCGCATTGATTCACGATTACCCATAGCAGGTTTAGACGGAAAACGAGCAGGAAGAGCAAGCAACCGTTGAGTTGACGTCAGGAACATTTCAGATTCTTAGTAGAGTGGCGAGAAAGATGTAAAGCTACGAGGCGAACGTCAAGGCTGTGAGATGAAGTCTCTCGGTCGAGTCTAGAATAGAGTTCAGGCAAACTAGGTTGATTTATTTTTACCGTCAGAGCCGTGAGATTATGAATTAAAATCATTGATCGCCGGTTACAAATGAGAAATGAAGAACGGATCTTACAATTCGTCAAGCGGACTTTCTAAATAATGAAAAATTTCTTTGTACTTCGGTAATTTATTTCAGCTATTCTTAAATCCTGATAGCAAAATAAAAATGATGTGCAGTCATTATATAACATTTTTCACGTGCTTTTAGAAATTACATTTTAAGTTGAGTTATGATTAATAGAAATACATCATTCCGCGCTCTGAATCAGTATTAAATAATTGATGCGTCGATTAACACATAAATCAGTGTACATGTACGCTATATCATTCATAATGCATTATCTTTCACCTGTCAGTCTTTTTCATTCTTTTATTTTTATTTATAAGCCTGAATAATTAGAAGAATAATTTTTACCGTCATTTTGGATAAATAAATAAAGATATTGTATAAACGGAAGTGATTTTCATAAGTTGACATTGTAAATTCATGTTGTCACAAAACATTTATCATAAACAATTCGTCAGAAATTAAAAATAAATTAATGTTAGATAATTATTTTTTGTCTAATACCCAAATATAAACAAGCATTTTTTTACCCTTAAAATATAAAATTTTCATCATTTTTTCATTCTAAAATGATAATTCGTAGTGCAGAGATTTTAAGAAGACGACATCATTACAGACACTTTGAATAAGTTTTTCAGGTCCGCGAAAATTGAGTCATAAGTTTAAAATAATCTTTTACATCAAATATTAAAATCAATAGGTAAAAATAAATGGAAATAGTGCCAAGAGATTGTTAGAAAAGTAAATTAACTTTTAAACCTATTTTCCTTTGTAATATAGAATTTTTTACTGCACTCGTGTCTGTAAAAAGTAAATAGTATATTCTCAAAAGAAATAGATTAATTATAATAATTAAAACGTTCGTAAAAGGTTTAAACAATAATATCTCAAATAGAATATTTATAAAAATGTGATTTTGCGGAATAGAGTTTTTAAAGTTTTAATTGTAGTTAAAGATAAATTTAGTTGTACTTTATTAAGAAATATATAAGTAATTTCACATATTTACAATTGTTATTTAATTGCGCAAAAATATGTTGTACGTTAAATTGCCAAAAATTAAAATCGGAACTTATTAATTTTCTACGACGCTCGATAAATGTATCAATTATTTATTTAAGTATTAATTAATCGTTCGTGTGATGGGGCAGATTAATAACTTGGACTTTGGTTCGATTTTATAGAACAAACATTTTTTTCACTCCTTGACAAAATTTGTGCTAAACAGCAAAATAATCGTGCCTTTCCTAACGGCTCCGATTAAAACTTGAAGAATATTGGAATTCTTGATTTGTTTGATCAATATAAATAATATTGAAGGTTGAAATAGTTACCAAAGCCATCTTGAAAAATGTATTTACAAAATTGATTTTTCCCCAGGCATAATTTCCCTTATCCTACATGCCAAATACATGTACGGACTAGCAATAGGAGACAAGAAGAGATATAGGAAGAAAAATAAATGATCAACTTAATCTTATGCCCTCATACAAGTGTATTGCAAAGGTAGGCACGGTCTTCTTCACGTCCCCCAAGTCGAGAGCGACGTGTAGGTGTACAACGGCGTCATTGTCCTCACGAACGTCTTTCCAGTCGGAATTGATCCTCTTCTCTCCGCAGCCTTGAAGATCTTAACTTCTCTTTGTATTAAGGATGTCTTGAAAGACGCCTCAATCCAATCCCTCCTCATCCTTCTCGGGTATCGAAGTCACGGAATTCTACCTCCGTCTACGATTTTCTTATTAGGAATAGTTGCAATCTTTTCATGAATGTTTGCTATTCTTGCGAGAACAGTACGGCTCGTTTATCTTGCGCTTTCTTATTTTCCTTCTTCGAGCTTCTCTCTTTCCTAAAATTTGGTTAAATTCGCAATTCTTTCTTCGGTTAGGTATTCGCTTTACATACTTTTTACGCACGACTCCTTTTGCTTTGCATTTCGCACTTGACTCTAGCATTTCAATCGCTCCAAAATATTTCCTGCAATCTTTTCAACAATTGCGTGCTTGAATCTTTGCACAAGTAACAAATTCATATTTAATAATCTACTTTTTCGTAAAGAACCTTTCAACGTTTTCGAAAATATAACGGATAGAATATTTATCTTTTTCCTTAAAAATTAAGTAAACACCCGTTCAACATGTAAAATAAAATAATTATTGAAATGATCAAAATCCTTTGTATTGTATAAGACAAATATTTACCACTTAAATTATTTCTCCATTTTTAAACAAAAAAATTAAAGACTAGCTTGAAATTCGTATAAATAAAAGATTTTATAAAATATTACTGTCGAATAATTTAACGATTGAGTTTAGGGTTTCAAAATGCTTATTTATTTTTTTTTTATCGATATTAGTGTATTTCCGTTGAAGATATTAAAAATCTTCCTTTATTTCTTTGTAATAAATATCAAACCGCAGTATACGCGTTCTCGTTAAAAAAAGTTTCAATACATTTTATTTTAATTTCTGCGCGATAGTATATATAGAGAAATAGACTTATTAATCAAAATTATACATAAAATACAATTTCTGTGTCGAAAATGCTATCTAAAGAGTATTTATAAGATTTGTTGAGTGCCGTGAGTATTACTTACACTTACATTTCAAAAGATAAAGGCACAGAAATAAAGTATTACGTTCATCGACAACTCCAGTAGACAATAATTAGTATTGATCATCTGAATCATCAACCCTGACACTATACCCAGATATAATGTAGAAATTATACAAAAATCCAGTAAAACGGAAAAAATTTAAAAAGCACGTAAATATGTGGTTTGAATTTCATTATATACAGCATAAAAAAATTATTCAAACCTGGAAGGAAGAAACATTCAGTTTTAAAATCAAATGAATTAATATATATTTCGGTACTATTCTGTATCAAAAATCATCATACTCATTACTATAGGTATATGACAATTTTAAGCAAATATTAACGATACCTAAAAATATAAAATCTCAAAAAACTGTACCAAGTAATTTACCTTTTAATAAAATAACAATAATAACCTATTTTTTAAAGTTAAATAATTATTAACAAACATAGCTGCATAAAAATGAACTATTATTTGTTAACTATGTATCGTTTAAATCGTAATTTTTAACTAATATATGAATTTTTACATAATATTTCTAATTTTTATTTTATTTACTTTGTGTTGCTTTATATTTATCGTCTTACTGCACTAAAATGAAGAAAACTTTAATAAAAAAAACTCGTAGCTGTTTAAGATTTTTGGTATCATATTTAATCCTAATGTATCATGAATAAATCAAATACTGAATAAATGTTTTATCGAAAGGCATGATATTTGATATTCTAGTAGCATTAAATACTTCAATTTATATTAGTACAATACTATTGTATGTCATAATTAACGAATAAATAATTACATATTGTACGTTCTCTTCTGGCTCTCAGTTGAATTAATCAAGAGTACATTAATATATCAAATGCAAAAAGTAATATGCTTGAAAAAAATAGAACATGGATGAAAAGAATTACCTTCTAGACTTTTATCACGGTAAGCTCAAACTGTTTATATAATAGATCGGAAAAGCGATAAAACGGAACGACCCTTTCTAATAAGATTCTTTAGCAATATTCTGCCTCTTATGAACTATAAGTGTAGACTATAATTTTTTTCATCTCTATGTACGAAAATTACGGTTTTTTTCCCCTCAAAGCATACTTATATAAAAATGGACTTAGTTTAGTTTTCGTTCTATTTTTGTAATTTATAACATAAAAGCAAAACAATGAATTTTATTGACAAAATGTAGTAAACTTTACAAAATATTCAAAGAAAAGTATAATTATAATTTATAAATAATTAAATATAGCCACTTTAAATGTGAATAAAGGTTTATTTTTTAAACGTTAAAAAATGTTTTTAAAAATTCAAAAGCTCTAATTAATACATATTCTGTGGCGTATACTTTAAGATATTATATTTAATATTATACTTTTTTCATTTTATATTTTATTTTAATATAATAAGATATTATTGTAACGTCGCGTAATATATATAGGGATTGGAATGCCGCGCCTTATCAACTGTTGACGTTATTATTATTTATAATTTAAAAATAAGAATAAATATAAGGCTATCGGAATCCCGTAGAATTCCAAATGTTTAATGTTTAGCCTAAGATTCGAAA
The DNA here is from genome assembly GCA_018907185.1 of Platyscapa corneri. Classification (NCBI taxonomy): domain Eukaryota; kingdom Metazoa; phylum Arthropoda; class Insecta; order Hymenoptera; family Agaonidae; genus Platyscapa; species Platyscapa corneri. The sequence goes on along the minus strand of JACCHW010000021.1, from coordinate 1,153,830 downwards.
ACGAGCGTTACGCCCGATGCCCCGACGGCGCGCCGATCAGTCGAATTTGTGCAGGCAACTTTATTCCACGCGCCGCTCAGCACTTATATATTATATCTCCGGTATAATTTATATCTTGTAACTTTCGCTGCTAATAAATAATCGATCTGACGATAATCGAGCGAGTTAATTGTTTTACCTAAAGAACTACATTGATAACGCCGTCGAGATTTAAAGTAAAATTTAGAAATAAAAAGTGATGATGGAAAACGCAAACAAACGGCGAAGAGCGGAGTGCGACAGCGACTTCCGAAACAGTGGAGTGAAAAATACGCAAGCAAATGTAGTGCCTTTTCGCGCTCCAGAATTCATGGTCGATGAGGTGAGTCTGTGGTTTATTGTGCTCGAGACGAGCTTCGAAAATTCGGGAATAAACAGCGACAAGGCGCGGTATAACTTCACGACGAGCTCGCCGAATTCGAAGGTGATACGCCAAGTGAAGGACGTTTTGGCAAAACAAATATAAACATCTAAAGGAGCAGATAATAAAATGTCTTGCTGACTCGAATGCTGCCCGAGCCGGAGACTCGTGGAAAGCAGAAGATCGGCGATCGAAACCCGTCGGAATTCTTTCGCGACTCGAAGTCGTTAGCCACCGGCCAGACCACGGACGAGTTCATCCTCAACGTATGTGCGGACTCATCTACGGCCACAAGTTCATTTCGGGCTGGCGTCTACAAGCCTGACGGAAGTGCCGAAAATTGTGGAGGTGGCCGATGCACTCTTCGCGGCACTTCCGCTAAACCACGTCGCTGCGGTAAGCGCTCACCCCCAGGCAGCCAGAAAAGTCGCCGCAGTCAGCAAAACTCCAGACAACACACAACAATGCTTTTAACTATAAAATTGTTATTGAATAAAATCTAAAATAAATAAATTTCTTTTCAAATATTAGTCAAAAATTTTACATTTAAGATGCCGAATTCGCGCAACTTAAAACTTTGAAATTAACGTACATACATTCTGCACTACACAAACAAAAATTCTCATTTTTAAAAAAATTCATAAATACTAAATCCTCCAAATAAGCTACTTTTAAGAAAACAGCAAAAATTAAAACTGATTAAAATTGTGGTGATTATTTTTACCGCGTTTGTGAAATTTACAATTAGGCAAAAATTGCTATACACAAGTTGATAACAGCATTACTCGTTAAAAATTTTCATTTTTATTATTCATTATATGCATGATTACATCGAATAAACGCACGAAGATTTTAATAATATAATTGAACTGTAAAGGTTAATTTCAAGTACTTTATTTAACAAAATAACATAATTATTAAAATAAATATGGAAATTTATCGAATGTGAAATATTTATGCCTAATATATTTAACTAATTACGAGTTATTTGCGAAATGCTTTTATATGTTAAAAAAATAAATTATCAACATAAATCATGAATAAACAACAGTATTGTTTACAACAACAACAAATTTTTTTAACATTTACTTTCATTTAATTTAAATTAGAAACATTTTAAATATTCATAAACGTAATTTATAATGATAAATTGTATTTTCACTTACAAATTTGAGTAATCATTAATATTTATATTCCGTAAAGGGTATTTTTAATCGTATTAAAATTAATTAATTGAGAAACAAGAAAGGTTTGATATTATAATAATTAATTAATTCAAATATTAAAAAATGGAAAAAGCTTAAAAGAAACGTAAAAACAATCTAGTGGAAATGCAAAGGAAGAACTCGAAAAACTCACGAGGGAATGTATAATTTTGAAGTGCAATTTTTCGTAATTATTTATGCATAAAATACGAAGAAAACATTTTCAACAATGATATATCTTCGGAGAATAACCCCGGCAATTAATACGTCATGCAGAATGCAGCCCTTAATAAACAGAAATGAGCGACTGGGTCCTTGCCACGAAATTCAAATGGATAGAGGAAAATAGCCCCTGGAATTAATCCTTCACCCGGAATGCGGTGCTTGGTGGTAGAGGAACAGCCGACTTGGCTCTCACCGCGATATCCTGATTGTGCTTTCACGGGGTAGCCAGCATCAAGCGTTTCACATGAAATCATACAATCGCTGGGCACACACTGTACCAACAAGTTTAAACTACTGTTTAAACAATAAAAATTCACATTTTTATATCTCGAACTAATCGCTATATGTCTGCGCACTATCCGCCTCGTGTAAACTACAATTTATATTTATTTTATTAAGATAAATTCAATGCTTTCGTTATACGAGTATACGTTCGCCATGCGTCTCGAAATGAACACAATAGAGTCGCAAATTCAAAAACTATGGCCACAGCAATAAAAGCAGCCGAGTTTTTAAAAAACTGTAAATTTAGCACTCGTTAATTAGCCGACGATCGGTTGCGTGTATTTACGGTCGCGCCCCTGGAACATGATAACAAAATAGGCCTCTTCTTGCGATACAGGTATCGAATAAGATAGAGAGAGAGAGAGCATCAGAGAGAAAGACAATGGAGCGCGTTACGTGCGCTCTCACTTAGTAGGAGTATTAAAAGGGGCACATGGTGCCCGAGAGAAGGAAGTGCCTTTAGAACTTGAAGAAAGGAGAAGCCACAACATAAAAGGGAAGCCGCCAACAAAAGCAGAGGCGCATCAAGAGTCATCAACAGAGTCACCCTCATTGTCAACCCCACAGCCGTAGGCCAAGAGTTTGCTCTTCCCTGACGTCGCTGCCCGGGACGCAGTTACCGCAGCCGCTGGCCAAAAGGTTGCCGCTATCGAACGTCATCACCAGGATCGTCACCGTCATACCCACTAGTACTGGAGCTGCCGCTGCCGCTGCTTAACGCCTCTCTCTCTCTCTCTCTCTCTCTCTCTCTCTCTCTGTAAGCCACACGACACCACCAGCCTTGATGTTGTCTTGCACACATTGCCGAAGAAAATTAACACCCTATGTTTTCTTCTTAGCCCCTCGGTAATACTTCTTACGAACAACAGCAATTCGCCCTTTTCAAGGCCATCAGCTTCCACTCATCATTGTCAACGGAGCATTCCAACACTTGCAAAGCCAAAACTTGCTCCGTATAACATGTAGCCGTTTTTATGTGTCTGTGCATGCAATATGGAATTTACGTAATTATATATAATCTTTTTCCGTTGAATTACGTTAATTAACTTCTACGCCATTAAGAAATTCTTTATTTATTCCTTTACTGTGCAACTAAATACGAAATATAAAATTTTCTTAGTAATTTAAAACTTACTTGAATGGAAATTGGAATAATTAGCAAAACTTTTTAAACCGAAAGTCAATTTCAATTGCGGTTTTAAAAGCCGTTTTGCTTAAAGTCAACACAATTACCTGTTTCTGTTTTCAGCTTCAATTTGATGCAGGACTTTATCATTCTGTGCCTACATAATATTGCCGACAAATTCAGTTTAAAACTGCTCGAAAATGAAAACAAACTCTTGCTGCCATACAAATTTGAAATTTAGATTTGTTTTATACAATGATTAATAAAATTCGCAATTATTTTTTTACGAATTGACGCGAAACATAACTTAAGAATTGTGCTTCGGCAATGCATATTTTATTAAAAATATTTTATAATGAGTTTTACTTGATCTATTCGTAAACAAGAATTCGAGCTAAGACTTTAAAACAACTTATCATTTTTATCTCTTTTATAACATGAACATAGATGGTCGTTATTTCATAAGTTTTGAAACAAAGCCTAATTTACAGTTAAAAATTACAATAAATGGCATTTAAAATAGCTTTTTCATTTTATCTTAAAATGCGAAATATCCTATTCAAAATAATATTTTCTACACGCATTTACGCGTGTAATCGTTAAAAGGTAGATGAATTAATTATATGTACAGATTACTTGATCACAACTAATAATCAACTTTTATATATTTTATGTGTAAAAATTAGTGTTTATAACAATAATTAATGATAATATCAAGTCTCTTTTAACTTAAGTTATTGTTATTATTGATCAGAATAAATATTTAACAAAAATTTATTTGAGAACGAGGTTTCAATATATTTTTAAGAATTTAATATATTTTTTAATACTTATTTCATTTCCTATATAAAAGAAAAAATATTTATGTCAGTTTTTAAACGATTAATTTTATATTAAAATAGTTATGAACAATTTTATAAGCAATATTGTACGTGATATATATTGGATATTAAATTTATAAGTCTATCTCAAGATATGTTTTTATTAGAGCTACAAAAATTTTACTGCACTCAAAATTTTAACTGATTTTCTCAAAACCTCATACAGATATTTTAAAAAATGATTTATCATTTTTATGTGATTTTAATTTCATTAAAACTTTGCATTATTTCAAATATGTATATACGATGTTGATTCAGTTTTTCCTGCTTGATTCGAATTGATAAGAATAAACGAATATAAAATTTTTTTTAAAGTTGATCAATAAAAATTACTATTGTATTTATCGATAATATAAATATTAGATTCAGACGAAATATATTTTTATTTATAGCCAAGCTTTTAAAATATGAATTTTTATAAACCTATACTATTTATTACGAATAGTATCGACTACTTTTCGAATAAAAGTTTCTGAAAGATTATTGAAAAGTAATTATTCAAATAAAATATATCTTAATTTTGCTTTTTGCAATAAAATTTTCAAATAAAAATAATTAGAAATGTTGAATATAGTTTTGTGAATGTTTTATCGTTACATTTTTTAATACAAAAATATTTTAAAATATGATGTTTTTTCAAAAGTTAAGCGTTGAAGTCTATTTTAATAATGATTTCAATTCGATATCTAGAGAATGAGGGAAATCGATTTTACAATACAATTTCTAATTGTTTAAAATTTTTAATTTTCAAATAAAAGAATAAAACGAGAGTATTGCTTTTAGCTTACATCTTGGGAAATAAAAAGAGATATTAGGTAGGAATGTAAAGAATTTCAAATGTATCTTAACATTTTTTATAGTCTCAATTTTGTAAATTAAATATAGACTCTTATGAGATTAAATAAATTAAAGATTCTTGAAAAGAAAAGTATTCGCAGAAATTTTTGGAAGAAACAGAACGAAGAAATTGGAAAAAACAGAAAATTACGTATTCATGAGCTTGGGAAACTCTATACCACATTCAACATCGTTAATGTTATGAAATCACGTCCATTAAAATAACTTCAATATGTAATTAAATTAGAAATTTAAAATGGAAACATAGAATCTTAATGAAAAAAAATATACTTAATCCGCAATAAATATTCAAAATTAGAATTACCCTTATTTCTGTAAGATAAAAGAAGTTATATTAATAGATTACGTAGAAATTAAACAGAGATAATGTATATCCTTGTAATTAAAATTATACTATAAATTAATATTTTAATTATAACATTATCTAGAAGTTTTTATAACAATATTAATTGTGACTTTTAACAATTAAAAATTTTCAAAAATAATTAATAGTATATTTTTAATCATTTTATTATATTTCTGCTGAATTTTTTGTTGAAAAATATATAGATGTATTTTCTTTAACATTATTTTAGAAATTACTCGTAGTTTTATAAAAAAAATAGTATTTACAATCTAGTAATAATTTATATAATTTGGTTTGACGCAGAGTTTACTTGTTTACTATTTATAAATAATATAATATTATAAAGACAATGTTTACTTCCTACAATTTGTTATTATAAAAATCAGCAAATATTCAAATAACGATATTTGAATTTAACTAATTCATCTCATTCATAAATATTAATTTTTTAATAATAATGATTCTTATTTAATAGCAATAATTGTAATAATAATAATAAGAATGATGATGATGACAATGATTATGATGATGAGTATGATAATAATGATAATAATAATAGAAAAATTTATACTCTTTTACATTATTAAACGAATCTACCATTTTTTATTTATTAAACAGATAAAATTTTAATTTGTCATATTTTTGTTTCAAGTTATTTTTTTATAATCAATTTCCATCTATTCAGCGCTCATTTATATGTTATTTTATATAATTTCACTATTGCTATATATAATCATAAGTCGATCTTATATAAACTACATATAATTACAAAACTTTATTGATTAAAGAAAAGAAAATTAAAAACATTGGTAAAATAGACTATATAATAGATAGACAAGGAGATAAAGTAACTAAAAAATAGAAAGGAACACAAACATAAATATAACAAATATTTAATAATGATCGATGATTACTTTATCCACTACAAAATGTGAATTATTCGATATACTCATTCTGCACTATAGGTAATTTGCTTGTAAATAAGTTATAATGCATCCTCTATATACGAGAAATATATACATATATGTGCAGATATATATAAATCTTACAAATGGGAAAACAAAATTGATATCTCGTTTGCCGGTGTATAATGCTTACCAACACGTACACGCATACATATTATTATTTGTTATAAGGTTATAAGGACTATAACATTTAGTAAATGTGTATAGCATCAAGTGATACATCTACGAAGAAAGTTAGCAAAATAACGTCTTTTATCAATGATAAAATCATGACATACGTATTGGTTTCAATTTCTCGGTCATTGCAAGCTGCAGAAAAAAGATGTAAAGTTAAAAGCAGTTACTTTGGATGCTTTCAACGCTTCATTATGAGGATGCGCAGCCAAAATAAAAAAATGGACGTGTAACCGCATCACTGGCCATGTATGCTGGCGTGTATATATGCGTTCGTATGTACATGTGAATGAAACTAAGAAAGAAGGAAAAAACTACAGGAAACAAGAAGGACGACGAACGACTTCATTTAGAGTTTATCGCTGAATCGTTTCGAGTAAAATGGCTATGTAAGGGTAGATCACCGACTCTCCTTCTCTTATTCTTGCACTAGAAATTTTTGCAAAAAATAAACTAATTTCTCTTATAAAATTCTGCTCTCTTATAATCCACAAACCACGAGGATTTATTGATAAAATAGTTTCATTTATAATTTAATGGAAATACGTATAAGAGTCATTATTATTTTATATTAAAATTGTACTTATCTAAATTGCTTTTTGAATATTTTGCGTTTTATATGAAAAGCTCTGTAACGAAGGCGGCACTAACGACATGAAAAAGTTATAAAAATAGTTATAAAAGTTAAGAACTTCCATAGTTTTTAAATCATTATACTTGAAAACTTGTCGAAGTAAGTAAATTCGACTTTAAAATATGATTCAAATTGAAAATATATTTAATCTTATTAGTAAAACATAATATTATAGGTAGCAATAATTACAACAACTTGTAATGATAAGATTTTTTATGAACAACAAAGAATCTGATATAAATTTAATAAAATAATTCTCAAGACGCGAAAAACTAAAAATTGATTAAAACGCAATTATTAAATAAAAATTGATTGATAATTACAAACGTGATAACTTAATTTCACGATAACGTTAAATAGTGAAGGTAAACTGAGAAATAATTATATTTACCGGCTATTAGTTGTTCTAAAGGATTTTAATGACCCTCTCGTTAAAAAAATCCCAACTAATTATTTTTAATAAAGAAGTTCTTCTTATCGACAAATAGACGATAACGCTATCAATAACTTAAAAACAAAAAAATCTCCAAAAATCATACACGTAACTAACTTACTTTTTGTCAAAAGCTTTGTTAAATTAACTAACTCTGCTACAGAGGAGAAAAAGAGAAACATTACTTTGTTGGGGGCACTTTAACAAGTGATTTCACTTAGACATCAAAATTACTTTCAAACTTTCTTTAGAAAAGCAATTTTTACTCATGTTATCCACTTAAACTCTTTTACATAAGAATAATAGAAAAACAACTTTTCAGTATAAAATTATCAGCTTCTGATTTTATGTAGTGTCGGTTAAAGTTTTCAAAAATTTGTGATTTAATTATTCTAATATTATTTTATAACATTAAATAATAAAAAAAATATTAATCATCCATTAACGTAAATTAATCTTTACATAAAAATTAATACAATTTTTATGTACTGATAAGCTGTTTTACAATATTATATTATAGTTTTAATATTTAATGGTCGTTTCTTTATACTAACAGGTAAAATAAAACTTCTGTAATAGACATATTTCTAAAAATCAAAAATAATGTATATATAAATTATACATAATATTATATGAACATATACGTATCCATGATGTGATTTTGGACAGCCTGCATCTATAAACTAACTTATTTACACAGAAATAAATAATTAAGCACGAGGTTCGCCAAATCTTCTTGCAAAGAATTCGTCGTGTTTCACAAGACAAAAACTATTTCTCACGGCTTAAATTAGAAAATACTTCGTTCTACAACGAGAGACATTGAAAGATAGATAGATAATTAAACTTTATTTAAACAGATTTAAAACACGTAGAATAAGAAACTTATTATCGAATAATGACAATTTTAATAATATTAATTACGCGTTGAATAAAAAAGGAAACAAAATCACATAAAAGATTTTAAAAATAGTAAATAAATGAAGAATTAATATAATTTATAATTTATATAGTTAAGGTATTCCATAATCTACAGTTAGATTAATTAAGTTTATTTTTCTACAATATACGAAAAATATTTATCGATTTAACGTACGCTTTCCTGCATTTAAATAATTATAATTAAAACTGCTTTATCAATAGCAATGTTAGTTGTTAAAACTTAAACATGAAAACATTAAATAAATAAATATTAATGTATTCACTAAATAAAGAATTTCGAAATATTTTCATTGAGTATCAGCTTATACAATGTTCTCGTTTATTCTCAATGCATAAATAATAATACAATATATTTAGTTACTTATTATTGTTTTTAAAAAAGCACCAAAGCTTATCTATTGGTACTTTTTGTTACCAGCAACTCATGCGATTTGTTAATAATTCAATTCACTCGGTAATACATGGATAATTACAAAAAAGAAGAAAAGGAAAAAATATAAAAAACGGACATATCACTCGCATACTGCATGTTAATTATGCACGTTTGGATGTGTACGTGTATACATCTTAATGAGAATTCGTAGTGTGCAAATTGCGTACAATAATCACCTTCGTGAAGTTTTTAATAGAATATATTACATACCGGCATTAGAAAATAGTGACGTTTTATATAAGTAGGATGAGCTACATTAACACATATGAATTAAACTCTCGAACGTCTCTTCAGGGGCAGCCAAGCAACCACAAGGAAGAGCTACTCATGTAAATTAGGCCGCCGCCGCCGCCGCCGCCGCCGCTTGTAAGCTCTTTTAATGAAACTACAAACGATTAATCAGATACATGATGTATCCCTTTACAGAAAACGTATCACTCTCAACGGGGAAACTGTATTCTGGTGAATAAATAACCCTTGAAAATCAATAAATAAAAGATAAATAAAAGCATTTTAATTTTGAATTAAATTTACTTAATATTGCAAAAAGTTTTTTTGAAACACAGCAATACTTGTTTTATTTACTATTTAATAATATTTAAGAAGACTATGAGGAATAAATAAATTAACAAGATGCTTCTCGTTTTTATACTTTTTGTCATTAAATTTTAAAGAAATTAAAAAATGTATATATATTTCCTTTAAATGTAACGTATATCACAGTACAAAACACAACACGTTTCATACAAACAATTAATTCAAAAAATTGAAATTACAAACAATAACAAATTTTTGCGTATGCTCAAAAGCTTTTTTAGTTATATTTATAATATTCTGATTTTTTCAATAATACGTAAATTATGGCAATAGAAAATTATTAAACATTAGCATGGCTCTAATATCAAAGTGAACTATAGTTTACCTTATGACTTCGTTTTACAATAGAACGTAAATATTTTTGTAAAAAGACCAACGATAAAAGCATATACATACGTTTTTTCTAGTCTTATTCATTGGCCTATTTTTTCAACATCATTCGACGCACCTGTGCGATACCTAATCGCTGCATTTATATAGAAAAGAATATTAAGAGTGAGATAGAGGAAGAACAACGAAGAGGAAAACATAAAGCGAAAAAAGAGCGAGTGAGAGAGGGAGAGAAGAAAACGAGATTTATCGGAACGAAACCCGTCAACAACGAATTTGATACGCGGGTAGTCAGCACTGGTGGTAATTATGCCACGCCTTTCACGCACATTCAGTTCTTTTTTAATATGTATCTCACTACTGCTAAATAATTTTACAAACTCTTTACCTAAAATACAGCCTACTTTTAATATATCGTATGTTTTATAATTGGTCTTCGTGTATTACATCTGCACGTGTAATCGTGCAAGTTGTCCAAAGGAATGGTGCAGATTACGTGTTTTGGATTCACAAATTGTGAAACAATAAAATGAGTAAGCACGATAACTCTATATGAAAAATAAGAAGAGGTGATTTATGTCGAGCTTCAATAGCCATAAATTCTTATTAGGGTATTTATTTATTAGAATATTCGCGTAAATTCTCATCATCATTAGTAAAATAAATTTAAATCCATCACAAATAATGTGATTAACCATAAATAAAAATTTTACGTCAGATAAAGAGTTTATAAATCTGCATTAACTAATTTTATAACAGTTATATTTAAAAAATTTTTTTTTTTTAAATTTTAAATTAAGTATACACGCGAATAATGCTTTCCAATAATGCTAAAAGTGCATTAATTATTTGTAACGAAGGAAGTGAGCTTTCACTGAATGAGAATAAAACAATAGTAGGGGAATTACTTGCAATTAATTTGGCATTGACAAGCCGAAACAAAGATTTTCCAATGAAACGGCCGTTTAATTGAACCAAAGAAAATGATTTCGAAAGATAACGTTAAAGTTTGGAACAGGTGAATTCGGGTGAAAAATATTTTCATGAAAATAGCTATTGAAAAATAAATCGAAAGCACACATTTGTGCGTCGCACAGAATAATCGAGGATCACCATCGATCAAAAAACTCTATATTTCTGCTGGCAATCGGTGCAAGCTTATGCTTGTGCACATGCACATACATTACTCAAACGCGCGAACTGATCATCCGCGTAATTCGAATTGTCGGCATGTTTGCTGTGTAAACTTCGTTTCTGGGGTGCGCGACCTGTCAAGCGGGTAGGGCAAACTTAATTAATTACTGTGAACTTCGAGAAGTAGCGGCTTCACTTGATTCGTTCACCCCAAACGCCTCCCTCGAAAGAAGCTCTACACGCGGATTATTGCACTTTAATTACGAAGAGCGTTTGCGATTTTCTAGCTGTTCCCTTTCGTTTCGTTTCATTTCGTTTCGCTTCGTTTCCTTTCTTTCTGTTTCAACTTGCTCTGCTAAATCTCCTGCTATGCCATTCTTGCACTTCCATTTTTCCGTCTGCTTCTTCGGTTAGCAGCAATTGGTAATTCACTGACAATTCGGAAGCCTCAATGAACTCGGCATTTACTTTCTTCATAATTAATGGGAAGCTCCGTAGTTCTACAACTGGAAATATACTTAATAAGACCTATAACACGAGTTTGGTACAATTTTTTAACAATTATTATTGCGTTCTTTCATCACCGACACTATCATTGCTATCGCTTCGCTAACTCTAAACGTGAACACGAAGCTTCGTTTGTGAAATGTGCAAGCGTAAAGATCAAGTGTCCGTTTAGCCGAGACGATCGAATTTATTATACACTACTATGCGCACAACATAAACTAAGGTAAGAAATTCTAGAAGATAAAAGATAAATAATTAAGCACTTAGAAGACACGAAACAATGGAGACACAAGTTTGCAATTAGACAACTGTAACGAGGACAGCTCGCACAACTAATTTAGAGGACTATTTGTAGAAATAATCTTTATCAAACTATAGAAATTAGCTGGTTATGGTTCGGAAACTTGCAAATAATAATTAAACGCAGACATCGGAATCTCTGCTACTCTCGGTGCGGATTCTACAGGAGAATCTGTAATTGAGTTGGAACATTCTGGTTAGAATCTATTCTTACTTATATCGATCTATTCCGTTGCATATCATGCGCTGGTGTTTATATGGAATAATAACTGTCGAAGAAGAATAACGACAACTCTAATAAAGAAAGAGGAGATACTCTCGACGGGTGTTCTCGGGAAAAATGTAGTTATGGGCATATAAATCTATAGAGGTTAGTTACCAACCTGAAAGACCCGCAAGGAGGTTCTTCAAAAACTCTCGGTAGAAATAACGAATGTCACGAAATGCGCCCGAATATAATTAAAAAGGCAAAAAAGCCTAAACTTTTGAGAAAAACCTCATTAAAGATCTAAAGAAATCTTGAAAAATTTCTCGCCGCGCAGCCTAGACTGGAAACCTGTGCTGATTAATATAGCTAATATGTGCTTAACTCAACTACAACTGCTGTTGGTGAGATTCGGTGAAAATTTCAAAGATGTGCATTGGATTTGTTTGTCACATTAATTGAGGAGGGAAAATTCTAGTGCGACTAAACAAACGAGCGCAGATTTCGTTGAAATAAAGAAATGGCATTGCTCGAGGATTTCTTTAAAAGAATGCAAACGCGAGTGAAAAAATGAACGAACGAACTAAGAGGATGTATAAAGGCACGTTTGACCAAACTTACTCCAAAGTTAAACAGGGAGAAAGCCTTATATAGAGTACTCGGAGCGCTCCATTGCAAGATTAATCCTTTGGATTGGAAGCACGTATATCAAACATGAAAAACAGCGGTACTTCTCAAAATAAAGAGCAAGACAAGCAAGAGGAAGAGGAAGAGACCCCCACCGACGCTTATGAAAAGTAATTGAGAATGCAATCAATGTTCGAGTAATGGTTTCAGAGCGCTCCGGGTCAAATATATTAACAAAGACAATTCGGGAAAGTGGAAAAATCCTGAACGAGTACTTGAAGGATTAAAATGAACAATTCGATATAAGTTTAAATGAATAAGTAAGATTAATTAGTCTGCGGAAGTTTCGAAAATAAAGTATTCCGAGTCTGCGAAGGTAACTGCTACAGAGATGATGTAATTTAGAGTCGGATACTGAAAACAGTTAAGATAATAATAATTCTCAAGTGTAAAATTTTTACTTATCAACTTTTCAATTTTTTTTTCCATAAAGATTGAAACGATTTAATTTCGACATTAACTTTTATTAAGATTATCGAATCCGAAATTAAAAATCTTATTCCATTCTGACGTGCGATATTGATATTATCGATTTCCTTTGAAAGTTACATTTATAGGCGCATAAATATCTAATGATAATTGAAATAATTGATAAATCTAAAGTAACAACTGCTAAAAATAAATCTAAATACTTAGACTGAAATGAATCGATATTTTTCATTTCGGCACTTCTGAGTAATAATGAGTTTTACTACTTTACCTCGTGACGAGTACTTAAACCGTAAATTTGTCAAATTCTTTTGGTAATAAAAAAAATATTACAAATATTATATAAGTGAAAAAAAAAGTACAAGACAACAAGAAAGATATATCACGTAAAGAGATAAAAGGAAAATAAGGTGTACATGATCTAAAAAATTGATGACCTTTTTATATCAATAAATTTGTGAAAAATTATAAATTATAAATAACTCGCTTGTAAATATGTGCAGATAATTTTCAAAAATTGAATTTATAATATGATTAAATTATTTTTAAATTTATGCTCCTTTTGATATATTAGTATGCAGAGTGAATTATTTACAAAAAGTATAAGCTTTTGCTAAAATTTTATTTAAATATTCAAATTTATGAAAAATAATACTTATATAATTTACAAACAAAAGTAAAAAAACTGTGAAAAATATATGTATATTAGTATATATCAAATAAAGAGTAATTGACGCGAGTAATAATTTATAATTTCTGTAAAAACTTAAACAAATGAAGTCTGACGATAAACTAATTAATTTAATCTTAAAAAAAGTGCCCTGCAAGTAAAAATAGTTAATATCATAGTGTAAAAATGTACTTCGAACAATTTTATAAACATAAGCAACAATTGACAATTTAAGGCATTTTATCGAATAATGATAATAATCTGCGTGAAAGTCTTTTCAAAAAAGGATAATAAATTGACACGTTATCATTTCTCAATGCCTCAGCGGATAATACCAGCAATGGGCTTGCAAAGGTAAGTAGAATCGAAAAGTGCCTCCGAAATTCGTCCAGACAACAAGTGAAACGTTAGAGTTGCGAGTACATCAAAACGAATTGTATTTTTCTTTCGTATAAATGCGTATGTAATATATACACAAAAAATATACAGCGAACCTACAGTTTCAGAAAATATGACGGAGCGACTTCTCGACGGTTGCGTGAAAGCCAAGCCAAAGGCAGAGGGAGACCGAATCCCCCCTGCCGCAGTTAAGCGACCGAGTATCTGGTGCGCGTAATGCAAAGTATAAAAGGGCAGCTGCGACCATTAAAGAGCTTTACCACGGGTGACGTACGTAAGGCGACGCCGCCGACGTCGTTTACTCCTTGTGGTCGATATTAGGATGGCTAGCTGGATACTCGGATAGAAGAAAAATGTACGTACCACGGGAGAGAAGCTGGAAGAGCTATTCTTATTATACAAAGTCTAAGCAAATAAGCATACCGAGCGAAAGCCTCGCGTTTGCGCGAAATTTATTTTAATGACGGAGCACAGCTTAAATGCACGATAGAGACGTCGTGAGATTAGCGAACGTGATAATTAGTATGAAACAATATTCGACTTTACTTGCCATAAGCTTTTATCGAGGCGAGGCCCTAACGAAGAGCGACGAAAGTATACGTTTTACGAGGGCTAGTAAATTTTTAATTAGACCCAATTTCGTTTACAATTTTAGAATATTATATAGGTACTTATGACCTGGTCTTTTGACGCGGGAAGAAAAATTTTTACGCTGACAAGTGCGCGCGATACGCGGTGAGAGGCTGAACGTGCGCACGTGCGACGAAAATCGCGATTGCAGTGCCGCCCTGTATTTTAGGGTCGCGCGCCTTCGAGAAGATTTTTGACCAGCACTTTTAATGTGCCCAGTACATGTTTTACTTTTTGAAACTTCCGAGCAACTTGGGCCAGGTTATTTTAAGACAATCTTGGAACGCTACATGGATACGAATAATCTGGATGCGCGATTTGAATATTGGAAATATGTGCGTTAGAAAAATGCATTTTGTTTTAACGACTCTATTCTTTACTTTATCTTTAACTACAATTGTTTTTCAACCACACGTAATCATCTACTAACAATAGATACGGCGAATATTCAACCAACACTATCTCTCGTGCACGTATCTCATTTTCAAGTAACCATCATCTTTATCCGACAATCTGCAATCAGCCATAACTTTAAATAACTATCTCGTTTTTCGCGATTGTATTATTAAGGTTAATTGCTAGCTAGATTAAAAACCATTGAATGTGTTGCATTGCTCCGTCATAAACTTAAATAATCGATTCTATCAGAAGTTTTGTTAGCGCATATTATTTATTAGATCCTTTGGTAAAAGTAAATCAGCAAATTTAAAATATTCTATAAAACTCGCAAGTTATTTTATAAATAGCATTACTCGTGAAAAATCGACTGCTTTATATTCGTTTAAACATAAAAATTTCAGCGATACAAGTCTTTATAAATTTAATATTTATAATAATACAGAAGCATCGACGAAATTATTCCCTGTCCTTTCATATGTGTATGGTTATATGTGTTCGTGAATTTATAGTTGTTCTTAGCCTAATGTAGAATATTAATACGAATGATTACTTGATAATCTAATTATTGAAATTACTTTTAATAAAATAAAAGCTCTAACATAAAGAAGTACGTAGATTTTATTTTAAGATTACGAATTATTATGTCTTCGATTTAGGTTCATTACAATTACAAAACAGAATAAGAATGACAGTTGTTGAGGAAATTTTGCATAATCGGTTCTTGAAAGATTCAATTTAAATTTTTTCAAGAATGACCCAGATTTATATAAATACATAATTGAACTTGATTCAATAGTAAAAAAAAGTGCGATAAGGTATTGATTTTATCAATACTTCTGATTATTTGTAGAGACAATTTCTTGCTGATGTTCGAACAGAATCTTTTTAATTATTTATAATTAATAAACGTTAATTGTAAATCTATTAATACAGTATTGGAAAAATTTGATATACCTTATTACCATCGAATATACTCACTTATATTAACAAGTTCTTCGAACTGAAAAATGAATTAACAAAATACTTTAATAAAATACCCCAAAAAATACCTTAAAAATACTTCAAAATATCTATTAGTAAGTTAAACAACAAAATTCATAATTAAATAAAATTAAAAACAAAAATTCCAATTTATCAAAAAAATAAATGAACGTTAAGTTTATATCTTAAAGTGAAATACAAACTCAATATTTTTTGAAAGATCTACTTATTTGATTTTCTATTTATTTCTGTATGTGCAATCAATATTGAATTTTTGTCCAATTTTTATCTATTTTACGAAAGATTTCATTTTTTGTGTGGTTTACTAAAATTAAAAAAAAAGGAAAACTAATTAAAAACTTTTATTTTGACATTGCTAATATCTTCTTCGTTTTATTTTAACAATCTTTACATATATATTACGTATAGATATCGAGGCTAATTAATATTTCAATTAAATTAATAATGAATAAATTGATAAAATGCAGATATTAATATTTATTTTCATTCTCACAACTTTTAAATCGAAATACAGTGTAATTTTTTAAAATATGTCGAATTAAAAATGTTTTTATTTTATCTTATTCTTCATTAATTTATATAACATTATCAAATTAAAAAGATACTTTATTTGTCATTAGTCAACAATTATATGGATATCGATAAAAACTGAAAAAAGAAAAACCAAATTGAAATGGTATGTGTACGAACTTTTCTTTATATTTTTAGAGCAATTACAGTATATAATATTATTCAATAAATGAAGTTAACATCTACATCCGAAATTTTTTTATTTCATTATTTACTGCAATAGTTGAATTTACTTTCAAAAAAAGCTAAAATCATAATGTTACATATGTTTACAAAAATATTTATTTGATCATTTTTCTCATCATGTATAAAGCACAATAATATTTCTTATATTTAAATACTAATTATTTATCAATTGCACATTCATTATATTTTATTTGTTTTTTAATCCGTTGTACGCTTAAGTTTAAAAAATTAGAAATGTGAATACTAAATTTGTTATCAATACATGTCGATATAATATCTCTGTTAAGTACATAAAAATGTATTGTATCTTAATTATGCATCAGCTTTACAAATATTTGTAATAGCTTTATAAAAATTTTTAATTATGATAATTAACGAGATGCAAAGTTATTTTAATTTAAAAAAGTGTGTTTTACAAAATGCTGGACGTAAACTAAATAAAACACAATGAACCTCAACACTGCACATGTATGTTCTTTCTTATTCTTTTTTTCTTTCAAATCAAATACGATTTTTTGCATATTTCTAAATAACAGATGATTCTAAACATAATTTAACCAGAAAAATTTATATAAGGTAAGAAGAACTTTACTCCAAGAACTTAACAAAAATTAATTATATTCGATAATATTTTCTTTACGTATATGAATTATTTCAAATAGATTTCCCTTACTATTCAGAGGAAAACATATTTTAAGTTCCTTTTTCTACCCTCCGTTAGCGAAAAAAAATGATAGATACCTTTTTCGTGTTTATGTAATTGACAATTGATTTTTTATGAAAAATAGACCGGAGGTATTTCTTCAATTTTAACGAATTTTAATGGAAAATTTGTATTTCCTAACCTTATGATATTATAAATATGTGATCAAGTAAAATATGATTATTAAGTTGATATAATGCGATAATTATTACCATACCTGAAAAGTAGATTTGCATTAAATGCATTTTTCCCATAACAGAATCAAAGAGGATGTATATATGGCTATGCGTCACCAGTATCAAATAATATTAAATATTAAAAATCAAATAATGAAAAAATGTGTCGTTAAAAGTAATAATTGAGTGAAAGAGAAAAGTGAGAAACTGATGTCCATCCATTACATACTCTGAGAGCTTCCCTAGTTGCAATGTTGTCGTCATCTTAGTCAACGTGATGCAGTGTATTTCTCGAAGTCAATTCGAACAAAGAGTGCATTTCCTTTTCCTCTCTTTTTCATTGTTTCTCTTTCATTTACTATTTTTTTTTCTATACCTCTTAATTTTTCTCTGTCCGTATTCGCTTTTCTGTCTCTACATCTTTATTTTTCCTTATTTCTTTTTTTCTATTCTATATACCATTCTATTTCTGTATTTTTAACGCTTTATGCTTTCTCCTGTCCTTCTTTATCTCGATCAGTTCCCTTTCTTTTTTCTTTTTTCTTTTCTGTCTCATTTTTTGTTTCTTCTCAAACTAGTCTCACCCTCTCTCTCTCTCTCTATCTTTGTTCTTATTCTCCTCTCTTACATCTTGGTTTTTTGAAATATTTTGATATATCCATATTTAAAAAAGAAAGTTTTCAAATTTCGTTTTACGTGCCTATTAAGAATATTCGAATGAATAGAATAAAAGTTCAATAAGAATAGCATATTGAAAGCTTAGTAAAATAGTAGTTTTTTCTTTTTCTAAAATAAGCCAGGAATTTTAATGAATCTATTATAATAAACTTTTTTTAAATTTTGAATATTGATTAAGAATATTAAGTTTTTATAACAAAATATGTAATAAAAAATGAAAATATTCATTCATACTGCTGCACGAAATAGTTTAGAAAACTATTTTGTTCCAGTTTTTTAATTTTAAATAAGTTACTGTGCGCTTAGCAAAATCGTAGTAATAATTTTATGAAAATCAAATATATGAGATTGTTAAAGATTTTTAAATGTTGTTTTAAACTAAAATATATTGTTAAAAAAATCGCTCGTCTTGAATAAAAAAATTTAAATCTTATTAATATATTTTTGAAATATTCAGACACTGAATTAAATAATAAGGTAGTTATTGGAGTATATAATTAAGTAAAACTTTAATTTATTAGAAAAGTTAATTTTATAAAACATTACTGTATTAATCCTGACATAATAACAATGTTTTCGTCTATAATATCTAAAACAAAAATGGTTTTTTCATAAAATCATAAAATTATAAAATTTTATCAATTGATTTTCAGCTTCTTAAATTCATATTACTCGAGGTATTCTTCGAAACTCGAGTTAAACTTCATTATGCTTTGAGTGCGAAAACTTTGTGTCAAGTGCTAAAATCAAGTCAAAGTTAAAATCTGACCAAAAGAGGAGGACTTTCGAAGTCGTGAAATACTAGCGTCTATTGATGTAAAGAAAAACGAAGTCATGACGCGGAAAAAGACGAAACAAAATAGAAATGGAAATAAAGAATCGGCTAAATAGCAGCTTTGAAAAAGCTCGAATCATTCGTACACTAGGAAGTTGATTTGGGAAAATGCGCAGCGAACTAAAAAATACGGCTCCTACTTAATTAAGCTGATTCGTTGGGATGATAAACGTTAAGCATTTTCGTTCAGAAGTCGTTAAAACGCTTCTTTTTATTACAATGATGAGTCAGAAGATTAAGTGAGCGTGAATGCACCAAAAAATATCTTCTTGATATCTTTCACGATTTCGTAATTCATTCAAAATCAGTAACAATTAAACTTAGTATTCATCAATTTCTGCAATTATAATTTTATAAAAATAAATGGCTTTAACTTTCAAGAAATTATGACTCGTCTCAATTGAATAAAATGAAAAAAGATGCTTTTCATTGCGATCATGTTTTTGTTTCTCTTTCTTTTTCTTATCGAATTCATTTTAAATTTGAAGAAAGTCTTACTGGCATAATGTTTGGCTAACTGTAATTGTCATAATTGTATCGATTCCTTTCTATATTTCGAAGTTCACATGACGCATTTCACCCTAATTTTCATTTCAACTTAGCACACTCGGATATTTATAAAAGAAGGGAATATTATTTCAGATGATGAAATGACAATTTAACCCTGATAAATAAAAGTGTCGTATAAAAAATTGAACATGAGTTTATTTTTGTCTGTATAAAGATGTTCGGCTTGGTTACTTAAAGCATACGTGGAATTCAGCTCTCTGAGAAAGCTGAAATTCTCTCTGCCCTCCCCCGTACCGAGGCTTTTCTCTTTACTAAGTCGAGCGCTGCAGAGATAAAGAAAAGCAAAATGCGACTATGGGCGAGGTGGTTAAGTTATTTTAAAAACTTGGAACTACTAAACGGAAAGATTAATAGTCGTAGGATTCTGCATGTAGGCTTTTGCATGCTGCAAAGCACATTATAAATTTTCGAGCAGATAATTTCATTCGCATCCATACATAAGTAAAAAAGGAACAAATGTATACATCCATTCATATAAAGACGAAAATGCCGTATGAAAGTGTACAGTACATTATACTGTTCAATATTTCATTTGTTAATGTTTCAACTATTTTTACATACATTTAACTATTTTCATGAACCAAAATATAACGCCGCGATTATTAATCAAAAATTATACCTCGCACTATATGATAAGTAAATTTTTTTCGATATATCATTTATTTTTAATATTATATAACAAATATAACATAATTTCTTTGGAAAATTTTAATTTTTATTCATTTCTAGAAGATTCTAATATAAATCTAAATGCTCCTTATAACTTCTTATACGATTTTACTTTCTATTTGTGAAAAGTTTATTTAAAAAATCTCTATTATTATTATTATTTTATTAAACTTTATTGGATTCTTGTTATATAGCATATGTTCATGAGTAAATATACGATCGACGCTCTTGTTCTTCGAAAGAAGATAATTTCTACGGTTAAAATTGACGAGTAAAATTGAACACGTAGCAACGATAATGTTAATGCACTGCGTAATTCCTTTATTCCGATAAACTTTCTTCGATAAATTTAAATACAATTTTACAATACTCGTTCAATTTTGGTGAGACAATTGTCAAAGTCATTTCAAAGCAATTTGAAAACAATCGTTGTTTTCTTCTATAAAATTGGAACTTATAGAATTTCATTTGACTACATTATTCTGTATTTATCCAATATAAACATTTTTACTTCTCAAATAATCTTTGAATTTAAGCCTTTTCATTTTTATCGACATCAATAATAAAGTCTATACTTGAATTAGAATCAATTACATATACAACACTTTCTAATTGGATAGATATTCGCCTTATTATACATTATAAATGTCTGCTCGAATTGTTTTAATTTGTATTTTATCACTTTCAAAGGTATAATTCTCCTTTGTATTTATACATAGTTTAGTTTATGATTTCTATTTAAAAATCACTTGATAAATTAGTGAATAGTAAATTTTGGTTAATAAATTGATTTATATGATACTTTTCCTTTAAATTTAAGTTATATCATTTAATAAGATACGTTATTTTTGTTAACTAAAAATATGTTAATAATTAAAATTTTACATTCGCCGTTATTTAATTTTATAAAATATTAAAAAACTTTAAGGTGTGCATTTATATTTCAGTGCAAAATTTCTATTCTTTTCCTCGACAGAATTACGCCTTAATATAAAATTAAATATTGTTAATTTTTTATTTAATTATCTGCAATTTCTCTACGTGTAAGATAAAACTATTGTTTGCCTTTAGATATCAAATGAATTACTTCTGAAAAAGATGTTTCATCTTCATTACCGAACTTAGTGATTTTCGCTTTTCTCATTATATTATTAAATGGTTTGTTTCTCTTGTACTCTGAACAATGTGTATCAGTTATAAAACAAATAGTGTATTGATATCTCGTTCTATTTATTAAAGTGTCCAACAGATTCAGTGATCACAACGCAAACAGAGGCTTAGATTCTAATTATTAATAAAGATAAAATTTTTTCAATAAGCGTTTTAAATAATTAATACGAAAATATAAAAGTTGCCAAAAGAGATAATGTGCGATCTAAAATTATATATTCTTCTGTTGGTACAACTTTTAAAAATATAAATTATTTTTTTATTTCTCAATGTTTTTAATTGATTGAAAAAAATTCTTTATATAATAAAGAGAATGTTTTCTGATAAAAAGTAATAAATGTATCTATTATTAATGTTTTGGTATTATTCCATTATTGATATCAAATTCTGATGAAATTAAATTAAAAGAAAAAAAAGAAAATATTACGCAATTTACCAACTTAATATTTCTTATACCTTATAGACTAACTAGAAATATAACTAATATTTCTATGTACATATGTTTATATTCATAGACAAAATGTTACATTACTAAAAGACTTGAGGATTGAAATATGAACATTTACATGTTTCTTGCTCGTATGTCGAAATAAAATTTATTTTAAAAATTCGAATTTAATATAAAATAAAAAATATATAACATATATAATAGCATTGCGTGACTGCGTTTTCCGAGAAATTTTTTTGTAACGCACAGCTAAAACATATTGAACTCCATAAAATCATTATACGTAATATTAAATATTACGTCGTAAATTTGTAATTAGATGTTTTCACCCAAATTTTTCTTATGCAATCTTCCAAACCTAAAAACAGAAACTTTTAGTTTGGTATTTTAAACTATTCATAGAATATTTTTCTAATTTTAAATAACATATTTTATTTACGACAATCTTTACTTATTTTAATTTCTAATTAATATTATACACCAATGGTTCAGAATAATTCATTCTACGTTAGTGTTTAATTTTTTAATTTCAAATAGCTTATCTAATAGAATAGATAAAAATTTCATTTTGTTTCATGACAATTTAAAGAACTGAAACATGTTTTTAAAATATACAATTATTTTTCAATATGTTGTAACTTTTTCCATTCTAAAAGTTAAAAAAATAAATTCTGTTTAAAAGTTGTGTATTAATAATACTTATTCAGTAATTCTTTAATTATTTTCTTCATTATTTATATGTATGATAATTAAATATCTACTTATATGCATAAATTTCCTTTACAGTGACTAAAAATTGTAAGTAGCAATGAAAAAATACTATAAAATATCAAAAGTTGATTTTAAAAATATAGGTCATAGATAACCATCTGTGCCAACTGTTCAAAACTAAAAAAAAACTCGGATATACGCTATTCAATTCATAAATACAATTAACAAAAGACGGTTATAATTTTATAGTCTCTTTACTTTTATATTTCTCTAAATTCTAATAAATGTACATTATATCTACCTTTCACTTTCAAGTTGAGAAGTAAAAAGATATAAAGGTTTAGAAAGAAATTACCTATTTTGATCTTACATTATTATTTCCATTTTCGAATAGAATTTTCTTTCCTTTTTATGTCTATCATATGCTAAAAATGTGATGCAAAGTGAAAACTTTATTTTCCTATCTATCGCGTGAATATTCCAAGCTAAGAATAAAAACATGTGCAAAAATTCACATAAGCATATATGGAAAACACAGATTTATCTATTTTAAAATTTCAATACAAATTTCTTGTCACTATGTGTGGTGAGTGTTTTTCTTTTATATGTTAGACAAATTTATTCAATCAATTTAATTTAAAATCAACTTTATTTCGTCATATCTTTTGTAAATTTAATAAAAAATATTTTTTAAATTTCTTTATGAAATTAAATATTGCATTCCAATTTTTTTTCATTTAAAATATTTCATTCGTAGATATCATATCTGTAAAACGTTAAATTATTACTTTTTAAATTCTATATTTTTGAGAATTTAGTTATTAATATTATCGTATCACCAATGATGTATTCATTCTTTTAACTGAATATTTCTTAGCATTAATAAATAATAATTTTTCAATAATTAAAATTGCTAATAATGAAGATAAAAACAAAATTCAATTCAAAATATGAAAACTACAGATACACGATGATTAAAATAAAATAAAATAATCACTTAATTTATTAATGATACTTAATTTTAATATTATAAACAAAAGTTAATGGATAAAATTCTATTTTTGTATTATTTATTTTTAAAAAATATATAAACTTATTTATATATGGATATGTAAAACAATTATTAATTATATTTTGAAAAATTAAATACTGATTCGAATTTTTACTAATATTTTACTTATATAATAATAAACATTTTCTCGATATAAATTCAAAGCTTAATCCAAAAGAATTGAAAACTTAAAATTAAATCGGGGGAAAACAATATATCATTAAATTATAATAATATGAATATTAACTTGAATCAATCTATTAACAGTACTAAAAACCTGTTATAATTCCATATTATACGATAACTTGCATACGTAAGTATAAAACATTAAATTTGATTTTAGTTCACCAACCAAAGTTATTAATGTAATTCAAAAAGATAAATATTAAATGCAGAAAATTGAATATACATAAAACGAAACAAAATATCAAACATGAAAATACCATTCGATGGACAAAAATATATTACCTTCTTTTTTAAACTTACAGACAATTCTAAATTTAATTAATTACATATTACATTGTTTTACTGCATTAAATTACGAAAAAGGGGTAATAGTTGATATATAATCTACCTAATTAAAAACGAAAAAATGAATGAGAATTTATATGGAATCAACTTTTTAATCATTCCAAAGTAATATATACAAAAACAATATTGAAACACTATTTAAAATATTTTATCATATTTAAGTAAAAGATATTTACTTAAATAAATATATGTAGAAATCGTGCATTTTTATCTAATTAATAAATTCAAATAATAAACAATATAATGTTAATGACTAATATCCGGAGCAAACCTCATAGTTAATAAAAATATTTCAATAATTATGATTTTACAATATAATTAAATCTACATCGGAATAAAAAATATATATAATGAATAAATCAGAATATAGTTACTAATAATTAATTTTACTAAAGCTGTGATAAACAAATAAAAATTTTTGTAAAATATGTTTTAGAATATTTATTAATAAAACTTTTAATTGAAACTTAATGCATCTTATTATTGCAAGATTAAAAAACTTTATCGTAGATCATAATCATGATGAACTGAAAAGGTCTCAACAGCGATTACGTAGTGAAAGAAATAAGTACTACAAATATAAAGTAAAGTGTAAGATATTAACGTACATACTCTATAAAAAACCAGAGTTATTAAAAAATAGTAAAACAAATAAAGTTTCTAAAGAAAAAATAAAAAAATTAATTATAATAATAAATGACAAAGTAAATTATGTTGAAATTTTAGTTTAAAAATATTTAGTTATAAAGTAAGTTATTTTTTAAAAAGTACAAATATTTAATATAATAAAAATTAATAATTAAAATATATATAAATAATAAAACAATAATGGAACACAATATTTTGAAATATTATTTAAAATCTAACATAAGTTGAAAGAAGTTATTGAGAAATAAGATGAAATCTTGCAACTTTTTTATAAAAAGCCAAAAACATAAAATTAATATTGATGAACTGTAATTTTATAAAATTTTCTAATGAAGTAAAGTAACGATAGTACTTTATAATATTTATTATAATATATATATGTACATAAATATTTACAGATATTTAAAATGTAAAATAACAAAAACAAATACTAAATATTCTTATGTAATAAATAAATATGAAGAAATACTAAATATAATGAATAAAATATAAATACGAAATAACAAATAGAATTGTATGTAGTAAAAGTCATATTATAATTTAATCGAAATAATTAGTAAAATCATACATGTTAGTTAGTGTATTAATATTAAAAACTAATAAGGAAATAAAATTATAGTGTATAATAATTTTATTAAAAAATTAATTAAAAGGTATTATAAATTTGAAATATCGTTAATAATAATAATAAGTGAGTAGTGTAAACGATGATTAAAGAGCCATTCCAAATAAAAACTACTGAAAATAATTAAAAAATTGGGCAAAAATTTGGATCACGTCTAATGTAAACTTGAATTCATTAAAATTTTGAAGAATTTTAAATTTATTGAAATAAGGTTATTTACAAAACAAAAAAGATGTTGGTAAGTGTAGTAAAATAAATTTCACACTTTGGTAGAAAATAATAAATAAAAATACTCTTATACAAAATTAATAAAAAATTTAATTAACAAATATATTTTTTAATTGAAGCATACCATAAAATAAATAAACAACTTTATTTTAAATAATTATTATAAATTTACAAATAATTACTTTAAAATTATTAACGTTTCTTTTGAAAATTTATAGATGCAAATGATGAAAATAAATTATATTAATTTGCATCAATATAAAGAAGAAATAATATTGTTCAAAATATTCACACAAATAAAATTACAAATTGTAAGAAAATACTTTGGCAAAATGGAAAATAAAAAATATTCAGGATATTTGGAATTCAATTATAAAAAAATTGAAATATAAAGAAAGAAAGTTCTTAAAGTGTATAAAAATATAAAATGTATAATAAAATTAATTAAAAAAGTAAAACATGCTTAGAGAGAAATGAATAAAAATAGAACAGAGTTAAATAAGTAAATCTGAGAAAAGGTATTTAAAAGTTTTACTTGTTGATTTTATAAGATTAGTCATAAACATTACCCTTGAATACACAAGAAGAGTATGAAATTAATGAATGAAAGTAATTTTATAAGATAAACAGAATAATAATATGAGAAATATAACAAAGCAAAATTAAACATAAGAATCTAGTTATATATATATCTATATACGTATATAAGATTTTTTAAAATACCTATTTGAAAATTGAAATTTGAAGATAACCATTGAGACATAAAAACCATTATTATCTAAATTTAGATTTTCACTTAGCTCCTTACGTATTGCATTATTTTTTACAAACTCATTTACACGTACATTAATAAACTATTTTAATGTTTATAATAATTAGAATATGCATTAATTAATTCTCATATGTCGAAATATTATTGAATGTATATTTTGTTAATAAATTTTCAACGTTTTATAGGCACGTTGTGACACTAGACTGAATAATAATAGATTAAACAGGAGTTATATCTTTTATTTATAATTTGCCATTACTATTTAATGGTTTACATTGAAATCCGCGTTCGAACAAAATTTTATATTTTCTTTTAAAATGCAATAATTTTCGTATCAACAAGCGAATCAAAAATTAATTAGTTATTGTACAAGTACGACGCATATTGCTGAGCATTGAAATACGTTTGGAATCAAGAAAAAAGCCTCTACGAACAAAATAATACACAGTGAACCAAAAAGAGAGTTGAGAATAGCATGTTAGCAAGACAAGCGCACGTGTTCACCTTATATACGTGATCTATGAAGCAATTTTCACAGTATTTCCCGTGCGCTCGCCGTTGTTCAAAAGACCACGACATCAACGAAAGAAAGAAAGAAAGAGAGAGAGAGAGAGAGAGAAATAATATGTACATACAAACTAGTTGGAATTAATTGCGATTACCTTGCTTCTCTTCTATTTCTCTACATCTATCAAGAAAAAATAGGAGCAGCAAGAAGTTTTATTATTTGTCTTCAGAAACGCTTCATTTGTTTGCCGTACATAAAACAAGAAAATGAAGATGTAGGAATTCCAAAGAGCTGACGGTATTTCTTCATCTTCTTTTTATCTTCTTTGTGAATTTGATTTTAAATAAACTGCGTCTTGAAATCTTCTCGTTGTAACTCTCCGTATGTTCCTTACAAATTGCTGTCAATTGTAACGTAGCTGTGATATATCGTATTCATTTGGTCAATTCCAGCTCACGATACTAACGCTGCGACTTAACTTTATAATTTATTTAAATAAGTTTTTGTTTGCAAAATTTTCTAATATTTATTACAAGCTATCGCTTAAAAAATTTTAAAAAGGAATTCATCCTAAAAATAATAACAA
Source organism: Platyscapa corneri (assembly GCA_018907185.1). NCBI lineage: Eukaryota > Metazoa > Arthropoda > Insecta > Hymenoptera > Agaonidae > Platyscapa > Platyscapa corneri. The sequence goes on along the minus strand of JACCHW010000021.1, from coordinate 1,125,969 downwards.
TTTAAGCGATCGATGCGACAATCATATATATTTCATAAATTATATACGAATCTTATATTTAGAACGATAGTACACAGTTCAATATTGTGTATTTATAACTTTTTAAAATTAATATACATGAATTATTCTACGTTAATACGGGATCTACTTTAATAGATACAATTTGTTTTGGTGGATGAAATTTACAGGTACACGCATTATACGAACAAATTTTGAAATTTATTTTCTCAAAATTGTAATTTAATTATAATTATAATTATAAAAGCAATTTGTGATAGAAATAAATAAGCTGACCTAGTAAATATATATTTGGATCTAAAACATTTGAATTTTATTGCATGCAATTTATTTTTAAAACACATATTTTACGTAGATTTTTTATAACCATAAAGGTAAATTTATAAAATATAAAAAAAAAAGTAAATTATAAATAAACATGCGTTTGAAAGAACGCACTAGTAAATTCATTTCTTATTTATTCAAGATAATTGCAATTTAAAAATATAGAATAAAAAACAAAATTTTTTCCCCACACATTACAAAAGCATAAAACAAACGAATTGCTAAAAGCAAAATAAAAATTACAAAAGTGAATAGGTTCATTACGTTTCATTCATTAATCGAAATAATTTCGAGATAAGTAGTTGGTAACACGATATAATAACCTATCTAGTTTTACTTGCGTTCGAGTAAATACTTTCAATGAAAACTGCCATCCAAAGCAGCGCTTAGTTGACTATGATTAATCGTGCACCTCCTCATCCATTTACGTCACTCAGCTAACAAATTTTCTTGACTAAACAAGATATTTTAACGCGAATCGTAAAATTCACCTGAACTGTAAATGTGATAAAAACTAAGTATGTAGTTGAGAATAGAATGATTTCCCGAGTGTGCACCAACATTTAAAGGCAAAAAATGCTCGATGTTTCCACTTATAACGCCGACAGTTCGCGAGTTCTTGCGAGCGCTTGCGCGGCCACGGCTCATTTTGTTACACAACTAACATTGCTATTTTCAAAATGAATCTCCGAACAAACCTACTTATACTTATCAAATGAGTTTTAATGAAACTGCGGTAACTCTACTTTCAGGAAAGCGTCGATGCTACGTTGTTGTGGTTAAAATTTCGACTGTTCTGTTCTTGCATTTTATTACCGTGTCGAGTCGTTTCTCACTTTATTCTTTGCGCAAAACTTTATGTTTAAAACTCAGCCGAAAATTTTTAAATGTTTCGCTTTAATTAATACTTTCGAATTAACTTTACGCCTTAACGATATTTTTTTGAATTTTCTAATGTATACGATTAGAATAGAGAAATACTCTACTAGAACAAGCAATAAATTTGAATTTCATAGCCGTCATAAAAATAGTTTTACTTAATTAAACTTTAGACGCGTGAAAAAATTTATGAATCTGCACTAAATAACCAATAAAAATAAAATACATCTTCCTTCTATTGATGTATTAATTTAGTAGTAATTGATTTTGTTCCTTTATACCTAATTTAAAATTATGCTTGTTTCTTCAAGAAACTTACAAAGTACTCAGGATATAACAACAATGTACAAACATCTGATTAAAATTTGTTTTAATTAATTCACAAAATAATATACATATTAATATAATACAGAGTAAAATCTTTTTTAAAATTGCTAAAAAAAATTTAACTTTAGTGAATAATATTAATTAAAAATACTGCAAAAGAAAGAATATTGTAATTAACATGTCGAATAATTCTTATTATACTCATTTGCAACATAAATTTTACATGAAAAATCTTTTATTTGCTTGGTAAAATTTATTTTAACTCAAATTCTATTTTGTGAGAAAATATAATTATTCGTGTGATGAAAATTCATATTTAGCACACTAAATCAAAAATATCATGATAAATTAACTCTAACAGTTCATATTTTAATTATATGTTTTTTACAGCTAATTAATTATTTCATATTAATCAATTATAATTAAAAAACTGCGAAAATTTAAAAATAGTGCATATTTATTCTTGATAATGAAACAAAAAAATTTTTTAATTAATTTGTGTTTCGCATTCTTTTAAGTAAATAATTAATAATCTGTTTGATGTTTGCAATTAACCAAAATAAAAATTATATAACAATACAAATCACAATTCAACTTAATTATTGAAATAATACATTATTTATAAGATAAAATAGTATGTTTAATATTTTGATAATATTATAATATAAGATAATTTGTAAAAGTACCTTAAACCAAATATAAAAAAAATTTCATGTAGCAATAAATGTAAAATAAACCAACAAATATTTTAATTTATTCATAACTTGTTATTTAATTAATTGTATTTTTGTACAAATAGTGTACATAAATATTCCTTAAATATTTTCGCTATTTAAATGTAAGGATTAATAATTTATTTAGTTTAATAACATTTATTCGCAATATAATTCAAACGAGACGCAGTAAATATTTTCCAACGTGAAACTCATTCGTTCATAAATTTATCACGTACTAATTTATAGAAAAAAATTATCACATCAAGTACTTAAAGAATTTTTTAATCTTAAGTATGATTTTATGAGCTTCTGTTTATACTTTTTTATTCAAATAAAATTTTATCGATTATTTATTCATTCGCGCATCTTTTGATTAACGTAAAATTAAATATAAAAAATTTTCATTAACTTATTCGTTATTATTCTTAAGTAGTTACAAATCTTTATACATTTTTTAAATTTTATTTCAATAAATAATAAAGAGTGAACTCAAATAATATTAATTTCTAATTATTAAAAATTAATAATTAAAAATATTAATTAATTTATGTTATTTTCTTTAATTCAAATACGTAAAAAGTCTTGATATAAAATTGTCTCTTTTTTCTTCAACTACATAAGTCATTATATTTATTGATCTTATAAAAAACTTAACTAATATCAGTCGTATTCAAAAGCATTTATAGATGAAACTTTAATTTAAAAACGAAAAAAAGAATTTCTCGTTATAATACTTTGCAAGTAAGCACATAAAGAATCAGTAACGACTTATCAATCAAGTAGCGTGTCACAATTCATAATTATAATTTTTTAATACTAAATTAATTTTCTTTTGCTTTACATTTTTTTTCTCTTTTTGCGAAATTCTAAAACTATTCATAAACACTGTGGATCTTGAACGGTTCTTGACTTTACGAATATTACTTTGTTTCCAAAAAACAAGTCAAATAATAACAAAGCAAAAGTTCCATAATATTTAGAGATAAAAAATGGAAATTCGGACTTGAAATGTATAAAAATTCTTTTTTCAGATATATAACTACGAACTATGTTTTTAGATTAACGCCTTTTCAGGATTTGAAAAAAGTTTTTTTTATTAACTTTATACATCAATACAACAAAAAATCTATATGAATATACCGGAATTTGAAAACTTTGGTTTATTGAAAAGCATTTTCTTTTACTCGACAACTAAAAAAATAAATTTTTTCTTGCTTTTTTATTTTTAAGAAATTCCCTGAACCTATTTGTTGCTTAGTTTAAATTAAAAGTTCAAAAAATCTTACATAGAAAAACATTATTTTTATACATAAAGATCAACTTTTTTTTAAATATCAGCGATCCGTAATCTCATTATGGTTAATGGGGTTTTACAGAGCTTGTACCTACGATGTACCCACAATTAATAAATTTTAAATAGCCTTAATAAATTTTTCGTGTGCATGCTCTTCTAGCAATAACTCTAATTACCTTCGCTACTGCTTACATCTTTCGTGGATTGTACATTCTAGAAAATACCCATATAGAACACGAGAAAGTTCTCGGAAAACTATTTGGAAATTACGCAATCTACTACAAAACAATAATAACGTATCTTTGTCTTGTACTTCATTGCATTATTTTCTTTCCCTTAAGTTCCTTCTTTGATGTAGTTTACAAGGAAAAGTTCAGTGTGATTAAGAGCCGAGGCTCACATTTGTTGTGCATTTCTCTAAAATCTTGTAACTGATTCCCCTTACATTTTCTATCTGTGTCGGTGATTGTAACGCAAGGATGTGAAATAAATTTAAATCATTAAAAGTGAAACACTAATATATTTGCTTTCTGTTCACGAATGTAAAGTATATTTTAACGATACATTATTGCATTCATACTTCAAATAAGCCAGAATAAAAATGGAACGAATAGCGTGTGTAATAACTTTAAGTCTTGAAAATTTAAAGTTTTCTTAAGCATGTAGTTTTTAATAATTTCTGTGTATAAAAATCGCGTAACCTGCTTAAAATTTCTCTCCTTTTCTTTCCTAAATACACATAATAAACTAATTTATCTTAGTATTTTTATTTTTATGTTTATGAAAAACTATTTGAAAAATTTTTTATTCTAAATTATTACTCTAATTTCAATCGTTTAGATTTTTCTCCTCAATGTACATATATCTTTGATTGTTTTTGTTTGTTCAATGTTTCTAATCCGATATTTTAAAAGAAGACCTTTGATCATAAAAACGTTTCCAACCTAAAAATAAAATTCTCATAAAACGTACTCAAATGATATGCCTTCAAGATTCGCGCTTTTGCGTTTTCTCATGAATAAAATACGTATCATTCAGTCCGAAATTCTTATACCAGTTAAATCTCAGTAACACCGGTACATATATGAAGAGTTTTTATTCTTAATTTTAGAAATTTTACTATAATAAAAAACTTATCATGGTTATTTTTTCTTGATTAGTAGGAATATACACTTGTTACGAAAAAATATTATTTTAAAGATTTCTCATCATTGTTTTGTAAATAATTTGCTTAATACGCTCATAATGATGTTACGCGAATATAACTGTATATTGGTATCTTTTTCAAAATTATAATAACAAAGTATAACATTTCTTTTGAAATGTATTATTTAATTTGTATACATGAGTTTAAAATATTAGTATACGATAACTGAATCCAATTCTTTTTTATGTATTTTTAGATATATTACTATTTTTTAAAGTAAGCTATATAACTTATTATGCATAAATTTAAAAAAAACTTAAAATTAGTTATTATGAAATCTTAAAATCTTACCGGCATTTTACGTAGATAAAAAATACATTTTAAAATACTCGTTTCAGTTTTTTTTTTATATTTTTCTTTTTACCCTTTTTAAAAATCTTATTTCTTGTTACATTTTCCATTACAAAAAATATTACATCATCGTTAAAATTATATATTTAATTTTAATTATATTATATTATAAGCATTATATATTATATTTTTAATCATATTATCTTCAATAGTATTATTATTGATGTGATAAAAAAATAATTTGATCTTAATATCAATTGTAACCGAAAGTTTATTTTATCTACTTTTATTTAATGTTTTGATATATATATATTACATATATTATATTCATATTTTACCAAAAAATATTATTCACAAAGAAAGTTTGTACGAATTACTTACTTGCTAATTAAGCAATAGATAATTAACCTTAAGTGTCTGCAATATTTGTAAAACTATATCACCCTATGAGTCCTTTACTAACCTTTAACCCATCTTAACTTAATTAATGCTAATAAAGTTATCTGCTCTCGCTTTTTAATTATCATAAAAATATTTTGATTACGTCGAGGTTATTACCTTTAATTAATAAGAAAAATATCTTTTACAAATAATAATCTATTAATAGTATAACTAACGTAACAGCAATAAATTATTAAAAAAATGGTTACTAATTATTATTATTTATTATCAGTGACAATGATTATTAGCAAATAACCCGAATTTTAATTACTAGAACTTATTCGAATTATTTTTTTGATGTCCAAATATATATTATTCGTAATTTTCATATACATATATAAATAAAAAAAATATTAATTATTTCAAAAAATGTGATTAATTGAACATGATAATACTTATTAAAATATAAAATTCATATTAAATACTTGATATATTAAAATTATTTTCATTAAGTTATTAAATTTTTTATATTTGAAAACACTGAGATCTTTTTTCAATTATTTTAAAACGTTTAATAACATTTATTTGAGTTTATTATCCTTTATATTTTAAACAAATTAAATTCATTCGAATTAATTTTATAATTTTTAATTTTTTAATTCATCAAGATACAGTAAATTTAAAATATATAAACGTACGTTCATACATATACATAATTATTTTACAATAATTTAAATAACGTTGAAAATTTAATTAATTAATTAATTCCACATTGTACTATTAATAGATTTTCATAATATTTAATAAAAATATTAAGAGCTATTTATATTTATCTACATTTTATTATAATTAAGAATCCTAGATACTTATAAATACCTCTAAAGGAAATATAAATTACAATTATATTTCATTACTTTATAATCTTTCACTACAAAAAAATGATTTCATACCTTTTAATTATTATTATGATAGAACTTATAATTAAATCACTTTTCAGTAGTAAGATATACATTTTATATCATAATTTAATTGATACTAAACTTTAAAAAATATTCTTTTTTATGTGTAACTTTTAAAACTTTGGTTTCACGTAAAAAAGTGAACCTCAACATTGAGATGTAGGAAAGTGCAAATTAGATTGACTAATAAATAATGTAATTAAATTAATGAAATACATTCTGTCCACAAACTAACTGAAACTATAACTGCGTCACTTTTCAGTTCAATATTCTATGTTCGTACTACTTAATAAAATTATCTTTGCACGAAAAAGTTAAAATATCACAATAAAATTGTATACCTTAATGAGATATATGAAAACAAAAGCCAAGTACGATCAATATATATATATATATATATAGTTTTACGTTTTCACCTTTGTCATAAAAAATGAATTAGCATTTAATTCTAACTTAAAGAAAAAAAAACTTTACATTAAACGTTAAAAAATGTATGAAAAAAATTTCAATATATTTAAATTTTGATAATAATAAATTCTGTTATTATTTAAATAAACTCTTAAAAAATATTTTATTTTGTACTTTGAAAGACACTAAATTATTCATAAATAAAACATTGTGTTGCAAAAATAATAAAACTAAATATAAGAATTGTCCAACAATATTCAATTTCGTTTTGAAAATTTTAATTTATAAGGTATAATTTATATTATATAGATTTGTGTTGCGTGGTAGTTTGTGTTTACGCGTCTTTACATGTGTGTGCGTTAACACGAATACTTTTTTCCTGTTTTGTTGAAGTCATATTATGTATTTATATTGAAAAAGTAAATTTTAAAAGATATTTTCTCATATTTGATAAAAAATACAAAATTTAAAAACTTCTGTTGCAATATCCAACTTGTTTTTTTACATAAGTATATTTTCATGATAAATAAAGTACCTAACTAAAATGATCCCAATTACAATAAAAATACAAAACACGAATGTTATCGAATCGCGAGCAATGATCCAATAACAATCATCCTTGTTTCTCGTTCTCTAACTCTAAATCATTCACATAAATTTTCGCTATGCAGACGATTTTTTTCTAGTCCAAATATTTCGACTGCGACACATCGAAAAAATAGAGCGATGGCAAGAAAAGAAAACAAAAGTTCTTTCTTCAGAAAAAGGGTGGCCTGTAGTTCGCAACGACAGCTCAGCCTTCTCCCCCTCTATATATACGCGAGCGACTCCCCTCCTCATTCATCCATACCCCAACCACCATAACTGCTATCGCTGCCAAGAAATCGAAACGCGTTGAGCCGGACTTGCAAAGGGGGGAGCACGTGTTTTGTCCTTGTTTGAGGTTGCGAGAGACTGAAATAATGCTCCTAAGAAAAGAGTTTTGGTTTCAGATCTGAACTTGGATATCTCGCGTTCGGGCTTCATAATGAAAGTGTAGGTATCATTGTAATATTATGATTATCAGATCGGAATCAACGAAAATGTTACATACATACCTAAGCACTAGCGAAATAAAATATTACAATGCTGCAACTGAAAAAATTAAAAACATTGCAAACAGTCTAACTAAATCCGTTTAATCCCTTTTTTAATCAAACTTGTACAAATAAGAAACAATGATTATATACGTTTGCTAAAGCTACAACAAGTTTAATAAATTGTTTTTAAACAATCGGTCGAATATACTATTAAGCAATAATATTATTTTGTAAAAATTTTAATACTGATTTTTGCTCCTGTTATTTGATATTATATATAATAAATAAAACTATTTTTAATAGAATATTTTCATCAAACCGAGTCGAATTTAATAAAATTTGTACACATTTAGCTAAATATTGGATGAAAATGAATCTTTTTATTATCTATTTCGATATATTTATAAATATTAGCTTTTATTTACGAATAAGCTTATAAAATTTTATATTAGTTATTAAAAATATTAAAACTTTATCTTTTTAATTTAACTAATTTCGTTTAATTTGTCAAATATTAATTTCTAAGAAATTAATTATTTTATAAAAAAATTCCCGAAAACAATTCACATATTTTACTTTAAATATTAAACTTAAATCTACTTAACTATTTACTTTTTAATATTACTTTAAAAAATTGATTATAAATTAAAATGTGAGTGAAATGGATACTTTGTTTAAAAATCATTTTTTAGGAATCATTTTAAGTATTAAACTTTTGTAAGCTTTGTATCTTCTTCATTAAGTACAATTTTTTTTGTAAACGAAAATTTAAATGGATAGTGAATAAATAAATGATTTATACTATAAATAAATTTTAACTATTTCAAATGATAATAACAATAAACCAACCTTTAACTAATTGAAAGAATTATAAATAATCGATAAAACTATAAAAAAAAATTTTGTACGTAATATACAAAATTTTCCTTGAAAAAAAATTTATATAATTTTAATATTTATATTTATGAATGTAAGTATTTAAACAGACCTTAAGATAAAAAAATATTTTAATAATAATTAATATGTAATAAAATAAAATAGAATTCCAATTTTTTTATTTGTTTTACAATTAAACATGTATTTATTGATACGATTATAGTTAGTATATCTAATTTTTACAGTTAATGAAAATAATTTAAAGTTAGCCAAAACATGAAATACAATTGAAATAAACGTGTGAAACAAATATGTATTATAATTATTTCTACACTCGTTTATTTAAAAATAAAGAACATATTCTGTAAGACTTACAAAATATCTATTAATTCTGAATACTATATTTAATCCGAAACTTAATGCATGAGAAAAAATAATATTTTTTTTATTTTCATAGAAACCATTCAGATCAATTTCTTATAAAAATATGCAGACTATATATTTGTATTATGTTTACTTCTGTGAGCTTAAATTCTAAAAATAAAAAAGTAAATTAAAGAGAAAGAGAGAAAATGAACGAACGAAAAAGAAAATAATATGTTATTTTGATATTACCTTTGTTTTCATTTTAAAATGTCTGTCAAAACTACCATTGTACATAATGTATGTATGAGTGCCTCTGTGCGTTTCTATGCGTGTGTAATTAGTCCTTATACATGTAGATGTGTATATAAATGTATACATAAAAGGATTCATTTTTGCATACTTTTTAAGTAAACAAAGGACATATCTCAAGAACAAAAAAATTCAGTCCTTACATTCATTCATTCCTTCATTCATTTATACTTTTTTCTATATCTCTTTCTCTATTTTTCTCTTTTTCTTTACACACACATAGAATTTTAAGTTAATTATATATATATATAATATATATATTATTATACATTATTAATATATATATTATTATATATTATTATAATCAACATGTTTAAAAATGTATATAAAAAAAAATTAGTTTCCGAGGAAAGAGATGTCTACTTTCTTAAAAAAAGTATTTGTTTATTTAAATATAATTATCATTCCATAAATAAATTTCATTTATTTTATTTTCTTTAAAAAATATATTTTATTGCTAATGAAAATATTGCGCATAATTTTTTTTTAAATTAAGTATCGAGTGATAAATTCATTTTAGCGAATACGTTAATCGCCGAATTTTTTTTAAATACAAATATAAAATTAAAACATACGCATGCTACTCTGTATATTATGTTCCTTATCACAAATTAAAATTATAATAATATTTTTAATTTGATTAATTACAAAATTATTATAGAACTTATTCCTTTCAGATATATATAACTCATCTCAATTGAATTTCATTAGTACCATTAATATTTAAGAAAAGCAACTAATAAAATTGAAAAATGTTATTTATAAAGCGGTAATATATATTTCCACATTACTTTTATAATGCATATATAAGCATCCTAGAAAATAAAAGTGCGTTTGTGTACGAATACAAAAGAGAATATCACCTGAACATGAAAATTCCCTCGGCAATCCCATCCTCATCGTCATCGCGATACGTAAAGAAAATACTCAAGTTCAACAATAATACTTATACGAAAGTATACATAAAAGAAAAGTTGAAATAAAAATTCATAGTATACATTAGTTTAGCGTTGATATAACCATTAAATTAGACTACTGCTGTTATAAAATATATTATATAACTTAATTAGAGTGGGATAAATTAATTAAAAAAGGAATTTACAAATGTATCGAATAACAACTTTTTTTTTAAAAAGACATTGTTGTAACTTTATCTCGAGATATTATATTACATTTTATCAAAAGTAATGAAAATTTAAATGATTTAATAATATCCAAAAAGACTTTTGGATTTATTCTCTATTATTCGTTATTAAAATTAAATTTTTGTAATATCAGTATTAGTATATCATAATTATTTTTCAATTTATAATTTATGTTTGACATCACGTATACTATTTTTTATTAATGTTTATCTATAAAAAGTGATATATTTTTAAAATTTGAGAACCGATGTCAGCGTGTACTTTATATTTGATATTTATTTGCCTGTACGTGATTTTAAACAAGAGATCATCTTTTAAAGAATGCCAATTCAATGCAAAATATATAGATGATGTTTACATTCAACAATGCTTAAAATTTCCAACACAAGTAAAATTACTAAATTTATTGAATCATACTTTAACTGTGATAAATGTTGAAACAAACTATAAAGGAATATATTTTATCATATTTATTAAAATTTTATGCAAATATAAAAATAAAAGAAAATATGCAAAACAGATTACTTTTTCGATTCAATTAGAATTATTTTAAATGCTCACATCAACTTCTAATAATTACCAAAATTCATATTAATTATAAAGGTATACTTATGAAAATTCAGTTAGCATAGTAAATTCGGTTCTTTAATGCACCGCTAATCTCAATAAACTACAATATTTTATACAAATAATTCATTTCGCTCAAATTACATTTACATAAATTTAAAAAATATTTTATGACATACTTGAATTTTATAAAAATCTGATTCATACATATATCTTTAACTATAAATGTCTTGTCGAAATTTATATAATAATTTAAACTTTATGAGGACAGGTTTTCCTTTAAGTAATCAACCATAAGCACAGTTTCGATGCAAACATTTGTTTTTAAAAAAAGGTACACATATGAAAATAACCAAATAGGGTATTTTTATACAAAAATATTGCTATATTGTAGAAAGTGTTTTGAAAATTAAATATCAAATTTTACAGAATTATCCACGAATAGAACAAACAAAAATTTATTAAAATAGGCATTGAATTTGTCAAATGCTTAATACAATTTGATGAAAATATCAAATTAATATACTTTTTATAAAGAAACACGTTATTAGTATAAATTCAGGGTATTTTAGGAATCGCAGCATCATTATTTCGATCGACAACAAAGGAAAGAAATGAAAAATGCAAATTTTTCTGCCGTTGCAACACGCATCACGCGGTGTAAAGAAGGGTAGGTATGTGCGCAGGCAAAAAACGTATAACACAGTCTCTTTTGTGAGATTCTGCGATTCAGCGATGACCGTAAGAGTTGAAGAGAGAAGGTAGATGATAAGGCCGACAATACCGACAAAGTGCAAACACGAGCACAACAAAGCGCCATTCAGTAGAAAAGTCGGCGAATAGCCAGACGAACCGCATCGTCCTTACCTGGCTTGTCTGTCCGCGGCTGAAGCTGCAGCGACGGTGACAGCGGTGATTTCCAACTATACGCTGTCTGCTCGTTAGCTTTCATGCTTCCTCTTTTTGTTCCGGACGCTGTTTCGCCTCCCTCCTCACAAGATTATTATCATCCGGCAACACACGCACTGCTCATCCACTTGTTTCATCGCGATGCTTGCGCTCGACTCCCCTTTCTTTGGCCCCGGTTACGCGTCTTTACGTTTACGTTTACACATACATAACCGCTTAAATAAATGCAGATCTATTTATTTCTACATATGCACATACGCAAATATTTATGTGTTTTTACATAAATGCATGGGCATATGTATTATACCTGTAGCTAGATGTGTGTATACGTACGGGTGAATTTCGGTATGAGCGAGTATACAATACATGTGTGTATACACGCCGGTGCTCCTACACTGCCGCGTGTTCTAGGAAGACGGAAGCGAAGGTATGCGCGGGTGGAAAGTGAGCGAGAAAGACAGAAAGAGAGATATACATGTATACATATAGAGTGAGTGCGAGTGAGAGAGAGAGAGAGAGAAGGGGAAGAAAGAAGAAGAAAGAAGAAGAAGAAGAAGAAGAAGAAGAAGAAGAAGAAGAAGAAGAAGAGAGGAAAGATGCCGGATTCGCAGAGTAGCACGAGTTTACGTATTCCGGTGAGAAGACGTTTGATGCGTGCACACGCACGCAGGCACAGACGCGTGAGGACGCGTGCGCGCACGTACGCACACGGATAAGCAGTGACTGGCAATACTACTCTCGATGCGTATTCTCAGCAGCTGTCGGAGAAGTGTATTTTTTAGAGTAACCTAACTCCACTGTGCCGTAGACTCAGAAGCCGCCAACTCCTCGCTCTCAAGCCGGGCTCGCGAAGATTTCTCTCTCGCTCCTTACACTTGCTCTTTCGGCCCACCGCCAGTCGTATTTGTTGCTCTACCTGCGGCCCGCGCACTCTCAAAAATAACGCACAACTTCCCGCGGTCGCGAGATAACCAAGACGACGTCTGCTGCTACTGACAATATATTTATATACGCGTTTTCGTACGTGCGTGCGTGCGTGCGTGCGTGCGTGCGTGTCGGTTGTGCGTGCGACTGTCGACGACTGGACCGATGTGCGTGGTGTCGGTCTATTCGGTGGTACTACGGGCCAAAGGAAAAGGAGAAGGCACCGGTCTCTCGCGCAGCTCCTTATGTATATGTAGTCACTACACGCGCTCGACGAAAACAACTACGTCCAACATCCGACTGCTACGCCCGTGGCAACGACTGGGCGACTACTGGCGCAGCGACTGGGATAACTCGTCGTCAGCGAGCCTCTCTCTCTCTCGCTCTTACGCTGCATCTCTTTTCACGAATGGCTCCTTCTCGCTCCTACTCAACGTTGTACGTGCTAGCAGATAAAAAGAGAGGAAGTTAGTGAACTGGAGAGAGAGAGGGATGCTGCAAGCTAACGCCGGTAAATACTCTTTCTTCCTATCTTTTTCTCTCTCTCTCTCTCTCTCTATCAGTCTTGGGGTGAAAATCTGTAGTGGAGAGAAGGAGAGAGAAAGATGTGAGAGTGAAGCAGAGTGTGTGCCACCACCAGATGGAGTCTGGAGGGATGATAGCACCAGAATAGCGGGGGATGCGTAGTGGGATGTCGTGGCGCTGCCCTACAGACAAGCGTCATGCGGGAGAGAGATAAAATGAGTAACCTGGCGGGGGACCGCCACGGTGGGGAGACTTCCTAACTACAGGAATGTTAAGAGAAAGAGGCAGGTAGATACATACAGAGATATATTGAGAAAGGTAGAGATAAATAGGTAAATTCTTAAAGTTTTTCAAACAATTGCGGTCATTCGTGGTAGCATTAAATATTTGTCGTCAACGCACAGCGCTAATAATTAATTTTGTCCTGGTAATCGATTAAAATTATTCCACGAAGATCGCATACTATCCTGAGCGTGAGGCAGAGTGAAAAGGTGCACAGATAAAGGAATTTTGCGAATACAGTTTGGAAATTATTAATAAGTTATTTCTTTATTTATAACGAAATTTACTTCTCGTGATGCACGCAACGCAACCGCAGACAAAGCAAACCCGCAGACACGCTTTCTTTTGGAACATAATTTTTACAAATACCCGTAAATCTTTCAATTTAAATCTAGTAAATAAATACGGAGTATCGCCGAAAGTATTTCAAAGACGATAGATAAAACAGTGTCAAATAAAACCTTAAAAATGCACACAATGCTTGGAAAGCATTCATTCATGACAGAGTGCATTATTTATGAAGCAGAAAATTCCTTACTACCTTCGTTTTAAAGGCGAATAATTTGAAACTTTTAAAAAATCCTACCACATATATTGATTTCCCCATATGGACGACTTAATAAAACAATACAGTAACGCAATACATACTTTAAAAGATATAAAAGGAAAGGAGAACAATAAAGGGACAAATAAACAATGAAGGAAATTTCTTTGAAAATTCATTTTCAATAAAAACCCTTTGTTATTCTTCAGTATATTGATTTTATTCTGTAAAATTGTTATTTGAAATAGTTTATAACGGGTTGATGGAGAAATTCTGTTTTTTCATTTGTAACAGCTATTTACTTCGCTTTAATTTACGAGTTTATAATATTCGGTAATTAGTAAAAATAATTTGAAATTTTCTTATAAAAATAACAACAGTTGCGACAAGTATTTTTAATCGATTCAAGCGTTTAGAAAGCAATACAAGTTGGCGCAGTTGAAATGAAGCGGCACGCAGTGGGATATCGGATTGCCATTTTCAAAAAATATTGTTGTTTGAAAAAACTTTTTCAATAACGGAAAATTTTTCACGAATACACTTAAAAGGATTGTTATTCTATTAACCTGTACGGGAATTTAGAATATCCGTGCTTAAATGTATATGTTATATTGGCTAAAATAAAGCTAAAAATCTCTTTTATTTATTTTTAAACTTCCATGCCCGATTACTATTACAAAGAAGCCAATGATTTATTATGCCTCGTTATACCATACAATTACAAAGAAATAATTAACAATGAATAATTGATGCAATTGCGATTTGCAGAAATAATGAAAAAAATGCCAAAGAAATCGCATGGTGGTTACAAACAAATTCTTCTAATAGATAATTAAAAACTGAATATCAAGCTAATAAACTTGCCAATTATCGTCATTATTATAATTATAGATGCTTTAACTATTCTTTTCTCTGCAGAGGATCTTTAGATTTTGTCGAAGGCCGGAAAGGTTTATTGAAAAACCAAAATAGGCGACGAAAGAGATAAAATTTCTCTCAACTTTGGGTCAATTTTACGGTCTCTAATACGATTTCTTCCTCGGCTAGATAAATCTATATTTCTACATTCATTAGTATGCGTACGCGTGGAAATTAGTTTTTTACAACGATTATTAAGCAATATTTTCTCTTTCCGATCACAATGCAGGATTAATTATTGAATCCTATTAGGCCGTAATCATCTCCCATCCCCTTATTTGCCCGAGCTATGTTATCACCTATTCATCTCTAAAACAGCCCGCACCTTACAAATTTACATTAATTATGCCGATCATACATGTGTATTCTACTCCCGTCTCCGTTGCAAGTGGCCCAACGCGCAAACTCTCGCCACCAATCCGCTGGCGTCGCGGCTTCATTATTCCCCTCGCTGCCACTCACCCGTTTCTTTGTCTTTCGAACGCATTTCCGCTCCACCTGCTATTATTGTTGTTGTTGTTGTTGTTGTTGTTTATTATTATTTTTTTTTGTTATTATTATTGTTGTTGTTGTTTTTATGATTAAGCAACCCCGTCGCTTGGATCGCAGCCCAACTTTTTCGCGAACCAGCCGGCGCGTGTCTCCCCTTGAATCCGCGGTCTAACGACTTGCCGCAGATACTTCCCGCTTACTCATCTGAAGCCCCTCTTGAGCCGGATTATGCGTCTTAACAACTTCAGCCTCTCCCGACCATCGAGGTACATCTACTCCAGCAACATCTCATATCAAACGAGCAACGCGACACATTGTCGTGTGCTACACCGGTTCATCTTGCTTAATTATTGATACGGTGCTTCCCGTGGACTACCGGTACTTTCGTTCCCCAGGTTTCGGGAAATTGAGCTAATCTAGGAGATACTCTTGAGCTTCCGATGTTCTGTTGCGTGCGCTTGTGGCTGTGCGACGGTGATCGCCTTATTTAACATATTGAGATAATGTAATCTCTTTTTCGACCGCTTTTGATCTTAGGTTCGATGTTGAATTTGAATCTGTAACTAATTTTCAGTGCTTAAGCAAAATAGGTTAAAGTTAATATGCGTAGATTAATGCGCGAAATGGAGAGTGAAAAATCTGAAGAAAATTTATGATAAACTGCGGTGACAAATATTTAACGCCAAGAAAAAACGATGGCGTTTCAAAAACGAAGTTTAAATAGAAAATGATAAATTAGTATTAATAAAGTGCCATTTAAAAAATTAACTGCTTGAATGATTATGGCTGAGAAAGGAAAAGAAGAAAACTGTTATTTTAGGCAGAAAAAGTGCAAAGGATAGCTTTGAGATATAAATAGTTATAAGCTTCATTAGAAAAAGTTTTCAAACTACAACAAGTTGAAGTTGAGTCAGAATTTGTGTCTTCATAGTGGATGCAAGATATTACAGTACAATATGGAAAAACTATTTCAATACTCTCTTTAATATTTAAGGAAAGAATTGTATTGTAACACGAGATAAATTTAACATATTTGCACTGACAAACTTGTCGTACGAAATAGCCTAGTTTTAACTAACTACTTATTAACGTTGGCAATTGAAAAGTAATAATTCTAATAACTGAATTATATATAACTTACAGTATTTACAAACTTATATTAGCAATGAATAAAATCCATTATGTTCCAATTCTGTCGCCACTTACGAAGACTGTGCGTAGGCGACTGCTATATTCTACAGCGCAATAGAAATTATATCTGTTATTTTTTATTCAATAATATCGCGAAATTATACCCGGTTAAGTGCATTTTCCGCGAAGCGTAGGGGATGGGAAAGCTTACGTTAAAGAAAAATATGCGCTTCGCGGGAAATTCGGCACGTGTATAAGCTATAAACAAATATAGCTATAAATCTCCGGCGGGTAAACGCCGACTTGGAAAAGATATAAATGCAACTGTTGGCGGACGGAGGCCAGATTATATTCGACCATTGTAAAACACCGGCCGATTATCCCCTGTAACTTACTTAATAAAAAAGTGCTGAACAAGAAAAGGCGCATAAGTTAATCTATCCTTTTCACCTAACCAACCCCGAAATTACGCTCTCGCTAAAAATTCTAATTATTAAAAACAAAATGTGTCTGACTGATAGAATTTATACCTTTAATACTTCACTTGTTATAAAAACTTTTTGCCATTTATATTTTATAAATAAGACTAAAATATTTTGTAGAAAATATGAGTGCAAATTATTTAAATTCCGGAAAAGCGCGTGAAATAATGTAATTCCTATAATTAAATATCTTATAAACTTCAAAAGACATATTATTCGACAAAAGCTACTAAAATTCTCGTATTTCCGAAACACTAAAAAAACAAATAGCTTTTATAACTATTCTTATTTAATTTCATTTCTTCTATTTAGTTTCATTAAAAATAAAATTAAAGCAATTGTGAAATATAATATTTATTGGTAAAAATATTTTAACGACTAAGATATTTCGATAATTTAGCTTTATAAAATAATGGTAATGAAAGTGCAATCAATAATGAAGTCTTATTAAAAATAGAAAAAAAAGTAATTTATGTGAACATAAAAATAATTAATAGGAGAATTTCAAACAACTAGTAACAAAATAAAGGCGATAATGAATTGAAAGCTACTCATAACTTGTTACTTATAATAAATGATAAACTTAGTAGCAATAATCATTTATCACGAATAAAATAAAAGAAGAAATTTAAAGTATATTTTTTTGAAGAATCATTCATCTTTTTCGTACAATTTTACTCTATTGTATAATATTCAATAATAAGCTATTGAAACTCGAATAATCATCATATAATTTTATTGGGTAAATCATAAAGACATAATATTATAATTTATTCCGTATCAAATAATCAAGTGCACTTGTGTAATCTAAACAAATATTATTAAATCTTGGAAAATAAATAATTAAAATATAATTAAACTGTCCAAAATAATTTAGATTAAATTAATGATAGAGTATATAGAAACAGCGATAAGCTTTATGTTAAAAAGGGCCTAAATAATGATTAAATTAGAATTACCGAATGCACTACGTAGTAAAATACTTGGATCGGAAAAAACGCTTTTCACTAATGACTACCTCTTTCTCTTAAGAATAATCTGCCTATCTTATTTATTTTAATATTAATGCATTAGCTTAAGGATATCGTTAAGCAGCCTAAATACGGAATATCGTTGCAATCTCCCCGTAGTTATTTATTCATTTCTTACAGTAAAAGTGAAGTCATCCGAGTTACGGTGTACAACAAACGTAAACTGATTTCGATGCCTTCTCATCTTAGAGTGACGTGTTTTTAAGGCCAATAAATCATCTTGCGTAACGGAATGATTCCTATAATAATAATTTATCTAGTCGCGTTGGTGATTGGCGAGTGGAGCAAGATCACACATCAGTTATTCGTCCATTAGTCTCTTGTGACCATCAATTTTATTGGAATCGCATACTGTTCCATCCAGCCCCTGACCTAGCCTTTATCCTTTCAAAGGGATTGTGAGCGATGGAGGCATTTTTTCCTCTAAGTTACTCGAGAATAGACATTATTAGAGTGAGCACTGAAACTATTAACTTAAAACCGGAGGTGATGGGACGCAATACGTGGAATTCCTCTGCATTAGGCTGTCACCGTAGGCTGACGACATAATTTCTCAAACTATAGATTATTAGACCGAACGTCAACTCCATACATCATAATGAACTATCGATAAACTTGCTTAACATCATTATTGTCGACGCCGTCACGCACCCACACGCACCCACACGTTTTAACGTCGCATATTTTTCTAAAGGATCACCTTAATATCTATCGCGATCCCCGGAAATTGGCGCTGCAACAACATCTCCCGCGAAAGTAATATATCCAATCAGAAATTTTTTGATATGCAGAATCCTGTCGTAAATATTCCATATCTTGCATCCCAGTTTGAAGCTCTGAGCCTTCCTTAATGTTATTTCTTTCGTTCCCGGGTTATCTTAACTGTCTAGAAACTCAAACTCTACTAAGAAGCTGTCCAAACACTTAACAATTTTTCAGAAAAACTATTTAGAGAGATCCAAGTTATACGTCAATGTATTTGAATCTCTGTTCGACTTAACTGAATTGAAAGAAAATGTAACCGCTTTCAAGCAAGTTTTACATATTTAATAAAAGTTGTTGAAGACTTCTGGTGAATACTCGGGAAGCCTTGACTGTTTCATTTATAAAATAGTGATAACAACAATAGCACTACAAAGAGAATAGCACTTTATAAAACACTAGACACTGCCATGTAATATTTAACGCTGCTAGTAAAAAGATTCGATAACGAAGATTTGGTAAATCGCAGCGCTGCCCAAAACCCTCGTGCTCAATGTTGAAATTTCACCATCGCAATATGGAATGCAATGACTTTCTCGAGATTTAGTACGTATAAAGTCAAGCATTTATGATGCATAAAATAGAATTTATGCGATTGAACTGTAACATAGCCGAACAGTAGCGCAGGACTAATACCTCCAGTACTTCTCTTTTCTCTATTTCCACTAATTTTTTAATTGTCATATTTGAATTGTTATCTTATTTAATGAAATATACCGTTTTATGAGCACGCGAAAATCATAAAATTTTACTCGAGAGTTTTGCCAATAAATTGAAATTTTTATTTACAAAATTATTTTATGTATGATTTACTTCGGTTAAATATTGCCAATTTAAATGCACTTTTAATAAAAAAATATTGTATTTTCAATTACTGTAAGAAGTGATTTCTGATGGTTTTATTCGCCAAATGATGCTTAATAGTTGCGTATCTATTCTCTCGTTGAAAGAAATAAAAAAATATATAAAATTTTATATATAGTATTTAATATACGTCAATAAATTTCACTGAAATATAAGAATAACTATATAACGCAAAATTTTTTTTTTAATTGATAGAAAATTTGTTGTTAATTTATCAATTTTCTTCTACAGAAATTTTCATTTGTTATTAAAATATACTTGATTCGAACAATATACCTTTAGTAAGCTACGCCTAATTTTTACACACAAGTTTATTTCTAATTAAACGAGATGTAATATATATAACTTAAATTATATAGTTCGTTAATTCTCAACATTCAAAGTCTCACTTCGAAAAATTCACAACTACTGCCTTATTCAATAATATAACTCACGATAAAACAAATTTAATCTTTGTCTAAATATTTCTATATATATAAATAGACTGTAGAGGGAATACTGAAAAATTTTTCTCTAGTAAAAGTACAATTTATTATTTTAATTATGAAACACCATATAAAACATAATTACAATATAAATTTTGCTTAAATTATTATTTTGGCCAAATATTAATTAATTAACTCGATAAATTAATGTAATATTGGTAGAAACAAATAAATATTCATTTAATTAATAAGTAGAAAATTAATTATTTTATCGACTTCAATTATACTAATTAAACCTTACGTTGCACTGCTGTAAAATGTGTATAGTATATTTAATTTTTGTAAGTGTTTTTTATTTTTGTATTTAATATCTCTTTCGTAGTCAGTTAATGCTTGCATTCGCTGTAAAGGATTCAATTTTACGGTAAAAAAAATTACAAATAAGTTTGAATCTCACGGTAATTTAGCCAATACACAGTAATTTATATTTTACTTTAAAATATTTAATCTCCTTATTATCATTACAAATCAAACTTCTGAACTTAATTGCATACTAGTAATATCGACGAATTTTTTGGCACTTGATTAATTAATTTATTAAATAGTTTAATGATGCTTTTATAGATAATAGAATTTTTCATATTAAATTATAAGAGCTATGTATTGGCAATTATTATGAATTAATAATCCCCTAACTCCCACAAATATGTCAAAACTTTAATTAATTATAAGTTCCCATAAATAATAATAAGCTTGGTTTATTTGTTATTCTTTTATTTATACATGTGGCAGTTCAAAACTTTGAACTGTAACTTTAGTAAAAATATATATGCTCATAATCTCATTAAATAGGTAGATATCTTTCAGCATCAATCATGCTTTCATACAAGCACTTATACTTCCTATTTTCCGCGTTTAGAATTAAACCTTAGCAATTCTCGCAATCATTCACATCCTTCAAACACTAAATGTTGTTTATTAAAGGAGTTAAACACACTTGTATATTTAATAAAAAACTTTATTTATTAATATCACACAAGTATGTAGTAACACAAAAAATACAAAGTACACAGTGCCAATAGAGAATAATTATAAATTGCATAACACTTATTATTAATAATATATTGAATTTAACTATGCGTGAATTAAGGTATAAAAAGGTACCGCCTTTAGTATGATGGTTATTTCTCACGGCTTGTAGACTACTGACTCTGTAAGTGAGGAAAAACGACTGTCTTGCAGTCCAATACACTTCTGACTGTTATGTTTAAAGAACATTATATTTCATAGTATATATTTATGTGACTGCAATCTTAGAGCCATTACAAGGAACCGAAAAACCGTTGAGTGATGTCATAGGCGCATCAAATAGTTAAAGTAGTTATTTCTAATGTAAGTGTTCGGCGTACGGCTACAATGGCTCTTTATTCAACCCTTCTCTATTACATCGATGTGTGCGTTGCTGCTTAGAATTAAATTAAATAACACTAAATATTTATATTGTCAAAACTGAAAAAAAGCATGATATTCCGCTCAATAAAATAACCTGTTGGTCAATATATCGAAATTATTGAAAAAATTAAAGATACGTAAATTTAAAGATTTGAAAAATGATGTTTATGTTGGAAATGATTAAATATACGTCATATCGATGAATTGAGATAAATCAGTAAATACAAAATAATGAGTTTTAAAAATTTTAAATTAAAAAAATTAAATATTAAAAAACAAATATTGTACAAGTAGTTATTCGAAAGAAATAATTTTATAATATTATAACAGTTTCTTCATTTTTGTCAGTAAAATTGTAAATATAAGCAAATATCAAGATTTACTTGAATTTTATAAAGTATTTTATATAATTAAATGCGCCCGTTTAAATCTGGGCAGATGTATGTTCGCACTTCTGTAAAAAATGCATATGTAGTGTAAATAAAAAATTACTAAGAACAAAACTAGGTTCAAATTAAATAAAAATATAACTTAAATATGTAACAACCTATAAATTAAGATTAAATCAAAATGCCCTTTTAAACACCATTTGTATTTGTATTTGCACTTGCACAAAATAAACAACTGCACATCTCGTAATGTAGATATATTTATGCACATCTTTTTACAACAATAGAAATAAATTAAAGCAAATAATTAATATTTATTAAATGCACATTTTATCTTGGTTAATAAATTATGAGATAATTTAAAGATTACAGATTAAATAATAATTGCACGAAAATTTTAAAATCTCGAGTTAAGATTTCTTAAAAAGTATGAAATACAATTTTATAATATTGAAAAATATTCTTTATTTATTGTACAGCAAGAAAAAATGATTAAGAAACGCTGAAATTAACATAAAACCATGATCATAATAATTCTTTTATGCTTAAATTAAATCAAATTAATGAAATGGCCTAGATATATAAATAGAGTAGGAAATAGAGCAGCAAATCATAAGATTTAAATATTAAAACTGAAAACTAAAACACCTTTAAATTAATCAAAGGAAAAGGTAAAGTGATAAAATATAATTTTACTTAGATTAAAAAGAATTTGAACAAATGCTTAAACATATTTTCAAAATAAATGAGTGAGCATTATGTTTGTATTTTCATTCGATAATAATCCTTTAATTCTTTATTCTTTATTCTAGCAAATAGAAACAATAATAAGTAAATTTTTTTTAATATATAGTTCCAACATTTCCGCTTAAAACTGATATCATAATTTTTTAAATTATTTATAACTCATAAATAATTTAAATTCTGTGTATTACAAATCATTATTATTCAAACTTTGAATTCAAACGCATACGTCAACCTTATATTTTATCAACGTACATTTTGTAGAAGCTATTGTTATGATTAGTTTTTAAATAATTCGATTTTTCATAAGTGTTAAAAATATGTGTAAAAATCACTTTTTGTAAACTAGAGTTTTAACTGAATCAATCTCTCATTATATGAACTAATGAAAGAAAATCTATTTCTGACATTACAATAGTAAATTCCTTAAATCTAAGCTAATCTATCATCTCAGAAACGATTTCCAAATTGCACTTTTAATTACATTATTTAATTACTATTATATTATCAATATATTTAATAAATTTATTTCTTACTTCCTAACTTTGTATAAAATGATAAGATTAAATTAAGTTTTTTTAAAGTACTCGTAGTATTATTAAATAAATTTAAATAAAAATTTATTACAAAAATCAAATTTTTGCAACTGAACTAGTTTTTAATCGTGCAAATATAGATATTAGTCATATTGTTTATTTCAGAATTTTTACTGTACAAATTTTGAACGTATTATAATGAAAAAATTTCCATCATATTTCAAAATATACATTTATAAGAAATAGAAAAATATTTAATTAGGTTCTCCAAGAAATGACTGTTTATATTTTATTCAAGATAACTCTTTCAAATAAGTATTAAAAAATGCCTAATACATATGAAATTATCTTAAGCATTATCATATTATATATGAGTGGCAACTATTATCTTCAAATAACATTTGTAATATTAATTTAATATATTTTATCCATTGCATAAATATATCAAATTACTACATCTTATGTAATATTAATTTATTTACATTGAAATTAAGAATTACTAATGCAATATTTTAAAATCAATATTTCTTAATTTTTATTTATATATGAGGGAAATATAAAAGTACGCAGTAAATGTCTATGACAGTAATTATCACGATTTTTGTCTAAAATCAGTTCCATCACGTTTCGTATTTTATGATCCAGTAAACCTGTACATGTTACTGTTGCGAAATTTTTTATTAAAATTTTTAATAAATCTAAGTCTTAAAAGTTAAAAAATTTCATCGAATTCTTTTTATTTTTGTAATGTTTAGTTTCATAATTATAAATATATGTGACTAATGTGAAAGTAATACTCATTGTAATAATATTTTTTTATATATTTTTAACCAGAAATAACTTTATAAAAAAAATTATAAAATCAATTAAGTATTTCAGAGTAAATTAATATCTGATTAATATTTTTTTTCTCTAAATATAAAAACCGCTGCAGAACAACGATATTTCAGAGTTTCAAACTAATCAAATGATTTTTAATTTAATGTAATCTTTGCTATATTATTCATACAAAAATATAAAAGCTAATTAAGAACACTAGACAATTAATATTTCAAACATAAACAATTGTATAGACACTAATACATTTTATTGTAATATTCAATTACTAATTTTTTTTAATATATAATTATTTATATTTTATAATCTTCTAGATGACTATTATAAAAGTAAGTTACATTACACGAAATAGATAAATAAAAGTATAATATAATATATAAATATGTAAGAAATATAAACTAATAAAAATATAACAGCAAATATATTTATATCTTATATTTGCATTAACTTTTTTGCAAACAATAGAGTAGTTTTTTACTAATCTAAATAAAAGTTTATTTCAAATAATTTACGATAAAAATGATAAACAAAAATATGTACAGAACTTTAATTAAATAAAATAAAATAACTGGACAGTCAAATATTCTAAAAATAAATGTTCAATTAATTAAATATTTTTAAATAAAAAATAGAACGTGATAATTAATTAAAAGTTATTTAAAATGTTTTTAATTACTTACATTAAATTAAAAAACAATTTCTATTATTTTTAATGATATTTTTTATTTTATTAAATTTATTCACTTTCTTAAATGGTATATTAGTGAAATATGATTAATTTTAATCTTTATAAAATGAATTATAAAATTAAATCAGTAAATTTATAAAACACTCATATAAATAGTAAAAAAAACATTAAAACGTATTTGCAATTTTTGGGTTATGCTTAATACCAAAATTTAATTACCAAACTTTAAAGTATTATTCAATTTATGTTTCAGAAAATAATTAATTTTCTCGCGGATATATTTCTATTAAATATTTTTTTAAATATTTATTCATTTTAAATATCTTTTCTTTTACAAATTTCATAGAATCTTGTATTTGTGTATGTATTAAGCAAACAGAAACAATATTTATTAAAATTCAGAAATATAAAGTAAATAGCAACAAATTTTCATACTACTATTATTGTTATAAAAATTATATTTTAAGAAAATCTTAAAATAAGTTATCTGAAATTTTTGGGTATTTAGACACTGTGTAATAATAAATGTTGAGTAGTAAGAAAGTTTATGATGATTAATATAAAAATTAAATTATTTTCACCTTAATTTATTTTAAATTATCATTTCCCTAAAATAATCTGCATACATATTACAAACGGATATTTATAAAATCTAGTTAACTTTGAAAAAATATTCGTGCATTAGTATCAGAAGTGTCATATTTGGTTTGAGAATTATAGCTTTAAAACTTGTTAGCTTCAATCTTGATTCACAAGTTACCAGCTTCCATCAGTATACTTCAATTCAAAAGATATTTATTCAAGTTAAATTTATTCTTAGTCTAGTCGGACTTTGAAACATAATTTTAAAGTAAATGATTTATCTTCTTTATTCATCAAAAAACTTCTGAATATCACTGATTTCATCTGCAACTTTATTCTCACTATAATAGTTTCAATTCAACAAACGTCAGGAATATTCTGGAAAAATACAAAATTTGGTGTTTATAATATCTTTTCCTAGTTTAAACATAATCTATTAAAATTATGTTTCCATTCAAAATAATAGTAAATATTTTTAAAAATAAGGATAAGTATATTTTCTATTCAAATACATAACTGCATAAACAATAGAAAATATTTAATCTTCTCTATTAATTCTTTTAATGTTCATTTTATTTCTATTACATCCGCAAATGAATATATTTAATTATTAGCTTTTTAAATTTCATAAAAAGTTATACTTTCAAAAATATATTTCTAACTACAAAATTTTTTCAAACTAAGAGCTAAAATTATAAATAATTTAAGCTACAATGCCAATCAAGTTTTGGGTATTTTGTTTCAAAAGTTATTAAGAGCTTGACATATTTTCAATAATTTTAAAACGACGAAAGATTTATTAAGTTGAAACAAGAATTAGCCAGCTTCTACAGAAATTTTATTGAATATTGAACCGCTGAGGTATTGCCTACCCAATGAAGATAAGGATTCACCTACCAATAATACAACAAAAATTCAAACACACACTACAATAATATTATAGAATAACTGCTCATCCATTTAATTTCTAGATAACAACTATCACATTTCCAATAAATTTTTTGATTATTTATTAAAATAATCTCTTGGAAAAATTTGAGCCCATCACATATCAAATAAAAAATTGAATCTCACTTTTGTGATTTAATTGTAAATTAAAATAAGAGTATCAGATATGTAATATGATAATAATAAGATAACTAATCGAAATTTCGATGTTTAGAAAAGTAAAATATATATACAAATTATATTCATACTATATAAATATAAATATTTCATATTATTAATTCTTCACAACTTATTTTAATTAAACTATTCATATGTATAATAATGATTAAATATGATAGTCGACCGTTCTATTTATTAGTTCCAGTAGTATTGCATCAGTCATTATTTAATCCCCTTTGATTTATTTATATAAATCTAAAGTCACAATTATTAATAATATTCTTCTAAAGTGAAAAGTGAAGCATATTTTTGAACTTTTAAAAATTTGCGTATTCTTACAAAAGAAATATAAATACAAGAGTTGAATTTTTTATCGATGATTATTCAGGAAATCTTATCGCGATACTTTTTCATTATCGTGTTCATTTCAGAGATGATGAAAGTTCTGGAATCTACAGACAAATGATGTAAATCTATCTTCATTCACGAAATTTTGTATGCTACGTTGGGCAGGTGGTGGAATGATAGTTGTTTTCGAAAACATTGAATCGAGATATGGACCTTAGAGAAAGAAGAACATTTTCAACAACGGCTGAATTATCTAATAATTTTAGTGCAGGAACTATAACGAAGAAAGAATTCAACTTAGATGTTTAATCAATAATACAATAAGATAATAACGAATTGTGCGTCGCAGAGTCACAGATTGGCTATCTAAATAATAATTATAGAATTTTAGTTCCGTTTAAATAATTTCTGTAACATTTTTACTAATAATCATTCTACTAATGATATGTAGCTTATATTCACATTGACGTACACTGTATACGGATTATTTTAATTTATTTCCTTTGTTTACACTTCTAATGTGCTATTATTTTCAAAACAATTTTTATATTTTAGGTATTTACCTTCGCGCTATCATCATTGTAATTTTTCTTTACGCATCGGTAAGAATTAGGAGAACATTCTTTGAAAGTGATAAAATTAAATATAAAATTGTATACGAACGATAAAAATCCTAAAAGTAAGTAATCCAGGATTTTTAAATCGCTCGTCAAAATCTATTCAAGACACCCTACTAGACCTAATGAAAATTTAATAACTCGTCTCGTTAATTGTTACAACCTTAGAACACAAGTTTAAAAGAAACAATGTGAAATAGCAAAAGTCTGTTCTCCCTCTCATTTCTTATATTTTCTGGTGAATGAATCTCCAAAATTATCATCGAAGCTACTCCTAGGAATGGTTTAGTAAAAGTTCAATAGCTACTTCACCCCGACGTTCGTTCATTTTAACTCGCTGATCTTTCGTCTAATTTTTACTAGATGGTATTGGCAGTCGTTTGATGTCGCTCACATGTAATTTAATGACCTCTTGCAATAGCTTACTAAGAACACAATGACAGTGTATTCTGGACTTAACCTGGCAGAGCTCCTTCAACGGGGTGTTAATCCTGCTTTAAATTTGGCCTCGATGTTCAAGACGGAGTGACTTCTGATAAATACTAATTCCCCTATTGCGGTTATTTATAAGAGTACTGATATTACTGGCATTAAATCTACACTGGTTCGACGCGCCGATCGTGTGATACGTAATTCGTGATTATTTTTCCGGCTTAGTCAGTGATATAATCCAAAGAGACTCGTTAACGGTCTTTCAAATACCTAAATGACTCTGCGTGGCCATTATAATTGATTTGCATTAAGCCCAACCATAGATATTACTTTCCAATTTTCCACAATTACAATGTCATCGAAAAATAGGGCAGGTGATCCAGATGTATAAAAAGGCCTCTTAGAAATATCTGCCACCGTTTAATAAACCGTTAATAATTTTGGGAATCCAATAAGCCTTGATTAACTTGAAAAATGGACTAAACTATTTTTAGCTACGAAAATAAACGTCGAGGTGGACAAAGAGATTTCTATAAAAACCTCCTCGGCTGCGAAAGCGGATTGCATAGCCGAAAGAATTGAGTAGTAGTGGAAGGGAAGGAATAAGAAAAATACGATGCTTGTATTTTCTTGGTGTTGATGCGGTGCTGCGTCGTGACGCAGTAACCCTCCTCCGCTGCCTCTAACTCGGACCGGGGTGAGACAGAGAAGGAGACGAAAGAGAGGACAACGATGGAATGGTCAACAGTGACGAATTCTGGTCTGACGACTGCAGTAGTGAAAATCTTAGTGATGATCCAAGGGCTATACCACAGTTGTAAATTTGATTTGTATTAAAATCCCCTGGGATCTCGGAGTACATCTCCTTCGCATAAACCTGATGCAACTTTTTCTATTCTTTTAAGTAAACCTGGGGAAATCTTTTCTCCGTCTCTGTCTCTCTCTCTCTCTCTCTCTCTCTCTTTGTCTTATGCTCCATCTAAATGTATACTGTTATAAAAAAAATTGTATTTACAATCACGAACCCGAAAAAAAAAGCTGTAATACACAAGACGAAAAGCAAAATAATCAGAGATCAAATATGCTCAACGAATATAAATCTTTTCTTCGTTGCATATATGTTGAAACTTTCTTCGTTTGAAGATAAAGTCATCAAATGAGGATTTGCACTATTTCATTGTCATGATAGAATTCATAATTTCTGCGATAACGAAACTTTGACACAAACTAATACAATAATAGATATTTTCTTATTTTTATCAAGAAAAACTTACTTTGATCAACAAACTTATCCCGCATACAGGACATTTTGTAAGGGTGTTATCGTAATAATAGCGTAAAACATCTCGTCTCCTGCTCTATAGTGTTTACAATATCTACTCTTGAACTTTCCATAAATTAAAAATAGCAGAATATGAGGTACGGTATTTTTCATTCAAATTTTATTTTAATTAAATTATTTAAAATATGCTGAAATGAAATCGCGCGAAATGTATATTACTTAATATTATATAATAATAGCTGCGATTCACGAAATGAATACACGAGTATAAATATATTATACATTTTAGCATAAAGATATAAGCTTTAATATAAAATATTAGAATTGTTCTGCAGTAGTCATTTTTATGAACATTAAATGTTTGATGCTTAATTGATTGGTACTAATGACTTATTATAATAACGATATTATCTATAGAAACTCAAAATAATAAAATTATGTTTTAGATTTTTTTTAATACATATTTTAAGATATTTTACTATAGAAAAGATATTGCGTATAATTTTGAGCTTCGTTTCATGCCAAGACTACAAAGTCCCCTCTTCAGTAAAACTACTTTATCAACGCCCGAGTTAGGCGTATAATAGAGCATATAAAAGAGAAAATAAATAACTGAAATTTTACTATTTACGAGTTTATATTTTTAGGGCTGTAGTACAGGAATTTTTTCAGGATTTCTCGTCTAGCAAACGAATATATTATTATTTTTCAATAATAAATTTTGTTATACACAATTTATGCAGTATGTACTAAATATTATTAATTTTATTCTTAATAAAAATATTAATAAAAATAATATAGTAAAATAAACTAAAAAACCTTAAAATCAAGAATTTATATTGAATTTTTCCAAAAATGTAATTTATTCTTCAATAAAAATATAAAAAGTTTATTGAAAACTGATGAAAAAATATTATCTAAATTTTAAATATTACTTATATTTTTAAAGCACTAATTTTGTAAAAATGGCTAACTCGGAATTTATAATTAATTGACTTGTAGAAAAGTTTTCAAATCATTTGCTATTTCTCGCATAATCTTTTCTACATATTTATCTATACAACGAATACATTTTTTTGTATTGTTAATATTTATTTTCAATAGTCATCACTATTCTGCAGATGAATAAAAAGCAATATTGCTTTTATTCTAAATTTTTTTATTTGCAATAATTACAAACAGGTATTGTAATTTATGAAATAAATATTATTATTAAAATTTGTAAATTCAACCGAATCAATGTTTATACGTGTATTGGTTAATATTATATAAAAATCAAATTGCTCTCCATAAACCTTAGCCTTGGTGGTAAACTTCTCTTTTCTACTCGCAGACGTTTTTACCCATCTAAGTTACTTGGTCTGATTTCTTCAGAGTGCATCGAATGCATTTGACCACAAATTTAACCATCTTAAATTGGCTTGTGACCATTCTCTAATCCTCTTTTTCACTGTAAATAAATACACACAAATAAAAAATAAATAATCCCCTTTTTACTTAGAGTTCGCCACCTACCATCAAAGAACGGAACGACAATTTATCAAAGCTGTTTTATCCACCCGGTTTTATTTTTTGTAATATCAAATTTTTTATTTAATTACTAATCGAAAATACTTTTGTTTTTATGTATATTTTTTTCTTTTATTCTCTTCGATTTTTAGACTTACGTATAAGCTCGAGTCCTGATCGTATGATCCCTCATCGATGCCTTTTTCATTTTAAAATTTTTCAATATTTTTTGGAAATATATTTTGTGTCATCAAGAAAATATTTATAATTTCTATCGCAATCCACGAAACTAGTCAAACTTTGAGGGGCCTTGCATAGCGAATTTAGTTTTATTTATAAATCTGCGATCAGCGATTTCACCGGTTACACATATACATAATTTTAACATACATTCACGTTGATTAAAACTGTCA
This sequence comes from Platyscapa corneri, assembly GCA_018907185.1. NCBI lineage: Eukaryota > Metazoa > Arthropoda > Insecta > Hymenoptera > Agaonidae > Platyscapa > Platyscapa corneri. The sequence goes on along the minus strand of JACCHW010000021.1, from coordinate 1,094,598 downwards.
GGAACTAGTTGAAACAGATTCTAAATATATGTTTTTTAAATAGATATCTGTATTTATTAATTGTTTACAAAAATTCATTTTTTATTTAAGAATATATTATTTTAAAAGTGTTAATGTAATGGTTATCAATATTACTTCTAAAATAAAAAATATCTAAAATACTTATTTCAGAAATTTATAATCAGTTATAAATATTCTAATGAATAATTTTAAATAAAAATTTTTTACATAAAAAATTATATTTAGCAAATAAATAAATATTTTAAAATATATTTCCTAAATAATATAATTTATATTAATTCATAATTAATAATATAATATAATTTGTATTCATAAATTTTAAAAGTATATTTTAAGTAATAAGTAATAAATTTTAAGTAAAAATATTCAAACAAAAATGTATTTTAATCAAAATTTATTGACCATTATACGTATTTAACAATAATATTATGTATAAAGGCGACATGATTATATCATTAACAGTTTATTTCAGCCATTGGATTTCAACAATTAATTAGGTTTGTTGATTAAAAATTTAATATTAATACTAAACGTAGTACAATAAAATTATTCAAATACAAATATTTTCTTGTATAAAATACAAAGAACAGATTAAATTTAGTTAGAAGTATTTGTACTTGCTTTATAAATATACTTTTTCATATACTAAAAATTCTATAAGTTTGTAATCCATTTAGTACTGGAACTGGAACCTATGGAAAATTCAATTTTAATTTTATTTTACCTTATTTAATTACCTTAATTTAATTTTATTATGAAAATGTAGTAACAAATATTAAGGCCTTAAAAAACTTGAGGTCTTTATAAATCCATGTTTTCCATCGTGCATATAAAAAAGCAAGTACATTATAGCTATAAAATCACTTGCCATTTGTATAAATTACCTTTCTATTTGGTATTTAATCTGATATAGAAGATTTCATAAAAAACTATTGCATGTCTAATTATTAAACACATTCTTTTTCATATTTTCTTACATTAAGAACTGATTAAATCAAATCGAAATCAAATTTTATACAACATTTTAATTGTATATTTATTAAATAAATCATGAATACAAAATAAATTTTTATATTAAAAATTAAAAATGCATTTTATATAATTTATCATTATTATTTTTAACATTAAAAAATTTTTTGAATTTTAATATTCTTATACAATGATTTTATTGTATTTTTAAATATATTAGAAATTTTTGTAAATCAAGTTTCATAAAATTTTAATAAAACCAACTTCATGATTCTTCTTTAATTTGAAACTCTAATTTATCAAATATTAACATTAAATTACTAAATTAATTATAATGTTTTAAACATTATAATATATAATTATATATATATATATATATATATATTTAGAATTTGTTAAATTTTTTCAATTTAATAATATGGCAGTCAATTTTTTCTACATAATGTAATAAACACACTACGATATAACTTGAATTCATAATTATACTTATTAGTAATATATATCCAAGTATTTTGTTTAACTTTACTTTAAATAATCCTACATACCGAAAATGTTTATATTTTTAACAAAAAAAACAGAATATTGTATATAAAAGATTAATCAAATTAAAAGTATATAAAACAAAAAATTTTATGAAAATAAAATTAAAAATTATAATATTACTGTTTTTAATAAAATCTTCGTATCTTTCTACATTCTTATTGCTTGTAACTATATTAACGTTTGTTCCTTTTCTTTTTATTCAAGAAACACGTTGGAACATGACTAGCGCTCTGATTCAAATAAGTTTTAAGTACATAAATTGCTATTATTTTATCACATACTCTGGTAGGCTCATAATCTTAATCAATAAGGTAATATTACACATGTTAATGTGTCAGGCACGAGGTTTAACACTTCATCTCGGCACTTTGGAATTTACTAAAAGTTTAAAAAATTTTTATAAAATTTTGTTGTATTGCATTATAAAACTAGAGAATGAGGAAAAATTTTCATGCTAACATAGTCATCCAATACCTAAACAAAGAATCAATTTTATATGGTTCATAATTTATTAATAAATTTTTAACATATTTAACAATAAAATATCTTACTTCTTTTAGTGCTTCTTTTGTCAATTTTTGATAATTATAAGTAAAATCAATATTTTGAGATAATTTTCCCGGATGTAGGTATAAATGTTGATTGTGTAGAAGTTCCTGGTCTATGTATGGTGAGAGAGGACTATTTTCAATGCTATCTTTATTACATGCTTCTGCCCAAGGTCCCATATGCTTGTCATTAATTTCTTCAACAACTGTATTCATGTCCATCTGAAAATAAATAATTATTTTTGACTACCCTAATTTATTACCAATATTATAAAATATAAGAATAATATAAGAACTTTTAAATATATCTTTACTTTAGCTAAGGAAGATAAAGCTGTACCCCAATAATCATGATTTATATTAAAAAGTTCAGATACAATAGCACTTATAGATCCTTGAGTAGAATTTCCCTCATCCACAATATTGTAAATTTCTCCAACAGTTTCTGGCCTTATAGCTATGTACCACATTGCACGAGCTACATCTCTTACGTGAACTGTATTCATTCGCAGTTCTGGTCCCCACAATAACTTCATCATTTCACCTAGATGTTTGTATACAGCTCCAATGACTAAACGTGGAGCTAGAGTTTAGATGTAATTTTAAAATAGACATCTTTTTAATTTAAAATTTTTAGAAAATTAATATCATATATTTTAATTTTTATACCTAATCCTGTCCTATCACCAAATCCATAAACAATAGCTGGTCTAACTATGCTATATCTCAAACCAGAAATATTTTTTAAATCATTTTCAACTTGTAATTTATGTTTTGCAATATAAGTCCATGGCTCAGTAATATCGTCTTCTTTGAGTGGCATCTTAATAAATATACATTTTTGTAAAATTGAATTAAAATAAATAAAATTTTTACAAAAAAAACAATAAAAAATTTATCAACCTTTTCAGAAGAAGTGAAAGTTCCAGATGAAATTTCCACATAATGGTCAACGCCAATTTTAGCAGATTGTTGTGCACAGTTCATGCTTAATTTATAAATTCCTTCTTTATAAACAGGATCTGTCTGTCCACTTTTTGTTTCACCAGCACAGTTAAATACATAAGAAATTGGATTATCCAATGAAAATGCATTTTGACATGAAACTAAAAGTAAAAATTTTTAAATGTATCTATAATCAGTTATTTAAATTCAAAAATTATATAAATTTATAATTACCTGGGTTAATAAGATTGGCACTTTTAAATTCTATTAACGGATTTTCAAAAATTTTCTGATGTTTAGTATTGAGCCAAGCAGTTTGAGGTGGTACTTTGTCTACTACTCTTAAATAGGAAACCAACTCATTTTCAATTAAGTACTCAACCAGATTACGCCCGATAAATCCACAGCCTATAAATTAAAATTATTTATAAAAAAATAAAATTTTTATTCAAGAAACTTAATAATTTGAGTTATTTTTCATAGTCAAACTATATTATTAAGATTTTTTGGCAATACATAAAAACATGCATTTATTATTATATCACAAAAATTGATAAAATTAATTTAATTATTACAGTGCATTAAAATACATATTTATTAATAAATTAATCATTTAATAAAAAATGTATTACAAAATAAATTTTTACAGTTAAATTCTTATATCTTGATATTTTATATTAAAATTAAAATAAAGCTTTCATTTCCAGAAATATATTAATAAATCAATGGAAAAATATTATAAATACAAAAATAACAAAAATTTAAAAAAAAATTTAATTATTAAAGAGTATCTAAAAAAACATATAATATAATTCTTATGTAACATACTCTAAAAGAAGTTGTTCTATTTAAATAAAGAAAATTTTAACAAGATTATAAGTTGCCTATAATCAATTTAATAACTTAACACATACTAAGCCTGTGCACACAAATGCACGTATATATATATATATATATATATAAATAAATGTACATATGGTTTAATGCAATAAATGCATATAGTTAAATTAAAATAATAATTAAATAATTCGAAAGGGAGAAAAGTACACAAGATATAATCTTCATAGAACAAACAAATAAAATTATTTTTTAAAAGCGTATTGCAGACAATAAGCGGTTGCTCAATAGATAAGCATTCGGAAGCACCGCACAAAAACAATATGAAATTGCATTATTGCAATCACAGATTTGACATTCAAATTCTAATATAAAAATTAAATATTTCACCTCCTAGTACAATAACAGCCGGTTTCCCGTTTGATTCCTTGTCGTTTGCCATAATCGCGCAATTGGATAAAGTATAACTTCCATGCACCGAAAAACCACCGACAGACAGCACACCTTAAAATTCTTCTTCTTCTCTTTTCGCTCTACGTTCGCTTTCCTTTCAAGATATAAAATGTTGCAATACACTTAAGTACACAATATATGTACATATACGGTAGAACTTGAATAACGTACAACCAATATCCAACGCACGTACGCAGCGAAACGGGCTTACCGCGCACGTTGTCCTCTTATATTTTCTGCGCGCAGGACATGCGTCACGCTTTACGAGAAAGATATTCGTAGATTGTATGCAATGCCTGTCTCATTTTCATTTCTTTTTTGCTCTCTGCTTCGCGTTGACAATGCATGTACATACCAAACTTGTCGGCAACGTATATTTGTGACAGCTCTATTCCCTCTCGGAGCATGCACTTTTAGAAGTGGCAGGCTCTTTATCAATCCTTGATAAGAGATAAAAGACCTCGCGGTCTTGCGCGCGCACTCATACTGGAAGAATGGGAGAATGCGAAAAAGCAAGAGGAAGGACTGAACGAGGAAATAGTGAGCTGGAGAAAGATGCAGCAATAACCAAAACAAAACAAACAATTCACCGACGAACTCCAACAAGAGAGAGTACACATGAGTAGATTTCTACAGCTCCTTGACCTCAGTACTCGACTTTCACTGATCGCAAAAATAATTTTACCGAAAAACTATTAATTTTCTCGTTTTATATATTAAAAACTATTATGGATATTCATATTTTCAAAATATTTTAACAATAAATGGCGGAGCAATTTTCAAATACTTTTAAAAGTATCTTTTAAAAAAGTTAAGTACTTTTTAATGATCAAAAAATTTTTGCATTCGATTACTACAAACAAAAAATTACAGATAGTAATTTTTGAAATATTTGAAAAACGTTACGGATAGCGAGTTTGTTAATCCAAATTTTTTAAAAGAAATTTCCACTGTAAAAATGTTAAAATGTTTGAAGTAGATAAATCATTTACTTATCATATCCTAAATTTTATACATAGATATTTCTATTATTTTTATTCTAAAAGCAGAATTAAAAATTTATAAGCGTACAATTCTTCTTCAATGACGTCTGCTAGAGTTTCCACCACTTGTAAACCTTTGCAAGTCTATACTTATTATTTTTCAGCTTCATATTTTTAATAGTTATGAAAGAATAAATTTATATAAAATTGTCTTTATAATTATATAATTATAAAATATTTATAAAATTTATATAAGGTAAAATAAAATTTATTATTTATTACTTAGTTAAGTAAATATATATATATATATATATATATTTATATATTGTAGAAAAAATAAAATTTATTTAGAAACCATATAATAAAAATATCTATTTAAGTAAATATCAAAGTCAAATAAATAATCATTAAATAATTAGGAATATAGAAGCAAATTAATTAGTTTTTTATTGCTATAAATTTCAAAATTAGCGCCATCTTTCATAATAGGCATTTGACGGCGGTCGGGCAAGCACATGCACAAACGCCAATGCAATAAATTATGATATATGGTTTAATTTATTTATTAAAATATTATTGATTAGTTAAATGAGAATAAAACAAATTTAGTATTTATAGGTCAAGTAATTGATTAACTTCAATATATCATACGTGCAATCATTTTTCAAAAAAATTAAAAATTATGCTTTGCTTATTTTCACTTTTAAATAATTAAAAAATGTAAATATATGCTGCTTTTTTACTCTTTGAAATCCGAAAATAATCGCAAATTTTTACTTAATTGTACTATTTAATAAATAATCAGAAAAAATAGAATAAAATTACTGATTTGTTAATTTTTGAAATTTGAAATTTATTACCCTAAGATATCATAAATACTAAGCATACACGTAAAGGTTATCCTAATAATAACCTGTACTGAATATTATTTTAATTGACTATATTATTATTTATTACTAAACATAAAAACATGTTTATTTAATCAATTTAATAAGGCGAAAAATTTTTGTTTTGTTAAATATCATTTGAAATATGCTTCAAGATTGAGATTTGTTAAAATATATATTAAGTACGTAAATATCTGTAATACAATTTATCAAACACAAGAATAAACTACAATTTTTTTTATGTAATTTGATGTAGTTTTATAATCAATGAAAGTTGGATGCAAAGTTAGAGTTGAAGTCACATCAATGCGCGCGCGCACATTTCTATAGGCTAATATCAAATGGACCATAAACATGGTGGTACAGTGTGAGTAAAGACGTACAGAAGTTGTAATAACACGTGATAGATCTTCCCAATGAATCAGTTTATGTATACACAATCAACTTCCATTTCTACAAATATTTAATTACCATTATATTTTTTCAGTATGTCAGAAAAAGGTAAGAACTGCTAAAATATATTATTCATATCAATTATTATTCCCTTTAATTTAAGAAAACATATACATATACCGTCACTTTCCATGTGATCAATAAAACAGACAAAACCGACACGCATACATTTTACAAGCATTACCCATAAAAAGATGTTTATAAATTTATTCTGATATAAAAAAATAAATATGTTGTGTAAAATATATAAACAAACATAAATTTTTTATTTGAAAGCTCTGCAAGAGTTGCATCTGAATGAACCAGAACAAATGGAGGGCATAAGTGAATCTGAAAGTGACGATGACTGGGAAGAGATGAATGATGAAGTACAGATCATAGAGTGCCTCTTCTGCAAAAATTCTTGCACCAAATTTAAAGATGCTTTAAAGCATCTAGAATCATCGCACAATTTCAGTTTTCTTATTTTTAAAAATCGTCATGCCCTAGATATTTATTCATATATAAAATTAATAAACTTTATTAGGAAGGAAAAAGTTACATCAGAACAATTAAATGAATTAAAAATAAAGATATGGGAAAATGATAAATATTTGACACCTGTGTTGCAAGATGATCCTTGGCTTATGCTAGGTATATAAAATAAAAAGTATTTTTGTTTCATTTATAAATAAATTAATTTGTCATCATTTAAATTTTTCAGATTTAGAAGAAGTAGATGATGTACCAAATTTTAATGAATATTCTCCAAATTCTGAAAATGTTGATTTATCCGAAATACATTTGGCTGAACTTCAAAAAACAATACAATCTTTAAAAGATAAAATAGAACAACGAGATATGGCTTACTTAATGGCTAAACAGGTTAGTATATTTAAATAAAGCAGATCTTTATATTTAAAAATTTTAAATGAAATTCTTCTTATTATTATTTTAGCAAATTGAGGAAATGACAAAAAAAGCTCATAAACTAGTATTTGAAGATAATGATTTCTCTAAGCCAAAAGAAAGATGTGTAAAAAATGTTGGCTCAAACTCTGACCAAGGATATTTCAATACCTACAGTCATTTTGCTATTCATCATGAAATGTTAACAGTAATTGGCGTAGATCTCAATTTATATAATATTATTAATATGTATTTAAATTATATTTTCATTTTCTCAATCTAATTGTAGGATAAAATAAGAACAGAGAGTTATCGCGATGCACTTTTAACAAATTCCCATATATTTAATAATTGTGTGATGCTTGATGTTGGTTGTGGTACTGGAATTCTTTCAATGTTTGCTGCAAAATCTGGTTGTAAAAAAGTTATTAGTGTTGATCAATCAGATATTATTTATCATGCGATGGATATAGTAAGGTTGGTTAATCAAAATAAAATAAAAATTGTTATTAAATAATAAAAAAGTCAATATTTTAATACTCTGAAATATTTTATATTACAGAGAAAATAATCTCACTAATGTTATAACATTAAAAAAAGGACGACTTGAAGATATTGAATTAGGCGTGAATAAGGTAGATGCAATTGTATCTGAATGGATGGGATATTTTCTATTATTTGAAGGTATGCTTGATTCAGTGATATATGCGAGGGACCATTATCTTTCATCAACTGGTAAACTTTTACCAAATCGATGTACAATCAGTCTTGTCGGTAGTGGAGATACAAGTAAGTTTTTATAAATATTTATGAGCTAAAAATTTTTAGCCATTTAATAACAAATTACTTTATTTTAGAGCGGTATATTGATTTAGTAGATTATTGGTCCAATGTCTACGGTTTCAAAATGAGTTGTATGAAAGCTGAAGTTGTACGAGAACCAAGTGTAGAATTTAGTAATCCTCAAGATATAGTAACAAATGTCGCTGAAATACAATCATTTGATTTGTACAAAGTAACTACCGATTGCGTTAACTTTTCATCACCGTTTAGCCTTACCGTTAAAAGAAGCGGTTCGTTAACAGCAATCATTGGCTATTTCGACGTATATTTTGATTTAGATAATCCAGTACATTTTAGTACAGGACCTCATGCAGCTCCAACTCATTGGAAACAAACAGTGTTTTCATTAAGTGAACCAATCAGTATAACTGAAGGTATTTTTTGATTTAATCAAATTCTTAAAATCAAATAATTTTTTTAAATCATTCAATCATTTACGAAATTGAAGAAATCCAAAAATTTTCTTTTATGAATACATATTTAATTGGATAATTTAGAAAAAATTGGTGCATAAAATTTTTATTTATAATATGTAAATGGTTTAAAATAATTTAAAAAATATTTTTCAACAAAAATATACTTTATTACATCCTTGGTAGTGTAAAATTCATTAAATTAATATGTATACTAATTTTTTAAAACACATTTATTATACATATTAATATTTAAACAAAAGAATATAAAAATTCTGATTTTCAAAATTACAGATATTACATTAATCATAAGATATTTTAAACAAACGTTCTTGTTTTGTTGAGTAGTTTTAAATCAATATTGTAATCTATTAAGTCAGAAATTTCTTAAAAAGTTAATTTCACTCACTTCAACTTCAAACGAAAAAATATTTTAAGATAAAAATTAAAAGAAAAGAATATATGAACTTTATGCAAAATTTAATTTAAAATCTCATACATAACTTATTAAATGTATTTGTAAAATATAATTATAAAATTATGAAGTTTAAACTGTTATTTTAAAATATTAATTATGTCTGATATATCGTATTCTTGCTCATAAATGCCGGTATATTTGTACATATATCATGAATACATGTTGAAAACTAAACAAACTCCAAGGATCATATTTTTAAATGTTTAAATGTTGTGTTTCAAACATTTATAAGCCATCAAAACATTACCTAGCTTAATATTTTTAATTTTAATTTTCAACGCTTCAAAATTTTAAAATAACTGACAATTTTACTTAAGCTCCTTTTATTTGCAGGTGAAGTTGTTAATGGTGTCTTAATATGCCGCCGGCATATTAAAGACGTACGAGGATTGATTGTAACTATCCAAATAAAGGACTTTAGCCAAGTTTATTATTTAGATTAAAATGATACTACGTTAAAAAGTTTCACGCTCTTCCATATTTTTTGCATTTTAAATCTACGCATATTTTCATCAACTTGTTTGTCAATGAGCTTATAATGTCGAACAAAGTATGTTCCGTGATGCATTTACAAAGTGAACTGTATTTTAAAAAAAGGTTTCTAGTTTTGCTACTTGCTTTCTGTAAAAACAAAGAATTAATTTACGCACATGATTTTATTGTACCATTTTTTCTGCACAAAACAATCATTAAATTCAATCACTAGTTAAATATAATGCAAAAGTTCAAATATTGATGCATGAATATATTTATGAAAATTTTTTAAATAATAAGTACTAGGAATTATTTGAAAAAAAAAAATATATATATATATATAATGACCATAATTAAGCTTTAGAATGAAGAGAGAAAAATAGGGAAAAACCACAAAAAAGCACGATGCATTTCCAATTATGCAATCTCATTATCGAGATATTAATTACGTACTCCTTAGCATTTGCCTAAAAAAGCGTTGCATACATTTATAGTTCGAATCTTCCGAATTTCGTGCCTTTAGGACGCTAGTAATTTTGCCACAGATTGAAAAATGGAAAAAAGACATGTATATATACATACCTCCGTATAAAATTTTGATGCATAGCAGTTAATCATCAATTTAAAAATGTAAAGTACTGAAAGGTTAATATTAATATAAAAACAAAAGATACGACATTTATAATCACTATGTAATTTACGATTGCTTAGTAATTATAAATATTTATGATATAAAATATTTTTCGCATTTGCATTTACTACACGATAAGTAGAAGAGTTTCTTCCTTGATAAAATTTTCTGGTTTTTACTATTTCTAATAGTGTAATTAATTATATAAAATATTCTCTGCAGTGATAACAATATTTAAAGGTCTTTCAATAATATAATATTTTTATCAAGACACTTTGGCTTCTCTATTGCTTCTACTGTTTACAACTACTCTAATAATAGCTTATTTTTCCTATAGATGATACCACATATTCTTATATTGTGCGATAAGAGTGAAAAACTATTAAAATCTCGTATAATTCTGTGATAAAGTAATCTAGAGAGAATAGCCGTTCACTAATGAAGGCTTAATAAAATACCGTACAATTTCTATAATTGTAGAATAATACCTAATCTACAATAAATAAGCTTATAATAACGATACGAGCTAGTGTTCACTTAACATTATGAAATTTCACGAACCGAATTATATGCTACGTATAATATTTAGGAATTTTCAAGTCGTATAATTAATTAATTACTAATTACAGATTTTCTCAACCCAAGTTGTTTCGATTGAGAGAAAAAAATCGAATGAATTGTTATTCGCACTACATTTAAGAAAATCAATAAATGTACGTAGGGGTTTCGCTAAATAGTTTATAGCATTAAGGTTTACAAGTGTATGAACTTCAATTACTTTGTTAAATGATCTTAATATTTATACATTATGCTTGTGTATATATATTATATATATATATATATATATATATATATATATATATGTATATGTATGATATAGAATATATTAAAATAAAAATTATAAACTTTTAACAACACTGGTCCACTTTTCTTTCTTTTTTAAGTATATTACGCTTCATAACATAAAATGTCAATCAAATTCAAAATTATTTTATTCTTTTTCTCCGTGCATTGGATTTCTCTTTCGATAGTTTAGTTTTATCACAAGGCAGAGAGAAAAAGAGAGAATTAGAGAAAAACATTTAACACAAAGATTCAGTCTTCTTGAGGTTTTATACTTTTAAACTTCGCTTATAGCTGGAAATCGCAGGTGAAGCATTTGCGTAGACATAAAATTTAATCAATTCATCACAATTGACTCTGGCACAAGAAACTTTATTTGGCACACACTTCACTATAGCAACGTTCAGAATCGAAAATTTGGATTATCTGTTTGCCATCCAGTAGCGTTCGGTCCAAATTGATATACTAGTCTTCGGCCAAGGACAGGAAGAAAAATTTTTCTCTTATAATAGTACCTGAAACACAAATTAGTAAGCGTTGGATTTGCTGTTCTTAATTAAATTTGTGTTCCATTCAACGCAAACGCTTGTGCGATAGAAAAACGACGATGGAAGGTTTCGAATTTTCTCTGCGAAAGTTAAAATTTAAACGAATGCTCTGTTTACCTCATGGCTCTACTGAGCTTCTCGTAAGTCATCTTTGTATTTCCCTTACGTGATCCCCAAAGCTTCGCCACTTCGTCGCTCCGTACAAATCGAAATTTGGCTTGCGAGTAATCTTCCCAGCAAATGAGGCTTGGACAGGTTTTCCGATTGCGCAATAAATCTCTGATAAATTCCCAAAGTTTTCCCTGACTGGTAGCTGCAATTAGAGAAATCGGTACATTGGCGAGTATCGCTAACAAAAAACGTTTGCATTTGATACGACAAATTGTGACTAAGTCCTATCGCAATCGATTAACGTTCATTAAATTATTATTGTTATTAAGTACGTAGTTTGGATCTTGTTCAACTGGTATTCAATATATTCACTGACTTTGCATAATTAGAAAATATTTACAAAAGATATTGGCTAAAAAAAATAAAAATTAAAAAATTAAAAGTGAAAAATACGAAGATTGTAGAAGAGCTAGTTGCATTTAAAGTTAAAAATTAGATATACTATTGATAAATCTATAAAATTACGGCGTAAATAACAAATTACTGTTTATCTTTATGACAAAAAATGCGCGGCCGAATTCTTAGGCTCAATTTTCAAAAAATATAAAAATATTATTATTACACATCCAAATTAGTCACTTTAGTATCTACTGCATACGACAAATAATCGTAAATTTATACAATCGCACATTGTATTCTGTTTTTGACGAATTCTAAAAAAGAATGTGTATTTACGATCACTTTATATGTCTGCGTTTATTAATTTTACGACGGTATATTAATTTTAACCATGAAATGCACAATTAACTTTAATTAATCATTTTACTTAATGAAAAATTATGTTTTTTTTAAATGCTATTTATCGCAATTATTATAATCATCGCATTATTATTTATCGTGTAATTCTTGCGCTTGAAATATATGATTTTTGAAATTCGCCCATTTTCTTATTGTTAACAATATAAAATACATAAATAAACGTCCATCTCAATACTTACGATTTTTTTTGGTTTTTAAAAGCCTCGGTCTGCCAGGTGGACGTTTTGTCGATATCTCTATGCTGTTATCTGATTCCGCATCTGTGAATAATAAATTTAACGTTTGCATACATCTGGAAAATCTGTAAACAGTTCCCCGAAACGTGTTTCTTGTTTTTCGAAGGCAAACGTGTAGATATGGAAAATATTTTCGTGTAAATATTTGTTAAATAGATATATTACCAAGCCTTGTGTCCATGTTCTTCTTTATAAATTTGTTTCTATTTATTTTTATGTACAGAACATGATTATGCGAAAACATCCGTCGTATGTATAAATTAAGTAATTGTTTTATAAAGAAATGAAATACAATGTAAATTTCATATCGAAAAAAATGTTTATTTGGTTTCGCTATAGTCGTCGTAAATTGCTTGTGAAATCCAGTTAGCCTCTTTTAATCTGTATTTTCTTTATTTTTAAAATATATTATAAGCTAAGACACCGCTTTAATTTTATGCAATTACTCGCATAGCAAATTTATGAAATACTTTTTATTATCGCTAAATTAGTGTGCGCTGATCATTGTAACAAAAATACTCAATAAAGGAAAATATCTACCAATTCTACATATGACAATATTTTTATTCGAAACTTTAATAATAATTGCAAGACTCTCGTAAGGTAATATTATACTTTTTTAAATTGTTTTGCTTTATTTATTTATATTTTCGATGGTGATCAATTATTTTTTCGCAATTTTCACTCGTGTCTTTTATTATACGCGGAAAATAATAAAAAAATTCAATACAAATATATCAGATGTTGCGCCATGTAATTTCGTATTTTCGAATAAATCGGATTTTAAAAAAAAATCCGTCGTTGCCGTAATTATTGTCTATGTTTAAATTAAGATTCAAGGTAGAAAAAATGGGAAATCATTTCTATCTCATTAATTGTGGGTTTCATGGGTTTCAAAATCACTCTTGGAATCAATAAAATTTTACTTGCACGACACGGCTCTCTTAAACAATTACAGCAAAATATAAAGTTTATAAGATTGGAATTCAGTTATTGTCTTATAAATTGATACTTTAATATTCATAAATTTAGTATCTGAATCTAGATAAGAACCTAATTTATAGCTTCAATCTTTGGTGATACGAATCGGGAAGCAAAATCGTTAATACTCAATTAAGCCTTCTTGATAAAAATCACTAGATGTGTAAAAAGTTAAAATTTGCCAGCGACTGTTATTTCGTGCATTAAAATTGATATGACCATAGTAATAATTCCAGCTCTGCCGGGCTAAAGGTCGATCTGCGGTATAATAAGCAGTAGACGCACATTCCAAAGTCAATTTTAGGAAAAATTTCAATAAATACATAATATACGTCAGCCGAAATTCGAACGACGCGTTCGGTGCCGATGCGAGAGCTAAATGGTCAACAAGAGGTCAAACTCACCCGAAGCGTTATTAGAGCCAATAGTCTGAGGCTCCTCCTCGTTGCAGAGGCCTTGGAAGGTCCCGACCGCGCGCTCGCCCGGGTGGCTCTGCTCGCTTTGTCGGGGTGCAAAGTAGTCGAGGCTCGCACTCTTGCACTGACTCGACACCGCCTGGGTATGCAGGAGGTTGTAGAGCCGCTCCCCGTAGACGGGGTCGCGGGCGACAAAGTCGTGCCGGTCTAGGGCGGCGAGGTCCTTGCCGGGCAGTGCGAGGCCCTGCTGAATCGAGCCGTAGGACTGACCGAGGCAGGAGGCCGCAGTCATCAGCCAGTTTATCGTTTCCTCCTGGCACCAATCCTCGATCGATTTTGATGACCAGCCGGTGCCGTCCACTTCCTCCGTGTCCTCGCCTACGAAAGAGCCGGCAACCGTCATCACTCCAGAGTTTACGTGTCCGATGATTATTTTCTTTTTGAAATGCCGCGTGATTTCGTGGACCGGGGAGTGGGGGTCACCCGTTTTCTCGGAGTACGCGAGCACTTGGGATCGAGACGGGCAGCACGAAATTTTCATGGCGCGCGGTGACGAAAAGTTTCACTTCTTACGCGTGCGGCGAAAGCCGAGGAAAGTACTCGGTTAAAGTTCACGCGATAACACCCGACGACGAAGTTGTGTATCTGCTTCTGTGCGATCGTAGACGAGCATATTTAGCGTAACGCACTAGGTCTCGCCTTTCTCGATTCGGAAGCTCTTTGCTTTGCACTCCTCTCTGGTATATTTGCGACATTAAAAACAGTTTCGATACTTTTCTGCCGCGCTGCGAACGTAAATACGCGAGAAAAGTGCGAATAGATTTAAGCTCTTTTCGACTAAAAAATGACGATTCGAAGCTCGATTTTCTGCGTTTGGTACGATAATTCATTAGCCGTAATAGGATAAATGTCCACCGCAAATATCGTTTGTTCGCAAATATTGGAGAGAGTTTTAATGGTAAAAATAATGATGAACTAGTGAGCGAGGCATTAGTTTAGATCATTTATAATTTTTATTGGTATGTTAATGTTTCGATGCTCAAGATTACTCTTTACCTCGGCCAGATTATAAATAATCATTTCCATCTTTAATTATTAATATTTATGTATTTATTTAATTAAGTTTTCTCTTCGACTAAAAATAAATACTGTCTTTATTTTGTAACAGACAATCGAGGACGTTTTTTTATTTTATAGGTCATCATTTACAAGGAAAAATGTTTTGTGCGATAATTACTCAGTATTCAGTGTATTAGCTGTTGAAAAACAATGTTATTTGTTGTATAAAATATTAATAAATAGTAGAGTAACGAGAATTTTCAGAAGTGTTAAAGTCTCTTTTGCTTTGAACAAATAAACTCACATTTTAGAAATATTGTTTATAATGATATTTAAACATTTTTTACCTTACCTTAGCCAGTCCTTAGTTAGACACATAGAGTATTTTAGTGTTTAAGTTAATGTAATTTTAAACCAGTAATAAATATTTATATACAATAATTAGTGCGAAGAATTTATTATCGGTTAAAATATTTTAATTCCAATAAAATTAACAATTACGTTTGTGAATCGCAGCAAAATCGAACAACAAAATAAATATATCTTTTGTATTAAACTGTTTTTAATCATCAGGCATAACGAAAAAGAATTTTATTCTTAACAATGTAAAAACGTAATTAAAATAATGCTTAAAATTTCTAAGTTAAAAATACCTAAATCGATATAAAACATTTTCGTATAAATTTAATATGATTGGTAATAATGTTTTAAGGCATTTTTTACAAACTAATTTCTACTATTATATTTAAAGTTCTACAATTATTAAAACAAATGCTACGTAATATATATTAATATACAAAGCTTCCAATACAATATGTGGATTTTATAATATTATAGACTTTATATTACATTGTATACTAAAATTTTTAATTTTGTAATATTTTATGCACTTTTTTGTATCATACCAATATAAATTACGGGCACATTATGTTATAGATGAATTATATAGAACTTATATTAAATATACATTTTTCAATCTTTATAACTATTTATAAATGTAACATTTATTATACATATACATGCAAAATGTATATATTTAAAAAAATTATGATATTTAAGAAATTTAAATTTTTTATTTTGTAATTTATTTTGTCAAAATATCATAAATAATTCTATTCCCTTTAATTTAAAAATTAAATTAATTAAATCTATAATATATTTTTAAATTACAAGAAATTTTTTTAAAATATTAATAAGAAAATTAACTAGTAATATTATCCGTATTAATATAATAATGTATTCATTTATAATAATATTATTATTAATATACGTCATACTGAGTACTAAAATATATTTCAAAAATAATTTTTTCATCCTATCTAAATATAATAATTTACTAATAAAGATTGTTTTAATATTTTATAAAACATTATTAATTAAGCTGATAAATATTAGAATAGATAAGAAATATTTGTCAATTAGTTTATTATTACAGATCCGCCATTTTGGAATTGGAAGTTTTTTAAATTGTCATTTTTATATTCATATTGAGAAATTAGGAATTTCCAGAAGTTAAGTAAACGGATTAAATAAAATAAAACTTAGAATTTAATGATATAAATTATATTATATTATATATATTTTTATTCGTGTATTTTATTCAACTAAGAAAGTATATGTATTGGTGCATGTATTATTTTTCCAGATATCGAATAAAAATTGTAGTTTAATATTATACATTTTTTTTTTAAAGTAAATTATTACATCAGTTTTTATAATATGATATAAGCTATAGTAATATTTTTAATGTCAATGATAAATAAAAAGATCACGTACATAAGTATGCAATAGAATAGTTTAAGATAAGTATATTGACGTATTATCATACGCATTGATTTTGACAAGCTTAAGATATTTTTTCAGGCAAACCATTGGGTATAAGAATACCGACGAACTTCGCAACGTATATTGCATTCAATGTTTACTACTTTCTTGCACATTCGTATTCAGTTCAAGTAATAAAAAATAAATAAATTAGAGAATTTATCTTATTTCTGTAAGAGAAAGTTAAATGGAAGATGAAATTGCATGTCATATAAGTGAGAAAGTGTCTATATACGTAAACCAGTAGTAATATACTATAGTCTAGTCGGGCAAATTATTGTCTGTTACCAACTGAGCATTAACCTATTATTAATTAATAGTATATTAATTTAATCTTTAACTCTCTGTTATTATTTTAAAAAGTTTCGTAAATTTTATACATTACATTCATAATAAATTAATAGTTAATTTTTTGAATAATTTAAAATTAATATCTTTAATAACATGAAAAACTATGACATTGAAAAAACCTTATGTATCAAAAGTTTTTCAACAAAGAAAAATTTAATGTAGATATAAAATTTTTCTTAACTAATTCTAATTGTATAAAAACAATTCCTCTATTTATCTTAACGATAATGGCAAAACAAATTAAAACAAATAAGTGATTTTAAAATTAATTATGAAATATTTGTATTTCCGATGTATTTTAGTCTTAAAAGCATCTTATTGTGATCTATTATTATTATAACTATTTATTTCTTAAATATTTATGAATTATTAATTACTAAAAAAATTTCTTTTTTTTAAATTCTAAACAATTTTTTTAATGAAAATATAAAATAATAATTTTGGGTTATGAATTTAAATTTCTACATTCAAATATATTTTTTTATTAATATTCAATATCGACTCTATTTTTTAATGCCATCATTTATTAAAACACATAATTTAAAATCTTTAAAGAAAATAGTTTGTACGTCAAACGTAAGGTTTTTAATTTTTTATTAAAAAAATAAAGTGAATGATTAAATTAAATTTGATGCACATAGAAAATAAAGAAATATGATTTAAAAATTCTATTTAAAGTAAAAAAAATATATGTAAAATATTGTCCGAAGTTTTTTAAGATGTGAAAAAGCATAAATAGTAATAAAATATTTGTGACGATTACATAGACACACGGTCTTCATATTCTTCAACATTTAAAAAAAATAGGCGTTCATAAACTATCGGTTCTTTTGTTTATTCATTTACTTACAATACAAGATATTGAAAGGTTTAAGAGTTGAACAATTTTTTAAATTATCAACTAGTTACATAGATTATACAATATGATGTAAAAATAAAATAATATGTAATGTAACGATTAAAGTCTTTCATTACTATGTTAATGATGTACGTCTATAAAATGTTATACGATAAGATATTTCAGTATTTCTAACGCTAATTCACTAATTTGACTTAAGAGAGAAATAAAGTACGAAAGATAAATAGATAGATAAGTAGATAGAAATAGAAGAAAACTATTGTAAAGTCTTTGAAAATAATCTAAATTATTTTGAAGGTGTTAAAACAGCTAAGTTATTTAAACATGTTGTATATTTAAATGAATCAGTAAAAGTGTAAAATAAAATTAGATATTAAAATGAAGCGATCGCTTCAAAGCTAAATGTTAATCAAAGATAGCGTAGATAAGTGTTAAGAAAAATGTTTCAGAAACAGAAATGTTTACGTTACCTTACTTCTTTAAAAGCATGCGCTGTTGCAACAGCGTATATCATAATTATTATCAGGATACCGATGATTATTTTGCTCGGCTGTTATGACAAATCAAGTAATTATTAAAAGAATAATTTTCTCGATAACCATTTGTTATTATGAAAATTAATACGCAGTTTAATGATATTTCTAAGTGGTTTTGTAGCGCAAGCTAATTATTTCTCTCGACTCACCAAGAGAACATTTTTTCATTGACGAATCGTAGATTCGAGACATCAGCAGGTCCTCGTCCTTCCTTTGCACAAGCGAATCCATGTCGAGCAAGAAGTGATCTTCATTTTCTTCAAAAGTCCTGAAGTAATCTTGATTGAATACCACCTAATGAATAAATGCATTTACAATTGTAATTATGGATTAAGACAAATAATAAGAGTATTGTACGATGTTTGCAACTACATCACAGGCAAAAGCATACAATTTACTAGGATACAAAAATAACGTTGTCGCAGATAAGAAACTAAAACCTTTCGCTCCCACTGCCATATTAAAGGCTCATCAAATGTCCACGCATTTAAATTTCAACAAATAAACTTTTGCGTTAAAATCATTAACTGACTCCGCAAATTTATTCTAGTTTATTTTACCTGCACGTGTACATATTTAAATATTAAGTACTCGCTTATCAACAGGATGTTAAATTATGATATGCATTTCTAGTTTTCTACATACATTTTCGTTTTCGGTATTATCAAGAGAGGAATATGTACTTTTTCAATATTACAATCAATATCATTAATATGCCTTTGTAAAAAGAACTTGATCTGTGACGTCATTGGTACGCATGAGTAATACAAAATCGGAAACCCGCGTTGTAAATATAACCTCTAATAATGTCGTTTGTCTCATTCTATGTATAAACGGTGCAATAGATCAACCTGTCTTCGCATTTGAATATACACGTTGTTAATTACAATATTTGAGCGAAGCAAACGTTTTTTGATGCTAGAAAATCAAGGCTATAGAAAATTTTAGAAATTAAAGCCGGTAATGTAGGGATGGATGTTTCGACATGCTATTTCCCTATAACGAAAAAATACGCTGAAATTTTAATGGAAACGTTATCTTAATTTACACAGAGTAGTTTTAATCTCATTCATAATTCAAGGTTTTACTTGGCCTGAACATTTGATATGAAATAAGACATGGTAGAATTAAATTCCATGTATTCACGATTCGATAAATAAACCTACTTTACGAAACTTTATATCAGTCGTATCGTCTGGAGCTCATGAGAATTTTTAGAGATTCCATATTCATATTTTACCAAAAATACACAAAATTTCACTCGGAGATAATAATTGATAAAGAAAAATTTTAATTTCATTCTGCGTGACTCTCTCAGGCTTTTCTTCGCTCCCGTGCGGGTGTGCATTTCCTTTTGACGGGGTATCACCAGAGTGCGTCACAGTGTTGCGTAAGGCTTACTCGAGCACACTCGCACTGACCCCTTGGCGTTAAAAAATACCCCTTCGGATTACAGTATCGACATCTTACCAATCAAAAATATCGAGATTATCGCTTTCTGTTTTACCGATGACATTAAGCGCTTATCAGGCCTGCAATTAACTTGGCGTTTTTATATTCGAGCGAAAAAATCAAGGCTTCGTTTTCTGAGTTAATTATTATCGTGCGAGATGACTTACGAGGTAAACCTATCGAGCGATAAATCTCCGTTTCCAAAAAGAGTCAAATTTTTCGTTCTCGCGCTCGCGGCGTTAAGACTTTTTAATTAATCTGAGTCATTCGAGTTTAAAAGATTTGCAAGCGTTGACTAAAAAGTTGCGATATATCCGCGCGATAAAGGCCGTACTTTTAATCCGAGGGGCACGTGTAGTATCGTCAATACAATTCCCTACTGCCACGGAACGTTACTCCAGCAATCGATGAAAATTCGATTTTCAACGGGTAGTTAAAGTGATTGATTTGCCGATGAGTGCAGCCTCATCGCCCAGGACTACCCCAGGACACCGCGGAGCTCCCGCGCCCTCCGAATCCGCGCCGACGACGGCCTATGCCTCGGGCAAAGTCGCGAGGATCGAATGGGATCGATCGGACCTTAAAAAAGGTGAGGTGCCGAAAGGCCGCGTATTTCACCTTTACCGCGGGCCCGTCGCACGGGTTCCCTCTCGCAATAGCGCTATAATAGCGATCGGCTCGCTTATACTCACGCTCGAGATGTCCGTCTTCTCGTAGTCGGCGAAGGGATTCATGGTCGCCGGAGGCCCGTACTCCAGGCCTCGTCCTTGGCTGCGCGTGCAATGTCCGGGTACCCGCACTTGATCGCCACTCATTTGCGCGCTGTCGCACGTACAGAGCACCTCATGCCAACCGGGGCTAGGGCGACCCACCCGCACCAAGGGTTCGCCGTCGGCTAAACCGCGCACTTACGGGGAATTCGGATCCGGGCGTCGGCAGCGTGCGTCCGTATCCGCGCGCGATACTTATCTTCCTCGCGCTCGTCGGCTCTGAAATTTTCGTAGCGCTCGCCGTGGCACGTAGGCTCTCTTCGCGCATACGTACCACGACGTCCCCTTCTCCGCTGAACTCGCGCGCGCTCTCTCCCTCTCTCTCTCTCTCTCTGTAACACGCACGCACGCACGCACACACGCACACACACACACGGGCACACACGGGCACGGACACAAGCGCGCGCGTGCTCGCAAGCACGCACGCACACAGGCGCCGCCTCTGTCGCTACTCGCGCTATACTGCGACTCGCTTTTTCTGCGGAGAACAACCTCGAACCGGTTCTGCCTAACAATATGCTCTTTATTTTTATTACAAAAGCGTGTGTTTTAACAAACCGAGTGTCTAATTCGCCCGCGATTAAGGTTCGGGCAAAAATTAGGAAAGTAGGGGAGGTGAGTGCCACGGTCCGCAAGTCATCGCATTAACAAGACAAAGCTAAGCCACTTTACTCAGAGATTAAAATTGAAATTTTAGTCATTAACATTTACGGTGCGTTATTCCTGGTTTTTCCACGTTTTAATTCACTCCTACATTGGAATTTCAACTTGTATTTTACAACGCTTTTGCATATTTGAATAAACAATGCACAAGGCATTTTTATAATTCTTTTGGGCTCTTTTTAGGTTCGCGACTCTGCTTCTCGGTGAAATTTTGATTTCCACTCGAAAATTTCACTGTGCTAATACTGGAAAATATTAGACATTTATAGTAGACCACGAGAAGCGGGTGTAAAGTCATCCGTCCTTCCCCGCGCCGTTATTTTTTAAGCTTTTATTTAAATTCATAAAGCGCTTTTGGTTCGAAAAACAAATACAATTCATATTTTACAGCACACAAAACCATCAATAACATTAATATTTATGATTCGGAGTAATTTATCGCAATACAGTTTATTTGAGACTAAAATGTTCTTTGCGCATGTACTCTGAATAAATCAACTTGAAAATTTTTATGTACATTTTACACGCTGTTTAACGTTGCTTTTCCAAATTTAGCAAAGTGAAAAATTTCACGTACTCGCCGAGACAAAAGTAGTAAAGCAATTTTTACGCGTGCATATTAAACATATTGAAAATTTTTAATGCAACAATTATGTTTGAAATAATGCGAAAAATGGATTTTTACGATACGAATTCAATTCTCTTTCTAGAAACGCGTAATATATCGAGGAACGAAAACAAATTTGCGTTTAAAAATTTTTATTATAAAGTGCCCAGCCAACGACTGCGAAAGAGTTGCTTAAAATTTAGATTTAAAAATGCTTTCCGCAACTTGAAGTACGAGAATACGAGAGCAGCTCTAGAATCTCACCAGTGCAAATAAGTTGGCGATGTTCGTTATCGAGCGATTCAATTTTATTATTCGTTCTTGAAAATAAGCTCCCGACGATATCCTTTTTACAGATGAGAAAGTTCCAAGTCATTGTGTCGTACTTAAAAAAAATTTATATCGTTTCGCAAAGCACCGTAATTAAAAACAGTGTTTTTAATCGGTTGATTCGGCAATAAGTAAGTAGCCCATAAAATACGCAAAGAAAAAAAGCGCGAGCTTAACTAAGAGACCGACCGAGTAATCGTTCTCTCTCTCTCTCTCTCTCTCTCTCTCTCTCTCTCTCTCCAACTTTTTAATTCTATCGGGATCGCGTGCCGTGTAACTTAGACGCCGAACGAACCCACAGCTCTTCCAACAAAGTAAATAGCGTTCATTCGAATACTAATGCAGGATTAAGTAACAACAACTCGTGGCCTGGCGCACAAGCTGCAACTCGCATGACCACGAGTGCACGCGTTGATGCACACCGCACACCGATGCGCTGCGTTACTCAACGCCTCGCGGCTTTTCAACAGTGGGCATCTGTTGAACCGGGCCCAGAGCAGGCGAGGGGTCGCGAGGGATCGCGGCGGACGGATAACGCGACGGCGATGCTAGCGAGCGATAGATCCAAGTGCGAGAGGCCAAAATTCGGGATCAACGTTCAAAATTCGGCCTGGAGAAAAAATAAGCAATTGTGAGAAACATTTATAGAGGCCCCGATCGGGCCGGTCTCTTCGACGCTGCCAATCTCGTACTTTTACCGCGGCAGACGCCTCGCACACCGCGACGCCTCACGTATAAATACGCCGAGTGCGTGGATCCCAGCCGCGGCGCCTGTGTTAGTGCCTGCGATCGGGGATTTCCCGCATCGGACGGCCAACCAATCGCTCGGGCCTGTGCGATTCGACTGACTCTCTCTCTCTCTCTCTCTCTCGCGCTCGTGTCCCTCGCGTGTCTCTCGGGCACGCGGCTTTAGCGGGAAACGGGCAAACCGCAACGCAGATTGACGCACGTACAGCCGCGAGAGTAGCTTTTTATTTATAGAGCGACGCATTCGCGCCTCCGGCGCTCCCAGACACGCTTGTATGCGCGCCGAGAGCCGCGATTGCGAGCTCCAAAGGGTTCGGGTTCCGGTACCGTTTCCCTCCACCCACCCCAACGGACGAGATAAGCCCGACTCCTTTCCTCCCAGATCCTTCCTTTGCCTTGGCCCAATACTGGCGCGACTCGGACTCGCGCGATTAAGAGCCGACAACCGATAGATCGTCACACGCTTCTGGATCCGAGCCTAGATCGTTCGCACACCACCAGATTTCTTTCTTTCTCTTCTTTTCTCCTCCTTTTCTTTTTCCTCCGAAGCGCGTCGACGTGTCGTCGCTGCTGGAGCCTCGTGCTCGACTCGCCGCACTTATCGCTCGTTACACGCTCGTCATTGGCGACGGCCTTTGCGGGGCCGCCTGCCTTCTTTACATTGTCAAAAGACGAAACTAGAAATAGATCGTGACTACGCTCGACTCGCTTAAATAAAGAGCGCTTATTTAAAAAATCATAATTATGCCGTGCAAGACGCGCGGCGACCTCCTAGAATTTCCACTCGGTAGGACTCCGAGTTTGCGTTGGGAAATTCGTCGTTTCGACTCGGCTTTTTCGCGGATGGCCGCACCCTCGCCTTGAATCAGCCGAACCTGCCTCGGACAAGTCCTTGCAACAAGCGCTTTCGGCTGGAATTTTACTTGTTTCGCGTGTTCGTGGATTAAAACGGTCGCGCGTTCCAGTCGCCCTCTGTTTTTCGAACGATCGTCCTTTTGACGAACAGCTAGTGCTCGCGCTTATGCCTAACGACCTTGGCAACGACATCCCAACTGGATAATAATGTAATGGTAAAAAGCGGGACATCGATGTTTGAAAAAATGCCACTTTGACCTTTGAAATGCTTCTGCGTAAATCAAACAATCGACTCCTCTTACAAATATTTTAGTGAATTATCTCAAAAAGTTACGTAATCTTTCGCTGAGTAGGTATCGTTGCAGAACCTACGGAGATGTGCTACGTTTAATCGCAATTGCTCTATAAAACAGATGCACACGGTCTCACACGTACGTACTCGTGCCCACTTACACTGTCATCCACTCCGGCGCCTGCACATTCACCACGAACGAACTCGCTCAAAAGATAGAGTAGTGGTCTAAATATTCCCCTTCTCTTAGGCAAATGATAAATAACTTCCAGAAACGTACCTATAATAAACTTGGAAATGTGATGCAGAAAAAATGTGCAAGAAAGTATCCAACTGCGCCTAGAAAACTGTAAAAGATTTCCAAAACGCAAAACTTGCAGCATGATTCGCTGATTTTTGTTGTTACAACGCGAACAATAATTAATCGCTTGGATTTCCTGTACTAAGTGGTACACAACGTTTGCTTAAACGTGGGTATTTGCAAATTCGAAATAGTCCAGCAGATGATGCAGCGCTTTCCGAATTTAAAATTTAACATTTATTTTTCCCCCACAAATGTAACCAAATCTTGTCCTTTCACCTTCAATTGGCACTTTGCCTAAAGTCTACGTACGCTCAGCTTCGTTTAATGTTTCAATCCTTTGCTCCGAAGAGCAGCAAACTATTTAAAATATCAACTTTGAGTGCCTAAACATTCGTATTTCGTTGGCCTAAAATAATTTTGTAATCCAATTGTTAATATCAGCGAGAACCGGGTTAACATCACTCTTACTTAAATTCCTCCGAGGTGGCAAAAAATTTTACGCATGTGATTAAAAAGAGTGTTAAAGCTTACAAACTACCTTTACCCCATCTACATGTGTGTGTGTGTGCGTGCGTGCGTGCGTGCGTGCGTGCGTACTTTTGTGTATCTGTAAACTTATACACATTTACTGAGCTGAGCTATGGCTGTTTTAATAGCGCATCACCGCTTTCACAAATACAGTTGATTACTTAGTGGAATCGAACGACCGAATCGTTCATCTTTTTTCGACGGAATTTACAGCTAAATTATCAGACAAGCAAAAAGGCAATAAAGAATTCGAATTTTTGGTATTTTTTATTTTTTACATTTTTCGGCCAAGATTTATTTTATTAGATATTTAAGAAACTTTTATTCTTAAGCTCTTTTATATCACTGCTTTTTATCAAGTACCTAAATACTTTTATTATATTGGAAAATAATTTTTAAGATTAAAATACCATTTGTAATTTATACAAGTAATGTCAAATATATAAAAGTTGCTGAAACTAATGTATCTGCGTTTATGTTTCTTAATAATTGTAATAATCATTTATTTATATATTAAAAAATGGTATTTTCATTAAAATTTTTTTGCGAATTGTCGACGTAATGCTCAAGTTCATCGTGTACGTTTCATTACATAATTACTTAACATATTTATATTCTGAAAATGTATTATTTATATATAGAATAATACGGCATTAAATCCGCGCGGTATTTGTAAATATAAAATAGAAAAACTATTTCTCGAAATATGTACGTTTATAAATACTGTGCATAAATACGGTCCATACAGAATTACTCTGGTCAAAAATAATCAACCTACCAAATACAATGGTATGCACAAATTTAATGTAAATGTTTGTACACGTATTGTTGAACACAAATAAAGCTTAACTGCATCAAAATTTACAAAAATAAAAATTAAACCACTGTTTTCTAATAATCTCCACTAAATTTGATGACATAAAATAAATACACGTATATTAAATGATATTCGTTTTTGCTTCTTTTTTCTACTCGCTTATATATGTGCATATTTAATATTATTTTTAATCGATTCCATTTATTCGATATTATTCTTTTGAGAACACAATATTAATGTGGAAATAGTTAATACGATGAGAATAAGTATATCAACTAGAATTTTAAAATTCTTTTTCGTTTACAAAATTATTTTGCATATAAATTATCAGTATCTAATCAAATTAATACACGCATAGAAGAAATTTATCGGTCTTTCAGAAATATTTTATTATAAACAGTGGAAATAATAATCATTACACGTATTTTATATTTAAAATTACTCGAACTTCGGTTTCTGCGTAGTAAAAATTCTATGCGTTAAAATATTACTATAAATATACTATTTATAAAACACTAGTTTTATGCACTATAGAATTATTATAGCTACATTCGTAATTATGCAGACGTAGATCATAAAAACAATTATTGCTACAGAAAAAGAAATTGTAAAATAATTATGTTTTTTTTAAAGGTGGCTTTTTAAAAACATTTGAAGTAATCCTGATATTCTTATACTTTCATTGCTGGACATTTTACATTCGTGTATTACATAACCGATAAATCTTTAATGTATCTCTGCTTGAATATTTAATATTTATTGATTTAAAAAATTTTCAAATACTCAATTTCTTATCGCGTATTTTATTTTATAAGTATAAAAATAACGAATAAAAAATTGCTTAATTACTCAAATGAAAGAAGTGAGAATAAGTGAGTTATAAACAATTTGATAAGCGATCCTCGATATGATTTACGCTGAATATTAAATCTTCGACTAGTCGTATCTCAAAACTTATTTCTCCGATTGCAGAAGTGTCCTTGCGTTCAGGATTTCAATCAATCAAACTGAAAGTTCTCATACACATTCTCAAATACAGTAACTAATTTTTCATTCTTCCTTTTCTAAACCGTATATTTTACGCAATTAGACATTTATATAATATCTGTAATAATTGTGTGTTATTAAAAAAATTACGAGTGACTTTAATTTAACTGCGTTTTAAAATTAATTACAAAGACAGATATATAAATAATAGAAAATGACTATTTTAAAAAATGTATATAATTTTCTTGTATTATTAAGGTCATTTTGCAAATAGTTTTATCTAATTATTATTCGTTATACGTTCTGTTTCAATTCATTGCAGCTTTTATTACAAAACTTGCAATTAGCGTGTAAATTTTCGAAAAAAATTACTCTAAATTTGAAAAAAGTTTCATTTTTCTTTATCTCCATTATTAAAGCTTTTTGAACAAATTTAGCACAACCACATTTTAAAGCGCTCTTTACGACTCAAAGCTCAAATCTTTTTTATAACGAGCAAACTGCAAATAACAAATTGTATTGTTTTTATGTAAAAATGTCAATTGTGGAGTAATAGTTAAAGTGGAGCGCATCAGTCGAATCGCACGACACTCTTTCGTGCGTATATTGTATTTTCAAAGATTTTCCACTTAAATTTAAATACTTCTCGATGATAAATTATATTTGGCACGTACATTATATAATTAAAGTGTGATGTGCTCAGTCCGCTTGACGTATAACGACGTATTAGCCCCTTAACTGCTAGATTAAGAACCTATTGTGTATTATTTGCGATAGTTATCGTAGTTGCCATTAGCAGATAATATGTTTACAATTAATATTTTTAACGTTATTGTCCGCATACGTTATTCGAACGCGAAAAAAGAAACCTATGTCATCACATACTTGACTTTGTCTTATTTAATTATTTAGAAATGAGCAGCAATTAAAAATTGTAAAATAACCGAGATAAAACTTTTTCACGACGAATGAATTAATTTTCCACAAAAACAGTATCTGCTTAGTAACGAGAGCATAGTAAATTATAGATTTAGAAATACTGTTGAAATATATCAGCTACTTTATCATCGAGATGTTAAATCTTAGAGTCGAGAAAAATATCTAGCATATATAAGTATAATTAATCCAGAAATTATACCGCTGTATTGCTTTATGCAAGTCCTATAGCAAGCGTCATTTTAATTTATTTAAGAACACGTAATAAATATTGGAAAATATATTTTTCGTTTTGCCAGATCCATAAGTGTTTTTCTGCTGAAAACATGCAAATCGTTTTAATTATATTTTCCATAAAAAGAAATGACGACGAAAAAAACGCAAGAAATAAATATTTATCAAAGTTTGTCAATGAGTCTGTGGTAGACAAGAGCATTGCATAGAAGCACAGAAAGTAATAACTGCGCATTCGAAAATACAAGTACATAAATTGACGCAGAAAAGGCAGATTATTTTTGACCGTCGACATGAGCGCATCTCCATCATGTCAGTCGCACTCGCTTACCTTATTCGCTCGCGCATATTTTCCCATTTTTTCTCTGCTTTTGTTATTTATCTTTCCAGCCGAATAAAAGATTATTATAAGTTAAATTTTGCTCTTGCATTATCTATAATAAATCGAGAGAGAAATTCCGCTATTCGAGCCCGTAATGCCAATGGCACACATTTGTATTTATCCAGATATCCTTTTGGGTTATTTTCTCTCTCTATCTCGAGACAATATTTACACGATAAAAGCACGTGCAATTGTAGCCAACCACGTTGGTCTTATAAAAAGTATGACCTAACAAATGTAACGAAGCAGATTCGCTTAAAAACAGGTTTGCATGGGCCGCTCGATTATTTCGCGCGGCATTAAGGACATCGAAGGTTCGTTAAATCCCGTGATTTATTCGACTCCTCTTATATTGCACCCAATTAAGTCATAACTCATTAGTCGCCTTGACAGCCAACGTCGGCAACGTCGAAAAACGCTTTGTTTAAAATAAACTCGCGATGGGCCGTAGGTTGGGTTGGGCAAGAATTATCCTATACAACTATTTAATGCTAATACAGGTTCCCATACTTACATCGTAATTAACGACGACTATGACCGTGCATTTTTCCTTCGATCATTGCGCGTTTCGTTACTTCAAAAAGTGTAGATAAAAGCATAGAGCAATCTAACACGTGTGGCGTAGTGCAAAATAATTTTTTCAATTGTATACGGAAGCGTCAGCCAACTACTTATCGCGCGAAAAGATTTCGGCAACAAAGTGAATATTTTCAACAGCATTCTGCCAGGCTCGCGCTATAAAAACAAATAATTATTTTTTACCGCATTTCCTTCGTGTTTGTTCTTTCAAGGACATTATAACGACATTTTTCTATCTCATAGCCTCGATAATTTAATCAGTTTTTACACGATTAATTTGAAATCTATATCGTGCGTATAAAATGTGTCGTTATTTTCGCCTACTACTGGGGTATTCGCTTCTGTCAGTCTCGAAAAATACTAACTTTTCCAAATCCGAGCTTAATTTGGTCGAGCTTAACTTCGAGAACTGTTTTCGAGTACATTTATAAAGGCCTGATTCGAGTACCTTGACCAAAAGATGTATATTGATAATGCTTATACTTATGTTGAGATTTGCTCGCATCTACTTTAGTGCGGTTCGAGCAATTGTTAATTGAAAGGTTCGTTTTTTAAGTTACGGAAGTCACCCGTGGCCAATGTTTTTCGAATTGAGTTACAGATGATTATGCACACGTGTGCATCAGTTCATATTAATATTTTTAATAAACTATTTTAAGTACTTGAAAAAGACGTATATTAATATGGAAATAAAAGCATTTAGTCATACTGATGTAATGCGTGGACTCGTGGCGCTTTATAGCTTACTTTATATGCATAACGAAATCCGTCGCGACTATAGACTTGTTATTGAGCAGAATATTTTTATTACTTTATTTTTTTAAGAACAAAATACTTTTGTATTGGTGAAATATGTAGATCTTGATTCTGCAACTTCTGTGTGTAAGAAATTAAGACAAATGATTTTTTCTAATTTATGCAAAATTATATATCCATGAATTCACGATTATGAAATTGACGACGAATAATTTTTAATTTTCAGTATTGAAGAAATTTCCAAATACAATTTAACAGTTGCATAATTGTAAACAAATATTATTACATTAATTTTTAATGCGTCTTATGCGCGTTCGCCAACTCAAATTTATCGTTTTGATTTCTATTCAATTACTAGAATTATTGAACTAAAATAAAGATTATGATTAATAGCTTACATTTGATTTCTACAGATTGTATACATAATGTATAAAACTTTGAAAATATTGAATTATTTAACGTGACTGAGTAATAAGGAAAAAGGCTAATCGCAAAGCTTCTTCCAAGTTGTAATAATAATGCACACATATTAATTCCAAAAAAATTCGTAATTTTATAAAGCCATTCTCCTATTATCCATTAACCGAAAATATATATTTTCACCAAAACGTATTTAAAACCTTCATCGTTCAATTACGCCGTTATAAATAGCGTTTGCCAATAATCTCGAAAAAGTATTTATTTTCAGGATAGCGTAAGCGTGCTGCCAAATAATCCACTGCCTATCTCCCGAGGATCATTAGATAAGGGTGTTAGAAAAATTGGTATCTCTTTTTTTCATTGATCATTCATAGATGATAATCGCGTACGAGCACGTGTATATATATAAACGTTCGTATGCACACACGCGCGCGCGCGCGCATACACGTAAATTTCAGTTGAAGCAATTTTCTCGGAGCTCTCAGGCGCATTCGGCGCGTTCAAAACGAGTTTATATGCCGAAGACCTTCAGTAATAGTCACGCCGCCGTGAATGAGGAAAAAATATGTTCTGCGCCTGCTGCCGATGATAACGAAACGGAATCGACGATTGGTCACGGCGAGGCATCACGTGGCCCGCTGGGTCCGCTTATGAATCATTCAGAATTCTTTCGTGTCGCAACATACAAGTACAACACAGCCGGGCATCGCAAATCTGTTTTTCTGAGAATCCGTATATACAGGCGCTATGTATAATATTATCATTATCATTATCGTTATTCTATTATTATTATTAGTGATGGTATATACACATACATCCGCGTATATCTACATACTCCTAGATACATGTGCCTAACCGTACCAGAGACGTATATAAAACACTATTATCAATCCTAATCAATTGCTGATTATTTCGCTCCAATATGTCTAACTATTCTGCATCTTTGACTTAGAGCATTCGTACGCTTTACTCATTTGGCGCTATTTATTTTAATAAATCTCCCCAATAATTATAATTTCGTAAATATTTTAAACTAATAAGTTATCTTACTCCGCTAGATGATTTTATTCTGTAAGATAAAATCCCACGAGCTAAGCTAATTTATTGAGATGATTAGAGCTACTTGAAAGTTGGTGAATAAGAGATAAAACTTGAAAAAAGTTATTAAAAACATTTTATCAGCAATAATTTTTCATTACGTATTTACATGAATGAATATGTACAGATCACTCCATAACTTTAATAGTTAGTTTCGTCGTTTCAATGTTATTTTCTTTTTTTAATAATATCAAATATATATGTATATATATTTACACATTATGCACACAGTCCTTAGAAAAATTAAAGCTCGAAAAATTGCAATTGTTATTTTTTATGTTCTTCGGAAGAAGCAATTTGTGAAGCAAAATTTGCAAATTTCGCCATGTAATCAACACTATTTTCACCCATTAGACAATGCATATTTGCAACCTGCAACATAAGTCGTTAATATAGAGAAAAGTAAAATCCAATATAATAGATAGCATGATTATAAAATTAATATTTACGTCTGATGATGGTCTAATGATTTCAATCATAGGAATTTCTGCTTGACTTCGCTGGGAACCTTTTACAGGAGATTCAAGTTGACCCAAAAAACTACTGAGAGAAAAATCTGCAACCTAATAGACAAAAATATTTATATTAACCACAGTAACTCAAAAAATAAATAATAGTCATACATTTTACGTAAAATATTTTTAAAATCTACAAAATTAAAAATGAAATATTTATAAGAATTTTGCTCGTCTAAAAAGAAAAGTCTGTATTTGCTTCTGGAGAAATTAAAGTATTGGAAAAATTAATTTACTTCGCTATTTAACCACTGCTGCTCTCCTTCCTTTAATATTTGCATTGCACTGGTAATACTCGAATTTGAATTTGTTATTTTTGCTGCATCCTCTGCTGTGCATTCCAAAACGCCCAAAAAATGTTTTTGCGTATTTTCCATATTTGATTCCATTATTTTGTCTGATTTTTCAACGATGCTTTCGTTCGAGGGAATTTCAGTCATAGTCACCGTTTTAGTGCCAACAGAAACATTTCGTACTTCTGGATACGATATTTGATGAGTTGTCTCAGGTGTAATCGGAAGTACTCTTTGCACCACGAGACTTCTCTGTCTTAAAATCCTTCCTCTTCTACAAAACCGTGATTTATATTTCTAGAATAAGAAAGAAATATTTATACACGTAGCAAGTGTAACAGTGATATTTCATTATTTTCTTAAACAAGTTCAGCATTGAATGATGCATAAAAAACTTATAAATTTACTAAAATAAATAATAACTTTACTATTATACAAATGAAAATCATTTGTTAATGGCGAAATAGAAAATCAAAGAGTGAACACAAATTTTGACACTGAGTTTGATAATTTTCACGAATTCATCTTACATCTAATTGTGTTTTAAAAGCTTCCGGAGCACCCATTTTATGATAAGCCTGTGGTATTAAAGGCCTTCTAAACGTTGATTCTTTAGTTGATGGTATCCTTGATGAAATTACAGTTTCATTGCTACCAGAAACATTATCATATCCCTGGGGGGCATTGCAAAACGAGTTTTATTAACTTTAATCATTAAATCTTATGTAATTATTTTAATATACTAATTATTTTATTCCATACTTTGCTCGTGCCATAGCTGTGCTTAGCTATCGACAATAATTTTTGCAGAGCCAAACTCAAGCTGTTATCTTGCATAATTTCAATCGTACTTGCTTTTTCGTTCGATGTTTCACGT
This sequence comes from Platyscapa corneri, assembly GCA_018907185.1. NCBI lineage: Eukaryota > Metazoa > Arthropoda > Insecta > Hymenoptera > Agaonidae > Platyscapa > Platyscapa corneri. Next base: position 1,061,207 of record JACCHW010000021.1, on the reverse strand, counting down.
GTCGGCGATTCCCACCAATATTCTAATATTATTTTTGAATCTCGTCCAAACTACAAACACATATACTCGTTATACGTAAGCGTTTGAAAAACTTTGTAAAATCTTACCATTAAAAAAAGGTCTCCAACTGTAATTGTGTTGGCTTCTTCAACATTCCAACCCAATCGAATCCTCTCAACAGTTTCTCTACCCGGAAATCCACTAGATCCTGCTAGATGCTCCACTAATGGTTTTTCGATATTATTTGAAAGCGATATTTTTTCGGAGCTAGGAACAACACTTGATTCGGAAAAATCATGATCGCTGTTATCGGGTACATCATCCGATCGATTACTCAGTCTTTTGTCTCCTTTATATCTTTTTATTCCTTTCTTTCCGACTCCTTTTAAATATTGCATTGTTCCTAGCAATTCAATTCTGGAACTTTTTAGACCAAGACGATTCTCGTAAGAATTTAAACTAACGCTATTGCTTGTCAAATATTCACCGAGATTTACGACGGGTAATGTAATTTTGCAACCATCAGGAGGAGCTACGCGTAACAATCTAGTGCCCTTGCCATCTACATTTGTAACACTTTCAATATCAGTAGACTATATTTATAATATAAGGTTTAAATTTTTTAAAATATTTTTTATAAGTTCTAACGCTTTTTATATAAATTTAAAATTTTAAAGGATACAATTTTTGCTTTCCAAGGTCTCCATCTTTGATGTAAAAATGATAGTATACTGGACAGTCTTCGTTGAATGGGAACAAGAGTTCGAACTCTTGGATTCATTGCTAATGCTTGCACATGCCACCAAGTAACATTATTTCCTGGACGTAATTCTATAGTTACTCTAGATGGAAGCTTAATATCTTCCTGCCAACCTATTTACATAAAAATAAATCAATTCATTTTTTTTTATCTTTAATTGAAACATTTTTAACAAAAATAATTTTTCCAATCATATTTAATTGATTCTTTACTTTTTTAATTACTTATATTTCCTTTGATTTAATTAATTACCTTCCAATTGATTTAACTTTCTAAGAGCTCTGCATATTGGTGTTTTAATTCTCATTGTTTTCCCTCTTAGACGTACTTGTGTAGATCCCCAATAAACTAATTCATTCAATTTCATTTGAACTTTCTCGTGCATTCTTGGTAATTTTCTTCTAAGTTCTCCATAATTAATTAAGCCATATAATTCTTGTGATGTTTTTTTTACATCTAAACATATTTTTAATTGGTAATTGAGATTTACACATAATTTTTTAACTTTTTGTAAAATACCCACCTTCTGAAAATTTTAAATGTTTTGATATTTTTAACCAGGTACGGTAATAAAAATGTCTTATTTGCTCCTTATTTTTTATCATTTTTTCTGGTAAACCTTTTTTCTTCCCCTGTATTAGAAAATAACTTTGCAGAGCATCAAAATCTTTACCAAATTCATTAACAGCCTTAAAAAAAGTGTTTTTATCTTCCATCGACCATAATTCACATGATCTTTTTAGTGATCTCATGATCTTTGCTTCTGCTTCTGGGTCATCTTTTGCTTCTAAATATACAATAAATAAATTAATGAAAATATTTTCATACCTTTTCATGGTTCACATATTATATTTTAATTCATTATCTCTAATGATGAATATGAATTACCTTTTTTTTCAGTAGAATGACTGGAGTCAATATCCAACCTCATTCTTTTTGATCCTCGAACAATCCGAACATTTGAATTTTTTAGATCCGACATACCTTTGTTTTCTGAAGCTTTACTAGCATTTTGGTTGGATATGATTTCTTCTTTTTCATCATTATTTTCTTCCCTTAAAACACCTGATTCTTCTAATATATTGGACTCTTCTTGATGTGTATCAACAGCAGTAGTAGTAGCATCAGTATCTGTTTCAGTTGAGGTCATCTTTTATCCTAAGAAAAACTTGATATAAATTGTTAAATAACTGTTTTGTAATTAAAAGAAAATAACAAACAATTATTAATGAATTAGCAATAAACATAAATGAATGTATATGCAGCTATAAATTTACAAATATAATTTAAATAAATGTGAAACATATATTGAGAATCGACTTTCGGTCGTTAAAAGACGGCTAATTATTTTGTTATGAACGTACTTTTCAATTTTACACCCAAAAATTGCTCACATCATTTTGAAAACTCATTTTTTTCCCGATGATCTCGATTATTAATGCATATGTAAACATAACCAAACTATTTATTATAACAAAGCTCCCCGCATTGAAGAGTTCAGCTTCATTTCTCTTTCTCTCTCTTGCACAGGAGAAAACTTCTGCGGACATTGTAATAAATGGAAATATTTTTTATGAAGCATCAAGTGATCATAAAAATAAAAATTAGTGTAATTAGAGCTATTAAATAACTCTATGTTTATATTAGTATAGAAAATAAAAATAGAACATTACTATAAAGTGCTACGTTATATAAAATTCGCGCCTTTCATCTGTTGAGCTCTTCGTGCGCATGAAGGCGGAAAAAAGGAAACGTAATTAAAATAATTAGTAAATATAAAAATATTTCGTTGAAATTCGACGTATTTTTCATTTTACTATTTAAATTGAAACATTTGATTAAATAAGATCGTAGCAGGGCTCCAAATATTTTAAAACGTTCTCATCGCGCCTATAGTGTACCAATTCAAGATCGAACTTCATTGCGATTACTACATATGTGCAATTATTAAATAAGCTCAAAGCAACTCATTGAACATATGAAAAAATTAAGTCAGACGATAAGGCACTTTAAAGTTTCATCATTTAATTTTAAAAAGTGCGAAAAGTTCACGATAAAGATAATAAACGCAATGAAATAAATCTGCGCATAAAGTGTAAGGGAATGCTTAATCATGTAACGACATTAGCAGCAACTCAAAGTTTAAATATCCTGTCGAGAAAGACATGGATGTAAATATAATTAAGCAGCAATCAGCGGCGCCAAAAGCAGTGCCACACGTACCCAATTCGTTAAATAAAAGACCTTTTGTACTTTACGACAAAAGCATGAAATTAGCGATTCGCCACGAATGCGCAGCCTTGAAAATCGGCGCGCGCGCGAAATGTGAAAACCCGGCAGCAGAATGAACTGCATGCACACGAGCGAACATCTGATTTTCGCTGGTCACCCGTTTACTCGCGCGGAGTTGTTCGCGCTCCTGTGACTCTCTTCCCCTACCCGCGCGATCGCGCTCTCGCCCAGTCAGCTCTTCGCGATGATTACAGCGCACGCGACATACTGTAATATCAAACGCGCAAATTTTTTTAATACGTGAATCGTACTGCGCTCACTGTCCGTCCGTCTCTCTCTCCAATAAAGCCAATACGTGAATCCAGGCCGTTCATCTTTTTTCTCTTTCTCTTCTTCTCCCTTTGACGATTATGAAGCCTAAGGGTACGAACCGCGCAGGCACCTCCTCGACATCGCACAGCAGCCGATTTTGCATCCGTTCTTGAGCATCGAGACGGCGACTAATCAGCACGTGGGTCAGCGAAGCTTACTCGACCGAAGGCTTTCGTATCTCTCCTTCTCTATCTATCTCTTTCGTTTTTTGCGCGCGCGGTCACAGCTACACGTATACACGCACACGAGGGATCAAATCTGAGCAAACTGTCCCGTCGTTGACTTCATCGGCTCTTCATTGCGAAGACGACGTATGTAGATATGCAGTAACTTATAGCAGTTCAAGTGTTTGCGCATACGTGTCCGTGGAGCAAATTATTGTTGCCGCCGCCGCCACCGCCACTGCCGCCGCTGCTGCCACCGCCGTCGTCGTCGTCGTCGTCGTCGAAACGCTTCGTCGCGTTTGAGGACCCCGCGCGAGTTTTTCGACACAGCGCGCAACACACACAAGCACACGCGCGCGCGAGAGTGCTCACATGCTTGCACGCAAATACACGCATTTACACGCGCGTACGAGAGTAGACGTAAGTGCGTTTAACCTTGAGGGGCAGACGTCGTTAGAGGTGAGGGTGCCTGCATATTTATTTTAACTTCCCTTACGTCCCCTTCTCGACGTCAAAATACTCGCGAGATTCTTGAGCAAGAGACAAGTGTAATCGTCTGCCTCTTTCTTTCTGTTACATTAAAAACACTATCGATATTTCGCGATACACGCTCAGTGCTTTTACGATTCCTTTTCAATTGGTACATCCTCTTTATCTCTTATTCTATCCTCGTCTCTTTCTCCCTATCTTCTCGAGGAATATATTACTCTACTTTGCATCCGACCATATTTATTATTAGAACTGTTAGTGTCCGCGAAGTTTACCAACTTATCGGTCCTCTCTTTTTTTCACTATAAATTTTCTTCCATCCTCGTCTAGCTTGCAAACGCGAGGCGGACTAGAACTTCCTGCCGTTGTTAGGATAGCACGTGAAACATTAGTCAAACAAATCCTTGGAATGATTGTCGCAACGGGTAAACATGAGGGACGTCGATCGCAAGATTCATGATATTTCGTAAAATCGGTCGTGCGAGTGCTTCTTGTCACTGCCTGATTGACGATTTGTGCAAAATTACAGCGCGAGTGTTGTCATCGGTTGTGGAGGCTCGAGACGCGACGGAGTCTGTCTCCAGCAACGAGCTAACCTAAAATGCGAGCAGTCGTCAATGCCGACCTGATCGTGCTCCAGTTCGTCCTTCACGTATTCTGCTGGCAATATGGTAATGTATGTGCCGGAGGTGGTGCCCTCGATGTAAGCTCAAGTTATCAGCAACCCGGGGGTACGCCGGGCGCCTCCTCGTCCCCCAAGGCTGCCACTTTGTCAACCAGTATAAGCGACGGCCTTGCCAGGGCTGTCGCTCATGAAGGTAGAGATCGTAAGCAAACTTTATTATTTACGGATCATTGAAATATTTTAGATTACGTTTATTTGTTACCAAAAGCATTACTATTTTCATATAATACAATATTATATGACTGTGTAGCAACTATTGATATTAGCCTTACTCTGCACCTTATGACCATAATGAGAAAGAAAATGCATTGGTAACAAATGGTCATTGATTTATCTATTGGAAAATGATCTTGCATCTCATCTTATGAGTCATACAGTTTATTGGTCTACTAATTGTTAGGAACTGAATCGTGCAACGATGATCTGGCATGCATTACCATGGCTTCTAATGATAGATTAGGCTTGGAAGCAATTAAATCCCTTCACAGTCAGTTGGATGATGATGCTAATGGAAATATAGATCTGTCTGAATCAGATGATGTAAGAATTAGCTATTTAATTCTTTTTGACTTTAAGTACACCGTTACTTTAGTATTATATATTTTTCACAGTTTCTTCGAGAAGAATTGCAATATGAAGCAGGTTATGAACGAAGACAGCGAGCCTTTCATCACAATGATGATATGCATATTAGCGTTAGAGAGCTTTGGGAAGCTTGGCTTAGATCAGAAGTATATACTTTTTTATTAAATGGTACGCAACCATAAAAAGTTTTATTATTTTAAACAAACATTACAATTATCATAGGTTCACAATTGGACGATAGAACAAACATCGGAATGGCTAACCACAAATGTAGAGCTTCCACAATATGTTAATACTTTTATACAACACAGAGTTACTGGAGCTACACTTCCTAGGTAATGCAGTTTATAAATTCATAATATAATAATTTTACGAAATAATAAACACCTATATAAACAAAAATATTTTTCATTTCCGAGTTTAGATTGGCAGTTAACAACATGCACTATGTTAGTAACGTATTGGGGATCAAAGATCCAATTCATAAACAAAAAATTGCTTTAAAAGCAATGGATGTTGTCCTTTTTGGACCTCCAAAAGGTAATCTTCTTTTTCTGTCTTTAAAGTTAAATAGCTAATTTCTTTAGATTTATTAATTAAACTTTTTTAATATAAATATTTAGATACCGGGCATTGCGTAAAAGACCTCATTTTGATTACATTATTATTTGGAGCATTGATCGGATGTTGGTATGCTTATCACCAGAAAAAGAATTCGCAAAAAGATCTTCATAGAATGATAAAAGATATGGAGAGTCTTCATAAAGCAGAACTGGAATTGAAAAGCTTGCAAAAGGAATTTGAAATTGTAAAAATGGAGCAAGAAAGTGCTACAACGGAAAAACAAAATTTAGAGAAACGTTTGCGAGATGAAAGTATGGGCTTGCATGCATCATCTTCTGACCTTGAAGTTTCTCAATTAAAGTCAGAAATTAAAGTGAGTCATATGTTTATATTATTACCACTAGTGAAATAGTTTTTTAAATGTGGTAAATTTACTTTTTAAAGATGTTGAAATTGGAATTGCAAAGAGCAGAGGGAGAACTTGAAGATCGTTGCTGGTCTCCTCCCGTTGGTCTTCAAAATTGGTTACAATTAACTCACGAAATTGAAAATAAAGCTTACATGAAAAAAAAAATAAGCGCAGAAAAACAACTTCAAAGTGCACGAGAAGCTGTAAGTCTATTTGAGTTGATTGCATAATTTTTTATTCATGCACTAATTTATTAATTCGTAAAATAATTTATTTTAGTGCGAAAAATTAAGGAAAAAAAGATCCAGTTTAGTTGGTGCCTTTGTTTCAACACATGGTAAATCAATTGATGAAGTTGATAAAAGTATTGTAGAAGCTAGAACAGCATTAAATGAAGTAACAGCAGAGCTACAAGAACGTGTACATCGTTGGAAACAAATCGAACTTCTTTGCGGTTTTAATATTATAAATAACAATGGTCTAACTTATTTAGAAAATATGCTTTACAGAGGAGCGCCAAATGGTAGAAGTCTTGGATTTAGGGGTAAGTAAATTAAATTTTATAAATAAAAATTTTTCTAATACGTAAATTAACAATCGAAACGCAATATATTTTTTTTTTAGGACGTCTTAGTAGCCAAGATGATTTGGATGATGATGTTAGCTCATTGTATACACCGTCTATCTCAGGTGTTGCAGGTAAGCAGGAATTGGACAACAATGACCACTCCAATTGACTGATTTTTGCTCGACTTATTTTGTATACCTTCTCTCCATCTTTCTTCTGATGAAGCTACTGCTTTTTTGCACACTGTAATACAGTTTCGATTCATCGCACAATGAAAAATTTATGTCTTGATGATAAAAAGTTTAAGTCTACTATTCTTTTTACAAAGAACATAAAAAAGCAGTGTTAAGTGATTTTTTTACATCATTAATTATACATGTAATTATATTCTATAATACGAAACAGCCATTGATATAACGTGGACATCTTTTTTATTATAAAAATTGCAATTACAAAATATTTATATTTTCGCAAAAGATAAAAGTTATTGAAAAGTGCTTTATATATTTATACATAAAAATCAATCCTTATTTTTTGTAAATAAAATATTTATTGTTTTGTTTACATGATATTTAAATATAGGATAGTACATAATAATATTACAACAGTTTTTAACAACACGCGATTACTTATTAATTTGTAAATATACAAGTACAGTTATAGACTTTACAAATATATGTTTGTCACAGTAATAACTGACATCTATAATTCCAGATAAGTTTATTAAATGAATATATATATATATATATATTATATATATATTTTATTTATATATAAAGTGAAAGCTAAGTATAGTAACTTATATAGTACAAATAATACAAAAGTCACTAGTAAATAAATGTAAAAGACTTTTTAACGTCTTTAAATTTGTGCCTTAGTTTGTGCATTTCCTACATTTTTAAATGAGATTACCTTGTTAAACCAGATCTTTGATATAATCCGTTTTCAATTTTTGAATCTCTTTATTTTTATTAGCAAAGCTACAACTAGGGACAGAGAAATTAATCTGAATTTTAAAGTATTTAACTTACGATAAATCTGTACTTGTTACTTTTTATATAGACATTAGACTTTATAAATACTTGAAAAGCGTAAGTGATTTCATAAATTCCAAATTATTTTCGTTCGTCAAATATTCGCCGTTGACGCTAAATACAAGCAATACTCAAAACGGTCATAAATTAAATTCTTATTAAAAATTTCAACAAATAATCGTACTTACAGCGTACACTATTCTTACGCCAACTCTTACACTTATTTGCTACAAATGGTTCGAGTCGAGTTTAAACGTCTGTTCATTAATCATATGTATATACAAATATAGACTTTGTATAAGTTGCATAAAAAGAAAAAAATATTGAGAATGTACATAAGGCAACGGATTAAAAGCGAATTTTAAGGAATTTTTTGACTGTAGATTGTGATAGAACTTTTTGGGATAAAACTTTACTCGCTAAAAGTGATGCGTGTTATTATAATATTATATATTTTGTATATGATATTGTAAACTGTAATTGTATTACAGGTGAAACATATTTTTAACGTACATATTCATGCATTATATTTATTCATATGTACGTTATACTTTATTGATTATGTATATACAAATATCTATTCTATGATTCATAAATTAATAAATTAATATTTAAACGTACACGAATTGAGAAAAAAATTTAATCTTGTAAATAAAAATTACCTGCTTTGAGTAATTAGTAATTGTAATACATTAACCAAGCTTTTGAGCTCAAATGATTTTACAAGATTTCTTAAGTGAAAATTAAGCAATAGAGCACATTTTTACTCGTCTACAAATAATTTAATAGCTATTTTAACGTTTTATTTAAAATTAATCAGAGAGATCACATTGTAACATCATAATTGTACTCTTATGTACAATCACGTATATATTTCTATTTATGCATTTTCCCTGTGCTTTTTTAACATTTTTAATAACAATTTCTACGTAGGCTTAATACTTACATTTTTTAAATTATTAAGCATCATAGGCGTTTTTTGTCATATATAACATTTTATTACTCGCATGGCTATTTAACTTTCTTTCTGTAGTTAATGTGATATGCGGAAAGTTTGATAAATTTTATTAAATTTTTAGTTAATTATTTTTATTATTTTAGTTTTATATTCCATGAAAATTATGAAAACATTCGTAATTAGTCGAGTACTTATTATTCACTAGTCACATACGAAGTTAACAAGTAGTTTATTTATATTACATATTAGGAAATTGCTAATGTTTACTTTTTTAAGCGTTTAATAAGAAAAGAAAATTAATTTATTATGAATTTCCGTAGAAAACTTCGCGCGACTTCTGAGAACAGTAAAATATTTTATTGCGCCAAAGACAGCAAATAAAATCGGTTTAAACATAAAAGTAACTATAATTGAAAAGTCAATTTTTAATATTACCATTTATCATTTTTTCATTTATTTTTTATTTACTATTTTTAAATATAAAACTCCTAAAAATATAAATATAAATTATTCGAATAATATTTAATATATGTACAAAAATATAAATATATTAATACACTTTTGAATAAATTATTTGTAAAGAACAAACTAAACTTTTCGGAAAATAACAGTTCAATTTGCAAGTAAAAATTGAATTTTTCAATTAATTTTCTAATCTAGTCACGAACTTGGGTTTTTATTTATATGTATTAAAATTACTATTATACACTCTTTATAAAATCGTGCTAAAATTGCTTTTGATTTATGTATCTTTGCTAATATAAATAAATTATGTATTAATTTTAAAATTTTCAGCTGACCGTATTCTAGATTTTTTATCATATAAATTTAGTTTAGAGCAATAAATTAAAATTATTATTAAAAGTAATTAATGTTCAACTTTTTAATTTATCTGTTTCTTATAAATTTTACAAAATCATGTATAATTAAACATGAGATAATTTCATATAACAATAAATAATGCTATTTGATTTTTAATTTATTGACGTTGTTCATTAAACGACTAAATTTAACAATAGTATGAAATATGTGCTATGAATGCTACTATTTTTATAGATAAGGATGGAAATTTATCAGTAAATAATTATATAATTTTTTATTGCTAAGTATAAGTGTTGAATATTCACTTTTACATATTTATTTTATTTAACATTTTTAAAAAACTATTAAAAAGTTATATTATTTGAGAATACAAGAAATACTGTTACGTAAATAATGTTTTCGTAATGCAAGTGAATCGAAGAATTTTGTGCATCATAGAAAATAATTCGTTTAAAGCAAAAATTTTTGTTTAGAAATTAATTTATTTTATTACAAGTAGAATTATTTATTGGACGTAATGATATCTTCCATCAATGAATTTTTCTTCGAAAAGCGTTAATTTTGAAATTATATTTCAAAGTACAAGTCAATTGAAATCTATTGGCCTAGTTATAAAGTACAATACATTGGTACTAATTTATCTATTGATATGGACACTTAGTGATATAAACAATATTGATAATTTATCCTCGTTCATTACTACTTTTATCTGGATCAGTACAATTCAATACAAATTAATGATACATTCTGTATGACAAGATCGGGACTATTTTAAGCCATAAAAAAACTTATTCGACGGAATTTTCAACTACGTAATTATATCATTCTTGATTAAAACTCAATGAATTCAACAATGAATTTATTAACTAATAGTATTGATAATTAAACGACTCTTAAACGAAATCGACAACTTGTTTATGTGGCAAAAATGTTCGTAAACCGTGAAATCTACTAAGGAAACTGTCTTATTTCAAATATTTGTCTTTCCCGAGGGTTATGTTTTATTTATGTGCAAATATTAATGAAATTAGTGACGAGTAGCAAAGACTTTTTCATAAAAAATTAAATTTATTCATATGAATTATTTGCTACGAGTGCATATATTTAAAAAAACTTTTGTCGCATTTGAATCTTTTTTGTGTCATAAAAATGAATATTTACTAAGCGTCAACACGTAGAAAAACAACATATAAATCATTATTAATCGATTCTACTCTTTCTTCTAAATCGTAACTTCTAACGAGTATTTTTCCGGCGCGTATTTGACGATTTTCTCGACAACGAAAATCAATAGCAACGTAAATGTGCATCAAATGATTTTCCAGAAAAACTTTATTAGCGAAAGTTATTTATCTTTGAAACCACCTCTTAATTTTATATGATATTTGTGGACTCGAGGTAACGCTGGATATCGTCTAAAGAAATATTCGAATCTCTATCCTTGGGTTAACTTACCTGTAACGAATTATCAGTTATAAATGCTAAAAAAGGTCATTGTTTACAAAGTTATTTTATAAATATTTGTCCGATCCACGATTTGGTAATTCTTGTCGATATTATGTCTCCTAATTTTATAGGTATTACTAATCACGAAGAATCTAACGAAATTTTTACGAATAAATTTAGTACGTTCTTATAAATAAATTTACATGCTATTCGAAACATCTCTCGAGTAAAAAATTGTAAACGATATTGTTTATCGCGAGAAACTACGAATGATCGAGTTTTTCTTGAAATAACATCGAGAAAAGATTCTTTCTCTCTGGACTGGTGTAAGATTTAAAGTGTAGCTTTTACGGACTATGACTCAAGTCGGTCACGCATTTATTCAACAGCTCGTAACTAAATCACCGAATTAAATCAGTGCTAGACTTGCTTGACTCCGATTCAGTAAATAATTAATGTTTTGTATTCATCGTCGCGTGGTTTTCAGTGATTTGCATTAAAGCTAGGCGATTCGTTTCAGCTCGAAAAGCTTTTTCGACAATCACAATTAAAACACGTGCAGTTGTTAATAAAATGTTTACTATTCTCTTTTCAAATAAATTCAAATTCATCAAAACTAGTTTTTCGTTCGGATCCATTTATTACGTGTATTTTAAATACTTACGTGGTACTTAATGACATTTACCAACCAAGCCAAACAAGAGACGACTGCGACGAGTCGCGAGTAACTATTAAACTCGTGTAAATCTGAAAATGAGAAAAATAGGATAATGAAAAAAGAGAGATTTACGAGGACTAATCGTTTCGAGCAGCGGAAAACTGCAAAAAGTAAAGGGTTGATTATTATCGCTTTTTGTTCGTTTGTTGCTAATACGCCGTATAAGTGGACAACTTGATGTTCGTAGGTGTGCCGGAGAATCTACATTGGAAGGAGTCCTCGATACCTCCGGATTCGTCGAGCAGCGAGACTGGCAAGGAGACGCCGCCGGAGGCCGTCCGCTTCACCTTGGGGGAGGCGCCAGAGGAAATCAGCGGCCCTCCTCCGCCTGTCTTCATGGCGTTGACGACGACGGCGACCGCGACACCGACGGGGACGCCGATACCGGTCCCGGTGGTCTTACCGTCAGCCCCGACGGTGAGCCCGAGGCAGATTCTGGCCTTCGACAGGATTCCCGAGGACCGGGTGCTGAGCGGCAGCATCGTCAGGTCCTTCAGCCAAGACGCGAACATGACGCTCCACGACGAGCGGCACCCCGCGCTCCCCGTCGGCGTCGGCGTCGGCGTCGGCAACGCCACGACAACTACCTCATCATTCCTCGCCAAAACGTCCCACTCCGAGAACTCGCTCGAGGCGGCGGCGGCGGCTGCTGCTGTGAGCACCGAGAGGCTCGGCCGGTTCGGCAGCCTCAAAAAGTCGATGCGCGAGCTCCCGACTGTGATGTCCTTGGACGAGGAGACCCTCTCCACGGACTCCAACTCCACCACCGACAACGACGAGCTGAAGCGCAGGCGCCGAAAGCTGCACTTTCCCGCCTTCCGCAAGAGCAAGAACAAACCCTCGTGATGCTGGATGTCGCTGAAGCGGGAGGCTGAATTACTTAAGCGCTTACTCGCAGACACGCGAACTTGAGTACCCGAGAGAGAGAGAGAGAGAGAGAGAGAGAGAGAGAGCGAGAGAGAGAGAGCGACTGGGGTGGGAGAAGAATGAAGTGTGAAACATTCAAAGGAGGAAGAGGGAGGGAACGGGCGTGTTTGAATTTACGTACACGTGTGAGAGAACGTGGGAAAGAAAATGTGTATGTGTGTTGTGTGTGTGTGTGTGTGTGTGAGAGAGGAGAGAGAGAGAGAGAGAGAGAAATTAAAACAGTGAGAGAGTAGGTAGTTTTATCCAAACAAGAGACTAGTAGATTTAAATATATCGTACGATGCAAAGAAAGGGCTAGTGTGCAATGGTTCGCTGATGCAAGATATACGTAGCGACTTAAATTTACTATTTTATTATGAAATTAAATGCTTACTTTCTTTTATCCACTTTTCTAGTACTAGCGTTTTTTACAAATGTTTTTGATCCGTTTTAAACGATTGATTGAGAGTACTTAAAACGGTGGGATTGGTGGGGAGAAGTTATGCTTTATTAAATAACAGGAGTTATGTATGCATATATATATATATATATATATGCACCCAGGACACAACAAACATGTATACATACGTAAACACAAATACGGACGAAAACGTACACACCCACACACACGATTCTATTTCATACTTTTCCTTGTGTTTCGACTATTTGAATTCTGAAAATTATATGTAAAAAACAGTATAGTTAAGACTGGTGATAAACTATAAATTAAACATAAAAGTTACCGGTTTTATATACATTTTGATATTCAAAGCGTATATCACTGAGAGAATAACATTTTACCGGAGAAAAATGGACAGTCTCTAACTTAAGATCGTCGACGCTTATTGCGACGAAATTTCTGTTTTTGAACTCCATGTTATACAATAATATTAGTGCGAATGACGTATATAGTTGATTTAATAATTTATTCTTTTTTAAATAAAAATTACATACTTGTAAAATGAAATATATTTTTGCGGAGTTTGTTGCACAAGCCAACGAGAACGTTAAAAAATATGTTATTATTAACGTAATCGAGGCACATGCATGACACGTGAATAAGCAATTTGCTCCCAGAAATGGTGTTTACATTAAAGTACGTAATAAGACTCGATAAAGTGCACCGTAAAATTATTCAGAGACTGTATAAATAATTACGATGCAAATTGAAGGATTACTAGAGACTGCTAAAGCGATTACGATGTAAATTGTATTTTTGAAAGGCTTAAATTATGTTCCGAGATGCAATTAATATTATAGTTAACAATTTTGAGAATAGATTTAACAAAAGCATATTTAATCTCGCAAGTTTTCAAGTTACACAAATATTTGCCAAATGGAAGTACGAATATATTATTACGTGATAAAACAAGCTCTATTGTGCATTTTATTATTATGCAATTTTGTTGTATAATTCATATTTGTCAACAACATTATTAATCATTGTTCAACTTTATTTTATTCGTACTATCATTATTATTATTATTATTATTTTTTTTTTTATTTTTACTTAAATTGTTTTATTTACGAATAAGACGAAACACTAATCTATTTCGTTAAATAATCGATGGGCTAGTTGTTTTGCAAAAGTCAATTTTACCTCAATTTTGATGCTTCCGTAATAAATTTTTAAGCTCTCGTATAAAAAAGCGATTATTCTTATGAGATACTAAATTGAAAGCAATAATGCCAATGTTTAATAAGTGATATTACAACTGTATTTCGATTATTCAAATTTTAACGTGCGTACGGAATTATTATTTAAAAGTGAAACTACTGATAATTACCAAGCTTATGATATTAAAACAAATGAATTTTATGTACCACCGGGCTAAAAGTTAGCGAGTGAAAGATTCTTTTTCCTTTAAAATGATTCTTATGCAAATTTGTAGATATATCTATTTAAGTTAGTTTCTATATAGCACGTATTATAATAAGGATATTTTTTGAAATTTATTTATCGATACAATTACAATCATTTTTATTATGCTTTTTCTGAAAAAGAGAAATATTAAATACTAACTTTGAACACCAGTTGATGGATCGATTTTTCACGTGCGAATCATTAATGCGTAATTAACGATAAAATAGGAAAAATTTTAGATCCGTCCATGACTAATAAATAAATAATTAACAATTGGCAACAAAAGTATTTTAATTTAAAATTAATATTAATCTATTTATGAATAATGTGTATGAATGCTTTTAAAGGTGAAATATTATCTATGAAAATGGTGTGTATTGCTGCCGCATTACACTAAACAAGATTCATGGTGTAGTTATCTTATCCGTTATGACTAAATAACTTTCCGTTTCCAAATAATTAAATTCGTTTTTCTGCTTCATTAGCGTAACAATATTCAATATAGTTCACTTATATCTACTTTCAATGAATTTAAGAAGGAAGAAGTAGAGAGAAATAAATTCATAAGTTGTTAATAGATACTTGAATTCATTTGTAAAATGATTCAAATGCTGTTATTATTCATATAGGTAAACGTTATAGTAAATTTGGAAATTTTTCGCTGCAGAATATAATGTTTCGATGCTTCGGTATAATTGTAAATGCATGCCAAAGGACAGATGAATGTTATGTAAGAACTTTGTCGTCACTATCTTTACACATAGCGACGTGTAAATATATTTATTAAGAAGAGAAAAATAAGTTTAAAATTGTCTGGAACAGTTTTTGTCTTAAAGCGTATAATTTCCCGATCTTCGGAATGAGGATTATTATTTGCGGAATAGATAGAAAAAAGTATATGTTATAGGAGCTGAGTAATAACCACTTGAAAATAATTGAGCTACGAGCTCGTGATCATTCAAATTATTGAAAAAGGAGAAAAAATTTATTTCCAAAACTGCTCGATACTTTCCTCGTTTCTTTAGGTATTGTGTTGGATTTTTAAAAGAAATACATTGTATTGTAATTAGATATTTTATTTATAAAAAGAGGAGAGAGTGTTGTTTATATGTAGATGATTATACTCGATAATAACAACAACGTCAATATTTAGGGGCATCCGTACTCATATTTTGAAAATTTCAAAATCTACGCAACGTGTATTAGTAAAAAAGTACAGAAATTATGCGACCAATGCTGTTTTACTTAAAGGAATCACCTAAGACTTTGTTAAAATCTATTCGAAAACTTAAGTGTCGCGTCAAAATTAAAATTATTCCCTTTATACGCACATTACATTAATGTTGATGTAACATCAACCTTAAAATTATTTTAAGCGAGAAGTACCATGTTATTTACGATGTATAGAGAATATTTCAGTACTTATATCGCAGCTGAACATCAACGTTTTTTTTTTTTTAAGTTTAACGAGACTAAAGATAAACGTATTTGCTTAATATTTATGGACTTTGAATGTTGAACAGCATTCAACACTTAATAACGAATATTTCGGGCGCAAAGCCGCTCTTTTAAAAAATCGATTTATTGGTTAATTTAACATAAATTTAGATACGAAAAACTTTTATTTGTTGTCAAATCGTTAAATATCGCAATGCAAAATATTCCTTGTTAAATTGAGAAAAGAGCTTCGCTCGTCGATAACATTGATAATTTTTTAGTAACGCATTGCGTACGAATGCCCCATGTTGGAGGAAACAGAGTTGATGAAATACTATTGACTTGACTATTCCCTTCGTAATTACAGGTATAATTACACTTATTCATATATACTTAATACTATTGATGACATAATTGTCTTCAATATTTTTTATTACTACCGTCGTTGTCATTAATAATATTATATCGCCATTCGTATCTACCGTACGAGTATGTTCATATAATTATTATTATTGTTATTATTATTATTACTACTCTTATTATTATTAGCATCAATTATCGTCTTCCCTTGTAATGTAATTATAAAAATGAAAAAAATTCAACTTTTTCAGAATAAACGAATTTGCACTTTAATATTTTTTTGTATCATTTACCTATTGTAATCATTATAGGCATTATTTTCAGTTAATTTTAGATCATGGCAACAATAGGTGAGAAACTATTTTGCTTGTAATTTTTATTTATTTTACCTGTACTCTTGGTTAAATATTTTCAACAAAGTCAAACACAATTGCATATCTTTATGTGATCTTTTCATAATTACAAACAATTGTGATAATTATGAGAATATTACATTATTTACGACTTATACCGGCCACTTAACTTAATTATTGCAATGACACTGCAAATTACAAGTAAATAAAATAGAATACTTGATATATTTACATGGTATATAATAACAATATTTCAATATGTAATTACTTTTATGAAATTTTTCATGTTAAATTTCACGTGTTTTTTTCGTAAAAAACCTACACTTTTCATGATTCTTCAATATTCTGATAATAATTTCATGATTATACAACTGATTTGTTTACCTTTTTATGTCGTGAACTGAAAATATGTGGAAAAAATATTTAATTTTCGTTGATTTTGTGTAAGATAGGAAACAGATCTTACGCGATAATAAGAAACTAGCGCAGAACGCACGCGCCCGCGCACACACACACACACACACATACACGTGTATATAAATTTTATCAAGCTTTATGATTTTTCACGAAGTAAAGACTAGACTTTAAAAATATTCATTAATTTTATTAAATATAAAATGACTTCAAACATTCAACGATCGTCAACAAAAACATAGTTGATCTACTTGATAAAATAGTGATAATTTACGTTATTATTATCGTGCCTTCAAATATTTTCAAGTACAACTTTAAAAAACATCCTATTATATAGACTTTTCGCAATGTAATTTTTTATAATTTGTATTCCTATAGATAATTTATGGATAGATCATTTTCAATAGTCAACTTCAAAATATTTTTAATTTTTCTCTTGCCCATTATTTCATAGTCAGTTTTACATAAAGCCTCGATAATCCGTTAATATTTCATCATAACCATGTAATAAATTTAAAATTTATTATCGAAACATCGCCATAAGTATAATTACGTTAAGATTTCAACATTGCTTTAAGAGACTTCGATGTCGGGGGAATAACATTCACTACATTTCCATTTGGTTTACGGGCTCCTTCAATATTTCCTTCGCGCAGAAGAAAAGGTAACTAATTAGAGCTTTGCATCAGAAAGTATGGAAAGCAAACAAATTTCATCACTGGTTATGATCGTCCAATCGATAGCTTTTCACGTCTTGGGTTCATAAATTAAAAACGCAGCGATTACTTTTTTAAAAAGACAATACTTCGAACGTGTGATCATTTGGGTGTATTTGTGTCGCATCGCAACGCAACATCCGTAGCGTCGACGAATTCACTCCTCGATCTATTCGTAATTATTGCAACGAAGAATTTGCAAAAACAGCTGCATTGGATGTTCCGAACGCGCCGACGTATTTCTTTTCGATCTCGATTACTGCACATGTCGGCTTATTGCTTAGTCACGCGCACACACACATTTACACACACACACAGAGAGGGTTACATAATTTCGTGTCAATACCGACCGCGAAAATTCCAACTTCCACCGATGCGCCAGAAAAAGCTTTCCCCTGTACTTGCCGCTAACGCACGCTTTCACCAATATGAATTTCTTTCGAGACTAGCGCAGCTGATGCCGATCGTTGTTTTCTTTTTTTGATTGCCTCCGAAACGAAAATTTTCGTTTGTCGTGGACTCGTTCGATAAGGAATGAAATCAAGTTTCCACTGCATTATTTATACTTCCGAATCGCTAATATTAGTTGTCGTAGAATATTCTCGGCTCGAAGCGTGAAATTTTGTTTGTTCTATTTAGCGCAAATCAACGTGAATTCTCACCGATGCGAGTATGAAAGCGACGCTCGGTATTTTTCTTTTTAGCATTCTCTTCTTATCGAAAGACTTGATATTGTAACGGGACTTTGGATTTTCTAAAATACCTTAACTCTTGTGTAAGTATATTCGTTTACAATGCAACCGAATCTATCCGCTGGCTCGGTGCTCTACTTTTTGGCACTGGTTCATTCACGTTTTTCAAGAGTGCAAATATGCTGGAGACGATATCGGCCCTGTACTCGAAGGAGTGCCAGGCGCTTCGAGATTTATTGCACTTAATTTTCGTATGCATTTTCATCATTTCGCCAAATACAAATGTACCTTGTAAATACTATGATGCTTGGCAATTATAATCGTGTGATCGAAAAGTTGATCACTCCTTTTCTACTTTCGAAATTCCGACTTCCTTTTTTTATAATTTCAGGTGATTTATTTTTTTACATAATAATAACTTTTTACTTTTTTCATCCGCGTAAAATAACTGGCTCGTGAATTACTGCAATGTGTGTGTGTATATATATATATATATATATATATCGCAATAAATATCATCTGCTAATCTATTGCAATTATATCACACAAAGTGCACAAGTTTTTGTCTGTGCACACGGTATATAAATATATATATATATACGCGCGCGCACCCATACACAAATGAAAGGATCAGCAGTTGCAAGGGAGAAACAAAAAAGTTAGAGAGCACTCGATAGACTATTATTTGGTCATAGAGTAGATTTTCACGTGAAATATGCCTTTTTTTTTTATTTGTTCACGTTTTTTTTTATTAAAAGTATCCTAGCCAAGATGAAAACCTGTAAATTGATACTTATTTTTACGTGGTCACGACAAGCTGTGGCAATATTTTTATTTGCAGGCAGTGCTTTTTTTATTACGCAGTCGTAAAAAAGTGTCTTTATGAGACTTTTTGAATGTGTACGTTCGAACCTTTAGTGTTTCATAAATTTCCTGTTCACTTTGCACTCTCCAGTCAATTAAAATTTATCTTTAAAAAGTTACGTAAAAGTAGTTGCCTTTTTTCCAAACAATTGTATTATCAGGTTCTGGAATGCTACTATACACGTTGTACTTGCTCACTGAACTCACTCTTCCAAAGATTCTAACCAGTTTTTTCAGTCTTATAATTCAAAAAATACTAAATCTCTCTTGTTTTACAGACGTTTAAAACAAGAACTTTCTTACCAAAGAAGTAAGTTTAATTAATCAGTACGAATATTCGCAATTAAAAGTTCGTTATATATGTGCACTTATATACAAATTAATCTTTACATTTTAAAACAGCTTGTCTCCAACACAAGCGTCGGCCAACAATAGATACAATTTTATTATTCAATTTCAATAATTCCGTAATAACAAATAATTTGTCTATACACTGGAAATAATTTATTTCACCGAATATTTTCAGAATTATTTCTTAATCAACCCGAACTATAAATAATAACAAATTTAATAATGCACCAGATGTTTTATTTGTTTGATTTTTTATTTTTGTTTTCCACTCTTGAAAATATTATGTATTATTGAGTTAGTCGAGAAGATGCAAGTGAGCGTTTTTCGGGACTGATAGTAATTATTTTGTTATCGGGTGAAGTAAAAAATTTAAATGTGGTTTAATGCTGTGTAAAATAGGAATCTTCTGGTTGTTTCAACAATGGCTGCATGTAAATGTGATTCTTGACTTAGAATCTCACAGGAAACCTTTCCATCTTTGGTAATCACTTTTGTAGTAAAATTATTGAAGTTTCATTTCGTACGTGAAGTTTTTTTAACAACTGAAAAGCAAATTTATTTTAGTTTTAAATTATCAAGCGTAATATTCATTAAAAAGATTTTAATACCTATTCATTGTGACTGCGTGTAATCGACAGTTCATGCACGAGGAAATCATGTCGATTAAGAGAACTGGACTCTTAGATATTTTTGCAATTCCTAAAGAAACGCAGCTTTAAAATTTATATTTTACGAGGTCCCTCTTATTTGTAAAGCATTTTATATCAATAATTTGCAATTATCTCTGTCATGCCTATTTTTTTTATATTACTAATGCCGTTCCACGAATTATAAAAATAATGCAAGTCTTCCTCTAAAAGTTATTAATCTTTTAAAATAAAATATTTAATTAATTTGCAAACGAATTTCAGCTAAATTAAATATGGTTTGCATTTTCAGTAACGGTCTCTTCCAGCATGAAAATTACTCATGAATAAATTGTAAATAACAACCAATTAGTTTTTATTATTCTTTTTGAAAATATTCTGTACTTATGTGTAACTTCAATCGATAATTAAAATCGAATTATACGTGTACACGCATGTGTATAAACAAATTTTTAAAAGTTATGTAAAAATCAGATTAGAAAGTATAGAATTGACTGAATTTGTTACAATTTAATACTAGTTATTCAAATCATTATCAAAATTATTTGCTACTCGAGTTTTTCTAAAATCAAATGGCGCTTTTACGAAAAATTATTATAATTGCATGTTTTAAATAAATACCAAGGATAAATATGATTTCAATATTTGTACATGTAAAATGGAGAATTTCAACAAGGCCATCATAATTCGTTTTAAAAAAACTGTCGTATTTTCAAATATTTTTTCATAAAACTTCTCGACAATAGCATATTTACATTTAGATGTATAGCCCTTGCATAATATATCTTGAACATTAGCTGCAGTTTCCTCATCAATTACACTGCAGCGCGTAGAACAATTTTTTTCCTCGTCCGTGAGTCTTCTTTTCAAACCATTTAAATTTCGTACTTTCATCTTTCTTTTGACGTATAATCGAACGACAGGTCTCAGTGTCATTTAAAATTTTATTAAACCAGATAATTACACTTCGAAGCTACTGTATAAACTGAATTTTTAGATATTTTTAGTCGAGGCCCTTGATTCGCGTGCAATTATTTCCAGTTTGAAAAATTAATGACCAAAATTCCTACATTTTAGCATTAATTTACACGTCGAATTTAACGACATCATTTGACATTTATTAGATAATTAGCTTTTGAATAATCTATCATTGATTGAAAATTTAATAATATGAAGCTAAATTACGATATACGTTTGATAATAAATATTATAACGTGCAAATGTAAATATAAATTTATACCATATTTTAAGATCTATAACATTTATTGAATAATCTAATCTTTTTGATGTAAAAAGTAATTCAATTCAACAGAGGTTAGCTTCGGCTGATGATTTGATAAATACATAATATTAATTAAATAAATAGCATTATTGCCTCTTATACTGCATAGTTCCAAGATAGTGAGCCAAGAATTTGAATTCTGAATACCAGCGCGAAAGATTAAAAATCGATTTTAATATCAATGATTCAATTATCGTTGATACATTACTGCCTGTCAAATATATCTATCCGTTAAATCGATTGACGATAAAATCTGAGATTTCTCTTATTTTCACGGATAGGCCCGATGCAAGGTTATGTTAGATCGTACGTTGATAAGACATTAAGTGGATAAGATTTGGTTGGCCGAACTTGAAAAAACACATTCTTAGTTCGAGTAACTACGTAATTGCGTGTTCAAATGGAGAAAATGATTGTGTCGGTCGATCCACATCGAGCAAATTACGTTTAGCGCTCAAAACGAGTACCTAAGAGTCCTTATGCGCAGCTGACTGGACCGCATCCCCTTCCTGGTCTTCCTCCGCCACCTCCTCCTCCTTTTCCTCGGCGAGGGTGGCGCTCTCCTCTTCGCACTGCTCGCTCATCTCCGCGGCAGAGGGTATGGTGGCGAGGAGTCGCACGGCGAGTCGTCCCGGGGAGCCCGGCGAGTCCGGCTCTTGGAAGGCGAGTTGCCGCGTCAACCGGGGCTTCTGGCGGCTCGAGCGCAGACTCGCGTCCAGGGAGGCACTCGAGCGCGACATCCGCCAGGTGCTCGTGCTCGCCGTTGTGCCCGAGCCGGAGGAGTCGTTGCGCGAGGAGCTGAGATTCGAGTCCTGCGAGGGCTTGCGCGTCATCAGCCACGAGGTGGTCCTCCGCTTGGGGTCCAGCAGCCTACGACCATCATGATTCGCCCCGTGAGAACATTTCGAGGGGAAGGGGCGCCGATTTTATGCAACCGACGCTCGGGGGTGCACCTTTTAATTGGAATTTTTATTCCACTCGAGGGCAAAACACGCGCGCAGTTTCGGCATTCGGTAAAGGCGGCGAAGGCGAGTGAAGGTTCCTTGATTGAACGCATATTAATTTACTCCCAAAATTCTCATAATGTCAGCGTTAAATTTTAATTAAACATTGCAGGGCGTATTATCGACTGATAATAATAATTTTATGCCTACATTGTCTACGTTATCTCGACATTATTTTCGGCGCTGATACGAATAGAAAATAATCAGTATTTCTATCTTCATTCTTAGTTTTCCGCATTCCAAATCGACACCGATCGAAAGATTCCAGTTGTTTCCGTTTCATTCCTCAACCTACGTCATTATACAGTTTATTACAAAACTTATATTCGCGAAATAAATTTTATATCGAATTTAATTCAAGGAGACTTTCTCCGACAAAAGGATACGAAATAACGATTAAAAAGCACCGTTCGTTAATTTATTAATAATTTCAGTTGTGTGTCAAAAGCAATTATTGTAATTAAAGACAAATCGGATAAAATCGACAACTTTCACGTCGTGCATAAATATCCGAGCAAGTGTGCACCGTTTTAAATAGCTGTTTACGAAATTATAGCACTTCTCAACTAGTTGCATTTATTATATCGGATAATTGACTTGTAAAATGCAACCTAAAACGACAAAAATATTGACCTATCAAAATAAATTTTCAATAAGTAGGTTAATACAATTTTAAGATTATTAATCTTCTTTTTTCCGATAAATAATAGCATTTTTCGTTAAGGAATCGATACTTGGACGTCGAACATAAATTATTGTAAAATAACTTTACAGCGTCTTTTCTTTCGGAATAGTTGAAAACAAAATTTAATTACGAGGGAGAAAGAGAGACAAATGTTGCGCTTAATAGATTCCCATTCGTTTTATTTTATTTTTTATCCTTGTTTGTCTCTCGTTTATCGGAATTAAAATTTTCAAAAAAGGCGATCTTTGAAAGTCTTGCCGGGTAAGATTAAAACGCTGGACTAAAGCTAAAGAAAAATAAACGTACAACAAATTCTTATGAAAAATGGCTATTAGCTGATTTAAGCGAACACACAATTCTTTCGGTCTACTTGCTCCCTTTATCTGCACTAATGAAAACGACTGCGATTCAGTGCATTTCCACTAAATCACAGTTACAAGCGTAACAGCGAAGACGTAGCGGACGGAACGGACGTAACGGAAATTCGTAGATTCGCAGTTGCGATAAAATAAGGTTGACCGAGTATATAAATTACCTCAGGGGGATACCGCAGGGATGATTCTGTCTCCACGAGTCCGATCTAGAAGACGAGTAATTTTCGCTGGATGACATGGAGGACGCCCTCTTGTGCTGTTTCTGCTGGATTTCTGCGGTTATCTGATAGGTGTAGGGGTCGTTGACGACGTTCCTGCGCTGTCGCTGACTCTTCGAACAGGGCCAGCTGATGTTCGTCTGCCACCAGCGGACCGTCGACCTCGAGGTCGCCGACTGACCTCTGTCCAGGATCACCCTTGCGCTTTTGCTGTACGGACAGTTGGCCTGTGAAGGGAGTTTGCTGTTGTACAGAAGATCGACAGTCGCGAAGGTTGGAGTTTAGAATTACGCGTTTCACCCGAAAATTGTTCTCGACAGAAGTGTTTAGAAGAAAACTGAGACAATGAAAAGAGTAGCTGTTAAAAATCAATCAAGGAGCTACACTTTCCAACTGTACAGTTGCACTAGATTTATTAAAAATGATAGAGACTTGGTGAAGTACTTATTTTGAAAATGCCCGTAAATTTTGCAAATTGTAAATCAAACAGTATTATCGGTCTCCTGTATACGTTTGTTTGATCTCGTGCAATTTGACAAACAGAGGATAAAATTGAGGGAGTGCGTACCTGGTGGTTATTGAATTCTCGAGAGGCCGACCTGTCGATGAGACTGTTGGTGTTGGCCGGGGTCAGCCTGTTGCTGAAGTTGGAGCTGTGCCTGCACCTGCCAATGCCCCTCGTCACCCTCGACTCCTCGATAGCCTTGCAGATGAGCACGCAATCCTTCTTGAACTGCTTAGTGAGGATGGCGTAGAGGAAGGGGTTGCAGCACGAGTTCAGGGGCAGCACGAAGACGGCGAAGACCTTGGCCTGCTCGAGGGTGACGAGCTGGAGACCGAAAGTCGCGGTGAGGGAGAAAAAGGCGATCGGAGACCAGCAGAGGAAGTCCGTAAATACGAGGAGAGCCATGCGCTTGGCGATCCTCGAGTCGTTCGAGTTCCAGGCCTGGGAGCCCCTGATCGCGCAGTACATCTTCAGGTAGCAGCCCATCAGAATGAAGAAGGCCACCCCGTTTATGAGCATAAGGAAAACAACGTACGTCAGCGAGATGGGGCTCGTGGTCTCGAACGGTAGGCAAATGGCGAACTTCCGGTAGTCCGAGACCCCGAGGAGGGGCATCGTCGCCATGCCCAGGGCGAACAGCCAACCCACCGTCATGATGTAGCCCGCGTGCTTCAGTGACAGGCGCTTGTTGAGATGCATCGCGTGCGTTATCGCGTAGTTGCGTTCCAGGGTTATGACCGAGAGGGTGTAGACGCTTAGCTCGGAGCTCAAGACTCCGAGGAAGCCTGCCAGTTGGCATCCCACCGACATTTGCCACGGTATCGCGTACTTTCGAAACTCCCCGAGGGTTGATGCGTCGACCACCGCCAGCAGTCCTGAAAACAACCCCCCGGTGCACTTTTATTTTAATAATGCTAATAAATACGAGTTGACTGGCCTTCTCGAAGAAAACCTAACCACCATTGCACTTTTAATGATTTTATGTTTATTCAACGAATGCGTTTCGATGGTAATGGCGGAAACACGTTTATCAGTACTCGAGAGCAAAGACTTTATTAAATGGTTGAGACGAACGCGTGGAGTGATTAATGCTCTCAGCTTTATCTTATACAACAGTCTCCGACTTGTTATTCACTTGCGAATAATGTCGTATCGTAAATAAGTGAATGCGTGCAGTTTTTGGTTTGCGCAGATGACACTTTTTCACGAAACAATTCAAACGTGCAATTGCGGTTTCGGCCACTCGTTAGGCGAATTAATAATGCGTTTAGCTACCCAAGTAGAGGCCCATGAAAAAATCGGCTGCTGCGAGATTGCAAACTAGAAATCTCGGAACGTCCATTTTGCTTCTGGAGAATATGAGGACGAATACGACGGTACCGTTGCCGAGCATAGCCAATAAGAAAACTATCCAAACCCCACATCGCAGCGTCCACCAGTCGAAGAGATCCTGGCAAGGTAAAAAGGGACCTGAAAACAAGTTTATTCGATCGAGATAAAAAAGAGCGATGGGAGACACCGGGGCTGCGAAAAGTGCATGCGAATCCTTTTTTTCAAATCATTTCTCGTAGCTGTACTTATGCTTTTACGGTAGCAAAATAAACGTATTCCTTAGTAATATTCGAAAAATACGATATATTTTATTGCCGCGAGCGATACCGGGAAATACACAAAGCTCGATACACGTTAAAATGAAGCTGCTTATTTCTTACGTAACGTAACTTCGCGTCGATCCTATTTTACGTATTCCTTGCGATTGAAACAATTAATTTCCTGAAAGCATAACCTATTATTCGCTTCTTTCGAAGGAGCATTTTTTACAAGAGGCAACAATCGATTCGTTGTTAAAAGCTGCTGTAGAAGGCTACTAATAAAACAGACGTACCGGGTTGAGGCAAACAGTGGATTGGCTGTGACGTATGTTGTCCGGGCGTAGTCGTGCGTCCATCTTGATCTTCGAAATACTCCTCGATGTAAGCGGGAAGGTTCCCGGGGTACGTGAAATCTGAACCGAAGTTGTCCCAAAGCTCGTTTATTTTCGATCCAAATTTGTCGCTCAAATTATCTAAAATGCATTATATCACATATTTTAAACAAAGTAACTCGTCCCTCGAGGCGTAGTGCGCGTTAAACCTAATTACTATATGGAAAAAAGCGCTGAGATCATTATTATCGGTAGATGCAATTTTTGCATTGCCTCACCATGTACGTTAAATTCGAACGGAATCCACAAAATCGATTAGCCTCTCAGTTATTTTGACATATAGATACGGCTATACGTGGAAAACCATCCGTAAAACAAAATTATTCAACTTTTTCGCCGAGAAAGACGTAATTGATCTGAACCTTTACGTAAGATAAAAGAAAAAATATTTATAAGGGAGGGGTAGCAGCTCTAACAGGACATACTTGAAACTTATTAGACTTTCGGAAACGAAGTAGTTTAAAGCTCTTCGGAGAAAAGTTGATATTTATCGCATTATGCAAAATAATTGTAATCGCTCCAATTCGGATATTAAAAATGTGCGTATTAACGAAACGTGAAAGTTATTTTATGACCCGAAATAATTAATGCACGTATTTACCGTATCGTATATCTTGCAGATGCAAATGCTAGATAATCTGCATGTGAAATGTACTGTTTAATTAATGTTACTATCTCGTATTGGTAACTTGGCAATTTTCCATTCTATTCACAATCATCTGGATGCATATTAATTTTATCACCAGTACGGGACAATAAGCATTACTGAGACGTTATAGATTCCAAGTTTTTGGAACATTAAAAAGTTACTAATCGAGACCATAACTGTCCAAAAGTAATTTCAAATATTTCAAGAATTTATTAGCAGCTCTTAAATCGTGTTTTTAAATATGCATACGTTTAATTCATTTTGTAATTCTTGTAAAAATACCTTCAGAATTACTTTTGCGCTTTAATGTGAGATGCAAAAACTAGAAGAAAAAATTTTGATTTATCGGGATTAGCACGTAAACTGAATTTATTAAAGAACACGCCAAAGCAAAAACTTGAGTTTGATCTATTATTTTACAAGCGCTCTCTAGTGATTTTAATTGAATTCGAGCATCATTTTAACAATCACCGTTGTAAATTTTAGTGTCTTAGCTTCAAAAATAAGAAATACAGAAAATTTGTAGATGTATAGATTAAAATAGCGAATACTTTAAAGAAATAATTAATATTTTGATAACGAACTTCATGACCACTTTTTTAATTTAAACTATTTCAATAAATGAAAGTTGCTCGCATCTAATAAAGAAAATAACTTGGTTTTTATAAATTGTCTTAGAACGAGTTAAATTTATTCAAAAGATATTTTAATTTGAGCGAAATTAAAAAAGAACCGTCGATCTTCAATGTACGTTGCCTTTATTACAAAAAAATCGATTAAAGGAGCTTAAGCTGAATGAATTTATAGTACGTACAGAATTTTATTCCTCGAGTGAAAATTTTATTAAACTCACAATATCATTTAGAGTATAAAAAGACTTTAATTTACGAACGACGGTTATGGCTATAAGGCTATGTATATAGACTGAAGTAGATGATGGACGAGTGTAGCAAGACATCAATCATCCAAGAACTTTGATCGATTTCTTTCAATGCTGGCAGCTGCTACAACTTTTAACTTATCTGCTAAATTAACAGTGCTTTCGGAGGGGGGAGTGAGAGAGAGAGAGAGGCAGATTAAGAATATAAGAACAAGTTTCGCAGGTTCTATTGAAAACCCAAATCCGTTCTGCATTGCAAGCAGGTTGACCAACAGCAGGGCAATTGTGAACGTAAAATTTATATTCGATCGATGAAAATAAGCCGTTTGTCAGCTGCTCAGCTACGCGATCGCGAGCGCGAGTTTTCGAAAGCACATGCCGATGTCGGCCATTACCAGGATTGAGAAAGGGCAACCGAGGGTCAGAAGTGCGCGGCACTTCTCTCGGCTCTACGTATAAGCTTAATCAGGATGCTGGTCGCGAGACTCACGCAATTGAGGCCAGATGTCGGTCGAGCTCGAGTTCCACAGGCTCATGTCGAAGTCGTTGTCGGTAGGAAAGAGCACCGACTCCTGAATCGGCTGCTGCTGGCGATGCCTCGCTTCCGCCCCCTCCCCGTGCTCGAGGCTCACGAACGAGCAGCAGTGATAAGCGTATGACAACACCATCGTCTTGACGTGGGGGAACTGCTCGGGCCCTGGGAACTCCCGCAGAGCTGGATTGTTGAACGTTTTCAAGTGCAGCAGTCCCGACAAACCTTTGATCGGCAGGGTTGGGAAGACATTGTTCCCCAGGTTCCTGGGATAAATCGATCGCATCAGCGCAACTCGTCTGCGAACGCGACTCCGAGCTACTGGCGAATCGCTATGGCAATATCTTACGTCGATTCGAAGCTTTTTAATTGGCGAACAATTCAAATAACAAACTCGACTGCAATTCCAGTTTATCTTTATTTTTCCAAAAGTACCCTAACATTTCTACGAATAGATGGCATTGTAAAAAATTAGGCTAACAATTAATTTTGATCAAGAACGGTACAAGAGTGGAACTCTGCAGAACGTGCAAATAATATTCAAATCGAGTAAAACGTAAAGGAGAAAGTAGTTTCAGTTTACTTTGTACGCGAACTATTGCCGGAGGGAGAAACGAACGAGGTATAAATTTATTTTGGAATTCTATTCAATACTCACAAGTCTTCCAGCTGCTTGATCTGGTTGAAAGCCTCGGGATGTACGAACTTTATGAGATTATTCTCTAAATCTCTGCAAACATTTATATTATACGTTTTGTTTCAATACCAGAGGAGTGGGGAATGCGCCAGGCGCATCCAATAAAACAGACGTCTTTATTGCTTTGCAATTTAAATATTTTGCAACGTTGATTTCGAATTTAATTGGAAAGAAATGTTCGACAATGTTATGACAAATACTGACGAATGTACTTAGGTTACGCTTCGATAAATTAAAGCTAAAAAGTCCATAGTCGGGACGCAGGCAGAAGCATTACAAAAAAGAAAAAAAGAAATTTTAAGTTATTTCTGGTAAAGCTAACTTGCAGAATACAATTTTTGTAGAACAGTTTTTCAAAATTTTACAATTCTTTTCTTAAATATTTACTTTACACAAGCAGCTGATGAGAATCTTATTAAAAAGCTAGACGAATTTAGTTTTTATGCAAAATTAGTTGTGCGTCTGGCTGGCTATCTGTGAGCAAACGTCACACTTTCTTGTAATTTGTGCCCTTTTCGTTCTTTCCTTTCACGTTTGTTATTATTTGGCTACAGTGTGCGAGCGTTTGAAGGCCAGAGTCTGTAGACCTATAAATAATTCATAATACGAAGCTCGTAAATATAGGACGTAAAAGGATTATTTTATGCTTTTCTTAAAATCTATGAAAGGGACTATGGACTATATAGTTGCCGTGCGCTACTCCAAGTACGTTGTGCTTCGCTAATTTCGCAGTATCAATATTTACCAAACACTTCGAGCAATATGCGATGCAAAATATTTAACTGCACGAGCAAAACTGTGCGCAAATTTTCAGTCTCTCGTGAAAAATGAACTTTTCGCCCAACGTTTATGAACTTTGATTTTCATAACCACATTATAATTAAAATTAACAGGCAGTAAGCGAAGAAAGTGAAGGAATAACTCACAAGACTTGCAGGCGCGTTAAGCCGATAAATGCATCTTCTGGAATTGTTTTTATGTTATTGTTCGACATGAGCAAATCATGTAGAGCAGCAGAGTTCTGAAAGGGTCGTCCCGACAGCGAGGTTATCATGTTGCTTGCTAAATCTCTGATCAAACAAATAGTTCACTTGTAAAATTGATAAATACTTAACGCAGATACGCGAAAAAATTCAGCACGCAAATTAGAATGAGCCGTTCTAACGCAAAATAAATAAGAAGACGTTCTCACATACGTACAAAACCCGAAGATTGAGGCAGTCTTTCAGATTCGGTATGGCGGTTAGATAATTGGATTTAAGATCTCTGAAACAAATAAATAGCAACTTATTTCACAACACGAATGGCTGCGAATGATGATTTGCAAATTAAACTACGCGGGACGAAATAATATGCTCTCGGGTACAATCTCTCGATAATTAATATTTATAAAATCCGCGCTTCTCGTCTGCTCAATTCATCGCTGTTGAATAAATATTATTATTTGCATCAAAGCTTTTAGAATTATTCCATCTGTTCTAAAGCGTCGAGCAAATTTTCTTCTCATTTCTTTATGAATAATTCATTTTTAAATTGTTCAATGTAAAAAGTAATTGGTATACAAGGTTATTCGCCAACTTTTTCCCACGATCCTCGAAAGCTTGAATACTATTTTAACCAAAGCGCATTTGGTTGAAACTGTGTAGTACCAAAAGAATTACCTTAATCAAAAGATTTGTTAAAGGTCTTTTTACGACATTTGATATTATATTCATGAAACTCGACCTAAAGTTTTTCAGTATTTTCAATTTAATGTCTTCATACTTTAATCGCGATGCGTGCGTATACTGCACTTGCATAACGCCATCGTGTTGCATCAGATGCGTCGATAACTGAGTCGTTATATATTTTATTTTTAAAATACTTATAAGCTAAAAAAGCAGTTTTTTTTTTGTTAAAGTAGATCAATAATAAACTGCTCGATCTTTTGTTTATTAAATCTATTTCATAACAGTTTCGTACCAGTTTTATAGGAAACTAATATTTTTAAATTTCAAACTTTGTGAAATTTGAAATAATGTGTTTTTCTAGAATCTTGATTTATTTCTTTTCAACGAAAACTCGGAATTGTGAATTATTTTTGCAATATTATTCACCTACCGTAAAAATATGATATTTCGATTTCAATTTTCGCGATAATTGAGAATTAAAATTTTTTTCATTTAATTTTGCATTTCATTTTTACAAACAACTTAAAACTTTCTCGCGTTCACTGCAGCTTGTTACTAATTATCCGCAGTACCTCTTACTTTGACCACAATACCAACAATATATCCAACATTGTTAAATATAACGGTCAAGTGTGTACATTTGAATTCACTGTCGGATGTTTATTTTCTGGCAAATTTACCGATTTTTATCTAAGTATATTTTTAAAAGAGTTAGACGACCTGTTGAAGTGCCGCAACACCAAAAAATAAAACATCCTTGTTCATATTGATCGTGGCTTTCGTGTGCATTGCATTAATATAGAGTAATTCGCGTGGCGATATTTTACTAAAAGCGATTAACGAGAGCTGAAAACTGTTTTCGAGAAAACGCTTATTTTTTTCAATTTATCGCTGATTTTCCGCAAACCATTTGCATATATTTAATTTAATATTTTAACACTGCGAACGTCTTACGAAATATTTCTATTTTTCTGATCGCGCGAATTTTTCGGTTTTACGGCGGCAGCCTCATATTTGTCGCAGGACAGCGCTTTAGCAAATGTATTAAAGCCCCGTCCGCAAATCTGCGAAAATCGAGAAAAAACTTGTTCGCGTTTCAAATAATTAATACTCGAACGCGATTTGTTGTCGGGAAATTTACCGAGATTTCGACGACGCAGGTCACGTTGATACAATATTGTTTAAAATTGCCGATTAAGTCAAAGCCGTTTAGGGCAGTTATAGGATGCGACGTCCAGCTTCACGGGCCTTCACCGCCTCTCTACGGATTTTCTAAAATGTGCCGAGTTCACGAGGTCGAGAACAACGCTTACTTACAGACTTTTCAGTTTGGGCGAGTGCTTGCAAAGCTCGTCGGGGACGTGGCCGATGCGTGCCCGGTCCAGTCGCAGCATCTCCAGGGATCGGCAGCCGTTTAAGCTCGGGAACCTGCTTAGCTCCTTTACGTTCGACAGGATTCTACAGAGACGCAGAATAATTCACAAGACTTTGGGGAGAGAGAGAGAGAGAGAGAGAGAGAGTCGTGCGCTCAATAGAGTTTTAGAATTTTTTGTCGAGCGGACAATCAAAGGGCATTTATCGCGAGAAGTAAAACTAATCTTTAACAATTTGAAATGCTGATGCAGACAATCCGACGTTTACACTGAAGCATTTTAATTTTATTACGTAGAATGCTCGGAAAAAATATGAAGTTATTCGTCGTACCAGTTTTTTCAAGTCAAGCAACAATAAAATACGTGAAACGTAACCTTAGAAATTACAGGCTTGAGCGCTTCAAAATTTAATGTGAAAAGTTTTTTATAGCATTTTATTTTAAACACTTTATGGCTCGTTTAAATTTTATCAGAATACGTTGCATAAACTATGCAGTTATCTGAAATTCATATTGCGATTACAATACAATGATTTTATAGGTTTCTGTTAATAAAGCAAAGAAAACGTATTTAAATCGTCGCATCGAATAAAGTTACAAAAAACTGCACAAATGTAGTATCACTGCGTATACTTTGCATTGGATTATTGAAATTTGCTGCGAGGGCGGGGGAGGGTGAGGGGCGCACGTCTCCCGAGTATTGATTTGCAAGCCGTTGCCTGCGTTAAAAATAATTCGTGTAATTTTTAATTTTCGGCACAAGACTCGATGTAAATCGATAACTTATAACTTACAGTTTCCGCAATCGCGGTAGATGCTGAAAGGCAAGTTCGTGCACCTCCTTTATCGGATTTCCACGTAAGTCTACCGAGAGTAGATTTTTTGCACCTTTAAAGCTGTCAGGCTCGAGAATCCGGATTCTATTATTTGAAAGCGATCTGAAAATTTATTTTTATTCGCATTAATTTTACGTACAAATGAATTATTAATTTAAAGAAAAAATGAAATTCAAGTGATCGAGGCTAAAAATTTATAAGTGTTATAAAATATGTCGATTATTCGGAAAGGTAATATCTCGCTATTATTTGTAGCTCGTTTCGAGATTCACGAAATCATGGAAATTATAGTCGTTGTATAAATACTTTTTGCTTCGATAGGTGAGCAATGATTTTATTTTAGCTTATTGTTATCATTGTCATTGCCGCATGTGTAGTGTGATACTAAACATATGATATATACTGTAAATTACGAATTTTAATGACCGTTTTTAAAAAGAACATTGCAATATTTAAAAAATATTGTTTAATTTATTGAAAGAAGGAGAAACTATATAGACGCGTAATTTTGTAAATGTATATTTTGAAAGGTATTCAAAGAATCTTATACAGTGCAGCCTCGAAAAAAAGCTTCTGAAGACTACCCAATTTTTGTAAGGAAATTTATAAAACTCTCTTCATAATTTGCAAATTCTTGATTTTCTCGAAACAAATTTCATGTTTTGTTAGTTATTACGATGCAAAATACTAAAACGTGTTATTCGTTTAAATATTAAGTTTTTCAATGTTTAGAATAAATTGAATATATAAAAAATAAATAAAATATATTAAGTTATTAAAATACTCTTTACATTATAAAATTAATATTACTCGAAATATTAAAAACTTTTGTAATGAATAGAATTGAAAAATCTATTACAATATTTAAAAAAATGTTTTAAAAGTAAACATATTAAGAAATTTCATTGTATCAGAAAATGTAATTAAAAAATGTTCTGATAAAACCATTTTAAAAAATATAAAAATCTTTTTTCCAACTTTTTTCCAGGATCTTTTTCGAGTGTAAAATATAATATCTTAATGTTTCTAGATTAATTGGCAATGGTAAGAAATTAATAAAATAAAAACGTTCTATTCAATTTTAAAGACAGAATCTTTCACAATATTCTTTTTAAAAAATAGTCAAATGAAAAATAATACTCGTATTAATGAAAATAATGACTTCTGCACGATAAATTCTCAATCTTTTTAATAATTTTTTACATAATAAATTACCTTTTTTAAATGGAACTATTACACCATTATTTCAATTATTTTATGCTAAATATAATATGCGTAAAAATGTAAATTTTTTGTTAATTACGATTATTGTTAAATAAGCAAAAAGATTATTATCTTTATAAATTAACAATTTCATACTCGATAAACTGTTTACTTTACGTAAGTTGATATTTTTTTTATTTCTTAAATGTATACAATAGGTAATATTTAGTTTGAACAAAAATACGAAATAAGGAATTTCACTGAATATATTTGTTTATTACATCATAAAAAACAATAGCTTTATATCTTTTAAAAATTTATAATTATTTAAATTTTTCAAATCCGAATATGATACCATAAAAAAGAAACTTGAAAATGGATATAAATTTGTCAAAACTGTATTATTATTTTAAATGAAAATTACATTATTATTTAAAATTATGAGAAATTTAAAATGTTTAAATTAAACATAAAAGTATTTAAAATTTCATCAAAAACTAAATAATTTAAACATAAGAAAATGAAGCGTAAGATAATATAAATAACATAAACTATAAAAAACTATCGAATGGATGTAATGATATAATATTGCAAAAATGAAACTTTTAAGCAATTAAAATATAAATAACCTAACTAATGTAACTTTTGTATAAAAAAAGTTTAATATTTTTGTTTCTTAATTTCATAAATTCAAATCATAACTGTATTACATTCTTACTAAAAATATAAATTCAATACTTTACTACGAGAAGGACTTGAAAGTAGGTAATATTCGGCGTCTCATTTGACAGAATAATGTATTATCTATCGGAAAAATAATTGTTTTAACGCATAAGGGAATTTTCGAATTATTCAATTAATATTCTTAGTATCGCTAATTTAACTCCGAGTAAACTTTGTACTAAAAATATAGAAAACCAAGTTGTAAATTTAGACTACACTTCTGCACAAATCAGGCAGAAGATAAGATTTAACTTATCTCTATACGGATATTACCTACTTTCTAAAGCATCCGAAATGGTTAATAATTAAATGTCGATAAACAAGAGAGTGAATGTGGTGGACGAAAGTTAAGCTTGTCGTTTCTGTTTTTCATTTCTACTTTTTACTCCAACAAATCATTAGACTTTTTCATAAAATAAAACATTCGATTAAACATTGATCACGATGTATTTTCTTAAAGTTTCTTTCGTTTCAAAGAATAGTACAGGCTAGAGGGTTTTCCCGAGGGCCTCGGTAAACGTTATCTTATGAAGTTCGTAAAGAAATCACTGATAAAGACTTACAGTTCTTCGAGATTTCTCAATCTGGAAACGGCCTTTGGGAATTCCATCAAGTTGTTATCGTCGAGCTCCCTGTGACAGAAAAATCAAAGAATTTCGCCTTCGCCGTAAAAATATGTAGCTACGTAATACAAGGACCTTAAAAAATTTATCGACGCGCTTAGACAAAACTCAAAAGCTCGATAAACGCGGTATTTAATCGTTCCGATTCAATGTATCTAGAATTTATTACCTACAAATGAATTATCGAATAAGAGAACTTTTCCGAAAATTACTCATCGTTGTCCGAGCTTTTGTATTCAATTTTATCGTTCGAGATTCTTTTAAATCTTTTGTGATTCCCAGACGTGCACGAATGGATTTATTTCCGTCGCAATTGAGGTTAATTTTACATTAAATTAATGCTAATATCAGAATATGTTGCTTTCGAATATAATAATGTAGCTTTTGATGAAAAAGGATTATTGGTAAAAATCTATTAACGAATAGACGCGAAATAAATACGCGCCATCGGGCTTACGTAGATAAGCGAGACGTACGGCAGATGTGATAAAGCTTTAACAAACTTGCACATCCTTAAACATACAAAAGCACGTGGCTGATGAAAATATAACCATTATTATTGTATCCGAGCAGCGGCACATGTACAAGCGATTACCAAACGTATAATTTTAAATAAGCTTGAAGTAATTTATGAACGTCGCAAATTTACATCGTTTGTTTTTAAAATAGCACTGGTCAAGGACTAGCAGTAACTAGTTGTTAAATTCAAGCTCTCGCAAGGAGTTTAGCTCGATATTGAGCGGAATCGAGGCTCAACACCCACGCTCATTCGGCAATTATCAGTTAAAAGGATCTCGAGCGATAAAAGTTTGCTGCTCGGGATACAGAAGAGGTTTGCATAATTTAGGACAGTAATGATACTCACAGGACGTCGATTCTCGTTAGGTTGTCGAACGCGTTGATGTCAATGAAACCCAGATGATTGCGTCGCAGTAACCTGCAAGATGCCACATGTACCAACACAGATATCTCTTTGCTCCTTTTTTCTCGGCTACACTCATAAATATTAAATCGCGACAGTTCCTTTTTCGCGAATTCAGCTACGGTACAGAGCGCCTAGTTTATGCAATCCGTTATCTCTCTCCCTCTCTCTCTCGCGTCTATGCATTTGCTCCCTTTATCTCCCCGTGCTTCACACCCTCGTTCCCTGATCTCGCCGCGGAAAAACCGCCTGTTTTCCCTTAGCACCCGCAGTTTTCAAAGGCACGACGTTTTATGCCCGACTTTATAAGTATTTGTAGGCCGATTGGATTTATGAATCTATGCTAATTTATTTCGCTAAAAATTTATTACTTGACAAGTCGTCCTTCAAAACCCGCTTGAACACTGTTTTACGTCTGATTCTTAGTTTTTCTTCAAACCTTTTCATAAAACGATGCTCCTTGAATATCTGCAATTTATTTTACGCTGACAAAATTGTGCTTTCTTTTTCTGCGAGTTTGTGGCCGTTACAGCAGAGTAATAAGTAATAATTATCGGCTGTAACTACAAAAAATTATTAAACCGAATACTTTTTTAATGGAACTTTACAAAATAACTTTTCAACGATAAAATTGGTAAAAATAAAATTCTTTTCAGTTTTTATCTATACTTGAGTATTATATATATATATATTACACGAAGATCTGTGAAACTGGAAAATTATAAAAATCACGTCGATAATTTTAATTCGTATTTGGGAGATTTTTAAGTTTTTCCTTTCCTTAACAATATTTAACAACATTTGTTAAGCACATTTAATTTGTTGATACTCCGAAGAACTTTGCCTCAACGAATACAGTAGCAGTTTTACAATTAATGGCTCTATAATGTATTGTGGTTATGCACAGACTACACCAAAAAATAATACCTTGGCATCTTTTAATACACGAGCTGCAAATATTTAGCTCCGAAGAACACGAAAATTTTCATTTTTCCCGGAGTTGCAGTTGCTACGCGAGGTTAGGATTGAATAAATTTTGCTAAGAAAGGACACGGTAATCGGAGCGTTGAAGAAAAACTGCGTGCAGCTACTGGAGATGGCGGTTCGAATAAGCTCAAGTTCACCTAAGCCACTGGATTTATAAAAAATTTTAATTTCAGAAACATCGTTACAAATCTTATTTCGCACGCTTAGCTTTGGATCTTTTTATTCTAGTGGCTGAGAAACTTCGAGAGAGAGAGAGAGAGAGAGAGAGAGACGCATACACCGACGCTGTTCGCGTTACCATGCAAACTTTGATTTAATATTTTTAAACTTCGCTTAAGTAGGTTAAATTTTTTATTTATTCGAATCTACGAAATGCGAAGTCTTACGTGCCAAAGCTAAACTTGGACGATTTGTTTTTTCAGGAGAATCTCTTTCCTGTTTGCGCGAGCTTTTAACGCAGATCTTGCATTGAACAATTTGCGCGCTCGGATTAAAGCGCAAGCGTGAACCGCAACGATGTTGCGTCGATAAGTTTTGGCTCGAACAATCGCGAGTACAACTGGTGCTCGACGAGGTATTGACAACATTCGATAAGTTTGATAACTAAATGCTAAAATAATTCGTCGACACGTTCGGCGTCTAAGTATACTTACAAAACTTCGAGATTGGGAAATCTTTGAAAAGCACGTGCTGGAATGTTCGTTAGATTGTTGCTAGTCAAGTCTCTGTAACAGAAAAAGGAGAAGACCCGTTTAATGCTGCAAATTTTCTCGGGGCAAAGAAACACGGAGCGACATTTGCATCGGGGACGTCGGAAGGTGTCTCGGTGTTAGGGGGAACGGATCGCGGAACTGGACACGGAATTTTTTCCGTGACAATCGGCCGTAATTTCGGAGACCGAAATAAAACGCTTTAGTTTGTCGGGTTTCTCTTGTAATTCGTCGCAGTTCTCGTGAGGGAAGCACCGAGAGGGGGGGGGGCGCCCGCATATTGCATTTGCCTTGCCTTGTCGTCGTCGTCGTCGTCGTCGTCGTCGTCGTCTTCGACGTCATTGTCATTGTCGTT
Source organism: Platyscapa corneri (assembly GCA_018907185.1). Lineage (NCBI taxonomy): Eukaryota > Metazoa > Arthropoda > Insecta > Hymenoptera > Agaonidae > Platyscapa > Platyscapa corneri. Next base: position 1,022,586 of record JACCHW010000021.1, on the reverse strand, counting down.
GTCGTTGGGGTCGTCGTCGTCGTCAACGCCGTATGCGAGTATTGTTCGCTGGGGCGCGCGCCCATCTACATAAATACGCTCCGCTTTATTGTTTCCTTTTTCGCCTCATTTTTGCTCCGAACTTTATGTCGGACTTTTCGAGCTTTCAACATTGCAATTCTTTTTGTTTGATTCGGCGCGTTCGAGTCTGGTTTTAATTTGTACGAGCGCTTCTTTCGGCAAAAACACTTAAGAAACGCTACACTCGGACTTTTTAATTATAAAATTGTTTTCTACGTAAAGTGTAAACGTATATAACATGCTTCAATAGGTGAATGTACCTTACCGCAGATAAGCAACTCGTAATTATAATATTTTACAATATTCGAGAGCAGTCATTTGTTTATCTTCATCATCGTTTCGATGGATTTTAACTAAGCGGTCATAATCACGCGTCGAAGCGCGTCCGTTAAAAAGTCTTTTGAGAAAAATAATAAATGTCTCGACTTTCCCAATAATACGTAATTACAAAATTTTACTTTATAGCCTGAAACAAAGTTTTGGACTTGGCTGGAAATTCATTGGGAATACGTCGATTTTAAAAGTAAAGTTTAAATTACCTCGATAACATATGAGCTCTGAAATAGTGTTCTTTATAATCCACGATATGGAGCCATGCAGTTTACTAGTTAAAAGTAATTTAAAATGTAATGCCGAACGCGTGACTAATCGGCTTCTTATAATTCGTCGGTCATTACTTCCAAACCTATAAATTAATACCAATGCTCTACGTTTAAGTATTCGCTTATTTTTTACAACCTGTGAATGACAATATGTCAATTTAATCATTCGTTCAGGAAGATATTTTATCGTTATACATCGCTTGTACAATATCATTGTATCGTTTAATGGTTTTATCACTTAATCGAGTACCGAGGAAGGATCTCCCGAGGCGTTTGACGAAAACAATTTTCAAAAGAATCCGTAAATATTAAAATCTCTCTTTCCAGTAAATTCTGTAAAAAGTTAATCTCGAGCTCAGACAGGAATTTCAATGGTTGAATTCGGGAAATAAAAGTTTTGAAATACTCTGGATTACATTGCAGTATCGACGATCGACTGCATTACACGTCATAACTTGACGGCGAACCTTATTCGATTCGATTCCAGCTGTCAATATATGTACTGGCACGAGGGGCCCACACAAGTGCGTAAATACGCAGACGTTCGAAGATAAATTTGAAAAATCCAAATGGTAGCTAATTTAACTAGTTGGAATAGCTATTGCATTTGAAAAAATAACACGGAGTCGTCGCATTCTTACGAGTGAATTCTAGCACGTTATTTCTGTAATTACTTACTTAGTTATCATTAAGTCATTAAAAATGAAACTCATGCTTTACGGATAAATGTTTGCGGCGGCGCGAGGGTGCAGAGGGAGGGAGGGGGGAGGGGGGGTGTGTGTGGAAGGGAAAACGAAAAAGATGAAAAAATTCAGTTTAAGGATTGGGTTTTAAAACGAGGAATGCCTTAAACGCGAGGCGCACGAAAATAAATCAATCGCACGTCGCACTCGCTTCCCGTTGGCCGCTGAACTCGCCTAATAATCTCCGACACTCGACGGCCTTTCCAACGCAAAAAAGGCATCACGCCTCTTTCTCCGGCTGAGTCGCGATTAGCCGCGAAAGTCTTGAGAAAGAATAGTCCAGTTGGCCAATCGGTTTTGGGCTTTCGAGTGACTTTCGCCGAGGGAATTGGTGTTTCCGTAGCTTCGGCCGGGATTTAGCTCGTAGGCATTCGGGCGCTCGGCGATTTCTCCGGACGCGGCAATTAGCTCGACAACGTCCCGGGGCTCGGCCGCGACAATGTTTTATGCTCGCGCACTCGTATATGGGCAGAGGCATTAGCGGCGCGGCGCGGCGAGACTCGCGATGAGTTAAATTTCGCCAGCCCTTTTTCGTGACGCCTTGTATTGCTCTTTTTTCATCTCCTATTCCTGTCCTCCTTCGGCATTTATCAGCGAGAGCCGTGCGAGCGAGTGGCGCGACTCGAGCGACTCGTTTTCAAATCCATTTAATTAAATCCGCGCTCGAGACTGACAGTAGTAGCACGTGCTCTACACTGGGATTTTGATTAAAGGCTAGAGGCTCGCGCTCAATTATTTAGCGGTTCGGGGAAGGCAAAGCGGCCGTTGGCCAATTCGGCAATTTAAATGAAATTAATAGCAGTTTACGGAATTCGTTTCGCAAAAATGCGGCTCACGTAGCTATTAAGGCGAGCAAATTGAAAGTATTTAAGAGAGGAGCGATAGCGATAGGCGTATTCAACAAGTGCCGTCGGACTCGAATGATCGATGCGCGCTGAAAATTCTTGGCAAGGTGGTGCTCGTTCAGCGCTGCCCGACCGCGGCCGGAAAGCGAGGGGGGGGGCGAGGAGGGGCGGCGGCGAAAAAACGTGGAAACCTTTAGCGCTCCTTCTTTTTTAAGGCTGCCAGTTGGGATGCCGATCACGTCGGTCTCGGGCGCGCATCGCTCGCTCGGACTCGCGCGCCACCGATCGAGCCAGAAGAAATCGGAGAATCGGGGGGGAATCGCGGAATCGCAGAAGGCGAATGTCCGAATCTGCGCGAATTGCGCGAGCCCGGAGAAACCTTTTGCTTTTTTACGCGATTCCTCGGCGCGATAAATTTTGCCCCTAAGATCCGGGATCCCGTTGAAGAAATGACTTTCGGATCACTCTTATCGTGAAGCGCGAGGCGAAAGGTCACTCGAACGGCTATAAAAAAAATAAGGGAAAAGCTCGGGGCCGAGGAAGGTGTCGGGGAGGGGGGAAGCGCAGACCTGAAATACCCGAGCAGTACATTGGCCAAGTACGACTGCATGTGTAAACAGCGAAATTTATATCGGCACTCGACGAGTCGCGATCGCAAAAGATGCGCACGCGCAGCCCTCGTTTCGTTTTATTTATGGGACGCGATAGCGACACCGAATTCCATTCAACTACTCTAGACCTCTATTTTTAATGAGAAATATCCTCATTTTTTCCTCGTCATTTGACAAACGCACAGCCGCTTTACCGAGAATCTATACGAAATTACACACGAGCAAACTTTTTGGCGGCCGCCGATTAATAACAGCCGCCGCAAAAATTTATCTTATTGTGCTCTTCTTTTTAGTTAATTTACGCGAAAATGATATTTTCTGGCATTTTACAGGTCAAGAGTTTTGCTTCCGAGCTAATAATTCAACATTTGAAAATTGCAACTTTAATGTCACGGGCTAAGAACTGATTTGTGAGCTCTCGATTGTTTTAGAAATCCCTTTAATATTTGATCGTTTGCGTTTAAAAAAGTCGTTATGCATTCTCGTTAATGCTGAAAGTGTTGAGAGAAAAAATTTGAAAATGTAATTGATACTCGTTGCGTGCGATCGGAATGGAGTCATCGGCTTGAATTAATTCATTGAAAATAGCACAAAAAAGTAATTTGTCGTTGAAGTGTTAAATGCAACGTTTCGATGAAAAATATGGAATCTATCGAGCATAGCCTTGTTTTCGTTATGCAAATTAATGCTACGTTAAAAGCTTGAAAATAAATTGTAACACTTGAGTTACACAAAACACTTAGTTTTGAAACTTTTAATGAGAATTGCAAGGATGAAGTTAAATAGTTGGGTATGCGGCAGAATTGGTAATAGTCGACTCGAATTTGATTTACAAAATAGACGTGAATGTACTTTGATATCGATGAGTTTAACAGTGTAGGTATAATATGAAATTACTACACTCGCTGCTCGTATATTCTCTCCAACTTGTCGTTTCTTCGAAATAACTCTACGCAACAACAAATAATATTTTTATCGCAGCTTTTTATTAGTCGTTAATATTACTAGATCTCGCTCTGATCTTTATGGTGCATCTCAGTAAGAAACACTCGAGTCATGAGGAATCAAAGTGAAATAACTTCCTTTATGAATTACGAAAACAATGTTTCAGACTCGTGATGACCGATGTAAATTATAAAGATTATAAAACTCTTTTACAATTTAACGACCGATTTGAAGATTCTTTTGTCATCTGCGTAAATAATCTGGATCCAGATAGTGAGCATAAAAACAGATTTATCGAGTTCATCCAAATTAATGTGACGCTTTGTCATAATAAAAAAAAATAGTTAACGATGAAAATTAAAAAATCAATGGTTTCTAAAAAATGAGGCTAATAATAGTGATATAATCGATTAAAGATTCTTCAAAACTCGATTATCCTTTAACCCACGAATACGCGTGACTCCGACGATTTTTAAACGTAATTATTAAGAATTCGTAAAAATTTTACAAACGCATTTGAAATAATGGGGAACAAATGACAGAAATCTAAAACATATACACGCTGTTTATAGTATTAGTAGTAATAAATAGTGCAGGATCTCGCTACTCGTTATTCGTAATTTAATTGTAAAAATTAATAGACCAAAAATATATTTTCTATTTCCCAGAGAAAAGCTAACGGTTATTTTAAAGTAGAATAAGAAATAATTTTAGTTATGATAAAAAGCCAAACGAAAGGTGAAAGAATGAAATAAAAGTTTCTTTCGTGCTTACTGCTGTTCACGCGCGATGAATACTTGAATAGGATAATAAAGGGACCGCAAAATGTGTATCTTCCCCTTGTGCACTTCCATAATGTGTTTCACGTGCATTTGGCTTTTTATTAAACTCCAAGTGTTAAAGTTGAGATAAATGGAATTTCTGTAATTTTCCTAACTGGAAAGAGTGCAGATAGAAATAGGAGAATGGCCAAACTTTTCCCAGCGCAACTACACGCTTTTCAAGTTTACTTACATCTAACATCGCGGATAACTTAGAAATTAATAAATTACTCTAATGGATGATAACGAAGGGGCACAATAAGACGCTTTAAATTTTAAAACCGCGTTAATAATTAGGCGCACTCACATTATCATACGTTACGACTTCTGCAATTATGCAATTACAGCTTCTACTTCACGTACGAGTGCAATTGTAAAATCAACGCGATAAACTCATTCGATCCACTATTTACATTCTTCGTTAACAATCGACTCTCAATATTTCAATAATTGTTACCGTCTTGGAGTTCGAAGCGCTCGTTTCTGTAATTGAAATATAATTTTTTTAAAAATTTTTCATCGCTTACAGTCTCGCTAATTCTAAGCTTGAACAAGTAAACCAACTCGATGGGTTAATCGGATCTCTTAAAACAGATACAATTTTCCAATTACTCGAATGCGTGGATTCGACGCATCGACGTCAAGCTGCGAGGGTGATTATGAAATTTCGACAGAAGCGCGTTTAAATCACGGACAAGGAGCTGCAACGCGTGCACCGAACTACGAAAATGCAGTTTCACGCGACTGTAATGACTAATGCATGTCCTCCTCCGTATAAGAAACCCTGAAAAACGAAACCAATTATGCACACGTAGAAGAGACACGGACTGACGAATTGGGGCGACGTGATATTCATATTGAAGAAATGAGGAATGACTTCAGCTTCGGCAGATGAAGTGGCCGTAAATAGTGATAATAAATAGCATTTATTCATCGAGTCCGCGAGATCGTTGAAATATTTTATCTGCAATAAATTACTTTTATCGCAAGAGAATTAAGTGAGTGAGTAGAAAGGATTTGCACCGCTTAATCGCGAAGGTTACTAAAGCTTTCTTATAAATTTGCCACAAGGTGAAACGAGTAATAACACAATTACGCATAAACATTAACTTTAATCGCAGAAAATTTAGCGATATAAGGTAACATAATGCAATGTACGCAGCGTCGACGTTTTAAAATGTTATTAAATACAAGTTCAACCCAGTTTTCCAGCACAAATACATATTTGTTTAAATTAAATTATGCGTCTCCAGCGTTGATTGCGTATTTTGAACGAATACCTCTCTCTCTCTCTCTCTCTCTCGTACGTGTAATTTAACTCTCGAAATATTTAATATATTGATTATTCGCAGCCTACTCGAGTGATTTACATTTTATTAGTATTGAAAGCAGTTGCGAGCCGGCAATAAATTAAATGCAGAGTTTAATTACAAATACCGATTTCTGAATTACACGACAATCAAATTTACAAATCATCTTGCAAGTGCACTCGATTATGATAACGTGAGCAAAGATCACAACACTACGGATAGGAATTATTTAAATTCATTTCCGTGGAGGTGATGTTATCAATAACAATAATGGAAATTAGTAAAAAGATTGGCTCGGGTGTACCGGTTTAAGGCTCTCCAACGCACGAGTGAGCAGAAGATGGAAGTAAACGTGTCTGCGGAACAAAAGACAGCGTCAATCCGATACACATCTGACGGGCGTCTGTCAATAGAAGCCGCGCGACTCGAGGCGGGTATTCAGCGTCAGTCGACGTTTTTGACGGAGCTGAAGCAAAATATTTGCGGAATCTCGCGCGGCCGACGTCGCTCGCATCGAGGTTCGAAGGCGTCCGAAGCCGTCCGACGGCAGGGTCATAAAGTGTCGGCGGACTCCGGCACTGCTCCTGGAGCTTTTACTCGGACGCGTCGAAGCCCGAGGCTCGCGGTTTTCAGGCCCCGCGAGCGCCGCCGGCGAAGCCCGAGACTCCGGCAATCAATCAGCGTTCGCTCGCGCGAGTGATGAATTGTCCGCGAGCGGTCCGCGGCCCAACCTCCATTCCCCGCCCGAGCCCGATAGAGAAATTAAGCAATTTGTATCGAACCTCGCCTGACTTTTAAGGAGAGACCTTCAAATTTAGACGTATGTGAAAAATGCCGCGCGTGCGCGCAAACAGGCTTCGGAGACTGGATTTCGCCGTTGCGCAACCCAATAAAGCTTTTGGTCCGCGCATTAGGTATGTATGTATACGTCGCGCCGCGATTAGATCTCGTCCCTTGCCTTTGCGCGAAGCTACTCGCTCTGCAATTATAGGCCGATTAAGCAATGACGCGCGCCAGGAATTTAGGGAAAAAGAAAAAGGATTTTAGCGGCTCCGACGCTGCCAGAAGAGAAGTATCGCGCCTGGTTGCGTTGCGACAGGCGGTTGCGCGACCGCCTCGCCTCGGCGTTCGTAAGGGATCTGCGAGAGGATGTCGGCGGCGCAACTAGCGGCCTTTTCGCAATTTCCGAATCCTCCCCTATTATTTCGCAGCCGTTAACGAGTCTGTTCAGCGTAAATAAAGCCCCCGATCCGTTAGCAATCCCGCCGCGTTGCCGTCAAACGCAAATGACCGACTTCTCTTTCGCAGGATCGCGCGCGAGATAAAGTCGAGCCGTCGTTACATTAGTCGCAACAAGTGCGAGTACGAGTATATGGTTGAGGCGACGCTTAAGCTCGAAGCTCGTGTATACACACGATGAAAACTTTATTAGCCGCGGCTCTCGCCTCGAAATATTCCGCTAAGAATTGCTCATTTCAACTCGTAAAATGTCTCATCTCCTCGAACGCGCCGCTGCTTATGTTCTAAGTATGGATAACTAAGCGTGACGTTTTGGGGAGATTTAGGTTCGGCTTTGATGTCTTTAAATAAGCCCCGTAAAATATTTCGGAAAACATCGATTGCGTAATGTCGCATAAAAAGGAAATCCTTGAAGCCCTTGGCAAATTAAGCTTTTGCAACACTCGAGAAGCCGAATAAAACATGTCGTCGTTTCCTCGGGAAGAAATTTGCGCGCTGCTGGTAAAAAAGTTTTCGAGCTGCTGCGAGACGTAAAGTTTTGAGGCTCCAGGAATCAAAGTATAACCTCTCCGAATGATAAAACAATCTCCCGAGCAAAAATAACGTAACGCGATAAGCGGAGAATGAGAATCATCCAAGAAGTCCTAATGTCAAAGGAATTCCTTACTTATTTTTAACGCGAAACTCGCCAAGAATTTTTTTCGTTCGTTCGCAATTCATGGAAAAGTCTGCGCAAGGATGAAGCTTTTAAATTCATTTATCGTGTTTATAACGCAGCGAATTTAATCGACGAATTTCGGTAATTTTTTAAAAAAAAATTGAAAAATTATTGCTTCCATTTAATAATGAAAATCCCAAGCTTGAACGTATAATTTAAGAAAAGAGGAATTTAAAAACTACCATTCGTAAAGTTTATAATTATTTGTCGTCGTTTCGTACGGAAACTTATAATTTTCAACGTAATCATCTGGCTTAGATAAGTGTCCGCTCGTAAAACTAAATACAAATTTTATCTAACATTTGAATTTAGATTATTATAGTTCGTTCTAAAGTTTGGATATGATATTTGTAAATTATCTAGGATGTCTAAACTTTTTTTAAATTAATTTTTATGTAAATTTCTACGCTTACGTAATACCGAATTTGAATACATAGATATATAAATAACGCGGTTTTTGGTATTCTGAACGAAATTGCACTTACTTTTCGAGTCGGGCGCTAACGAAAATTCAGATTACGAAAAAGCTAATCCAAAGTTTGAGTTTATCGCGAATTAACGTAGAAAAATTTATAAAAAATAGCGTCGGAGACTAGATGCTCGTTCGGTACTGCACGTAATAAATATGGCTCTCGTTATTATTTCGTTGGAAATCCCTTGCGCATGGACAACGTCGAAATAAATAACTTTAATTTCGCAAGTTCGAAATAGAGTCTTGTGTCTATTTTTATCACATTAACTGCTTTTCGATTAAAACAAATTGCCCGGAAAGAACGTCGGAAATTTTTAAATAAAAATACCGGCCGTTGAACGAAATAGAATATTTTACGGCGCCTCCGCAAAACCCCGTTTGCTTTATTAGAAGAGACTTTATTCTTAAAGAATACGTGACTTCTTTTTATGAAAATGTGTCCGCGTCAAGAGGTTCCAGATGTAGGGTAACTGCACCCGCAGCCGACCAATTCAATTCAATTAATGGATTTCCAAGTATCATTGTATCGAACTGCCAAAAGTATTGAGATTTTTTATCGCTCCCGGATACTCGGAAAACAAAGCCGAGCGCTCGAGTCTACCCCTCGCGTTTCCACGTACAGCTGCTATCATTTACGCCGCCCGTTCTGGAAAATGTGCCGAAAATAGTTGGCGCACCGTTAATCGGGAAAACGGACTTTTTCTAAATTTGTGTTTTCGGTGAAACGGCGCCCCCTCCTTAATATTCAAAATGCCCAATGCGGCATCGCGACCAATGAGTAATTGCCAAATGATGCGCCCGTAAAGACACGCGGCGCACCCGCAAATTTGCATTCGCAGCCGAGCTCCGCTGCCTTTTATCCGTCTGCTGCTGCGGCTCGCACCCATTGTAATCCGCAAATTTACAGTGGCCGCGCGCGTACGTCTTCCGCGGCAAAGGACCCCCGGCCTCTTAAATCCCCAAAATCCGCGGTCCCGGTAATGCGCAGCTGTGCCTGGGCGCTGATGGTCCTGCAGTCGAGAATACAGGCGAGGCCCGCGGTTCGCGGAGGGGAGCGACGCGCGAGATCGTTCCACGCATCCCGTCGAAGGAGCAGAGGAAGAGAGGGGAGAGGGGATTCTGTAAATTTTTATTAAATCCCGTCCCTTTAATCTGACCATCCGTCGCTCTCGTCGACGCTTGAAAATGCGTAATGAACGCACGACCCGCCGGAAGGGATCTGCACTCGTCTTTCGTGCTCCTGATCGTTTAGCTGCTCGTTTGCATGCGAAACTGTTGCGGTGATAGTCGAGTGCGGCCGTCGCTTAAGCTTTATCAGGACGAATACGCAGCCGCTCGGATTTGCTCCTCTTCGTTTAGAGTCGCGCGCGCGCGCGCCGCCTATTATTAGAAGAGCCTCGATTTTGTCACGCGCATTAAAGGATCTATTTTCATTGAAGCATTTACTGTATTCGTCTTTTATTAAGTTGCGAAATTTGCTCAGAGCTAAATTCTGTTTAGAGGTATTCATTTTATACGAATTCTGGGCGATTGGGTAAAACGCATAATCCAAGCTAAATGCGCGTAAAAGCTGCGCGACTAAGCGAAACTTGGTTTGCATAATTTTTTAAGCTTTCAAACTGTGATATATACCCGTAATGGGATAATGTAATATTCCATTATGTACAACAATCGCGTTTGTATAGTCCGAGGTGAGCACTTCTTTTTACTCTCGTATACTCCATCGAATCGTTCACATTCTCGTTCATCGACCAAAGATTGAAACTGATTTAAAGATTCTGGACATTTGGTTATGGATGATTTCTTCCCAAATCTTAGCCGCCAATCTGCTTTTCCACTATTTTATCAGAGCTGGACGTCTGATTAGATCCTCCTTTTTTACGTTTACCGCACTGATCGAGGCACTTAACTCGAGTGTCAGTCATCTATTTTAACCAACGCGTATCCTAAAATACTTGGGACGTTTCGAAAAAATTATCTTCGCCGAGTGCCTAATATGAAAAATTATTAATTTAATTCGTCTTTCGGATATATAATCGTACACCGTAAATAATACACGTAATCGTATTATTTTTAAGATAAATGAAATAGGACACCAAGTGATTCGTACATTTATTATAATTCTTCGCAAATACTAAAACGAGGGCCGAAATTTTGACAATTATATTATTTACTTTAACGTTCAGTTATAAGTTGATGAAATTTATAAAAAGAAATTTTACTCGTAAACGTAAATATATGATACAAATATAATGTAAACCTAATTTAATTGCTACGCGTAAAATTAAAATTCAAGGTAGATTTTAAAATGCAGTGTGAAAAATAAAAACTTGGATAAGCTTAAAACAAGTTACGCACGCCTGCTAGTATCGAATCGAAATATTATAATATTATTATTTTGAATTTACAATGCTGAAAATGTTAAAAAATAAACACGTGAAAATAAAAGTAAAGGGAAGCGCAATATATTTTTAAATGCATTTGGCCTAATTATACAGAAATGTTATATAAATTAACTTGTGATAAAAATATGACGACGAAATTCGACGCCCGAATAAATCTGCAATTTTAATTATGCGCGCCCTACAGGTAATTTATTACTCGTAACGTATTTGTTCCCAACCACTACAACGCGCGCTTATATGCATCGTACGTAAGAGAACGAGAGCCGAAGATAAAGCTATTGAAATTCTTCGTGTGCATGAATGCCCTTGCGCTCATGAGAATTTAATGCAAATCAACTGCAGTTAATACGTTCTTGCTCGGAGAAAAAATTGTAGCTAGTCTGACTGCAACTACACCTCGAGGGATCATAATTTTTCCTTATCGAAATTACTGCACTTATAGCTGTAATTAATAGTTTTGCGACTCGAATTGTAATTCTAATATTATAGGTATTGAAAAACGAATTTACAATTCCCCGAGCTCTGGATGATATTACAAAAATCCACTCTAATTTAAGGGTTTTTAGTTAAATTTTTTATTGTAATATGTATTTTACTAATCGGAAAATAAATTATATTTTCCACAGTCTAAAGCAGATAGTTTACGTTTGCACATCCGCCTCAGTATTTGAACGAATAGTTCAGTCATGACCGTGAATATTAATTTTCATCTATTTTCTTTCTGCAGAACGTGAATTTCGTTTTCAAAAATCAAATTCCCAGAATGTTTAGTTTATTAGCATTGGAAAATAGAATAGACAAATGTACTTTTATTATAAAATAAAATTTATAAACACACAAGACTATATTCTTTTGGTAAAAATGAACGTTAATTATTGATTGCAATTTTCTTTACTAAAACAAATTAAATACATATGACTTATAAGAATAAAATGCTGACAATCCCCTCGGCGATTCTCTTCTCTCCGAGATAATCCTAATTCCTAAATTATGCTAAATATACAAAAACAATCTAGCGATATTGCACAAACGATAATATGTAATATATTGGGTGCTCGTGTATTGTTTATGGCGGAAAGAACCGGTAAAATTTGCTCTTGAATTTGTTCAAATGTAACTTACGATCGGGTAATAAATACGTAATACATGGAATTCAATTGAAATAAAAACTTTATAGAATAAATATTGCGTAATAAAGAGTAAAACTCGAAGAACAATATTCGTCATCGTTTATCGTCGTTTTTTATAACATAATAATTTTTATAAGTTATATTCACATTTAAAATTTGTTAATTTGAGTTAGCAATAAAAATTGTATAAAGAGTAAGATAATTTATTAACGAGACAGCTTCTAATTGAAAAATAAAAACAAATAAAGAATTAAGAAAAGTCAAAGGGTGGAAATGCTAATTCCTAATTCTCGCAATTTTCTTTATCCAAGGCTTAATTAGTACTCTGGTCAAGATTTAACATTCTGGTTTTATGGGAATTTGTGATTATCTCCAAGCCTACCAATGTTAATGCATCTGAGATTTTACGCACAATATCACAATGAGTCATTTGAGTAGATAAACTCGCATCATTCAAAGAGATAAAATAGTGGATACGATCAAAGGCTTCGTTCTTTTAGTTCGAGGATAAAGAAATTTCCAAAGGATTGCGTTATTGCAAGAAATATTAATGTCGAAATTATTTTAAAAATGCATAAAACGATAAATATAACTTTTCGTATTATCGCAATTTGGATAAACATTACCATTACCTGCAATACCAGTGCCTTCATCCCGATGATCAATGGCTTAAAGTTAATTCCAATTTTCGTCGCAATATTGTACCAATGTTTCTTTATAACACATTACCTCTTTGTTACATAAATATCAGAAAGTTCACGTTTCATCGCGAGGTGATTAGACTCCCATGTGTTACGATAATATTGGAATAATGCGCAAATACGAGTTTTATAGCTTGTTTTACGAGGACAAGGACAGAAACATGCGATTCTTTCTATTCGAAGAATAATTCTAAACTTAGTTATAATTAGTTTGCTGGGGAGAGTTTCGCCGCCTTATCCTCGACTTGACCGACAGATGGATTCGAAAACTTTCCTGTCTCTCAGCCATTGGAAAACAGAATAAATTAGCATGCGAACCGACGGCGTTGCCCAAACGACGTGCATTCAAAACAATTATGATGGATTAAAGTTACAGGACCGCAAATTTGGTCACAATTCGCTTCCATTTCAATCAAAATAAATTTTTTTATTAGAGCTCTTTATCTGGCAAACGATTGCAACAACAACGTAGCCCGAGACTTAAACCTATACAACGGGCGCATTCTCCTATACTACGTTACATCTAACAACAATAATGAGAACTTCTTCGTAGTGGGGAACAATCGTGCGAACTGAGATCGCGATAGCCTCTTGCCTCAAAGCCAGGGGTTTTTCGAGCCTCGACGAGCCAATCAATCAGAAGAAAGATGACCGGGTCTGGTCAGACGCCACATGCGCAACGACAACCCTTTCTTTCTCAATTCGAGCCCTCATTTTTTTACCTTTACTGGACCTGTTTACGTTTTGACAGCGACTGCTATTCCCCGTCCAAGGCGTCCAAGGCGCACGTCATTTTTCAGCCGGCGGTCGACGGAATTAGTGCAAAGAGATGCCTTCGAGAACAAATCGATATTATTTCGAGGACCAGTGTGAAGCCGATTCGCAACGGTCGATAAATTAACCATCCGACCGGAAACGCAACTTCCCTCTCTACCGCAAAAACAAGGTAATGCGTCTTCTGGAGATTCCCTAACGTTCACGAGCGCCTGTCCAAGAACTTCTCTGCACGCGGAAAATGATTGTCCTTCGTAAAGTTCGTCCCTCGCACCTATGAGGGGTTTCGGTCGCTTCCGGCCTGATAATGCGGATAAGAAGAAACCACCGGGTGCGTTGATGTGTCTGCGCGTAAGTTACGGGAATTAATCTCCATTCAGAAGTTTCCGGAAAAATTCCTTCGTCACAAGAGGAACTGGAAGATGAAAAGTTTTCGCTTAAGCCAACGATAAATACGACGACGGTATACGGCACGTTAAATAATTTTCCTTCCAACGTTAAATTTTGATGACTAAGTTTACAAATAAGCTGGATTTTCTCCGGTTAGTTTTTTTATCAAAAAAGCAGAGGTTCGTTATGGCTGCTTCTTAATCTCCTATTAAATCACACTCCTAAGAGGTACTTTAGAGTAGCTACTGTAAAGAAAAATCTCGAAGAAAAAATACGCCGACCATCGATAAAAGGAGAGAAAGAAGAAAGGAAGGAAGGGTCAAATGGGTTAATCGCCGCGACGCACGTAATTTTTAAAAACACAGTGATAAATGCTCGTGCACGGACACACGCCTCGTCTCCATCGTATCGCGTTCTTTTTGTATGTTATTCAAAAGAATATAAGCGCTGATTGCCTTCCACGAAGCCAATGAAAGGATCCCCCGCGTCAATATTTTAGCTACGAACGTTAAAATGTAAAAAAAACAAAAGCGATCCAAGCGATATTTCCAAGGATATTGCCCATTTTCGTCTATAATCTACTGTAAATGTGGACATCGAGGAACGAGCGTTAATTTATGCGATGATTACACATAATTGATAATTTGAGTTTAATGCTCCGGCTGACGTAGATAATGGACGTCGTTGCGCTGTCTCGGATGCGCGTGCGCCCTTCTTATGATATTGTCCGTGGAAGCTACCGACGAGCTGCATAAATCCGAGTGTTTCTGTTTGCACAATTTGCACCTGCTTTCGAGATAATTTCGAGCCGAAGATTATTATCAAGGCATTTATCATTTCCAAGCGAAACAGCTGAACGCGAAACTCATTTTTAAGCGTTAGGTTAAATTTACTTTCTATTAGACGCGCTTGTGCTCGGCAACTGGTACTAGCTTGCATTATTGCCCAGTACAGCGATAAACAAGCATATTTATATTAACAGCCTCGTAAAAACCATTAGAGTGTAAGTGGTGCAAAAATAACGAACTAACCAAAGATTCATTGCGCGAAAATTAAATAAGACTCTTAAGAACTCCCACCTTAATTTATTACGATGCTAGTCGGCATATAAGGCCGAACACTAAGGAGAAAATACTGATTGGGCGCATGATAAAATCCTGTGAATGAAAAAGCAAGTTTTAGCGGATAATCATCCATAAAAGGTTCGAAGACTGTGTACCGATGACGAAAGGAAAATCAATCATTAGCGCGCGATGAGATTGTAAATGCTTTGAAACGTCGATCGGTTTCGATGATGTCTGACTCGCGATGATTAATCCCCCAAGCCTTCTAACTTTATATGCACTCACTCGACGCACGAATAGACAATCGAATCGCGTTCGAAGACGTCGAGGGAGAAACGAAAGTCAAGGTTTTGCCGTGTTTGCGGATTAGGACCGTTCAGCGTTGACGAAATTACCGCCGAGTGCGTGCCAATATCTACGCAGATTTATACGAAGGCTAATTTTAAGGGAATAAATGAGTAAATCAATGAGAACAGATGTGTGGAAGTCTAACGGGAATCTAATCACAATTCGAATCGGACGCCCATTATGGAATCGTAACTCGTTTCAACGCCTCTCGCATAAACAACAAATTGAACGTCGTTCGTTACGTATTATCATTATTCATTTTTATCCATCGATATATTTCGCGAATAATAGCCGATAAACGACAATAAGGTCTATCGACTCGGTGATATTAAAATTTAAAAAAGAGCGTAATTTAATAAACGGTACCCGGATATTTTTACAAAACTCTTAGTCCCGTCAGAAATTCAATCTTGATCCCAATAACCCGTTGCAGCATTTTCCTACTTCCTATCCATTATGAAGTTGTCGACTAAAAGGGTAACCTAAGTGCAACGTGCAACTGCACACGCGCACTCGTGGCACGAAACATTTTTAATGGATCGCGTCGCTGTGCGTATTTGCGAACTCTTCTCTCGTATTAATGATAATGCGGTCGGCCATCAACCTTAATATCCTCCTTTGCGCAGTCTCTATAAATCCAATCAGTTGATAGTAGAAAAGAGCGTTCGAGCACTGCAACTTGTGGGCAAATGTATGCAATAAAAATTAGTGCCCGTAGTAAATGGACGCTACCATAATCGCAAATCTCGCGATTATTACCGAACCTTCATCTTCTCGTTCTCATCCTCCCCCCCCATCCTTCTCTATCTCTCTCGTACGCACTTTTTATCTCCATCAGTCTTTGGCCCGTCTATTCGATCCTCCGCGGATTAGCGACTTAGACTCCAGCGGACAACGATAAGCCGATGATCCGGGTTTATGGGCCGCGTGGAAATTGCACGCCAGTTGACCGCTCGCTCTCTCCATTATTTTTCTCCCCATTCGCCATTCTCGCCATTCGGCTGCGCGCACCCACATATACATATGAAAGGAGGAGGGCGGGAAATGATCCGGGCCAAGTTTACATCACAAAAGAGTTCAAAACTCCATTGCTTCGGCCGAAATGAAAATTACTTAAATATATTGAGGATAACAGTTTCATTTGTCGTTTTTTGTTGTATGCCATTCGTTCGTTGAGAGACTTCCCACCCGGTTTATAACCTTAAACAATATTTCGGCGAAAGCGATGTTTTCCAAAACGAGATTATTATAATTTTTACACGTGGTTTTAGCTACAATAACGATTTCAGTCTGCATTTGAGTAGCCGAGAGACTAAAAACAGTTTTAAGACTGATTCCTCGTGAGCCTTAAAGGCTCGTTCAAAATTTCTCTATTAAACTGTGAAATAGCTCGTGTCGTAACGAGAAAATTATTTACAACGAGTTCGTAAAGTTCTCGAGTTATTGTATCGATACAGATTCGAAAGGGATCATTTTAATATTAATCGAGTGAAAAATAAATCATGCCTTAGCAGCCACCGTTTTACACGTATTTTTACACATTTTACAGGTTTTGCACGTTTTGCAGTACAACCGAGTTGATTCTAGTAACTTCACGAACCTTTGCTTTAAAACGCTGGGCTCTCTTAGCCAGTAATCGAGAATAGATCCAGCCATTTACGATCTGGACGTGACAGTACTGAGCACTAACACTCGGATCAGTTTTGTCGCGAATTCTTCCAGGACTTTACTCGAATTCGAGTCGGATGACGTATCCGCGTTCGAACAATAAATTTAAAAATACAATAACAGCTTTCAAAATAGAATAGCATTTAATCATAAAGCAGCCCTAGGATTAATTAGTTAATCCCTTAAACGCGTGGGGATACTTATTTTTATAATCTCGCGAAGGAATACAGTTCGATACGTCACATTACCAGGCAAAGACGAGGCCATCAAATTTACGAGCTCTTTTTTTTTTAAACTTTCTAATAAAATAGATTTTAAAGAGCGAGCTGATAAATTAATTCTTAAAATATTCTTATTTAGTTAAGCGTCAAAGTTCTATTTTAACGTCATCGGTATTTGTCTTTGTCGGAAATACACAGCCAACCTCGATACGGTGCTGCATAACTTGCTAAAATTCTATTTTTATTATTAAAATAACACTTGCGAATATCTTAGCCAAAGTTGTATTTGCGATATGGTAGGTAAAATATTATTATTATGTCTACTATAATGTTCCTCCGTAATATATATTATTTTTTAGTCGCACGGCGAAAAGGTTTTCATATTTCTGGCCATTTGACTAATAACTATAATAAGTTTAAAACCATCGGTTCATAGAATTCCAAGTAACTTCTGGTCACCTCTGACCTACATTTGACAAAATATTTAAACATCGTGTTTTTAAATTACTCCAATATTCGAATAGTTCGTTGGAACAAATTAATTAATTGAAATTTCTTTTATAACAGTAACATCTTTGCAGTTGAATTATACCCGGAAAGCGATTTACTGCAACAACTTTTTTCTCAATCACTTTACAGAAAATTTTAAGACATTAAAGGAAACATCTTTTAAAATTCTTCTCGAATACTTCATCGATATTGAAAAAATGTCTAGATACAAATAATTACTTTGTTAAAAACTTAGGTTCCGTCAATTATTTTGCTTCAATTATACTTTTGTCGCGGTAATTATTTTAAATTAAAATTAATTTTATTGGTGACCCTGGGGTAAATGAGAAAGGGAGAAAAATCCCAAGAATTAATAATGAAAAAATCTTGGTTGTCACGGTATAAGAAATAAATACAGTTATCGCCTTGAAATTCCTAACGAAAGTATTACGAAATACTGATGCTTGTAAAAACGTAAAAAGGAAGAGAGAACGTGTATGCGGTGCATGAGTGTGTGACGAATATCAGCTGTTCAAATTAAGTAGATCATTTTCTCAAAGGAATTGCAGCAAACTTGGCTACTGACGACAGATGGACAAAGATGGAAATAGATGTGCAAAAGTTTTGTCAATTTTTTTTTAAATAATTGCTCTACTGCCGATGTCGTCGAGAACAATGGAATGCAGGTGTGGGAGCTTTGTCAAGCGCGGACTAGTAAAAGTATGCGTACTTTGTAAAATGAATTTAATTCTTTACATCGAGTGTTCAAAGCTCACCAGAATACTCAAATAGTAATTTATGTATTTTTTTCGAATTTCCAGCCGAATTTCGCCCTTGAGAAATTGAAAATGTATTCATCGAATTAAATCGCAGCAAATTTAAAAAATAGAGAACTAATAGTAGTGCATTCGTAGAAGCACTTTTATTACGGCTAAAATTAGTGGAAATATGTTTTACCTAAATAAACGCTCGATATTTATTTGCATGTAAAATATGGTGCAAAGTTAATATGAAATTGATTGTGTAACAAAGAAAATAATAAAAATTATCTGGAAATGATTAAGACGGAAGTAATAAATATTTTTTATGTGGATTTTTTAATTTTATAAATACTTTCTGTACGAGTGTCTAAATATGAATGAACTTGTAATTTTTTGAACTAAATTTAAGACGTTAAAAAAAGTCTAAGACGTTAAAGGACCAATATATTTTAATTAAATGTCACAATTTATAGGAAGTAACGTTAACAGGTTCATTTCAAAATATCGCTCACATGTATTTGAAAATAAAAAAATTATGTTCTCTTATTTTAAGTAATTGAATCAAATTTTATAATAGACTGAGTAAATTACCCGAAGACAAATGCGACGTTGATACTATTGTAATGTAGTGTATGAAAGGGTCCATAGTGAAATATGTAAAGAAATAAATAAGTCAATCTGAGTCAACATATATCAGTCGTAAAATAATCTCCAAATTTATCGACTAAAGTCTCCTTTTTTGTAGAGGCACGTTCTGATACACACATACATACATATATATATATATATATATATATATATACATCAAGAGCTGAACCACATTGACTTTTCTGTCTCTCTCTCTCTCTCTCTCTCTCTCTCTCTCTTTCCTCATCTTCCTTTCTACATTGTGAATGCACGCGTGGGATTCTCGAAGACCGCATTTTTACGCGAACATAAATACATCGCAGACGTTGAAAAATCGGCTGTTGACCCAAGCAAAATCCAACCGAATTAAGGAATGATGCACGCACGTTCAGAAAAATTCAATCACGCTGAGATGCTTTGCAACCGTAAAGACGCGCACTAAAGCGGGGAAAGTGGTATTAAAAATTGTTTTCAACCACTGGATTTACAAAAATAAGCAACTGCAAATTCAAATTCTTCGCAACGACCTTTAAGTTTTTGCAAGAACAATCCTTCAATTTAAGCAATTAGAGAATAAATTCTAACTCTGTGAAAATGCTTGGAACTTTCGTCATTATTCGACTTCCGCGGTATTGGAATTAAAGTTGGAGACGACTGGAAAATTGTAAAGATAAACGACACCATTTGAAATTGGAGCTTAATTTATGTCTTTCTTATGAAAATTACATTCGTTGCGGGATTTTATTTTGTTTTTTAAGCGACTCTACCTGCGCGTAACTTTATAATATTGAAATTGCCTCGTATAAATCGAAACGCATTGTAATTATAATGCACTGCAATTGTCGTTTAAAGGATATTCGTTAATAATGTCTGAGTAAATTGACGACACTCGAGTGGTTAAAGAAGAAAGTGTTGCGCTCGCGGTCAAATTTTGTAGCAATCGGCAGATGCAGTTGTACATTAGGTGGAAAATTGTACGTCGGTGCAATTAATACTTGGCTGACTCAATTAATCTAAATCATTTTTACCGATCTGCGTCACCTTGATGGGTTTACATTGCTTAGAGATTTATTCGCTGGTAGAAATCGAGGGCGAAATTTAACGCTTACAACTGTTCGTTTGTACAATACGTAATGCTTCTAAGTCAATTAACTTTATTAAAACCATCACGATCTTCGGTTTTCTCGTAATTGATAATTTCAGCGTAGCTCACTTTTTGGATATAAATCTTCTTCGGAGGGAGAAAAAAGTGTAAATCCAAGAAAAAACGGAAGAACTCGGGTTGCGACTTAAATCAAAGCACGACGAATGGATGTATAAAGACGGAAACTTCGCATTTGCGGAATTGCGCCTGACTCTATCCAATTTGTATATCAATCTTTGGCGCTGTATTTAACGGCCGGGATAAATCTTTTCGACGTTTAAGTTGTGTTTATACAAGCAAACGCAAAATCAATACGCAGCCAAGTTTATCTCGCTCTTAGATCTATAATGTTGCGGCCTTATCTGGGAAAGTTATTCAAAACGAAGCGAAGAAACGACCTGTGGAAACGAGGAGTCGTCGTCGTCGTCGTCGTCGTCGTCGTCGTCCGTCCGCAGAGCCGATGGCGAGGCAAACAAGGAAGACGATCGAATTTCAATTTTTTAGAGGAAAATTTAATTTTCGCCTTTCATTAAATAAAAACGAGCTCCGACCCCCGAGCGAAGGGGCCTTTCGAGCTGCCAACCAATTTCGAGATACGCTATTTTAAAAAAGTAACGGAGATGCTTCGTAAAATCGTATCGCCGGCCGTGATTTATATTTCTCGTGCGCGATGGAATTGCTGGTTTCTTCGAGCATTGGACAACAAACGTACGTAGCTCGGGAAAAAATCGAGCGTTCTAGTGATCAAAAATAGGTTGAAACGGACTTACACAAGCGGTACATTATGCCCAATCTCAAGCGCGTAGTTTGTTACCGTTTTCTCCCGGGGGCACTTGTATTCACGGTCGACGAGTCGCTCTTACTCAAACTGGATTTTTCATATTTATTTGTTTGTCTTACTGTTAATTATCTCATTTCGGAGTATAAACAAACTGCGCGTCTCCTCTGGAGCCGAAAGCAACTCTACTTTAATTACTCGAGAGACTCGACGAGGCTTATTTAAAAACAAAATACTACGTTTTAAATTTAAATTCTCTTTATCTACGAATTAATAATATGCAGTTTTACGGTAATTCTGAATTGCTCCATTTACGATATGCCAGCATCGCGATTACGAAAAGTGGCTCCGTTTAAAAAATTAGCGTATTAAAGTTAATTGCACACCGCGGCAGAGTATTTGCATCGCAGCCAACGACAGGAGATTTTATCAAGTTTCCTGAATTTTTGCAACAAATTGCAACATTTCTCGCAAGGGAAGAGAAATTAATTATTTTTAGTTACGAGATCCCTTGCGCTTCAGTACTATCGAAGGAAATAATTATTTTCCGATAATTATTGGTCGACTGCTCTGCTCCTCGCGTGTGAACTCGAATATTGTTAACAGTTCCACATAAATACAAACTAATTACACGCCGCTAAAAAGCTACTCCGTAACAGAGCAAACACATTTTGCTCCTCGGTTCCTGGAAGTCCTTGCGTACTTTTAATCGAAATGTTTATAATAATAATAAAAAGGCCGACACATGCGTCGTTTATCTGCCCGAGAGGCTGCGGATAAACTTTTTTGGAGATCCGGAATAAAGGCAAAGGCGGTGCGTGCAATCGCCGACGAATAATTGCAGGGCTTCCGTGATTTCTCTGCCCGGCGTGTCTCTCTCTCTCTCGGTGAGCCCTTGGCCGTCGTCGTCAGCGGACGAATTTACGCGTGCGATCCGAACGCAGATAGAGTTTGAGACAAAACCAAGGGGGAGGCCTCTATTTATAAGAAGAATCTCCTCCGCATTGTTTTTAATACAGCGTGGAGAATTTTCATTGAAGACTAGCGACGATACCACCAAAGTGTGTGCACGCGTGTGCGTATTGTTCATATTTTTTTTATACGATTTATCCACATTTTTCCGGTTACGATGTCAGTCACGTTGTTGTTGGCTGCTCGCGATAAATTATCCGCTAATGGCTGACAGGAGAAAATTTCTGATCTTTAATCACACTTTGTTATCACAGCCTTACGTTTATACGAAGAATCAATCATCGTGAACATAACGTATACTTTACAAGGGCAAATCGAAGAAACGAGAAAGCGCATGTGTAATACTCAGTTATCGATTACTCTCTCAAATTAATGAGACAAACCAAAACCTCCAATTATCAGTGATATGAATTAATGTTATCAGATAAGCTGCACAATTCAGATTTTGCATAATACAGTTAATTAAACAGTATATCATTATTATCAAGGGAATCAAACCGTTTTTATCTTTATAAATATTTTCAAAATGAGAAATGTAAAAATGTTTCTGCTATTGTTAAATCGTTGCCGTTGATTCAATTAGTCGAGTGAAATAATATTCTTAAGTTACTGATTTCATTACAAACTTTGATCGATTAATTTCTACGCGCGCATTTATTTTCACATAATTTTATAATTTAGAAAGAACATTCCTGGAGCGAGTTATCGAGAATTTCATTGAACAAATACAAATCGCTCACCGCTGAATTTTCTTCTTATTAAATCTGATGTTAATAAATTACAAACGAGTCGTTGTTCATTTCGAGGTGCTTTATTGCAGGTATTTTCGTCAAAAATAAAAATACCGCGAACAAAGTATTTCAGCGTGGAACGAGAACAAGAAAAAGTAACGAAAGCCTAAGTAAATGCGAGGAAACGTTCGAAAGAATTTAGACTTGGTGAATACAATAGTAATCGGAACACCTCTACAAATAGTCCGGGGTTGATTGAAGCTTCGCTGGCTTCGGTGAAGGCACCGAGTCGACCTTACGAACACGAGGGGGCCAGAGCGACAGCGACGACTTAACATCTGGTGTCTTGAATTTGATTAGGTCAACTCGACAAAAGTCGCGTGCTCATTCCTTGCGACTTACCACCACACGACCAATTAGTTCATTTCGACGTTGACGCCATCTTTGCTATCAGAAATTCACGGCTTTAATTAAAATTTTGTCGAAGAGCTTGGCGTCGCCCGCTGCATTAAATTACAACGTATTATTTTCATCTTTCTCTCTTTATTACGAGGAAGTCACATTACGTCGCAAAAATCCTTTTAGCTTGAATTTATTGTTCGAGTCGATTTAAGTGTTTCTGGAGTACATTAATTTACATGGTTTTTATATGCCGGTGTACATTTAGATAAAATGCATATTACATTGTATATACTTTTATATAAAGTAAACTAGTTGCTACAATGAATTTGGCACAAATATTATGTCAAAGACCTATACGATACATATGTCATATGTCTTTTTAACGAAAGTGGCGCTCGATATTAAAAAAACTCTTTATTTATAGAGGAAGTAGTCCATAAACTTTTAACGTTACAGTCTCCTCTTTTTGTATAATTTGAAATTATTTTATAATGTAAACAACGGAAGCGCTATATATTCACACTGAAAAATATTATTGCGATTTTACGATTGCCGTATAGTTACAAAGTTCATTACGATGTTTGTTTGAAATATTTAAAATAAATTCGGCCAATAAACGTTAAACTGCATCTTAGAATTAAATTGGGGCTCGGCCTCGATCAATTTTTTGAATAACAACAAACTCGCGCTAACAAAAACAACAAAACTTTAAAATATATTTTCGAGTCGATTCCATTACTTAATTTGAAAACGCAGGCACGTTTTAAATGATGATATTACAAGGTTGAAAAATCTCGTAAATACGTCATTCGATCAGTTAAGAAAACTAAAAAATTTGTATCGTCGTACGAGCCAAAGTATTTGCCGTTCTAATATTATAAAAACTTTTTGTCGCAACTTTTCGTTGCAATGGCATTGTGTCTATGAAACTTTTATGTTTAACAAAATTGTTCTTAATCTGAATTTTTCTCTCAACAAGTAGAATTTTATAAATATTCTTGCAAAAAATAAAGAATTTTTAAAATTTTCCTTTGCTCGGTGACAGAAATTTTACATATTCCTGATTCGTGGATTAATTAATCAAACGAACGAGTTTAATTCGCTAAATCTACTTTCTGCCCGATTAAAGTCGCAAGATTTTTACACACAAATCCGACGAACTTTATTTAACAAAATGCATCGCAGAAAATACAAGTAATGTATAAAAATATGATTCGCGGTAACGAAAATGTAACTCCTGAAAGAAGATAAAAAGATGCGGCATTTATTTCGGTAGCTTTAAAAGGAGACTTATAGAGATAAAAAAAATGTTCATGACATATTCTTAGATTTCTCGGCGAGAATACTGAAAAACGAAGTAAAAACATAGAAATAATAAATGAGTTTTAAAATTGAATGAACGGATCATGGAAAAAAGAAAAACAATAATGAAAAAACGAGTTGCTCCTTAAGTATGTCAGATCTATAAATAATGTAATCGTAGGAGTCGAAATTTGAAAAAATTACGCGCTAAAAATAAAATTAGTGCACATACTTGATGCGATTTATATTTTGCAATTCATTGCGGATAACGCGAAGCGCGCGACTCCGAAACATTCTAACCATTTTCGAGTGCTATTTTTAAAAACTACACGTGTAAGCTGCATTGCTGCATCGGCTGCGATTGCACAAGTGCAGCGTCTAAGGTCTGCAGTATCTGTCGAACAGACTCGACGGAACAATAGAAATACGGCTTTCCTTGCGGCGCTCACCTTGCGACTTGACGCGGTTGCAGAAGAACGGGGAACGAGGAACGATCCCCACCTTGCGGGAGCAAACAACCCCGAGCGCCAAAAAGGACAGCAGCCCCGGAAAAAAGTAAGGGACGCCGTCGCCGCTCGTGGCGAGTTCTCGACGACGCACCACTTGGAGAGCCGCGGAGCCGCCGATCCGATTTAATTCGGCTTTTAGCCCGCAAAGTAAAATTAAACGGGGAACGCGGAGGTGTATTTTTGCCGCTCGCTCGCTTCTTTCTTCATTCGTCGCATTCGCGCTTTCGGGTGCCGCGGCTCGTGGCTGTGTGTGTGTGTGTGTGTGTGTGTCTTCGAACGGTCTACAGACGGTAAGTGAGGTATCGGGCAGACGAAAATCACTCTTTAATGGTTTAATGAAGGCTGCGCGGGAAATAATTGGCTATTAGCCGGGCCCGAATTCTTCCTCGTAATTTATTGTTGAAATTATACGCGGAAGGAATTTAGAGCGACGATGATAAGACGCCACTGCTCGCGAATATTCGATCGCTCTTTTTCCGATCGTTAGCGCGGCTCGTTAGCTATTATCGACCATACCTCTGTGCTTATTATCGAAAAGCCCGTTAAGTTAAGCGAACATCTTAATTGAGCTTCGGCTTTGGCTCGGTCGATAACGCGATATTTGATAAGTTTTTATGCCTGCAAAGAGACTCGCGCGAGACGCGTGTTGCACTTTTTCCAGCGCCAATTATAAAACTTTAATTTACTTTGTCGAATCGTGTCAAAAATTGTCTCCGAAAATACGAGTACGTATGTGCGCACCCGCTCGGGTGTTCTGAATATTTGACACAACATTCTTACTAACGCAGGAATTTCGCAATATTTTTAATGGCCGTTTTTTTAATTTTTCAACTGCGCTAACGTCGAAATTAAAAGCACGGGGTTTTTTAGGAGAATTTCGGAACAAGCGGACAAGCTAATGCCCCTTATTGGGAAAAAGTAAACTCGGCGAAAATTTATTTCTCCGCTCCTTCGAATAAACTTCTTTCGCGTAAAGTATTTTAATTTTTCGCTCTGATACCGGGATTTAAGGCTTCCCTTAAAATTTTCCGCTTTTATCTCGTGTCATTCAGATTTTTAATTCAACTGTAGCAATCAACGCCTCCCTTCTTCTCGCGTCAGACAGCACAATTTACCGTAGCGCAAAAACTGTCTCTGAAAGTCACTAGAAAATAATGAGCGTTTAAAAGAAAACTTACGATTGCTATCGACTGGACTACACCCGACTATATAAACTGTATTACGTATCGCAGATGGTCTACAAAATTTGCTAAAATATCTCGAAATTTAATAAAAAGTGCGAAAACTACCAGAGCCACCCTTTCGCGACTTTTCGTCCTGATAACCTTAACTTGGCTTTCCTCTAAAATGATAAATCTTGCATTATGATGATTTTTTATAAATATGCATGCTCTTTGAAAATCTTTGACAAATTGCGTTCACGAAAACCAGTAAAGTTATAAGAAATTTTAGATTGATAAACAAATTTTTCCCCGCGTAAATAAAATTTGGTGTATTTGTTGCAGTTTTTTCGAGGACGTAAAATACATTTCCGATTCACATCCGATTCCTTCGAACTATTAGAAAGTTACTCTGTTTTTGAGTCTCGCGTACAGACTTTACATAAGAAGTACTCGTAGTGTCGTAATAAATTATAAGACTTGCATATTACTGATCGGTCGTATAGTCGAAGTAAAGAAATACATAAGAAAATGCATACATTCTATAACAGCCCCTGCAATAATTAATCTGGAATCAATCTGAAAAATAGATTATTTTATTAATGTACGAGACTAAGCGTAACGATAGTTCTGCTAAATATTGGACGGAAAGTCTCTAGGTGAAAACCAAAACTTCTATTATAGTGGAAAATTCGCATTGCGCACAGTAGATGTCACTGAAAATGTTGAATTTTTACTTTTATTCAGTGCAATGTTAATAAATGTGTATAAAAACAACCTTCTCTTTCTTCTTTTATTAACATTTCTTGCACGATACTCAATGTACACGCAACGATACGGTGATAAATCTTTTTTAATTTGCTTAAGAAAAGATTATAATTCACTAGGAAAATAACTCTGAAAGTGTTTTTGAGGGAATTTTGAAATTCTGAATATAAATTCAAATTTGGGAAACAAAGTAGTCGCAAATGGTCTACTTAATACGGGAAATAAACGGCATCTTTATTTCTTACGAAAAAACAAGGAAATACATAATATAACTGTACATAAAGAATACCGTGCGTCATAGCTTAGGAAAAATGTAAACAATGCTTCGGACTAATTCCATTTCCATTGCGTATCCAGAAGAAAGATTATATTGTGTATCACATTGTATTGTATCATATTATATTAGCATATAAAAAGCCATAATTTCTTACAATACGATTATGATTGTGTTATTTATGCATCTTTTTACGTATAGAAAAGGAAGTTGGCGTAAAAATCATGATTCGTGTTGCGCGAACTCATAGAAACTGGAGGCTTCTATAAAAGTCTTTTAAGCGATCGTTCATCCTCTCGGCATTTTAAATTATTAAAATAAACCGTTAACTTTTTTTACACGCCTCTCGTGTTCTCGATAAGTCAAGATTCTCGTTAAAAAATTGAATTTTTTTTAGGAATTATTTTGAATTTACAAGAATAGCCGAACGAATTTATGATCAGAAATATAGATTTACTATAACAAAGAACCTCCCAATTATTAATTTCATTAGCATGAAATGCCATTTATCTCTCCTTTTACGTCTACGCGATGCTTTACGATTCCAACACAATGCGACTTCATCGAGGCCTACAAATCAAAAAGTAATTTATAAAAAGGGCTATGAACGGAAAATTTCTTTCTAGCTAGTCCTTTTGTACCTTGAAAGCGAGAAGCGTATGAAAAAATTAGCTTGAGAGTCATTTATCTTAACCGCAGAATCAATTACTACTACCTTTTAATATTTAATTATGCATCACAGTATTATAGTTAATTCTTTTACAATACGCATATACGAGTGTGCGTTCACTAGTAGCTATCTTTTTACTATCGTTAACGTAACGGCGACTAGGAATCTATTTATGAGAAACATTACAGCTTTTAAAAAATAAGTTGATTGAAAATAAGATGAATGTCAGTAATGGAGATCAATCAAAACATATATCAATAAGAAGCTTATAAAATTAGAGTTCGTAGAAAGATTATTAACAAAATTCCGTAATTTTCTCCTTAAATATTATTAAAAATATTCATTGCGGAGGAAAACGAATATTAATCACGATGTAGGCAGTATTACGAGTACAGGAGAAAGTGGAAAACGCATCTGGAATATCAGTTTGAAATAATAAAGCAAACAAATAGCAGAAGCCTTTTTTTACATTTCTCGTGCATGCCAATAACGCGTGTTGAAAAGATAATTTTGAAAGGACGATTGCTCGCGAAACGTGAGTAACGATTACTAAAACTATGTATTATCAGCAATCGAACCCGTTTCGTAAATGCTCGATGTATTTTGTTGAGAGGCTGGTGTTTAATTGAGCAGGAATCGCGCAAAATCAATCGAAGTATCCGAACGAAAAACACGCATTTTCAAATAAAAACTATTAAGGTAACAGTGACAAAACTCTCTTGAATTTCGCTTGTTCTTAGAGTCGGTATCAACTATAAATACAACGTTGGACTCGAATAATTTAGATTAAAACAAATTTTTTTTAACCTCCACTGATCGAGACTCGGAAAAATCGTTTAATAAAAATAACGTAAAATTGTCTTTTGAAGAGGAACGCGATGAAAATGGAAAGATCCACACGGCCGTGGCAGAACTAAAACATTCGAGTTCGTATTACTCGATGATTGCTCGGCATTTGAAATTTCCAACATGGCCCGCACCGTTTTATCATCCACTTTATCGTCGCAATTTTAGCGCCGCCCCGCGCGTCTAAGCCAACTCCTCGCAGCGGGCGATTAATGTTGAAGCCCCCAGTTTCCATTTTCGATGCCGCGTTAAAAAGCCCCAAAAGAGGCCCAACAATGCAGAGGACGAAAACTACGAGCAGCTCCGGACAGTTGGCAGCGCGCGTAACTTTAAGGGTTCCAGAAATTTACGAAGCGAAGGTTGTCTTTGATTTCCGAGCCACGGCGTCGCCTCCACGGGGTTGTAGTGCATCGGCTTCCGGTGACGGAAGCGGAAGACGGCGGATCGAACTACACGTACGAACGAGGAGGCGGCCTGACTCATCGTTAAAACCCTCACGGACCCCGACTACGCGCGAATTCTCGTTAGCCGGTTATTATGAATGCATTGTAGTTTCGATGAAGATAGAAATATGACGCCAGATCTCAAAGTGCGGATTTATCTGGGCTCGTAACGGCAAATGAACTCGCGACCTTTTACGATTACGAGCGCGTTTGCGTTTTGCGAATTAATGAAAAGTGCCGAACGTTTTACACCTTTTCTGCTCTGACACCCACTCTCTCTCTCTTTCAGAGACGCGCACGCGCGTGCGCCGCTTTAAGCCAAATTATCGAAATGGGTTTGTCGGTTAAGTATCACATGCGGGTACCAAAAGTGCACTCGGTCTTGCATTATTTAGAGACCCGCGCGATTACGTTTTTAAAATTCCAACTGCTAACAGCAGCGACGAGGAAAGGATTCGCGGCATTCGTTGCAATCGTCGATATAAATAAGTAGTCGCAGAAGTTACAAGTCACTTTTAAAAAATACGGCCATATTTCTCATAATTTTGTATAATGACTCTTGTGAGGCACTTCACGTTTTGAATTTATTTCCAGCAGCTGCATATATTTCTTCCTATACCACCTTAAGCAACTCAACGAGAACGAGTTATTCGTTTTTTCATTTTTCACAGGCGTCTTCAGATGCACGTGTACTCGAGCATTAGTCGAATAAAATCTGCTTGACAAGTTGAGCTAATTAAATTTAATCGGGTTCGCGAAACTAATTAGCCGACAATTATTTCATCTTTTACCGCGAATCGTTGAATAATTGGCTCAAATACAAGCATGTGCACGCGCAACGTTACTCTTTGACGAATCTTAGCGACTCAGACTCGTTGTAATTTATAACTCACTCTTGAACATCGAATTTATGAAAACAAACGCGTTTCCACGAGAAAAGGGAAGAAAATTTAAAATCGGCCAATTAACCACTGCAAATTTCAGCAATGATTTTCCCACTAACCAGCATCGCTTTGGAAACTTAAAGAAACAAACGAAATCTGTGACAGACAACGAGTAATTGGCCGAAACATACGATTCGCCCGCAAACCTATAATAGTGAAAACAAAGTTGCACCAACGGCTACAATTTTTTAACCATTTTACGAGGTGGCGGAAAAAGCTGCTGGACGGAGGCTGATTAAGTGACACGAGGTTTATTTGAAAAATAACGCAGTAACACCGTCGGATCGCGATAGCCGCGCTTCCATCACACACCAGATGGGCAGGGGCAATCAATAATTCGCCGAAAGTCGCGTGTACTCTTTGAGAAAAACACGTGTCCGAGAAGAAATAGAGAGAGAGAAATAGAAGCTGAAGCGGTCTAACTAATTATTTAGCTGGTGTTATGGCAGCCGCAAATAAATTCTGCCCTCGCAGCAAAGCTTGGATCGGCGGGCGCGCGCGAAGCGAAGAGGGAGAAACAAAAACGAGTCGCGCACTTTTTCATCGGCTCCGCGTCCTCCATATTTCACGCAAGATGGGATTGAAATATATCGATCGCACCCGGACGTCATTGTCGACGCGGACCTCGCGCGCACCTTTGATCGGCCGCGACTCCCTTTTCCACGTTGCGCGCGCGCCGGTGTCTCTTTTTCGTCCGGAGAGCGAATTTTCTCGGTCGCGCCTCGCGTTTGTAAGAGCGATTGCGTGTAACAGCTCGACAATTATAGATCGAAACTTTACGGAATTCGGACCCGCGCAATTCTTCCACGCCATATTTGGAAAGGACGAAGTCTCGGGCTCTGCTGCTTTCCGAATCAAGTGAAATCGAAAATTCTCCGCGGGATGTGAAATTCTACAATTTTATAATATCGTTGCTCGTGTCCCGAACCGCGCGATTAGTCGGCTCCAATTCTAAATTACGACACTTTCTGCGTCGCTTTAAACTTTTAAAGTTTCGTCACCCGAACCCGTCATCTTCAGCTTTTAATAATTTACTGCAGCCGCCGTTCGTTCGTTCGTTCGTTCGTTCGTTCGTTATTGCACCTTAGGAATTCAACGAATGTTTAATAAATCTTTGCAATAATTGGTCGAGAGATGACTTCCTTTGCCCGGATCAACTAATCTTTCTACCTTTTCATCGCAATGTCCCGCCTGAGAAAATATCTCGTGCATTTGCGCAGATCCGAGCTATTCGCCGTTCTTATCGAGTCTTTGAAAAACGTCGTGCGCCCCACACAATGAAACAATATCGAGTTATGTCGGTCTGCTTTGGTTCAAAAAGTTGGAAATTACAGCTTCGCTGATTCACTATTGCACTGCACGATACGATGAGAAATAGTACCTGGAAACTAGTTTGTCGGCGTGTCGCTAATAAAATAAAATCCGCGACCAATCGGATTGTTTGGAATGGTAACAAAGGGCCTGTCTGTCTATCGCCGGTAAGCCCGTCAAACTCTGCGAATGACGAAACAAATTCGTGCAGTTTCGTGCTTTTCTCACTTCACGATCCATCATTTTAGCGCAAGACCGAGGCTATAAATCTGTTGCCGAAGTACTTTCTTAATCTGGTTCCTAATTTTTACACCGAGCTACGCACATTTAGGCTGCGTAAAATTGAAATCTCACAGATCGCCGAGGAAGCCTCGTTTGGGCATCTGCCGCCTCGTTCCGACAAACGCTTAAATTAACAGGCGCCATCGTCTTCAAACTGAAACTTGGAGATTAGAGGGAATGTAAGAAAAATTTTACGTTTGTACAAGCCGATAAAGTTTAGCTTTGCTTTAAAGTAATTGCCAGCGATAGATTCATATCTGACAACTGCACTCGCTCTTTTGGCTCTACTTAACTTACAACAGAGGAATCTACAAGACGCTTGGTTTTTTCTATTTAATGCTACTACACATTTCAAACTTGTACTCGATAAAGTTACGCCAAATTGAGGTTCTGCAGTTGCGACGAGGCGAAAAACCACCCCTGACTGCCAAAGCGACCCCTGCTACTGATGCGTCGCGTGATTGAATAACGACTTAACGGTACCCCTTTTATTTGTAATTTTATATTGTTGCACAGATTTATAGGTTCGCCGTGTTACAACTCGATTAGTGTGCACTGTTAAACACATGCAACGACGTCAAGTTTACAAAACAACGTCAGGTCCTTTCTTTGTATTTGTGGACGGTGCAGTCGGTCAACAGTTTGTCAGTTTGTCGACTCGTACAGATGGGCCTTCATTAATAACTTGTCGCATTATTATGCTTGACGTGAAAGTCTGGAAAACGCTATTAATAATAAAAACTATTTCATTTAATAAGAATGCATTAAAATTGACTCCATTCCGTTTGAAAAGTGTTGGCAATATCTCTTACAGCATCAAACGGCTCTTTAGAATTCGATACGCGGGAAAAATATTTATCCTTCCTTCTGCGATCGCGACTGACCCCCGATTCTCTCTAAAAACAAAAGCACGATTACCGAAACGTGCGTCATTTACGTCAGCATTTTTCACGATATAAAAGACAGAAAGGAAGATTTGGATAAAAGTGACGCGTGCGCAGAGCGCGTTTCGACGTTTAGGCCGACGTTTAAGCTTCCATCTTCAGCGCTCGGATTTCACCGATCGGAGGGAAAGTGCACAACTTTTTGGCGAATCTTTCGTTGGTTCTTCGTATCTGTTTTCGTTTCTTTGTAACTGGAGCAGCGGCCACTCAAAACACGTCCGTCTACCCTCGAAGCGGGTGTGTAAACTTTGCAAAATTTGTACGTGTCTCTGATTGATTTCTCGAGTACAATTCATCAGCAGTTTTCGCGATCTACTCGAGCGAGAGATTAATGAACGACATGGGATTTATCTCCTCTTTAATTTGTTCCTTCGCCTTTAATTATGATTGCGGTGTATCGCGAAAATTGGCGATTTAATCGAGTCGGCAGCTCTGACTCCGAGTTTACTTGTAACAACATTTGACAGATTTTGGTGAAACTCATTCCCGGATAAAATTAATCTCTTCGAATATCACAACATGTCTTTCGACCGTGCACTTACTTTCATCCGGAACAAGTTCCACTTAAATTCGTAAACAAAGTGGGCCAAAAGGATCCGAGCTATCAACTCTGTTGGAGTCGATTCGCGCATAACTTATCGTTTAAATAAATTGCCGCCCCCACTCGTAATAATTAATTATCAAAACATTAACATGTAGGTGCATATTTAGACAGCTCGAGCTAGTAATTCGATTACGACGCTAACTGCGATGATAAACTGAGCTCTCTTGTGTCGAGAAATCGATAGGAAAAACGCAGTTAAAACGCTTAGGCTGCAGGACGCGAGTGTGCGTGAAGGGCGATTAGCGAAACCTCGGCGAGGCCAATGAGGCGCGAAAGCTCGAGTCGATCGAAGCCGCCCGGGGACGAACGCGTGATATTAATCGACCGCAGGCGCGACCGAAATGCCGCGATTATAAGCCAATTACCGGAGGTAACTTTCGGCGGCGTTTGGCGCTCGTTATAATAACGTCGCGGCGTGAATGGCTCGCGTTAGTTTCCGCTCCGGCGGGAGGGGGAGGGCAGAAGAAAGGAAAACGCCGCCCGTGATCGGCGGCGCGCGACTCCGCAAACGAGCCGAGGCGGATAAGGAAGGCTATTTCGTCTGCGGAGCTCCTCCCGGAGAACAAGAAGAAGAAGAAGAAGAGTCGCCCAGAATGCTCAACTATAATGGGCCTCTCCGGGCACTTCGCGGGTATTAATAAACCGACGGCGACTCGAGTTTCGCGAGCGACGCGCGCCCAGAGGCCGGAGGAGGTGCCGGAGGGAGTGGCCTTATAAATCAGTCGCCGCAGTCCGGATGTCTCGCTCTCCCACTCGTAATTAATCGCCAGTGCCCGATTATACGCGCGCAGCATGCGTGGGAGGCCCCCTTTTCGCCTGGAGAGATAACGCCGACGACAAACAGGCGCGGAGTTGTTCCGCTCAAGGTGCGAGTGCGTCCTCAGGAGCAAAGAGCCAACTGGGCAATCGCGAATTAATTAGCGGCGGCTTTTGGGAGATTACAATGTTTGCGCACCGAGGATCTGCCGCTCGAAGCCTCGTTACGCGGAAATTGGCCGAACTCGAGGCAATTATCCCATAAAGGGCTGGGCTCGATGATGATATTCCGAAGCAAGAGGTTTTTTTAGGCTTTTTGACTGCTTTATTGCCGAAAGCTTATAAAGACAGGCTCTGGGAAGGTGGGCAACCTGGCACTCGGGTTGGTACGGGTTTTCTCGCGTCCTAGTTGACGAGTTCGGCAGCCTCGAATTTGCGAATCCGCGCGAGAGGAATGAAGCGTCGCTCGAATTTGCCATCGAGTGAAGCTTCAAACGCGTATCTTCAGAAATCTGTAAATTATAACGCGATAAATTAAAAGAAGGAACCCTGATCATGGAAATGGTTGTTTACGACCGCTTTTAGAAACTTTACTTGGATTTCATTTCTAGACTCGTTCGGAACTTTTTATGCGGTGACAAACGCGAGGAATGATTTATGCTTAAAAAAGCTCAAATTCGTCTTGAGATAATCGATGGAAAACTGTGGATTAATCAAGCGATTCCGAGCTCGGGAAATGTCAATTGTATCGCTTCGGCGCGTCGCCGAATATTTACAGAATTCATCGATAATCCAAGAGGAAAAAAAGCGCCCAGCTCTTTTCTAGGACGAACCGCTCGCCTGCACGCAACCACTCGCAAACTTATGCGCGGGCTTTTAAAAAATTGCGTTATACGCTTTATTTAAACATCTGCAATAACTTTTCTTCCCAACAGTTTTTCTTTTCAGCGACAGCGAATAGCAAGTAAATTGCGCTATTTATACTAGATACTAGAAATCTGTGTAAACTTTTCTCGTACAGCGCGTTCGGGGAGTCGGATTATGTACGAACTTTTGTACAATTTTACATATTACATGGAAACTGGCCAGTAAATTTTATTACGTCGAATCCTATACTGAAATATTACTTTCATCATTTTCCGCAAATATAACGAAAGCGCATCGAGACGTAAATGTGCTCGAACGTATCCAAGCCATTCCATGACCATAAAGCCGAGAGAAATATACGCCAGCGCGTAGTTTAGACTCCTCGGCTACCTTCGTGCGCCTTCGGGAATTAGAAATTTCCCCGTGAAAAATTGTTCGGAGCGGCCACTCGTATCTTCGGGATCTGCTTCTAGATAATCAGGACAGCGAGCGAACGCTTATCGACCTCTTGAGCTACGATTTAATATCACTTATTACATGCCAACTGTTTTTCCTATCATATTATTCTTATTCAGAGCCTTTGTAGCGAAAATCTGCAAAAACGCTTCGGCGGCGAAGCGAATTTTACAGAAATGATTGCTGGGCGTAACTTATGTCGACCTAAAACTGTATAAACATTGTTTGCATTTTATGAAAGTAAAATTCGAAAATACCCAAGTATTTGGTTTTCTATTTTATGGCCTTCCTAATTTACGCGCGAAATGCTGAAATTTATTTGGTTCCATTTAACTTTACAAGAGCGCGCGTCATCCCGTCTGTACGAAAACAATACATTTTTACAAAGTCTCGAAGGGTAAAACGCGTTTATTAGAAATAGCCGAGGTATTACTCGTTTAATGAATTTCCCGATAAATGCCCCGGCTTTTTCCGCATTTTCCCTTAAAAATGCTGCTCCGAAAGCAACTTCGTAATTCTCCAAAGTGCTGCCGATTCATCAAAAATATTTAAAAGCTCAGTAGCCACCGACGACCCTTAAGACTCTTGTTCTCATTGAAACAAGATGTTCCCTGAGCGCAAAGTTTAAGCGTTCTTTAAGCCTCTTTCGCGTCTAAAACTGTCTATTAAAATTTCATCCCTCGCCGAGAAGAAGTAAAAACGCCCGGGCAAAAAGAAAGCTGATAAAGTCGGATCTAGACGGGACCAGGAGCTTCCGATCCATCAAAAGTCGCTGCAGACAATATCGAAATCGATACTCGTTATTGCGCCATTTTTTATTGTCAATGGCAGGGCAATATGTCGCCTCTCTCCTCTTGGCCCGACGGCGTCGCAGATTCGCCCATAAAGTTGCGCGGCAATAACACGCGTGCAATGCGCGAGGCGCTTTTTTGCTTATTCTCAGCGGGTGCTTAACAACGTAATTGGGTCGGTTCGTTCCGAGCGAGGCGAGAAATTTGCGCTATTTCGCATAAGCGAATGCAAAATACGTTTGAATAAAATACTACGTAACAGGGGCGTGTCGGCCGAACGCGATATAGGCAGCCGTCGATGCTGGATTCTAACTGGTTGCTTCGGGGATTCCTCCGAGTATTCCGAGATTCGAGTTAATCTATAACTCGTAAATCTTCGGCTTCCCATCGGTACTCAAAAGCGACTGCGCGCACCTTAAATTTAGTCGTTACTCAAGCTCCACACAGATGTTTCTTTTTTCCGCGCGCAAAAAATCTGTCTCGATGCAGCGACCGTAAGCGACTTATTTACATCTGCGGATTCGAAATTTTCCTCGCACGTCTGTCAAATCGCGTAAATCTTTCCTCGGAATTATTCGAGAAAAGTCAATCGATCGTCCAACGTGTCTGGATAGCGATAATCCATTTACAAGAGCGTCGATTGCTCTTGCTCTTTTTAATTGGTAATAAAAGCTATTGAAGTTGCTTCGATAATTTCCCCCGGGCTCTGGGAATCTAAATTTAGCTGCCGCGACTGAAAGCGAAACTGCAGCGGCGATTCGACAAACCAAGACAAAGACGCCTTTATTAAAATGCAGTAAGCGAAAGAGCGTTGACAATCGGAAAATTCCGAGCTGAATTTTCGGCCAAGAAGTGGTTTGGTAAACGGAGTCGTCCTCCGCGACTCCGTGAATCCAGATGAGGCTCGGACTGGTGCACGTGTACGGCCGCCGATGACGAGACTCGAGACTCGCGTTGTCACAACTCTACGTTTGGTATACGCTCGTAATGGAGGTTCGCGTGGCGCGTGTCTTTAGGATCGCCGATGACTGCATACAGGTATAGCGCCTCGTCATTTTGTCGTTCTGCAGCACCGGGGACACCATATAGAACCGAGTGGTGCACCTGGAGCTCGTCGTCGGGAAAGGGAAACGCGTGCCGATCGAAGACAGCTACAACTGGGTTCCGCGATTACTTCACTCGGTCGTTCGCAAGACGTTCCTTGAACGACCGCGTGGATGCATTACGTCATGCTCGGAGTTGCGAAACCGACGACCCGTATTCTCGCGAGATCGCAACGTCATCCTCCCCCCGGCCGCTCCTCCGCGGTTCGCTTTCCACGCCAACCTGTCAAAAATAACGGACGCCTGTCTAAATCTAACGATCGGAGGAGCCGATAATCGTCCTCGGGCGGGCATTTTCATTTTCATCTCGAGCGCCGCTTTCGCGCGGAAAAGCAGTCGCCGAAGATTAAGGATGAATGACGTGGCCACTCACCTACGTGTCAAGTACGTCCAGCCACGGCACCGCACCAAATCGCTCGACGTCCCGACGCCCTCCCGACAAAGGGATCCGCTCACCCGAATACCAAAGGATGTCTCTGGACTCTTATCTAGATCGCTCGAAGCTGCGAGTCACGATTTTAGAATGAATTTCGCTGGGACCGCTGGCCGGACTCTTTTCGATCTCGGCGCTTTAGATTTATTTTCCTCGGGGGGACACGCTCGCGGATTTTTTCATTCGACCAAATGACGGCCAGAGCGCTCGAGTCTATTCGAATATTTCCTACGCTCTTTTAGCGAGAAATTAATAAAAAAAAAAAAAAAACTAATCGTCATCGCCGTGTGGGGCATTTGGGCTGCGAACGATCAGAGACTTATTCGATAAGTAAAACTGCTCGCGCTTCCTCGCACTTGTGCGGTGGGAAAAAGAGGCGCGAGCGTCTTAAAATCGATTACAGGACAACGGAGAAAGATAAAAAATAATAACCGCTGGTTGCTCCGGCGAGGACTGCGTATCGATAAAGTAAGTCGGGAAGAAAAAATGTCGAAACAAGTGTGTTCCCGAGTGATGGATCGATAAATAATTCGGATTCCGCGTTGTTGCGCAAGTCGCGCGCGCGCAATCTGGAACAATGCGAAGCGGACTCGAGCTCGACTCGGCAGATCGGAATTCCCGGACCGTAGGCTGGGAGCTTGGATTGACATTCGGAATCCGTCGGGCGAGCTTGGACTCGTCGAGAGTCGCTCGCTCCGGAGCCCAAGAGGTGCTGCTGCCTTGTGCGCCGCTTGTGCGCCGCTTGTGCGCCGCCTCTCTTGGGCTCCAGCGTCCATTAATTTCGATTTTAGCGCAAAGAAACTGGTCCCCCGCGTCGCTCGGGGAAACTTCACTCCGTAAGTAGAGTTTGATAAATATATGCCGCCGCTATTGGCCAGACACTTGTTCCCGCGCAGTAGGCACTCGCCGCCGGTAAATTACGTCGTTCGGCGTAAAAGATCGATCACTTAGTCCGAGAGAAATGCAAATCGGCCCGCCGCTCTCGCCTTTTCAGAGCCATTGTCGCAATGACAATTCAACTCCGCCGATTCCCGGTAATGGCATCGCCTTTAGGACTTTGTTCGACTCGATCGGCAGCCCCGGTGAACTACGCGCTCGGAAACCTCCCGAGAAAGGCATCGCCGAGGAAATTAATAAAAGATGCTTCGAAACCCAAAAAAGGCCCGATGGTACTGTTGCTCGTAAATGTCCCGATCGCGATCGAGCGACCGCTAAATAAACAATAACGATAAAAGTGAGGTTTTATACGAGATCTTAATCTAACCTTGGCGAGTCTTTTGAAAGTCACGCGCGAAGTTGAAGCGAATATCACCGTGAGCCGACGAATTTTTTAGAAATCTCGCGCTCAAAGGAGATACCCGTAATAAGTATTTAAGCTCTTGAACGCCATTACGTATGCGAGAAGGTAGTGGAGTAAAAAAGGAGATAAATAATTAATCCACTAAAGAAACTGAAACCACATAATCGACCCGAGCACTCCGCTTGTAACTCGAGTAAAAAAGGATAGGACTAGTCTTCGAGGAGGCCGATATTTATGCGCATAACTAGTGCTCCGGACACTGGAGTGGATCCAAGCGACGGAGCGCGTGTGTGCGTGTCGTTTTCAAACAGGTACAGGCGGTTCGCCTCTCCTCGATTGCACACGGACCTGGCTAATTCTAAGACCGAGGCTGCCAATCGCTCAAAATCCCTAAAGATCCCTAAAAATTCCTCAAAATCGCTCGAAATCAGTGACGCGCGGCCCCGACCGCCTGAAAGAAAGCACCCCAACTTCCTTAAAGATTCTTACTCGTAAGCTGCACCAGCACTGAGACATTATCTATTTAACGCAGACTAAATTGTACAGGTTTATCGAGATCTTTGGAATGGCAACAACTTTACCTTTAACGTCCGAGTTCGTGAGGAAATCTCGGCTAATTTTCTAATCGCTAGTAATCTCTACTTTATTTATCAGTTCTATTTTTCGGCGCAGATAAAAATATGGACGACTTGTGAAACAACAAAGTCACAAGCTCTTACTTTTCGTCTTGATTTAATAACCTCTTTTTAATATTTAATATTTGCCCAGTACGATTGTCGCCTTTTCGCGGAAAACTAAATGGAACATAATAAATTCCGAGCGCAGATTTATGCCTGTGCATCTAATGAAATACAAATAAATATATCGCGTTCAATTATTTATTTAATTTGTTTGACGAGTCCGAGCCTCTCGTTCCTTCGGACTTTACCGATGCCTCTTTCAATTCTACAAATGCCTCTAAATCTCGAAAATATCAACGTATAAACTGTTTATTTCGAGTTTCTTTAATTGCCTCTGGGACGTGGCCTCGTGTTTTAGTTAATATACTTAAATCCTTCCTTGACAGTCTATCGGCGTTATGTTTTGTCAACCAACTGCGAATTAACGACCCGATCTAATACAACGAGAATATATTTTGATCGAGTCCGAAAATAGTTCTAGTTGGCGCGAATTCGCTGCAGCGAAAAGATTCCCATTGGAAATTTATAAGCAAAGTGTCCGAAAGAAAGAAAACAAGCAGCCTCCGCACAATTAGAGCGTCAAAATAAACTCGGCTGTTCTTTAAATTTTTCGTTATCGCGAGCTACTTCTTCCTCTCGCTGTCGATCGGACCACTCGCGTTTCCCGAACCAAAGGAAAAAGAAAAGCAGCAAACTTTTCAACCTCGCTGCGGTGTAAATGAAAAATCAGCAACGCGGACTTGATTCGAAATCCATGATCGGGATCGCGATAGGCGGCTTTGTCCTCGGCGGTGGTTATTGTGCTTAGGTTATGTAGGTCGATCATTTCCGATTATCCCGATCGAGGACTCGGCGGCTGGTCAAGTACGCTTCTCCTTTTACGCTGCTCCGCGCGCACGGGGAAAGTGCGGATACCCGAGCGAGAGAGAGAGAGAGAGAGAGAGAGAGAGAGAGACGCAGGTGGATAAGGAGGGCACGTGTGCGCGAGCGACGCTGCGCCACGGACACGCAACACTCGTGCGATGCCGCGACGAAGACGCAAAACCGACGCGTGTCAGGGATTCCCGCCCCGGAGGTTCCCCGCCTCGGCCCCTCCCCCCGCAACCTTTCTGATTATTTTACGACTCTCGACGTGCCTTAACCTTTTTGTCTCTCTTCCGTTTTTGCTCGCGGGCAACAAGACGGAAGGAGGGAAAAAGAAGCACAGAAGCCCCCCCCTCTCCGGCCAATTTTACAGCACTAGTTTTAACGCGTCCACGGTGTCCTCTTTTAAACGTCGTCCAGCTAAATCACTGCGATCGGATCGCGACTTCACCCGAAGCGCATCGCTTTTATTCGTTCGCGTTCGTTTCATAACGAAAAACGGCAGGGAAACGTGAGCAAACTACCCGAAAATCCGACGCTATACTGTACCCAACTACGTCGGGGCGAAAATTATTTTTCTCCTTCGTACGCGCCGACGTTCTATTTCGTTCGCTCGACGTTTGGGTTTTTTATCGGCGCCCTTACTTTTGCCGTTCCTCCCGGCTCTTGGGTGAAAACGCCCCAGAGGAACTCGGAAGATTCGCCTCGACTAATGTCAGTAGCCCTTAACAAAACAGAGCCAGCGGACGTACAAGTTGAGCGCTTGCGAATTTTTAACAATAATTGCGTAACGGCCATCAACAACAACACTGTCCATTCTATTCGTCTATTTTACTTGTGCGTTGCAGTTTATGACCGATACACGCGAGCCCAATCTCGCTCGGAAGCTGCAATCATCAATTGAGAAACTACTTGAAATTAATCGGTGATCGGCATTGCCGAGCCAACAGATGGCTAATTCGCGTGCGGCGAATTTTTTATGCTCCTTACAGGTTTCGCGTTTAATAACGGACGTTTTAATAACCGGCACTCGCTCGATCCTTATCGATCCAGCGACACTTAAACGTATCGGCGTAATAAATGGAAGGCGATAGGATTTACACGTAAAACGCGCTCGAGTCCAGCTGACAGATTGCAACTGCATTTCTGTTCTTGAAACACAATAATAAATAGCGTCGATTATTGAACTTGTAATCGTGGCGAGGTTAGCCTTGGAAAGAGTCGCGTTGATTTGTTTCGAAAGGACAAAGCTTCGGCGTTTGCAAGAGCTGCGACTCGAAGGCGGAGACGGAAACAGGTGAGAAAGTTGGAAACGTCGCTGAGGTGTCTAACCTTACCGCCGCTTTTAGCATTCAACGCCAACAGTCGCCGCGTAGAAAATGCAGAAATCGCGCGCTCCTAAAGAGAAAAGTCGCTTTATCAGCCGAGGCTCGATAGCGACAGACCAAACATTGTACGCGAGGCTGATTGTTATTACAGGGAAGATGCCGCGCACCGAGTGTATCGAGGGCTTCCAACGTGATTGACATGCCAAGTCGTAATAACTCCCCGAAGCGCCGAACCGTTAGAGGATCGCCGCGTGCTCTTAAGGTCCCCGTACACGTCGTACGCGGAATAACGACGCCTTGCAATCGGGTAAATCGCCCGTGCGGTGCCTCGGCCCCCCCCCCCAACTCCGCAGCAGTTGCGCCAGAAACCGGCAAATAGCTCATTTGCATTATTATCAATTGTATTCCTCCGCGTGAAAAACAGCCTCCGCTTTCCCTCGAATCAGACCGAGTGAATTTTCTTTTGAGTCCAGACGTGTCGCTTTAAACGCAGTTGACCGGCACTTTGTCTGCTCTCGCTCGCGGTCCTCGAGGACTCTATGATTGATTTACACCTCTGACAGCGCGTTTCCCTCTTAAACAATATTGCGCGTTGACTGATTACCGTTTGATTTACCTATTAGAAATGAGCGCGAGTCTCGCTTTCGCCACTAACACGCAATTACTTCATCAAGCTCCCCTGGAACCTCAATTATCTCCTATACAATTACGTACGTTATGTTTTAAATTCGGATATTTTAGTTCGATAAAAACTCGATCCGAATGGAAATTTGAACGATGCCTGCCAAAGGAATTATTGTAATTGAAATTTAACTGACACGAAAGTTGAGTGGACCAAGTGATCTTTGATTAATCCTGCACCAAAACTGCACTCAAATTAAATGCACATATAAATCATATTATTTAGGGCTTTTTGATCAACGCGGTTGATTAATCCAATTAAAAGTATTGTATAAAATATAAAAAAGTTACAGTTACACAGACGATGATTTAATTCGTACTTGTACTCTGACTCTATTGCTTCATAATTTAACAAAGTTTATTCGTTTGAAAACCATGAGAAGTAATAGCAGCGATCGTTTGCGTAATTAAAAAGATCAGCGATATATCGAGTGTTTGACGTTAAAAAATTTTAAACAACATTTATCGTTAACAAATTAATCGAGCAAAAGTTTTATAAATTTTAAAATTTTTTACTAATATATAAATGCGCTCGTGAAACTTCATCGAAATTCTCATTTCGGTTATTTAAGCAATTTCAATTAATTTCTTGGAAAATGAACAGATTTTAAAAAAAAAATAGAGATGTTAATAATTAATAAATACGAGAGTATAATCGGAGATGAAAATTGATTATTATCGGGCATCTTTTAATTATAATTTCGAGTATTCAAACGTAACGTTTTTAGAATTTAGCGGAACAAAAATTCGATTAATTTTTTTTTCACGAAACTTTTTTAAAAGAAAATAATGTCCACGTGCAAATTTTCTTTCATCAATAATACACACGCAATCGATATAATAGCGTAAAATGTCCAAGAGGAGAAAAAAGAATATAAAAAAAAATAATGCAAATGCACATTCACCTTGTTTTCTAAGTCTTTTACGGTGCAATAACACTTTATGAATGTACGATTTTACGCCAACGAAAGTAATATTCTACACCATTTGAGTTGGATTTCACTTTCTCGAATTGGATCCTCCGTTCGAAACTTATGGAAAATTTAATATAAATAGGAAACGAAAAAGCTGATTACACGAAAATACTAAAAACATAGCGAAAGACGTGAAATCCTATTGGTGATAATTAATTTCGTAGGTATCCAAGCCTCTTTCTTAAAATTAAAGTTACTTCGGTAGTTTATATCAAAGTCATTATTAATAACTACTTCTTATTCAAACTTTAATCATAAAATAAAGTTCATATTCGGAATAATACGAACAACTTATATAGAGAATTATGTAGACCAATTCAAGACTTAACTAATGTATTAAAGCGACGCAGTCGATGTTTGTACACGTTACTCCAGTCTCTAGTGTTGGTAAATTTCACTGGGTGTCAATATTAAATTAAAAAAATGAAATTTTCTTTAAACATTCCATCACTACGCTACGTTTCTAAATTTAAACATAATTAAGTACGCAATCACGAGTAAAGGGGCGACTTATGACGTATCATTCGATTATACTTAAAAACACAAAAAAACGATGCAATGCAATTGCGAATTGGCAAGTTCGGATGGCTTTAATTTACTGACAAACTGTGTCACAAAAATATCTTGGGTAACGCGAGTAAATTAACGTTAAAAATTCGAAGAGTCGAATATTAATTTGGTGCGACACGAGAACGTCGCAAAGTTGCCTTTAGGTCGTAGCTCTTCTGAGTTACAATTTCTTTTGACTCAACGCGGAATCTCGAAGATTATGTTCGCACTCACATAAATGTTAATCGCTGTAATAAACGCGCGAGATCACAATTAAAATTTCGTCTATCTCTGCCCAATAAAAAGCCCCGTTTTATCGTCGGCGTGTTTTTTCTCTTTCCAGCTCGTCATTCGATATCCGAAACAAAGTTTGAAATTGTATGGAAATTGCGAGCCGCCGCCGCCGCCGCCGCCGCCGATAC
Source organism: Platyscapa corneri (assembly GCA_018907185.1). Classification (NCBI taxonomy): domain Eukaryota; kingdom Metazoa; phylum Arthropoda; class Insecta; order Hymenoptera; family Agaonidae; genus Platyscapa; species Platyscapa corneri. The sequence continues at coordinate 978,354 of JACCHW010000021.1, read as the reverse complement.
ATCCGTACTCGGCAATTTAAACCGCTGCGTGGAAAAAATACAGATACCCTTGTTTTGATTATACGCGTGACATTGTACTCTCGTACTTCCTTTCGATTTATTTTTAGTCGACGACGACGCGGTTACGTGTCTCGAAACACTAAACATTATACATTTACAAAATTTATATTTAAAAACAAAATCGTCGGGGACGGAAATGCCCGAGAGCGCGTTTGGCGTTTCCCCATTCAGTTTGCGGGAAGCGTCCGAGCGAGAGAAATTGCGCGAAGCTAAAAAGCTAAAAAGCGGGAATTTTCCGCGTGAAAAGAGAAGAGGTTGAGCGGAGGTTAGCAAAAAGGAGCAGATGTCTGGCGAATAATAAATTGGCGCGTATCGCGTCGCATCGCATCGCCTCGTGTGTGTGACTCACATGCTGGTGACGTTGCCGGCGTCGGGCAGTTGGCCGATGCTCGCGATGCCCTTGGCGTGGCAGACGAGCTCGAGGGCGCCCCGGGTGGCTAGGAGGTCGCAGCCCCGGGCCCCGGCCGTCCCCGCGAGCAGCAGCAGCAGCAGCGGAAGCGCGAGCGCCATCCTCCGGAGCTGGCCGGCCGTCGCTAATGCCCATCGTCGTCAGCGGCGCGGCCGCGGGACCGGCATCCTCTCGCCGACGCCTCGACCTCACTATCCCCGGGTAGCCCGGACACCGGTTCCCGCTCGCCCTCCTTCTCCTCCCATCTCTGCGGGCTCAAAGGCGCGACTTCAGTGCCACGGTGTGCCCGCGAAGGGCCTAAGGCGGCGTCCTTCGGCGTTGCTCCGGGCCCGAGTCTGGGCGGTCAGGATGTTGAACGCCAGGAAGCCGCTGGTTCGCGGCGCGCACAACTCTATTACGGCGCTACTGTATCCTCCAAGAGCGCTTGGCAATTTTCAGTCCGCACTATCCGTGAATTTAATCCATTAACCAGAAGGAAATCTAAAATTAAATTTTTCCCCTGGATATTATTACGCGGAGTCGGGGAATGGAAGAAGCAGTTGTTGATACCAATTACAGCCGCAACTGTAGCAGCACTGCATTTCGAGGCTTTGATAAAATAAAAAGGGATTACTCGGGTCGCAACAGCGAGTGCAGCAACTGCAATTGCGTATTTTTCGCGTAAACTCCGGCAAATTAATTCGAGCGAGTAGTGCGAATTCGTAGCGAAACTGCGCGCGCGCGCAGCCGATGCGAGCGAGCTAATCGTTTTCCTTGTTTTCGAAAGCAGCCGACGAAGCGTCAGAACGAAGCGTCCGCCTCGTTTATCGGAGTGTTAGTTTACTTCGGCTACGAATCGACGGCGAGGACGAATTGGGTAATTAGCGTTCGACACTTGGACACAACGTGAACTTGGCAGACAAAACTTTGCTCCCCGGCGCAGAGTAAATAAAGCGTTAACTGGAGCAGACGCGAGCCGAAGGGAGCGGAGCTGAGATAATACTCGAGTGACTTTTTACAAAGGAATCTGCGTGTGGAAAGATACGAGTATCGATCCTCGTTTTATATAATATCGCTCTCACCGGCTGCCTAATTCGAGAACCGGACGAGGTGCGAGAGCAGGTTAAAGTGCGCCGAGTGTGGAGGACGCGAAAAACGAGGAAAGGAGCGCGAGGTTGCGAGGCTCGCGGACCGTTAAAAAGCCGGAGCGGCTCCTCTTTCCCGCCGAGACGACCTCGTACATTACAATCGGCGCAGCGTTACTCCCAACGCTGATCCCAGCGTCCGGCGACGGCGTCGAGGCGAATACGGCACTTTCCCCTTCAGCCGGGCTAAAAACACGGAAGCCCCGGGTTATGCGTCCTTCCGGAGGGGGGGAGGCGCGCGCGCGCCCGCGCGGCAACAGCTGGCGATTCAAAAGGTCGCGGCAACGGGGGATCCGCTCTGGCCTGGCCCCGATTGGCCGGCTCTGGAGGAGGGAGCGCTTACACCACGGCCGACTATCCGCGACGTGGTTCGTCCACCGACTGAGCCAGCGTTCGCTCTCGCTCCGCGCGGATCTCCGTCTCCTCTCTGCCCTTTTCCCTCCCCCGGCGTCGCCGACGTCGTCTCCGTCGCGATCTATGACGCTGTCGTCGTCGTCGTCGTCGTCGTCGTCGTCGCCGTGGTCGTGTTCGCCGTCGTGCTCGTCGTCGCCGTCGTCGTCGTCATCGTCGTCGTCGTCGCCGTCCTCGTCGTCATCGCCGTCGCCTCCGCACACCCACTTTCCTTGCCCCCACCCCGCAGACTCTTTCACTCTCTTTCGTACTTTCGGCCCTCGCCCGTCGCGCTTCGGACTATTTGGTGGCTCTCCGTGTCCCGAGGGTGTGCGTGTGTGCGCCGAGCGCGCGACGATACTCCTTCCTTTTTCTCGTTTTTCCGAGGGACGTTTTGGAGGGGGAGGATGGGACGGTTCCTACCCCGCGTGTCGCACGGAGAAAAGAAAGGACGCGTCGGACAGTGCGATATGCTAAAGTGGCCGCGGCTCCGATCGATAGGGCATCCGTCATTATTGTTTTTCCTCGTAGTCGCTGCGGAATTCGGGAAATTTCTTCGCGCGCGGCGGAAAATCTTCGTCCCGATCAGCCGAACGCCCGGAATACGCTTGTTAGTTACAAACGCTCCTGCTCTTATTCTCTCAATAATGATATAAATCTAATGGAGTGCGCGAGTCGAACCTTTCCACGCCTCCTTCCGTCGCTTAAAATTGAGTGACCGAGACTCGCGTCAATTGGTGGAAAACGCACGCGTCGAAGCCGCCGCAGCCGGCCGCGGTTTTCTCCAATTTACAATTTGAAGGGAGGACGAGTGTTCGGGCTTTGCCAATTAGATGCTTTATTTATCGATTTGCCGACTTTCGTCTGATTCGTCGAGATCGCCGCCGAAATAAATGAGCCTCGATGAAACTTATAACAGATTTATCCTAAGGCCAATAAAAATGACAAATAAGTTTTTTTAGGACCGAGAATCTAAATGTTATAAAATCGTTCTGAATGGCGCACAAGCTTTGACGTTTTAATTATTCTCTTTCTCTTATTCAACGTTTCTTACGTTTTATTTGAAATTCTTTATTGCCTCGATGATGTCTATATATAAAGCAGAAGAACGTTGACATACTTATAAATAAAAGATTTTGTCCGCTGAAATGCTGAAATCAAGAGCAAACTTATGGCTTCCGATGAAATTAATGTCCGCTCGTGTCTATTAATACATCGGATAAAGTTTTAATAACTAATAATATTGATACTTAACATCTTTTTAATTATCCAGGGCATTAGACGAAGTCTCGTAACTCAGCAAACGCGCAACGCCGGAGAAATATTTTGAAATAGAGAATAATAAGAGAAAGGCATAAATTTTCGTTCCTCGACGCGCAGCAAGAGTTGGAAATTTTTTTCCCCATTTTACGCAGATATTAATAGTGTAATTTTTTATATGATAAATAACCGACGGACGGGCAACTCTTCATTTGTGCATCTGCGTCTGCACGAGCGTGTCTGTGTCTGAGTTGCGTAAAGCGCCACGTACCAACTCGACTTTTACTTTTATCGTTTCAAATAGCAATATCTAGGATTTGGCGAGGAATTAGTGACATTTAGAATATGATATATTGCTCCAAATATTTTAGCGAAGCACTGACGTATCCGCAGCCCAGGAACCAGCAGAATCTGTTGGATAAAGCTGCGGCGCTCGATATCGTGACCCAAAAATGCGAAATATAAACGGTACACGCTCTTCCAGTCGTTTAAACGCTCTCTTATCGAGAGAATATCTGTTTCGCAATTATTCTCGCGGTCGGAAATTCAGAATGCAATTACTCATCGGCCGTGCGACTAGCGAACCCGAAACTAGCGAGCGACTAGCGCAAACGAATAGATTTTTCGATTCTCTCGCAAGCGTATTTTTATTTTTTCTCTCGGGACTCGAGCCGAGGCAGCAAAACTATTTCAAAAAGTATCTCGACTTGCGATATTCGAGATTGAAATTTGGACGGAACCTGCTCTTAAAGATATTTATACTTACTTCGCTATTGATTTTTAGCCGCGCATTGTTGTTTAGGAATCGCGGCGGGGTTTCCTCTTCTTCTTTCCGATCGAAAATCGCCTTTTTCATTATTTAATAGCTGAAAATATTCCGTGAGCCATTGATACGATAATCACGCGCTAAGACATTTTTACGAGACTACTATTCGCAACTTCGCATATGCATGGGAGTGACTTTTTGCGCTCTTTTACGAGAAGTGATCGGATTTTATTTTTCTCTCGTCCCCCGGATTTTTTCTCAGTTTCGGTTACTCCGTTATTTTCACCAGAGTTTCTCGCTCTGACGCCTGCCAAACTAGATTTTCAACGCAGCTGTCTCTGTGTGTGTTTTCCTCGCTCACCGTTAATTACAATACCTATTGGTATTTATTCGTGGCCCACTTCTCTAGATAAATAAGACAAAATTTAGCCAAGTTTTTTCGCCTTTTCGCGCGGCCAACGCTAGATTTGTTTTTTCAAACGTAAAGTGCACGGCACATGTCCGTCATATCTCATCACGGATAGAAGCGCCGTGTACTCGATTGGGGGGATGGGAGTCTATTTTTAAAGGGCCGATTTCAAATAGCAGTTAATGTCGTGAAAAAGAGTTAAAAATATAATAAGCAGAAACAATAAACCGTTGGGGAGTCCACCGGGGATTCAATTTCTGCTCCGCTCTCGGGAAGGAAGCTTTGATCTTCTCGCCCATCGACTGTCACCGCCGTATTTATTGTCGGCGCGCGGTATCCAGATTTCCTTATCGTGCCCCGGCCACGAATAACGCGAATAACCCATCCCGCTATCCCCAGACGGTGCAATTTCAATAAGCCTGATCGCATTCGATACGCGAGGGCGCGTCGATAACGGCGCCAATAACGATTATGACAGACAAATACAGTCGCGCGAAATCAATTCGGTTTTACAGTCCATCGGATTCCCGCAGCCAAGTTCAACGACGAAGGCGTTCCATTAACGTGGCAATGAACCCCGCGAGGGGTCCGATCCGAGTCCGGATGAGAGGGAAGGGGAGAGCCATGAATTAGCGGCAAGGGGGGACTCGGCTACACCGCCGCAGACGCACACACCTGCATCTCGGCAACGTCTTTCGTGTTTTCTGTGTTCTTGTTTTTACACGGAACAGGCGACCCTCCCTTCTCTCTCCCCCCCCCTCCCCCACCGCTGAAGTGCTTTCCTCTCGATCTCTCCAGCGCGCAGTTTTCATCCCTCGCGCGCTCGCGTTCCGACCCCGTAACCAGCGCCGTGCGGATACTTCTCTATCTGCCCGGAATCGCCGGAGATAAAGCGTCGCGTGGGAGGGCCGAGACCGAGGAGCCGAGCCCAGACGGCTTCCCGTTGATTGTCCTCCTCGTCGGCGCGCGATCAAACGTGCCCAACCGGGTTTTACGGCTCGCAGCCTTATTAATTCACTGAAAATGCTTCTCTTTTTTCGACTTTACGGTCCGCGCAGCGAATGACGCGAAAACGTCCAACGAGCGCGCGGTTCTTGACTCGGTTCCGCCAAACCGATGACCGTCACTTACCCCTTTCAAATATGCGAATCTCCCACTAAGGACCCGTCGCCCTTGCGCGAATATTGGTGGATGTATTCGCGAAACTGGATCAATCGTTCGAATCGCAGCGATCACATCTGATCGCGTCCAATTCTCGGTGATACACTTTTGTCCTTCGTTCGGCTTGAAAAAATGAGATTCTCGAGGGCTCGCTCGTGCACTTGATAATCTTGAAAATGATTAATAATAGGAAATACGGGAAAGGCCGGCGTCCCCTCGTGCATTAATATGCCGGGGCTGATAAAAAGGGTCGCGCGCTCGTAATTTCGATAAAAACTAGTTTGCCAAGCTTATCGATTAGGAGCCGATGCTTTATTCGGTTTAATGCTCCATCTTAATGGAAGAGAATATTTATTTGGTGCCGCTGGAATAGGTGGTATTGCTCGTGACTGGATGGCTTCCCTTTTCCGGCGGTGCTTTTCGGAAAATGCCGAATTTCCAAAACTTACAGCTTGCTAAGATTCTTTTGTGATGCGGCTTTATTGCTCCATGAAAGGTACCGTGGCTCTGGAATGTCATCATAAACATTTTAGAAGGTTATACCATCTTGAATTTTGAATACGTCAGAAAAGTTCAAAAAGTTTATATCCCAGATACGCCTAGTCAGGTGAAACGAGCAATGCGATATAAAGTATATGTTGCGCGCAATCTGGCCTCCCGTTTATGGCACTCGTACATTCTACTCGAGTTCAATCCTTATATTCTCCTGGCCGACGATTCGGCGAGAACACGAGTTGGTTGCGACTGCCGAGACAGGCGTCGCGCGAACTCCTTCCTGCGAGTCCCCAGTCCCAGTCCCCGTCCTCTGACGCGCGTCAGCCAACGGATTCGCGACTGACGCAAGCTAATCCAGGGAGAGAGAAAGGAAAGACGCAACCCTCGTCCCTTGCCAATTTGCCCCATCATCGATCGCAGCCACCCCGAGGGTCGACGCGCAAGCCTCGAGTCGATTCCGCGAGACCCGCTTCTTACGCCCGTACCAAGCCTGCACCTAAGGGATGAAAGGCCGGCACTGGGACTCGAACTTCGCACGGCCTGAATTTTGCCAGGGCTCCGACGCCCCGGCGCGTCCAACGGCATCCTTCGGCGCTTTTCAAGTCAGCCGCGGCTGGCAACAGTTCCGCCCGCGGATGATCTAAATTCGTCGTAAATTTTTTAATTTCTTAATCTCGCCGCGGGATCTGCGCTGGCAGCGAGCGACCGAAAACAAAATCGTAACGCGCGCGTTATGCTCGTATGTCGCGAGCCACGCAACTTTGAAGTATAAAAGTGCATACGTGCCGAATCGTCGCAACCACTTCCAATCAATATACCGAGAAACTTACTTTCGCGATAAGAAAGAGCAGCGTTTGGAAAAGTAATGCCTCGATGCCCGATAATCAAATTGCGACGATTAGAACGTCCCGTGCGTCAGTCGACACGCGTAAACCTACCGATGTTTCCCTTTCCCGAACGACAGCTTTACGACAATTGCTCGTTTCGTTCCAGTCCCGCGACTCTCGCAGACTGTAAATAATTTAAATAATTTTACAACGAAGAAAATAAATTGCACGAGCGAGGATCTATGCAAATGCACGCGGAGCATTTACGAAACAATGTTTACAACTCTATGAAAGATTTTATCAAATTTACTTTGCAAGATTTGCCCCCGTCGGTGGCTCGAGCTTCAGCAACATTGATTTTTATTAACTTTGTAATTCAACTCGCAGAACGCGATACGCTGAAACGTTGCGATTTATTGCTATTTTTAAGCTTTGGTGGCGCTTGCAAATTGAAAACTAAAACGGATCAAGTTTTAACTGTAATAAGTTGGAGTTGTTTATCTCGTTGATGCTTTGCTTCTTAATCGTAAGCAGTCAACAGCTTTATGAAAAGATTGCCGACAATTTACGATAATGTACACTGGAATAATACATATATTTGAATAAGAAAACGTGGAAATTTGAATAACGATGCGTGTTTCGCCGTCTAATAGGTGCACGCGCGCACGTTATGCAGTTCGTGATTTGATAATTAGAGCGCAATGTGCGAGAATAAAATAAATAAGCCCCCGCGCGCGCGCGTTAATGAATAGTATTAATAAATCCGGGCTTAAAAGAATAAAGCTTTCCGAGTCGCGACAAATTACATCGAGTTCGCACGTGCCAAGGGACATTTTTCCAGCGACGTATCCGCTCCAATTTCCGTCTGTAATGATAATTTCTCCCCGACAACTGGGAGGGAGCGTGACTCACGCGTAGGTACAAAGACATAATTAGACACTCGAGGACATGCCCGTCGCCGCAGCCGGCGGTTACGCGAAACGCACTTCTCGGCTGGGGTGACTTTTTATAAACACGCTCCCCCTCCTCGAACATCAAGGACCGCTGCTTCTTACGCCGTCACCCAGTTAACTCGTTCATCACCCGCAAAGTATCAATCTTGGACGGGTCCATCCCTTTTTCGACACTGCCTATCGAATTTGTCACTCTCGATTTGACGGACCACCAGTGACCCTCGCGGCCATAATGCGACCCCCGACCCCCGAGAGGGAGACCGAGCACACAACCGACTGGACGTGTCTTTTTGCTCCGATGATGTACAAGCATGCAACAGCGCAGATAGCGGGAGAAAGCCCGAAGACAACGGCCGCGAGGGTAATTCAATAGCAGCTCGAGCGGCAAGACAAGAGTCACCTACTCGAATTTCCTACAGTAATTTATAGCCGGATGTATAAAAAGGGCGGATTTTCCAAAAGGCTCGAGTTCTCGCTTCGTCGAGCCCTCCGAGTGCAATTCTAATTTGACGAATAGTAAGAGCAGTCCGGACTAACAACGGCAACTCAAACTCTCGCTCTCCTATTTCATTGCATTTGCATCGCGAGCTATTACTACTACCCGATGCTTTATCGGACGCTGGTAATTATTTTGTTACGACTATAAACATTGGCAACAAGATCGTAAATATTCCAGAACGCACGGACAACGAATTGTATCGAGAAACTGCATAGTCTGTTGCGCAAGATTTGCCAGCGAATTTTTTGCTAATTCAATCGGTGGACGTGAAATTTGAAATTTGAGTTTAGAAAAAAACGAACGACTGGTCGACTTTTCGAAACTCCAGTTCGGCTCGGGCTCCAGTCCTGCGACTCTCTTAATTCCTCGAATTGAGAAAACGCGCTCGGTTGAAAGACAGGCAGGAGAGATAAAAAAGCGAATCGACTGATACGGGATGCAGAACTTGCCAGGATGCGACAAAAAGTCACTTACAACGTTAGTCCTAAGGTGTAGCAGCAAGATTTTTCGTTAGATCAAACATTGTTTCCTTGACAAAAGTTTGCGAGTTTTTGACCGTCCTGACCAATAACGAGCGGAGCATTTCGCGTTTAGCTGAACACGTATGATTTCATTGTCGCTACACAGCCACATTGCAAAACGCATCGAATGAACTCGTACGCGTCATTCGACGCGCGATAATTGCCAAATAACCAAGCTGGGATGAAATTCAACTGGGATTAAAGGAGCATTCGGAAGCTCGGACATGCGAGAAAGTCCGCCTCGAAATATATTATACTTATTTTGGAAATGCTCTATTTTCCAATCGCATTCTTCATTACCTGCAATAAAACGAATGAAATGAATAAATTTCAATAACGTCGTTCATAAATCCTCGGATAAAAAATAAAAGCTAGGAATCACAATTTCCGTTGCACGCGATTGACATCCTTTGCGTACAGTTGACTCTCGTTATACTCCGGCGGAAGCTTATAAAAAGCAAATTATCGAGTGGTAGAGATAAATTTATCCTCCCTAGAGCTCGAGATAAGCAAATATAAATGCGCGTTGCGTGCACGGCAATAAAGACATTTTAGCGTCGACGCCGCGAGTTTGACGATGGTTCCGGAAATCGCGGTGGTCGCGAGCGAGTCCCTGCCCAATCACGTACTTCAAGGGGTCGAGGCGAGTCGATAATTCTCAGCTGAGTTTGGAGACTCTCAAAAGTTCGCAGCGCGGCAAAAACGCGAGGAGCCGCTATGAAGAGCGCAAAAACGTCAACAGGGAGACGCGAGAGCCCGGATTCACGCACGTCACCGCCACCGCCGCCAAACTAATACTTTCCAACATGGGGGAATGGTGCGTGCGTGTTGCACTGACGGATATTTCAAATTTTCTCGACTCCCGAAATTATCTTACGTTTTCTCCGAGCACTCGAAGGGAATGCCGAAAAAAGTGCAAATGTACGATGTCTACGTATCGAAGCTCCCAAATTTCTACTCGAGCGCTTATTTCACCCCCGAAAAAGGGAGAACGAGACCTTGCCTATTCACCGAGTACATTCGATTAATTTGAAATTATTTAAATTTCATTTCGAATTATAACTTTTATTCTCCTAAAGGAATTTCCTCGCTTCGAGAACATGTTAAGCAAAGTTTCATTTTCAAATGTCTTCGCTTTATAAGTACCATCGCACCACCTCTAGTTATAATTCTCCACCTTTTCACTTCCGAATCTCACTTTTTCTTTCCTTTTCCTTTTTTCTGTCTCTGCCGCTCGTTCTTCCCTCTCGCTCTTGTCGCCACTTCCCCTCTGCGAGTGTTTTTACCTAAACCAACACTAATGCCATTATTCCGAGCAATTCTCGGGCGAAACCGAAAGACGCGACTTCCTCACTTTGTATTAGTTTTATAGCAGCGCTATTTACAAGCACACCAACTGTTTAAAATTCAAATTTCCATCTCTTAGAGATCCCTTCCCATCTAAATCCCTCCGAATTATTGCTGAAAACGGTTGCGCGAACGTAATTACACGTAGAAATAAATATATCTACGGTAACGAATGATGTGGTATAATACATTTATTTATTCACGGATAAGCTTTCGGACAATCCCTGTTAATCTCGGAAAACATGAAAAAGCTCGATTGAACGTGAATTGATTCAAAATCTAACAATTTATATTAGTCTGCGAGCAGAAAACAAAATAATAAAAAATTGATCAATTTTCTTAAAAAAAGAAGTCGTACCCCAGACTTACGTGGTATATTTCCAAGATAACCTTACTGTTTGTCAATTTTTTTTATCTAACTTCTTTATCGGTGAAACTTTATTACATCTTGATTTTTTAAATTTAGATTAAATTAAATTTAGTATTGCATAAGTAAAATAAAAACTTCGTTGCGACTCTGCTGCATATCTCCGAGCACCGATCTATTTCCCTCAATTGTTAGCCGATGCATAATTTGTTAAATAAAAATAAACAAAAAACCCGTTTGGTATTCAATTGCGAGCGATTTTATTAAAATACAAAAACTGCTTATCGCTTCGCGTTAAGAGCTGCTGGAATATATTCCAAACAAGTGCTCATCTATTCGAGAAGTTTTTATCGGGCTTAAAGACGCTTTTTATTGATTTGCAACAACTTTTACACGTTGATAAAAGATTTATAAAATCTTCCCCCAGGCTCTCGTAAGTGTCTCGACGAACAACACAAATCCTGTTCGCTAGTTGCTTACAATTAATGCATTTGTTTCCCTCTAACGCCTCATCATTATCGAGAAAAATATAATATTTCCCGGACCTTGTACGTCGTTGGAAAGCAATAAAAGGAAACAAATCGCCTCGATTCGAACGAGCAAGTTGCGCAAATTAATAATCATTGTTTGCGGTTATACGTTTTCACCGTTTATCGCTCATTCGGCGAAACTGGCGGCATGAAAATAAGCAGGTAATAATGTTAAAACCGTTGGGTGACGGCGCATGGGTAGATGGAAAACTTTCTATTCCGGAGAATACGCTTTTATCTCGGTGTATCGTTACATACTAAATAATAAAAAAGACGAATGAACTTGACGGCGAGGGGATTAGAAGCGGAAGCCCCAAAGACCACTTCCGAGCGAAGACAAACGCTCTGGCAATCTGAGCAATTCTTCCGAGGTGACCAGCGGCGCCCTTCGTTTCGTCTGGATATCTTATTACTCCTATATTTCTTCTCGGCTTGTTAAACGCAACACTACGGCAAATTGAAGTTATCGAGAAATAAGAATTTTCCATTTCCCCCGAAGCTTCGAAAATGTATTAATTTAACCGAAATTTAAGCGAAAGTCGAGAGAATCAGGCTCCTTTTTTGGCATTAATCGAGCAAAAACGAAAGGCCGGCATCGCTGCCGCCGCTATTTTACAACTTTTTCTTTCGCTTTCCGCGTATAAATTTAGATTTTTCACATATGAATATGCACTCGCTCATTTTCACGGTATTTTAACCAGAGCTCGCGCTTAAATTTATGTAGAAAAATTTATTTCACTTGCAAACTTTTGTCCATTAACAAAAAACAAAAGTTTCGTCCTTTCCCGAACTAAAATCGTTCCACTACAACAAAATTTCATAAATTTGAAGGATGCATTTGACCCAATCAAGTTTCAGAAGTTGAATTTATTTGGTCAGAATTCACATGGTAATACAAATATTATACGCATACGTAGATACGTACCGAGTTTTGTCAGACGTGCACACCCCCGCTCTATCTGCTATACAACACATGCATAATATTGTATAATTTAAGAAGAATTCTTGAGTTAAGAGGAAACATCTGATTTTAATATATTACAATATTACATTATATCCCAACGTATATCGCTCTATTTTTGAAAAACTTGTAGCGCTGGGGATGTTTTTAAGTATGCAATTATCGTTGTTCGCTGTTTCAAAGCAGCACTTTTACAAAATTAAAATCGCTGTTTAAAAGCTGCAAACAAAACATTTATATATTCGCGTATACGCGTAGCAACAAATGTACGTTTCGGAAATATCTTTGGCCTCGGCTCAAACGCTTCCTTCTTCGGGTTTTAAAGACGAACGTTTTCCAAGACATTTTTAAAACGAAAATCAAAATGCGTTTTATCAAAATACTTTTTCTAAAAAGCAGAGATTCCATTTTCACGGAAACACTTCTACCGCTCGATTACAAGAGCACGTCTAGAATACCGTAAAACACCAACCAACTCCTTATTAATTTAATCGTGAAAAAGCAAGTAATTTAATGATTTATTAAATTATTATCTTCTAGTAGCGGATTACCAGTGGGAGCAAAGTTGGAGCAATTTTTCTTATAAATTTTAACCATCGATAATCCGAGGAGAACATTCTTGAATTAAATTTCGGTTACGTTCTAAGCAATGGCACAGATTTCCGAGATTTTTCTTGCAAACTAAATGTACTTTATACCGCAAGTGTCTGGCTTCGAGACATAAACTAAAGAATAATCAAATTTCTGACGTTAAGTTTAAGCGTGAAAATACCAAGAAATTTAAAAGTGATTTTGCGGACTTTTATGCTCGAAAACGAAGTTGACTGATCCGAGCGACACGGAATTTTTCGTGCACGCACACACAGGCGGAGAGACACGCAGAAGACGCTGGCAACTCGAGAAAATTCTCTTTAGATTGTAAGAATAAAAGAGAGACAAGGCGCGGCTCGACGCTTTTTACGAGTTTGGTGACTGCGTGAAAGAATATCGTTTCCTCTCCAAAAACTATCATCGCCGAAAACATCCCGTACGTCTATTCGTAGGTAAACCTTTCCTCTGCCGCACCTTCGTAAACTCGAGAGCATAGAAGGAGAAAGAGTCACTGGAAGGAAAAGAAAGAGAGAGAGAGCGGCAGAGGGGAGGAGAAATTATAGGGGACGAGGATATTGCGCGATATTCATGAGGTTACCCCAACAGGCTCAAGCCCTGCAGGATTACACGACTCGGCTTTCTCGGACAATTTCCGGAATATTATCAGAAATTTAGAGGTGCAGATCAGCGTTAGGCTGCGCCTCGAATACCTATAGATACCTACGAAAATACTGATAAATTCCCTTTCGAGAGGTCGAACGCGCTGCTGAACTTCACTCCCGCCGAGTGACTATTTTCGTAGATAACACGAGAGATTACAATCATTTATTTATTACATATAAGCTTGTATCCAATATTTTTGAAAGACGTGACTTGCGCATTAGTAACAAAGATCCTTCGAATTTTTCGCGTATACAAGAGCTTTGCTTAATCGAGCAATCCAAGCCAATAAATTTACGTAAACATTTTCCAAAAACATTTTTTGCGAGACTTTTTTTTTGCATTTTTACTTTCAAAATTAAAAGAGGATAGTTTCTGCGATGGAGCAAAATTCACCCAAGTTTGCTCCGAATCCAATTGAAGAGAACGGATTAATGGCTGCTAACACGCGCGACCGCCTTTAATCGTCGCGCAGCAAACTATTGCGAATGCAATCACTTGCATAATTAACTGTTTCGATGGACTCGAACTGAATCCAAGTGGTTCCCTCCCGACTTTTCTCTTCGACTACACACACACACACACACACACACACACACACACACACACACTGTCGCGGTTAAAAATACTAGCTCAAAAAGCGACGCTCCCAAACTCTGCTCCGACCACATCTGCCAGACTATAAAGCAAAGGAAAATTTCAGACGAATAATTGCAAATGCGCATAAAATGCTCGTCGAAAGCCAGTCGAATTATCAAATTCGCAACAAGCTTTGCATCGTCGTGCGAGTGTAAACAGCTTCCTCCTCTCGCCCTTTGTAACTACGAGGAGCGAAGTAACGTTAATTCGCACAACGGAAAAACACAGGGCGACAGCTCGATGACAAATTGAAATCGAAAGGCCGAAGGCAAAATGGCGCTCGTAAAATAACTTCCAGGAGAGTATGCGGAAACAGTAATGGAGTCAGAGTCGCCAACTACGCCACGAAAAACCTGCCCCTTGGAAACTGGAGAGAAACCGGAATACATCATTCGGCGTTTTATCAGCACCGGTGAAATTACAAAATTACCAGGCGGCCCTTGGAGTTTCTCGTGACGCTTGTCCCGTTATCCACTCTCGTCCCAGCTCGATTATCATAAACGACTTAATTTAGAGACGCGCGACGCAAACTAATGGAGCCGCCGATCTCCTCCAGGCGTCCGTTAGAGCGACAAACCGATTTTGGGACTTATTTAGCCGGCGCTTTCCTTGTAGCGGTTAATTAAAATCGACCGTACGTGCGATACTCGCGCGCGTGTAGGAGCGCACGGGGGGAGTCACCTTTCGCTCTAATGGACACTCCGCAAGAGTAAAATACGTAAAAAAATTCGCCCTGGTAAAATGCTTTCTCACCGTAGCGGCTCGCCTACTTTTTCTGCGCCGCGTTCCGCAGACTCACTCGGCGCTTTTCCTTTTATCTCCCGCGAGCGCGCGAGCCTTTTACACACATCGATGCTAGACTTAGCTCTGAAAATTCCTTTTCCTTTTGAGAATGACCGGGAGGCGGGGGGTACGCGCGCTCATTGATCCAAAGAATATTCCTCGTCCTTTTTTCCCGCGGGTTTAATCCGCTGGCGAGGATCTGGCGAGGGTAACGGCTTCGCTGGGTAATGCACTTTGACTCGAGAGCCCGATGTTTCACTTCACCTCGAGTTTGAATATTCGTCCTGTTGGACAAATTGACGAGGCGTTTCCGTCGATGAGCTCAGCAGACGCACCTTCGCGTCCACTGCTCCTCGAATGACGTTTAATGACAAACAATTTAAATCAATTTTACTCGCGGATAATTTTCGTTCTCGCTGCTCAGAAATCCCTCGAAAATTTAAAAAACTCTCCATCGCGTTTACGAGATCGATTTGGAGGCTCGTCTCGTGCATCGTTTCCAATCTACATCAACGGACTCGCAAATCCAAATTTATTCCAATCTTTCCTATTAACAGTGTTTTAGTCAAATTTTTTAATCCGTCCAAGGGTCGGGGTGTAAATCTCCTCCACGTTTTCCCGGAAAAGTCGCTTTAGTAACAGGAAGGCGTTCGAAATAATTTATTTCTATCGTGGACTGTAATCGTTAAAGGTGCCAAAGGTAAACGACGAACAGGGACCGGATCGAAGTGTCGAGATGACGATTCGTGCTGAGAGATTAATGATTAGCGCAAACCAATCAGAAAGATTCCGCTAAAATCCGCCGACGAAACTCACTGTATGATTTACAAATCCAACGGCTATTGCTAGGCTCCTGACTAGCGAATAATTAGTCGAGAAAGATGACCTTTCGTTTTCATTGTAATCAACGACAAGGAAATACCCAAAAAGATAAATCGCGGTCGCTAAACAAGCACGCAAACGAGTGACCGACTCGCATAAATAATTCGACAGAAATAAGGGACAATCGCTAGCAGACCGAGATAAATAATCGTGCTCAAATTGTTTACAAGCCATCGCCTCTATCGTCCAGCCCCGTGCTCTTCTTTCTTTTGCAGCTGAACCTGGATAGTGTGAACGAGACAATTCCTCTCAAGAGGAAATTGGACGAATCACCAGCAGCATTCGAGAGCGGACGACTGGAGTTTCGCAATAACGACACTTGGTCTAAATGGGCGCGATCTTGCGATAAAAGAGGATCGCGTATCTCGGCTCCGGCTCAATTATAAAAATGCCGGTTAAACTCGCGCCAGACTCGGTTGTAATTGTAAAATAATAAATTGTAAGTTCAAAATAGTTGAGAAGAATCGTCTGCCGAGGTTGAATGAAACCCCTACAGAGCTGAGGAGTCGCACGTTTACTGAATTCTTTCGTGTCGAGCTGCGGGGCAAAGGGAGTCAGGATTAGCTGGCGCCTTCCGAGGGCGAACAGACCAGAGATCCACTCGGATGTATTCAAGGAGCTTAATATCGGGATTATTGTCCCTAAATTCGGAGGGGGGAAATTCACTAAACCCGTCCCCGACGTCTCCGATAAATAAACCAAATAAATATCGAATGAATTACTATTATTTTCATTGCTATTACCTCGCATAATATTGCGGGACTTGATTTCATGACTGACCACATACAATTAATTAGTCGAACGATAAATATCTAGAGGTGGAGGGGGAGCCAGTTAAATACAAATTAATTCATAGTATCGAGAAAAAGTTAATTTTGTAGAAGAGCTAATAACTTGGGCAAATTGAAGTGTTGAAGTATTCGTAATACTTTAAATATAATGAATCTATACTTTCAGAAATTTTTTTAATCAAAAATAATACCGGCAAATAAAGGAACGCAATTTTAAGAATAAGATAAAAGAAATAAAGGTTTTTCTTTCAATAGCATAACTGTAAAAAATTACACTTTGCCCTTCCGAATTATCTTATCCCTCGTTTATTATTTTCATTTCTTAAAATGTAATTTCGCTAATTTTAAATTTCTAACCGTAAACTCACTTGTTCAAATTATTGAAATTTGAAATTTCAGTTGAAAGGTGTCGAGATATGGCCGACACTTGAAATAATTTTTTCTTTCGCTCTTTCGCTTCATTTCAACCGTAACATTTAAAAAAAATAAAATTCGTTCAGTTCTCTTGAGAATTTACAGAACATTATCGTTTGCGTCACTTTTTCCCAATAAATGTACCGACATCTTTTCAATTTCATTTTCAAAATGCAAAAAATACTAATTATTTTGAAGACTCGCTCGTTACAATTAAATTTATAATATATTTAATTGAAACAAGCGATTTTACGAATTTAATCTAGTAAATAGAAATCGAATTAGGGAAGAAAACTTTTTCTCATTTGTTTCCTCTTATTGTTTTCTAAGGCAAGTGTCATTATTTGATATAGTCGCGCAAAATGCGAAAAAGTTTGCGAGCACAAAATCTTCATAATGCATTCACGCGATAAAATTTACGTGAAAGAAAGGTGAGATGAAAATAAGATAAATCGCAGGTTTTTAAGGAAAATTTTGGCGTTTAATAATTCGTGAGTGGCACCTGGAGCGTAGCAGACGATGTTTTCCGAAAACGCACTGCTGGTGCTACACAACGTTGACACGAGCTGACGCAATCGAGTTGTTAGCCGACTTAATTTTAATAATTTTCGACTCCCCCGATGTTGAAATTAAAAAATCGGATAATCCGTAAGCTTCCCAGCTGTGAAAATAATTCCAAGGACATGCTCGGGAGCCGAAACCAAAGCCAGTGGGATTCCAAGTGGGGGAAGAAGATGCGATGCAGGAGACGAGGCTCGGGGTCTATTATGCGTGAAGAAGTCGAGTAATACGCTAATGCCGTTTTTTATTTTCTCGTTCAGCACGTACACAAGTTCGCCGACGGGATCACCGACAGTTATTCCCAGTACGGGAGCCCAAAGGGTGGCAGCAGCTGTCGCGCGGCCCAAAAAACGCGGAAGCCTCGCTGCTCCCACCCACGCGCGCCATTATTTTTTCAGCCGGGCGTACTTTTTATCGCACTCGGCTGTCCGTGGCCTCTCGCGCCTTCTTCAAGACGCGTGTCCCGCGAAACGAATTCTCCACGCGATCCGGGCCATATTGATTTACGAAAATACATTCCAAATACGCCAATTTGCACGGGGAGCTTCTCGTCGCGTGGCTCCCTTTTATGCGACGCGCGTGTTTACGCTTTTCTTCCTTCTGGTCGTGGCTCGAGTTGCGCTTGCGGTCGACTGCCGCCGCGCTCGAGTCCAATAAAACCTGTAAATCGCTAAAAAATCCTCGCACGCTGCGCTGCCGTCATAAAAACAATGTTGCACAAACGCAAATCTCGGGCGTTGATGAGAGTGCGGTTGCGTAACGGCTAAGCTTTTGAGGCACTATTACTTATGTTATCGCGTGCGAACGCAACTATAAATAGAATTTTCAAAATAAATTTGACTACAGCAGCGTTAGCTATATATTCCGGACCGACAGGCGCACACGAACGCGCAATCGAACAGCGGGCGGTAAAAGCTTTTGTTTGTAGTGCCTGCGAGAACATGCGTTACGGAAATCAGCCATTCCCCGTGAAAAAGCACCGATCGATCGGGTCAGCGCAGGTTTTTGTAATTTTCAGAGGGAAAAAACAAACAACTGGGCTCTCAGCTTGTGTCGAGCATCGTTAGATTTATTGAAACCATTGCGAGATCAAGTACAAAGGTTCGCGTGACAAAGCTTACGCGTAGCAAGTATCGTAGTTTTTTCGTCCGTTTCACTCTTGGAGTCTTACGCATCTCGCAGATTGCAACGGCACAGCTCGTTCGCGCCATTCGCTCGTGAAATTTATGTCTCGCTCGGGCAGCCGGAGAGATAACAACGAAAGGGAGAGGGAAAGCGTTAAACTAATGCACGCCAAGCGCGATATCTCTGGCGGAGTGAGCGATGGCCGCGACGCGCGTTTCGCTGCTTCTTCGAGAAACCGCTCTCGAGCGCGCTTGCACGTGCACGCGCACACACACGCGCACACACAAACACACCCAAACACAGCAGCAGCAACTCCTTTGCGCGTGCATACGAAGGATCTTTTTGAAGACGCCAAGTGTGGGAGAGAACGCGTAAAGAGCCGACATAGAGCCGCGAAAAATTCAAATGGCGTCCCGGAATTTATAATCTGCAGCAAATGCTGAAACGTCGTGTACGGAGGCTTGATTTATACCAGCAGCACCTACTTTACTGCTTGCATCTCCTCTTCGAATGAGCTCCCAGAATATTCTCCTTACTTTTCATATTCCACATTTTTTATTCAAAAATTAGCGTATGCAAATACAAATGACGTGGCTTTCTAATGGCTAGAAAACATTTATAATCTCAATCACGATTAATAGTTCTTTCCTTGAAATTGTGACTGACGCTGTACACGCGTTACAACACAGACTCGGTCTTCGCCCCTAACACAATCTCGCCCCGAAGTGTTTTACAATGCTTTGCATTCTGCATTCGTGTACAGGTCGTCGATTGCGCACAAATCTGTGCCCAGGGACACCGATTTCAAGCGTCGCGCAACCGATTCTCATTCGCCAGAGCTTGTCACCGTTGTAGCATTAACGAGACAAAAGGTCAACGAATCAGCTTCTGCACAAGATTTAATGCTTGCATAAGTACATTTTCGTATATTCAACGTTCGCAATACATCGCGTGTAAGAAAGTTTCGTTGAAACTACCATTTCACTAACCTAAAGCTATTAAATAAAAATTAATTATTTCATCCCAAGGTCGGACTATCTTACAACCTTTCGACTCAATTTTTCACCCAATTCCAATGTTCGGGGCTAACGTTTGACCAGCGATTTTTTTAAAGCCGTTGCTTTAAAGCCCTTCGACAACAACGCGGACAAAATGCAACGCGGAATCCAACTGAAGTTAATGACATGAACTGGCGATGAAATTGATGGGCTCTGACGAGACGCAAATTTAAGCATTCGATTATTGAATCGCGATTAACAAGCGCGCCAAGACTCGGCGGTGATTCGTAAGACGGTCCAGGTGAGTAAAAAGCAGCCAGTTTTCGGGTGATCGGAAGCCAGCGGAATCGAATTGAGCGTACGGCAGGAGTTCGACCGCGATGAAGCCATGCCAGGTGGTGAGATGCGCGTTAAACGAAATAAGCTGCCAGCTGCGCCATCTTGTCCTTGGGGGGGCGGGGTTTTCCCCTGCTGCGACCCTTGCCGTGGCCGCGACCCCGCGTCGCCACTGGCTTCGAAGCCACCGCCCGGTGCTTCTCCACGAGGCTCGTGAACACGGCCGTGCAGAACACGCAGCCCGTCATCTCCGTCGCCTCGTTCGGCAGCTTACTTTTGTCCTGCAAACCAGTCGTTGTCCTCCTCTCATTATCAAAAGCTTTTTTGCGAATTCGCGGAAAATATATGTACGCGATCTCAAATATCTGGGCACGTACTTTCGCAACAAAAAATTGCACGACTCGCGTCTGTTTATTCAGATATTAATCGTCGTATGCATTTTCATAATCTTGGAAAAAACCGAGCAGTTTTAATTTACACGTTGAAAATCATATTGGAAATCCCAGTTGTAATTTAAAAATTATTAATTAATCGATCGAATAAAGCACTGGGCATGTTGATACAGTTGACTACCAAATAAATTCAAAAACAATTAAATGCAAAGTGTATTTTAAAATGTGATTCATGGTTGTGCAATTGTCAACGATTCTGATAATTTTTATGGTATTTCAATAATTTAGGTTCGTTTAATTTTATAACGAATGTAATTTTTTCTTATTCGCTTTTCACAATTGCAATCTTTATTTTACAATCGAACTGTTAATAAATTTAATATGTGCTTGCAATTCCAGTTCTTTTTAATATTAAAAAGTTTCGTAAATAATAGAAACGAGTGTTGAAAAAAACACGAATAAGAAATTAAGTCGAGCTTAAGTTTCCGACACAAATTTTTGTCTGTATTTTATGTAAAATTATTGCTAATTTATGTAAATGTTAATAGTACATTAAAGAAGATAAACCTGTCAGCTAAGTTTTATGTGATGTAATGATATTTCGTACCTATTTATTGTAATTTATTTATTTTATTAAGTTGATGAATAATCATGGCTGTGAAAATAGTAATTTTTTAAAAGCGTCTAATCTTTGCTTTGATTTTATAATCGAACGATTTTTATCAAAATATAGCGCAACTTGTCCGAATAATCCTCTTTTTTCTGATCGTTATTTACAACTCCATTAATCTCCAATGTACTCTCGGTGTTCTAGATTCTTAAATGCGATGATTTATTATTTTAAGTATGGAATATTAGAAACAATTACCATAATTGCTAAACCAAAAGATCTCCAGAGATACAGAATAGTCGTCGTAAGATTACGTAAATTATCATTATTTCAAGAATACATTAATCATTATTGTTTCCCTTTTAAGTACCAACAATCAAATACTTTTGGTTTAGTATAACAGTGTATTGATTTTTTCCACTCGATGGAAAAATCTAAGTATGCTTTATCCCAGGGCTCGATTTATCCCCCACAATGGAATCAACAAGTGTTCGGTTCAAGAGGAAAATGTGAAAATGTAAAAATTCTTTCTCAGATAATTAATTAGTTACCGGCTTGTATTCAACGGTGACCAATTGAGCCCCGCAGTCGCAAACGTCATCCGCCTCGACCATAACTTTATGTGCGTTCTCGAACAAATGAATTATGACGTCACACCGATTGCAAACGAGCTTCCATTTAGGTGCGGCTGAAGGATCCAACACTAGAATACCGGTCTCGCATTCCAAGCAACTCGACAACCCATTAGAATTGAGTCCGTGGGGACAGGTGGGATGGGTACAAGCGTTGCATCCACTTAGTCCTTTCTTCATGTCCCTGCAACATTTACAACAGCATTCGAGTTCATCGATGGAATTATCAATATTACAAGGACTGCCTTCTTCGGCAACAACGCGAACTACGACCTCTAGCTTTATGCAAAAATGTAAAAATTTGGGGATGGACAATTTTGTTTAAACTCATCTTTGATGTTGCAATAAAACCACTCGACCAATGAAATCGCAATCTTTGCATATACTTGGAAAATTATTAAACTTCATGAGAAACTTCGGTTATTGTAATAACTTGAAAATAAAAACGAACGTAGATTTTGCTCTTATAATGTATCCGACAATTGCGTTTACGCATCAATCGATCGATTTTAAAAGACCAGAAATATTGCCTTTAAAAATACTCATACAACAAAAGTAGTTATCTTTTTTATTTAATTTACGTTATTTTTTTTTTTAATTAATTCATAAACCGAAATATTTGCTTGCTAACAAATAACAAAAATTTTATTTTTAATTCATAATTTTTCGTGAAATAACGCATGAGAATATAATTTAAATTAAATTTTTAATTTCTTTTTTTTAAATAATGACGTTTATGGTTAAAAGGTAAATTTAAATTTAAATTATTCCATTGTACTTGTAATATTTATGTCGGAAAGGCTAATTACCGTATATTTTGAATAAGTTTTTTCTTTACTAAATAGTGTACTTTGTATACATGCTATTGTCTTTTGCTGTATACGTATGAAAAAACATTTCCTTTAATTTTCCTTTCTATCCTTCAGTTTAATTACAGTTTCAAATATTTCAAATATATTTTTCATTGTCCTAATATTCTACCTTTTATTATTGCAATTTTATTCTTATCGAATCTATTGTTTAACCTAAAGTCGTTATCCAAGATTTTAATAACTTAAATTTAAAACTTGGTTCGACGATGTAATCTCGGTACGACACGCGCACTACAGTCTTTCTGTTAACAGAACTTAATTTTTTAGTTCGACTTCTTGAACCTTTAAATAATAAATTTCAAAGTTTGAAGAAACTTACCTGAAGGGCGGATTATTGAAGCAATACGGACAGAAGGTGTAACTCTTGCCGCGAGTTCCCGTAGACCACGAGAGAAGCTCAAAATCATCGAGTGGGCATTTGAGTTCTTTGTAGATTCTAATATTTCCGTTCTGAGGTAGATTGTAGGTCTCGTTGCAATGAGCGCAATGCAGCCGAGACGGCTTCGTCTGAATATACTTCATGTAACGCCGACACTTGCCACACCTGCACGAAAATATATTTCGTTTTAGTTAGAGAACGAACGACACAAGCCCGATAACGCATTCTTTTCTCGATAATGGAAAAAATAGCAAGAGGTAACTCCCAATTCTTTGTTAATCCCTCGAATGAACATTAATAAATAACGCGATAAAAAGTTATTACTAAGCCAATCAAAACTTCGACGACTAGGCTGAAAAACATAACGAAATGTACTGCCCGTTCGAGCGGATGTGTGCGATTTAACGCAATCCTTAACAAACTTAAGTAACGAGTACGAGTAAAGTTGCGATTTTTAGTATCATTTATTATACTACAGCGATCTTCTTCTCGTAAAACCAAAATTGTTATTTAGTAAAAAAGAATATCTCTTATACGTGCACAAAAAAATTTTTCTCGGGGATAAAGAAGGTGATAATCGTTAATAATAATAATAATTAGGAATAATTAGGAAGAATTTTCATTTCCAATGCTTTCTCCAAAATAGCTTTTTCGTGAAAATCTAGACTAAATAGCGTTTATCAATTGATCGACTGATTTTATAAATTTAAAAACCAGACAAACCTTGAATGTGATTTTCCAGACGCTGACAGTGGAGAGAACGATACTTCGAACAGCTGATCCATCGCGTCTATAGTTTGTACAAAGTAGTGGAACTTCTGCTTGAAAATTTCCACGGTGTGGTGAAGAACAGCGTGAAAATCAACTCGTCCAACGGCTATGAGATTTAACTGTTCCTCCACTGCAGAGCGCATAGTTGGTAAAACCAATTCTGGATCGATCTGTAATTTTTATGAAAGCTTAAAAAGACTTCTCGACACGACGCGACGAAATTAATTACGTCGAGGAAGAAAGTACTTACTTTTTGATAACCGTGAACCAGAACAATGCCGAGTGACGTAGGAATGAGTTTTCTACCTGTTGCCACATTGACATAATTTCGTATGCAGATATTGTTTATGTGAACCGGTATTGAAGCATCCGTTCCTATGCCGTGTTTCTCCATTAATGTAATCAATTCTGATTCCGTTAAGTAGTCAGGAGGTTGTGTGAAACACTCCAAAAGTTTTGCCTGTAGATTTCAATCTTTATACAGTTTGACGCTTCAACGATGTACTGATATTATTAAATGGAAAATCATGGTTTTAGTACCAGTTGATTATCAACTTTACTCTATTAAATTTAATTTTATTGTTTTAAAAACATTACTCGTTAAAAATTAACTGTGAAAAGCAATTGTGAATATAAGAATAAGAGAACGTAGGCAATTCGAAGGGTTGAAAACTGTACCATAGATATTAAGAACTTGTATTGATAAACTTTATAGAATCCATCAACAAGAGTTTAACTATGCACTGTTTTATGTAGTTTTAATAGTTCTCTATTCTCCAAGTAGGATCGATTGTCCAAAATTTGTCCAAAATTGAATTGGAAAAGGAATTAAAAAAATTTTTTTCATCTTTCATAAGTTAATCTATTTGATGTAAGAGTTAGAGCTGCTAAAATAATTGAATTAATTTAAACGCGTTTTAATGATAATTGAAATAAAATGAAATTCGAAAAAAATTTGTTAACTATATTGTATTACGTTGATTAAATTACGAGAGTGCGATGATAAATTTAACTTTATAAAAGTAGTGGAGATCGATCCAGTGTTTTACAGTATTTTATAATAAATTTTGAACGACAAATGAAATAAAAAATTCCCAATACTGCATCTTAATGGCGTTTTAGAATGAACTTACATCTAGAATTTTAGCTCTTTCGCCTATTGTAAATCGAGGAAGCGATTCGTTACTCAATGCCTGCCAGGTCAATAAGCTGGTGAATCCGGGATCTATGAGAGAATGTCCGGTAACGTTAAATGTCTCTATGCCAATTTCAAATTTGATGGTTGTACTAAGATACTTGCAATCTCGCGCCAGCTGAAATAAAAATTACAAACGTACATTTGTTTCCGCCGTACTATTATCAAAATATTCAATAACCACGACTGCGGAAAAAGCAAAAATAATTTACAGTTGCAATAAAATGCCTTGTGATGTAGTCGTAAAGCCTCCAGGCATCCCCATCCAATTCGTTTCTGCTAGCTGATTTCATTGGAGTTATAGGGGGATGATCACCAGCATCGTGTCCTTTTTTCGGCTTATTAATTCCGATATTTAAAATTTTACGGACGTCATCTCCCCAATCTGAACTATTTTGCTGTTGCTTCAGAGTGGATCTAATGATACAGAAAAATTTTAATTTATGAAACGGTAAGTTCTTATAGTACACGTGAGGAATTTATAAAGAAATAAAAATTTACAATAGATCAAAATTTTCTGGATACGATGTAGTTTCTGTCCGCGGATAACTTATATAACCTTGAGTATAAAGGCGTTCGGCAATTTGCATGGCATGATGTGGTCCCATACCTAATCCAGAACTGGCTACTCTCATTAATTCTACAGTATTTAATGCTATAGGTCTCGCTTTTGCTTTTTCAGTACTTTGAATGCTTGCCACCCTAAAGCAAAAAATGTATTTGTATAATCCTTATTAAAATATTTTTTAAAACATCAGAAATCATAATATATTTACGTAGCATGATCATGTTCTTTGACGTGACTAAGGAAAATATTAGCCACTTCTTTATCAAAAGACCTTACTCGATTCCAACTTAAAGTTATATCTTGTCCATCTGATGATTTGACCGAGACCTATAATACATAACTTAATTAACATGATATAAATTTATCGACAATTTCAACTTTATAAATATTTTAATCAAAATTTTAGTACCTGAAGAACCCAATACGGATCTGGTTTAAAAGTTTGAATTTCATCATGTCTTTGGACACAAAATCCTAATGTAGGAGTTTGACAAGGACCATATGAAATTAATGAAGCATCTAAATCACCGTACTTTCCCTGAAAATTTATATTAAATATAATTATTTAGACTTTTTGTAAAAAAAGCTTTTATTTTTTACTGCTTACAATTTTCTTATATTTGTCGTAAAATTTTAACTAATCATCAACCATTAAAAATTTAAATAAAAAAGTTAAATTAAAAATTTTAAATATAACTTACTTGAAAGAATTTAGTTTGAAATCTTGTAAATGCACATCCAATTCGCAAATCAAGTTCTTGACGGGCATCTACACTTCTTGCCTCATTTTCATTTGGTTTAGCAAGATTGGCCAATGCAGCCTTAATATCTTTATCAGTAATAGCAGAAAATTTAGCTCTCCATATATCCTATATTAATAATACATTTATTTATTAATAAATACAAAATACAAATAAATCAAATGATCAAATTAAATAAACTTACATTCGGACTTAACCTCCTCGATGATCCTTGTTGAATAGCATTAATTACTTCAAAACAAATATTTTCACCTTCTTTATCGCAATCTAGCCATAAAACCAAATAATCACAATATCCTCCTTCTTTTGCAAGAAAACTTGGTATTTTTAGTTTTGGAACGGCTTCTTTTTTTTCAGTTGAACAAGAAAATAAATCTGCCTATAAAAAGAAAAATAAGAATATGTAAATAAAAACTTAAATTCTCAATAAATTAGTAAATAATTTATTTACTGGATCAACTTTATCCCAGTTATTATATTTTCCTGTGAAATCTAGACTCATTACATGTCCACAAACAGAAGTCATTTTAAAATTTACAGTTTCATTTCTGAACTGTCCAACCCACTCATGAACAGAACAGGAACCATTTGAACCTAATGAAAAACAAAAATTATATTTCCATTGAAAAAATTATGATATCAATTTTTTTATAATATGTGAAATAAATTTGATACATTAATATTTCTTATTTCTTTAATTATGACTCCATGAAATTATTGATATTTTTTTAAGTTATTTTTTCAGCATTAATTTACGATAATGTTTTAAAATTTTTGAAAGATTTTTTTTATAAAAATCTACAATTATGATTTATTATTAAACAAAAATGCTTAAATTATTCTAAATTTAGCAGACAACTCCTCTTCTAACCTACCTTTTCTGGAACTACATTTTCCGTTACTTAAAATACTTGCTAAGGATGCAGCCAATGAAGGCTTTTCAGCTACCATAAATGCAGTCTTCATGTTGAATAAATAAGTAATTCAAAATAACTATTTTTAATACAAAAATTAAGATAAAATTTTCTTTTAATTGTCACATAACTGTCAGTTACACTTTTATACTTATTCAGATAGTATTCAACTCTAGCTCCCTCTGTGTTATGCATTTCAATTAAAGTAATTCTGAATTTATTATACTACATAATTGTAATTTAATAATACCTTCAACAAATTTATAACTATATAAGAATAACATAAAAAGAGGTCTTAAATAATAATAACTCAATGAAACAAATTTATCTTATGTCAAATATTTTATTTTTTTACAGCTTTAACAAATTATGTTCACGCTTGTTATAAACATTTCATTACAAAAAAGAAATAATTTTCTTAAAATTAATTTACAAAAAATCACTCATACGAGTTGCGTCTCACTTTGTACAGTTGATCTAAAGACGAATAAGGTGCATAATTATTGGATTCGTAAACATCTTCAACGTTTAAATCACATCGCAGAATAACTACTCCAGTCGGATTAACTTTAACTTTAATTTTTGTTTGAGGTGAAAGTATACCATAGTCAACATCTTCGTAAAGATCCTAAAAATTGATAATATTATAAATTAAAAATTTTTAATTAATAATCATTCTGCTTAAAAAAGTTCAAAGCTATACCTCTACTTTGTATCCACCAGGGAACTTTAGAGCGATGTCTCTTAACGTTACAGATATATCAGAGGGTGTACCATCTGTTCTCCTATTAAGAAATACAATGGCATACGAATAGTAGTTTTGGTATACTGGAGTGATAGGCCTTGCCCAAATTTCAATACCTAATTCCTGTATAAAAATGATTTAAAATTAAATTAGCATTCAGACAGATTTCGAAATGTTTTATAACTAAATTAATTGAATTCAATAAAATAATAATATCGCGTTGATTACAAAATTTGTGCAATATTGTCACGTAATTGAATATATTTTAGGTGTCCTTTGTTATTAAATTACAATTTTTTATTCTTCAATTTATTTTTAATAATAAATGAAATAAAGCAATTTTAAAATGGGAAGTAATTAATAAATAATTCTAAATAATTTAATGATGGAATAACTTACTTTATAAATTCTTCGGCCTTGAATTCCAAGAGGATCCTGGTTTACATCGATAATTTTCTTATTTTGTAAAATAGCTTTGTATTCTGGCTTTATTTTCCTTAAATCAACAGACATGAGAAGAGGTGCTGCAAAAATAGCCCACATAGCCATTTGCGTTTTACTTTGTTCGTAACTCAAGCCAAAATTGCCAATGATCAACATATCAGGATCGTTCCAGTGTCCTGGTCCCGCATTTGGCACAATCGAATCTTGATTTTTACCATAATACTCTATAATACTTTCGACGCTACTCCACGAATCTTGAATATCATCCCAATTCCTCCATAAATTACAATGTTTAATAATTGAAGAATAATTTGGCTGAAAGTAAATTGTCATTATTTAATACAAAAATTAATAAATTTATTATCGATCACTATGTTACAACTTTTCTTAATTTTATTCATAGCATTTATAGTTTTCATTCAGTATTGATTCAAAACCAATGCATATTGAAAAATAATTAACATTTTTATTTGAAATTATTTAATTCTATTTTAATATTATTATCTTTTGTGTATAAAATATATTTTCAATGAAAATTACATAAAAAAATAATTTTCACAGAAAAATAAAATCTTTCATAATATTATTAGTCTTATTGTACGATTTGTCCTAATAATTATACAGTATTATAAAGGAAGCTATTATGGTTAAGATAATAACAGGTTTTGCCATAATATCAGGTTGAATTATCACTTTCTAACTTTCCATTTTTAATACATGTACAAAATTTTTAAGATAAATTAAGAGAAACAATAATTTCAAATAATTTGTTACCTTTATGCCAGAATAAATTTGATAAACTGGCCAACTACAAGAATAAATCATTGGTCTTCCAGTTTGATTCAAATGGTTGCCAAATTGAGGGTAACCTGGAAATAAAAATTAATTTATCTCTACATGTGTAAATCGAAGATTAAAATTTAATTTGCATATTTTATAATTACCATCATCCATTTCTCTATGATTAGAATAACAGCCATCAAGTTTAACATAGTCCACATCCCATGAAGCAAAAAGCGATGCATCATTTTCCATGTACCCTAATATACCAGGATACCCTGCACAAGTGTAATTACCATAGTCCTCATAGATACCAAACTTCAATCCTTTATAGTGAATCTAAATAAAATCATTAATAGACAATTAAAATTCTTTTTCATAAAAAAAGTATTAAGATGCTGCATAATATTTATATTGGCAATCATCTAACTCATTACTTTCGCTAATCATTGCACAACAAAAATGAAGTAAGAGATTTTTGTATATCTTACATAATCAGACAAACTCTTCATTCCATAAGGAAAACGCTGCTTATCAGGTACAAGTTGTCCCTGAAAATTTCGTTTTTTCTCCAACCAGCAGTCATCAATATTAATATATTCATATCCTACATCTGCATACCCTTCAGCAACTACAATATCTGCCATTGTTCTAAAGAGATGATCACTAAAAGTAAAAGAAAATAATTTATTTTACTTTATCTTTGAATACTTGCTTTATTATACAGTAGCAATATTTTCTACGGATTGAGTAATAATACATTTTAATTTATGGCAGGCAAGAAAATAATTTTAAGATTTTTAATTAAAAAAAATATTTAATAGAGCAAAAGTAATATATACAGTTGTAAGTAGTCTTTATTGCATTTACTACAGGAAATTATAGAATTTAAATTAGCATTTTGACCTAGAATCTACTTTTATGTAATGACACAAAAAGAATATACATATAAAACATGTGGTTTTATTTCACTTTACAATCTTCAAAGATACATGTCCTTGATAAGTTCATTGAAAAAAGCAACTCGATTCACTGTGAACCTTTTCAAAAATAATTGAATACAAACAGTTTTTGTACTTCTTCATCTATCTTAAGATTACTTTATTTTATTCATTGCTCATATAACCAGTTATACAGGTTTTTTACATGAAAAAAATGCATCAACTAATATTTTTATTAAATAATATATGAAATAAAAATAATGTAGTTTTTAAAAAAAAATCAATTGAATATGAATTTTAATTAACTGAATAAATAAAACAGAATTTTTTAATTATACCTTCTGATTGGAATAAAAGTACATGACTACATAAGAGATTTCACACAATTATAGTATTTCAAAATCATTATTTCACTCTCTATCAATACCATATATTGATTGCAGTTACATTGTTTAATAAATCTTTTCAATCACAAATCTTTTATTTCATTATTACCATTAAAAATAATTATATTTTAAAAATTAATTTTACTTTTTAAAATGCAAATTAGAAAATATTTATAGTCATACTTGCATAAGTGATCTTTTCTAAAATAGTTACAATAAATGTATTTTATTGCTAAGTTCTTAAAAATATAATTATAAAGTAACATTTATAGTAATATTATCATAATATAGCAAGGTGATTAAGTCAAAAAGTTTATTCTTCCACATTATATGAAGTTATCTTTATTGTATTTTTTATAGTTCCACAGCATGGTGGTAATTTTCATTCAACAAGACATCCTTATTATCATATAAAATGACAACACTAAAGTTTAAATAAATTTCTTTGCTTTTTTAATGTTCTTATGCTGAATGGCAAATCTATAAATAATAATACATATTTTGAAATAGGCATAAAGTAGCATTTTTATGCTAGTTTAAAATCTTTTTTTAAATGCAAACAGTTAAACTGATTATTATTCTTTACATAAGCATCATGTAGTATAATTACTAAGTGATATCAATTTCAGGAAGTAGATACGATGGAAATTACAATTACAATTAAAAATAATGCTTACAAGGCTTTATTCAATGACAATACAGTGTTTATGTTTAGAGGGTACTGTTTGCACTTTTAATAGAGCTTTTATTTAACTTAGTCATAAACTGTAATATGTGCATACATTATAATTTATCGCTCTGGCGAAGATTTAAAAGAGTTATTAACAGCCATCAATTCCACACCTGACATACTCACAATGCTACTTGCAAAATGATTTAGAAAATTTTGTTTTGAAATAAACTTAGAATCACTAATTATTAAAAAGCTATAAACGTAAAAAAAAAAGAAAACTGTGCACAATATGGTAATTGGCTAATTATACTATTGTGTAATTTATTAAACAAAGTTGAACTATAAAAACGTATAGTGGATTAAAGAATTCGAAGAAGACTTAGCGACAGGTGAATAAATGCAAGGGGGCTACTGTCATTACACTAAAATAAAAATTTTCAAGAATACAAAGCAGTGTGTGTGCGCGATATTGTATTCAAGTAAGCACTGCGGCAGACTATGCCTCATTACTTTCATTGAATACATAATAAAGGAGGTAAAAAAATTTGAAAAAAGTAGAGCAAGAAGCCAGAATGCGTAAAGGTAATAAAAGGTAATGAAAAGCGAGGAAAGGTAACAGGGAGCAGGTAACGAAAGTACGAGTCATGAGCTGTCCCACTTGTTACCTGATGCAGTTCTCGGGGTCGTTCTTGCAGTCGGTGTTGCACCTGAACCTTTCCCATGCAAGCCAGCCCATGGGGGGCGTCCTGGCGAGGCCGTTCTCAAGGGCGGCTCCGAGGGCGGCTGCTCCGATGAGCAGCAGGAGGCTGCAGTGGTTTCTCGTCGTGATCCTCATTTTGCTTCAGGCGTCGAGCTCACCTCGTTATCTACGGCAGCAAAGGCCTTTAGAGGGGCTCTTGGACGCGAGGCGACGGCACCGCGATCGTGTCGGCCAACTGTGTGTAGACGGCGAGCGCGCGTCGTTCGCTTTAAGGACTCGTCGCCGGCGGCATAGCGTCGGGCAAGTTTGGCGTGCTTGTGCGCGATAACGGATAAGAAGACGCGACAACGGCAGCGGCGGCGCTCTTCAGGACAAGCGTGCGACGGCGTTCGGCGTCGGCGTCATCGGAGTTCTCGGAACACAATGATTGCAGCTCTATTCAGTCGGGGGCGCCTTGGCCATACTCGTGGTCGCTCGGTGGACTCCTCGAGTGCGCGCGCGTGTCTCCGTGCGGGCTCGGCCGCTCCCGTGAATCGGACTGCGCCGCAAGTGCGGAGGCCCCGCGGCCCGCGAAGTACTTTCACCCAATGCCCCATTCATTTTTACCACGCAGCGCGCGCGCGCGCGCGTATACGTACACACGGACACACGGAGAGCAGCCGCGCGCTCTCGGCCTTCCATTGTAGACGCGCGAACGGCTTCCTTTCGACTCGTGGCGCGCGCGCGCTTACACGTACACGCGAGCGAGCGAAGGATAATTACGCCCACCGCGGGAGCAGAACGTGATCTCGGAGCAGCTGCATGGGTGTGGGACCCTCTCCTCTCAGCGCCTCTTTGTGTCGCGCTTTGTTCGGCTTCTGGGCCAATCGCCTTCTCCCGGGGCCGCTCATTTTTCCCACAGGCCCGCTCCCTTCGCGCGCCCACCCCCGCGACAGCGTGTAGCAATGCCCGCGAGGTTAGGCGGCCGTGTTTATCGCGCTCGAGTTACGTTGCGTACGCACGAGAGAACGTCGCCTCGCGCAACCGCCACCGTGGCTTTGTTTACGAGTTGCGCGCGGTGGATGCGCCAGACGCGTCCGTCGTCGGCCCTAATTGATATTCGGCGGCGGGGGCGCGCATTCGAAATCCTCGAAACTCGAATGACGCCGCACTCGCGCTCGCTCCTCGTGGCAGCCGTGGGCCCGAGTCAAGACGGACTCGCGAGATACTTATTTTCGCTCGCGCCAGCCTCCGTAACGCGTCTCGACACGGTCTGCCGGCGCCGCAGTTATGGGAAAAAAAAAAGAAACCGAGAGCGAAGAGAGTTTAAGCGCGCGTGAAAACCTGTTCCGAACGAGAGTGAGATCTTCGGCGAGTCTAATTAGCTTGTGCCTACGCGCTATTCCGTGCTAAACGCGCACGCGACTCCACTTTTGCTTTTTCTCCGTCGAAGGATGCCGGCGCTAGACTTGGAACACCCTTTTATTAGGAGCACCCGCTCCGCTCGAGAGATTAGATCTAGATGTCCTCTTAAACTTAACGAGGAGAGTTTCTCTTATTAAACCTGTCTTTCGAGACGCGCGGCTCGTGACGCCCAATGCCTTTTTGAACGCGAACGAGCGAGCGACTGCCAGGGTCAATGATTTTTGCGCGCAGAACGAAGAGAGGGACAATAGAGCTGGAGCCGGAGCCTTGGGACGGCCGCGGGGGAGCCGCGGTGCAACTTTCGAGGGCGTCCAAAATTAAATTTCGAGCCAGCGGCTGGAAGAGGCGCCGAGGATCGATGCGCATAAATTTCGTATTTATCCCCGAGTGATCTGGGCGCGAGATCCGCGAGCGATTCCAATGACTCGGCGCTCGCAGGAGGAGCGTGTCGCAATACTGGCCCCGCCGATACGGTGCATTGTAATCTAGGCGATCGATAATGCACGTAGCGCATCTACGGTGCAAGCGCCTTCGGAATAGACACGAGCTGCCGCTGGTGCAGTCGCGGCGGCGGCGGCGGCAGTCGGGATTATTTTTATGCCGAGACTTAGAAAGTGAAAACG
Organism: Platyscapa corneri; assembly: GCA_018907185.1. Taxonomy (NCBI): domain Eukaryota; kingdom Metazoa; phylum Arthropoda; class Insecta; order Hymenoptera; family Agaonidae; genus Platyscapa; species Platyscapa corneri. Next base: position 944,705 of record JACCHW010000021.1, on the reverse strand, counting down.
GCAGCGAAACAAAAAGTTGGACGTATCTCGCGCTCGGGGCTCGGCGGTACGGGTACGAGTCTCGGATGGTCCCCCCGGAGCGGAGCGGCTGCAGTGCCGGTGTGGGGGGCAAATATCGAGCATCGGAGTGCAGCTCGGCGTTAGAAGGCAGCAGGGAAGGGGAAAGGAAATCGCGAGCTCTACGTGTGTGCGCTCGTTGCTCGTTACGTACGCCACGACGAGCTGGGAAGGTTGCGCGCGGTTCTCATCGGGTATTTCGGGGAGTGCTGCCTCTTTTTCACCTTCTTTGCTGTTCAACTTTTTTACTTTTATCGGCGAAGATTAGAGACGCCGGAGCGCGGCGTGGAATACGAATTTCGGAATCGGGAATGTCAGCGGGACGGATCGCGCGCCGTGCCAAATACATATTTATGGCCCACCGAGGGCGTCCCGATGTCGTCTTCCCCAAATCGAACCCGTTTCGGCAACTTTGCAGCACGTGCTGGCGACGAGGGGGGTGGGGAAGGGGCGAGGGGCTACAGCCGACGGCCGACTGACTTAACGAGCCCCGCCAGCCCTTCGGCCCGCGCGCTCCATTTCTCACGGAGGATATGGGCGATGGTTGCTGAGACGCTCGGCAGCCCGAGCTGAGCGAGAGCAGCTCGCGTCACGCTCCTGACGTTCGATTGTTTTTAAAAGCGAGGCGCCAGCGATTCCGAAGAGAAAAGGAATTAGCGTGAAATCAAAGCGCCTTATCCGTCGACCGCAGTACGTGCGAACAACGAATTGAAGATTCCCGCGCTGACCTGAAAAGCCAGTCTGTGCGACCTGATATTGGCTCGAGCGGAAAAAGAGCGCGTACCGAGCGAACCTCGGACTTCGCGGGACTGGGAAGAAATTTATGTGCCCCGCCGAGTGGAAGGGAGTCGACGCGATGGATGCCCTTTCCCTTCCGCCAGCCCGCGAGATCGGATTCTCGAAATTTATCTCTCGCGCGCTTTAATCGCTTGCAAATATATTATTGCGCGCGCGCGAATTCGTACTTGGCTTGGGAGCTGGATTATTTTTAAAACTTTAAAAGCGAGTCGCGCGCGAGCAGCGTTTAAAAGGGAAATCACGAGAAACCTTGTGCTGCTCGGCTTTAATCGCGGCAAGAAAACTCGCGTGCGTGGACGAAAAAAATGGTCGCTGGTTTTGCAGAAAAACGACGTTGAAATTTGCGAACGAGACAAACATCGCTCGACGGGGGCGATACTTACTACGATTTTTACATTAATTCATCGGACTCGCTGCGTAATTGAAACGTAATTGAAGTGCGAATCGATAATTTAGCAACGAGTGGAAATTGCAGGCGGCCGGCCGCAATTGCCAGTTACGCTTTCAGTATTATTGTGACAATTATTGTTATGAGCATTGTCATGAATATCGTTATAAATATTATTGCTAATATTGTTGCGGCAGCTGCTTTGTGGCAATGTTGTTATTGTCGCACGTACGAATTACAAATTACATTACTTTTAAAGACGCGTCGCGTCGCGATCTCATGAATTTAAATGCGGATGCTAATTAGGTAAGCATTTAATTAGCGCCAGCAGTGTAAACAGTATCGGGAAAACGCGCAAAACGTAAAACATCACGCGATCGAGAAAAGGAGCCGATCGCTTCGCGAGCAAGAGATAATAATTCATGAAACGCACTCGACTCGCTTCGGACGCGTCTCGTACATTATTTCTTCTCAATGTCAACTCGTTCCAGCGCTGAGCGAACGTTGCGACGGCTGTACGCAGCCGACACTGGGCGCGGCTCAGTCTCATCGTCCTGCCCCGGCGGGCCGGGGCCCACGGGGACGACCCAAGGCCCATACTCACTTATGTAATTGCAAGCGATTGCAAGCAGCTCGGGCTGCTCGTTCACCAGGAGATTGGCGGCCGGCGTCCAACTGACTCGGCCTGCCCGGGCAACTACGCGATATATAATCGGGCGATGCTCGTCGGGATAAAAAATACGGATATCGGCGCCGGGATCAGTGGAGCTAAATGGTGCTATCGCGCGATAAGCCGTCGTCGTTGGATAAGAAAGGACACACGCGCATCGCCGACACACCACGAGATATCGCCGATCGGACTTTATTTTATGTAATAAAAAAATTCATTTAGTTTATCGGCAACTAATTTCCGACTTATCGTCGTTGGATCGTTCCTTCGATATAAGCTGGTGTCCGCGCTATTGATCTTAGCCGCGTGACAATATTGGCAACTGAAGCACCGGCCGGGGGTGGGGGTCATCGTCAAATCATCTTTTCGGCTTTTGCCAAAAAGTGACGAGGAGGCGTCTGCTCGTCCAAGGCTAAGAGCGATTCAAGCGAACGGTCAGGTGCACCGATGCTAATGGAAAACAGCGAACGCGGATGCATCGGTTGCAAACGAACTGCAGCTTCGAAATTTAGAGGAGTACAAAATATTGCGGCTTGTTTTGCTAATATCGTTCGAGGAATGATAAAATTCAAAACACGATGTCAACAAGTGAATTATTATTCGTCGGAATCGTGGTGTTTTTTCATAAGCAGGCATCGCTCGAAACTGCATGCATAAATCCATTAAACTCCCGATCCACATCCTCGATACCTAAATGAAAGGCGACCTGATCCCTTGAGAGCGCGAGAGGTGGGGAGGAAGGGAGGGGCTTTCGAGGGAAAAAATGACGAGTTCACCTGACAAAACGGACATTTTAAATTCAAATGAAGCGCTATTGCATGTACCTAGAACCTTGTACCGTATCCTTTGTTTGGCTTTAAGTTCGTATCGCGGCGGCCTCATCGAAGTGACGCGCTCAATTGGGTCAGCGCGAGGCTTGAGCCGTCGGTGTGTGACTGAAGGAAAAGGGAAAACTACGAGAGCCCGTAGCGATATCGGGACGGAATACACGTAATACATAATTGGGCCCGATAATAACGATCCTTCAAATTGAGCGAGAACCATTGTCTAACGGCTCGACGCGCCACGAGTGAATATACGGGCGCGTGTGTGTATAACTGAGAAATGTGGAACTAAAGATCGAGAGATTGGCACGTTTTGGAGTGTGTGACCTCGTCACAGTATTTTGCATACGCACGTACATTCGCGACGCGCGTTTGCTAATTCAGACAATTTTTTTCACTCTCGGATTATTTGCTCTTTTCCCGATGATTAACTCGACTTTTGTGCGCGCGTCGTTTGTTTTTTCGTTGTATTATTTAATAAGGCCGTAATGCGATAATTAGCCGAGTCATGTGCAAAGGCACGCGAGCTTCGAAATAATTTAAAAAACGCAATGTTTCCGAGGCTCGAGCGACAGCGAATCTCGGATAACTTGATTGATGTATTGGCGTCGCGCTTTTGTTGCGCCAACTTGCACACGCACACACACACACTTACCTACGCAACTGCTGTGTATAAATTTTTGCCAGGAGCCTTAAAGTGGTTGGTATAATTGAGTGCCGGACAAATGGCTCCGTCTACTTAACATTTTGAAAACGAATAACAATTTCAACGAATCCGATAAAAATTCGCTTTACTCTAACATAAAATACCCGCGCGGACGACGATAAATAAATCAGTACGCGAATGAAATCGCGCTTGTGTGCAGCGAAAAACCGCGACTTTTATAAATATTAATTTACTTCGTTGTATTTTTTAATGAAATGCATATGATTGATGCTAAATGCGCAGTTACCGATTCGTTCGGCGCTTAAAAACTTATTTATGAAATATATATTAAATAAGTAAACAAATCTACTCGGCTCGCGAAGTATAAATCATCGAAAAAAATTAACACGTACTAAATGAATTTAGTCGGCGTAAGATATTCTCGAGATTTAACTACTTATTTCGCAATCTTCCAAGTGAATTACTTTTGTATTTGTCTAATTTTCTATTTACTCTGTGGCAGTTTGGATTTACAACCAGGATTATTGGAAATTAATTTTTATAACGATTCATAAAATCGCAATAAGTTAATTGCTTTTAATTTGAAAAATTTCAAGTATTCGCCAGACGCAATCTTAATTTCAAAAACATCTCCGCTCTTGAGTCTAAAGGTGCATTTTTTCCGCTGCAAGACGGCGTTTCGCTGAATTGAATACGATGCATCGCATTCGAAACAATTAATCTCAACCTCAAACTTTTAATAACGCGCGTTATTTCTCACGAGGATAAAATGTCGATAAATAAGCAATTCTCGTGTGTTACACATACGTGGGAACAACCGCAGCTGTATTGCGGTACAGTCCCTGCCGGGTGTTGGATAATATCATTTGCCACAGTCGGATGAGTCGAGGAGAGGGAAAAGGAAAATCCTAGAAGACGACGACCAGTCAGTTTCCCGCCAGCCATCGCGGCCTCGTTAACATCCCCAGCAGTCAAAATTGAAAAGGCAGCTGGCGTTTCAAGCATTGGAATCGAGGCGAAACAATTGAGGCGTCGAAACGAAAATCTCCAGCAAATCGGAACGCGCAAATTGTTTGCACACCTTAACAGCCGCGTTCCCCATTATGCTATATTAAGTAATCGCATATAAGTTTTTGCGCCGACAAATCAATCAGAAATTACTTAATCGGTGCATCAAATGTTTAGCAACGCTTACGAAAAGCCGAGGATTTCAGTTTTTATCTCAGCGGCCGTAAAAAGTGAAAAGGCGAAGTTGTTGGCGGAAAGCGCGTATCTGAGGCGGAAACAGACGCCAACGCCGACGCCGACGCCGACGCCAGCAAGGGAGTGATCGTCATGGATTTCCCATGTTGCGAACTCGCGACGAGCCGATCAGTTCGCGAAAGTTCAACCTCGAGGATCGCGCGCTTTAACGTCGCTGATACGACGACGAGCGCCGCCATCGCGCGCTATCACTTTAGGCGAAATTTCTCGGCGCCGCGAGCGCGAGCACGAGCACGAGTGCGCGATAAATATTCGCGGCTGTATCGCCGGTAATAAACGCTCCTTTCTTTCTCGTCAAACCGAAAAACCGTTCCATTCCCACGAGATTTTTAGCCCGATAAGAACCTTATCTCGGCTGCATCGTGTTTCGCTCGCCTTTACAGCCCGTGCGACGGCATTTGGTAATTAGGTTTGGCGATACAACGTTTCCCGTTAAGTGCGGGAGACACTCGCTACTCGTGTCGCCCCCGCCCTCCCGCATTTGCATTGCGCAGCCGAGATGCCCTTTCTTCCCTCGCTATCGCGTTCGCTATCTTTCCTTTCCGCGCCTCCCGCGATTAATTGGCTTGCCTCGAGGGCCCCGAGCGAACTCAATTGTCCTCAAGAGCGAGCTTCGAATTCGCGGAAAGGCCCTGTTATTGGACTAGTGCAATCATAAATTAATGGGCCTGTAATTGCAGCGATCGGCCCGAGTTGAAAACTACTCGCTTAATTGTCTCGCGGCTGCGGCTAATTGCGAGCATCCGCCCGTCCGAGCTAATCGAGATTAAACGGCTTTGCTTTTAATGCGCGCGCGCGCGCGCGATCGACTTCGTTAACCAATAATGACATAACAATTAACGCCGTCGCGACTGATAACCTCGAAAGAACGGCTACGATATAACGAATCTTGTCTGCGGTGCACTTGAATCGAGTACAAATAAAGCGAGCGCCGGTGTTTGAAATTAGCAAAGCCGATAAATCTTTGCAGCTCGGCGGCGATAATGAGCGATAGCAGATCTCGACTCGATTTCTGTTAATAGCCGGAGAAAAATCGTCGCGACAATTGCTGCCGATCGTATTTTCCGGTAGGTGCGAATGCTAATTAATTGCAAATGCAGACACGAGCCGCAGTTGGGCTGCAGTGCAATTCACTCCGCGTTTCGGATCAATTTTTTAAGAGTGTCCGCGTCGCTCGTAGCGCGCGAGTCGCCGGCACGCGTCTCCTAATGCGGTAAAAATACGCAACGCGCTTTTGAATTACTTAAAGTGGCTGACGAGCAGTCGTCGAGAGATAACGGAAAATGCGCTGGAAAATAATGTTCGGCAAAAGGTTAACGCGCTTGACGAATGCGCTACTTTATTATCAATGTACTTAAAAGAAATTTTTTAATTATCTTACAGGTTTTAAGAGCGGCAGCTCGGCCCCTTCTACAAAGTTTCTCTGTTTTGCAACAATTGAGCTTGTTGTTTTTATTATTGTAAAGTCAACGTTTTCAAAGATTTTTTAAAGTCAGCCAACATTGTTCGAGTGTTGCTCGTCTAGGAGCTCCTAGACACTTTCGATCTGCAATAAGAAGAAAGTTAAAGTAAAAATATTGCTTTGCTCAACAGCACGCACCGAAAGAACTATCGAGCTAAGAATAAAGCTAATTAATGTATATTTCTCGGATTATTAAAAATATCGAGTTTGTAAAAAAGGCAGCCTCTGCGTTTAAAGAGCGCTTTTAGATACTTTCACTGGCTTTGCAAAATTAGCGCTCGATCTGCTTCGCGGATAAAGTGGCGTTAGTGTTCCTAAGCAATGGCACTGTCTGCCTATTAAAGCATTTTGCCCGAGTAATTAGGAAGTTATCGAGTGTTGGAGGTTATAAAAGTCGGCGATCGACAATTAACCGAAAATCGAAGGAAAAACAGATGCGTGTACGTTACCGCAAAACTCGCTCCTTTCTTCAATCAATAAAATACTTATTACTTCGAGCTAAACTCTCGGGCTTGCAATTTGTATCTTTTGCCTTGCATTTTTGTCGAGGGCTTTCGCGCTACTTATACAATAAATCTCGGATCGTTTAAAACAGCCTTTTAGTTAATTTATCGCGGAGGCAAAAACTGCTTTATCGAGCAACTCGTTTCAACGATTTCGACAAATTCTCGTTGGATTTAAGGCAAGCGAAGAACGTGCGAATCAATAGACGCGAGGCAAAAATTTCCTACAATTGAGAAAGTGATAATCTGTGTTGCACTAGAATTCAGTTACTTTCAGCATTCGGTAAGGTATGTTACAGTCTTTAAAACTGTTGCGCGTGAAAATGTTAATTTTTATAAAATCGACTAGAAAGTAATAAAGAAAAAGAAAAGTCTCTGTATTTAAATGAAACTTAAAGGATTATATAAATCATATTGCGAGTTTAATGCAGTTGCCGACGATGTTTGGCTCTCAAAAGGCCGTAAAGAGAATACGATGAATGCTTAAATATCTTTTACATAATGTCGTTTAATTTTCCCCCAAGGAAGGAACCTAGTGAAATAATTTCATCAACGAAAATTCGAGGCCTCCAATTGTCTAGTGACTTTTGCGAAAACATCATTGCAAGTTGTTTAACTATTTGTAAACATCGATTGCAAAATATTGCCACTGTCGTTATTATTTAGCTTGTTGGCTATTCGATAAAAGAAAGTTTCTAATTTAGCGGCATCGCGCGGAGATGTGTAAAATTATACATCGTTAATAAGATTTACTTTTCATGCGAAAGACGTCACGTGCTAATCGCCGCAGTTATTCTTTATACGTATGTCAGTTTATTTCAACGAAATTAACTATGAAATATGAATGATACAAATTATTATCGAGTATCTCGGTGGATTTAGGCATTAGCCTCGTTAATATTGCTGAATAAATTATCTCATTCGCTCAACCGAACCGCGACAAAACTCCTGCTTATTCATTTATTATCGAATATCGCGATACAATGTAATGCACAATAGAATAATAGCACTAGGAGGGAAATATTTTTTTCCGTTTGCGGCAAAACTGAAAAACTGCAATTAAATTAAGTATAATGCTATTGGAAAGTTTGTCATCGGCTCGAGGCTGAAACTATGTTGACAATAGAGACAAGCAAGTTGCTGAAACATAATTTAAAGACTTGAGCTTGTATAATTATTTGGCGCGGATCCGCTAAGCGGGGCCTGCAGTCTCTACACTTCCCGAATCTCTGGTGCTTAAATAATAATTAATGCGACAGGAGAGAAATTTAGCATAAATAATACAAATCGAATTTTAGCCCGCAACTATAACTGGCATTTACGTGCCCAGCCGAAATGCTCAGCTCCGTTTAAACGAGTGAGCCAACGGGCACACGGAGACGCGTGTACGTGTGCGCGAGAGGAGAGTGTCAAAAATATTTGTAAAATGTTGACACAGTAGTCATCGTCACAATCCGCGCGCCCGTAAATATCGAGCACGTTTTTCTCGAGCTGCGGAGAATTGCTAGTAATGTGCCAACGCTTTTCTCGAACCGATGCTATTTATGTTTACAAGAAAACATAAAATATAAATAAAAGCGGATAACAAAGCGGAGTTTCCTTAATGCGCTCCAAAAGTCGCGCGACCTACACGAATTCGTTTTGTTACGCGGAATGTAGTTTACACGTTGGGAGGAGAAAGAGAAAAGCCTCGTATCCAGGAGTCCGCGTGGAGTTTGGCAGTGGGGCCCCCGGTCGAGGGGCCCAGTTTGCGCGAGACATTTGGAATATCTTCGAAGGCGGGGAGGTTGGTGTGTCGAATTTGGAAAGGCGGACGTTCCGAAAACGAGCCGTTTATTCCAGGTTCGCGTGTAATTTACACGAGCAGGCAATGCCGTCGGAGCGAGTGCAAGCGGTGCAAGTCGAGCTCTCAATTTCTCCTACGAATTCCTAAATATTATTGCGCTCTCGCACATTAAAGCCCGAGATTCGGTGATTAATTCCAAGCTGTTGGAGGGGCAGCGCATTTTCGAGCAACTTGTCTTGGAACTAAGAGCCGCCGCCGCCGCCGCCGCCGCCACACACGCCCGTTTTAGTGACTAATTTCAAATTCTTTCTCGGACTTCGTAACGCCTCCGAAATAATTACACACTCGAACTTTGAGCGATAATTAAATACAAATTGCAAGACAAGCTGCACTCGAGGCAATTAAAATAAAACGAAACGAAAACGAAACTAACTCTGCATTTGGAAATTGCTTAGCCAGTTCTTCTTTCTTCGCCATATTGAATCACCATTTGCGTGCGCTATGATTTTCGATTACGACTCGATGCGGTGCATCGTAAAATCTAATTACAGAGCAAGTGCAGCCCAACTCGGCCGACTCCGTCGGGTCGCGAAGGGCGGAAGAAGAGTTTGGATTTTCCGCTCGCACAGGATGACCGTCGGGAGCGGGGAGAGCGGCACGTAAAAAGGGTCTCCTCCCCCGGTAGCCTCGAAGAGAGCGCGATCCTTCCCGAGAGGAGGAGCGGGGCAGGGTGGCGATCGAGGCGATCGCAGTCTCCGAAATGCAAGCAAGCGCCGAGGGTGAAAACCAGCGGCAATGACGATAATGGCAGGGCAATGGAGGAGCGAGTCGTCGAGGTAGCCGTCCGTCGGAAGGATCACGTGATTGATCGCGGGGGGATTACGCGACGGCACGTCTACGTCGGCTCGGCTCCAGGAGCACAAGCTGCGCCCGCGCATCGACTCGGCCATGGGCGCCCCCTCGAGCCTCGCCCACCGGGCGCAGGGGCTCGACTCGCTCCGCGCAGGCCCCGCTGAGGGCTGATGACTGGGGGTCGGTGGCCGGGACGTAGAGGGACGAGGCCGCGGGGGTGCCGAGAGTGGGGGTAGCGAAGGTGGGGGTTGGGGGACGGGGGCGCGCTCGGAGCCCGCGCTCGAGGCGAGTCGCGTCGTCGCGCTCGACCCGGACGCGCGAGCGAGTGACCCGGCGTGCAGCAGACGGCGGTGAGTTCGGACACGGGATGACGGCGAGCGGCGGCGGCGGCGGCGGTGGCGGCGGCGGCAGTGGCGGCAGTGGCGGGGGCGGTGGCGACGAGCCCCTCGCCCGGGGAGCCAACCCGAGCGCCAGCGAGGACGAGGACGACGGCGAGCAGCGGCTGCGAGCGAGTGCACGTGGGAGAACCTGGTGCGAGCTACCTGGCGTCCGTCCTCGCCATTGATCGGGGACCGGGGGGAAGGAAGGGAGCGACGACGTACGGCGAGCGCCTCCCGTAAGTAGGACGGCGTGGATAAATCGATACGCGGCGGTTTCATTCATGCTCCGGAGTCGCGGGAAGCCTGGTTTACGATGGCACGGGAGAGCGAGAGGGGGAGAAAGTTCACGCTCGACTCGACTGGCACGTTGCCGGCGAGCCGAGTGCGCGGGGCCCCGGGTGCGCGTGCGTGGGAGCGAGGAGGGACTGGCTGCTCTCCTCGCCTGCGCATTCATCGGATGAATTTTCAATTTCACCGTCGGATATCCTCGCTCTCTCCTGCCTCGGTGCCGCGTCCCGACCCCCAGCTCCCCTACCACCACCACCACCACCACCACCACCCTCCTCCTCCTCCTCCTCCTCCTCGCTGTTTTATTCCTCTTTCACTGCTCAAAATTCATAAAACACACGCCGCGGCGGCAGCGGCACGCGCGGAATTATCAAACGCTTTTGCTCGCCACCGGGAAGTACAACCATTTACAGAGGCCTGCTCCGGGTTCCGTGGGGTGGCCGAGCAGTCGAATCCTTGTTTTCCTTTTCTCCAGCGGCCGATCGCCTCGCGCTGCTGATGGCGCGCACCGCCGACGTATGCGTGAAATATGATCGACGCGACTGCGAAAATGAAACCGCTCGCGCCGGATGCACGAATCCTATTATCGGGCAAAGGCCGCGTTCGTGTACGTGGATGTGTTAGCGAGTGCGCGGCCGCGTTGTAGGTCAGACGGCCAGAAATACCTTCGAAAACCTAAGTTCGGACTCGAGTGCGAGTGACGACGCTTGTCTCGCTCGCGCTAATTCGCCTCCTCGATTACTCGCTCCGCGCCACAGCAAAGCAAAGTTGGCGTAAATTTATTAAACGGTATTAACCCAATTAACAATTTTAATCATTGGACACTTTTTATAATGAGCGCATTTTTCCCACTCTTCTTCTTCTTCTTCTTCTTATTCTTATTCTTCTGCTTCTTCTTTGTTTTAGAAATGTTCCATAACTTTTATTTCAAGCGCTTCGCTTTACCGCGTAATTATATCCTCTTAATTAGAAATTATTCTTCCATAAGAGAAATAACTACTCGTAATTTTAAAGCCACACTCTCGTTTTGAAACAATAAAGAATTTATCTCTGCATTATTGAGAAAACTTTCAACTGCGACCGGAACAAATATTTATGGCCGACTTATTATATATTTACAAGGATGAAAATTAGCTCTATTAAGAAAACTTTTAAGGCAATAAAATTGAGGAAACGCGTTGGTTTTCACATTGTTTGTTAAACTTTACTTTATTTCAAGACAATGCCGTTATTAACGATCGATACTAATCACGTATTTACAAAGACCAATTATATTTACACGAGAAAAGGCAGAGATAAATTATTAATTGATATATTTGCATAGAATTTGTCGATTCTATTGATTTTAACTTTATTCGCAGCCGCGATTTTGCTAAAATCAATTTATTAACATAAACATGCGTTTGCTCTTTCGCAAAAGAAACTAATAATTAAATATGTAACGCAAGCGATTGCAAGTCATTACGCTTGCAGATACGCATTCGGCAATAATTATAATGATAAATTAAAACGCAGGGGTATGTAATTAATAATTTTCATCGAGGCTTGTGATTTTACGGCTCTGATTTTTTATTTTTACGTATTAGAAATCGAGACAATGATGTTTAGATAAAAATTATTATCGAGCACTTACTTAAATAATTATATAACGTAGGCACGCGATAAATTATACATGCGCTATAAAATAAAATAATAGTAAATGCAAATATAATTGGTAAATGTAAATGTTATATTTTTGATTAAGTTTCAAAAGCGACAAATTTATTTTTTAAGACTCGTAATCCTCCAAGTTTATCGTGTCGTATAATTATGAACATAACCACTGCTCTTTAAAGATAATAAAAATTAATAAAATTTAGTGATACTTAGTAATATTATATTATATTATATCATATTATCTTGTATTATATCACATCACATTTTATTACACGTTTCCAAATAACGCAATACCCAATGTTTTCGCCCAGATACGAATCCAAACTGCATTGCGATTTTCCACGTAATTTGCGTCGCCCCGTTAGATCGTTCGTTGCTTCCAATTAATCGAGGCATCTCCTCGACTCTCGTTGGCGCTTTGAAAACGCAGCTTCGAACTCGAATCGGCGGCGATCCAGCGATCCATCGACGATTCGCTGGTCCGACAAAATAAGCTTTACGCGACAAAAACACCAGCTCGAATAAATCGCGTTAATAATCCCGTAATTAATATTACGGGAATAAATGATGAGAAAAGCGTCGCGGCGCTCGGGGAACGTAATGGAGACTGTGTAAATCGTAAGCGACTGTGTTGCATCTCGTTGATTAACGAGATGACCGTAACTCAATTTCGCGCTGAACAGGAAGCAAACAGCATTCCTTGAAATTCGATGATTGAATAATAAATGTGCGGCAACTCGATCGAACTTTTAAATCGCAGCGCCTGTCGTCGTTAAACGCTCGAAATAGAAAAGCGCGCGACAGATGCTTTTCCGAATCATTTGGAAATCATCGCTGCACTCGCTTCTCCTCCATTTTCCCCGGTCTCCTCGACGCTGGACAATATCGCTTTCTAATAATAACGAAGATGCATACTATTGTAGCGTGTAGCATCAGTCATTAGCCTTAATTCAAAATCGATTGCCAGCTAAATTGAACCGATGACGCTTATTTATAAACCATTTGAATAAATTGCACGCCTCGACTGCTTCGAGGCGCGTGCGAGTATAGATTTTTTCAAAATAAACTAACGCCTCTGCATAATTGATCGTTGCCAATCCAGCGCAAGATGGTCCATTTTCGAAAAAGCGTCACGAAAAACAGTAAAAAAGAAACGAGCTCGCCCCCGCATTGCGTGAAATTGTTTTTAACGGACTTAGCACTGGCAAACGAGAGGCACGACACGCAGTTGCGTCCGTTTCCTGACTAATTTACAGGACTCGAACGACGTTAAAAAATCCGATATCGATCGCTGCTCGCGTCGACGTTTCCCAACACACGCGCAGGCATTCGAGATATTCGCCGAGATCAGGCCGCGGGAGAGCAAATTGATCCGCGGGTGGAGCATCCAGCAAGAGCCGCCGCCGTAAAGGCTGTAGCCATCCCTGACCCATTACCATTTGAAAGCTGCGACAAGACCCTTGGGTTTCGGGCCCGAGCACTAGAGTTTGCAGCCGCGTTTTCGCAATCGAGGATGGCGACATTCCGGCTGCAACGCGGGGGGCCGTCGAAGGGGATCGAAGCCCAGGACAGGCGCAACGAGTCTTCCGGCCGGGCTCGGCTTATCCACGGGCATGACGCCATTCATTCGCCTCTCCCTCGCTCCACCTGTTTTTTTACGATCGCCCGAACGCGTAATCTCGCCGATGCACTTCCGCCGCGTCCCCACTGGAAGACCGGCCGCATGGGGCGGACGGACACCCTCGTCCGGGCGGTGCGGGTCGAGGGGCGGCTTCTGCATTTGAACGCAAGCCATTTGCACGAGCCGTTTTATCTCGGAAGTCTGCGCTTCGGAAGCAGAGCGAGCACCAGCCGATATCAACCTTTCAAGCCTGTCCTCCTCCTCCTCGTCCTCGTAATATATGTTTTTTCGGAGGGAAACAGAATAGCAGTTGGCCGATATCCACGGAGACATTAATACCCGGCGGATTCGCTATCTCGTTCAGCGCCTGGCCGTTCGCTCCTTCCCTCCAGCGAGCGGCGAACGAATCTGAATCGCGGCCCGGGCCTTTTTCCGCTCGCACCTCATTAGCGTCGCCCGCGCAAATGTTCACCAGTTCAATCAAATTAAACTTAAATAATGTCCAGCGTCGCGTCCGGTTATTGATGATCGCCTTATCGCGGCCGTTTCCGTAACGTCATTTACCAACTCGGCTATCTGGAACGAGCGAAAGAAAGCTTTTCAAAAAAAAAAATGCTCCAACTGCACGTATTAGATTTAGCGAGGGTGGAGGGGTGAGCCAACAAGCTAATGCGAGTCTCGGCAAATAAATTAAACGGTTTTATTGCGTTAGTTGCTGGTCGCCATTCGGGGTCATCGCTTTAAATACTCCGATTTTGACACGAAATTCGGGGCAAGAGACGACCTCGAAGGGCTGCTTCTCCTCGGGATTCTGAAATTCTCAAATTCTGAAATACCGAAATACTGCAATTCTGATATTCCGATATTCAAAAATTCGGAAACTCTGCTTACGCGTTCTAGGTCAGCTCTATTCGATACGCGCTGCTTTGCATTCTTTAATTTGAATATCAAATTCATAATTATATGTAATATGTATAAGATAAAAGTATTCGCCGCATTAAGGTTTGGATTCGCGTGCCTTTAATAGCCTTTAGTACCCGAGTCGAATCACTCCATTTTAATGAACTTCCATTCTACTTTGAGCGAAGTTTGAGCCTCTGCCCTAAAATATAGCGATATTTATAACGACGAGAAGAGCGACGAAGACTTGGGGATGAAGAGGTTAAAACGGCGCTATCAAGCAGAGCTCCCGCGAAGGTCATAAATATTCAACGGGAACGTGGAGCGTGGGAGTGCGGAGGGAGTCCCTCCGGCAGAGTCGAAGAGCGGACGTTAAAAGCAGAGCATGTGCCTGGTGCGGGGGGATTTTTGTTTAGCCCCGAAGACGAGGTGCGTTGGCTCCGGCTCGCGACAACCGGGTGCAGCTTAGCCCCCCGCTCTGGAGACGGAACGATGCCGCGTGTCGCCTTGGTAAACGAGCGCCAGCAGGAACTGGATGATAAATCCAAAGGGGCGCGGGTACACGCAAGCGCGATCGATTTGGCTTCGGACTCCCCTCGCCGATGCGCTTCCTTATCGCGTCCCGAGCGGTGGTCGGGCTGCTCCTGGTGGCCAATGCCTCCACGAGGATTCGGCGTTTCCGCCTCCCCGAGTCCGGGCACGCGACCGCCAGGGTCTTGTTAAGTGCCCGACCGAGCTATTGCCAGGCAAGAATTTGGATTACGTGGCGCCACGAAGAGCCTCGCAGTCCCGTTCTTGTCGCGAAACAGCAGCAGGATTGGAACAAAGTCGAGTAATGAGATTGCGACACTTTTTGCAGCGATTACACAGAGCTAAAATCATCGCGAATGCTTAATCACGATTTAGCGTACAATTAAAAACTGCGGGCCTGAGATTTGGCTGCGAAATCTCTGCGATTTGAGCGATGGTCGTGGTAGGAGGTGGAACAACATCCGGTCGCGAGCAGCAAAAACGAGATGTGCTTGTAGTGAAATTTGAAAGCGACGTGCTCGTGGTTCGAAGTAATTTTAAAAGTGACGTAAATAAAATCTGTCTCGTTTTCGAGAATCGATTGCGAAATTTAGATTATGACCAGCCCAATGGGCTGAATTTAACGAATTTGAAAAATCAGAGAAGAAATCCAGAAAAATAAGTTCTACTCCAAATTTACTAAACCAGTCGGACTGCGTCTGGTTTAGTGGAATTTTCGTTTTTAATTAGTTTTAGTCGACCTCTGGCCGACCTTTTTACTAACGAACAAATCAAATGCTGCTTTTGAACTAAAAATTAGCGTTGCTTCGAACGACAAAATGGAGGAATTCGGTTGTCGAATCTTTTTTGTTTCAACGCGGATTTCAATAACCGAGGCAGCCAGTAAAACAACTGCAATTGATTGCACGATTGCTTTAATTCGCTGAAATGATTAAATCACCAGCCCGTAATTCTTGATATTATTGATAATTTTTAGATCCATAGCACCCAAGGTGTGCATTTAAATAATTCGAGTCGGCGTTTTTTACCAGTTATTCAATTCAATTATTGATCTTAAAACCATGTCTCGGTAACATTTATATTATTTCGAGTATTCGGCTCGGCGCAATAAATGCAGCGTTAGCGTTGAAATAATAAATCGCAATTAACGTTCGAAGCGAATATTATAATTAAAAACAAGCCAGCTGCGCGCTTATATTGTGTCTGTTAATAATTCAAATTTTGTCTTACTAGTGTAGAGGAACTTTTATATTTATCCGAGTTCTATTTTAAAATGCCTCCTCTGCCTTTTCGTACTTTTAATTAAGCTCGTGCCTCGCTTCATAGACTGAAAACACATCTCCGAATCCGGCTCTATATATTTGCGTGTGTGGGTGTGCGGGTGCGCGCGCGCTTGTGTGTGTGTGCTCCTTCAAGGCCTCGTGGAGAAGTATTTATTCTAAATCTTACGCGTTCGAGCTGTGCTTTGACTCCTATCTCCGGGCAACAAACACACTCTTCAATTTAGTTTAATTGTTATTAAGGTACGCAGCGAACCGGGCAAACATTAACTATAGCTCGAGACCTACTGTCTGCTTTTTACAACTTTTTACAAGCTTTCAACGGACATTTTAGCGAAACTTTTGTATGCATTGTTTTTCAATTATTTAACGATGTTTCTCGGAACTTTGGAACTCTCCGACTAATTTCGGTCTACAATTTCAGGCACAATGTATATTTGATTATCGATCGCCTTGCCAACGCAAATAAGATAATTTTTTATTTTACTAAATTACGCTGCCGAGCAATAACTTAACTTTTGAAAAACGAAAAATTATATTCGCTACACAGCAGGCGTAGCTAATATCGCACACTTGCACACTCGGCCATATATAGTACATTAATATTTGGGAAATTAATCTACCTATGCGCGCGACTCCACTTAAATATTCTGGAAACTCGCACCGACATATTTAATGAAACTGCGACCGAGCGGGACGACACTAGACTTTATAAAGATTTGTCCGAGTTGCGCGAATTGATTTTTTCTCCTTAAATCTGCCAATCTAAAATTTTTTAATTTCTGCTCCAACCCGAGCAATCGAACGTATGGATTTTTCGAGCGTAAGAAGTGGTTTTAAAAAATACGAAATTCGCCTCGTTATTATTTATTATCAAGATTCACTACGTACGCAATTTTTGAGATGATTTTTAAAAAACGATCCGTCAGATTTTATCGAAACGAGTTTGCGAGCGCTCGACTGGCGGAAACGCCTTCCTGCCTAGCAAAGTTGCGAGAAAAGCTCACTTTTTGTCAAAAACTAATTCCGTCTGTCTCTAAACAATATTAAACCCGAGGGCAAAGGGATTATTGTATCGCAAACGCTGAACTTATCGAACTAATTAAAATAAGTTTTGATAACGCGTACGATTCTTGGCACGAATAATATAAATTTGTGTTTGCTTATCATAAAACGTATTAATCGCCGAAATTCCAGCTCTAGTTGAAAATCCGCATGAAAATATCGTATTTCAAAATTTTAAATCCGTGTAACAACGCTGATAAAATTGGATTCGGTTTCGCATCAGAAGTAGCGACGGTACAAAACTAATATCAATAAGAATCTTTTAACGATCATATTTAAGATACAAAATGTAAATATTGCGCCACGAGATTTATTTTATTCGATTATTTTACTTATCGGACTGGAAATCTGTATTTAATGAATCGACGCTTTTCAAGATCTAAGTAAATCTTGAAAAACGAGTACAAAACTTGACACGGATGATATTAAGAATTTTCGAAGCGGCGACAGCATTTTTCGCCTTGATTCGAATCACCTAGTCTCGACAGCAGCATTTTTCGCGCTCATAAATGTGCTGCTCGTGTTATCTTGTCGGCGAGGCGCAATTGGCCGTCTGCATCAGTAGAATCTGCTTATCCAGTCCACGCGAACCAGCGCGTTTCGCGCTTTTCGTGCTCGGAGCCGCCGTCGGGCGCGAGCCGTTAAAGACTCATTCGTCCCAGCGAGGCCCTTTGCCGAGAAGCACAAAAGCATAAAGCGAACGCCCCTGCCCAGCCAGCCCAGCCAGCCCAGCCCGCGAGTAATTACGGCGAAAAGGAGAGAAAGAGCCCGAGTCGAACCGAAGCCGAAGCCAAAAACATTGTATCGCCGCGACGCAGTGGCATATTGGGGCAATCACCGGGGGCAGAGCGCCGGCCGATAAAGTGTGCACGAATGCAGATGAAAGGCAGTCGTAAAGAGCGGGACGAGAAAAAAGGGCCGGAGGGCACGATAGCGACTCGTCCTACCAGTGCGCCCCGTTACTACTGACACGATCGTTAGTCGCGGACTTAAACGCGTCTACTGACGCGCAGACCTCCTCCACTGCCTCCTCCCCATCCTCCACCTCGCCTCCGGTGTCCTCGTCGTCGACTCGCCTCACGCCGACCTCGTCCACTCGCCCAGCGGCAGACATTTTTCTCTTTTTCTGCGTTCCCGGTCTTAACGATCAGCAAACAGCTGCTCGTAGACCCGCCCCCGCGCTCTCGCCGTGTAAACACGAGGAAAGAGGCGAAAAACAAAAAAGGAGGGCTGCCTTCCTTCGAGCGCCAGTGCAAAATTCGATATTTTCATTACGCGTATGGCCGCAGTTGCGGAATCGCGAGCCCGAGGCCGAACTTCCGTTTCGCGATTTGTCTCGCCGCGCTCCTTTGAGGTTCGATGCGCTCGAAAGGGAGGGCTAATTACTGCTGCCCGAGAGAGACGGGAGACCATCCGACCATACCCATTACTCCCCAAGGCTGTCGACGCGGCGATGACGCGGCTTTTGGACCTGGAGGAGCCTCTGCTTCGCGGAAAACGCATTTGCAACGTCCGCGATCTTGGCTCTCGCCGTATTTATCACAATATTGTACTTTCCCTCGAGAGCGCGCGCTTGCACGTTTTATCACAATAGCGCGCGGTAAATAAGTCGGAGGCAAAACACACGTTCCCTGACGAGTCTCGCGGCGTATTGCTTGCTTTCCCAAGAGGTCATGCGGTCAATTCGGCCGAGCGTTCGTATTTTTCTTCGGCAGTTTATCCGTTACGGCACGTACATTTACAAACGCGCCAAACTCCGCCGACATATTTAAGAAAGCGACGCTTCCTTTTTACGCAGCGGCGGTGTCTCGCTAACGCGTCCGATATTTTCAGACTCGATTGGATGAAAACCGAACGGAAGAGGAGAAAAGTGCGAACGGTAAAGGGGAAGAGGGAAGGACGAGAGAAGGTCTTCTTTCGATTTTCCTGCGTTGTAGCTCAGTTGGCTCTTCTGCACACACTTTCGCACGCGTAGTCGTATCTCTGTGTGTACGTGCTTCGTACTATGTCGAGGCAAAAAAGAGGAGGAGGGAAAACAATTTTAAGGCGCTCAAGAACCGGACACACCTAGCCGACAGGCCTATGTTTATTCGCTCGCGAATTTTGCAAATATTTGACTAACGAAAGATGTTTGCGTCCTCTTAATTAAGCAGAAAGACTAAATGAAAGAACACCCCGACAAAACTCTCCTGCCGAGAAAACTCGAAGAAAACTCGAAGAAAACTCGAAGAAAAACCCGTCCGAGTTCACTCGAAGCGGATGTCTTATCGGTCACGGTCTACATCTACTTAAATATAAATAAAAGAAGCTGGCTTTTCTAATCTTTTATTTACATTTTTCTTCGCAGGAGAAATTCAAATTTCCTTAAAATTAACTGTTGAAGTATGGAAGCATGGAAACTGAATGCAAACGAACTATTCTCTTCAAATAAATAAGAAAGAAAATGAGTATGAAAGTGGTCGTAAATTTTCGAAAGTATGTGTTTTGAAACTGAAGTAGAAACATTAACATATTCATCTTCGGATATTTCAAAGGATGAGGAAAAAATGAAAAAATGAAGAAATGAAGAAATGAAAAAATGAAAAAAATTTTCTCTCGAGCCACTCGACCTCTACCGTCTGCAGGCCAACCTTCCATCAGCTGCACAGCTGCACTCATTTCGGCGCTGAATTTTTCAAAGTGTTGTCTTTAAATTCAACTAGTAACACGAAAATCCGACGCGGATTCAATTCAACATTCAAACTCCAGCTTTGAGACTCTGTTTGCGCTAACGACACTCCGGGATAGCAGTTTCGTTTTTTGTTTTGTTTTTTTGTTTTTTTTTTACGCTAGGACGAAGTTACGCGGCTTCGATTCAAGGAAATTAGCCGGAATGGTGGTGAGGACGCGCGCCTGAAAAATTCATAAGCCTTCTATTTTCGCGAGGAGTCGCTCGTTGGGCACTTCCTCCGAGAATCAATGTTTAACGCGATATAAATAATAGAACAATCGAGGCCCGATCTGCCAGGGCGAAGAGACGAGCGCCGAAAAGCTCGAGAGCGTTGGGGCCGTCCGAAGCACCGCATTTTTTCGTCGTTCTATTTTCGGCGCGTCTAACGTCGTCATCCCCCTTCTTCTAAGGACATCGAGATGGACAAGCTGCTCGCCCACCCCCTTGCTCGGCGGGCTCTTAATATCAGGGCCTCCCTCCCTACCCCTACCCAAGCATCAACGGTGGCGACGACGGGGGCGCGACGTCTTACGTAAGCCCCATTCGTGTTCGATCCGTCAGTAGCCAGTTTTTACAATCCACCGAATTAGTATTTCCACCAAGAGACGCTTGATCTCCGCTCGATCGACACCTACACTCTTGGCTCCACTTGATAAATTTCCCCACGCCCACGCATTTATCGGCGAGGCGGAGAAGTTGGCTCTTATTAAAAGTGGCGCGACTTTGTTGGCGCAGTCTTGGTTAAAGTTATTGAAATGCATTTGAAAGCCGTTCGCCGCGGACTTGGAGAAATTCGTGGAAAACCTATAAACAAGAGGCAGAGGAAAAATAAAAAATTTAAAGGCATCGCGCACTGCGCTTTAGTCCAAAGACGCCAATAGTCGTTTACAATAAAGATTTCCCTCTCCTCGCCTCTCCGGTGGACGTCACTTTTTTAACAACAATTTTCAAATTTCACGCGCAATCAATTCGCGTGAATTAATTGTGAATAAACAATTCGTCGTTTCTTATTTCTCGACAAAATTAATTTCGATCCCCTCCCAATAAGTTAACTGTAAAAATGCACGAAGATTTTTAGAGCTTCGTTTTTATGCAAATCGAGAAAAAAGTTAAAGTCATACCTTGGATGACGAGAAAACTGCGAGCGACTTACAAAAGAATATTTCATCATACCGGTAGATCTTAAAAAACTGTTTACCTTCCTTTTTTCACATTTCTTTGGCTCGGCTTACATTTTCCAAAGTTCGGAACTACAAAATTGCAAAATTGTAAATCAGAAAGTTTTTTAAAGCGCACTATGAAAAACGCAATTATTGCCAGTAGGAGCTGCGGTCGCGCAACTCTCTCGAAAGTTTTTAACACGCGATTATGCGTTTTAATCGCGCATTAATAATTGCATCGAATTTCCGTGGATGTCACGATAGACAAAAACTGGCCGACGCTCGTCTCTGTCCGCGCGACAAAACGAGCCTCGAATCAAACCGAATAAATAATCGCCCGCGCAGCGTCCGTTGCGCTAAGTGAGCAGTTAATATCGTCGGACTTTGCAGCGGATATTAATTAATTTTTCGAAAGCCCAGCCGATAATTTCTCGGAACTTCCACTCATCGGCGCTGCGGAATAACGCGCGGAAAACATCGCGAGCGAGAATCGATTATTTTTATCGAGGCATCCGGCGGACCAAGCAAAAGAGCAAGAGCACGGAAGAAAAGAAGAAAAGAGTAAAAAATCAGGCCGACGATCTCCATATCTTGATTAGAGAGGTCAAAAGCTTCTCCAGCGCCATCACTTTTCGCGGCAGATTCGGCGGGCGCCTGTCCTTTCCTCTTGCGCGCTCTCGAGAGACCGAGCGCCGGAGCTATTTTCCGCTAATTGGATCGACGGCTGCTTATGGCACTCGGGTTTTTCATCTGTTTTTTCACCTGCGCAGCACCACGGAAACGGACGGATCCGGTCTTCGGCGAGCCTCGCCTCGCGCGGACTAGAGCCGTCGTGCAAGCGCCGGGGGAAAAACGAGCGGACGGACGAGCAGCGCTCGCATCCCCGGATGACTCCCCGCGTAAACTTGCACTCGCGCTCCTATCCTCCAATTAGCTCTTTCTATTTTTTCTCCTCTTTCTTTCCTTAAGTGGAAAAGCTCGGTTTATTAAATTGCGGCTAGAGGGGCGCGGGGGCCTTGAGCTGCTCGCGCGACGTTCCCAGCTCAGCCGCGGGAAATCGCTTCGAGGAGGAAAATTCTAAGTAAAACATTAACTTGTCGCCTCGCCGCCTCTCGTCCAAGAGGTCGTCGCGCGGCGGGACTCCAGGAATCCCGCAGCGAGTCCAAGTGTTGGGAAATGCGGCGGATCGGGAATTAAAGAATGTTGTTCTCGACAGCTTGTCTCTGCGCTCATCTCTGTCTGCCTCTGGGTAAACGTCGCGCGCACACCGACCGAAGCAATTATATTTTAAAAACGGATGGAGCGTTTTAAATATATCCCTCCTCTGCTCCTGCGCCGGCGACTCGCTCTGCTCTTCAATTTTTATTCTCGCGCAAAGGTTTATTGCGCGCCATCGCGAAACTCGTTAAAACTGCGCTGTGGAGAAAAAAGAATTTTCACGCTGCCATTATCGCTCGATGAACCTATTCTCAGTGGCATCGGACAATACAAGCCGCGACGATGTGGTTAAAGCGTTATTTTTCGAGACACCGAGACATTAATTAGGAAGCCCGTTCTTCATCGAGACAATTGCCGCTCGACCAAAAGCCAAAAAGAGTTTTCGTATAAAATTTCGCGACGGCGGCGGCGGCGATCGATTATTAATCGCGATAACAGTCGCTCGAGCCGAATAATCTTCAATAATTTTCTTCAAAGTCAACAACTGGGCATTTTCTCGTTGGAAAATTGAGTGCTCGGTCGTCGAATCTCGAAACGATCGATTAACGGATTCGACGCACCAGCTTAGTTGCTTGCTCTCCGAAATCAGCGCAGGCCTTCGTAATATCGACTCTGCGTCAACTCTCAACGACTCACCGCGAACTTTCACCAGGTGCTTTCGACGACGTTTGTTTGGCGAGGGACAATTTCTTTTTGAATTTACGAATGCCACCGATAGCGCGCGCGCGCGCGCTGCTCGGAGAAGTTCTAAGTAAGCAATTATAAATTATTATTATCATACTTTGGCGCTCGGCAAGTCCGAGATAGGCTGCGGAGTTGGGGAAAATCCGGGCCCTCGAGGCAGCTATTTTTGACGCTGCGTCCGGACAATCGGCGATCTCGATTCGGTCACTTTTTCAATGGGGCTCAGCTCCTTTCTCGAATGTGACGAAACGCGGATCGGAAAAGCCTCTCGTTAGCGGCTAATAATAAAACGGCTTTTATTACGCGTCGGCTCGAATCACGTCCCTCCTGGAAATAACGATGGTATCAGTCATAAAATTATAAAGAAAATAAAGATTTTCCCAACGCGAGGTCAGTCGATAAAAAGTGACGACGAGGTACGCTTCTCCTTAATCGGCCGTGATTACAATTAAAAAACTTTATTGCCCCGACACTTACAAATAATTGCCGGAGCGGTGACTTTTCCAATTTTAACGTCTCGAATAATTAACCCCATTATCCATTAGCCGGTGGTGGTCGGTCCGCTCTCGACGTCGCGGCCTCGGCGGCAGCTCCCCAGCTATTATCCGGACGAGTGCCGGAGGAAAGCCATTCGTTCGCCGGAGATCGGCGCTCGCGAACGCGCCCGGGACATTCAACGACGTGCCGCTGCTCGATTAGCAAAGCCGGGGGACGGGCGCGAGTCGCGTTCTATTAATTTCACGTTCCAGCTTCAGGGTCGCGCGCCTCATCTCGCGCGAAATCCAATCTGGCGGCGGTGGCCGATTAGAATAATGTTGGCGTAGCATTCGGGTTTCTAGGCTGCGGGAGTCGCAATTAGGAGAAAAACGAGCGGTTGCTCGCTTGTCCCCCGGGCAATTTACATTCGGTGGCAACGCCGCTATTATCAGAGCCGCCGCGTCATTATCGCACTGGTGAAAGTCAAGTTGGCCGGGCAAAAGCCTTCGCTTTTCATTGACATTGGCTGACACCAGGGCCGGCCGCCTTTATTTCCGTCGTCGCTTCCACGGCTCGCGGGAAGTTTCCTCGAACTCGTCTTCTTGTCCTCTCGCGGCTTCCTTTTTCTCGGCTGGCGGTCGATCGGTTCGTTTTCGAAAATTCGCAGGAGGTATCGGGTGATGGCGTCGATTCCACTCGGCCTCGCGGAAGCAAATTAATCATCTCACGTTACGAAGAAAGCGAAAAGGCAGCGGAGGAAATTAGCCTTGGCGTTGATTCGCAATTTCATTAATACGAATCTGCCATTGAACAGACGCAGTTGGCACGAGGCGCGCAGGTGCGTGTAATTATTTGTAATACGGACTACGGAGGAGTCGAGCCGCCGCGGAAAAATAACTGTTATTAAACTAAGAACGAGTCTGGTATCTAACGAGTGAATTTGAAAATGTAATTTTACGTCGTAATCTGATTTCGGTCCGAGGCCGTCATTATTGCGCTGCTAAAAAAGCAAAAAAGCAAAAATGCAGCCGCGGCTGCATCGAAATCAGCCATTTTCCACCGCGGCTAATTCGGAAAAATTAGAGGAGAGCAAGCGAGGGGGGAGAGGTTGAAGAGGACGGGAAGAGAGAAGAGGCCGTGTATCCCATTTAAAATGATTACAATGGGAGAGCGACGCTGTGCGAGCTTCAAATAATGCACCGAGCGCTCGTTTTTTCTCATCTCCTTTTATTACCCGAAGAAACAGTTGGATGCGCTCGTGCAGTAATTCATTGGAAGATCAGGCCGCGGCTTTCGTTGCGCCTCTCCTCTCTTATCGTCGAAACGCGAATTCGGTATTCTAATTCGGTTCGCCGGGGACAGCCGGGCACGGGATGCCTAAAAACGCCTCGGTCCGCCGCGGGCAACGATTAATTTTAAGAGCGCTGGAAACGTTTAATTGCGAAAGAGCGAAGGAAAAACTTTTTCCGCGGCCTCTGCACACGTACACGCGCACACCGAGAGGAAATGGCTCTCGATATCGCTTTCAAGTTCGTTTACGGCAGTTTTGTGGTTTCCGAACTATCGCCGCGGCCTCCTCGTAAAACGATAGAGGAGAAGAAGTTTTTTGCCTTTTTGCCCCAAAGTCACATCCGCGCAATGGTCGCTTCTTCCTTTCTCTTTCCTCCTAACTTTTTGCGCTCGCGCAGCTATCGCCGGTGTATACCCATTTATAGCTCGTTGCGAACTTCCGATGTCGCAAATTCCCCACCGCGTTCGTTTTCTTTCTTATTAAAGGGAGCGTTAATGTTGAAATTTTCTTTCACTTTTAGTCGCCGCCGTCGCCGCTTGCGCGCGCGCGCGCGCGCTCCTTCCTTTTTGCCCATTTTACGCGTGAGCGCAACCATTTCGTTTGCCTGCTGCTTACTTTCTTTAATTATAATCTTGCACATTTAATAATCATAAAATGAAAAATCCGATCCAATTTTTTCCCTCCTGCTTAACCGTAGAAAGCGCGTTAAGTTTCGCTTTGAATAATAAATAATTCATTAAAGCGAATTATCCTTAAAATCGAGACTGAAAACTGACGAACGGCAACAAAACCGAATTATCCTTCGAAAATAATATCAACGCGTTTTTACGCCCTGAATTAGCGCCGGACGTTAAATTAGCCATCGTCCCAGCCAAATGCGCCGCTGCTCGGTTTTTGCGGCTGAGCCGATTTTCCGCGAGTCCTCGTCGTCGCTCGGCAGACCGACTGCCGTACGCAAATTATGCTCCGCGAGAAAAAATCCCCGGCTTCTTTTGCCTCGCAATCGTTCGATCGAGTGGCGGTGAGGCCGCACGCGTCCTGTTCGAGTCGCTCTCGCAAGCGGACGCGTGCACTTGATTTTGAGGAGCGAATGCCAGTCAAGTTTAAGCTTCGAGCGCAAAATCAATTTGCAATTCGCAATTTGCAGCGAGTGCCGCGCAAACTGTTGCGCAACGCAGCGCTCGTTCTCGCTAAATAATGGTCGCGAAGCGCAAGCGAGTGCGTGTGCGCGAGTTGCTGCGCAACCATCAACGCCTCGTTATCGCTCAACTTGCTTAGCGCGTTTGACGAAAAACGCGAAATTGCAGACCGCCGGGGCAGATTTTCAATGCAGCAACCATCGGCCGCACGAACGCTGCGCCGAGGATATTTCACGATTTCAATTACTTCATAGATTTGTCGTGGGAATCGTGATAGCGTTGATGATGTAGCTGCCCGGCTTTTGCAGAACTGCATGAATAATTCCCATAAATAATTCAAGCGGATTTTTATACTAAATTATGAGAAACCAAGATTGTGATTTTGAACATTTTTCACGAGCGCAATGCTTCCAAGTGCGATCGACGCAAACGCATTGAGAAATCAATTACAAAATCCAAATCCGGATTCGCTCCATCGAAACATCGCACCCGGACAAATTGTACACAACGGTCGCGCGAATTTGTCCGTCGGATCTATTCTACGCGAAGCTCATTTTTATGCGAAAATGCTTTGGAAGATAACAGCAACAACAACAACAACAACAACAACAACAACAACAACAACAAGCGATACGAAGCACTTGAGGGAGTTCGCCATCTGCATTTGTAATAAAACAGAACTGCGCGGCTCCTTTCGATGTCACGTTCGCGAATAAATATTTATTTACGGTTAAAAATGATATTAACTTTTGAGCGCAGTTGCTCGTTTGGAAAAATGCACCGCTTTCGTTGAATTTTACACGGTGTTTCGGTTGCACTCGACCCGACGTCCGTCAATCGGCGCGAGCGTTACTCGCTTCGCTCGCCCAGAAATGCCGAAAGAACGAGACTGCGACCCGTCGTCGAAACTTCAAACCCATTTTCGAAAAGTGTCGTTACTCTTTATTAACGAGGACAGCCGACGAATCAAAATCGAAGTTGCGAAAGCCTCGAATTCCTCCATTTTTTCGAATTTTATCCTCCAGCCAAGTCGTCGACAACTTCATAATTCTAATTGCTAGTAAATTAGACTCCAATAATTTTTTCCCAGCCGGTTCTAACGATTTTTTAATTATAATGCCGACGTCCTCGGCTGGAACTTTCTATAATGAGATAACGCCATTGGAGCAGCGCCGAGCGGAGGGCCGCCGAATTTAGGTTTTCCATCACTCGGGAAAATTCTTTTAATTGGAAACGCTTAGCGATGAATAGTTTACAGATCACCTGGTGAAAGTCCAACTCGATAAGAGCGTCAAAGACCGGCGTTTTTGAGCCGTCGAGCGCTTTATTTGGAGATGTTTCACTTAACAATGCTCCATAACGTTGCACTATGATTACTCGGCGAGCGACTAATGCCCCGCGTTTATTTTCGCCGTTGAAAAGGGGAAACGGAGGGGCGCGTAAATATTTTTGCACAATTTTTGCAAATTTTTTCAAATGTCCAGGAGTTTTTCAAATTAGTCTCGGCCTCGCCAGTGGAGGGACTGAAAATTTATCAAACCTTCTCACACACACGCGCGTAAAATCACCTAGAGGCATCTTATCGCCGGCAGTTGGAGTCCATTTCAATTGCACAGCCGCGATTCGTCGTGGTTGAGCGACTTCGCGTTTCCGTGTGTCCGCAAGCCCATGGGAGAGCGTGGGCGGGCCCACACCCTCAGGAGCCTCCGGCTGCGTTGACGTCGGCTGACGGCATTAGAGCCGCGTGGTGACGAGAGCCAAGAGAGCCGAGGTCGAGACCCTTGGCGTCGAGAACGCGCGCGGCCGCGTCAGTTTCCGGGTTCCACCGATGGCCGGAAATGCAAATCGGGTCGCGTCGGCGGAAGTCGACGTCTCGTTTTCGCTCGGCTCGGGCACGTCATGCCGAACGACGAGAAATGACGGAGCGCCAGACGAAGGTAACGAACGTAACGAACGTAACAAACGTAACGGATGGAGCGGCTTTCAAAAGATAAAATTCGAAGAGATGCTATCGAAAACGGTTCCGGGCTCGAGTTCCTTTTAATATCTCGAGGCCCGTTTATGCATTGCCGCCGGTAATGCTATTCAGGGCTTATCAGGGCAACGGTATTTTCCGACGATGCATCGATCGAGCGCCGCCGCCGCCGCTCTTTGCTTTTTCCGAGTAACGGTGTCTCCTGTCGCGGATCGCGTTCTTGCGTAAAACGCGGATAATGAAAAGTACGGAATGACGAGATGAAAACGAACGCGAGGCTCACGGTTACACGAGAGTTGCCTAGTAATGCGCTGCCATTGTAAAATTGAAATCATGTTTCTGCGACTCTCAGCGCTCGTAAGCCTAATATTAAGCCGCACCGAAGCTGATGCTGCATTGTAGCGGCGGAACGAGTTTACGTAAATACATAAGCCCGAGCGATTTCGGTGAGTTTTGCTTCGCTTTGCGAGCTAAAAAAGAGACGTTACGGTTAACCCTTAATTTGTTGCGTTTACGTTCGAGCGGCTCGTCGTCGCCGCCGCTTCTCGAGCTAAAAACCTCGCAAATAACAATAATCCGGCGCTCGAGGCTCGACTGCCAATCCCCCTCCCGCTCCCGTACGCGTTTCGTTCCACGCCTAATGACGTAAGTGCGTGAGCGGAGGAAGATGCTTTAACTTTAGTGTCTCTCTTCGGCTGGCGCTTTTTACTTTTTCGAGATCAAACGCACGGCAGACGTGGAGCTGTAACTATGAGTTATCTCAATCGCGCAAAATCGCTTCCTGATGACGCAACGGCGCGATAAAAAACATTTTACCTCTCCTTCGCCATTATTTCAAGTCTTCCGAAAGAAAATAGAAAGCGCGCGACGAGTTTTTGCCATCTGAATTATATTCGCACGGAGGATTCCTATGAGGGATCTTGGGCTTTTTTTCCTTAAAAAGGAGGCAAAGCTGCGAGGTTAATACCGGCCTTACTCCTCCCCCTCTGCCCCTTGGGAGCGAGGCGCTATGTCTGGGTGTAATATTGCGTATCATCCGGAAGTAAGGGCTCGTCGGCACTAAAAAACGGAAAATGGCCGAAAATTCGAGTGGCAGGAAGCCAAAGGCCGGAGCTTAGAGTCGAGAGATAAAGCTCCGAGCGCGAAAAGCTCGAGACCGCGAAAAAGCGGAGCTGCACAATTTCGGACGCGGCTCGAGTCGTGCAGTTATCCGCGCTGCTTTCATCCGTCCGTTTCGTGGACAGGTCCGAGATGGATATTGATAAAAATCGGGAGGCTGCTGGAGTGCCAACGAAGCGAGGAAAAGCCGAGGAACCGTAGGACTCGGGGGACGAATCCAGTTCCCGAGGCTCAAAGTGGCGGCCTCTGCGACGAACCCGAGGAACGTCCCACTGTGCGCGGTGGATACACGTGGAAACCCTTCGATGACTAATTAACCATGCGAGGCGCGACGCCACTTTCCACCGCCGAGCGCGTCCAAGCGGAAAATCTTTTCCTTTCGCGGTCACCCCCGCCCTCCCCGGCCGACAGCCCGACGACGAGAACAATTGGAGCGTTCGTTTGTTCGAGCGATTTTCCGCAATCGAAACACGCTTGCAAAAGCCGCCGACGAGCCTCGGTAACTTTCTAGTTACCGAAAGACAAAATCCCCGATAGAACTATAAATAAAGCTCTGAAATTCGGTAACCATCCACGCGCAATGCAAGCGCTGATCTATCCAATCGATTACGATTACGATTGCGATTATAAACGAAAAGTTTCCGCCGATCCGCGGGCGCACTTTTTAATTAAACCTTCGATCATAACCGATGATACGTAAACGTCTAATAATCCGAACGTGACGTTCCGCGAGCTAATGGTTCGGTAATCTTAATTGATCGCCCGGGAAAATACAGGCGCTCGGCCCATTACGCGCTTAATTATCTCATTCCGCGTTTAAACTTGCGCCAAAATATGACCGCGGATGGTAAACAACGCGTTGGAATAATAATTCGGCGAGGCATCGACGCGTGAAAGGGCGCGCGCGTCCACGAGAAAAAGCACAGAGCCACGCGACACTTTTACACGGAAAAGCTCTTCTAAAGTTAATAAACAATCCAGCGGCGCTTATCGAACTCGGCGGGTATTACAAAGTTTTGTCAATAGTATCGATAAAACTAAATTTCGCGAAAAATGGAAAAACGGAGAAGTAAAACGGAGCTGCTCGGCGGAGTAAAAGTTCGCCAAGTTGTTGGCCCTCGAGTAAGTCCCGAGCTCCTCGATGACGTAGCAACTTGCAATTTGAAAGTCGACCACCGCATTCGAAAGCTCGGCGGCGCGCGTCCGCGTGTGTTGTGCTCGCAGCTTCACCGACACAAACACCTCCTCGAATGTAACTCATAAACTCGCTTCTTCGCTCGCTCGCTCCCGAGTCGAGACGTGAAATTTTTATTTTTTACCGGGGAGATTTACAATATTAAACGAATTGCTCGGTTCGGGGCCATTTTTTCGCTCCTTCTTTTTCGCTTTGACGATCCATTAAAAATTTCTAATTTATTTCCCAAGTCGTGTTTTCAGAGTCGATAAATTTAAGCCAGGAGCAGGAGCACCACCGCTAATCTTTCTAATTTATTAGAATGTAATTCGCGAAAATCTCTTCATCCTCAATAGAGATATTATTCCGGCCGTAAAACGGCAGATTTAAATGCTTTAATGATGAATTCTCGAGTTTATATTAGAAACACACAAAAGAGCGCTCGGCAAATGTGCAAAATTAGAATCGCAGATAGAGTCGTTTCGAATCGTAACTTTCGAAATGTCTCGTTATTTACTTGTTGTAACGGCACATAATCGCGCGTAAACCCGGCGCTTTGTGCTCGGCGATTATGCATTTCAGCTGAAAATTCCTATAAAATCAATTTGAACGTCGTACGCTTGTCGGTAATGTAGGCAAATTGCTGCTTTGCGCGTTTTTTTATTCGCCTAGAAAACTATTTTAACGCGCTCGACTCGACAAACGACATCCGAGAATTCTTGGACCAAAAAACCCATCCAGCGTCGCAGTAGGAGCTGCTCGTATTTTAGCGTTGGTCTTCGTAATTATTAATGAAATTCGACGGACTCGGCGAGAGTAAGTGCAGCTAAATGAAATTCGACACAACGATGGCGATGTTTTCACGTAATTCCCCGATTAATCAAAGTTACGTCCTCCATCCATAATTTAGTCGAAATACAATTCTAATTGGAGAAAGCCATTGATAAAGAATTAAAAATACGGCGATTTACATTTTTATTGTGCTCTCAATCTGCATATCGTATCGGCTTTTTAATTGCGTTTGCGATATTTTTCGACTCGGCAGGCTCGATTAAATTAAATTAACATCGATTAGCTTGCATTGCGAACGCCGCACTTTATTAACTCTTGATAAAAGACGTCTTTATTAAATCTTGTCGTTGGTCGTGTTTTTCCTGAACGAGAGCAATCGCCGACAGTGACGTCGACCTACTACCACTTGCACAAGCTCACGAGTAAATCCATCAATGGCGCGAAAATGTTTCGCCAGGATGAAAAAGGGAAAAAAGCCCGAACCTTCCGAGCCAGCCCCATTGATAAATACGAACCCTCCTCCTGCTGCTTCTCCTTCTCCTTCTCCTTCTCCCGGCCGAGAGCCAAGGTTCGTTATACAAGTATGGACGTGAAATATCATCGGCCCCCATTCGGCCCGGAATCAGCGGCCGTCCGTGAAATTCCACGCAATGTTTTAAGGCTCGACCGAGTGGCATCGGAAAAATGCCTCCGCGTAAGATCAATACCGAGTGTCGCGCGAGTCCTGCGAGAATCACAATTTTCGACACCGAAAAGTAATAGCGGGGGCGAAATCACGGGAAAATTCTTTCCATTAGGTAGGGGCGGCAGATCGAACGCGAGGGCTTCGACGCGATCTCTTAACCAAAACTCAACACGTACGCGAGAAATAATGGGGATGAAGTATTTTAAATTAGATCTTGATTTACGGCAACGGCGTTTTGAGCACCTCTTAGGAGCTCTTGCATCCGAGGTGCGCGAATACGTGGACCCGTCAATGGGAGATCTTTATAAATCGAGCGGCTTCGCTGGATTTATTGCCAAAATGTCCGCTCGACGATTTATAATCTTTAACTGGAGCTCCCCTTAACAAATGTGCTGCGCGTCGTCCTGACGCAGTCGGGAACTCCCCGACTCGGCCCGGACTGCGCGGGGCCGGCAATTTTTCACGATCAGCTGTTTCGGCGTAACCGTGAAGCGCCGGGCCATTCCATTGAAGCATTACTTACGACTCGCTCCTCGAATTGTCGACATTCCTCGTGTTTCGCAGTCGGAAAACTCGAGTCCCGGCCGATCCATTACTCGCTGCCCGAACCCCAAACTTTCCTCGGTCGAGCGCGACCGGGAATGTTTGGCACTCGGGGCGCGTTGCGTGTGAGCCCGTCGAGATCCGGCACGCTAAACTCCAGTAACCGGAAGCCCGGACTCGGAAACGCCGCTAATAGCTGCCCTGAGTGAAAAATTCGGCAGTCGCTTTAACGAGCGGCGCATCCGCCGTTCGTACGTCTCCGGGCAAAGGCGAGGAGCCAAAGGGCAAAAACCTTTTCGGCCGTGAACTTTGCTTCGAAAGAAAACGGCTGTCGACGTCTTTGAGCGCAAGTGCTGGTCACGCGGCTGCGTATCGCGACGCTGACCGGTACAAAAACCGCAGCCACCGACCGACCAACAGGTGGTTGGGCAAAGCCCATTTCGCGACTCGATCACTCAGCCTGTTTAAAACATTAGCAGTCGGAGATGCTGGGCTGAACTCCTGGTGAGCGGCACCGATCACCTCCGGCTCGTCCAATCGTCCTACGGGAATGAGTTTTCGTTTTCTTTTAAACGAAACGTTGCCGCACGAATACGTTTTCACTTGTCGGCAGAGGGAGAGATTGGACTCGTTACATTAGAGCTCGATTAAACTCGATAACTAAAAAAATGGCGCGAGCGACGACTAAAAGAGGATACCGAAAAATAGAAAGTTCCGAGTCGGCGAATTCCCATCCCGGGTTTTACAGAAATTAAAGATAATCGGTTAAATAGAATCTTGGCTAATTAAACGTTAAATAAGAGGCGGAAGATTCATAAGCCCAAACGGGCGCCCATTTACAGAGACATTCGCATGAGAGTAGAAAATGACCGGATCTTGTCAACGGGCGAGACACTCGTTATCGTTATGCAAACCTGTAATTTTAGATATGCGCGCGTTTCAGCTTTCATAATAGCAAGAATTTAATTATTTAATCTCGCAGAGCTGCGCTACGTTATAAAAGATTCCGATTAGTTGAATTCCACTTAAATAAGCCAATTTCGCTTTCTCTTTGATTGCACGTTAAAAGCAAACGTCACCGTTTATTTCATAATAATCACATTGCCGCGCATTATACGCGCGGCGCGAAATGGCGCCGTTAAAACGCCGACCGAGGAAACGTTGAGTGGACTAGCGGAACCGCACTCGTCGATCCCGCGAGAGAAAGGGCCGGGGCAGCTTCTCTTTTCCCGCGAGGGTCTGCTGCGGGAGCCGCCAACGGGCCACCCCCGGCCAGCCAGTGCTCAAAAGGGCTGATCGCCTCGCATCCCGCTACTATTAACCCCGCAGTCGGCACGGGGTCGAGGCCGTCGCTAAGCTCCGGAGTCCCCGCATCCCCGTGGCCACGGAACTTGACCGGATGATCATCTGCCAACGCGAATGTCGGAAGCTGCGGCCTTCGGATTACGTTCGCTTTTGGTCGCGAACGCAACGCCTGCGATTCGGAACTGTAAATACGCCTGCTCGGCCTGAGTTCGTTTACAAAAGGGCGTTTCATCCGAAAAATTGTATCATCGGACCGAGCGCAAATCTGCGTTTGACGGTGCGATACTAGTTCCCGAGTATAATAGGCCCTCTGAGGGAAGGAAAAGCGCGTCGAGCCCAGGTAACTAAACTAATAACGGGCCCAGGCGAAAGGTAGTCGTCCCCCTCCAGCGAAATCGCAGCGGCCGTTAAGGCCGATGGCGAGGGGATGGCCGCGCAACCCCTACCTGACCCGAGCTCACCACATCCCACCCTCCGCGCGCACTCACCACCAACATCGTGTAACGAGCTTCTGTTATGTTCCGGTGCAGTAGCGATAAAAAGGAGAAGCGGCGCTGGCCGGGATGTCCGAGAGCGACGGGGAGCAGGCGGCCAGGTCCCTGGCCCTCGAGCAAGCCTACGTCCACGACGTCTACGAGCAGTGCGCCGACAGGACCGTCCAGGGTAGACACTGGCCGCTCATCCAGGAGTTCCTCGAGAAGCTGGAGCCCGGCGCCCTCGTCTGCGACGTCGGTACGTACCAACCCCCGGAGACTAGGCTGGGCCTGCGACTGCGCACTGCTCGAGGCTTCACCAACAGTCTCCCCTTAATTTCGTCATTTTTTCCGCTACTCTTCTTCTTTTGGCCGTTTCGCTGACTTTCGTCGAGCTCTGCTCTTTGCCAAATCGAGTGCAGCTCCTTTCGTTTCGGAAAAGGACGTTAAGATCGAAACGCTCCGCGATTTCCACTTGATACGACTGTCTGTTACTGAATTATTAAATTGTTAACCTAACGTAACTGTGTTTCTGGACAAGATTATCGCCTCGCGTAAATTAAATACATCGTTCCCGAGGAGTGAAAAATTAATTTAAATCTTTTTTCAGAATTGACGCAATTTTTATTATGCACTGTGGGACACAAACTCCTGATCTCCTGCAAACTTTCGAGCTTTTAACGAGGGATTCCTTAAAAACCTGTCGCCTTAAACTCTCAGAAATTAAATTTCGCGTAATTTTTCTCGTGACGCGTCCTTTTTTTATCAATTCGCGAAAAGTTTCGTACTGTACTGAGCTCGCGAAGCGAGTTCAGGTGGAAAAACACGCTTGCCGATACTAAGCATCAAAAGATCCTTCGAAAGTCAAAGACGTAAGGAGCGACTAACGAATGGATTATTTTTAGAAGTGCTAATGGCACGGTGCTGCTGTTGGATAAGATTGGAGCAAAGCAAACTGCACGTATAATAATTTATTTACTTTTCGAAGGCTGCGGAAATGGGAAATACCTCGACGTCAACCACAATGTTTTCAAGATCGGAGTGGACCGATGCCAGAGCTTCACGAGTATCGCGCGCGACCAAAAGAACGAGGTATAACCTGCGATGGTTCGATTAATTTTTTGTTCAATGTCAATTCAATCCAAAAGTGCACTTGTGTAATAAAATTGAGAATCGCACTAGGAAATTGAGCGTTTCATCCGAACAGAATCTATGTAGTAGTAGCAGCAGTCGTTGTCGTTGTCGTTGTAAAGTTGTAACGACTCCACGTCCACAGGTGCTAATATGCGACAACCTGGCGTTGCCCTTCCGGGACGAGAGCTTCGACGCGGTTCTGTCGATCGCGGTCGTCCACCACTTCTCGACGACGGACCGACGGGTGCACGCGCTCAAGGAGCTCGCACGCGTCCTCAGGATCGGCGGTCGTCTCGTCATCTCCGTCTGGGCGATGGAGCAGAAGCACAGGAAGGTAAGACGCTCGGGAAGAAGGCGTCGCGACTCCCCGCCTTCGTAATTTATTATGCCACCGACGCCGAGCTGCTGATTCGAATTTCGGCGAAACTCGCGCGGTACCGGGGTAACGTAGATCTCTGCCCTTTAGTCGATTCGAGATTTCATCTCGGACACACCGGCAATTAGAGAAAATGCACCGGCGGCCCCGACGTCGCAGCCTATAATCAAATTAAACATCGCAATCGGCGTCTCGTTCTTTGACACAGTTTCCAACCTAATCAGTCCTCGAGTCCTTCCATTACTCCGCGAGCGCCTGTTATTAAAGAAGAGCAGAAGCGTTCGCGGCGTGTCTCTGGGCGAGATATCGATCGGATTACGTGCCGCGGAGCAATAAAAATAGAGCGCGTGGCACGCAGCTGCAGCGGCGCCGGCAGCCCTTGAATATTAGCATCGGAGTCGACGACGGCCATAGCTGCTAAAAGCTTGCGTAACACTGACCAGAGTGTAGGTTCGAGCGCCTTTGACCGGCTTATCGGCGGCCGACGCGACAATAGCGAGCGAGCCAATCTTGCATCGGGCAATTTCCCGATAGCCGATCCTCGGAATGAATGGCTCGTGTCCGCTCGCGCGAGCGAACGCAGCTGCCGGATGACCGGGAACGAAACGAGTTCTGTGCTTTGTTTTTCAGTTCGAGTCCCAGGACGTGCTGCTGCCATGGCCGAAAGCTTACTGTGTCAATTCATCCGGCAGTCCGATAAAGCCCCGGGGTGTGGCGCACGAGGAGAGGCATCGAGGCAGGAGCGCCCAGACCTATTTATTGTCCAAGAGGTAGCGTTTTCGTTGCGTTGCGTAATCCCGCCGATCGGCGAAAGCTTTTTATCAGTGTGTTACTATTGTCGCTGTTATCGTGCATTCGTTGCAGAAATAGCCAAAGAACGGGGAGCAACGTCAAGAGCTACTGGATTGATCCAATTTTCAGTCCGTCGCCCTCGACTAGTAGTTTGTCCAGCCCCAACGAAACCTGCTACAGCTTTTTCCGACGAGCCTTGCAAGTAAGGACCGCTAGACTCGCGCACACGAGCTCCTCTATTTCGCTGTCGAGTGGATTCCGCGCTATTGCCTCGAGGAATCCACCCCGACGCCGACTCCCGCGCCTTTAGTCTATGGCTTCTGCGTTATTTATCTTACGTTTAAGCGAGTCGGGCGTTTCTGTTTTACTGACAGAGACGGAGGAAGCGAGAGACAGAGAGATAAATATTGAAACACGCCAAGCGCTTTATATTCTTATCGAGGAATTATTTATTTTCAAGCGCAATTTATTCCGTAAGTCAAACACTTGGCTTATTGGGCTATTCGCTTCAAATTCGTCTATAAACAAATGATCCGTTCTACGATTGCTTCAGCGATCATTAATTAAGCCCACGGAAATATTTTAGCGCGCCGATGGATCGTCTTAATCGAACGTACCTCTGCTTTTCAAAAAAAAAAAAAAAACAATGAAAAAGTACGGCCTGCACGTGCTTTACTTATTTAAGAGGTGGGGCGCGAGCCAACCGAGGCTTCGGCTTCGCGTTCTTCCATTTTTCTCCTCCTTTTTCTCTCTCCTCGTAAACGACGACAATTTATAAAATTAGCAGACGCGCCGCGAGTTTCGCAGTGATTGTTTTCCTCTGTCTCGTCATTAGCATGCTCGGATCGAAAACTCCAGTTACAGCCTCTGCGTGTCGCGGAATAAATGTTAAATACGAGGATAAAAGGTTTTTCGCGCGACACCAAGTCTGCGTGCTCGTGCGCGTCGTTGCCTTATTAGAGAGGACATTATTTAGCAGGGATTTTCAAAATTCCTCTTTCGAATGCTTCTCCTTGAATTATCGTCTGTACGGCTAGAATGTATCGCTAGCACACCCATGCATGAGCCGGAGATAAGTCATCCGTGGCGAGAAAATCAAGCGCCGTTATAAGTCTTGTGTAAAATTTAAATTCCTCGGTATATTGAACTACGTTCCTTCGTTCCTTCGCGAATAAAAAATGGAAACGAGCGGCGAATTCTCCGCGCCGATCCAGGAGCTGGACGTCAAAGACGTCACGTTTGCAACAAAAAAACCGCCAATGCAATTAAAGATTCCAAAGTAACGCTTATGACTACAACGTTCCGATAAACGAGGCCGACTTTTGACGGATTCCGAATAAGAAAATGGTTTCCTTCGGTATTTCGCAACCGCTCGCGAGAACATTGACGCTGTAACAATGCACGAGCGAATAAAGAGAATCCAGCTCCCGCGAGAACAACCGCGAATACGCGAAAGAGCGAAAGAAACCAACGCCGAGTTCCCACCGAGAATGACTCTGCTTATCGATTGGGAGCACACATCGGCGTTTTCATCGGCGCCTTTCACTCGCGAAAACTGCTGAAAGAGCTGCACGCGGGAAAGGTGCAATCGAGGGAGTAGCGAAATAAGTGGCTCGTGACGTACAGACGATAATTAAGAGCGCCAAGGGAAACTCCGGACGCAAAATGTCGCAATTCGCAGAAGCTGGCGGGCGGCCGACGGGGAAGCCGCGCCTGGTTCCTGGAGAACTGGCAGAACGGCGCCGTTGGCGGTGGTAGCGGCATTGGCAGTGGCGGGGGCAGACCCGGCGCTGGCGGGAACGAGCGCCGCTTAGGTGAGGACGAGGACGACGCCGACGTGGAGCACCTGCCGATCGAGTTGCGCCGGCTCGAGGAGGGTGCGGTCCTTGGCAAGCCCCAGCCCCAGCCCCAGCACGTGGATAGCCTCGGGGTCAAATCGAAGAGCCTCGGGAACATCCTCGAGACGCAGCGGTCCAACCTCGTGCGCTCGCGCTCAAGCGTCCCGGGCCTCTGTAACGCCGGCGACGAGGCCCAACTCCCCCAGGAGAACAGTCGCCTACTCGATGACGCCTGCACCGACGCCTCCGACGACACTGCCATTCAATTCACACCCAAGGGCGTCTCGCATTATCAGGTCCGCATCGACCGCCGCCTAACCCAATCAATCCTTCATTCGGCGCTCGCTCCCAGACGATTATTTCGCATCAAACGATTGTTTTTTCACACCTCCTTGCTTTTTCAATTAATTGCACTCGGAAGGAAAGGTAATCGCTTCGATCGGCCTCGATGTCTGCTTTTTCTTTAGAATTTTCCGTTGAGCAAAGTACGCGACTTACGAAATTTCAAACACTGCTTCCGAGTAAATTTCGTCGCCATCACCAGCGACGACCCCTTCAAGTGCATAATAATTTTCAATGGCTCAAAGTAAAAGCCCCCAACCGTCGCGTAAAGATGAAATCGTTTCTGCATCGAGCTTGACGAGTTTACGCTTCGCAAGAGCAATCGGCAAATTCGCCAAGTGACCCTCGCCGGTGTCCCCCAAAACAACGACCGCGTAGACGACAATAACGCAGTTGTGTTGGCGAGAGCAGGTGGCGTCGAGCAGACGCGACACGATCGTGCAAAAGCAGAGCTCGATGAACGAGGAGTTGATGTCCATCGAGAGGTTGAACGAGCGCGAGAGCACGCGCAGGAACATAACGAAGCAAGCCTCGCTCAACGAGGAGCTCATCTACAAGGATCGACCGGCCTTCGAGGTCTTCAAGGACTCCCTCTACTCGGGCAGCGCCACCAAAAGGTTCCAGCTGCTCAAGAGCGGCCTCACCACTCGCATCAGACAGTCTACGACCAACATTGAAAAGGTCTCCGGGATGTCGATCAAGAACGGCTTCGTCAGAATCCTCCAGGTATGACCGCCGGTACTCCAGACTACCGGAGCTTACGCGCGCTCGGTTTGCACCTCGTGGTTTTCGCGGACGAGTGTCGAATTGACGCGCCTAAGTACATTGTGCTCCTGCAAGAGTGAACGAAGACTGCGGTGTTCCGGTCCGAGGACTCAATTATTGCAGTCCATTCCAAATACAGAAAGTGTCCCTTGAACAATTACCCGTGGGAAGAATCCGCGGGGACAGCGGATGACGGCAAACGACGGAAAAATCGAATTCGGAGCAAAGTTGCGCACGCGCACAACTGCGTGCTGCAATCGCGCGAGATGTAATTACCGCGATCCCTTCGCGAACGAAGCAATAACGGAGAAATCAATCTGCATCGCCGAGCTCTCCATTGCAAACTACAGAATATTAGAAATTCGAACGAGCGCGTCTATTTAAACATCGACTATTCGAGTAAATTAAAGTAATTAAATCTTAATTAACCCCCGCCAAAGCAGCCCACCTGCCATTAGCATTAATTGCTGCAATTATTAAGCAATCGCATTCGTGCCGACTGTATTA
Source organism: Platyscapa corneri (assembly GCA_018907185.1). Taxonomy (NCBI): domain Eukaryota; kingdom Metazoa; phylum Arthropoda; class Insecta; order Hymenoptera; family Agaonidae; genus Platyscapa; species Platyscapa corneri. The sequence goes on along the minus strand of JACCHW010000021.1, from coordinate 905,215 downwards.
AGTAAGCAGCTTGCAAGTTGAGCATTTATCGAGGACGAAGGAGAGAATCGACGCGTAACTTTCAATCTCAACGAAATTTGAACGCGAAAGCAAAAATGCCAAGTTTTTCCGCTTGTCGTCCGAGACAAACCTATTATTCTCCGAGCCCCAAACGGAAAAACAAGGGGTCGGACAAATCCGTCAGATTCGCTATGCTGGGCTTTGTTTTTCTGCTTAAGCTCGGAAACGGACGATAAGGCTGACTTTGCGTCGAATAATAATAGAAACGATGCTCTCAGAGCTGGACGTCGACCGAGAGTCCGGTCACGGGGACGACCTCGACGGTGGCGACGACAACGACGCCGACCGCGGGACTGCCGAAGGCTCACGAGCTCCTCCTCGAGTCAAGCGAACGCAGGTCATCGCGCGAGGATGGCTCGGACTCCTCCAAAGACGGCAGCTTCCAGAGCGACACGAGCATTGACTCCGAAGACAGCTTCGCCTCGGTCATCTACGTGCCAAAAAAGAGCCCCAGTCCCCTGCTCGAGAGCCACTCCCGGCTCCCGGGATACCAGCTGGGGGCGACCTCGGCTCCGCCTTCGCCCAGACTCAAGTACGCCCCGGAGTTTGGGGGGGCGCATCGACTCAAGCTCATCCCCGTCTCGCCCCTCCTCAAGCAGTTCCCGGCGACAAGTAAAAGCCTGCCACCTCCGAGTCCACCAGGACTCTCGCCCCGGATCCTGGGAGCTACCAGCACGAAGCCCTTCTTCGCAGGCCCCGAGCCCCAGTCGGTGCCCATCGTTGCCATCGAGGAGCCCGACGGTACAAATACACCCATACCGCGCATACGTCCTCCTCCGTTTCGATCGCGCGGGAAAATAATATTCGATTGGAGAAAATGGCGGAGGTTTGAAACGCGTTTGTGGCGACGTTCTTGACAACTCGATCTAAATCCAATAAACATCGATACGAAACGCAGGCGCGCGCATTAATTTCACGACCTTTTGCATGCGCAGCGCATTAGAAAATACAATAAAACCCGCGGAGCAAATCCGACAGCATGTCAAACAAACAATATATAATCTTTTAACGATCGCGAGTATTTAATTTGAACAAAATTAATTCCAAAGACTTTGCTCGACTAATGTCGTTCGTTCGTCCTACTCTCTATTGACCAACGCACCCGAAAGGCTGATTTTTGTTGTCGCGTGTCTCCGCAAACTTCCCCGTAAATTCAGAGATGAACTTTCCCACGAGGAGTGAGAAGCTGCGAATTTTCCGTAACAACTTGTTGTCGCTTTATGCAGGGCTGTGTCCCGCTCCAGGTGACGAGGTCGCGAAGAGCCTCGAGGAAGCCAAGGCCCCGGGTGACGACGAGGAGACCCGTCTGCTCGGACTGCGCCAGATCAAGGAGCTTCTGCACCAGAAGCCGGGGTTCGCGGCGCGGACAAGACCCGCGTACCCATTGGTGCGAGGCGCCTCGGACGGTCCGGAAGCCGCGGAGAAGTTGCTACCGCGGCTCCTCGAAGTCGAGCTCTTCAACCCCGAGACCGACGACCTCGAGAGTGACTCCAGCGGCACGAGTTCTCCCGACTCCGTAAGCTCCTTTATCAGCGTCCTGGGCGCAGCAACTAAGAACCAGGAAGGAGCGAAGGCAGCGATGGCGACAGCGACGACGACGACGACGACGACGACGACGACAGTCGAGATTACGGTCGGTACTCTTTGGCTTCCGAATGAAGCGCCTCGCGTCGATAAGCACCGCGAATTAGGATATTTTTTCGGCTTTGCGCCAACAGGTTCATTCGCGAAGACGTCTGCAAGTCAAGAAACTCTCGGGTCTTCCAACGAGGCAACCAACAAATCAGATTTGCGAGTCAAACAAGTCCAACATTGCGTCATAAAAGTTAAAAGTTGGTCCTACGAGTCTCGAGCGCGATTACAGACATATGAGTGGGTGTGCGCAAGCTATCGAAAGTCCCATCGCAAAATGCTGCGGACGTAAACGATTTTAATAGCGGGAGTTGCTTCTGGAACAGTGAACGCACGCAACTCCATAATTATATTCTTAAAAATTGACCAAATATTAAAATGAACTGCATTTCGACTGAAATGCGGAAAGGCAACTGGCACGGCTTACGAAACTATGTAATTATTTAAAAATGAGAAAATTAGTGACTCTCGCTAAGAGCAACGTTACGTTCGAAAAAGTTGTGCGTCTTTTTATCACTTTAAAAAGTTGTCGGGAAGACGGCTTCCATTTTTCGACAACCAAATCCTCGATCGAGCTGATTAGTTTCGCAAGAATATTGTTATATAACAAAACGCCAGCTTCGAACGATTTTCAAAACTTAAAATAAGTTGGGAAGCAGTGGTTTTGCAAATTCGAGTGCGACTTGTTTGACATAGATCAGTATGCTTACCTCTGTTCAAAGCACAATACGCGTAACTATTTTCACGCGACCAATAGCAGCCCGACGTCTAGATTCAGATTTCCGCAAGAATCAAACTTGCCTCGAAAGTTCCGGACAGCCGCGACTCTTCGATGCCTTCCTATTGCATCTCCAGTGTACGCACACTTGGCAAGAAAGTCGAAGATTTACAAGCGCGAGTTTGATTTTGGTTTATCGTTCGTTTGATACTCCGTAAATTTGCGGACAGAATTAAACTTTAATAGCAACTGTCGATAATACCTTCACAAGTGAAATTGCTGCTTTGGCAATCGGTTGAAATGGCGCCGCCTAAACAGCTTTTACGGTGCACTACTGAATTTATGCGAGGATGGAACGTATGAGTACTGAGTAAGCCAATAATGTGACCGTTGCCAAACATGTGAGCCGACAGTCACTAGCTTTATCAGGACTTGGCTTTACTGCCTGCGGTGTGCGGATACACTGCGGAAACTATTTTCTTTCTTACATCCGCTTCCTCGAAAGTAAATACTGTCCGATGCTCTTAATTTAACCGCCTCTCTTGCGCCTTCTCAACTCAGAGTCAATTTTCAATCCAAGCCGAATCCATTGTTTTATCAACTTCGACAGCATTTTCCGCGAGCAACTTGAAGCGTGAAATCAATTATTCGATAAGTCAGGTTTGATAAACAAATACGCCGATTAAGACTTTTAGCAACGATAGTATTGTTGCTCGATTGACTTGCAGGCCGCCGACAATTGTTCTTTAATCACCGGTTAATTGTTCTTTCGAGCTTTGTTAGTTGTTCTTAGAAGAAAAAACTCGATAATTGGTCTAAAGATCGTTCGCTCGCACCACCGCATCGATGTTTATTGCCAAAGTAGATGCGAGAACCGAATCTAATCTTACGCACTCGTTGGCAGGATTCGAAGCCTGCCGCCCTGGACAAGCGGATCTCCCCGGTGGAGAGCACGTGGAACGAGGAGTGCAATCGACACCTCATCGACCTGACCGACAGACTTGGCGAAAACCTCATCCACGACATCGACCAGTTCTGCCGGAAAACTAAGCTAGACTTTGCCGACGACAGCGACGGGGGAACAACGCACGAGCTGACCTCCGCACGGTAAACAAAAGCCAAAACAAAACCCATCCGCTCCATTAGGCATCAATTAGCCTTCGTATCGCGCTCGTCCCGATTTTCGTTCCACGAGCGCCTCGGTCTCCCCATTGCTAATAAAAAAGGTCCTGCAGCGTGCCATTGGACCGAGGAAAGCTGTAAAACGGTTAAAAACTGTTGGTTGATACTCGGCAGGTGCTTGCTGGGCCGTGCGCAGGAGGTGCAGCAGGAGCTCGACAATAACGCGCGCCCCGAAGAGGCCCACCGAGTCGGGAGGAAGCCGCCGAGCCTCGGCCGACGCTCCGGAGACTCGGTCGAGTCGAGCGACTCGGCCGCGACGACGAGCGAGGGCAGCCAGCCTGAGTCGACGGGACCGCGGCGACTGAGCGCCTCCTGGAGCCCGCGGCCACGGCTCTGCCCCCAGACGAGGTCCGCCTCCGAGGGCCAGGGCCCGAACGCCCGCGCCCAACGCCAGCAGCCCTCGACGAGCAACGGCACCCTCAGCGGCTCCTCCTCCCAGGAGTCCCTGCCCTCGGACCAGATCACCTACCACCAGTACTACCACGTGTTTCGCGAGGGCGAGCTCGACCAGCTGATCGGGAAGTACGTCGAGAACCTTCACGTGATATCGTCATATTACGACCACTCGAGCTGGTGCATCGTCGCGGAGAAGGTCCAGGTCTGGACCATATGACTCCGGGCCCCGAGGCGCGCCCGTGGATCTCGCCTAAGGATTTCGCTTCTTTCGTTTGCCGTTACTAAGCAATGTTCTTTAGTTTAGAGTCGCGCGTGATTACATTTGTGCCTAAATGCGAAGGATGTCCTTGTCGATTTACTAGTTTTGTTTTCACTCTCCAACTCACGTTACGAACGACCTTAGCCGCTGGCAGCTTTAGCGAGTCCGATGGAGCCTCGCGGCAGAGCTTTTTGTCCGCGATGCGAGCCCGAGCTACGGGGGCGAAGGGCGCGGGCCGGGCAACCACCTCGACAAACGTCCCGCGAGGCCGTTTCGGTCAAGGTCGTTAATTGGGATCGCGCAGCTCGGTGGGGGTCCTTTAGAGAGTCTCTTTTGACACTTCTACAGGTTAACAAACAATTATAAAGCAACGAATGAGATTTATATGAATGCTCAAAACAACAATATTTTCACTATATATTATTGAATTTGTCGGGTAGCGTATAACGACGTAGTACACTAATAGAGATAGCATAGATTTATTTATATCAATGAAGCTTCGATAAACTTACTCTTCCCGTAACACTTAACTTGTGTGGAAGACAAGACAGAATGTTTTTACATCGGTCACACAGCCACTTACAACTAGCAGTTCCACTTGCGTTGCGTCAAACGTCGGGATTGTCGTTGGTACTTGCTTCGCCTTCCTTATTTTGCGCTAAAAAACACAAAGCTCAACTGTGCGTTGCATCTTAAGCATAATGAAGTAGTAAACGATTACGCGAAGGGGCGGATTCTGTTGGTGACTTTGGTACGAATGTGCGTTATCGCAAACGACGCACACTGCGCGATAATAAATGAAAATCAGAAGAAGAGCAGGAGGAGGAGAAGGAGGCGCTGCTCCGACTCTAAGGAGGGGAATGATCGGTGGCGCTTTTAAAAGAGATCGTTCCCCCCGCGTCTCCTCGGTAACGAGGCGCTGGTTCGACGGATATTGGGTTTGAGTTTCCGTGCCAGGGTGGCGACGAGTTGCCACGGTCTCTTGTAAATATGTAAAATATAAACGATATCACGTACGACGGACGACAAAAAACAAAAACAAAAGAACGCTCTCGACGTAAGCGCACACGACCGCTGGGATATTCATTCTTTTTAGTCTCGTTACGTCGCGCAAACTCAATAAGCGCGCGATATGATAATAATAATACAGGCTTTTTCGTAGAAACGTAGAGGGACGCCAAGTCCGTATCGCATTAACAATTGAATTTATTATGTCAAACATCCAGATTGCTATTGTATACTGACGATAATGCAATTAAACCCACACGAACAAACATAAACACACATGCACACGGCGATGCGCGCTTACGTATTTATATACACACTTGTATAGCTTGATACGTGTACGAACAGGCGTGCATTTGCATACGTGCACACGCCTATATAACGCAGGCTTATACATCCTCTCCCCTGTTGCCCCGTATGAAACATCACTACTCTTTATATTCACACGCGTACGCGCGCGCACGCACACGAGCACACCAAAAATTAGTCTCATATTCGCATTTGTGGATTGTCAATAATATTTCGTCGGGAATTTTTAAGAGCAACTGATTTTCTAGAAATTGCGAACATTTGCAAGTATTCCAAATATTATCTATTGTGAACTCAGAGTTACCAAGGGATCTCTAAATGTTGTTTTAATTGATTAACGACAAAATCGAGATCTTATTTTTAAGTCTTATCAATTGATTAAAATAATCGGCACTACGTTATTTACGATGCAAAATCGGTGCTCCGCGTTCCAAAAATTTTCTTTTTCTTTTGACATAATTATATTTTCTTACCAAACTGTAATATATTTAAAAAGAGTAGCCTATTTTTATTTAACTAAAATATGCACATAAATATATTAGAAGAACCTTCGTCGCTTATTATTAAAACAAAACATGGGAGTCAAAATGAACCGTAGACAATATGAAAGTATATTTTTACATATTGTATACATACTCGTATAATTATAATAAATATATTTCTAACGTAAGCTGTAAATTATGAAAACTATAATGAATTAAAGACAAAAATAGTTGAAAAGACGCAGCGCGAAACAAACGTTGTAAGTATCGTTTAAAAGGCTTCTTTTGAATATTTTCAAGACATCAATTCGAGGAATCACTTTTCAGCAAAGCTGATAAAAATTTGCTTCGTTTACTATTTGTAACAAATTTCATCACTGCATTGTTGTCATCGTAAAACCGATACAAACGAAAAAAGTATTTTCGTATGCATTGAAAATCGTCTTTTAATTTTCATCACTCTGGCCTGTTAATTATCATATAATCAAAACCAAATGCAAATGTCAAAGCTTGCAGTTTCTAAATAAATCAGTTTTTTTAACGATCCGTCGATGAAATGTCTTCAGGATAACCAACCATTTTACAAAGAATCATCTGCTGAAAACTCAAAAGCTAAAACTACATAAAAAGGTTTCATCGGTGCGGAGAATCGAGAATCGAAAAAAGAATCATTTGACTGATTTTCGTTGATGTTGAGTTGCGTTAAGTATGGAATTCAGATCGCCCGCATCAACGCAACACACGCGCACACGTTCAACTTATGGCAATTCAACTCTGAGTCAGAGAAGTGATTTCGGCGACAAGATCCGCATCTAAATCGAGGTACGAGCGTAACGATCCAGTAGTCCAAGTGTCTAAAATAGCTAGTACATTCGAGAAAAACCTTCGTTACCGACCAACGAATCGCGAAAGCTCGTCGGTCCATCTGCAACGAAACTCCAATCAACGGCCTCATCCGCGTAAGCCGACCTAAGATGAGTGGATGAAGGCGAATCGTCGCCGAAAAGAAAAACGAAACGCGATCGGGGAAAGGCAAATCGAGGCGACCGCGAGTTCAGACGGGTGAGACGAAAAACAAAAAACGATTACAATTGCGGGCAGAGGCGCGATAACTGTAGCTCTACCATTACAATCGAGAAGAACTTCCTCGTCGTTTCGGTCGAATCGTCGTCCGGCGGTGACCAAAAGGAAATACGCTCGGGGCCAAACCTCAAACTAACAACCGCTGCTCTACTCGGAGAGAATTAAAAAAATACTATCGCTAAATGCGCCTTACCTTCTCCAAACATATAATCCATTACTCAATCGGTAAATTTAACCGACCGTCGATTACGGCAGCGGATGTTCGACTTTCCTCTCGGATGCTGTTGAAAGGGATGCGTTTTCTCATCGCTTCCGCTGCTAGCCGGGAATTCGGTGGCTTGTGCAAACAAAACTCAACGAACGCGGTAGAATTCGGTAGAATTGGTGCTGTCCATGCGCACGCACGCTCACATCCACCCATATACGAACATATCCCGCCATATCAATAAGAAAAGCTGACTGAGAGCGAAACTTAAGTGTCCGCGTGCATTGAGTTTCTCTAAGCTCCGCTCCGAGTAGCAGGGACTCGAGTCTCGTTCGAACGAGTACGGATCAAAAATACAGTTGCAACGCGAAGGTTCAAAAATAGCCGAAACACGCAAACAAACAAACAAACAAACAAACAAACGAGTTGTGCGAGCAAGAATGAGCAAATGGATGAATACTAGCGATTCGTTAAAAACTTAAGTTTTATATCCAACGACCATTAAACTATGTATGCAAGAGCGTGCATAAAAGAAAACGATATTAAAACAATAGGTGGATATTGATAAGCAAGGGTTCCGTACTGAAATTGTGATATGTCTACGGGAATCGGCAGCAGCTGGAGGCGGAGTTGCGAGGCAGAAATTGGCAAGCCAGCAAAGTTGGCTTTGCTCGATGCTTCGAAACAGAGGACGGAGACGCCACTGCAGATTCCTGTGCATAATGTCTAACTCTAATTCTCTCAATCGATCTACCTGCTCTGACACAATGAAAAACAATCTGTCCCGATCACCTTCGTATCCCCCTTAACATATCAGTGCGACTTGTTATACTTTGTTCTCTCGTTTCAGCGACGCGCCTAGACGCGAATAATCGACACTGGACCCCAACAATTGCTATTGTTTCTTTTCGTACGCGCTTAATTGCAATTAAAATGCTTTGAGGCTCCTCGTGCGGTCGAAAAATTGATAAAGACAACGAAATTGATAAAGATCTTGGGATCGCGATTCAATTGAAAGCCAACAACATTTAAGGAGCGAATAATGATTATGGAAAGAAACAATGCGAGCGTGTTTTCCTCTTTCCTCTCTCCTCTGTTGACACATACCGCGATACAACGCATTCGAGAGAGAAAAATATTACGATTGAAATTGCAGTTACATTACTACCGAATACAAATTAAGGAAAACAAATAAAAGATATGGATTCCTTCCTCTCCTTTCCTCCTCCAGCTCATAAAACCAACTCCCCTCCCTCAGTGTACTTCTCGAGATATACGTATTTACAAGTATTTGACATGTATTCTCTCATATGGTATGCATTAAAAAAATAAATATACAAGAACGTAGCGGATACGAAGACTACGAAGAGAAGGGAGAGAGCGGCAGATTACAACAGCGAACACGAGAAAAGCATGGAGTGAATTTTCTACTCGCGAACCTCTGCGCTCTATCGCGTCGCAAGAACGTTGATAAGGAAAAAAGCGAGTTCGTAGACGATAAAATATCCAGGCCCGAATCCCTAGCTTAAATAATAGTTATAAATAAAGAAAACTATTCCGATTGTACGATATTTGGGCATCGTCACTTCACTGATGACGTAATATAAATCAATATTTGACGAAGCCAATGATGGACGTTTTATTTTATCCTCTCTTTCCCGCGCGCCCCTCCGCTTTTGGAGGCTTCCTTTCCCCCTCGTTGCAATGAATCAAAACGCGATCAAAACCTCGTTAAAAATGTTAAGCTTTATTTATTTAATTGTTGTAAATAGTTGTATTAAATTAAATTCGTTATACAAATTTGTAGATTTAACATTTCGTGCGCGGGAAGATATAAATACATTTCATCAGAAGATAATCTTGTTCAAATTTTGCACTTGGTACACCCATAATTCTTATGCACAATACTGTTACGTATGTTTCAATAAATAACATTCATTATAAATGTCTTTGAGACAAGGTTCATCATCGTAATTTTAAGCGAGATGTTGTTTTATTTAACAATAGTGAATTAATTCTTGGTGCATTTAAAGCGCACGCGCCAAGTCTTGACGTGCATTAAATCACTGGTGGTGAAATTGTGCACAAATACAATCTCCGGGAACCGTTCTTATAAAACTTTCGAATACTACTTAACACAAGTGTACAAATACTACAAACTGCAACAGCATTTTATCTTAAATAAAGCCTACAAGCTCGTGTGGGTATGCTGTTTATACATAAATCCAGTGACCCATTATCTGTGTAAGCGCATTGCGTTCTTTCACTCTATTATAATGAATAACTGGACGCAATATACCATTGATCGAACACATATCTTTTCGTATTATTCGTTGCATTTAAATATGCATTCTGTTTAACTTTAAGATGCAGCTTGCACATGTTCAGCAGATTTTATTGGAGACCTGTGCATTTAGTTTTTGTTTAAAAAAGAATTATTCTTACAATATAAGTTTATCACAAGTATAGAGCGCTTTTATACATTATTTGTACAAATCTAAATATTTAAATTTTCATTACATTTCTTATTCACGACGCAGATTTTCAAGTCGCGCTTGTAAGTCTGCATCAGCATCTGCTAAATTTCCTCCATCGTCGTTAGCCCCAGCTGCAGCAGCGACAGGCTGTTTTGAACCAGCTATACTTAGAGATCCAGAGGCTTGTGGTAAACCTGATAGTTGATCATTAAGCTGTAAGCCAAGTTCATCCAAAACTTGAGACACAATTGCATCGCTAAAAAATATATATCACCTATTGAAAAACTTTGTTCGTGAATTACTTTATTCGTAAATTTCATTTTGTGTACCTTTCTTCTTCATCTCCTTCATCTTCCATAGCATCATCAATTGCATCATTCATAATTTCCTCTTTCATATCCATTATTTCAGATTGTTTTTCAAACTCTTGCAAAATCTTTTGTATTTGTGGTAAATTAAGTTGTCTAAAAGTACATTATTAGTTAATTTTAAAATTTTTATAAGGATAAAAAGTATTTACATTAAAATAATTTACTTGTTCATATTCTGCATAGCTTTTGTAACTCCTTTCATTGCTTGAGCCATCGTATTTTGAGATCGTAAAGTTTGAATCTTTAAGGACACTGCTTGAATATTTGCTTTCATTAACATGAATTTCTTAACATAACGCCTTGTTCTTACAAGATCTTTTGCCATTATTTTAACTGCATCCTGTTTAAAATATAAACATTAAAAAAATTTAATATAATCAATTAGATTGCAAATTAAGAAAAAAAAACATGGAAACTTAAGTGATTTAAAAAAAAATATATATTTACTTATCATAAATTTATATTTATATACAAACTAAAAATTTTAAATAAAAATAATAAATAAATATCGTTTTATTTATATTGACCATTTGTCCATCTTTTGCCATTTTTTTAATATCTGAAATGATCTTTTTCTCTTGTTGTTCCATTCTCATTTTCTCACGATCCAAGTCTCGCATTGCTTTGTTTAATGCTCTTTGATTTTTTCTGAGCATCTCCTCCGGAGTAATGCGTTTGCCAAAAAGCCATTCCATGTTGGCTATAATAAAAAAAAAAATAGCAATCAAACAGGTAAAAATACAGGTTAAAAAATTTTGCAAATTATTTTAATTAATATTTTTAGCATTTGATTTAATCCCATCATTGACTAATAAGAAAAAATCTATGATATCGATTAAAATAGGTTTTATTTAGCAAAATTATTTCTAAACTTTGACGTAGTTCAATAAATTTACGATCAAAAATATTATCTATATATTTACAGAATATCTTGTGAGTCATCGATTTATACACAATATTTAAATGTCTTTATCCTCATGCTTCAAATACAAGTTAATCTTTCAAATAAAAACAAACAAAAATACTTACAAAGAGATAAATTGAATAATGTATTTTTAAAATAATTTTCAAGCAAGTAGATTCGATAAAAATCTCGTTGATGTCTTCATACGTCAAAATATCTTAACAAACCTAAATCAACTAACTGTTTTACTAGCCGAGCTGAACTACATGCCAATTACCACTGTTGAATGATTATACAGATTCTGCGCAATTCAACACGCACCACCTTCTCTTGCACGTTTTCCGTAAACAAAATTTGAAAAGTATACAAAACAAAATTAATCTTAATTTTCTCTAATTAATCTATTGCACGAATCTTATGAGAGACATTATTCAAATTTTTATTGTATTTAATACAGCTGTTAGTATTTTCTTCGATTTTTTTTCTGTTAATTGTAATTACTATAAATAAATAGTGAACGATGAAAACTCAATGAATAGTTTTCATATATATAATTTTTTCAACGTATACAACCGTTTATGTTTGTTAAAAAATATTTTTTATTATAAAATCTAAGTGGAAATATGTATAAGAATAAAAAAATTTATCCATTACTTTTTATTTACATTTCATTATTTTATATAGTTTATCTAAATAAAACGAAAGTAAAATATTACGTAAGATTGAACTAAAAAATTAAAAACTTAACCAATTTAATAAGTCTGAGCAATTAGAACTTCTTCACCTAAAACTTTAAAAAAAGGCGCTCACGTTTATCCGACTAGCAAATAATATACAGCGCACAATCGAAATGATGTTCGATTTAACCTAATAGAATGTTCAATATTCAATCGCAAATTATCCCCAAGAGTTACAACTTAGATTTAGGTAATAGGATCGTGAATAAGATTAACCGAGAGAGAGAGAGAGAGAGAGAGAGAGAGAGACAGTGTTGAAAAATAAATTTACCTAACTTTTTTTACGTATGCAATGATAGAGGTAACAGATAGGTTGAAGCATACGGTGTCGGCGTCAATGAAAATGGAACAAGACACCTAGCTTTACCTTCAAGTCTAACCTCAAAATTGTTTTCATATTTCACATTGACAATCTGTATCGTGATTGTGAATTTACTATTTACATATTAATAACGTAATTTTCATTTTCGTACGTTGAAAATTTTCTCTTAAATTTTATCGGTTTGCCTCTTCGAAATATGAACGTACCTTGTTTTTAATATACATACGTGTACCTATCTACAGTGACTATGGGTATTTGATTATTTACTTTTAAAAACATTTATAATTATTTATACACATAATAGTAAAATCAATTTTAAAAATGTCAGGTAAAGGAAAACAAAACTCTAAAAAAGCCATCATAAAATCAGTCAAGGAGAGTGGCAAGTTGACTCAGTCAGTGTTAGCTAATTCGGATACAAGTTCTGAAGGCTCTGAAATGACAGTTCTTCCAGTAATTAAAATGATAGATAATAGTAAAGTTCTTCCAAGGTACTATAGCGTGTTACAGAGAAATCCAGAAGATGGTATAAATATGGAAGACTTAGATATTTTGCAACTTGAACTAGAAATGTTACTCTCTTCAGTAGTGGTACGCAGTAGAATGTTACAAGAAGAGATTGCAAGTCTTTCAGCATCCGAAGAACGTAGAGACAGAAGATCAAAGAGTGGCAAGGGCTTAGCTTTAATCGATAAAAAATTAAGAGATGACAAACTAAAACCAAAAGAAATTGGTCTTAAATCACAGTCTCCATTACCAGCTAAATTATTAAAGCAACGAGCAATGGGAAGTTCGTCGAATCAAGTTGTGCCAAATCCTCATGAAATTGTTAGGGTTGAAGGATCAAAATCGGATAGTCATACAAAACTATTATTACCAAAAAATGATACGTTAAATAAATTTTGGGCTTCTGTAGATCCTTATTGTGCAGATATTTTGCCCGATGATATTAAATTGTTAGAAGAATTAATAGCTAACCATGGTGATATTGGAGAATTCAAAAAGATTCCTGCATTGGGTCGTCACTATAGTTTAATATGGGCACATAATGATTTAATGCAAGAAGAAGATGCAGGAAATCCGAATAGAGATAAAAAGAAAAATAGATCAGACTTATCGCTCTTAATGTCAAAAGCAGATAAGAAATCAAATGGTAATGTTTTAATTGTCCAAAATTATGATTATACTTTGTTATTGAAAATATTATTGCACTTAATTATTAAAAATTATTATTGTTCTTAAATATTTAAATACACTTTTAGGAATTGCTGGTCCACTTACCCAAAGGCTGGTGTCTGCACTTCTAGAAGAAAATGTCTATGTAGCAAATAATAATACAGATAGTAAATTATTTCGTGATGGAGATCCACCAGTTTTAAGAGATTTGACGATTCAAAATTCAATGAATCTTGAAATGAGAATGCACAAAGAACTGGTAGAACAAGGGATTCTTGAGCCAGATTCACAGAAAAAAAATCAAGATGACGATGAAATAGTAGCAGAAATTAAAAGGTGTCAGCGAGAGTTAACTGCTCTCTCTAGTCATAATGAAATGCAATTGAAAAGATTGCTGCATCTTGCGCAAGAAGAAAGCAAGAGACAGTCACTAAAACGTAAAATTAGTGCAGTAGACAATGAAGTTGTAGAACATTATGAAAAATTACTCTTAGCAAAACAAAGAAAAGTGCCACTATCTAGAAAAGAACAAGAAAAAGCATGGGCTTGCCTAAAAGAACGAGAAAATCTTCTCGAACAACTAAATATGCTGCCGTCCAATAGCATTGGAGAACCTATCAGAGTACTAAATAATACTACGACGTAGTGCTAGTTTTACCAATTACTATTTAAAAATCTTGATTTGAATGTCATGAGTACCTTTCTTGTACCGACATACTGTATTGAACTTTGACTAGGCAGTCAATGATTCATTGAAACAATGATATCTAATTATATAAAATCAGTATCTAAAATATTTAAAAAAAAACATTTCATTTCAATCAACTTAGTTCTATCAACATAAAGTTGTAATGTAGATAAATCCTGTGTAAGCAACATTATCTATAAGTGCAGTTACTTTAAATTGTGCAGAATTACTTAATTACTGACACAATCGATAAACTAAAAAACGCTTTAAATTAAAGTATAAATGTAAGTAGGATCGAGTATGGCATAATATTTGTGAAAATCACTTCTCGATCTTTCAAGTCAAATGAATGTAATAAATAGAAATTGTTTAATTATTTAAATTAAAACGAAGACAGTATAGTGTAAAAGTAACTTGTATTTTTAGTAGATATAAATAATTTAATTTTAAATCATTAAATGTAATTAGACCTGCACTTTTACGAAATAATTTTGCATTTATATAGTAAAAGTGTAGATAAAAATTTAAACATTTCTAAGATAAGACGCATTTCACATATTCTTTAACACGCGCTAAATTTTTATAGTTCGTGTTATATATGATATAATATATATATATATATACCTTTAACATTGTAAAAAAAATGTATAATTTACGAAATTCTTGTATAGAATTATCTAGGTCTACAAATTCCAGTTTAAATTTTTGCGATTATAACTGGTAATCATACAAAGCATATTATGCCACTCTGTCTAAAATGTGTCTTAGAAATTAAAGAAACAATATTTTTAAAATGTGTCTTTTATTTTATTAAGCATGATAATTTTAACAGGTGAGTTCTATCAACTGATTTTATGTAATTTTTTAATAGCGACATATTTTTGGCAAACATTTTATTTTGAATATAAAATATTTTTACTTTATAACAAAATGATGTTTTAAATACATATCGCTGTATTTGTATTTATTAAGCAAACGCTCAATTTTATCAAAGAAAATTTTTATTATAAAATTGTTATAATCTCAACATTATAACGTTTTCATTTAAAGTATACAGAATAAAAAATCCGACTTATATTTATCATTTACTAAATATTTTTTGAATATTATTCAGAAAACGTTCAATTATATTTGAAAATAAGACTCGAACGAAAATGTTAAAAAAGTAGTTGTAAAAATTGATGTACTTGACAATACGACTAATTTTACACTTTGAATATTTGAATATTTTTTTTATTTTATCAATTACATTTAAATATGAATAACTAAATAAATATAAATTACATTACAATACATTTCATTTTTTCTGCAACAAAGTCAAAATAATAATGAAATAATGAAAGTAAAAAAAAAGACATAACTGTTGAAAATTAAATTAATCAATCTATGAATTGAATAGTAGCTATAAATTTTATTATTTATTTGTTGTCGATTTTTATTTTTCTTTCGAATACTTACTAAATTTGCTAAATACATTTAATAGATATTGCAAGCAATCATTCGTATAAGTTCTTTTAATATTTATATTCGTAAGCGCATGAAAAGGTTGATAAAAACTAAAATCATATATCTCACGACAAAGGTGTTTATTCGATATCACTGTACAGATTCCTCGTCAAGAGTTACCTCGACAACTTGCGTACACAACAGCACAACAATGATGAATCGCTTAGGTAACAAAAGTGTGAAAAAATTTTTAACTTCAATAATCGCATCGACACTTGTTTTTATATGTATGTGCGTGCGCGTAAAATGGTAAATATGCATTTGAGGCTGTTGTTCTTGATAAATTTGGGTAACCTCCTATTGATACATGAGACTGAAATTCATAACTTCATAACAATGTGAGATACGCTACCTGATGGTAGACCATGAGATTATTGAGAACAAGTTAATGGCTGTTTTGGAGGAATTTTTATAACGGCTCAAAGTCTTCTTGATCTCAATTCTGCAAACAGCCCGATATTATTTTTCTTCCTATTGTTGTACCGTTGTCCTCCATTACAGCAAATTGCTGATTCTTGTAAAATCATGGACTGAACCGCGTACCAGAAACAGCCGCCTCTTCGCCGAGGTCAGAGGATGCTGTCTTGGCAGTGATGCTCTAGAACTATTGGTATTTTTTATGGAGGTTTTGACTTAGAAGGCGAATAGAATTAGGAACGCCATCATAAGACAAAAAAGACCCATAGCCTCTGACAGGGCAAATCCCAGAATGGCGTATGAGAAAAGCTGCTGTTTAAGAGACGGGTTCCTGGCATAACCAATAATAAGCGACCCAAACACTGATCCGATACCAGCACCTAAACATTAAAAAAAAATCAATTAATGTCTCATAAAAAAATTTAATTTTTACACCATCTCATAAACAATCAAACACACAATAAATTAATCAATCAATACATAAATATGGATAAAAATATAAATCATAATACAAATTTAGAGTATATTATGAGTTACGGATTATAATGCTAATTCTTCTCTTACTATTAGAATTTTTACAGCAAACAGGATTGGATAGGATCAAACAGCTGGAGGAACACCATTATCAAACATAATAAAGCCATTGTCTCAGTTAAAGCAAAACCAATGATCGCATAGGAAAAAAGTTGCTGTTTTAAGGTACGATTTCTTGCATAACCAATTATTAGGGATCCAAAAACAATTCCTATACCAATTCCAATAATAAAATGTATGAAGGGAATGATGAATGATTAATTATTGTTAGTATAATGGATGAAAGCAAATATTCCCATTATGTAACAGTTGCATAATACCAAAAAATGCTTAAGTAATAATCTATTTATGTTTTGGATATGGATTGTTAATAAATTGTAAATATAAGATCAAGTGTTTCTACCAATATTATTCAATGAACAAAGTGCATTCATTGAACTTGTGAACAACTGGCTTACCGGATCCAGCGACTCCAACAGTGGCAGCACCCGCACCAATGAATTTGGCTGCAGTGTCGATATCACGACTTATTGACGACGTTCGGAAACTACGAACAGCCTGTGACTGAAAATATATAAATCACAAAATAGTTGAATACCTAACCTTCATTGATATCTGATAACTCTTCGGTAATCGTAACGTTTGTCGCTTTTTCCTTACATAACTCATAAACGTTATGCAATAAAAAAGTGACAGATTAACGCAAATTAATAACAAATTAAAAAATAATTCTTTGCTCACCAAGCTAACTGGTGTTTGGTTTTCCTGGCAATGTAACGTCTGGTTCTGGTTCAGTACTACGCTGCTGATTGGCCTAATGTAGGCCTTTGTACCAGAAACCAGCTGAAAAGACAAGACCCTATTAGTACCTTTTGAATTATTACGTAATGAAACAGATGACGGGCTTCGCCCATCATCTCACGGTATCAGAATACTCACGCTGGATCTGACTACCGGTGCGATGAATCTACTGTAGGCGAACATGTTTAACTTGACTCTGTTATCTCACGAACAAACCTGCAACAAACCGTACGCAAAAAATAAGAAAAAAATGTCAGCCACTCAACTCGAGTTGGATAATTTTGAAGACGTGGAAGGAAAAATGAAAGAAAAGGAGGTCAACGTACAGTCCAAGCACGAGCTCACTAGAGTAACGATCGAGCGTCGATAGTACGAGGAGTAAGAATTCGTAAAGACACGAACACCGCGACAAGGCAGAACGAATGTATTTCTGCGATTACTTTACGAAAAGGGTTACGTAACGCTGAGAATCGGACGGCGCGCGAGGTATGCGCGCACTGCCCGAATTTAACCAAAAGCAAGGAGGAGACGATGAGGGTCGCGGAGTCGTAAAACCGATCGAAACAAGAGTGAGCTCAGCGAGGTTCGCGACGACGTGACTTGGGTCGGGGTCACGCAACGCGCCTACTTACAGCGGTGACACGCGTGTAATACGCCGGCGGTGTCTAGACTCTTTCCGTACCCACGAAGTGCCTCGAGAGAAGAGAGAAAATGGCCGTCTATAGAAACCGGCAAAGCCGTCGTAAGCGCCACCGTCACATCCCTCCCCTTACCGCCCACTTTTATCTTAAATATTGGCTGACCGACTGCTTCTTTACGTGAAGTTTCCTTACCGCTTCCCCTCGGTAGCCCCGCGAACTCTAGTATGTTGCATACAGTTTTGGCAACGACAAAATATACTAACTTATCGGAACTTTTTTTACTACTTATGCATATCCTCAAACAGCCTCGCTTAATGCTTTGATTATAAGATTTCACGGTTATCTGTACGCCGAACACGTGATAGTCACCTGGATTTCCGTTGTTCTAAGTTATCCAACTGCAACATTATTTATGGACTTTAAGCCCAAAATTTATTATATCGTTTACAGTCCGCGCCAACGGCATTGAATTACACACGCCTTGCCCTACATATTAGTAGATCATTTAAGTTTGCCTGTGGTTATTTAACTTTTGGTAAAAAAATAGTCCCTAATTGCGATTGGACGCAAGGAACACACGTGAATTTCATGAAATTTTCGGAAACTGAAATAACCTAAACTATGACAACAATTATAAAACATACGTCTTCGTATTATTTTATTATGGTATTTTAGCACTTATTTTTTGTGAATGCAATTATGTTGTGTAATATTATGTTCTGACACAATATAAAATGTTTATGTAATGATCTCTGGTTAACGTCTAAACATAGCTATCTTTTCATTTATTATGCTAAATGCACATGAAGTGAACGATGGTCCAGGGTTTTCTTTTACGGCTCGTGACAAAATTAATTCATAATTCTATATAATTCTATAATCAATGTATAAGTATAAAACTACAAATGCATATAAAGATAAAGCGGCAGAAATATCGATTGATGTCATTTAAATATTGTAGCATCCCGCCTAATAATAAAAAATCCTTAATAGAATAATTAATTTAATTTTACTAATGTTACTTTTAGTATTTTCCATCATCTGCCACTTCATACTAAAAATTGTAATTGCAACTTTTTTAACATTCCTTTTTTTAATAAAAAAACATTTAAAATAGACGTTCTCATTTATCGCATTTGCTAGAATATGACGTGCATAAGGGATAAAAAGAAGTAGAGTATAATATAGAACAACTGCAAGCTACTTGTATCTTCCCCCATTCGCACACATCAGATTATATATATATATATATATATATATATATATACTCGAGTTAAAATTTGATATCGGATCAGTAATTATATGCAGTCGATCCAAGCTCGTCTCGTAATTGCTACATAGTTGAAAGGTCATTATTTTTCCAATAACCCGACAACTGAAAAATGTAATAAAAAAGAACATAATCAAATTAAAAGTTTAAAATCGCAAGGCAGATCAATGATTCGTCTCGCGAGTCCTCTCTCTTTCTCACTCTTTTGATTAATGCTCGCTACGATCTATCTTTCTTTCTGCCTATACCCCGTAGGTTCCGTGCCTCGTTATTCAACAAAAGAGAACGACCGTATTCTCGTCCAGCTTTCTATAACCTCAACTGTTTTTGCTACTGCCTAGTTAAGAGTTATCTCTTTCTTGCATGACCTTTTCACATTTAGACTCAGGCAAAAGATGTAATATGAAATAGTGTCGCACTTACCAAAGAGCAGTAGTGGTAGAGGAGCAAGAGAACTGCCGGCTTTTGGAATGTTGAATTACAGAGTGTAGACTCTCAACGAGCAAAGAGGGACAGCGATTTAAGCTGATACGACATAAAGCGTCCCTGAAATGGAAATGAACCGGGAAAGCAGAGACATGGAATTCGGACCACATTGAACCCTCGTACTCTAGGACATTGTCCGTCTTAGTTGCGTGCATTGAATTTGAGTCGCATGCGCGCGACGTATGCGCGCGAGTGACTCCCGACTCGACTCGAGTCAAGCGCGAGGAGCGTGGTTCGAGAAACTCAAGCCCACAATGTATCTCGCATGCAGCATCGGATTCACGCCTCGGCACTAAGCTTTTATCGACCGACTGAATATAGCCGACCGCAATATATCTCTCCTTCTTTCCCTCTCAGCTCTTGATTCTCCTGCCCTGCTGCTAGTCAAACGCGAGTTTCTCGCGGTTCACGCGAGGCTGTTTTCAGAAACGTCGCGTCCGACTCACCAACAGTACAGGAGGCGCGTGTTCGGAACAACGCGAGAACATTTTTCTTTTATTTTAAATCCGGTGGATAGTGCGACGACCTTCGGCCTCCTCGCTCATTTATTTCTCTTCGCGACCGCTTGCATTTTTTTTATTTGTCCTGTTTTTCCTGGCGACGATCCACTTACTTGACTCCGTTCGTACCTCGCGTTTCGTTTCTCGTCTGCTCCGGCTAATCTATCCTCTGTCTCTTTTCTCTCGTCATTATCGCAACGTGCTCAGTCTGTCTTTGTTACGCTGGTAAATTTTTCCTGAATTTTCGCGCATATTTTGTCGAATTTAACCCCTTTGACATGGCTGTATTCATGTTAAATGTCTGCAAATTCAACTCGTGCGGTCTGACGTTCAAGAGCTTGGGCCATTTGATTCAGCACATCGAGGAAACCCATATCGGTAAAACGTCGACGAGTTTACATGCGAGAGGCGGCTGCATTATTTGCGAGCCGGCGAGAGGGCATTTAATCGTAAGCTCAAGGAGGTTATCTGGGACCTCCTCGAACTACTTCTCTATCATCTCTCGCCTGGACATACCATTTTTTAGTTGATAAATTGTGATAAGCTATGACAGCTCGCAGTATGTTAACATTGGAGTCCATGATTCTCGTTGCTTAAATAAGAGCTGTAATTTGTAGCATTTGATCCCATGATCACATGATTCCAGAAACTTTTATGTACCAGTGTGACAATATTAATTTTTCTCTTTCATGCTAAAGACACGGTTTTTATTTTAAAGTTACACATTGTTAATTATTTATTATTAGGAAGTATTTTTAATTTTCTGAAAGAATTTAAAAAATTAATAATGGTTGTCACGTACAGATTGTCAATTGGAACGAATTAAACTTTAGTTAATTATTATATACTTTAATTTTAAAGACAACCCGAAATTTAATAAATAATCATTAAATTTAAATACAAATTTAAATAAAAAGCAACTCAGTATTTCAAACTTTTTTTTGTAAAAGCTAAATTTTATTATAAGATTTTTTGTTTCAGATTTTATGGTTTGAGAATAGTATTAATTATAACATCAAAAGTTTCAATTAATTCTTGAATAAGTAAATAATTTCTTTTATTGATTTTATAATTATTTTTTAATAAATGTGACATGCTTCATAATTTAAATATAGTTGAAAGGCAAAAATGTGAAGTACAAATGGCTGCTTCTTTCAGATTATGATCCCCATGTTGTGGAGAAGACGGAACAGCAGCAGCCACCTTGCATACCTTTGAGTTATGTCCTTCGCTTCTTGACGGATGCTGCGAGAAGGGAAAATATCAAGCCTGTGCAACCAAGCAGGCCCAATCAGTCCTGCCTCTCTGCCTCAACGTGTGTGAAAAGTCTCACTCCGACAGGTAAAACTCGTTCGATGCGGATGAAAGAAAGAGAGAAGAAGAGAGACTTATTATTTCGCGTTCTTCCACCCACCCGAGCGAGTAACGACGTTACATTAAGCACATTATAGGAAGTGAGGCAGAGGAGGGCGAGGATTTTGTTAGCGAACCAGAGGACAGCAACGATTCTTGGACTACTTTGGAGGAGTTCTCGACTGATTTTATCCTACGTTACGGTAGCAGGTATGAGAACACTCTGTGAATATACAATCTCTTATTATTTCCTTTCAGACTAGCCATATTTCTGTCATGATCAACGACACTCATTGTACACATGGGAGGATAGTGGCACTAGTTATTGTAAAATATTTAAAGTAAAGCTGGTGCAAGACAAAAAGTACTAGAATAAGTAGTGATTCCATGCACAGCCTGGAAATGCCAACAAAATCAGTCAATTTTACAATTTCATAGACACACTATGATCCCCGTCAAGATTAAGAATAACTAATTGTAAGAATTTTTTTAGGAATACAAGCCAGAGCATAGTCAATCAAAATAACAAAGAAGACAAGCCCTTTGCTTGTCCAGTACCAGGTTGTAAAAAACGTTACAAAAATGTCAACGGAATAAAGTACCACTCCAAAAACGGTCATAAAAACGATGGCAAGTACGTATCCTCAACGCCCTTGCCTCCTAGTCTTAAGCACTTAAGCGCTCTTCCTACTTGGTTGAGCAACCCACGTTCTTTGAGCCATTCTGTCCCCGCCCTGACCAGTTCGCCTTTCGTTAAAGGGTACGGAAAGCTTTTAAATGCCCCTGTGGTAAAAGTTACAAGACGCCGTACGGCCTGAAAAACCATACGACGATACGACATAACGGCACTGCGCCACTGCAACTCAAACTTCCGCATTCGAACAAACACAGATTCGATAGCCAACAGGACGAGCGCTCGTCCAGGTCCAATTTCACAAAGATGCCAAAGATAAAAGTGCCAGCAATACAAGACCACGGATACATGAAGCAGGACCACCGGTCGAGCTTCGGTGAGACCGAGAGCCAGTGCGACAGCAGCAACCTGGGCATCCTTACGCCGGCTGCGTCGCCCCCGCAGCCGAACTCGAGCCCATCCAAAACGACGATGACGACGACGATGACGACGACGATGACGACGACGATGACGACGATGACGACGACGACGACAACGACGACGACGACGGTTCCGTCCGCGGCGAAGACGGAGCCGCTTTACCAGCACAAGTATCCCGCTGATGTAAGCTCTAGTCAACAAACGCAAAGCACCATCAAGTGCGTAAACTAGTATTGCGTTGTCACTTGGACTAGCGAGTCGGCCAGCACTCACTGTCACACGACAAACAACACTAGTTTTCCAACGACAAAAAGCATTTTCGAATGCTTCTATAAAAATTTCGCTTGTACGCGAGATTCTGTCCAGCAATAAGTTTCAAAGTCATGAAGAATGTTATGATCATTGTTGAAAGGTTGAGAAACTTTATATTGAAAACTTGATTGACTTTAAATCTTACGCTTAGCAAGTGTCCTCGGCAATAACTGTTAGTGTTTATTTTCAGTATATTGACGTGTTGTTGATTTATTATTATTATTATTATTACTATTACTATTATTATTATTATTATTATTATTATTATTATTATTACTACTACTACTACTAGTCAAAGTTGAAAATATGTAGAAAGAAATTTTATTACGAATAAAGGAAAATAAAAAATAAAATAAATTTTGTAAAGTTTCGTTGGGATAAGCACCCATCTCTTCGTCAAAGCGAGCAGTAAAGGAGAGCTTTTGGATCGTGTGCTTGTGCTTCTTGATTAATTAAAAATAATGAATTTATATATTCCTGTTTCATTGTCTTTAATATACGTAAATATAATTTATTATGTTTATAAATATTTGAAATTCTATTTGGAATAACATGGATCAAAGACACGTAGCTTGGGATAAAAAATAGGAAAACATGGACAAGGATATGAAATATTCATAATGTTTTTTTAAACATTTACGTGTAAATATACGTTAAGGATTTTTTTCCAAATTTTCACGTTATTTATAAGAGAGTGAACCTAAAGACTTTATATTTCGATTCAAAGGATAGTAATCATTTCATATAATATATTAAAGTTGATGTTACTTTTAATCGCTTAAACATACTAATATCAATTTTAATAATTACAAGCATCTTTACGTCCTTATGTAATCAGCCGAGTACAAACGCCACTTGAAATTCTCGCAGCTTCAATGTATTACTCTGTTTAATGTATTTCTATTTGCATCTCTATATATACGTATATATATATAAATATATATACATGCGCGTGGGCTTACACGGATGTGTAACTTTGTACACGCATATGCACATACACGTATATATTATACAGACACGTGTGCACACGTTCGCTCGAATGTAACGTGCGAGCACAGTACGCGAGAGCGTCGCGTGCGCGTGTCGTGTCGTGTGTTGCTTTTTTTGTTTGTGGCTCTGTTTGTGTTTGTGTGTGTGTGTGTGTGTCTGCGCGCGTGGCGTATAATTCTTCGACTCGTGCGTCTCTCCGTCGACTTCCACTTTGTTCATCATCAAATGCATATACATTGAAGCTTATTTTCGGACAATCATTCATCGCATTTGCACCTTTTTAATTCGTTCGCTCTCTATCGTACGGTCGCTCTCGCTAGGCAAGATTATTTATTTCAATATTGCGATATACGTTAGAAAAATATGCTATGCCTAAAATAGGATAAAGGCCTGAAGGCAACCTCTCGTCGATATTACCGATTATACCGGTGCAGTTTTTCTCTACTCTCGCTAACACGCAAACTTTTGTCTATTTTTTCCACTTGCTTTTGAGTTCCTTATAATTCCTTATCAATTTTGCTCTCTGTTTATTAATTTTAATTATTGCGGAGGCGCACAGAATTAAAAGAATTGGCGACATTAACAAGGTACAAATACATGGCTATACCAACAACGACAGATCTAAGCACTTCCCGTAAAAATGATTCCGAGGAGGGTCGTTGGGACGCGACGTCGCTAAGGACCAAGATGCTACTTTTAAAACTTTTAGTTTACCCGATAAACGCGTTATTTAGCACTGTTTAAGCAACCGCACACCCTGAACATAAACGGAACATAAATTTTTTCATTCGACTCGACTCTATCTTTCGTATTTCCTCCAAAGCGGGTAATAAACTCCAGTGATAATGGAAAGAAAAAAAAATTACTAATTTTTCATATAGTTATTTATTTACAGGAAGACTTAGTCTGTCGTATGCTCTACAATGAAAAGAAATAAAAACAATATTGATTTACTTTCCATTATTGACAGTTTAGCACAAAATCTGCGAGAAATAAGGAATCCTGAGCGCTCATTAAAAATAATTCAACGTGTTTTTAAAAATACTTCATTTATCAATTCGGAATACATTGCTTAAAATAATGTGTTGTCGGCGGCGGTTTTTGCTATATAAAAACAACGGAAAAATTTCAACCCCGGAAATCGAATGTTCGAATTGTCCCTGGAAAATCGACGTATTGCTCTAAAATACGAAAGTCGTGAAGCCGTGAAACTATTTAAAATGAACACTCATCCTTGGTAATTAGCATATAGTTTATTCGCTTGAAAAAAAAACAATATTTTTCATTTGTACTAAAAGTATTTATCGATCAGTGAAAAAGATGAATCGTTGGTTACATTATACGCATGAAATGCGAACCTAAAACTTAAAAAAGCGGTAATGTATCGAACACCTTGTCTCCATTAAGCTTAAGATATATCCGACGAGACAGACGTTTTCTTGGCTGATTGGAGTCTGCGTCTCATTGTTTGTTACGATATCGACGATTCATATTTCTCAGTCGAAAATTTTTTCAAACACAATAACAAGCCAGCGTTCGGTTTTTTCGTTACTTGGTTTTTTTAAAGGCTCTTTATTAACGGGAGAACAAACTCAGCGCATCCAATGCAAAAATTGTGTCCTCCGTACTGTCGGGCGGGGGGCCAAAATTTCGCTTTTATGCGCGCGACCACAAAAAAGTGCTCAACGCAACCGAAAGAGCCGCGCGGAACAACAACTGTACGTAGAGTATCATAGATGCATCGGCCCTTTTTGCTCAGTCGCTTTTAAAATTTTTCTCACACCTAATGCCCGGCCTCTAGATTTTTGCTACTAACCATTATTTAGATTTATAATATATACCTAAAAATTGCAGCACTGCGGCGCAGCACCAGAATACCTCGCGCAGCGTTTTTCTTTTTTTTTTTTTTATCTAAGATAATATAACTCAAAAAAGGAAATAAAACAAGCGAAAATTAAGAATAAAAAGAAGAAAACGAGAAATACCGACACTCGACTCCAGTCGTCGCAACAACACGCAATTTATAATATATGTATATATTTTATGTATAAGACACACACCGATCCACACAAGATCGGAGAACGAGGAACGGACGCGCCATCGTCGGAAGGATCTGCCGTCGGATGCTTAGCAGCAAAGAAAGTCACGTGGATGTAAACGTGTAGCGATTTCTTTTCATCTTATTTTTTTTCTTTTTTTTTCATTTTTTCTTATATTTTTTTTAAGAATAACGATTTGTAACGTAATTTCAAACAGTATTTAATGAGTAATAATGCTCGTTATATTCTCGTGAGATTGGACATAAACACACAGTACTACTTATATTCCATTGCATTATTTATGAATCAATCGGCTAATATAGTTAATAATTATTAGACTAATCGTTTAACCTATTCTTGTGATCACCCATCAACGTCAGTCATCATTGTCTCAACGTAACATCCCCTTTTTCACTTCGCTCTTAACTAATCATTGACACTATGGAAAACAAAAAACAATTACGAGTTTTGAATTTACTCCTTTTTTCAATGCGCATGCATACACGTATTATGCCCGTGCATATACCTATACATCTATACAGACGTGTGTATGCATCGACATATAAATGTATACCCGCGCACAAAAACACGTATATGCCTAACATCGATGGACTCGTCTTTCAGTAACAAGATAAATCGTTCCGTCGCATTGGACCGACTGACTGCACCAGGAATTTATTCGTCTACTTAAAATAGAATCTTCTTTCCTGCTCCTAAATTTTTCTCATTTTTCCATCCTCATTTTTTCGCCCTTTAAGTAAATTAATAAACGTAATATAGAATGATAATTATAATAAACCGTAATCATAATAGTAATTGATAGTAGTAGTAGTAAGCTGACAGCAGTTAGTAACCAGATATTTTCTCATATAAATCTCTCACTAGTTAAAAATCTGACAATGGCACTGGCAACCAAAATGAATTTCTTTTTTCTTTTTTGTTCAAACTCACTCGGACTCGTACACGCATACACGATATTGGTATCTTTCTTTTCTGCTTCAACCAGGTCTCCGTATAATATTTATTTAGTCTACGCCCGAAACCCCGTGTCTCCCATTGTCATCTTTCGCTTGACAAATTTTGTTCTCTTTCATTCTGTTAATTCCGCTCGCGCTCATTTACACATTCAATCATTCTCTCCCTATTTCACATATATGTTCATCTGCTTTGTTCTTCGATGAGCAATCAGCTGCCAGATAATTTATCTCGTTTTCTTCGTGTTTTTTATATTTTGTTTATATAGTTATATAACCATTTTCCCAACGTCTACACACTAAATAGTTCAAATTTTTTGCACTTTTTCACCAACAACAACTGGATTGTTGCGCCGAATTTCTTGAGCCCCCATTTCTCTGTAATCAAACTTGCAGTCATGCTTGTCACTGTATCGGTGCACAGAGCAGAATAGTCCTCCACACCGACACTCAAATCCTATAACATTGAAGAATAACGATTAGTTTAATCATTCGAGAGTACAAATTCTTATTTTTCAAAATAAAATTATTGCTGCTTCTCACCTGTGAGCCCCACTTTCTTACGGCAAATAGCACAACGATTTTTCTTCTTTTTAAAGTCCTTATCAGTCTCTTTTCCATCAAAGCAGTCGTCTACATCTCCACTGCTTACTGAACCTTCTGCAGCTGCACTACTGTTTCCTACTTCACTCTCTTGTTCATCCCTGCTTACCTTCATAAAGAGAAATTATATGTTTTTGTAATAAAAATAAAAATGAAATTCTTATTTAAAAAAATTTTTTAAGGTTAGATTTTTTAAAATTAACATATCTTATTATCTATATACTATCATTTTATAAAGGATTTTCATATATAATTGTTGTACCATTATTAAGTTTAAGCTTTAATTTCATTTTATCACAACTAAAATTTAAATTAACAAAAGATATTTAGATTTTGCAATTACTTTCTGAAAGATATGTTTTTCTAATACAAAACATGTTAATTAAAAAAAAAGTTGCTCTCATATGCTTGTTACCATGGAAACTGATAACTCATAAGACAATTTGAGAATCTAGTACGTGCGTAATTTTCAATGATCTATCAAATGTTGCACAGATATAACAATAAAAATTATAAAAGAAAACAAATTTTTCAAAATAAATAACTTACTTCTTTTGGACTGGACAGATCTGTCGTTGGTTGGGGTATAGTGGGTATGGTTGGCTGGGCAGTTGTACCAGTGGAGGCAGGGCTACCAAAACTGCTTTGCAACGTTCCAGCGTTACCAGAAGCAGTCTGTGACGCTGGTACTGATGTAGCTGATACAGGGGGTTGCTGTTTCTTTTTGAGGTTCTCTTTGTAACAAAGAGAACAGAGGCCATCGGTGGCTGGTGAGCCATAAAAACCACAACCACTTCTACATAGTGCTTGCATAGGGTTTGACTCACGTTCCATCTTGAGTTCTTTTTCTTTGTTTAGTTTTTTCAGGAAAAAATTTCCTAGTTAAGTGGTAGAGGTAGGTTTCGATAAGCAAATTTATTCGAATACCCTAGCAGTGGTTGACTATTCCTGAAACAATCGTAGGAGGTCTGCCAGCCTTGCAGCCTTTTCAACGATAGCTCTTCCGTGTTTGGTTGTCACCACGTATTCACCTGGTACAAAGAAAGAAAAAAGAACTGGTTAGATAAATAAAATTATAACTTGTTGAGGTCATTTTGCAATATTTACGCAATAGCAATGTTAAAAACAATACTTCTAATATATCACTTGAAAATATTTGGCCAAAGTGTCGAGGAATATAGAATTATCAATGAGTTCATATGTATAGAGATAGTGTGAAACAAATCAGGAAGTAAAAAAAATTCATACATATGTAGAATGATTTTGGCTGATGAAAGGGTCAATTATCCTGTGGGTCAGGAAGTGATTACACACCCAAAGTCAAAGAAAACAAGAAGAAAGGAAGAGGGGGAGGGGAGAGAGAGAAAGAAAGAAGGAAAGAGGGAGGGAGAAAGAGCAAGGAATAAAGAGGACAGAGCAGCAGTAACTTGGTTCATAAGAAGTCAAAGTGAAAGAGAGAGAGAGAGAGAGAGAGAGAGAGAGAGAGGGGAGAGAGGGTGAGAGTGAGAGAGCGCAAGGAGGCACGCACGCAGAAAACGGGCTTGTAAAAAGAAAAGCACTGTTTCGGCCTCGAAAATCGCCTCGTCCTCGGGGCCACGAGTAATCTAGCGTTTCACGGAACGCCACGACAGCGCCCGCGCACTTTTATCGCGAATCGCACTCACTTTCCAGCGCGCAATCGTCGTCGTGTTGCAAGAGCAGCAGCAGCAGCAACAGCAGCGGCGGCGACGGCAGCAGCAGCAGCAGCAGCCGAGGCACAACATGGAGTAAGAAGGCTGCCGTCTCACGAGCATTTAAGTGGCCGTATCTCCGACGCACTAGCCCCCTCCGACGCTTCTCCGTGTACTCGGGACGCCTTTATACGCACACCTCGTAGCCGTGCTGAGCTCGCGCCACCTCCTAGGCACCCGCGCCACCTCCTCACCACGGCGTCTCGCGCGAGACGCACACAATCCGCTCTTAGTCCGTGTGACTGCTCGGCCGAGTGCGAAAGAGAGACGGGAAAAAACTCGACGTAACTACTCGTGCGTGCGCGCGCGCGCGCGTGCAACAGAGCGAGAGCGAGA
The DNA here is from genome assembly GCA_018907185.1 of Platyscapa corneri. Taxonomy (NCBI): domain Eukaryota; kingdom Metazoa; phylum Arthropoda; class Insecta; order Hymenoptera; family Agaonidae; genus Platyscapa; species Platyscapa corneri. Next base: position 875,663 of record JACCHW010000021.1, on the reverse strand, counting down.
GCCCGAAAGAGAGGAGACGTGTTTTAAGTATGCTGGCGCTGTCTATTCTTCGACCACCACTGCTCGCGGCAGCCTTCCTCGTGCTCGTCCTCAACCGACCTCGCATCTACGTCCTTCTGTCGTTGGTTCGAAGGTACGCGATGGCGATGGCGACGGCGACGGCTACGACGGCGACCGCGGGTGCGAGAACGGCGGGCTCCCGCGAGCTTGGCTACACCACTGTCTCGGGTCTCTGCCGCCTGCTGTCATGCGCACCCGGGAGGGGATGCGTCTACGTTGTCTTTCTCTCGTGCTCCCTCTCTTTTCTACTCCCTACCATAGCGAAAATGAGCTGCTTGTTCGGCTCGCCTCGTAGTCCGACGAACAAGTAAAGGAGAGGTGATGGGAGCGATGATAGTAATAACGCTAGCGAGAGAGCGAGAGGGACGATAAGTAGGTAGAGATGCGAAGAATAGGGCCAGCGAGACAGGCGTACGCGAAAATCAAAACATCGAGTGTCGCGGCCGAGAGAGAGAGAGAGAGAGAGATGCCCGCTTTCTCTCTTCTTTCGTCTCCCTCCCTCGCAATTTGTCTCCTTTCCTGTAGCTTTCTTACTTTTGCTTATCGTAGAGCAGAGTCGCGCGCATAGGCGCTGCACGCACGGCGAAAGCCGCGGCGTTTCGGACTCCTTTCCCTTTAAATGCAAAGAGAAACCGAGCGAGAGAGCATAGAGCAGCGGGAGCTTTCGGAGACGTCCCCTTTAAGCTGTGCAGCTTTAATCCGCGAAAGAAAGGGTAGCTCAAAGAGGGAGAGGGACGAGCATCGTGTGCGAGGAAATAGAGACGAGACCCGAAGGACGAGGAGCAGGCAGGCGCCGCGCGGCATTCGCAATCGTTGCCCATCGCGACACAGTCGTCGACCTCGTTTTAAGCCGACGGTCTAGTGGCGCACGCGTACCCATCGTCGTCGTCATCCTCCGAACGCGCGTCCTCCAAGAATCCGCGATAAAAACGGGCACGGCCGACGTCGAGATGTCGCGGGGCCCGCTCGCAGCACCATACGTTCCTGGCGCTCAGAGGGCGCCACGCGCTTGCTCGCTACCTTATTCGTCGTGCACGCGCGCGCGCTCACCTAAGGGCATATCTACAACGCGAGCACACGCTCGAACACGTCGGCCGTCGCACTGTCTCCTCCCCCTTTGACCCGTCGCCCTCGTCACGCAGCAACAAGCAAAATGAAGACGAACCTCACCTAAGGGCACGTCTCTTCCTCGACCTCGGATAGCGCGCGTGTCGCGTCGAAGGACGAAAAACCATATGTTCGAGACACACGATCGAGACCTTCGTGGACACGGAACGGCATTCGCTCGGACGCAGCTATACGTAGCGAAACTATTATGGACGAGCTCATTCGCGCGACGATGTGGACGGGGCCTGAGTCGCCGAGGCACAGAGAGAGCGTGCGTGCGCGAGTGCGTGCGTGCGTGCGTGCATCGGCTGCATCGCCTTTTGTTTCGCAGGCAGTTGCCACATTAGAGGCGGTGCGCGCGAGTTCCTCGCCACGAATTTGGCAGCTTTTTCGTAAGGAGGGGCCCTGCTTGCGAAAGCACGAGCGTCGGGCTTTCATATTTTATCGCGGAGTCCTATTAAAGCGGTTTGACCCGTTTCGACGATTGTTCAAGCATCGCGCGCTCACCAAGCAACTCTTCTTCTCTTCCTCGCCCTAATCCAATTTTGCTCCAATGCTTTTTTGTTTCGAATTATGTAAGAACTTTGTTTTGGACGACAGCGCAACCGCTTGCGAAGGACGTGCTTCTGTAATGCGACGATAATTATTATTGCTGCTGCTGCTTCGCATTGCTATCTCTTTGAAATAAATTAGCTTTATTCGGAACGTGTATTTGTCTTGGATGCTCGTAAAACTGAATTAGTACCCCCGTTTTCGATCTTTTCTTCGATAATCAACTAGTAACAGCAGCAGCAGCAGCAGCAGCAGCAGCTCTCGATCCGTTAATGGCAATAATTGAATTTGAAAGATCGAGTTTTTTCCTGCTTTTTTTCTTTTCGTCTCGCTTTATTAAAAGAAACTCTGGGCGAAGCTTTTCTCGCGAGACTCTGAGAAGCGAATGAAAGTTAATGGCCTAAGTTGGTAATTAGTTTTTTTACGCGTATGTAATTACGAGCGCGTGCTTTCACTAAAAATGTTAATTTGAAAGGAAAAAATGGTCTCGCGATTCGATAAACCGCTCGATTCGCATTTAAAAAAAGGCAGAAAAAGGGATCTGATAATCCATCAACACGTAAAGGCGCTCACCACGTTATTACGCCGCCCAACAATAAACCTAATTTATTACGATCTCGATTTAGAATTTATTTTCTTCTTAACCTTGACATTACTTTTTAGTAGGCATTGGCTTTTCACTATTTATAAACCGCGCGCTCGTGAGTTTCGATTCATGCGCGCTGCTATCATCGTCCCCAGCGCAGGGCAGGGGGAAGTAATCGACTGATTATAACTAGGAAGGGGCGTAGGCGGGAGGGGGCCCGTGGGCAGATCCGCGCAAACACGAAAATCGGACGAGAGAACCTCTGCTGCACGCGTACTGGCGCGCGTCCAGGACCGGGACACGCTGTGTTTAATTGCGTGGCAATTGCGCGCTGCGCTCGGACGAGGTCTTAAATAATTTTTGATGTTTCCGAGTGGTCGTCCCTCGGCGGCAGCGAAAAAAATAAGAAAAATTGGCAGCGATGCCTGGTGCACTTAGCCCGAATTAATCAAAGTGCAGATGCTGAGAGGAGACGGGAGGGAAGACGAATGCAAAAAACCATTGTGCTCGCGACGTCTTTTTTGCTTTTCTCCTCTTTCCTCCTCTCCATCCGCAATGGCCGGGAAGACCCTTGGGTGGATTTTAAAATGCCGGCAGCTCGCTTTGTAGGCTTCGTGGCTTGTGTTTAAATTCCCCATCTCTCTCTCTCTCTCTCTCTCTCTCTCTCTCTCTCGCTCTGTACTCCCGAGTACCCGGCGCACGTAAGATGAAACTGAAAACCATATTAATATCGCGCCGTATAATCAATGTTCTTTCTTTTCGCTGCGAGTAATCCGACTGATCGCCTCGACTGACAATAATTCCCCTGTACTTGTACGACAAGTAAAATGCAATTATCACACTGGCACTGCTCGCCGAGCTATTTGAAATCAAAGTAGACAAAGCCATGTTTGTAAATTTTATCGCTATTCCGCTTTACCTCTAAGCTACTCGAAAGAAAATATATTATCGAGGCACGTATCGCTGCTCAATGATGAACCTAGTAGTTTAGAGGTCGAAACAAAGTAAGATAAAATATAAGTTGATATTCTATATAGTATGTACCAGAATAAACATCCGTGTTATATCTGCCGAGATTGCGATTCTCTTACAATGCCCATTGCTTTTATAAATTCGAAACGCGCAGGTATTCGCCAATATTTTTAATTAAACGCTCGAAAAGTAGGTTATGGAAAACCATCATTCATGGCGTTAAAGTAGAATTGGAAAATATATGACTAGCATTTATGAGGTAATGAATTTGCAAGTCGTCTGTACCGATGATAATAAAAAAAAAACCTTACACTTGGAGCAGCAGCTTGCGAATCGAAAAATCTTGAAGTTTGAAAAGTGCCCGTTGATAATTTTCATCACTTTCCAGCTAATTGTTTTCGTTCCGTTCGGACGTGTATCTCATTAGCTCGATACACTGGCTCCAATGAGAGAAGAATGAGAAAACACATTTTTCACGTCAATTCGAGTTGCTCGATGGCAAGCGAAGACCGCGCAACGTCAATAATAAAGTAACGAGCATTCAACAAGAACGACGCTTGGCGTATTAATTTTGTTCAGACTCGACGGGACAACGAAATAACAAGTTTTCCAATTTCTAAAAACTATAATCTCAAAGGATTTTGGTGAAGGACTCGTGGTAACGGTTCCCCCGATGCTGCCCCCGCCACCGCCCGCATTCGAAAACGTAAACAATTTCAGAGCAAACAGCGCGATAATAGAAAGGTGGACATTCCCTCTCGGAGGGAGGATCCTCGACTCGCTGGACACTTCCCAGCCCTTAAATGTATTCGTCGGTCGGCCCATCGGCGATAAGATAATTTACGAACGGGTCTTATCTTGCGCGGAACCGCCCTCCCGGCAGCTGCAATTTTTCCGAAAGGGACCGACGGCAACTGGGGGAGAGGGAAACTGGGGCAAAAAATCGAGTCGCGGCGGATCTGGTCTGGAGGCGACGACGGAGCCCGCGAGTGGCCGCCTCGTGCATCGCAGCTGTTGAATGCTGGTGCTGGTGCTGCTGCTGTCGAGAAACGTGCGCACGCTTCTCTCGCTCCTTTTGAGCGCCCGTGTGCGTGACTGTGGGTGGGAACAGCCCAGGCGAGTGTGTGTGCACGCGCGACACTCCGGAAAACACGTGCACTCGCTCCTACGAAGAGGAGGTGGCTTTTATTGCTGGCTGCGCGGCCAAAATCTTGCGAGCGCGGCCTCTCGAAAAATGCTCGAAAGAGGAGAGGAGGAGGAGTAGGTGGAAGAGTGAAGGATAGATTTGACGAGACGTTTACGTATGTAGTTCTATACGCGTCGCGTGAAAGGCGTCGCTGCTGCTGCTGCTGCTGCTGCTGCTGCTACTCGCCTACGACCCATTTTTTCTCCCTCGCTTATCCAAGCGCTTGTGCGTACGTAGGTATGCGCGGGAGAACTCCTCGACACTTGCCCAAAGTCTCGGGAAAATAAACGAGGCCCATTGCTTATAGCGTACAATTCGTGGAAGTGCGAGCCAGCGCCGGTTTATCCCATTAGGTCGTTCATTATTCATTTTTATTTTTCCTCTTTCTTTACTTTCCGTATTCCGGCGTTCCGATTACTAAATCCATTGAAATTTGTTATCTCGACGGGCGCTTTCGAACGCGGTCCGATTGCGAGACTCTCACGCGAGATAATGCAGATGGAAAACAAACAAGAAACTCGACGATGGACTCGCGTTTCTTGTACTGCGGCGGCTCTATTTATTTTATTATTGGGAAACGCTGTTACTAACTTTACGCTCGGAGTTTTCACGCGAGTAGCTTCAGTACGGGTCTGCTGAATGCTACGCTGCATTACTGCATTTTACACGGCCACTTTTTACCTCCACAGGACAATCAAAAGCATTGTCGCTACCATTACTATTCCTAATAATAATAATAATAATAATAATAATAATAATAATAACAATAACAACGCTAACAATAATAATTTACGTTGTTGTTGCTGTATATTCATCATAACAATGGAAATGATAATAAGTGCGGGCCGTGCGAAGACGCCAAATAAAAGAATTTCTTCGTGTCGTCGAAAAACGAAAAGTGGGTTATTCCGTGATATTGTCAGCCTGTGCGACGTTACGAGGCACTAATAAATCATAAAAATGAGTCATACCAGGGGCACATGTAAATCGTAACTTACCAGCTACGTAATTATTTGGACTAATCAACGCGTGCCTTACGGAACTGTATTATTAAGGAAACAAAGTTTCAGCTGGTAGGAACTGACGTACCGCAATTATCCGCATCTCCAACTAATTAATGATTGAACACAATTCGCAAATTAATGCTTTGTTTGACGAAACGCGGAGGTTATCTTGCGCATCTTCGAAATTCTTACTTGGTTGGACGCGCGTGTTCTTGCGTGTTCGCTTTGCTCTTCCGACACTTTTGAAATGGGAAAACGCGACACGTGGATGGGGAAACGTTTTCCCGTCGTGTGCGCGAAAACAAGGAGAGAAGAATCAGGCATTCGCACCAACACTGCGCGAAAACCCAAGCCCGGTCGGTCCTCGTGACGGCCAGACTACGACACTCGACGGGGCAATCGTTAAGCTTGGCCAGGGCCTCCTCTCGTGCGCTATAAAGTAATTGCGACTAGAGATCCCGATCCCGTAACGCGCGGCTCGCCTTGACGTAAGTCGCGTCAACCTCAAGAAGATTCCGAGCGTTCGATGCAAAAAACGTGCGTAGCTCGGTGCGGGTTAGAGGACTCGAGGAAGGGGGCAGGAGAAAAGAAGGGGGAGCATAGAGCGCGGCGCGACTCGACTCGCCTTCCTCGAGGCTGGGGAGACAGCCGAGTTGGCTCGTTCGCTAACCGCCGCCGCCGCCGCTCCTCCTCTGCGTGTTTGTCTGTGTGTGTGTGTGTGTGTTTGTCTGTGCTGCTTGCGTGCGTGATGACTAAACGAAACGCGAGAACGTAAAACGCGTCGATCGCGGTCGGCGCGAGTGTGCGTCACCTTCCGATACGCATCTCGCGTGTGCGTGCATCGTCCTTGTTGCGTCGTAAAGCCAATCCGAGCATGGCGTTGTCGACGTCGACCGTCGAGCAGCGGCCGACGGCCACCGCCCGCATCACCAGGCCCACCCCGTTGTCGTCCATGCGGTTCTCGGTGCGGAGGCCACACGTGCGCCACCTCGATTTCGCCATTACGAATCAATAATCGAAAAAACCGAGATCATCGGGCCGACGCCTGCAACGCCGGCTAAATTCTATGCCGATTTGGTGGGCGTGCGTGTGTGTACGTACGTGTCCCTATGTCCCGCGGGTGTTTCCGCTTTATTTTCAAGTCGGCTTTGTTCAACGAGTCTCTGGCGAGGAAGCTAAAGATAATAACATCAGCAGTGCAACGTCATTCCCGAGGCGCGCGTATTGTTGTAACGAGAGTTGGAAAAACGGAGGCACAGCGAAGAAAGTAATTTGGCGAGCGGCTCGCGCGACTCTGAAGTTGTTGCTCGTATTTTTAGCGCGGAGAAAACGTGAAATCGCAGCTCCAAGGTGTAGTTTATCCTTTTCATAAGCCGTGAATTACGCAATTCTATGAATTTCTAACCAAAGCTAACAAAACCTATACCGAAACACGAAACAGAAATTCCCCACACGTGTAACGTATTATATTTCGCTCCTCTCTCTCTCTCTCTCTCTCTCTCTCTCATATATATATGGCAATAGTTGAGAACGCGACTGCACAAAAGCAGAGATCATCGCAACAAAGGATAGCCAATTAACAAAGTATAACGAATTCACTTCCCAAGCGCATTACGCGCTGAGACTCAGCTGGTGGTAATCGCCGACGTCACCACTCGCGATCTGGCAATGTGGACACGCAATTTTACACGCGCTGACCATAAGATATGTCTCTGTCTCCAATCGGGAAGACTGAGTCGCGATCGCGATGTGTCACGAGTGCATGTACGATGATCAATGTGGAAAAACACGTGGCAAGCGAGGGGGAAGGGGCCCTGACGCCTGCGTACATAGATTTTGAATCGTCACGATCCCCATTTCTAATCCTCTCAGGCTGATTCGATTCCTTGTTTTCCTCGAGCGCGCGATCTCGTGCACGTGTGGCATTTTTCCTTTTTTGTGCTGCTGTTGTTGCGCGTCAACGATCAACGCTTTTAAGAGAAAACGCAATAGGAAGCGCGCGAGAAAGGTTTTCCAATGTCTGGCGCGACTATTGCAGCAACGGGCGGCTGCAAATTATAAATGCATATTTCTCGCTCGTTTAATTGCCGTCTGGACAGCTGCTCGTGAAAGGACCGATTCCGGGCAGAAATTGGATCCGACAGAGCTCGTCCCGAGTACACTTGACGCGACAAAAACGTGTCCAAAGACTCGAGATTTCGCAATCTGCAGCAATGGCGTGCTTTAGCTTTGACTCCGAGTCCGCTGTGGTTAGGTTAGGTGGACTCGATGGTCGAGCGCAGTCAGTCGACAGCTACGTTGTGAAAACAGCGACCGTTAGGAGGAACATTTCTCGCGGCCAAATGTCTTGTCTGCTCGAGCAAGATCGATTGTAAATCCCCGAGCGATTTTGGGAACTCGCTCGTGAATAAAGCAGCGCCCGTCGTACGAGGGACAAAAGTCGAATGCCAAACGCGAGTGATGCCAGTTGGAGGCCTCTTTTTCGATTTTTAGATCGATACAGTGCGGGGCAGCGGGGAGCGGTGCAACGGAGGACAGCGGCTGACTCGCGGCAACTCCAGTTGTCGCTCGCTCGCGAGATTGCTCGTTACGGGCGAGCAAACTTCTCCCCCCCCCGCCTGATTTACCGCTTGCGAGTGCATTCGCTGCAACGACTCGCGAGCTTTCAACAAACTCATTGCATCGCGTCGTCGAGAGGAGCGTGTGCCGCGACGATTTGTTGTTGGTTAAGGCGTCGCGGGCAGAAACACGTGTGTGTGGCTCGGCTGCACGGGGCAACGCGACCAACTCGCGGACGGGAGGTCTAGGTGTAAATAACTGCTCCTCGCCGTCACGATCCCCCTAAGCCTCCCCCCCCAGCTGGCGAAGTAGAAGACCGTAGGGTGCTCGAGGACTCGGGGGTGCGGATCGATGCCAGGCAGAGGCCGGGCGAGGAGGGTCGTTCCGCCCCGGAGGCAACACGAGGGGAAGGTGGGGGCGGGCGGCACAAAGAGGAGCGCGTACTCTACACGCGAAAAGGAAAGGGGTCGTTGTGCATGTGCGCGCCTGTCCGCACGCGAGAGCGCAGGCGCAGCTCCGGTATCTCCCGGAGACCGCGGTTGCTTCTACCTCTCCCTACTGCTGGCAACCGCGTAGCGACTCCTCGCCGCTAATCCCCTGAGCGCACGTGAAATCGAACGAAAATCAGCGCTCGCTCCTTCCCTTTGTTCAATAGCACCGAGGACGACATTTTCGCGTTATTGCCGACGAAAGCCGGGCAGCGGGAAACCCCGAATCTCCCGACTACGTGTGTCCTAGATGATGTCCCGTTTTATAATTACGTCCGTTAATGCGCTTAACGCGGGAGGGGAAAGAGGGGAAAGCTCCGTAGGAGGTAAAGCGCTTTTAACGTTTCCACCAATCCTCGAGGATAACTATGACTACGCGCGTTCCCACCCACGTATGAACACCATGACGCCCTTCTTCTATGTACGGAGCGTTCGTTCCGCTAACAACTATACCTGACCAAACAACGGCAGGGCAGCCCTCGCTCCCAGCCGTACGACGTACAAAACAACCGCAACCAACCTCGCCACGGCTTTGGGGAAATTCACTGCCCCACTAGAAAAGCCCGCCGAACGGCGCAACAACTGCGTCGAGTCGGAGCTTCTTCGTATCACTGCCGTCTCTTGCGGCGGCTTAGTCAGTAATCGCGCACACCTCATTTATTATTAGCGCGTATCCGTGCTTTTCATTTCGTCACGTCTCCGATACGTTTCTAGCACAAAACTTTCTAAAAGACAAAATTCAATTCGGCGTCTCTCTGTACACGCGATAAAAGATCCGGCCGCTGCTTTTTACTTTCGCCCCGCTTCGAATCTAATTGCGATGTTTCAAAACATCTCCGAAATTCGGAGCGATTGCACGCGCTTTTCTCGCGAGATGCAAAGTCCCGTTCAGTTGCGCGGCGTGAAAAAATTTACGACGACTATTTTTAACTCAGCCAAGCTACTTATGTGGCTTTATGCACGCGCAAGTGTCTACGTTACGTTATAAAACGCCTCTTTGCGCGCGCGTGTGTGTGTGTGTCAGTCGCGACTGAAAAATCTACCGCTTCGTACGCGAGTCTCGCTAAAATTTTTACGAGCCGCACAGACGCACACGCGATACACCCTGAAAAGTGCTTTCCCAGAATCGCTAACATTATGCAAGATAATAACTGCATCGTTTGATGACGAACGTCTCTTCTTATCGAGCGACGAATTTCAGCACGAGTGCAACAGTATTAAATTATCGACTATTAAAACTAATGAACCGCTAAACGCCAAGAGACGAAAAGTACCAGCTTTTTTTATTAGTAAACTTAATTGAAGCATTTACCTGAATAATGATAGTCGTTAAACTGCAAAAAATTAGCTGCTTTGAAATATGCTTTAGTGTCTCGATTTCAGCATTGAAATTATTTATAATCGCGTTGATAAGAATAAAGCTGTTAATCACACGTGTGCGGCAACTTTCGCGTGTATTAAGATATAAGCTCGTTTCGTAAACTATTTTACATAATAAAATCAACGGAAAACGTCGGCTGGTGTAATAAAAGTAAACCAGCTACAGCCTTTCTTGCAATTTTGGCGAAATTATTAGTAATCAGTTGAATTATGTTACTCAGAAGTGCATGACCTACATGCCTGCTTAAAGCATTTTACACAAATTACAAAACAAACATGTCGCGCGAGCTAACCTATATTTTAACATTTTTTGTTGTTGTTAAATACAACTTTGTAGGTCCGTTGTGGAGCGAAAATAAAACGTCGAACGAAGCGGCGGAATCGTGTGCTTGTGTGCTGCAATTAGAGTGAAAACTTCAAAAGCCATTTAGAGCTGTTTTTAAGCATTTTGACCGTAATATTTTGAATAAATAGTCGAGTGCAACCCGGTTCTTATCGCATCGGCGTCACCTGACAACTGCTGCCATGTTGTTTCCCAGTACCAGCAGATCGAACAAAGGTGCTTATCTCCTGGTGGACCATCAGATGTTCATTCGTAGATTTATTGGGGCGAAATTATGCGCACAAAATGCCCATTAATTCCAAGATGAACTATGGAGATAAGAGGACCGTAAGAACGACCAACATAATGACATCTAGAGCATTTGAAGGGAAAAAGTGTAAAGTCCACGAGCGCGAGTGCTGGGTCACGGAACCAGGAGTAAGCGCCCGAGTCGAGGCTGTCCTAGTCAGCAGGTCATTGCTGGAAATATGACGAGAATTCACAGGAACCACACGACTTCTGCTTCGACCCCCGGTCTACTTTTGTTCTCTTTAAACCATCAACCCAGTCTGTCCCGGCTGCGGAATTTTGAAGGATCGAACGATCGACGAACAATCAACCAACAAAAACACACGAGCTCAAGCAATTTTAGCGTATCCCATCTAACGCGTGTGCGCGAACACTTTTTTATAAACTCTTGCAACGATCGACTTTTTATACCAATCGTTGCGCACAAGCACACGAAGTGTCGGGAAAAACTGGAAAGGCCAGAGAGCTTCTTGTTTTCTTTCGCACTGAAGCGAGCAACGTTAATTGTAACGAGTGAGGTAAGGTAATTCAGTGGCAATAACTAAGATTTAAGCTCGACTAGGATTACTTTTTGCAAACAGCATTTGTAGTTTACGACTGCGTTGGCTGACGTGTAAAAAGCCAACAGAAGGCGCAAGGGCTTCCAACCGAGTGAATCCCAATGAAAAATAAAGCGAATATCTAACGACTGCTGTTGTACATCCAGAGAGAGAGAGAGAGAGAGAGGGGGGGGATCGATCGGATCGTACGAGCAATATTTGACGATTTGAGAAGCATAAAGTACACAGTCCACGGACGAGGAATTCGCTTGCCTTATAGTTCGAATCGTTTTACAATAATAGTTTTCAGCTGTGAAAAAGCAGCCTTATTGAGAATTTATGCTCGGAACAATTCGGATTCCCTCGATGATGAATGGCTTGAGTTGCTCGGACGAGAAACTGTTTTGTCGAAGCAATTCAATTGCCAAAACCGCGAGATCTCGAGAATCCGTTTTATAAGGCCAAAAAGCTCGTCTTCCGATGAAACGCGGCATACATGCAATCGCGGAACAATAGACCGATTCGAGCCAACTTTAAAATACGTATTATATATAAAACGTATTACACGTCTAAAGACGTTTATTCATAACGAATTTTTTTGTTGGCAATATTGCCTCAAACATTGTACGGCTTTTATCATCAATACGCTTTCATCTAGCGCTAAGCAAGCCTGAGCAGGCCTGAGCAAGTCCTTGTCCATTCCTAGGATATTTCAACTTTTTCTCCATCGCTTAGAGAGCGGAATATTACTCGGTACAATACGCGTTTTTTTATTTACATTCGAAGCGATGAAATTCTTCTATCAGTCGTATTTTCATAATATCACTAGACCCATTTAAACAACTGGAACGCAATTTCTCTTCGTGTAATTAAAAATATATTCGAACAAAGGCCACCTACATAACACTGCGTTATTAACCTTAATGTTCCTACCGATACAGTTTTAATCGTTACACTTCGTTAATACAAATCTTAATATATTTGAATTGTAAAGCCTCGATTTTTATTTTATTTCTAGCGCATTGCAGTAAATTGTAAGGACGTAAGTCCGCGCGCAGACCTTGTAGCGGAAAAATGAATTTTTTCGTGAATTCGCGGAACGAATTAATGACGACTACCAATTAGAACTTTACAAAAGCCAAAAAACATCTTCGATTTGAGATACAAAACTAGTGATTTGGGGCTAGATCACCAAAAGATGACGCAACGCAACTAATTTTCATTTTATATCTTTAATACATTTTCGAAGAAACTTGGCAATCGATTAGAATCAATAATTCATTTTGGGCGTGAACCCGATCCACATTTCTGCACGAGAACTTCTTTACCCTGCGCTGATGGAAAACAATATTTTCCACAGTTTTTCGAGATAAAGTGAAAATACTCGTCTCTTTAAATTTATGTGCTTATAGATAAAAAGGCAGTAGTAGGGCAGTGTCTGGCATAAGCTAATTAGAAATCAAGTTAGAAGTCATTTACGTATGATAACTGTCAGTGCCGATGCACAAAGACAACGATAAACACGATCGTTTCAGCCGTAATGTAATTTCTCAAAATAACTAAAGTAACTCGAGGCGAGCTCGTAAATGTTTCTCGCTATAATTCGTTTCCGAGTATTTGCTCGATCAATATATCAGATTCTTTCTCTCGAAATAGTCGAGCTTCAGATAAGACTCCAACTTTTACTAAAACCATATTAAGAAATCTAAGCGGCGCGAGACACGTTACCGACAAATCGGACTACATTTCGATTATCCGTGCCCGATAACGGCAGCAGCAAGTGAGGAGGAAGAAGTTTGAATCCGACTGGGCGATTCATATCGAATAGTAGCGCGAGGAAAACGAGCGCGTTGCGCGCCATTGGGAAAAACGGAACCACTCGCACTCGCGCATTGTTGTAAATTTTAAATTCAACTTATGCGCGAACGCATGCACGATCAATAATGGCGGAACAAGCAAACGCAGCAAACAAGATAACGAGAGAATCGGTAACCGGAGTAAATTACCTAATCGATTCCAAGATCGTTAACAGTACTAAATTATCGCACCCACGCGGCGGTCGTTTTTTCAGTTATCGAAAGCCGAGATTAAAAAGCCTACGATCGCTCAGATAAATGGGCTATAATCGACGTGTATTCTCAGGGACAGATTAGACGGCGCAGGTTTAAAAGTTCGATCGTACAGACTCATCCTGGAGACGTGCTCTCGCTTCGTTCCGAGCGTCGACAAAATTTTTAGCTAAACCGCTTTGTCGCGCTCGAGCAATATTTAAATGCTCGATTCCACGCTTCGACAAGAGTCTCGTAATCGCTCCTGATAACCTACAATCGGATTCAATTTTCCACGCGAATGCAAGACTGCGCACGACGCATTAAGTAACAATTTCTACCCGCAACGCATCAGTTACACGTACCTAACACTCGTCGGCAATTGATACGAGTGTTTGGGTAATTGGAGCCACACAACAGCTACAGAACTGTTTCAACGCTACAATTCCACTTTCGAGTAGTATTGTCTCGTTCTTTGCATTTGTAACCGCGTCCGCGTTCGGGGAAAAGCGCGAGTCATTCGCTGTCGTGGATTTTGCCGTTGCCGTCTTGTGAAGCATAAGTTAATTTAGCGAAAATTAATTTACCGGCGGAGAGGAGCCGAGAGGCCTGACGGGCCTCCCACTATTGATTAAATAATGGTTCTATCGAACATCCACCGGGTCTCGGCGCGCATTCCTAACGAGGCAATAACCCCTAACAAACATTTCAGATACTCGTGGCTGATAAAACAGTAATCTGTAGAAGAAAAAAAAAGACAAACAAGGGCCGCGGCGACTGTGAGTTTAATTCGGTCGGTCGGTCGGTCGGTCGTCGGTCGGCCGAAACTCTCTCCCCGTCCCGGTGCGCGTGGCGTTCCCGGCGATATAATTAAGACGAGGAAGTGCACGCGATGCTGCCGAATGGCGAGATAAGGGACGGTCCCAAACGACGGGGAAAGTCCCGCGGGCAGGGCCCTCGAGCGGAGCCGAAGCGCCGCGTCATCGTTCGGCGCTCGCGCGTCCGACGTCATCATCGATCGAGCGCGATCGGGGCGCTTGGCCTCGGGGTCGGGACACAAAGCGCGTGGCTCGCTACCGGACAAAGACGGCACTTCCGCGCTCCACGGCTCTTTTTAAAAATACGCGCACCCGGGTTCGGACGACTGCCGCGCGTGAATCACCACCCGGGGAAAACAGGAGGAGGGGAGGACGACACTTTGTTTATCGTGCACTGAACTGATTCACGATAAAGCCGCCGCGCTCTCGCTCGAGCGGGCCAAATTTTCTCAATTTTCTCAATTTTCTTAATTTTTTAATTTTTTAATTTTCTTAAATTTCTTTGTATTGTCTTTGTACTTACAGAAGTAGATTCTCCGTTGAGAGATTTTTCTTCGGCCGATGCCTTGCGTCAATCTGGTTTCCCGACGATCGCTTTATTTCGTTGGACGACCGATGCAATTTACATGGAAATTTTATCGAAGTTGAGAGTCGGGATTGAAAATTAGTTCCTGACACGGACGACGTTACCAGGATCTTGATTAATGAAATCTTGGCGCAATTCACTATAAAATGTACCGTAAAATTAACGAGATGATTATGAACATAAATTAAAAAACATTGCAAAACAATGATAAATAAAGCCACGGAAACTCTACTGTATTTTAAGTAAAAAACACAATGTACACAATGAACTTATCAACTCGGGAAAACCGAACTACTTCGTTTAGTGCATCAGAAAATCTGTAGCGAGATTTGTCTCGAGCATCGAAATTTATAGTCTTCCCTCGGTCAGCCCCACCTCACCCCACCCCACCTTAGGACGCCGACGGAAATTTGTCAAAGTGTAAGGATCGTTCGATGCGTAGCTTCGCACCTTGGAATTTTGTTGTACCGGTAGGTAACACACCCCCGGTCGCTCAGCCAATTATCAAGGATTACGGGTGGGTAAGCTGCTCCGATTGGAAAAAGGTCCCCCGAAAAGGTCCGATTGTCAAATGTCGAATCGAGGTAGAGCCGGAAAAAAGGTCCCGGCTCGGATAACGCAACGCAACGCAGCGTCAAAAAAACCCCTTTTCCACGAATACTAATAGTATTTTAATGTACACGCTTAACGATATCTTAATTGCAGAACATTTTTTCTGCAATTAAATCTCGACCTTAACTGAAAAATTCTCGCTTGATTCGTATTATTTTGCATTAAACTTAACACTTTTACATCGGCGAATGAAAAACTAGCCATTGTAATCGGACAATAACAAAACCAAAGTGATAAATCAGCAGCGATCGACATTGGGGTTATTGTACGTCCAAGAAAGTGGAATTAAACGCGATACTTTTTACTCGGGCGCAAATCGGTAAATTTCCTTCGAATGTTTCTCGCACCCTTTGCCGTATCGCTTGCACGCGCGCACGCGGTTTCACATCTGATTTCCAGGCTCGAATTTTCTTTTCGCTCGTAATATTGTATTAGCCTACGATGCATGCGTCTCGATTATACGACTGCGGAATTTTCGATCTAATCTCGTTTGGCCAATCCTTATTTATGGGACGCAAGTTAGCCACATTAGCTTCCGGAAGTCGGGCTAACCTCGATCGAACGAAACATCCCTCTTGACAAAGTTATTCCAGCACACAACGTCGGTTTATTACGTGTAATTAATACCAATGATTTAACAACCAGATGCAGCAACTTGAAATGCTTAACGGTAATCGCTTAATTAAAACCTTTTCTCAGAATCACAGAATTGGAATGAACGTTGCAGCTGCGTTTCGGTAGCTGCCAGTCCAATATTCCTGCCTCTGAAAGTATTATCGAATTCAATATTCATAAGCATCCGCGTCTATCTCTTTACGGTTCTAAATGCGCGGATAATGTGGACGTGAAAATAGTTTACGTTTAGAATATGCCTAAAAGAAAAACTAAGTGCGCGAGCGGCAACAACAACGCGCCGCAAACGCAGCCGCACGTTCCTCTAGCATTCCCCGCTCGTAATTTATAAATTTTCTTATGTCTGGATTTCAAAATTATGGAAAACGCCAATTAAGTGTAAAGTTCGTTGTTTTCATTATATAACCGCATATTCTTTGAATAAATGCCGGCTAATGGCATTCGAAGCCCGAGAACCGAAGCTGGGGTGAGTTCTATTCTTTCCGTAGGCGGTACTCGTACAGTAATTATGCCGGGATAGTCGATTCAAAGTAACTACTGAGGGTTATTATTTTCCTCGTAATCCTTTGGCTTTGTCTAATTTTTCGTACGTTTTCAAATTCGCATTGCAGGTAGAGGAAGAAACGAGGCTTCGGGACCAGCTTCGATTCACGGGTCAACAACAAGTCTGCGTAATCTCCGACGAGTGCGTCGATTGCACCATTAGCCATTAAATACCAACTAATTGCGCGGCTCCGCGCTGCGCTTCGAGACCGTTTTTCGCACGTTTCTCGTAATTGTCAGGTCCGAGCAAAAATTAGCGCCGAATCGAGCGACTTTTCGAGCAGCGCGCGCGCGACCATCGCAATGGTTGCTGCTGCTGAATCGTCGGAAATACTCGCGAGTGCATGAATCAGAGGCAGGTTTTTCAAGGAAAGAGAGGCATTCCAAGAATACGCGGCGCAAACCCGAGGCATAAAGAGGCGCAACGCGGCTGCGGACGAAAGGAAGGACGATGGGCCGTAAACGCCGTCGAGGGAGAAAGCCCAAGAATTCGCAGCCGGTCAACGACTCAGCGCGAGCGCCGGCGCCGGTGCCGGCGTAAATAAACAAAAAATGGGGGGCGCGCCCACGCGGGCCCCTCGCTAGTGCACGCGGTCGCGTGGTGGCCCCGGGTCCGCGTCCACCGGTCGTCCCTTCGTCCGCTTCCGCACTACGCCCTGGTTCGTTGCGTCATCGCCGCCGCCGCCAAATCAGCTCCCCGAGCGAACCAGGACCCACCCACACATCCAGACACTCGGACGAGGGCCAGGCAGGTGCGGCGCCCATCGACGCTCGCCTGACGTGATTTATGCGACTCGGTGGGTACGCGCCGCCACCGCCCGATTCTGCGGGCTAAGCGACTATTACGTATTCGCGCGATGCGTTCCGACAACGTCGTTTAAAGAAGCAAAACAACAAAGCCAACCGTTGCGTCAGAGATAATTGGACACGGCGGCGAAAATGTTTACCAAACAATTGTCTACGCGATCGTGAAAGCATGTGTGAGTGAACTAAACACGGCTACGTATTCTTCTCAAATTAGATTTCGGTATCGCCGCTTGGCTTTAGCTTGTCTCCGGCCTTAGCCAGGAATGTCCGCTGATTTCGCTCGGGACAAAAGAAGCCAGCAATTACGTTTTCAAACGCAGCAACAACCGCAGCGATATTCCAACACCTCGTGACGATAATTATTTTCAATATCAATCGGGCGGTGACGCGCGCGAGACTCGTCGCGCGCACACACACACACCCTTGCAATAAAACACCGCAAGCAACCGACGCCGAGAGCAAAGCGATTCTTGGAAGAAACGCAGGTACAAGTTAGCATTCGGAATACGGAATACGAGCATAATACGGTAATTGTCCGCGCAATGCGAAAAAGACTCGGCTTTAAGGAGACGTAACGAAAAGATCGACTCGTAACAAACTTTACGACACGTATAACCGTAAAGCAATCATAATAAGCTCTTACGGATCGAATCGTTTCGGCTGAATTTGGCGAAAACCGTTGGCCAACTGTTGCGCAGCCATCGCCGTCGCCAACGCGAGGAAATGGGCGCCTCGGCTACGGGAGGAGGCGTTTCTCTCAGCCCGCTGCGAAGATAAGAGCGCGGCGGCCGGCACTTAGCAACTGGTTTCGCGTTCCCCGACCAAATGAGAGGAAGGATTACCTCGAGAGGCGCGCACCCGGGAGAGCAGCCGCCGATTTGACTGTGGCGGCGGCGGCGGCGGCGGCGGCGGTTGCGATGACGCGCGAACGCTCTGTCAACGACCTCGACCTTCCAGATGCGCGAGAGCGAGAACGAAAGCGGCTCGTCGACTCTCTGCCCGAGCGCGCACGAAGAGAGAGAGAGAGAGAGAGGCACTGGCAAGGAACGACCGAGCGAGCTCTCGAAAAACCGATGCCCGCTGCCAAGAAAGAAAATACTTTATCGCCGTCGATCTTTGCGCTCGCTATCATTGCCCCCCTCCAAGCTTTTTCACGTCCGGCGGTTTCGTTAAGACGACGACGGCCTTCGGGCTTTGTTCGCCCGTTCGTTGACTTAGCTTTCCTCAAAACTGAAAATTCGCTCGGGCGCTCGCGCCTCTTGATTCAGCGTTTCTTAATGACGCCGTCGCCGCCGCTACCGCCACCGCGATATCGGAATCTCCGACAGAGTTAACGCAATAGAAGCACAATTTTAATCTCGTGGCTGCGTCGTAAGAAAGCGACGCCTAAACATTAGATAAGCCGGCCGACGACAATTTAAGACTCGACTCGCATCGTCCAAGAGAAGCGAAACCAAGGCGACTCCCGTCCTCCGATGGAAAAAGCAAGACCAAAAGCAGAGCTTCGATGATCTCGCTCGGTGAAATATAACTGAGACGCAATCGAATCAAGTGCGAGTTATTTTTAAGCGAGCACGTTGTACAACCCAAGAGAGAGAGAGAGAGCAGCTCTTTTATCGAAAGCTTTTTATCCTCACGGGAAGCCACGAGTCTATTGCGCACCAGTTTACACCGCAGCCACGACGAAAGGAGGAGTATCGCTTTCACCCAAAGATGATACCTCCTCCTCCTCCTCCTCTCCACGCAATTAGTACATGTCGTGCGTGCGCACACACGCAAACGCGTCTCCGTCAACTCCTGCCCGCGAAAATGCGCCGACGGCGAGCAACGGCTTAACATCGCGCGACCGCTATCAGCTGGTCCTTCGAGGACAAGGAAATTCGCCGGGTTAACGCCCCCCCCCCCGAGCCAATGTCGTTCCGCATCGGAGGATCGCCGCGTGCCCTCTTCCCTCTACTCGCTGGAGAAAATCTATTACGTTTACTACCCCACGCTTATTCGGGGTAGCGAGACGGGGTGCGAGAAGCCCAACTTCCGCCAACGCGAATAGTCGTCCAGTTGGGAAAGAAGGTTCGACCCTTGCAACGATCTTACGGTACCGAGTTGTTTGCTTAATGATCGGACAGCGAGATAGATTACTCTGTTTTACCGACGAGCAGCAAGACGAATCGACGCATCGACGAAACAGGTAAAGGTTCGTCGATTTACGAGGGCGGCGATTATAGGAATACACTGCTTCCTGCGTTCGGAACGCGAACTGCAGAGGGAAACGTCGGGCAGGAGGACCCGTGTTTTTATCAAGTCTCGCCGTAAACGAAGCTATCGATGAATAAAACAACGAAGGCTACGAACTTCTTTACTGCTGCGGCAGCTCGTGAATATGGCTCGTGTAAAAACAAAGGAAAGCATTATAACAGATGCAATCAATGGTCGATTCGGATGATTTTATTTCAAAACTGCGCGTGCGTTGGTCGGTTGCTTCAGCAAGGAGTAAAGATGATCGTGATTCACCGGGTCCGCGTTAAAGACAAAAACCGAGCCTAAGTCTGTGGGTTGACTCGAGGTGAACCAGCGGCAACGGCGGCACGTTATGGGTCACGTTATATGGCATTGGACAGCAGCAGTAAACTTAACTGGTTTGCAAGCCGTTCCACGACGAGCGTCTCTCGCATTTATGGAACCAAGACAAACATGATAATTCCGCTCGTGGAAAACGAGAATTTCCAACACTTTTCCTTCTCGGAATCCGAGGAGCGAGCGCCGGGGGAGGAGCCGCGCAGTTGATTAAGTTGCGATTTCTCGCGCGATCTCCACTCCTCTTGTTTGCGATACGGCGTACCTACGTACGTACTCGCGCACACACAAGCGCGAGCTCGCCGCTTCTACACTGGTATAGAGCGCGAGGAAACGCGTCCAGATAAGGATCGGACTCGGCAACGACCTTTGCAACGCGCCTCGCATCAAACAATAACAAGAGCGCCAATTAACGAGCGCTCGCAAGTACGCGTGTAGTACCATAAGCCTCTCGCTCTGTATCCTCCCTCCTCTCCTTCTCCGCACTCTGCATTAATTCCATAATTCTGCTTAATCGCTCCCGCGCATTAACGCAAAAGCCCACCCCCGAGCCGCCAACCAAGGTACGAGTCCGCTGTGTCGGGGGTCTCCTAACGATGCGTGGGAACGCCCCTGAGAAAAATCGGTGCTCGACGCTGCCTGTTCACAATTTCTCTTAATCCGCCCGGGGCAATTAACCAGTCTTTGACTGCAATGACTGCCTGCATTCGGATCATCTAATTTAAAATTAAATCAACGTCAGGAGAATAATTTCTGGTGGATCGTACATTGTGCGTCCACGCTAACGAGAAGAGGCTCCTAACCAAAATCCCGGCCAACGCTTGCAGAGTTTCTCGGCTTGGACGTTTACTTCCGAGAAATTGCAAGCGATTTTTAGCATCAGCCATTGAACGTGCCGTCCTTTTCGCTTCCGATCGATGCGCTGGCAAATAATAATGTCGATCGGCTCTCGAATAAATACCGACGATAAAAGATGCGCGAGTAAGCGAGAGAATCACAAACAGCACTACAGGAAAACGAGGATAAAATGTGAGTCGTGCGTCGAGTCCGAGTGAAATAAATTTGAAATAAAATTAATTCTCATTGTCCCACTTTGTCGCGCGCAATCGATAATTTTGATAATTAAAACATCGGAGGAGCCCAGGCGAAAATATCCAGGCAACCAGACGAACGGTCGATTTAATTTCTATTTCAAAATAAGCTTCCGACCTAAAAATATCCTTGTCCCAGTTGAAGTTACACGATTTTCCTTGGAGCAATACAGGCATTCGGGAAAGCGCAATGTCACCTCTAGACCGACATGTTGAGCGTCGCGCACGTTTCGTCAACTTGGAATACGGAATACGCACCAACGCACAGACTTTCGGTATCAAGAAAAAAAGGGGGAGGGGGAGGGGGGGGGAAGGACAGTCAGAGTCGGCTCTCGCCTTTGACTCCGGCCGCGCCATGCATGACGCATTCGCTCGTGTTCGTTTCCCGATTACGCGCTTATCGCAATCGTCGCTGCCTCCGTTGCACTACAATTATTGACTGTAACTAAACTAATCTTCGCACTTATTGACAATTACGAGTTAGCGGCGCAGTCTAGGTGCAGGTGCAAGGCATTGTCCGCAACTGCTGTTCGGCCACGGAGACGTCGTCGTTTCCGCAGCCGGCCAATGGGCAAATTTAAAACTTCCCTTATCGAATCGCAGGCCAATTTTCGGTGCACTCGTAGTTGCTTTTGAGGAACGACGATCGCCCCTCGACATTTGCTCGCGACGGCTCCGACGGAAATTATTATTATTTGCTCCAACGGATATTCGTAATTAATGAAAAACTAACTTCAACGCGATAACGAAATGTATTTTTGAAGGAAACGTTTGCACTCGAATAACGTCTCGCAGATAAAGCTGCTGCAAAAGTGCGACTTAGTATCGCGAGATACGATATTTTGACATACGTGAAACGCACCCGCGGCTGGATGCGACCCCCACCCCCTCCCACGAGAGAAAATCGCCAAGATTTGAACGGCCATCGATCGAAGCCGCCAATCGTGCAAACTGATCCGAGTGAGATGCAGCTACTCTGCGGGCGCAAGATTTTAGCTAATTACCATTACTGATTAATAGCCAACACCCCCTAACTCCCCTTTCCGTTGCCTCTGGATAAATTTGCAATGCGCAACGACACGTTTAGAAGCCTTGAAGGCCCGTGAAATTTGGCTGGACAAAGTGAATTTCTGTGGCGCCTGGCATTCGAGGAAAGAAAAGACCGTTGCTCCATTGTGCGGGTGTTTCGTCGTGGAAACGAGTGCATCATCGACATCGCGAGACCGCTTGCTTTTCCGATGCTTCCCAACGTCTTGGATAAAGAGATAAAGAGCAGCGGGGCACAAAGTTGCCCATTTGTCGATCACTTTGATTAGGAGCGTCGGACAACTGTTGTTCGAAGCCGTAGTTCGAGGCGCGTATCAACTTTCCATTGTTAGTTACCGTTATTCATGCTTTATTTTTAGTTTGCGCGCTAATTTTATTCGCCGCGACAAAGAAGATTAGTACTAACGCAAGAAGCCAATTAACACCGTGACTCGAGTGGTTTTCGTACTTACGCGCACGGTGGCTTCGTCACTGCAATCAAACGAGCAACAATACTGTGTTTATCCTTTAACGAATTTAAGGCCTGCACCGTTGAAAACTGCATTGGACGTCCTTTGTGTTAAGTGCGCGCGTGCGTTCGCCGCAATTACAGCGTCGATAAATCGATTTAACGATTTAATGCGCGGCGACATCACGCACAGGCGGGACATGGAAAAATGCCCGATGGCCGATTTCTCTAAACTCTCAAAGCTTACGAAGCTGCCCCTCCTCGTCCCAAAAGCCTCCCAGCGGCCCCGACGACGACTTCCAGACCATCACTCGCGATTAATTATTGTCTCGTAAAACTTTCTTTGGAGAAATAACTGTTTTATGTCTCCGCTAGTTTGCAACTTGGGAGTTATACGCCCAGTCTCCGCTCGGCAGCGATTACTAATGCAAATACCGAAAACGAAAAGAGCGAGTTTTATTATGGCTCATTATCGTGTCGGCGGTTACGCGCACCGAGCGATTCACGCGAGAAACGAAGAAAACTTTATACACGGCACAGGCAACGCGATATGTGTATATTATAATCGGCGTATAAACTCGAAATTGTGATTTGTGCAACTCTGATAATACGAGTTGTAAGATGAGCGAGCGTATCGGAGAATAAACGAGCAGCACGAGAGTAAAATGGATCGAAACTTCTTTTTCAAGAATTTGCGTCAACAGCCACGTGCCTTGGTAACATATCCGACATTCTATTCGTGACTCTTGAACTTTTTAATCTTAGTAGACTTCGATTATTATTTTCATTATTATTATTATTGTTGTTGTTGTTGTTGTTGTTGTTGTTGTTGTTGTTGCTTCGCTTTATTCGGATGGTTATACGCCAAATATTATATTTAGCCCATTTTTATTTAAAAACTTGTCGGGCTCGTGTGTGCCAGAGGAATAACATTAATTAGACGCGGAACGAAGCGTTTATTTGACGAACAAAAGCTTCTATTGGCAGAATTAGATTGCTGAATTTGATTAACTCAAGTTCAAGACCGAAGAATCCCGTGCGAATGGTCAGTTTTTACGGTGAAAAACGGACGATGTTCCGGCCACTTTTCGTCGCGTTACTTTTACGTTCATCGTACGACGAAACGATCTGTAACGCCGAAATTTCATTCAATTTCGTTATGCAAAATGGCGTACGATCAGTGTAATCGTAATGACACGACTTTCCGCGCTCGACTTCCAACACACGGAACATTTGCATTGTTCTTCGACTCGTTACAGTTTGTATGCAATACATTGATTCACGTTGTGTTTGTTAGACCGAACAGTATTTGCAACAGTTATTGACGATTAAGCTTTTGTTCTTGCGTCATCAAAGAGTTTTCTCGCTGTGAGGTCATGATCATACGACTTTTATCCTCTGTATCGGCAGTTCGGAAAAAAGATCAAAAGCACCAAGACAGATCTAGGCTACTTTCTAAAAAACACCGAGCATTCAAAAAATTCTCTTTTATCAAACTGCTGCGCTAGCGAATTATCGCCACGATTACGCGTTAGTATTGTAGTTACGAGGATATGAAAATTGCAGCTATCGTGGACAGATGTAAAAGTAAAGCCAGTACGAGTTACACTGCGATCGGACATTAGGTACTCGCCCAACGTGAAAAACATCAAACCGCGCCGACTTACCATCGCAAATATGCCACGGAAAACGTATGTCTAGTACACAACCGCGAGGCTGCACTTTCAATACCATTTTTCCTCTAACTCTTATACTTTTCCTTTGAAGGAAAAGCTTAAAACTGACAGTCGCCATTCATAAATGTGTTTGTTATCAAAATTTTAGCCAGCACGTGGTAATTTTTCTATAACTTCATTGGTATCAATAATGTTTTTCAGCGATTAAAAAGTACTATATCAATCAATCGCAATGAAGCTGTATTTCTTCTGTATTTCTTCACGAAACGGAGTCGTGCGTTCGCACAGATTCTCGTGTATCTGCTGAATCGAGACTCGTGCAACTGCTCGCGCTTCAATAACGTTTGGTGCTCCAAGGATTCCAAGAGAGAACACTTTTAGATATAATATAGTTTTTTCGCTGCCCGGCGGTGAAAAATACACGCAAACTCGCAACCGCTAACGCGGAGATTTAAATTATTTGACTCTTGTTTGTTTAGAATTATTGAATTGTTGTCTTCCATTGAACATCTCCAATTATCAATAAAGGCGTCGATGCAAAGACTGCGTTTAATGAAAGGCGAATAAAATAGCAATTAAGCCCAATTCTATAGATAGCAACGACCGAGTGTCGTCCTAACGACGGTCTCTGATAAAACTAGAAAAATAAGTCGAAGAAATAACGACGTTCGATAAGAAAGAAGCAACGGACGGACGGTGTCTGCCGTCACCGCGTGCCTAACCTACTAGAGAACTTAGTCACGAGAAACGACATTACTATCGCTAATCACCAAATTCCATCGGGTGCCAAACACCAAACGATCGTGGCGTAAAGTTTGCGTTCCCCCGGTTATTTGTCGAAGTTTGCCGAGGTGTACGGGCGTGAGTAGTCGGAGAGTACGAGGTCGCGCCTTGGCCCGCTGGCAACGGATCAAGATGGGCGAAAATGGAAGAAAAACACGAGCGCTGGTACGCGGAAAGCCGAGGATCGAACGCGCACGAGCCAGGTTTTCCCTCGCGATGAAATTTAAGTGTCGTCGAAACGGATGTCGAAGCGGGTGCCGAGGGGGCGAGGGGGAACAGAGCGAGAGAGCGAGTGAGAGGGGCACTCTCGAGGCGAATGCGTGGTGGTGGCGGCGCGTCTAACCTTGAGAACGGATCTCTCGCATAGCGCGAATTTCCGACCTTCGCGCGGATGGTCGGGAAGATATTGAAAGACGAGAAATACAGTGCCGCCGCCGCCGACCAAGAGAAGATATCGAGGTCACTCGCTCATCTTATAAACGAATCGCGGCGCTCGCACGAGACGCGGGGGCCGGGGGACGGGGGAGGAAGGCGTCGAATCTCGCCGTCTACCTTTCTACATCGTGATAATGATTTTATGGCCTTTTTTACGCGGCGCATGTCTGATGTCATAACCAACGGCATTAGGCTTTATTGAACGCGTTACGATGGCCTCACCGTTCCTCCTCTTTATTATCTTTGTCGCACTCGCACGAGGAGGCGCGGATTACGAAAGGTTTATTAAAAACAATGTAATTGTTGCGCGACGGAAAGCAGAAGTCGATTCCGTCCACCAGAGTAGGAGAGCAGAGCGGAACTGCTGCAACTCGTTCTCGCTCGGACCATTATTTCGAGTTTTCCAATCGAGTTTTCCGAGGATTCGCGAAACGCCAAAGACCTCGAGCCCCTGCTTCGATCGCGGCACGAGTGTGTCCAGACTAATAATCCGATTGGTCTCGTCTGCCGAACTCGAACCGCCTCGAATTAAACGATCTAATTGCAGCGGATCGGAGGCTCCGCGGGACGGCGAAACAACGCGGAAAGTATTAGTTCTTAATAGCCGAGCGCAAGAATGTAGGAGCAAGCGATTCGTCAATGTCGACGAAACAACTGAAACAAATGAAACGCTTAACGAATTGAGGTGCAACTCACGTGGGCGACACCAAACTATTATGAAACAAGCAAATTATGCCGTGAAAATAGCAGCAACTCCGTTTCAGATGCAATTTATCTGAAAACGCTTTATTATTATGTAAAAGTATTAGGCGCGCGATGCGCTGCGTTTCCCGCGAGCGGCAGTACCGACCGAGGGACAAAGAAAAGCCATATTTTACATTTTCTCCACTCCACGCGCACTCCGTTAAAAATTGCCTTTATTTCGCCAAAGCTCGACGCGCAGCAGCGACAGCCAGCCACACGCACTGCTACAAATACACGCATCGGTCATTAACGAAGGCAAATATGCGGGCTATTAGATTATTAACGTACAATAGACACGGCATCTTTATACATTGTGCACCGTGCGCGCACTCAAAGACGTTTTGATTTATTCATGGAATACGACGTGCAGAGAGACAGAGCGAGAAGGACGAGGGGCGAAAGAAAAGAAATGAAAAATCCAATCCCGAATTAGCGCGTGCAATTGCTGTATAAAATCGACGCGGAAAAGATTGCACGAGCGAGATAAATAGGCGGCAAGACCACTTGCACTTGCCACAAACACAACACGTGCGAAACGGATTTTCATTAAGCAACCCCCCTAGTCGCCCAGTCACCCACCCGCCGCCCCCACCCCTTAGCCACGCGCTATTTTCCGACCACGTTGACCCTTGCGTCTATCTCGTTCGTGCGTGCGCACAAAACAAAACGATAATCAAGACTAGAGTAAAAAGGGCGAGGAGGGACGCCAACGGGAATAAAGCCGTAAGCCGCTGAGCCGCTGAGCCACTGACAAGCGCAACTGATATTATCTACGCGTTTCTTTGTGTCGCCGCGATAACGCGATATTTCTTCTACATTGTAACTCGACGTATTTAGACTATTATTAAAAATAGTACTTGGCCTAAATTCACTCGCAGATTAACGATCGCGCAAAAAGCCCAACGACGTCCGCCCGTCGCCAATAAACTTTAATGTTTGCATAAAAATTAATCGTCGGCTCGCAAAAATCGTAATTGCCGCCCAATTATACCAACGACGCTCCTAGAAAATTACATAAGACTAGCAGTGCGGATGCCTGGAGCGCCGAAGAAGCTGCAAGGCCGCGCGCTTAACCTCGCTTTTCACCTCCGTTGCACCTCGTTGAAAACCGAAATTGCAGCACACGCACACACGGCCTCGCACCCACCGCCGCGGACGACCCCAAGCGAATGGGGGCGCACGGGCGCCAACGGGCTTTAATCGACGAGAAACGCCGTTCGCGTCGGGAAGCGACCGCCGATATCGCGCGACTCGAGAGATCAGCAAATGTCTCCGAATCGCATCGCAATCGAACGCGTGCATTGCCGGAGTGTTTAACTGCATCGAGCGCGGGGCTCTGGCCGCGAGGGCGCGCCCTGAATGCGGGATTGGATTATTAAAGGGGCGCTGCGATTTCGCCGAAAGGGAAAAGCGACTCGCCTCGGCCCCCCTTCTTCCCCGTTCCGCGCGACGATATTCCCGATATTGCCGAGATCCGCGGGCGACGGGACGGATCGGCTCGTATCGAGCGACGCTATTGGGTTATTGGGCCGTCACTCCCAGCCCTGGCGAAAACGAGAAAGAGCCAAAGTCAGCTGCGAGTGGAGCTTCGCGTGGTATCGATCGACGAAGGTGCGAGGGATTAGTCCGACTCGCCAACGCATCGGCAAACTCTGTCTCCTCGCGTCCGGACACTAGCTCGTCTTTTCTTTTCCCGCAAACTCTTCTGCCCGGCCACGGCTCAATCCTGAAAACGCACGGGATCGTCGTCCGACAGAACGTCCCCCGCCAGGACGAAGCCGTCCGTATCAGAGATCGACGCGAGCGAGTGGATAAAAGCCGACTCGCGAGGTTTTCCACATTTTTACTTTCGAGGCATCGGCTTGTGCCGCCCCGCTGTTCCTTCCCCAGCCTCTCCGCCGCCGCTTCACGCTCCGCGTGTCCGCTCAGCAGTGGGACGTAAGAGCGCTTTCCAATGTACGCGCGGTCTACCCCCACCCCGGACGCCCCTTCTGTGACGCCGCCGCTCTTCCTATTACCGAAAACTCGACACGGCCGTCGCGAGGCCCCGGTTCTTTTTTTCTCCCAAGATTCCCGTACCGTGCCGCGGGCATTGGCCGGGGACCGGGGATCGGAGCCTCGCTCCCTCCTCTCGGTCGCTCGGATAGTGGTGCGCAATGCGAATGCGTTAATCGGTCGTAGGAAAAAGAGACGGCGAGGACGACCGCTACGCCGTGATTTAACAAAGGAGATACACCAAACTGACCGAGGCGTATTTAACGAATAACGCATGCCCCGAGAATCTCCCCAAGAGGCCGCTGATCGGCCCCCGATATGACATTTTCTTTTCCGAGACGGAGGACGACGCGCGGCCTGACGCTACCTCGGATGTTTCCCTTTTCCTTTTCGTTCTGCTTCCCGCGAAAAGCCGTTTTCGGCTTCTCTTCAATCGGAATTACGTTATGATAATTTCTTCATCTATTACGTTGCGACCATGTGAAAGTATTTCTGTTTTGCTTACTTTGAAATTCCGTTTCCCAATCGTTAACATCGCAGACGCATATTTATGTTTTTCAAGCGATATGCACATTTTATTTACATTAAAAGTCGAACACTAAATTTCCTATTTTTCCATTTCGGTTGCGTAAAACTTCTTACTAATGACCGACTTACATTTTCTTCCAACACTTTCGTCGTTCGTATTAAACGCGCGCAATACTTTTATCCTACAGATTGCACCTAATTATTAGTAAATTCATTACGCGTAACGTTTTTCCACCTTGGTTAACAATTCACGCGGGATTTAAACGTCGAAAGAATATTACGTACGAGTCGCGTATTTGTGCTCTGCAATGTTGTCAAAATCATTCCGTTCCAATTTAAAATTAAATTTTTAGAAAAAGGAAACGCGACAAAGACAAACAGAAATGTTGACACTCAGCTCGCTAAGATTTGTCGAGCGTACGTACGGTTTAAATTACGAAAAATTCTTCACCTACTGATTTTAGTCGTGAATAAGTTAAATTTGATCGGGCGGAAACATCGACGATCAATTTAACTTCTTTTCAATTTTAATAAAGTTTATTTATATGGTCTTAAAATAAACGATATTATCAAATACTAACGAATAACTATTCTAAAGCGTTCGTTTCTCGCTCGGCGTTTCATATTTGTTACCTGTGCCTTGAGACATATGTATGTTTATGTATTAACATATAAATACGCAAGCGCGCGCGCGCGCGTGTGAGCACACAAATACGCGCACGCGTATCCGTACATATAGCGTGCGTATAAAAATGAATTTCAACAGTTGAATACATAAGGTCATTCTTAATAAAATTAATGCAATCGAAAAGTGACTTATTGAAACATAATTTCTCTTTATAATCTAACACCACAACTTGAAACTGTTTTTATGTCCCGAGTTTCGAAAATTAGCGAGTGTTAAGTTTTAATTTTGTAAGTGAAATGCTGAAAAAACTTTTCTATACCCAATCATATATTCATAATAAGCCCAACTATTCGATAAGATCACGACGAATATTATTTGTTGTGTAATCGGTTGAATATCAAAGAAGACACACGAGGAGCCTTCAAAAATCGTTAAAATTCGATGTCACAACACAAGCTCTACATCGAACAGTTCGAACGCTTCGAAATTCCGCCTAATGAGTTATTCTACGTGAAGCTACAAAGAAAACAAACAGCACAAAGAAAAACATAGCAACTATTTTAAAAAACAAAAAATGGAGCGACAAGAAAGTTACGAAAAAGGAAATCGCGCAACGTCCAAATTTACTGTTCCATTGTACTCCTCGCCAACACCTGCATCCGTTGAGCGCAGGCGCACAAGGCCCAGCGTCGCGACGTGTTACGGCAAATCATCCGGAAGACGTAGAGGGAGTCGGGGGGCCCGTGGCTGAGAACTCGGCCATCCTCATCTTTGTCCGCACGCGCACGCCAAAAAGCACGTGGTCCCCCGTACGCCCTGCATCCCCGATCAGGACGCCGAGGATGGAAATCCGGTGCTCCCTTTCGTTCTTGGATCTCGTAGATCAGACGACGGTTTGGAATCGCGAGAAATACATTCGCGCGGTGGCGCGTCGTGAAGGGAAAAAGCGTGGCTCGCGAGGAGTGCAGAGGAGGGAGAGACACAGCACACGCACACACGCGCAATACGCGGATGAAGAAAGAGGCGGACGATAGAGACGGAAAGCGCACTTGACCCGAAATCACTTACTCGCTCACTCTCTCACACTCTCTCTCTCTCTCTTTGTCTCTCTACTCGCGCTCGCCAGCGCTGACACGAGCGCCCGAGGACAGGAAGCAAGACCGATTGCGTCTCTTCCGAGGAGATGGACCCATCGGGACTCGCGTCACTTCCGCCCGGGACGGCGTTCGCGCAGAGGTTCGAATATTAAAAATAGAGGCGCCGTGGAGTTGCGTAGCCGAGACCTGGTGTCGTGGCTCGCTGCGTGCATGGGGAAAAGCGAGCGGGAGGTGAAAAGCTGGCTCCTGCACAAAGGATAGCTGATCCGACCCGCACAATGCCTAATACTCGCGCATGACGAAACAGCAAAGGAAAGAGAGTAGAGAGAGAAAGGCAGAAAAACTGGGGGGAAGGGGGTTCAGACTTACCGAAGGTTGTTGCTGCTGTGGTGTAGCAGAGCGCAATATGTCAGCTGACTTGACGTGTGGCCGATCGTGATCCCGCGGCAGTATCCCACATAATTATTCGGCGCAGATGCCGCCTTAATAATCGCGCTGCCGCTGCTCTTTCTCGCTTGCTGGACGTCGATTGTTCGGCGCCGTCACGCCGCTCCTCCCTTACTTTTTCTCGCAACCGCTTCCGCTGCTGTTGCTGTTACTGCTGCTGCTGCTGCCGCCGCCGCCGCCGCCACCGCCGCGGCTGCCGTCTTCCTCGTCGTGGTGGTAGTCGTCCACGTCGTTCAACGTTTCTCTCTCGCTCGCGCGCTCACTCCCGCAGCTGCCGCTGCTGCTCGCGGTACTCTAGCTCGCTAACTGGCGCCCAGTCGCGAACCGCGCACCTCCTTGGTTGGGCTCGTCGTCGTCGTCGCGTCCCTCGTAGCTGCCTTGGCAGCCGTTGTCAGTGATGATGATCCCCCCTGACGTTCATACGTACCTACGTGCACCGCGCGTGGCACGCGCTACGCACCAACACGGCCGCTCTCTTCTCTTCACTTTCGCTCGGTCCGTGTACGCACTGGGAACAGACCACAGCGGGAGCTCGTCCTCCTTGTCCTCCGGCGACGCACAAGTATAACACTCGACGAACACACAACCACGATCGTAGCACAGGCGAAGCACTCGCGGCGCGAGTCCGAGTGAGACGGAGTGATGGAGCGGGGGCCTGGGAAGGCGCGAGGGAGGGGGCGCGGACAGGGGCAGAACAACGGAGGATGGCCCCGAAGCTCCGAGACGAGTCGCCTGAGCCAAGAAAAAGGAGAGAAAAACAACAAAACGATGCGCGATATCTCTTTCTTTATTCCCCTGTCGCTTGATGGCTGTCCTTGTCAATCGCCAACCGAGCGCGACACACCACCGTTGCTGCGATAAGACCAAGGCGGAAGAGCGCCACACAGCCTGGCTAACAACGAGGGCCGCTCTTTGAGTGCGCGCGCGCACGACGGACGGCTCCTCTTCTGCGTCCGCTGCTGCCCGTCGTTCCCTTCGTTGCCTTCGACAGGAGATAGGTTATGCGTGGCCAGTCCCCTGATGATGCGCGCGCGCCAGAGCGAGAGAGACAGCCAACGCAATCGGTCGAGGAGCAAGGAAATCGTACGTGAAACGTACGAGCAACGATGTGTATGGGCTGCGGACGAGCTCTCGGCCCCGAAGACGACTACTACTGATGCAAGTGCTAATTCACGACGGAAGAGAGAGCCAGAAGTGCTGGCTAGCAATCTCCCACTACCCTCGATCTGCTTCGCTCTATCTCTCTCCTTATCTCTCCTATCTCTCGTCTGTCCTGCTGCTGCCACTATACCAACTTAATGCGCGCCGATATCTTTGTATTATTAACCGCTATGCTTTCGCCAATCGACACCGCGACTCGAACTTATCCACCTATACTCTATTATTTTTCAAATTTTATTCCAATCGAGTTCACTTTTACGCACGAATTTCCCCTATTCCTGATGCTCATTTTTAACGCCCAGCCAATGAAAATGGGAAAAGCTACGACTGCGCAGGTGGCGCTAGTGATCTCAGCCACCGTCAATCAACCTTTTTCTATTCGAACATATTCCTTCTATATGTCACAGGATTTAGTGATCAAGCCTTTTAAATAATAATTTCAAACAATGGTTCCATGTTTTTTAACTGTTACTAAATTATTATTATACTTATCGTTAAATTACATTTGTCCTGACCAAATTTTAAATCGTTCAATTTTACTTTATATCTAGATAAGATTTTTTTAAAGTTATTTGTTTTTATATCACTGCACATTAGAGGTTATGTTGCAGTTTTATTTTAGTTTGGTACAGTATAAAACTGTCTATTCGGCAAATTAATAAATGCGTGGCGCAAATAAATTTTTGTACAGAAAACTTAGATTTTAAATATAATTAGAGTTTATTAGAATATACAATTCTTTATTTTTTAAAAAATGGCATCGTCAAGAGCAAGACGGGCCAATGCCGGTAATAAAATGGCAAGACTCCTCAATGAGGAAGAAGAAGATGAATTTTATAAAACTACTTATGGGGGTTTCGAAGAAAATGAACAAGACAATGATTACAAGTTAGTGTTTTTTGTTACACTATCTAATTTCATTTAATATTATTAATATTATATATTTTGACTAGACAAGAAGCTGAAGCCGAAGATGAAGTTGATTCAGATTTCAGTATAGATGAAAATGATGAACCTGTTTCGGATCAAGAAGTTGAGGAGAAGAAGAAAAGAGGAGTTTTTACAAAGGCTTACAAAGAACCTTCAAAACCTTCTTCTTCAAAGCTTAAAGAAACACCAAAAAAAAAAAAGAAAAAGAAATCAAAAAGTTGCCAGAATATTTATGAATAACATAGGTAAATGGTGTCTCCATGCACACTAAATAATATTCCTCGGATATTTTTATAAATTTTATATTTTTGTTTATAGAAAGAAAATCAATTCGACGATCTACTGCAGCAAAATCTGCTGCAACTTTAAAAAGATTGAAAGAAAGAAATGAAGATCAACGGAAAAAAGTTAAAACAGTAAGGCATGATGACTATAAACCCACTCAAGATGAATTACTAGAAGAAGCACTTTTAACCGAAGAAATAAACTTAAAATCATTAGGTAAACAAATCATTTGTGCTGGAATAAAATTATTTAACTGTTGAATTATATTTTGCTTACTTTTAAACAGAAAAATATCAAAGATTAGAAAATGAGAAAAAAAATGCTCGCTCAGTTCGTAAAACAAATGTAGGCCCAATGATAAGGTATCAGTCTTTATCAATGCCTGTAATGGTATTGTCAAATTCTAACAAAGACAGGGACAAAGAAATTAAAGTAACGTATGATTCAGATGATAATGAAACAAAAGATTCGTTGACTAAATCTATAGATGCAGAAAGTAAAAGGTAAAAATTACTTTTTTCCCCTTTAAATTATATTTCCCTTTAAAGTATACTAAGCATTTTCTTTATTATAAAATTAGTAATAAAACTAGTGGCGATAAGACAAAGGATACTAATACATTGGTAAAGGAAAGAAGTTTTGATTGTATAGAAACTAATGGATATTATGAAAGGACCTTTGTTACATTTGAAAATGTACAACAATTTAACGATATTTTCAAAAAGAAACCACCTCCAAGACCAACACTAAAACCACTTTGTGCAATTACGAGGTAATGAAATTAAACTGATATCTAGATATTTATTTGTAAACACTAAAATTTAATTTGCAGGCTACCAGCAAAATACTGTGATCCTATGACTCAACTACCTTACAGAAATGTACAAACATTCCGCCTTTTACGAGATGCTTACTATCAACAATTAGAAACTCAATCAGACATTAACAATCCATTAATAAGTCCAGAATTAGCACGTTGGTTAGAATGGAGACAAAAAAATAATCAAAACTCTCAAAGAAGCACAGTACGCTTAGAACCTGCTTCGGCTTCATCAGCACCTTAATGTATAGTATAATTAATAAAATAGGAAATTAATTTAATTTTATACCATCATCACTTCATAATGTAAAGCATCATAAATCATAATTCCATTTTGTATTGTATTTCCATTTAAAAATTATTAAATAAAAGATAAATACAAAGTCTATAAATGCAAATAAATATCTTAGTGTATATTACAATGTTTCCTGTCACTGGTACAATTGTTCAATATATTTCAATTTTAATAGTGCAGTTGTGCAGAGGGTTCAAACATAAAAATGAAAAAAATTTCTAAATCTAAAATTGAAGAATACCAAATTTCTATAAACTAACATTCGTTAATCTTTTATTTTTGTCAGTGTATTAGATCAACGAAATAAAATTATTCATGAACAGATTTATTAAAAAAAAAAAAAAAGATTAAATAATATAGCGGTTAACAATAAAAGGTTATAGAATTACGCATAACGTAGTGTTTTCATAACGACGAGTTTAATTCATCTCTGTAGCATCTCTCTCGTGTCTAAAGCGTTACGATAAGTACTTACTTAAACTTTTTTTCAATTAATTTCTCGCGTGGGTGCACAAAAGCATTAAAACATCTGAATTTCTGTAATGCTTCCGCTCTCGCCTTCATATTTTTACTCGACTAATCTTTTTATCGTCCTTTGTTTAGCTACAATTTTGCTCGAATAAAATATGTGAGATTACGCGCGACAAAGAGTTAATGCCTCCATAAGCTTAGTCGCTTAGTGCGCGATACGTGTACGTCATGGTTTCGCGAGTAAAAAGGACATTTTTTATTAGCAAGTACTGAAAATAATATTATCGTCCTCAAGTCATTGTTGTCGTTGTCTTCGTCTTTAATTTACGTCTCATCGCGAATAATAAGAAAGACACTAAAATCCTCTTCCTTTCTCCTTATACTCATAAACACTGCGTTGCTCAAATAAAGTCTCTATTAAAAATAATGCAGTTTTAAAACATATAAAGAGTAAAGGTGGCCATCGTATTGAAATATCGTTTGATCACTACCTTTTTCTTTATTAAATCTTGAAAATTTAATTTTTCCTCGCAATTTTTTATGAATTGAATCCATCATATCAATATTTATACGTCGATAAGAATCGCATAAAATTGACGTTACCCTTTCTTACAAAACTTTCCAAGGCTAACTTCCAACAATCGAGTAAAAAAAATATTTAAAACTTTTTGCTAAAAACTAACGTGTTTATAAGCCCATCGTGTAAAAAATTGAATAATACACTCGCGACACTTCATTTTGTTTTCGTTTTATTAAGAAGTATAACGTAATCGTATCTTTCAGCCACTCATAATGTATCACAAAAGAAAAGTAATTACTTTCAAGATTTACAGAACGCGTTTTTTACCGTTTTATATATAACCGTATAACAATTTGTGAGAGCGAGACGACAAGCAACTATGGTGGAGATCTGCGGATGACACATCTGACTGTTAATAGCTTTTTCCACACTTTACTTGCATTCTCTCTCTCTCTCTCTCTCTTTCTCTCTGTATCACTCTTTCGTTCTCTCGCGCTCAGCTGAGCACTCAAATGTAATCCCTCGAATTCTTAGTTCATCCACTAACAAAGGGGTTGATGTGCACGATTTGGCGGCCATTGGCCATGTGTTTTCTTTCCGTCATATATATATATTACATATTACAAATTGTTTATATATTGATGATCACATTATGCATTGAGAAGATTGTTATATGTATTACAAAGAAGCGGTAATACAACATTTAATTATTAATAACATAATATATGTATATCTGCCCTCGCATTCTGTTTCTTTTCTTCCTACTATCGTGTGTGACGCGTGTTTTTCACGTGAATATCGCATGTACCCGCTACACATACGCATCGAAGGCCAATGCTTTTGTATACATTTTATTACGTATGCGTACATGAACGAAGGAAAAAATACGGAAAAAGAGTTAAAGAGAGAGGCGGAAAAATCATAAATTGAGCAAATAAGACAATTCATTTTTATGGAGGGGTTTTTAAAGAAGTACAGATTGCATGGGCCTTTTTTGCTTTACGTGTCTGTTTATGCATTCAGTGCCTGCGTGTATATTTTTGTCCATCTGTAATCTATATGTAATTATGTATATAAACTGCATTGGTGTGTTCATTTGTGTGTTTAATTCACTTTTGCGCCGACGTCCAATCTAGGAGTCGCACTTAACCGGTATAATTTAGGCGAACCAAAAAAAGTTGCATTTCGTACGCGTATTTATTTTTCCCTGTGAATAAACTGCGACATCCCCTCGCTTTGGTGAGATTGACAAATCTTTCTAGTTCACGAGATTTTAAGCTCGTACACATAGTCTTAACTCTCGTGCGTTTAAGCACTCGCTGCTACATTTACCAATGGCCGCCACTTTTCTAGTCCCTCTTTCTCTGCCTCTCTTGCTGCATCTGAAAAACCAAACGACATGGTATTTAAACTGTTGATTATCAATTGCTCAACGATACAAAGTATCTTTTCTTCCAATCAAATTTATAATATCTATAAATGTCGTCAAACTTTTTCCCTCTTTTTTAAATTCTTTATAAGTAATTAAGATGTAAATAAAAACTCACTCGTAAAGCAAATCATTTATTAAACAAACACCACGTCACTGGCAGCACTGTTTACGCATTCCCTCGGAACTCATTGTAGGCTTAACATCAATTGGTTCAACATTTTGTGGTCGAATTGTATCACCTTCTGGAGGATCTCGTATTTGTTTCTGGGACACAATTCTGTATATCTCTGTAACACATTATATGGAATAATAAATACGCTTTTAAGCAGTTTTAGTTAAGCAGTAATTATATTGTACCTGTTAAAATGTTTTGAAATGCAGTTTCAACATTGGTTGAATCCAAAGCTGACGTTTCAATAAAAGACAGACCATTTTTTTCAGCAAACGTTTTGGCCTCATCCGTTGGTACGGCTCGTAAATGCCTCAAATCTGATTTGTTACCAACCAGCATTATAACTATATTCTGATCAGCATGATCACGTAATTCTCTTAACCATCTTTCTACATTTTCGTACGTTAAGTGTTTTGCAATGTCATAGACTAGCAATGCTCCGACAGCACCACGATAATATCTGTATATAAAAAATATAATAAAATATTAATGATAACAATCTAAAAGTAATTAAGATAAAATTTTTTTAAAAGTTTTTTTTTAAAAAATAATCTTACGCAGAGGTGATAGCACGGTAGCGTTCTTGACCAGCAGTATCCCATATTTGAGCTTTGATTGTTTTGCCATCTACTTGTATGCTTCTCGTTGCAAATTCAACACCAATAGTGGATTTGGATTCAAGATTAAATTCATTTCTTGTAAAACGCGACAATAGATTACTTTTTCCTACACCCGAATCTCCGATCAGAACCACTGAAATGTAAAAAAATTAATTTAAAAAGGGTATAAATTTTGGTTAACTTGAGCTGCCTCAATATCTGTAGCTTATGACATCACAAATTCAATTGTCTTTAAATCAAATGTTTAAATTAGTCAATTACCAACCATCAATGATATTCTTTAGCACTGATACTGAGCATCAATCAAATAAGTAACGAGGATCAAATGACATTAAATTTGAAGAGCAAGTAAGGCTTATCTTAAATCTGACTCTAAAAATAATAACTCTAGAGATCAATAAAAAAACTATAAATTAACAAAAAGATTAAAAGCGAATAGAAGTTGATTGTACATTTAGAATGAATATAATGGTAAATGCAAAGCAATATTACAATGTGAAATATATCTATATTTTTTATACTGAATCATACTAATTTAATATCAATAACTTTGACAACAAAGAAAGCAAAAAATTGTAAGTAACTTGATAATGAACAGTTTAGTATGTTTTGTTTGAGAACGTTAAAAATATTCTGTACAAAGAAAAATAAGTTCAAATAAATAATGCAATATAATTAAAACATGACTGTTCTCCAGAAACCAGAGTAAATGCGAATGCTAAAACAACGTATCATCTTTCAATTTTAAGTCTTTGAATTTATAGTTCAATTATTCCGGGTCACGCCATATTCCGAGTAAGGAAAAGTTAGAAATTTTTAGGCTTCTAATACATGAAGCAACGGTTTGATCATAAACAATCGAAGATGTTCTCCTGCTAAGAAAAGGGATCCGTGTTCTTAAAACTTCTCGCGAGAAGATGTAAAACGCAAGTTAGAGACGAACATTCGTAAACGGTTATGGGCTCGGGTTTGGAGAAAAGTAGTGTGGGTCATGAAGTTGGAATATTAATTAAGCGTCGTCATACAAGAGCCAGAGACCGGACGTTGACAAGCTTGCGTGTGTGTGACGTGCCTCCTCGCACTCTCTCACTTTCTCTCGTTCATTCTCTTCTCTTTCCTCACTCTCTCGCTCTTTCCTCTCAATTCTCTCACTCACTTTCTTTCTCTCTCTCTTTCTCTCTTTCTTTCTATCCCTCTTCGATGTCAAACGATTCATGTACGAGATAACGTTAGATTTTAGTCTGTCTGATAAGAATTTTTGAAGGTCCGATCACTCCACTCGTTCAGTTCTGCTTCTTCAACTTGATTGAGAAAAGTATTTGGATTGATCAGCGGAAAACTCGTGCGCTTATGATTATCGAAACGAAAAAATTTAGCTTGCAACTTAATATAATCATAATGAACAACAGTACAAACAACGCAGAACATATGAAAGAAAGAATAGAAAAACATTACCTTTGAACAAATAATCGTACTCGTCGTCTCGAGTGCCCATTTCAACGTCAGAGGCGGCAGAACTTCTCTACTCTCTATCCCTTGGACGGACGGTGCACCGATCTCACGCAAATATCTCTCCCTAAGAGTGAGAGAAAGAGAGAGAGACAAAGAGAGCGAGCGCGAGGAGAGAGGGAAGGAGGAATGAAGTGATTGAGAAAGAGAAAGATTGAAGAGATAGTTTAGAGTGGAAGGGAATAAGAGACGATTTCCCTTATATATTTATATACAAAAAGGCGGTTGAGACACGCACAAGTTGACTCCTACACAGGGATAAAAGTCTCGGATATTTTGTGCCCGCTGCCCGAAGTTGGTCGACAAAGGCCTTGTTGGCTGCTGCGTGATAACGACGGCGAGGATAAAGATTCGCGCAAAATCAAATTGTCACGATTGTACGCGCTGTAGAACACGACGAATTATATTTTCCTTTCTTTCAATTTAACTGTACAATATGGCCTCCTTTCTACACGCCCCTCCAAGCGAGTGGCCCGGCCGCAACGCATGCGCAATCGCTCCTAGTGGATGGCGACTGTTTACGCGTGCGCAACACTCGGATAGCAAATCTTCGTCTGCGGCCATCGACTCAACGGATCCACGTATAAGAAATAGACAAATGTGTTGTACATCTAGCGATTAATTGGTGGCGCGAAAATTCGCATCTCGAAACAACACTCCTGCAATTATTTACACAATGTATTAATTTGAACATACGATTAGTTTTCTGCACTACATCAAATTTCTTAATTATTCACGTTAACTTTTGCAAAAAGTAATTTTGCAAATATCTCATAATTTTTTTATTAAGTTTTCTAAATATTATTATACCGTAAAAGTATTTACCGATCATGTAAAAGAGAACAATTTTGGTTTTCTTCAAGGATTTATTTAAATTAGAGTAATTAAACCAGCACTTAAGAGAATCGTTTTACATAATTTGAATATTAAGCAAATTAGTATAAGCAACTAAAAAAGGAATTTGCTACGGGTTTATTCAGTAGAAGAAAAATAATTAATTAAATTTTACTAAAGCGTAATTTTCTCGTAAATTTTAGGGGATTTTTTAACAGTTTTTTAGGAGACAGCAATAAAAATAAATTATTAAACATTTCAATTCAGTTATATTAAAAAATTTTTTTCAAAGTAACTTTACCTGATATAATTATTAAAATCTATGTTGCATTAAACATTTAAAACGTTTAAATAAACATATATTATTAATATATTAATTTAGGTAGTTTCCGATAATATCGATTGACTTATAGATACCCATTATAAAGACAAATGCACATCTAATTCACACACATTAATCAACTTATTATTGCACACTTTTGAACATTTTATATAAAAGAATTTATCTTAAATGCTTTGTTGGCGAACATTCATTTCTAAAGGTAAAATTAATTCATTTTCGTCTTACTTTAAAAAATATAAAGTTTAAAATACATTGGAAAGTACAAAATTGTAATTATTACGTTGCACTTAAGCGTTAATTTACTATTAATATCAATAAAATATACATCCTGAAATATTATTTTAATGTTTCATTCGTTAAAATGTTAAAATGAATTATTTAAAATTTGTAAAATAAATAATTAAATTTTTAAATTTAATTATTTTCAAATATACGTAATCTAAGTATTTTAAAAATTAATTGAATGAACGCTTAAGATTAGTTGAACGTTATTGTCGTTATTATTGTTATAACAATAAATTCTATGTTGAAATATTAATGCATGCGATGTTTTTGTGTGCACACGTGCGTACAACACCAATAGGCCTATCGATAGTAGATTATATTAACGCGTACAAAAATACACGTGTGACTTAATTCTACCGGAAACAAAGAAAACATAATTTAATCGTTCTGGAGACGAGCAGAGGCCACGGACATAACGCGTAATACCATAAAGGGAGTGAATGGCGCTGAGCTCGTCATAGATAAAATAAATTTGCACTTGGAGTAAATCTTCCAACGTTGTCAATAAGCTAATTAGTACGAAACTACGGTAGTGTTTGATACGAACTGATGCTAAACTTAGATTTATAGGTTTATACATAAATCAAATCAAAGAAATTTATTTAAGAGCTTTCTGCAAATATGTAAATCACCGTCAAGATTTTTTAATTATTTTTATTTTTCATAAATTTTTCGTAAAAACTCTCACTGACATCGTCTATCAACATTGTCTGCATACATTTGTTATATCGTGAAATTATATTATTAAGTCAAGTGTCGTACGATACTGAAACGAAAGCAATTAGTTAGTCGATTATTCACGTTATATTGCAAAATGAAAAGTATCAGGTGCAAAATTGACATTTTACTGAAATCTTGGTTTCGAAAAGATGTTCGAATTATGCAAATACTATGCAATTTTTTTTAACTCCAATATTAAAACAAAAACACGACAAAAGTTGCATAAAAATTTATTGGAATTTTTATAGTTCTAATTTATCTAAAACAAGCCGGATAAATGTGTAGCGAATGCATCGGTGGTAAACAATATTTGGAGAATTTATATTTAAGGTCATTAAGGATTAAACAGTAAATTGATTTAACGCCACCCACGGGTTGTTTTCGGCATTGCTCAGCATAATAATAGAAGTGTTTTTTTATTAACGTAACGTCTAGCCGTAACGATTGTTAAAACAGATACCACTTGAATATTTGTTGTAAGTTAATTTGTTATAAGTTATTTGAAGAATACTTTCTAGATATTGATTAAAACATAAAATTATTGTTCCAATAGTTATCTAACGGAATTGTCTGAGGCCTAAAATTCATGAATAAAAATATTGGTTTTTGTTTAATATGAAGAACGTATGTATGATCTTCAATATTGTTTCAGTTTTACATACCTCGAAATGCAATAACAAAAAATTACGATAAAACAAAGTAAGCGATACATCGCAAGCTCTTCTCATTTTTAGAAAAAGAACTAAACTAAATTAATATTGGACGAAATTTATAAAAACGAAAACCAAGAAAAAACGAGTAAAGTTTTGGCTTCGTTTAGCGAACGTTTATTGCAGACTTGGCGAAGCTTCATAAACTGCATAAAATAAATATTCGTCTCGGCTTAAATTACGCGCATCATATTCGGATATTTAATTTTTCTTCGTATCATTATATGACAAGCGATTACCAGTGTGGATAAATTGTTTAGAATAAAAATCCGCAGCTGTCGTTTCTTTCGTTTGGTTACTACAATATAATTTTATTCGAGGCGGAACTTGGTGCGCACGCGGTACGACATAACTTTATCAATCATTTTATTAATCGAGATCTTATCAAGGATAAATTGTATCCCAAGCCAGCAGAAAAAAGTCTACTCGAATGCAAAGGGAATTTTAGACTTTATTCGAGTAACAAGAGAGTAATTGTATCATTTAGGCGGAAGGAAAAGTCGATAAGACGAGAATCTGGCAAATCCGAAATCAAGTGAGTAATTATTAACTTAAAATTCTTTGCGATACGTTTCTCGTACGTAATAAAATATAAAAAGGGCAGACTCTTAGTTTCGAAGGCTTTGATCGATGTATCGATGTATTATTAAATTATAATTAAGCTTCGATGTAGGCATTTCTCGAAAGAAATGAAGATTCGAGAAATCGTTGATAATTTTATTATTTTAAATATATATTTCACTGCATTTTTCCGTTTGATACGCATAATGAATTGCACTTTTGTTTAATCTACTTTTTTGTCAAAACTTCTTGGATTTTATTTGAAACTTCTTTGGAAATTCTCTTTTACTACACGCAGTTTGCTTTGTGCAAATTTTTGTAGAAGACGATTTTCGATGAATTAGGGTTTCCTTGCCTTGTAATCTTAAAATAACTGCTATTCTTTAATTTCGTTAGACTGTAGCTTAAAACGTTTTCGCGAGAACATTTTATCTCAAGGTAGCCAAGAAAACTTAGCATTTCATCCAATGCATACTTACTTGATTAAACTACGAAAGAGTATTTTTGCGTTTTTCAATTATTTGTATTTAATAAATTACGTGCTTTATACTTCACTTTTTAATTGTAATGCATACTGTGAGCCAACCTCGTTTACTACGTGCATCGTCGTTAATTATACATCATATGTTTAACTTTTCCATTTGAGAGAAATATTTAATTTGTACTTGGAATTTAGATTATTAACAACATCTCCTTCTAGCAAAATTAACGTGTATTTTGTATTTCACAATGACGGATTTTCGTACGTTTATCGCCCATACCATATAGGAGCGGACGATCTCTCGAATCCAAGGCTCGTGTCAAACTGCCTGGAGATTTTCTTCCCAAATTTTCTACTTTACACATAAGCTTGTGTCTGTATTTTTTAATTTGTCTGCTGCGATCAAAAACTGCATTATGATAAACAACGATCGCATTTACACTCCAAGGGTTAAGCTTTTGCAAGAGAAAGTTTAAACGGCGAGGCATAAATTGAGGACCAGTAGATCTATTAACTACCATATCTAATAAACCAACCTCTGCCACCTTCGATAATCCAAACACTCGTCCATTTATTATTTTATATTATAGTCTCGATAATTAAGGCGATAATATAATAATTTATAATTTCGTGCAGCACAAAAATCGAAAGAAGTTACCGCAACGCTTTTAAATTACTTTAATAAATATGTTTAAATAAATCGAGAAACACTGGAAGCAGATTCATGCATTAACGAATAGTTTTACTACTTCAATCGGAATAGTCAGCATTATCTTTTTATCGTTCAAGTTTATAAAATTATCCCTACTCTTTTTTCAATTTGTAATATCATTATTTTTTTTATCAGTAATTCAAATAAGTGTTCTTCATATTGATATACAGGAGTGTAATTATGAAAAAGGTCATACAATTAATAGCAATCGAAAGTCTGCCAGGGGCGCGGCGGTCGAGGAGTAAAATTTTGGAACGTATAACGTACAACGTATTTTGGGTTGAAAATCATTTATTTTGTCGGAAAATATTTAAACATTGCCAAGTCGATGAAATGAGAATATTGCCAAGTATTTACTGGTGACCATACAAGGTAAGAGGTTAACGTTCAAATGAATATGGAAAAGTAGGACTCGTATAACCAAGTACATTTGATGGATTTGATGGAAAACAGGAGCGAGTGGATATCGCCTACCGAGGGTCGCGGATAAGTAACTTCACTGTGTAGAATGAAATATATAACGAACGACGGCCGTTATGGT
Organism: Platyscapa corneri; assembly: GCA_018907185.1. Taxonomy (NCBI): domain Eukaryota; kingdom Metazoa; phylum Arthropoda; class Insecta; order Hymenoptera; family Agaonidae; genus Platyscapa; species Platyscapa corneri. The sequence goes on along the minus strand of JACCHW010000021.1, from coordinate 831,657 downwards.
CTCTGAAGCTAATCTAAAGTACTCGCTCGAAAAATCACAGCACAAGGATGGACTGATGCGTACTAAGCCCACACCCATCCCTAGAGATAATATTATAGTAATATCGCAGGAAATCAACACGATTTTTCCTTCTTTTTCTTTCTAGATAGTAAAAAAGAGTGGCGTGTTTATTTGCAATGATTATGTGATAAGTGTACTATGACTAATGGCTATAATGTGTCATAGTCTGAGCAGTACGTGTAAAAGAATTGTCTAAGGGAGCGAACGTTTGTATCGAACGTTATTTTATCGATGAGACAACGAACTTTAGAATTTCTGATACTGGATACATAATAATAACGATAAAAAGAACATAATAATGAGTCTAACATTTCGAATTCATAATACATTTCGCACTTTATATAAATGATTCGTGTAATAGCCCACGGTAAATTTTAAAAACAGAAATTATTTATTGTGAAATCGTATGTAACGTTCATCGTAGATTTTCTATCCGTTAATAGAAGACTTAATCAACGTTAAAAAATTATAACTATAAATTTTATTTTTATAATAATTATGTATTAAACAACAACTAAATTATTAAGCTTAATTGTTATAACGAAAATATAATTAAATTTATATATAAACATTTATTTATTTCGATGACACATATATTATGCGAATAAATCGAATAAAATACTTCATATCTTTTGACAAATAATCCATTAATACAACAGTAATGCCTGGGCATATAGATATGTATATACAAATCATCAAAATAAAATAACATTCATATGATATTTAATATATTGATTAGTAATCGTACATATAAATTGATAAGTATGAAATATTAGCACATATGTACACTTTTTTTATGCACTCATAAGTAGGAAGCTCAGCGATGATGTGTAACAGCTTATAATAGTTTAGAATTATTTCATAAATTGCTTATCTTCAAGCTATCACATTGATTTTTTCACATTAGTTTTTGTATTTTTTTTTTTTTTTTTTTTACTACCGCGTATTCTGGAATACTGACAAGAATGCCAAAAGAAGAATGACGGATTTTTTACTCACCCTCCTAACAATCAGTACGACTTCTCGCTTATTCTTTCGCTCTCGCTCTCTTAACCTCTTTCTCTCATTCTTTGTCTCTGTTTTTCTTCATTTTCTATTAGGAAACGGCTCTATTGCATTCTATATCTAATCGTACACAGAGAAGTATAACCTCAATCAAGTATATATACTCACAATGATTTTAAGTTGTTACGTATTCTACTCGTTTTCAACGTTTACAACGTTTTTTTATCCACGAATAAGGCAACAGCACCCGAAAATATTTCAAACATAATTATTCATTAAGGTAGATTATTGAAAAAAGTTTGAATAAACAATTATTAGATTCTAGTATTAAAGTTATTACTATCATTATTAGCTGTTTTTGTAACCATTATGTTGTTACACTAATAATAATAATAATTTATTATCATATTTATTATTATTATTGTTGTTATTGTTGTCACTATTATTATTATGTTAAACGTTGATCTGCTTATAATTAAATATTGTTTTTTTCAAATCTTAAAAGAATTTTATTTTTTAGCATGAGAACCACTTACGTAGGGAATCTGCTACATAGTCTTATTACATATTTACGCTATTTATTCAATGCCATCTTTTAATATTTTTATCTACAAAATGGAATAATTTAGATTTTTTTTAAATAGATTGTTAAGTAATTTCTTTTTTTTTCTGGTTGTAAAAAAAAACGAAATTATTTATGCATTGCAAATAGTCATGAATTTCGATATAGATACTTAAATAGCACATAAAAATTATTTTAGGGTTATACAGTAATGACATATAGTAACTTAATATTATATTTACGTTAAATGTATTTTCGGTATAAATATTAATTATATATGAATATTCATCAGAAAACTAATTAATATATACACAACACACACACACATATATATTAATCTTTTATTAACAATTACTTAAAATTCTTAATTTTACACATAAAATATTCGAGATTTTGTAATTATAATTCTATAAAAAAATTATAATTTCATGTGAAATTCATGTTATATTTAAAAAAAAATTATTCTTTCTTTATAGTCATATATTTTTATTCTGATAATGAATTTAAAAATTTTTCTTATTATATATTATAATTTCTTTTAGTATATAAAAAAAATATTTTAATAGTTGGACATAAAAAGATTATAAAATATTTTTTTAAGATTTCAAAAATAATTGTCATGTTTTTGACGTGTAAATTATTTTATGCTTATTAATAAATACTTATCTGTAATTATAGAATCAGTATGCCAAGGAATAAAACTCAGTATTATTAAAAAGAAGAAAATTTGGATATACTGAATATTTGGCATCATAACTTAAACTTCATTTGTTTCTTCAATTGTGAATGTAAGTTTTTTTTATTATTAAAGTGTTGCCTAAAATTTGAGATGTAGTATTGATGTTTGTTTTAATCAGTATTGCAAATGAAGAAAAACTAAATGAATCTATATTATTAAATTGATGTTAGTGGTTTCTAAAAAATTAGAACCATTTAGAATAAAAAAATAGAATTAAAAGTAATTATATTACAATTATGGCAGCAAAGGTTCAGCATTATGATCCACCAAGCTCTGCAAGCTCTGAAAGTGATGACTGTGACCAAAGTTTAAAGGATTGGGAAACACTTTTGTCTGATGAACTTCCTGAAGAACATCGCAGAGATATGGGTACTCGAACACCATCATCTGTTTCTACTAGACCTCAATCTACAGGATCTCAAAAGTCACCTTATGTGCGTAGGGAACGTTCAACAAGTTCTTCTCAATCTCATAAAAAAACAGCCGCAGAGTCAATTCTACAAAGTAAAACCAGAACTATATATACTGCAGGAAGACCACCCTGGTATGATTCTACTGGACAACAGGTGGAGCCCTTTATAATAGGTATATGCGGTGGTAGTGCATCTGGAAAAACTACAGTTGCCACTAAAATTATAGAATCTTTAGATGTACCATGGGTAACGCTACTGAGTATGGATTCCTTTTATAAAGTTCTGAATGAAAAACAGCATGAAATGGCAGCTCGTAACGAATACAATTTTGACCACCCCGAAGCTTTTGATTTTCAATTACTAAAAAGTACCCTACAGCGCCTTAAAGAAGGAAGAAAAGTTGAAGTACCTATATATAATTTTGTAACGCATAGTAGAGAAAATAGAACAAAAATGATGTACGGTGCTAATGTAATTATATTTGAAGGAATATTAACATTTTATAATGCAGAAATATTAAAAATGTGCGATATGAAAGTCTTTGTTGATACTGATGCAGATGTGAGGTTGGCTCGGCGTTTAAGGAGGGATATATCCCAAAGAGGCAGGGATTTAGAAGGAGTATTAAAACAGTATAGTACTATGGTTAAGCCAGCATTTTATTATTATATTGCACCTTCAATGGTTCACGCAGATATAATTGTTCCTCGTGGAGGAGAAAATGCAGTTGCCATAGAATTAATAGTACAACACGTCCATACTCAACTACAGTTGAGAGGATTTAAACTACGAGAGACACTTGCCCATTCGTATATTGGTCAACCACTTCCTGATTCGTTATTTGTACTTCCTGAAACACCACAGATCAAGGGCTTACATACTTTTATACGGAATAAAGACACACACAGAGACGAATTTATATTTTACTCAAAACGTTTAATACGTTTAGTTATAGAGTATGCCTTATCGTTATTGCCATTTAAAGAAATCACTATTGAAACACCACAAGGATTTTTATATAAGGGGAAAAAAAGTACATCGGAAAAAATCTGTGGTGTATCAATCTTAAGAGCTGGTGAAACTATGGAACAAGCTGTCAGAGACGTTTGTAAAGACATAAGAATTGGTAAAATTTTAATACAAACGAACTTACAAACTGGAGAGCCAGAATTGTATTATCTTCGCTTACCCAAAGATATTAAAGATTATAGAGTTATATTAATGGATGTAACAGTGGCAACTGGTGCAGCATCCATGATGGCTATAAGAGTACTTCTTGATCACGATGTTGCAGAGGACAATATAATGCTTGTATCTCTACTTATGGCCGAGTCAGGCGTACATTCAATAGCTTATGCTTTTCCAAAATTAAAAATAGTTACTTCTGCACTTGATCCAGAAATAAATGAAAAGTTCTACGTGTTACCAGGCATTGGTAATTTTGGAGATCGATATTTTGGAACCGAGCCATTATCTATTGCTAAATAGTATTCGGAGTCTTAAGAATTTTTAAGATTTGTCAGCGGTGAAAATGTGTTATCTTGATTTACTTGAAAAAGACTGTGATCACGTCAAATTGATTACTTTATTAGTCATCTTGTTGTAAATAAATTTTTTTAAATATCAAGTCATTATTTCTTAAGAGGATATTGTAAATAAATATTAATAAATAACCTTTACTTTTTTACGCGATTGTACTATGTTTAAATATCAATTCAATAAAATAGAATTGTACAAAACTATTTTGTATAATATTAACAGATAATAGTAAAAATGAAAAAAACATATTCATGAAATACTTAATTTTTTCCTGATCTTTTTTATTTTAAATTTCAAACGATTAATTTATAATTAAAATTATAATTATCTCAATATCTTCTTAATAATTTATTTCTTTTAAATACCTCTTGAATTTTAAATTAGCCTTTATAATTATTTTGCTTGTTTAAGGTGAGCTTAAAAAATCAAATATATTTTTTAAGTCAGAGCACGAAGAACCCCAAATAATTCACAATAGATAGACACCAATAATTTGTTTATAAAACAACAGTGGAAGTATGAAATACTTCGAAATTACTCTATATTTAATATTTAATAATTATCTAATCTGTGTTTTACATTACTGAAATATTTGTAGTATTTCAGTTGAATGATCAAAATTTTCTGTTAAATCCATCATGCCAAAATAAATATTTTATGTTTCCGAAATAATTTAATTTAAGATTTTTATCGATTTTTCTATTTTATATTTTACTATCAATGCTGAATACAAAATGCGAATGATATTTTTAAAAATAACTTTCAGGCTACAATACTATTCAAACACTAATGTGAAAAAACAGTTGCGCAACAAACAATGAATAACTTTAACAAATAAAAGACTGAGAGCGGTACAGTATGAAAGAAAAAAAAGAAAGAGCCCACTGAAAGCTTTTATCTAACGGGCAACCATATTGGCGGATTTGAATATACCTTGAAAAGTTAGATATTTCATAACGAAACTCAACAATAATAATCTGATCTCATAAAGCCTTGGATACTGATAAATATAGGTTACTCAGATAACAAGTTGTTACGAACAAACGCTTGCAATCAAAAGTACAGATGAGAAATACGTAAGAGTCGCTAAGGAATTATTAAATTTCTGTTTTGGTAAACAAAATACAGTGGGTGTGTGTATGTGTGTGAGTACCTTCCCCTAACCAAATACACGAAACTGAAGTACTAAAAAGATAAATAGTTTGTGAAAAACTTAATTCTCGGTGCTGTTAAATACTATTATAATCAGTACTGCAGTTCGAAAACAAGAAATAATCTTTTTCAAGTACAAAAACGAGATCGTTTCTGCGATCTCTTCAAATTCTTTTTCGATATCCAAAAATTAGTGAATTTTGCACGAATGATTGCTCAGCGTCGTAAATAGTCGAATCGTATAATTAATTTTTAAAAGTTTTAAATTTTTCTTTGTTCGATGAAGAAAAAGAAAACCAAATCTCAATATTCCAAGAACCATTCTTGTCTCGCCAATGACTTTTTTTCTTTTTTCTTTTATCCGTTTTAAAGCATTTAGATATGTATCCTGTTCATTGAATTACCGCAGGAATATTCCAAATATTTAATACCAGACAAAAGATTATTATTTAAGAATAAACTAATAATTAATGCAGTAGATCACAGAGGTTTATTCATTAAAACTCGATGCCAACGATTATTAAACACTATTAAACGACGCGGATTAAGAAAATTCTTATTACCAAATTATTTCTGATCGATAAAAATGCTAAACAATGTTAAATGTAATGTTAAACGTAGCGTTAATATCGATAGTTCGTGAAATTGTTTTTTGCAAATCATCGAAATTAATCTTAACTTATCGTCAACCCTACGAGAAATATAATTATCACGGATACTTAGATTTGATGATTCAAGCTCGTGGAATGAAATTTTTCCGCATCACATGAGAACTTGGTGTATTCGAGATGCTAACAGATAAAGCTAATGAAAAATGAGACGTAACTTTCCAAATTTATGAATTCGTCGGTAATGAATTTATTCCTTGAAGAATCAGCATCATAAATAACCTGCACAACACTATAGAGTTTGTGTGTATATCGCGTACTCGAATCGAGTATTCATCGACGCGTTATTCAATATAAAGTTGCACATTTGGAACTCAAAGCGATAAAAGTCACTTAGTCGCATCCGCATTCTTACAATCGGATTCAATCAAGCGTTTCAAACGACTACGAGGAGACAAGATATTTCCATCATTGCCACTAATCACTTGTTCACCCACCGACCCGATAAGTAGCTGCATAAAAATACTTAATAATTCAAGGGCAGTTCATTGAAATTACGTGCACTTATTGTACGGATATTCGAGTGATCGTAAAATACGCCGATAATCCGAGCCCTGGAAATCACTGGGGAAGCCGATGTACGAGCATCGCATAAGAAAGTTTTAAAAGTGCGCCTTGTTTGTAAATTCTTAGTTTATCTTTTGAATTGCGCATTTCGTAACAGTCGGGCGAGTAGAGAAGATCTAATTGATGTTCGCGTCGAGTTCTTTACGATTTGAAATTAGGTGAAATCAGATTATAAAATCGAGTGAAAGTTATGTGCGACAAGGCACGAAGTATTTATTACAATTATTGTGTCAAAATGTTCGTTTACTTGAAAAGCGTTCCTGTGAAAAATCGATTGAAGGTAAATTATTCATGCTAAGCATATTTTGCACTTTGTGCGTATTTAACAAACGAATGAACGATTTTCATTTGCTTCGAAAAAATCTAATTGCTTATAGCAATATTTGTGTTAAAGCAAACGTAATATAGTTTCCATCGTAATAAATTCATTGAATGATTTAAATGTTGGTCGATTCGGAGAAGACAAAACAGGTAAAACCTCTATCCGGAAGAGCAACGAATTGCAGCGAAAAAGGAAAAATTTCGCTTCAAAGAGTTCGTGGTATACTGAATATTAGTGTGGTCATGCTGTGCGATAAAAGAGAAAATATCGCAGCAACGTCGTACGAATGCCTCGACACGACACTTTGGAAATAGTTTAATTGCAATATTTGTCTACCTACGTATTGAGCAACAAATACAAAAATTTTGTTCCTAAGAGGCTTTTACTTACATTGCGATTATTATTATTATCTGCTACGCAGATAAATGCAAATCACAAAATTCTTACTCTAGGTCTTTTCGCAAACAACGTCACGCTACTAGCAAATTAAATACTTTAATCGTCGAATGACGTTGGAACATTGTATCGATGCGCAAATCACCTTAATTTTGAACGCTCTAAACGAATCTCACCAACCGATAAAATTTAGACATATGTTTTGTTAGGATCCACCCGAATAGAGACTCGTGCTGGAATTGCCTATCGACCAACTGCTCGCCTGTCAGGCACAGCAAAAGAAAATGCATAATGCAAACGACACATAAATGCCATTGAATTTCACAAGCTTATGCGGGCCATAAATTAATTCTCGTGCGCGAACCTGCGTTATAATAATAATAACGATTTCTTCTCGGTGATTGCAGCGAAAGCCAATGATATTCTACGGGGGTACTGACAGTGAGGTACCGATTCGTTTATTGTATTATATATTTAGGAGCGGAAAGCCCCGACCTCCGATAATCTGCATAATATAGCTTCCATGAAAATCCAAAAAGGGTAATGATCGGAATAAGAGAGGAAAAGAAAAATTGAGCTTGCAATCAGGTAGGAAAAGGGGGATCAAAGGAATTGCGAATGCAATAGGCGCGCGCGTAACCAAATGCGCGGGTCTGCTTCTCGGGGCCGCAAGATGGCGCTGGCCGGGCGTCGCCGATGATGCTACTGCTGTTGCATTTTTCGGCGGCTTCTAGGCCGATGGCTGCGTCGTCGCGCGGCCTATGCGCGCGAGCTGTCGACGAACCGCTCGCTGCTGGGGCTACGCATGGGCAATCGCCGTCGTCCTCAGCCTCCACGTCCTCTCGCCGCAAGCGCACCTACAGCAAGAGCCGGGCGCTCTGAGCTGGTGGAGTGCGCGCACTAGGTTAGGGCGGGCCCCTCCGCTCTCAGGCTCGTCGTCGTTCTCCTTGCCTTTGCCTGTTCCCGTTGCCCAAGGGTAGAGATGGGCAATAATGTGGTCCGCGGCAGCGGCGGGGGCGCCACCAAAAAGGCCGCTGGCACCAAATCCGTACCGCATGACCTCAAGAACTCGTCTTTGGCCGCCCAGGTAAAGCCACCGATATCGCGGAGCTCCTCCGGTGCGGACATACAAAACAGCACCCACACCCAGTTCTTGCCCATCGATAGGCTCGCCAAGGTAATTCCTTTTCGCGCTATAACGCAACTTCGTGCAATGTTCTCCTTCTCGCTTTTACCACACGTCGCTCCCTCTTCGTTTCCCTCTCGTTCACGCTCTATCTCTCTCTCTCTCACGATTTTTTTGCACAAGCCTACTGTACACACACTTGGCGTTTTAAAAGGCTATCTAATCGAACATTTAAAATCTTTAACAATACTTGTATTAGGAAACAATTCAATTATTTTATTTTCTAATTTAAAAAGTAGACTTGTCAAAATCAGTCGTTAATACGTTTTCATCCTTAAGCTAAATTATATTTTATAATCATGTAACGCTACAAAAATCTGTAAAAAATATAAAAATTCAGTATAGTACGTACAGAGGTACGTTTGCATGTAGGCACGTACGTATGGCATACGTGCATACACATACGCATTTGTGTATATACAAATTGTCTTTGTATATACACAGACTCATATTATCATGCATATTTAATTATACGCTTTAATATATATATATCATTTAAATGGCTGTTTCGACTTAGGGTAATTAGATATATAATTTTCAAGTGAGTAAACTTATGTTTAGGCATGTGTATGTGTATTCCTCAGCATTTATTATGCACATAAAGAAAAAAAAATTAATTATTGACATTAAACATAAGTGATTACATTAAAAATAGTTCTGATTTAATATTTTTTATTTTTTGAACATAGGGTTACTATAAAAATTTTAATTAACAATTTTTTTTTACAACAACCTTACTCTATAATTCTTCTTAACTGCTTCTGACTATTTATTGATGCACTTATTACAGTTTTAATAAAATGATCCGTATATAATTTCAAACTAACATTATTTATTTATAAGTCTTTGCATTGCTTATTTTATAACATCATAAAAATTTGGATTGCAGATTCTTACAGAAATTTCTCAAAAAGAAGAAGCAGTGAATGGCATAACACAATCAGTTTTTCAAAAATATCTATTCCCCCATTATCCAGAACTTGCTGATAGATTATTTGCACACTTACATACTTCATCCAAAGTTACAACAACTTATCTGGGACAGTCTGCATTTAAACAGCAGGCTGAAAAATTTCTTGCTATTATGAATGACCAAACAGTTTTAGAAAATTATGTTAAAATGTTTTCAGAAAATAGGGAAGAAAGCGAAATTACTCCTGAAGGCTTAAGAGAATTACTGATGGTTTCTTATAGGCTGGCCATGAGTGGCAATAGAGGTGACTCTTGTACACAAATACTTAATACAGTATCGGCTGTTGTCAGTGCTTGCGTTAGTATTGCTCTATAATTTAAAGTTTAAAAAATGTTTTTAAAGTATGGACTGTAAAATTAAATTAACCATTTTTAGTTTCACGGCAAAGATACTTTGTCCGTCAGTTTTGTCAGTAATTGGCTGTGGCAAAATTGCCAACGTATTGTTCATGGAATGCACAGATATGTCATACATATATTAACAACAGCTTATCGAAGTGGAAAAAGCTTAATGTCTAGTGAGCAATCCGGACCTCATTTAGTGCCTTCCACGCCAGTTTTAGATCAACCAGAAAATGCTGATTTTTCAGAAACATTGTTACCTATTAGTCACGTATGGCTATTAGCTGCAACATTACCTCATTGTTACACCAAGGTAATATTAAAAATACAATTCGCTTTTCATCTTTCTTTTTATTTAAGCTTTTAATTTTTCAGTATTTTTTATTTGTATCTATTTAATCATTATTATACAATTAATAGATTAACATATTTGTCACTAACTCTTGTTAGTTAAAAATTAATTTTAGTTGATTTCATAAATATTAGCATTGTTAGTATTACTTGTAATTATCCGTAGCATAGTAGCATTGCCTGAACTGGGTTACAAAATAATACAATGTAAAGTACAGAATAATGCTGGTTCATAGCTTTTCAAAATCGTTATAACCAATCTGAGTAAAGTACAAGGAATTGGTAAACAAGCTGATCATCTATCACGGGTCCATTTGTAACTTGATACTTAACTGCCTAGGGACAAGGAGTCATTTGGAATTTTTGGGTTTGTTGTAAAGAATTTAATTGCATGTTATATCTACTCCCGTGCATTGTGCCTGTGCAACTAAAAATAGATTTACGATTGACGATGCAAATTAGTATACCCTCCCTAATTTCAATGCGCAGTATGTGAAATTAGTAAATGCAGTTAAAATGGCATGACAGGTGCGCGGTACGGCGCTGCTATTAATACGCACTGCTCGTGCAGCATGAAAGTATTTAACTATTTAACTATTAAACTATATCTGTTTACTGAAACTCTACATTAAACGTTTCGAAAGTTTACGAACTTTCCGGCGTTCGAATGTATCAGTCCTTGTGCATCAACCTATCCACGTTTGCGTATCCCTCGCCTTAGAATGTTCTCTCCTACTTGTGCCTGGTATCGGTACCATCGAGCGAACGTGCATTCGTTATTCCGTCGCGCGAATCTTAATTGCTTACAATTATTCGGCTTAAAAAGTTACGCAATTAACGCTTGCACGACGCAGGTGGTGACTCACGTTTTTATTTCCTCGTATTTCGAGCCCTTTCAAGACACGAGCTCGACTTTACTCGTACTCGAGCCTCGTCAAAGCTTTGTAATTTCAATTAAAAGGCCAGTTGGCCGTGTGTGTCGCATTAAAATGTTCTCTCCACGACTCGACTAACGCAAACGAGCCGAGAACAATGCAGGCAGCAGCAGGTCACCCGCAGCTGGAAATGCCTTGATAACCGAGTTTATTGGTAAACAAGCAATTCAGTCTCATGATCTTGGACAAAGCAAAGCACGTACGTACCGCGTACGCGTGCACTTTACCAACGAAACGACCCGCACGGTTTTATCTTGGTCAATAGACGGACGCGTCTCCGAGAAAGAGACGCCTTTATTGGTCGCGACGCACCAATTTTCGCGGCCTCGCTCTCCTTTTTGTTTTTTATCTCCGCTCTGGTTTCGTCCTCTCACAGACCGAAGAGGATCTCCACAAAGACGGGATGCACGCGCTGATAACGAAGATGTCGGGGACGGTGTGCCTGCGCCACTGGACGCCGCTCTACAACAGCGACCAGCACGGCGCCGGCGCCAACCGCTTCCTCCACCACGTGCTCGGCTACAAGGGCCCGACCCTCATCTTCATCCGCGGCGTCAGCGAGAGCGACGACCGCCGCCACTACCCGACCTACTGCATCTGCTCGGCCCTGGAGTGGCGCGAGTCGCACCTCTACTGGGGCACCGAGGACTCGATGGTGATCGAGCTCCTGCCCAACTACCGTGTCGTGCAGAAAGGTAGCAAACTATTGTACTTAAACACGAGCATCCGGGGATACCCGCAGGGGCTGCGTGCCGGCGCCGATCCTCGCAACCCCTGCGTCGTCATCGACCAGTCCTTCCACGAGGTCAATTTCGCAGGTGTGCCTTATCGCGTGTCGAGCCTCGAGGTTTGGGGCTGCGGCGACACCAAATCAAGGTAATTCGACCTTAGACCTTAATAATAACCGAGCAAACTCTGTATTTTCTCGCTATTATTATTATTATTATCGCCGATTTTTTCTTGAAATTTCGAGTCGAGTTTTAATTAATTAATTAGCGGCGTAATCCAGCTCGGCATTTCAAAATGAGTAACTGTAAAGCACGTCGAGCTTCGAACATTTGTGCATTTTACAAACGCAAGGTAACGCTTCGTTACTTATCTTCAAATTGCGCTAAAATAATAAAATCACCCGTCTTTATTACAACTTTGATAAATTTTGTGACGTGCAAAATTTATAGCCGCCTCTGGACTGTAACGACTGTCCGTTCGTTTGTATTTTGCACGATAAAAGTTTGATCGATACTTTGACGTAACATTCATTATTCGTCGATGTACTCGTCGGCTAAAGGTCAGTCCATACGAATACCGTTCGAATTAAAATTAAGCGTTCGATTTCTAAGCTTGGACGCGACACAGTCTTCGAGTACGAGAACCAGGTTATTTCAGTCGCGTGATTAATAAAAGAAATACGGATGAGTAGACGTGACAAGGTCTCTTAAAAGTTTGTTTATTTTGCAGAGAAAGACAGCTGGAGATAAAGAAATGGCAAGTAAAGGAGGCAGAAAAACAGAGAGTCGTTAAATTGAGTACTTCCGAGTGGTTGGATCACCCGGATCGATACCTGCTGGAATTAGCGGGAAGGCCTTCTTATAATAGTTCCAGTAGCTAAAACGAATCGAAAATTTTGTTGGAATCTGTACATATGTATATAATTTAATGAATTTTGTGGTCGAACAACATCAAAATTGAACTTAAATTCTTTTACATTTTGAATACTTTTTACCAAGAACAAGAATTGATTTTTTAAAGAAATTTTTTTTATTTGTTAGCTTGGAAATGTTAATGATACATTGAAAGTTAAAATAAATGTAAAAAATATACGCAATGCTCAAATGTTAAATGCCTTTTCTGCAAAGTATAAATAAAAAATTTATCTCTTTTTTATTATGCCTATTCATATGATAATAAAAGAATAAACTGTTTTTATATCTCTGCGGAGTGGATGACACGTTGCGTGCTCGCATCGTTAAGCCGCATTATTGGTTATTAGCATGGAATTTAATACTATACGATGATCGCTGGCGGCTCGTCAATTCGCCAGAAATTCTACTTCGTATCATTTTAGTATTTACATGACAATCGGTTAAAACGATCGACCAGTTGCCTTAAATAAATAAAAATGAATCTTTTTATTAAAAATTATATTTCAACGAAAAAATTTAATCAAAGTCTTTGTACAAAAACTTATAAATAATTAAAATTGTTTCAAGTGATGAAGTCGGGTACTTGTGGAGAGTATAAACATGATTTAAAAATTATGATGGACAAAAGCAACGAGATATAATTTAATAAAACAATTGCATAGTGTAATTTATTTTGAAAACAAGGGGAAAAACTGTTGTATGCATTATTAATGGATATCTAAAATAATACATAATATCAGACTTTCATTATGATTATGTGTAATTATTTTATTGTATTTTCTTGTACGTATGAATTAAGATATTTATTGTTTGTGCAAAATATACAGATATTTAATTATTATTTAACATACGTAATATATTTATACAATTACTCTTCGTGTACTTATTTATACTAGGTCGATATTATACCTAGTTATTTTAGTTAAAAAGTGCGCGTATTTTTATCATTTTTGCATTTGTTATAAAAACTATAGTTGCTACGCTGAAATTTTTATTCATCACAAATATCTAGATTCTCGCGTTCTTCGTAGAATCCTTACTTAATGGAATCACGAGTAATATACAACGCGCGCGCGCGCGCACATACACACACACGTGTATATATATATATATATATATACGTGTACGTTTACTGCTTGCACATTTGGACGCGCGTCATGCGCGTGCGTATTTATTTATTTTTATGCGTGTATATACGTATATGATAAATCTAATAAAAATATTTAAAGAAAGTTTTTACATTTCATAACACAGGCACTGATGTCTTTTCAGAAATAAAAAAGATATCCATCAAAAATACGGTTACGCAGGTAATGGGGTACTGCGCTGTCATAAGAGTTTTAAATATGAAATATTTGTACACAAATACGGAATTATATTTAATATTATTATACTTATATTATACAGAACGATGTTTAAAGGTGATCAACTCTGCTGCCATACAAATTGATCTCCATTTGCAATTAACTTTTATATTATATCAAGTGTCATTTTTATATAACCATTTTTACTTTATTACAACACGCTTGTATGTTACAATGCAGTTTATAGCCTAAAGTTTCAGGTAAAAAATTAAGGCCCTTAACTTTTGCGTTTCATATTTCCTTACGCGCTTAAAAAATAATGATAATGATGATAATAATAGTAGTAGAAGTAGTAGTAATAATAATAGTAGTAGTAGTAGTAATAATAGTAGTAGTAATAGTAGTAGTAGTAGTAGTAGAAACGATAATAACGACAATCGCAATTGTTTCATTTTTCAAGCGGACATTAATGAGCTGAAAAAGTTGGTAATTGTGAATCTCTTATTTTCAAATATAAAATATAATCTATATATTCAGTATCGGCATTCACAAAAATTAAAAGTATTTTTATATAAAATCTTTTTAATGAACAATTTTTATCAACAGGTCAGGCGTAACGAAGCGATTCTAAATGTATATAATGTAATAAACAGAGTGATGCTGCTTTTTGTTTTTAAACGTAAATTTGCTGCTTATCCATAGAAATAACAAAAACTGTTTTAACACGGCCGGTGCGTTTGTATAATCGCGGTAAAAACGTTGGCACACCACCAAAGGATGCCAGCCACGCGGGATCATTCGTTTAATATTAAAATGGGCACATCGTCTAATCGCTGAGCGATGCATCGACGAAGTGCTAAATAGTAATAGCAGAAAGCGTCTCTCGCGATTCTCATTCGTTTTAAACAAAGATATCTTCGCATACTTTGCTCGGGAGAGTTGGAGTAAAATCAATCACAACACGAAATATATAGCTCTTCTCGAAAAATAATATTACACTAATTAATTAGCAGCAGCAGCAGCAGCAGCAGCCTCCCCGAGACGACGACTCCTTCTGCCCATCTATTTACAATATAAAATCTATAACGTTTACATGGCTTAGTAGTAAATATACATATACGTAAACATAAGTCGCCGATGTACTGGACAAGCGAGACGTTTCTTCATCGTCGTCGTCGTCGCCGCCGTCCAGGCGCACCCTTAAGACCTATTACAACAGAAGCAGTACTGAAAAGTAAACGTAATCGAGGCGCAGGTCAATCGCAAAGTTATTCTTGGATTACAGCTATCACTATCCGAGGTGGATTATCGTTTGTACATGAATGCGTTCGCTTGGTTGCGGGAGTGAGCCCATCGAAGGGGGATGGTGGAGACACGGGGCCCGGGCCGCGGGCTACTCGCCGGGCCTGCCCTGATCGACCTGTTGATCCGACGACTGCAATCGATCGATTGAGTACCGGTTGTATTGACGATAAGGAGACCGCGTCTGGTCATTGTCCGTTATCACGCGTGTTCTGTGAGGTATCAAGTTTTCGTAACGGCCCATCAGCCAGTCTTGACAAAGCCTATGCTGGGCATCGACAACGTTCTTAGTCACCCACTTGAAATGCCACTGTTGGAATTTCGAGTTCATGCGTTTGGTAACGACCGGATGACACTGCGAATGAAAAGCGTAAATGAGAAGTGAGTGAAAGTGGGCTCGTGCGTCCGTGCACTCATTGTATTGGCGTACCTGCTTTGCTCGGGTAAAACAGCCTTTTTTATAGAGGGTAGTTTCTTGATTGACAACGTAGATAACGCGATAGTTGTTAAGATTGAACGTACATTGCATTTCGTCGGACGCAACGATGTCCGATCCGTCTATGACTTCAGCTCCGGTATCGTATGGCTTTTTGCCGTCTGGACTGTAATTGAAATTGACAAGCAAACTCGTGAGAATGAGTGGACAACAAATGCGCCGCAAGTGCGCGACAAATGCATCGTTTCATTTCAGCGGGGTGGGCTGGTATCGGGTGAACTGGTGTGCGCGCGCGCGCCCCCTCCTCCCACACCGCCCAAATGACAAATCAAATCATAAATCAACATGTTAATGTAGCAACATTCTACATAATGTGGGAATACGTACTCAGCTATTTTTTCGGAATTCGCTGCGTCGGGTGAGAAGGCCCTCATCTTTCGGGCCGCGTGCTTTCGATATTGGCGAACGTTCCGGTAAAGATATACTCGCTTCCGACCTGCCAAAATCTTGCCTAAAGAGCTCCATCCATTTCCATCAATCTACAACAGTTATCAGTTACTTCGTCACTTGGTGGCAATTGGTTCAAAAGACAGTTGGGAAGTCAAGGGACATTCATATTCGCCTGCTCTTACATGAAACATGACAAAAATCGTTTATTTCTCTCTGCTTTATCTCTCAATCTCTTTCGTTAGGTGTTTGTTAGCATTGCGCGCCGCTTGCGTCTTACCTGCCCTGCTCTCTTGCTTTATTCACATTCGACATTCGACATTCGACATTCGACATTCGACATTCGACATTTGCATTTACAATTACATCATCATCGCTCGTGTCGAGTGCTCTTTTTTTCTTGTTCACGCACAGTCGTCCTGAACGCAAGTGAGCGCCTTGCTTATTTCGTTTTTCTCCTTTCTCGTTTGACACACAACGTGTCTGTGTGTCATGGAAGCGCAAAGGAGGCGAGGAACGTTTTCAACGTTAGCTAATGGTTTTTAAAGTCGCGATGCAGCCTTCGTCGGTGAAAAGTTGGCACTCGCGCGCCCCATCGTGTCGGCGAGTGGGCGTCGCTCGGGTGTTAACGACTTAAATCGTAGTCGCCGGCGTCGTTAGCGATTACCAATTACCAATTGTCAGGTGCGACGAGGCCAACTCACTCGTGGGGAGGAGCGTCAGTGCGGTCAAGATGTGCGTTAATTAAGTTTGCTTAGTCCCCAGTCATTACCAAGTGCGAGCGTCGGTTAAAATCTTTACAGGGTGATCGGTAGGTCCAGAGGAAGAGTACAGGGGATGCAATGGAGGTTCCTGGACGGGACAGGACTTTGGTGGTCTTCGTAAATGAAGAGACGCGGCGGACCAAGTCTCTTGCGAACGTTAGCTGCTTCTACGAGTCTCGACCTGCTCTAATGCGTAAAACAATGCGTTAGGAAACAAGGAATATCGTGCCTTGAATGATGATAAATGTTTAAGTGTGTGGGTGGCGCAACAAGCACAACTCGTCTAACGAGAAATAAAATACGCGAGCCCAACCCCCAGAAGCGCTCTTTTGCGCGCGACCAGGGCTGGTCTGCGAACGAGTTGCTTTCGTTTGCGTGTGTTTCTTTCTGAACTTCTTGACGAGTCAGCGTAGAGAGACATTTTAAAAAACTGTCGAGCTGAAGATTGAAATCAGCCGTTGAAAACCGCGACGCAATCGAGCGCCGCTGCTCTAGACGGCAACTATTTTATTATTTTTGGCTCGGGGATCAACCTCGACGAGATAACAATTACGAGTGCGCGAATGCCGATGCAGTCCTTACTTTCAGTTCGCTATATCCGATCGTGAATCCCGGCGGTGAACGAAAACGAGAAAGCGTGTTTTTAAGGTGTTGTTAAACAGGTTCAGAAATAAAATTAGACTTTTGAACTGATTAAATAGTTCAAGTTTATTCATTCTTTATAACAACTTAAGAACTTAATTTAAATTAAAAAGCGCAAAATTTTGCATTCTCTCTCTCTCTCTCGCTCTCTACGAGTGTACACACGCGCGCGCACATACACATATATATATACGTATACACACAAACATATATATATATATTTGCATATGCACACAGGTATTTGCACGTATATCTACATATTTATGTGTATATATATATTTATATGCGTCTGTGTCTCTCTCTCTCTCTCTCTATATATATATATATATATATATATTACGTTAAAAATTATTTAATATTTCAGGTATTCATCACAGAACATAAAAAAGATTTGATCCGGACACTTTCAAGCTAGTAACAGTTAATTAAAACGCTTACATGGTCGAACAGCAAAAAATAATAAGTGACTGCAAGGAGTTCGCAAGAGTTGAAAGAGGGAACCAAATAAAGAAAAAATTTCTATCCCACTTTTGGAAATTTTGAACATACCAACGTATGCATTGTGAAAATTAGTAACAAATCGCTTGTTTTTCCAGACAAAAACACGCATTCTGAGCAGCGGCAAACAGGAAACGAGCGCCATCGAAAAGTAAATTTAAATTAAAAAAAAGGAGAAAAATCAATAAAAATAAAGGGCGAACAATAATAATAGTAATAATGGTTATAGTAGTAGTAGAAGTAGTAGAAGTAGTAGAAGTAGTAGAAGTAGTAGTAGTAGTAATAATAATATCAATAATAGTAATAGTAATAATAATAATAATAATAATAACAATAGTAGCAAATAACAATATCAATAACAGTAATATAAAAAGGAAACCAAAAAATCTTTTTTCAATTATTCAGTGGTACAAAAATGATGTTAGACAGTTATGTTTAAAAGCATCGTTCATATATTTCAATATCTCTCTTCTATACAATATTGTTGCCATTTATATCATTATATGCATATTCACTTCATATACAAGTTAAAGATACAAAATATATTTATATTTATAATATATAGATATATATGTACATACATATGTATTTATACCGTACACACATACGCGCTTATGCACATGTGCATGTAAGTATATAAATACATACGCATATAGATTTATCTAATATGTAGGTCAAGATTAAAATTCATCGCGTTTTAATAGGGGGAAGGGGTTGCGGGGAAACAGGGGGAAGAGATTGGGTATGGAATCGTAACATTTACAAATTGAACGTAGTTTTTCTCGTCTTTTCTCCTTTTACACGGACAAACGTTTCCTTTTTTTTGTTTTTTCATTTCCTGCTCTCTCAGTCGCTCTCGTTCTCTCTTTACCTCGTGTTCCTCCCTCACACGCTCGCCCATGCACACAGCCCATGCATACGACCCACTCTCTCTCTCTCTCTCTCTCTCTCTCTGTCTCTCGCACTGGTTCTCCAAGTAGTCAGTATATTACAAATGTCGCGAAGCAACGGTCTATTTTCTTCTCCTTACTTTGCCTCCCTCTCTCATCTCTTTCAAGTAGCCGAGGTGCAAACAGTTTACATCGGCAAAGTTTTCAGGGGACTTGCCTTGGCTACCGCTCGCTGGGCCAGACAAGTCCTCTGAAAACGTCCACGCGAAAGCGCACTTTTTCAAATCGTATAATAAATCCCTAATGCGAGTTTTTCTTATGTACATATATTCTTAATTATCTTTCCTTTTATTTTATTTCATAGATAGCGTTGCTTAACAGTCAGTGCTCCTTCTCCTCCCTCCTTTTTCACCCCGAGCATATAACAGAACCGTCTGACGAAGATTATACTGCTCTACTTTGTCTCTGAATGGTAATCTTCACTTTTCCCAAACACGAACTTTCGGTTGCAGTTTCGGTTTCTCAGTTTTACTTTAGTCGCGCAGCTCTTTTCCGTTCCTTCGTGTGCGTGCGCTCGAGAAAGCAGAAGCAGCAATGGAAATTTCGTCCTGCCATCCTCCCTTCATTCTCTCTCTCTCTCTCTCTCTCTCTCTCTCTCTCTCTCTCTCTCTGTTTTACAAATGTTAGTGCTTCTGTGCTACTTTAAAGTGAATAATCTCCGTTGCATAAGTTCGGCGATGCTCGAAGTTTAATCGCTTACAGCTCCTGCATCTTTCAATCTGGCTTTTCATCGCTCTCTGTCTGTCTCTCTCTCTCTCTCTCTCTCTCTCGGCGCGGGACAAGAGGGATAATTAATTGTACACGATGAATGAAAGGGAAGAACTTGGAATCATAGCTTTTGTTTATCTTAGATAAAAAAAATGCGAAAGAGCGAGACTTGGAGAAATACTGTAAAAACTGGCGCAATATTAGAAAAGTGAGACGAAGACCCCTTGACTTTTAAGCGACATTTTAAAATGTATGTACACGTGTAATTATTTGATGCAAGCTGTTTTTCAAACAACGTTATTCTTCGGACGTTTTGGTTCAATTGTTATTTTTGTCAAACGTGTATCAGTGCGCATCGCGTGTAGCTACGGATCAAGCCTAATTGCGCGCAAAGGCATACGTGAATGCTCACGCACGCGTCCAAACGCACGTGTGCGTGCACGTATACCGAATGCAAAAGTCAAACTGTCTCGAGTCTGTATGCTTCTTACGGATTTTTGCTGATCGACAAAAGTTAATTCGAGAAGCTGATGAGCGAGTTTTATTACCTTTTATCCTTCTTTTGTTCTCTCTTTCTCTCTGTCTTCCATTCTTTCCGTCTTTATCTCTTATTCTTTACAGTGTAGTAGTAACACGACTAAAATTTGCTACCGTTTTTCTAGTCTCTAGTACGTATAAAAATTCTATGCAACTATTTACAACCTCTAAACTATGGAATATTTACAATATCGTAGAGAAATTGAAGGATTTACAACTAGTCAATTGTCTGCACACGCATACACACACACACACACATATATACATATATATATGCATATATAAATGTGTTATACACATATGCGTGAGAGAGTTTCGGTGCGATTCCCTCAACATTTAGTTGACTTGCTTTCAACATTTGCTTTCAACGCGAAGTCACATTAAACTGCAAGGCTTAGTCTCGAATATCACGCAATTTTAAAACATTTTTTTTGGTTATTTTTGTGTTTTTTGAAAAATAGTATCAATATTTATTTAATAAAGGCATTCAATGACTTTAAATAGATCGTGAGTATCGTCAAATGCTTAGGGAATCGTAACGAGGATTAAATTACACAACCTACATTCGCTGCCAATTACGCGTTTATCAAACAACACGCGTCCATCGCAACGAATGTCGTATGCCTGAATTACGATTGTTTATGTAACTTATTACTCTTTTTTTAACTAGAAAATCTGCCTAATCTCACTTTACTTTTAAATCGTACCCAACACTTTCGAGCGTAAAATTATGCAACAGCGACATCATTTCATCCTCTTAAACTTTTTCTTTTACAACCCTTTGCTCGAATAATAAACTTTTAATTTCATTTTTGTTTTTCGTTTGGAAATCAGTGTGAAAAAATCAGCCTGCGAATGCAAATCACGATGTTTTTTCTTTTAAAAACGTTTTACGGCGTTGCCATGTGCGAATTCGGATATTTCCTTTCCTTTCAATTCGATTCGATTCAATTCAATTCAATTAATTCAATCAACGCAATATTCTTTTAATTTATAATTTATAAGTTAAGATAAATAATCCGCAATAATTTTAATAATAGTAGCGACGATAGCTTTTTGCGCCGATAAGTCCCATTAAAATAAGCCGTTACAAACTCCCATTTTGTTGCTGCTTCATTAAATGCACCAAAAAACGAAAATGAGAAATTTTTTAAATTTAGATTATGCATTTTGCAGTTTGCATTAAAATAAGCGACGTGCGGCCGCCTTGTAACCAACAATCGCACCCAAGATTGCGAAATGCAGCCAATGCCAGTCGAAATCGTTTCTTAATAAATAAATGAAACGGCCGCGAGATAAAATTGTACGGTTAAAACGAGCAAGAAAAGAAAAGAAAAGAAAAAAACGTAAGACGTGAAAGTCAACTTTTGAAAATACTGCGGTTCGTAAAATAGCGCCTGACTATGTAACAATAAATATTTTATATTTATACTTTAAAAACAGAAAAATCGACCTTTATGATCCAACGTATGCGGGTTGTACTTTCACTGCAAACAAACAATCGCGGATCTGTACAAAGCCCAAGATAAGTCTCGATTAATTCGCTGCAACGAAAGTCAGAACAGACAAATTGATTGGTGGTACACATTCTGATTTCGCACCCAATGCCCGTATCCTTAAGGTGGACGAACTCGTACGATTATTGCTATCCGATGGACAAAAATTTACGATCACTAGCCCATTGTCACTGTTCTTCTGAAGATACGCGAAATGCCGCTAAGCTAAAGAAATCATTTCAATCATTTGTTCATATCTCCAGAAGACTCTCTTATATACGATTATAAATCTTTGACACAGTTCCCGGCGGGAACTGCCTGTCGATGAAGCGAACGGCCGTCGACGAGAAAATGACAAGTATACGTGTGTACCGCGAAAGTACATAAAAAACCACGAGAGCGCAATCTACAGCGTTGGCTATTGAAAGGGATGTGGGTCCTATACCTTCTTGTTAATGTCAGTGTTCTTGCGCTTTCTGCCCCTCCCCCCCCTTGCCGCCTGGTCGCTACTCACAGGATGATTGGCTGGTGGCTCATTGTCTGACGAGATCGGGACATCCTTTGGACTTGTTTGCCCGGTAGCAGTTGACGAGAATCTCTCAACATAAGATGACCACTTCTCTGTCGCCGCCAAGGTCTCCCTGTCGCGATCTCTACAACTGCCCTCAACAGTCTCCTCACCCTCCGTGTCCAATAATTCTATCGTCATTTTACAATTTTTCTTATACTGAAACAGAAAGTCGAAGCGTCAAGGAGTGTTCTGCGGGCCTTTCCCTTGCAGCCTTCTACCCACCAAATAATTAATTCATCCTCGATATAAAAAAAAAAAAAAAAAAACTTACAATGTAGATTTTAAAGCAGTTCTCCTCGGCCATTGTTTTTTCAGCTTTCCTCTGATACGCCGTCTCGCAAGGGATTCTCAAATACGCCGTCGAACACAAGCCACCCGCTCCGCTGTTTTCCTTCGGCTGCTTTTGCTCCCGCTGAAACAACTCCATGCACTGCTGACACACGAGATCCGACACTAAATGTTGAAGCTGAAAACGAATCGAAAATTATCGGAGATTATTAATCGAGTTTGAGCCGCGAACAACCCAATAAACGACACCCGCGATAGAACTTGGATGGGCCGTACCTGTCTCACCGCATACGTCACAACTTTGTCCAAAGTAAAAGCAATATACGCGTGTATTCCGAACATTTCTCTGAGAGTGTCTTCGTACGCGTTGCTCTCCATGTTGCCGTCCAGGACATTTTTAACCATGTCGAGGAAGGCTGGATAATAGTCTTCGATTTCAATTTCGCCTGGGAAATAAGAAGCAAAACAAAAGGTCACCACTCGGTCACAACAAAACGGTTCGCTACTACTTACCTTTGGGCTTTAACCTCAGGGCGACGGCTGTACTTTCCTTCCGCTGCTGTTTGTACCGAGATTCTTCGTCCGCGAGAGCCACCGCCTTATCGTACATCTTCGTCAGTCTCTCGCAAAGTATTTGGTGTAACCTCAGGAAGAGGTACCAATTGTTGCTGCCCATGAAGAGCGTGTACGCCTCCTCGGGGTCAGTCGAGAGAGCATGGACCGGGGGTTTGACGTCGGGGTCGAGTTTTATCGCAGTGGAAGAGGAGGCGGGCGAGAGGGGGGCCTTATTCCTACTACCCTGGAGCCCGCCGCCGATCGGAGGAGTTGTCGTCGTGGCCGTTTGCGTGCTGTTGCCGCAGGATGCCGGATTCATATCATCCTTCTCGTCTGTAAAATCGAGTGAGGCGGTTTAGTAACAACTCAATGGGAGCGAGAAAGGGTACGGGGGACGCAGGAAGGGCGCGCGAATGCGTTTTCCTTTACTTACTGTCTTCATCTTGCTCGTCGTCGCTAAGCTCTTGCCGAGGATGAAAGAATAGATCAGGAACAAAATGCTTGAGGAGGAGTTTTATTCGTTGCTTATCTTCTTTATGAATAGCAGTCTGACGTTTTACGTGATGTATTAGAAGATTAGCAGCATCGTCCAAGACGGACTTATCTTTGTAAGCTAAAATCAAGTGGGGCCCACTACTGTTTTGATTCTCGCCGTTTTCATCGGCTTGTTCATGCCTCTGCGAATGGACGGGAAAATATTTTAATTTAGCAACCTCAACCAACGAACGGCTAATTAAATTAATTTAATCTAATTTAATTTAATGCTGTACCAACCTCGTCATATAAAATTTCGATTTCGTTAAATAAGCTTTTCGATCTCAGCGCCTTGACATCGTTCTGCTTGAAATTGATGCCCTGGTGATCCAACGACTTGAGGTAATATTTTTCGTTCTGCTCCCGCCAGATCTTGTTGAAGCCCTTCTGAGCTTCCCGCCACTCTTCCTCTTTGCTCTTCAGTCTCCGCAGCACAACGGGGACCGCCACCATAGGGTTTTTCTTGAGACCGTCGATAATGTCTGCCGCCTTCTCCCCGTATATCCTTTTTAAAGCGCGTTGATGAATGGTCGGCGAGCATCCCCCCAAGCAGTCGTCTAACTTGAACTTTTGAAGCTCCTCCTGGGACATCCTACTCATCTTTTTGTGCACCCCCTCGAGCACCCTAATCGTCGCAGCATTTGTCTCTATCACACCGTCCAATTCGAACCGCTCATCTTCGCAGCGATAGATGAACTCCTCGAACTGGGTTTTCCTTAAAGTTCAAAAACGAAGCCGGGCTTTAATTAAATATTCTTCCCAAACTACCGATTCCTACATTTTATCGAACCAATTTTTTCCTTTTTTTAATGGTTTTTTGGACTGCGAATTTTAAGCTAAATCACCGAGTGCTACGGCTTATTAGCAATACCCAAGCGCACCGAACGTTTTTTAAATTCAAATCAACTACAACATTTAATACGATACAAACGCGCTTAAAAAAAAAAAGCAAAAAAGATTAAAGATCACGTTCCTAATTGAACGAAAAAAGTGGTAGAAAGTTTGTCACGAGTTAAAATCCTCGAACGCGAGGGTTTCCAACTCGAGTATTAACAAAAAATGATTGCAAAAATGCTTCGTATTATTATCCTCTTGAAAAAAAAAAAAAAAATTATCCCTTTATAATTGGTTGCGAATTAAGAATGAAAGGAATGGAAGTTTATCGAGGGGTCGTTACCTAGAGCTAACGAATGTACTATCCTCGGACCAAGTGGGAAACGACACCCAAGTATCGTTGAGAACCTCTTTACACAGTTGTGTTCTGCCCGTGCACTTTGGCTGGACGTAGGATTTGGGCAGTGCGCAGTAGGAGGCCCCTAGTCTTTTGCAGGCCGAGTAGTCGATTTCCATCGCGAGGTCACCTTGAGGCCTGTCTTGGTGGCTTCGCACCACGTTATTCGGTAGTGCCTCGATGCTCACACCGGTGACCGTGGCTCCACCACTCTGATTTGCGCAGGTCGACGTCGTCGACGACGCGGCAGACTCCGGCAGGTGTCCTAGAAAGTCCTTGAACCATCGGAGGAGTTCGGGGAAGCGGCCCAGGAACGGCGTCACTAATTGCACTAGTTCAGTCTTGGATATAATTTCTTGGTTGAACAAGACCAAGCAGCGCAGGAAATTCTCGTAGACCTCCTGTGACCTCAGCGCTTTTCGCACCTGATTTGCAAAAAACGTGTCGTTTATTATTTAAAAAATACGACGGGGATAGAGAACATTGGACAAGTGTATGCAACGGTCAAGCTCGCTATCATCGAGCTGTAAAAAAGTAGAAAAATTAAATAAAATCAAAGAAAGAACCCAGTTGGGAATAAAATTTATTCAGCCAAGGCTTTCATCGATAGAGTAAATAATAAAAGGCAGTCCCGGTTCAAACCATTCACAAGTGCATATGCACATGCCCTGCAAGAAATAAACAAAATCATTCGCTCGCTTTTAAAGAACTTTTAAAACCCTTCGTCATTTTCAAAAGTAAACAATTGTACATATACACACACACACAAGTGCATAGGGCAACTTAAAAATATGACCCGAGCCCGCGGAGGATCAGTACAGTGAATTGCATAAATTGCGCAAAGTGCATAAAGCGCATACCTTGTCGAAGAATGCGTAATCGTTGAGGGTGCCGTGCTTTCCCACCTCTGCTATCGAAATATCCCGCACCGACGCGACCTTGTGTTTCTTCGGCGGTGGCGGTCCGTGAGGCGCGTGCGAGTTCCCGGTTGACATGGACGTCGTGAAGGACGGACTCCTCTTGAGCTGGCCTGTGCTGTGGCCGAACTTCTGACCCGCGTTCCCCATGTCACGAACCCCAGGTCGCTCACGCTCGCGGTCCCTGTCCCGGTGGTCCCGGCTCTCGCGCTCGAGGCCCCCCGGACCCGTGGAATCGCGGTGCTCGCGCGGCACCGCCCCGGAATTGTTGTACGTCGTTTTCAGACCTAACGGTTTCTTCAAAATCGTCGCGTGGTCATTGACCGCTCCCACCTTGTTGCTCTGAAACATAGCAGACTGGTACCCATCAGAGTTAGAGACAGTTTGTAGGACAGTCATCTAAAATAGTGGTGCAGGAGAGAAACGAGAAAATTAAGAGTCGAGATACGCAAAAGTGATAACGAATAAGCGGTAATGAGTAAACATTGTCAGCTATTGCAGTGGTTACTTTTGTTACTTGCTCGGTGCGCTGCTACGCACACACCATTGGTAACTTGATCGATAATAATGCACGTGTGTGTGCGTGCATGCGAGCATGTAAATGGGTCTATCTATAGTGAACACTTCTACTTTAGAATAATGCATGCAGAGTATTTATACTCCAAGATTCCTTTAGGGTACATGGATTTTTGTCGTTGCAAGCTTATAGACCTACAATATAAATTAAACAGCACATCAAATAACATTTTTTTCATTACGTGAGCCACTGACTTAAAAAATACATCACAGACAAGAGTGTAATATAAATTATAACCAAAGTTGTGATTACAACCAACAAAATGTAGATTAATCGGATTGCAATTAATAATTAGTACTCACCAGGGCACTTTGCTGACTCGTTGCATCTGGCAAAAATTGACCAAATTCTAGTAAAAGGTCTTCCTGATTCTCGAACAATTTAGCAACCTGACTGTAGACTTCGGCTTCGGTGAGGTGCTTCCCAGTCCCGGGCACACTACCACCACTTCCGCTTCCGCCCATGTGTCCCGATTCCTTTAGCGTTCGCTGCTCTTTCTGATAAGTGTGCAAAATTTCGAGGAAACGCTTGTATTTGTCCGGTTGACCTTGAAACCGATTCTGCGGACGGAACAATCGTTAATTAGTCGGGAGCTCGATATAACGATAATGGAAAATTGCAATTGTACGATTTCGAAAACGGGTGGCTCATTACTTTAATTTTGTTGACATAGTTGATTGCGTGATTAAACTCAACAGGCTGATTCTGTTGCGTCTGACCAGTACTAGGAACCCCATCTTGTGCCTGACTCAAAGCTTGACTTACTGCCTGAGCTTGGGCTGTAGTAACATGGGAATTATTATACGACGGAACTGGGGGTGACGAAGGCCCATGGATAGTTAAATTATTATTCGAAATATTATTGGCGATTGAGTGGTGAATACTTCCAGAACTGCAAAATAATCCATATATAATTAAATGTCTCGACAAGCTACAGCGACATTCCTGAATTTGTCAATAATTTTCTACGTACCCTTGCATAATTTGTACAACTGGTTGTGCCTTTGCTGGCTGAGTCGGTGGGCTTGCTATGGGAGGAGATCCAACATTGACTGTACAATGGTGTTGAGAGAGCGTAGCTGTATGCGTAGCTGTTGGACTGGGCATACTAACCGAAACTTGAAAAGCATATCCTTGCTCGTTGGCTTGTACTTCAATTTTATATCCTGGTGGTAAAAAAGTGTTGAAACCAACGATAAGTTCAGGATGCCCCTTAAATAAATGGCTAACCCTTGTTATAACACCTGGAGTATCAATGCTTTGAGATTTGAATTCCTTCATAATATCGAGGAAGTCATTGTAAACCTGTACCAAATAAATGAAAGTTAAAATGGTCGACCAAAATGATAATCTTTTGCTAAGAGAGAGCAGAAGAGCAAAGCCATAACGAAGCTACAAACCTGTGGCTGATCGCTAAATTTATACTTGACTTGATCAAGATAAGACAGGGCATCTTCTACTTTTAACCTTTGGAATTGCTGCGAACTGGTACTAGTAGCACTCAAGTTACTAGCAGGAGGTGTAGGCGCCTGAACCATCTGCACAAATATGCAGAAAATTAAAATTTACAATTGTCAAGGTGAGCGATGCAAATGTATTTTAAAAGTTATTACCTTGTGTCTTATGGTGGAAGGTTGTTGCGCGTGCGGCTGTGCCTGGGAACTCGGTACAGGTGTTTGAGGGCCCATATTGTGGTTCCCCGTGCCACCTATACCTGTACTGTGCAAAGTTACACTGGAAGTTATGCTGCTGGCTGCACATGTGGAGCTCGTTGATAAACTGCCAACCGCAGCATTTCCCTGAAACAAAATATAAACTGTGAGGAAAGGGACTCCCGTTGCAGCTGTAAAAATACAGATAAATCAACATTGCATACCTTGACAGGCGAGGGGGCTGCTGTCGGCACAACAATCGCACCAGGGTATTGCTGTTGGGCTTGAGAAAACTGTATGCTACCTGGCATCTCTTTGGAAGGTATAGATCTAACAGCTTGACCAGAAACCACTCCTATGCCACCACTGGTATGGTAGTCTATACTACCACCTCCACTCCCCACAACAGCTCCTCCGCCTCCCGAATGTTTCAACGTTGCTGCTGCTGGCGGTGTTATTTCGTCCACCCCACGAACACGTTTCATCTCAATTTACATTGGAAATGCTGCAACCAAAGTCTTGCGTTTATCATTCGGCTTTTTTCCCCTCCGCTTCTCGAGGCGCTACAAAGCAGTCAACACATATCACGTCATCACACCATTCTACGTTGTCTCATTCGAGCCGGCAGTGCAATTCGAAACTCAAGCGAGAAAGTTTGAAAATGTACCTGTCGGACGAGCCAACGAATATTCCTCAATGAGTTTCTACCAGAGAGTCTCTTTTGTGCGCACATTATAACACTCCCGTTCATCGCCAGCCGTTGAGCTCGAAGGCGAAAGCACCGAAGCAAGGCAAGTTGAGCAAGCGCCTTCAAACGTAAACCTGCCAACCTTATTTTAATAAATTCAAACGGATGTAGGCGGAATCACGTGTCGGTGGTGCTTTGGCGAGTGCAGCGTCCGATGGACGGACTCGGGGGGGGCCAATGAAAATAAGAAAAACCAATGCACTTTCAACGACGGGCGCCCGCTTTCTTGCGCTACGACTCTGATCCGTGCGCGCGGTGCCGCGCACGCGCGTAATCGTCCGCACCGCTTGTGCGCGAACAAAAGCGCGCGTTCCCGCTAGCAGTATTGAGAACCGAAATCTCGAGCCTGACGCAGAGGACCCGAGTTCCACCGCTGGGACGAGAATTGCACGACGTCCGTGTGCGAACCAACGCGTTGTTGCTGTCAAGATTCCCTCCGATTTTTCATGCCCGAGGATGCGGGAATCGAGGAAAAAATTGCGCGCCAGGCAACGTCCGAGCAGACGAGAAAGTGCTAGAGGGGAGAGACCTAGTGAGAGAGAGAGAGAGAGAGAGGGAAAGGAGAGTGCGGGCGGTCGCCGCAAGTCGCGCGCGGGGCGACAAGCGCTCAGCTACGCTCGCGGGTGATCGAACACGAAACGCGCATCGGGCGGCTAGTCAACTCGCGTGCCCCCCTCCCTCTCGATATCTACCGCTTTATCCGCCGTTCACGTATACGCGTCGGCGCTGCTCCGGAAGCCCGCGAACCTTTCGAGAGCCTCATATTTCTTCAATGAAAACTAGCCTGAATAACAGCCAAGAGTCGTTTCTTTCGTTTTCGGGCAATCGTGTTGGGTTGTACCGAGAAGAGGAGCGATTAACGCGTACGCTTCGTTCCGCAGGAGAGTTTTGAAAGATAGACGAGGAACCGGGATCGAGCGAGAGACCAAGAAAGAGAGAAGCAGACAGAACAACGCGCGACTGGGGCGTCGTGGGGAGCGCAAAATAAAGAAGAGGAGCAGCAGAAGCGCGGAGAAATAAAGGGCGGTCGGGTGGGGGAGGAGTGTAAGAGAAAAGTCCCGATAGTAGCACACAGCTGTGTGCGACGGCGACAGCAACGGCGTCGTGGAAGCGAGCTGAGGAAGGAGGCGCGAACGCAGGAAGACGCACGGAGCCGCCGCATTCGTAATGCCGCGGATGAGGAATTATATTTTCCCCCGAGCCGTGCGCTCTCGTACTATACGTTGACGCTGTGTTCGCGCATTGGCTCGCACGCACGCGCCCCAACACGCGTACGTGTACGCGGTATACGTCGTGCAGCAACAAAACTCGCGCCCGGCGCTTCGCTCTACATCTTTCTCTCTCGCTCGCTCGACACGCACACTGGCGCGCCGAAGTATGTACCGACGTATCGAGATTCGTCGTCGCTCGCCACGTTCCATCTCTCTCTTGCGCAGTAACTACACCACGACTCGGTATACAGCTCGCGCAGCAGTACGCGCTGTCGCGTTACGCAATATTCCACGTAAATACATAACAGAGAATCGTACGGACACGTTATCATAACATTTTTTTGGCTTAGCCGCGCACCGTCTCGTCCTTTCTCCGCGGCCGAGAAAACTCCGCTTTTTCCCTCCGCAAGGCGCGCATAAGAGAACGAGAGAGACGGCCGTGACACCGCGACGGAACATGTTCAGAAGCGAGCAATAACAACGGCAGCGGCGACGACGACGGTGGTAGCGGTGGCGACGCGATATGGAGGAGGAAAAGAAGAGGGAGGGAGAGAGAAGGAGCGAGAGCGTGCGCACAGCAGCGAGAAACAGAGAGAGAGAGGGCGCGATAGACTACGGCGAGTAATCAAGGGGGGAGAAAAGGGCTCGCTGCTGTTTTTACTCACACACTTACACTTTTCATGCGTCTTCCTATCCCGATATAAGGCAACTAACTACTAGAAGCGAGGCTATTGTCGCTTTTCTGTCTTGGAATTAAAGCGCGGTTACGGTTATGGTTACAGCTACGGCCACGGCTACGGCTGCGGCTGCGGCTGCGACGACGAGGACGACGACGACGACGACAGCAGCAGCGCAGCAGTAGCTCCAACTTCGGCTAACCTTTTTTTTAACCTTACTTTTCCCTCTTCGCGCGCTCTCTCGCTGCCGTAGTAGTTGCTCTCGGTGGAGCGAGGCCACTTTCTTCTCTAGATCTCCCTTTCCTTCTCTCTCTTTCGCTCCCTCCCTCCCGCGCTCGCTCGTTCCGTCTCTCCTTCTCTGTTTCCACGCACCGAACGAAATATACGTATACATACAACGGCAGCACGCACTCACACCGTTTCGCGACTAGTCCTTTTTCTCTGTCTTTCTCTCCCTCTCTCTTTTCTCTCTTCTTCCTCACAGCGGTAGCGTCTCGCAAGAGCCCAAAGTCGCGTAAACGTACGCGGGGTCCTCCTTATATTTTTTAATCTTTTTTGCGCGCAACGCTCTTTTGCCTATGCACTCGCGCGAAAAAAGAGACGCGAAGAAACGTGCTACTGCTGGCGATACACGCATGTATGCGTGTGCTTGCGCGAGGCACCGAAAGCACATACATACAAGTAGAAAGAGACGGAATGCTAAGACAGACTGCTCTCTCTCATCGTCGATGCACGCGTTGTGTCGAATGTGTCTCGCGCTCTCTCTGTCTCTTTCTGTCTGCCTGCTTGCTTCTCTCCTTCCTTCTCTCTCTCTCTCTCTCTCTCTCTCGCGCTCTTTCGCTCGTACTCGCTCCTTCTACCGAAACGACGACGATGTTGACGTACGTACGTACGGCTCTCGAGTCTCCTCTGCTGTCGAAGGAGAGGACGTGCGTATGGCGTTGTCTCGGGGGCAGCCCCACGACTCGGCCACGGTCCAGCCACAAGCCAGCGACACACGACTTCCTTCCTCTTTTTTTTTCTTTTTCCTTTTCAAACACGCACGCACGCACGCACACACGTTCTGCTTTGCCTGCTTGCGTTCGCTCGCGCGCTTACCTTATTCTTGCTTTGCTGCTGCTTCTGCTGCTGTTGCTGCTGCTGCTGTTGCTAGTGCTGCTGCTGCCGACGCAGCCGCCACCGACAACGTCGACGATACTCCTCCTCCTCCTCCTCCTCGTAGACGAGGACGATTAGCTTCGAAGGTTCTCTCTTATTTATTTGTACGCGCGATGCAAAACTTGGTCGCTCGCTCTGGCGATGCTCCGCGAAAACGCGAGCTCCTCGCTCCCCGACTCGTTCTGCTCGATTCACCTACGTTGCTGCTGCTGCTGCTGCTGCTGCTGCCTGTTGTTTGGCTCTTCCTGGATTTTTGGCCGAGCGCGCGGTCACTCGCCCGCGAGGGAGAGAGCGGATTCTCTCTCCGCTGTCGCTTCGTTCTTTTCTTCCGATTTTACAACTCACGACGTGGACACGTCGCTACGCGAATGGCCCTCGCAGGCGAAGCTGGTGCGCATTTCGAGAATCTCAGGGACGGGAACGACAAGTGCACGAGACTCGCGCGGCACTCACTCCAGTGGCGAGACGACGACGACAACGACGACGAGGACGATAAAAAATCAAATGCAAAAGTCATACTTGCACTCGCGCTAGGGGTACAAGGCAAACTATTGGATTTTGTATGGCAAACAAGGAACTGACTGGCCGTATAGCGGGATGCGAACCGTGGTGGGGGGCCAGCCAGGGACGTACCGAAATGCCGGCTAAATGGGCGGCATCTCGGCCGCGAGCTCCCCTCCCCGCTACCTACGCCCCACCCCCCTCGCGCTACATCGCGTTGCCGCTCGTTCCCTTCTTCGTCCTTTTTTCTCGTCACTCTCTCCTCTTCTTACACTCACTTCATTCCTCTGTCTAATATTTATTTCGACTCTTCCACCATGCTCTTTCATGCTTACCTCTTCCTGGCATATATTTTCCTCCAATTTTTCATTCATTTTTACACGACGAGCAAAAGAACAAGTTTTTTCAGCCAGCGCACATGTGAATGTTGCAACCAATAAAACGAAAGATGCGATAAAATGGCAAATTCTGTATTGCTTAGCCCGACTGTCGAACTTATTCTTAAAATTAATACCAATTAATATATTATTTAAATTACTTACAATATGTACAAACATTTGACACATTAAAATGCAGACACACACATTCATGCCCACGTACATCGTATGTACACTACACGCGAGTACTTGTGTCGCGTGCATACAAACGAGTGTGCGCGCGTGTGCGTATGTGTATATAAATTTTTACATAAGAAAATTGAAAGAAACATTGCCATTGTAATTTATAAACGATCATATAAAATAAAGAGATAAAACAAACGGAATAAAAAAGTACGATAATGGAAAGTGGAGTAGTGAATGGAGGATAGTATATATGCAGGTTTGCAAATTATAAAAAGTTTTCATTTGAAGAGTTCAAATTTTAATTTTATTCCACTTTTTTCTTGTACACAGTTTTCGTCGAATTATCTTAAATTCTAAAATAAGGCGTGAAAAAATAGCGTAATAATACATGAGACGGCTTACAGAAAACAGTCATCTAATAAAGAAACTCTAGTTCTTAATTTAAAAAAAAAAAATCATAAAAAAAGTATAACACACATAACAACATAAAGAAAGGGTAAAAAAGAGTGAAAAAAGAAAAGGTAAGGTTACGAGCGATAAGTACACCGCGATGTGGCAATAATTTATAAAGTAATCATCTTAAAGTCTCGATTCAATAAATAAAATTTCGACGCGACGATACGACAATTAAATGAAGTACACAACCAAAAACGTTAAAAAAAGTTTTCAAAAAATGCGCAAACACGAAAGTAAACAATCCACTTTTGATTAAATAAAAAAAATCAGTCGGAGCACATCGCATAAACATCGCATCGGCGACGAAAGAAGGAAGATAAATAGAGAAGTAACACACAATGCAACGCGAAAGAATTTTCGGCAGTTCGGTAAAAATAGGGATTAACGAGGAGTGCGGCCTAGCAAGCCTGTAGAGCAGAGGCCAGGGGTGCCGGCACAACCATGGCACGTCCCTGCAAATTGTGCCGACGAAGCCGCCAAGAGGCGCGCGCAGCTCCGAGACCGACGAAATACCGAAGCGTTTCCCCGCGGCCGACATCTTCCCGCTACCAACAGCTGTTCCAAGCGGTGAGCGGACTCTTCATTCCTTATCTGGGTCATGGAACTGCGCAGTACCACGGGACGGACGTCTGGATGGTGGCTGTGTGCTCGCGAAGATGATGTCCGAGACAGCGCGCAGGCCTCGTCGACGGAGAGCAGACCCACGGATAAGTTCGCACCGCGGTCGACACACGTCGGGGCCCGCGACCTCCTCGGCTGCTCGGTGCGCGCGACTCATCTGTCGACGAGCGCGACTGGTTCGACGGCGTGAAAGGGACGCGCTGATTGGCCCAGCCGACCGCGGTCTCTGTAGCCCGGGCGTAGCCGAGTCCTAGTGAAGCCTCGTCTCGTCTCGCCCTTTGCCGCGACGCAAATCCGCAAGGGCGCGATACCTCGGATCCCCGCGGCACTCTTGGCCCGCACGACCGCGTCCGAAGTATGTAATGGATGCGCGACGCAAGACGCGTACGAAAGTGCGAATCGAGCGAGACGCGCGCGCTATGGAGTCGCGCTATATATAATGCGTCGTGTCTCGCCTTCACTCGCTCCCTCTCTCGCCCCCCTGTTGCCGCGTCCGCTGGCGCTCGGCACAATTTGGAACAGGATCGCCTTCGCCTTTGCGCTGTTGCCGAACGTGTCAGCCACTCCACCTCTCTTCGCTCTGTCTCTCTCACGTGGGAGGCACACACGCAGCCACTCGCCGTCGAGGACGTTTCATTGTTTCTTTTTATCTACCATTGGATTCGTCTTTTTTCCGACTTTTCATTATTACGACGGATTTTCCATGAGCGTTTTTTTCGCAGATTAGTGCTCGATATTCAGTGAAAAGAGGGACAAAGGGGTCGAATGTTCTTGAAGAAATTCGTGAACAAACGAACTCGTATGCCTATTTTTTCCACAACTATTACCGCGTTCGCGTCGTATGCGACAACCGAAAAAAATAGGATTCCAACCACGACGTCCATCCTGCCTAGCCCCTACACATTACGCATAAAAAACTTATTTCATATAGTGAATGTTATTCCAAAACCAAACTCTTTTTAAACCATTACATCATTTTTGTCATTGCTATTGAATAATTATTTTGACTTTGCGTTTTATTGACATTTAAAATTTTTAAATACTCATGCAGACAATTTTAATTCTAGAAATCAATTCTATTTTATTCGTTACAAGTTAAACATATTTTTGTTATAATCATCTTCAAAATCTAAATATGGAAAAATGTTTCTGAAAAAATTTTTTAAATATTCCCAACAAATTGTAGTTTTTATAAG
Organism: Platyscapa corneri; assembly: GCA_018907185.1. Taxonomy (NCBI): domain Eukaryota; kingdom Metazoa; phylum Arthropoda; class Insecta; order Hymenoptera; family Agaonidae; genus Platyscapa; species Platyscapa corneri. The sequence goes on along the minus strand of JACCHW010000021.1, from coordinate 796,265 downwards.
ACTCATTTATTTAGCACAAGTCTAATGAATAATCATAAACTTCCTTTTAAAATCTTTTATATAATATTAAGGGAATACTTGTATTAGTTGGAAAAACATTTTTTTCTAATAAAAAATATATACAATTTCTAAGAAATAATTTAACATAAATAAGTATTAATAAAAAATTAACTTTTCTGATTGGCCATAGCAAAAGTTCCAATTTTTTAAATCTATACATTATGAATGAACAGGAATTCAAGACAAAGCTTATTTAATTGTAGTTCTGCAAATATTTTATTTTTTAATGATTATAAACCTATATATTTAATATATTTGCAATTAAAAGTTATATTTTAACCACTAAAAAATGAAATATATTTCAATATAAAAAAGTATTAAAAGAAAATTGAAAATAAACAATGTAATTTCCTTTTTTTCCTTCATTATTTATCTGGCTATTTGCAACTGAAAACGATTCGACCCTTCGAAACAATGTCCGCCTCTATAAAATGTAATTATTATAGCAGCTCAATAAATGTTTCGGTATTAACATTTTTCAAACATTACAACAATATTTTATATCTGAATAAGTATAAATTTTTTCTTGTTAGTGTAATTAATTTAAAAAAAAAATACATATTCGTATATTTTTAGTATAGTTGTTTATGAAATCAAATATTTTTACATCACTTGTACATCATAATGTTTTATGCTGAATATTGTTGCACTCTAAATCAAACTTAAACATTATGATTACATATAATATTCTTGACTATACGAGCTATCTTGGATTAAATAATAAAAATTAGACACTTTTTTGTACATTACAATTTTAACAATAGATTATTTATTAATATTTTATTCTCGGAGTCTTGTTATAGATACTTCTTAATTTTTATATTTAAGTTTAACTTATTCTTCAAGATTATGTAATCTGATAAAATTATGCAATGTACATAAAAGTAATTTTCCTCACATTGGAAAATAAAACAATCTTACAACTTTCATACAACTTCATTCCACTAGTTCATTTTGTAACAAAATTTAATTAAAACTGAACACTTTATTTAGAGGCCCCTAACATTTGAGAAAATCGATTAGTAATTACTAAAGAAACATCTATGAATCTATTCACACAATTTTGCAGGCATGTTTGTGTTTTGGCATCGAGCTTTGAACTAGGCTTCTCTATGCACTTTTCCCAACAAAGATCACTAAATTCTTGAATCTGAAAATTATCGACATAAGTTGATTGTAAATATTTAGGTAAAAAGAAATAGATGGAATTTTGATCTCAGAAAATAGTAAATAAAATAATTCAGGAGGTTAGAATTGTTTATTACCTGAGCATTAAATTGAGCCTTTTGTTTTTCTACAAAGAAAAACTCTTCAAGTTCAGCATTGGCTGTATTGGAAGGCTCCTTATTATATAAATCTGACATTTTAAAAGAATTTTGTATTGTGTTAATATTTTACAAATTCATACAAATGAATGCACAAACACACGTGCTAGTAAAGAATTTCCGGTGCACTATACAATAAAAACTATTTTCTTAAGTAAAAAATACAAAAAATATACATTCAATTATATAAAGTATATTCAGTGATAATCAAAAAGTAATAACACCACGTTCATAAATTTTACAAATATATATATTAAATTTTGTTTAATAAAAGATGGAGCCACGTGCTGATATATCCTATATTTGACCAGCGCATTAGGTTTTGCTTTATGGTCCCACACATTTGTTAAAATGTTTACTAACCTCATTTTAAAAATTATATAGATTTAAAATTTTAATACATTTACATAAAATTTTGTGACACATTTAACAAAGATGAGAGAAACTTATATATCTATTTGCGAAAAAAATTTCGTAAACAAAGCTATATCCATTGATACGGTAATAAATATTAATTTACATTATTTTAAGTTTTTAATTTACGTTGTCGTTTACTCAATTTTTTAAAATAGTAATGTATATATTATTGCTATTACTAATATATATTTTAAAATAAAAAATAGCGATTAGATGGAAGAACTTTATTAGAGCCCCGTTTGTTACGAATTAATTTTGGATCCAATTGGGGATCATGTTTAGTATCTTTAGGACAAACAAAGTAAGCATATCTTATTTTAGATAGATATTGATTTGAATTTATTTTGATTAAAATTAATATATATAAAATATTTACCCTAATATTTGTTTTTATAGAGTTGCAGCACAAGTATCATGTGATATAAGACAGCCACAAAAATCAAGACCAAATGAGGGTATGCTACACATAAATGTAGAGTTAAATGCTTTGGCAGCACAATATTTTGATAGTAATAAACAATCGGAAGCCGTATCATTAATTACTAGACAACTTGAAAAATGTTTGAAAGATTCTAAATGTGTTGATTTAGAATCTCTGTGTATTGTTGCTGATAAAAAAGTAAGTGTCATTAGTTATTCTATAATGGTTTTATGCTTCTGCTTTACTTCTTACATTCTTAATTTTATTAAGGTTTGGAATATAAGAGTTGACATAAATATTATAAATAATGATGGAAACATAGTGGACTGTGCAGCAATAGCAGCTTTGGCTGCTCTTATGCATTTTCATAGGCCTGATGTTACATCAACAGGTGAAGAAGTGATAGTGCATCCTTTTACTGAAAAAGATCCCTTGCCACTTACTCTTTATCATCATCCTGTCTGCATTTCATTTATCACTTTTCAAAAGTAAATGCTTTTTATGATATACGCATCAATATTTTTAGGTTTTATTTTATCATTATTTACCTTTCTAGTGGAAAGACTGTCGTTGATCCTTCATTTTTAGAAGAAAAAGTTGGCTCTGCAATACTCACATTAACTGTCAATTCATATCGAGAAGTTTGTAGTTTATATTTTGACTACATAGAATATACTTCTCTTGTTGCAGATGTTATTCCATCAGTTTGTAATTTTGCAGCAAATTATGCAAATGAATTAGTGAAAGAAATCAAAGAAACAGTTAAACAAGATATTGAAGCAAAGTAATAATAATTTTTAATTAGCTTATTGTAATAATTTAAATCATATACAATTTTATTTATTATTTGTAGATATAAGAAGGAGCTTGCAAAACTTAATACTTTATCTCACTGTATTGCATCGGACAAAATCATGACAATGATTAGTGAAAGAATAAATATAAAATTAACTACATGGAGAATATGTAATCAAATAGATGGTAAGATTTATGTATAATTTATTTATATTATTTATTTTCATTAATTACAATACAAAATCAATTTTTATATTGATTCATAATTAAATATATTTGTTTTACATTTGTACACAGTTGAACCAATGGACGAAGATGATTTTCAAGAACAAGCTGAAATACTTCACACGGGAGATGGGACAGCAGATTTAGTAATGCAAAATGTAAAAATAAATAGTAGTATATTTTTAGTAGCAAATATTTATCTATAATAATTAATTATAATTTTCAGATTGATGAAGTTGGAGTAGGTGGTAAAAATACATGGCATTCTACAGATTCTTCAGATTGTTCCGATAATGATTTTGAACATTACAAAGATATTGAATTAATTGAAGAGAAACCTTCAAAGAACGTAATTGATGACATTGGTAATACAATCAGATTCCTTTATTTTGATAATTAATTATAATTTTAAATTTCATCCACTGAATTTATATATTACAGTTTTAAGCGGAGATAGTGAGGAAGAAACTACAACAGTTCTATCAAAAGAAGACTTGTTATGAGTTATCATAATTCGAAATAAATGTAAATATTTATACAATAGTATTTTCTTAATTTTTATTTAAATATAATCTTGTTAAAACACATTTTCACTTGAAAACAAAGTGAATGATGTAGAAGTTTGAAAGACTAATATATCTTAAAAACAAAATATGATTTCTATCCTTACTTTATAAAATACCTATTCTTCTTAAATACAAAAAGCCAAATATAAATTTTTTACTTCTCACTAAAAGTATGACATTCACAATACACCAAAAACACTAATTTTATATCCTACACTACGTTGCATCATTACTTAATCCATTCTTTTGATCTAATTTATTTGCATTTGTTTTGACCGTGTAGAAAAAGAAACTTAAGGTGTCCTTTTCAACTATTGGGATGGTTTTGAAATGTTTCATAAGTAGCTAGAAAATTTATAATTTTATAAGTGACATGGATATAAGCTAGAAAAATATTTAAATTTACTTTAACTTACGTCTGCTAATTGAGCTTTATTCAAGCCAGGTCTGGTTGTTAACCTGTAGTGACGTTTATATCTTCTTAGAGTACCAACTTGTAATTGATATAAGTCAACTTCTGGAAGATCATTGTCTGTCTCTCCAGAATCTTCTTCAGAGTCCTTTCTCCTCCTTTGTTGTTGTTGCTTAGTACGAGCACATTGGATTACTTGTTTGTGATAATCACAAATGTATATGTGCCTTGCCTAAATAATAATTAGTAAAATTACTTACATAAACAATATCAAAATATAAATTAGTGAACAATATTTTTATTCCAACATATTATAATATTGCACATTTCATTTTTTTTTTCAATTGACAGATGTCAAAAAATAAATAAATAAGTAGGGTATGAATGAATCAAAAATTGATAAATAATTTTTTACTTGATTAATAAAAATTGAAATTTATGATAAAGTAAAAATCGTTGAATATTTAAGGTGTATAATGAAAATTGTGGAAAAATGAGACAATATTGCAATAACATTTGTTAGCCTACCAGATTGTCAAGGTTGAGCTTGAGCCTCCTCTGTGTCACGGTCTTCTGTATTCTTTTACTATAAGACGCATTACCCGCTGGTCTCGTACATCTTGTACCTTCGTCGACGAGGCAGCAAATTTGATCTGCCGCTCCTCTAGAATCTTCCTCCCCCGTACTGAAGCCGTTCATCGCGTTGGCCTAGTGAGCCTCGCTTTTGTCCTTAAACGCCAGAAGCCGCTATCGCGCACGAATGACTTCTCCACGTCCGACTACGAAATTCCTTTTTAGCGCTCTTGTGCTCTCGTCCTCCCGAAATCATTCGCTCACCGCGACGTCATATAATCGGAGTTATCTCTTTTCAAGGACTGTTCCCGACGGGACAGCTTTTGTGCGTCGCGCCGTTGAATAGGACCCTCGGCATCGTCATCTATCCGTCCTGTCAGCGGTCGCGGCTTTTTCTTCCTGCGACAGGGTAAGAACCAAAATGCAACAGCAGCACTAGTCGTCGCGCGCACTTTATTGTTCTCGATGTTGCAGCACCGAAAAGTTGCGGAAGCGATTTTCTACGTAGCCGGCGACCTTCGCCTTCGTTCAGCCACGCCACGCAATCCGTTCTCGTCCTGGGCAACGTTCTATCTTGCCTCGTATCAAAAATCGGAGGCAGCGCGAACACACTCAGCGGTTCGCAGCTCAGAGGAGCACATATGCGTCATACACACGTTCGTCGCACTGACTTTGGGTGAAATTCCGGCTGGTCGTTGACGGCGAAACACGGCTCGGTATACGATCCGAGAGCAAGAGAGACATGAGTGTGCGCTACTCTTGGTCGCATGGTAAAGAGAGACAGACGACATCGACGAGCTATACGGTGAGACAAGAAGCAGCCAATGGTGCCAACGCTACGATACGCGCGAGCCATCGAATTAGCTTCACGGCACTTTGATCAGTCTCAGCTGAGCTCATTGCAGCCGGAGCAATCGGCGCGAGCGACGATTATTCGTGAGACTTGTATAAAGGCGGGCACGTGTGCGTGAGCGTACGCGAATCGATTGTGTGCGCACAGTGCGATAAAAGGGTGTTTGACCAATCGCGCCCGAGCTTTTGCACTTGACTCCAATTTGAAATTTTCGAATGCGCGTCATTTTTTTTAGCTGTTCGCGGTTCGGCCCTTTATTCCCGATGCCATTGAGATTGCAAAATTGCAATTGGGACGCTCGTCGCATCTTACGAAAGTTGCCGACCACTAGTTTTCTCTAGTTTTTATTACGTTACAAAAATTCCTGCGTTCATGCACATAATTGATACGATAATATACACTGCCAAGTATAGTTTCACGTTGCCGTGGATGATTCACGTTTGAAGAATATTCGCTTCGTAGATGAAAAAAAAGTAATATGCAAGATAAGGCTTTTGCTGAATAGAGGAACTACTTTGTGTCATCTAAACAATAGCCTGCCCCTTGGTTGGCATGACTGAGACATATAAAAACATTGTAGACAGAGGATATACTTCTTGCGCAGCTAAAACATTTTGTAGCGACAAAGTGCAAGTGCATTTAAATTCGTTAGCGATTGGAGCTCCGTGAAAAAGAGTCGGATTTTCAGCTGCTTCAGGATAATACACGGCGAGGACATGCGGTTGTTCGAGGAAGCGAAAATTGAAATGAATCGAAGACAGTGATTAGCAAGCCGCCGACGAAAGCTGACGATTTTTTATCTCGGGTAAGAAGAAGAACAAGCAAGCGACAGCTGGTTCGAGAGTGGGTATCTCTGTCTCTCTATCCTTCTTCGAAAGCCCTCATTGGCGGTGTACAGACAGGCGACTACGGTAAAAACGAACGCTCGGCCATGTTAAGCTTGAGAACGACTGCAGCGACCTCAACCAACTGAATACGTCTCGGTACGAAACGCGAGAAAAGACTTAGGCGAGTCAGCAGCACCCGGGAACAGGAATAATAAATTAATAGCTCCAGACTGAAAGTCCTTCTTAGAAATTATGCATAAGGACAGGTAAGAAAGGAGCATGGAGTCGCGCGACTGCTGGAATTAAACCTGCCTTTATTTAGGCGGAAGCTGGCACAGCTTGGAAGCTACCCTGGGGCGCGGGTAAGCTGCGCTTGGAAGCTTCTCGTTGGACAAGCACAGACCTGATTTTCCCGCCTTTTTCCCGTAGCAGACATTGTCTTGCGTACACGGCGATGCGCGCGGCCGGCAGTCGGACACATATCAGGCGGCTATGGCATAGCGAACGGCCTCAGCTTCTAGGTGGGGGTAAAAAGAAACGTACGAAAACGGTAAAAGCTCGGCGCTGATTGGGCTGATTTTTGCGGCTTATCTGAAATGGGCCAATGGGACGCCGAGGTTTTCCCCAGCGAGCAGCGCGCGCGCTCGCTACTCCATATGCCGTAGAGCCAGGCCGAGCAGCAGCGTATAGCATAAGTGGCGTGGGGCTTGCTGATCTGCTCTCTTTGCCTACCCGTGTACGTGTAGCTGTCGCGGATATTCGAAGCGAGGCGAATCCTTGTGGTGGCCCCGTATGCAGGAAAGAGCCCGTTCGCAATAGACACGGAGGATAGAGAGCGTACACACACACTAGCAGCAGTGACCGAGAGTTCTGGACGTAGAGGAGTTGCTAAGGTAAGGGTTATTCAAAATCGAAAAAAATACACGACGAACGGACCGAGAGGCGAGATCGCGAATTGTTGGAAGCCGGTTGACAGGTCGAGTTGATCCGTGGTGCCGCGCCTCGCGAATACGCCTACACGTCGTACCACGCACCGTCGCGCATTGGAAACAAACGCTTGGGCCTTGCAAGAGCAAAAAGGAGGTAAATCTTGAGTAAAAGAATACTGTCCCCAGTTACAAGGGAGTACATCGTATCGTACGTGTATCCGTTTTTGATATACCACTGCGCGCGCTCCATCTCTTTTTCTCTCTCTGTCTCAGTCGCTCCTCGTACCGTGTCTGTGTGTGTCTCTCTCTCTCTCTCTCTCTTTCGCCCGCTCGCAATCTCTCTCTTTCTCTCACGCTCTCAGCTCAACTCAACTGAACGTTCCCGTCTTGTCGCAGTCGCTCTTATCCGCAGTCGCAGTTCGTCCGATCGCTTTGTCGCTCGTCGGTTTACCCGAAAGAGGGAGAGAGAAAAAAATACAAACCAAGTAGAGAGTCCAAGAGTGCTATCCGAGGTGAAGGAGAGAGATAGAACGATTGGGTGGAAAGGAGTTGGATAGAGACAGCCGCGACGTCCGAGTGGAAGCCTGACAGTGTATGTGCATCGTGCATCTTTATCGCACCGCGCGCGCATAGCCACGGACGGAAGAGCCAACGCACCAGGAGGTGAGAGAACGATTCCATTTCGGTACGAGTGCTGCGGCGTCATTAATTTTTCGTTTATTTTTTTAATTTTTTTTCTGTATTGATTAATCGATGTTACATAGAGTTGCGTATAATATAATATAGGCGGATAATGTTATCTAGAATGAGAGAAAAAGAGACGAGGTGGGTGAAAGCATGAGAGAGCGAGAGAGAAAGAGAACCTGTCTACCTTCGACGTACTGCACGCAAAATCGTCGCTGGCAAATGGCTGCGTTTTCTTTCTTTCTCGCTCCCTCGTATTCGGCCGTTACGTCGCCACCGCCGCAGCTCGGAACGCGCGCTTCGAAGACCCAAGCGAATGAAGACTCTGTAACTTCTAGTTTCATAAAGGCAAAACTATTCAATGCATTGACGCGGACACGAGTCTCAAACATTGTTTAAGGCAATGAAGCAAGTACGTCGTAAACTCGTTACGAATCTTGCACGTAAAAATGTCGGCGACGATGAGCCAGCGCGCAATGTACTTATGCATGTATTTACACGTAACGCGAACGTACGGAAAAAAGCTTGCGGGTATCACGGGACTGGCTAGTAAGGACTCTGAAGAATTCTTCATTGCGTTTATTTTATGCCTCGCGAAACGCAACTTCTTTTCGTGCCGTGAATGACGAAAGAAGGCGTTTGATTTGCGCGTTGCAAATGTCGACGCTCTTGGAGATATTTGAGGTTATTCTGTGCCTTCCAGTACCGTGTACGGCTTTGTTTTGACTCTCGTGTTTTCATTTTCGCTTTCCCTTCATTTGCGCTCTCGCATACAAGGAGAGCGAGAAGGATAGCTCTAGGCACTTAACCGTCTGCAAGAACGCCGTTGTAAAATGCAGTTTTTTTCTATGAAAGGACGATTTTTCAGTATAAAGTCATACACGCATTTGAAAATGAATAATATTCATAGGGAGTTTCAGTCATACGCTAGAATTTCATCAAATTTATAACGATTGTTGTGAACTTTCATTTTACTTGTTTCGTAGTCGTTGGTCCGTTGTCCACTTGTCAAAAGGCCGACGCGCATTGCGTCGTCTCCGCCTGCTTTTGTGCGTGCAGTCGGCGGTTTGGTTGCTCTTTCTTCGCCTGCCTCGCATTTAATTTCGTGCAAGCGTTTTTTTAATAATTTATTTTAAAATAACGAAATTTTCCGTGTTTACGGCCGTTCATCAGGTCACTCGACGAGTTGCTCAATACCGCACGATGTCTTTTTGCCTCGTCATTACAGGTAGGATTTCAAGCAATTTCGTCGAATTCGCACGATTCACTTGTCTCTCCTTTTTTCTCTTACTGGAATGAGTAACAAATGAAAAGAGGTAGAGGCAGTGGCAAGAGCGTTGCGAAAAACGCTGTCACACGCATCCGAAAAAGGCCCATATCTTGCATGTACGTGCTTGGAACAATTATTTCATGGCATGCGTGGATCTGTAGGTTCCAAGCTTGTGTGATAGGATTGCTGTCGGTCGCATATATTCTCGTCCCTCTTCAACCCGCATATATTCGCCTTGTGTTTAGCGAGGCGAGCATGCGGGAGAGAGAACGGAGATGGAGAAGGAAATAAAGAAGTTGCAAGCACAGTAGTAAAGAAGACCAAGAAAATAGATCGGGACAGCGTGGGAGAAAGAGAAGAGATATCCCGTTGCGAGACGACATGACGAAGCCAGTGAGCAGAGCCGCGAAGCAGCAGCAGCGCTGGAGTGGTGTGTAGTAAGGGATAGAGAGAGAAAGAGAGCAAGAGTGAGGTAGAAAAGTATGGTAGAGCTGAAACGATCTCGACAAAGACGAGAAGAGTTGTATATTCAGCGCGATTGAGTGAGATGGAGAGTGCACGGACCAACGTTTGAAAAAGAGAGAGAGAGATAGAGAGTGAGTCGGAATGAGTGGAGGCGAAGCAAAGGGAGGGGGAGCGAGTCGTGCATCACTCGTGTTTACACGTAAGCGTCTTCTATGTGCGTCGCTTTACCGCTGCTGCTGCTGCTACTGCTACTGCTACTGCTACTGCTGCTACTACTACGGCTACGGCTACGCTGTTGTTTTGCTGCTGCAGTACACCAGAGAGAGAAAGAGAGATATAGCGAGCGAGGCGTACAGACACTCGCTCGTCGCTGGCGTATCGCTGCCGCTTGCCGCTGCTGCGCCAAAAGTAAGCGAGAGAGAGAGAGAGAAAGAGTAGTGGTATATAGTAGACACACGACAGTCGTGCACAGTCCATCCGTCTGCGCTTTTTCCAGCGCTTTGCTCGTCGTTGTCGTCCATCCCCAGCGCGTAAGTGCCTCCATCCTTGTGTTTAATGTCGTGCCTATGTGTGACTATGTGTGGCTATATGTGCGTATGCGCGGCTGCGAGTGAACGTCGTCGCGCGGGACCCATTTTCGGCCGGGGCTGCAGTCCCAATAACGAGGCATCGCGAGCACCGTGCACCCGGACACCCGTAGCTCCGAGCCCACAGGCTCCTCCGTCCCAGAAATAAGCTTTTCTTTCATGTTTTTGTCGTTGAAGTTGCCCGACCTCTTGTCCGCTTGGAACGTCCTAACCTATAAAATACGCGGGCGCGCGCGCGCGCGCGCCTCTCGCCCCGTCTCGTCTTGGGGATACGCAAGCATCTTGTCTACGCTCTCTCCCGATCGTCTGCTATCTTTGTCCGCGGACCTGCTGCTACCATCGCCACCCTTAGTTCATAGGGGCTTTGATAGGTCAGCGTTGGTATATCAGAACGCGCTGTGGACTGGTTCTTTCGCTTTTGCCGCCATTTTCCGTTCGGCTTCAGTCCGCGAGCTGTCATCCGATAGATTCCTCTTCGTCCCTACTCTCGGTAAGGTTTATGCGAACACGCCTTGGTTCGATTTCCAGTCGCATATGTACGTCCGATGAATTTCAAGTCGCATTTGGATAGGCCCGCCAATGAAGCAACGCTTTTGCGGTCGGTTAAGAGCACGGGACGCGCGCGTTGTCGTTAATGTAAAATGGTGGGAATGCAATCAATGCGGTACGGGCGAGAACGATGGTGACGGTAACAGCTACGACAACGACAACGGCAACAACGACGTCGACGTCGACGACATGTTTGTTACATACAACCGCCTTCTCTTGGTGCGCTCACCCGTACTCGCATAACGCTGTCGTGTGCCTTCTGCATACATAAGTGCGCGCGCGCATGTCGAGACCAAAGCCGCACATAATGCCATACTTGCCGCGTTTCTATCTATGCGTCTCTCTCGCTCGCTCGCTCTTTTGTACGTCTGTTGGTTGGTTGGCTCCCTCTTTCACTCGCTTCCCTTTTTTCTCGCGCTACCGCTGCTGCCACTGTGCGTCGATAGTCGAGCAGCGGACACGCAGTGGTCAGTTGTTCGTTTATTTAAAAAGGCGATATTATTATTGTTTGTTGCGGAAGATCGCGTACGTGTCTCCTTGGCCCGAGCCCCTCCCGGTTTGCGCTCGCGAACATATGTGGAAAAGAAATAACCTTCCTTTGTGATCGCTCGGAGCCATTGGAGAAGCTCCGCGAGATCCCTCTGATTTTAAGTTCCTCTCTCGCACAACACGGTAAAAATACCATTCTCGTTGCTGCGCGCGCGCTCTTTTCTGTATTTCTGCGTTAGCTCTCGCCTCTCGCTTGCTCTCTCCATCGCACCTCGATTCGCCCCGTCTTTCTCGCTCCTGCGCCGAAGGAAGCGACGAGAGGCACGCAAGGCGACATCTGCGCCATGTTTTAAAAGCGAGGGGCCTTCCGCCCGCGGTCGTGCGTTCTTTGCAAGGCACCTCGGCGCTCGAGAACTGCTATAAAAACGGCCAGAGCTGGGCATCAGCCGCGCCAGCGGACACGACGGAAAAAATGCAACCGTCCGCGGAATGCCGCGCTTCTCCAAGTGTTTAGAGGGGTTTATTTGAGTGCACGCCGTCGCGATTCTGCCGAAGTTGGTGCTGCTGCTACCGCCGCTGACGCGAGAGCTAAATTGAAAGAGAGATCGCGCGATGCTCAAGGCGCTTGCACGATGGGCGTGAGAGAGAGGAAGAGCCGATCTGATATATTGTACTGTGATGATGGCATATAGCGACCTTTTCTGCCCGCTGAGGCTCGGAGAGCGCGGGATTTTCTTTTTCCGTGGTGCGCCCCAATCGATAATTTGATTTTTCCATTCTTTTGTATCGCGTAAGCTTGATATACGCGTTTCTTACGATTCGGAATTTTTAGAATTTATGGAGGATGCTTTGCGAGCACATTCTTTTCGCTCGTGTTCTAGTTGTTAAAGTTATAGTTTTGTAATAGCCTCTGATAATTCTATTCATTTGACGTTTCTCTTGTTTTCCACGAGCGCATAGTGACGTTCGAGCATTTAACGCTGGAAGTATACTTTTTTACACGCGCTCATGCTTGTAATACACTATAAAAATAGTACACAATATGCGTTAAGCAATTTAGTCTCTCGTATTTTGCGGCGTTTCAGAATTAATACAGTAAAGACGTTATTTTTCATCGATATAAATTATTAATTTTTTTCTGCGAACCGTGTTTGGAACGTTATTCTCAGTCGGTACATACCTTGTGGTCCAATTGTAAGTGTATGAGATTTACAAGCAGTTATATCCTCGAGGTGTACAAAGGAATACGAGGATCTTGAGTGAGATAATTAATTTTCTTGGAAAATACACACAAGTCGACATATTGCTCATACGCAATATCTTATTTTTAATTCTCCCGTTTAATAATATTGCTTTCAAATAATAAAATTGTGGATTCTTAATTTACTTATTTTTTAATTTTATTACATTTTTATAAAACGCTCTAAGCATTGTACGAATAAAATTAATAAATTTATTAATTCTGCCGCGTTAATTATGATTATGATTAATTGTATTTTCAGGTTTCGTAAATAATTCAATGATTATATTCATCAGACTTGCTAGATAAAGGTTGAAAAATATTCGCGACGATAACAATATTTAGAAAATGTGGAATAAATATTACATTTTCAATTACAGAAATAAACGCTGCTATTATTCGAAATTATTTAAAATTATTTAAATAAATATAGCTGTCGCTTCGAGATTCAAAGCCTTCGAATTTTCAAGCCTTTTATCTTAAATCTTTCGCCCAGAATCTTGACCGTAGATAAATATTTACTTTACAATTTCCAAATAATATCACTTAACAAGTTTGAAACATCGACTGTCCAGATAAAATCAATAAATAAAGTCTATTCCGATCCAAATTGGGGCGCGAGCATTGTTCTTTTCGACTTGGTTTATTCGATTCTAATAAATAGTCCTCGATCCCAAAAGTGACTTTCACACCACGGAAAGAGCGTCGGTAGCGTCAAAACTATCAATAATCAGATGCGTCGTTAATCGCTACTCAAAGGGCCGCCCAGTCGACGCGGGAGGCGTATAGTATCAGACACCTATAAATACATAATTCGAGCGGAGAGTCGACCTTAATTATCGCAATGAGTCGTCCTTAATGCGTGAGCCCTGAGCTGTTGGTCGCTTAGCGAGGCTTTACCCGATCTCATTGTCCTTATGCCGCCACCGTCCACGTTGGATTCGTTTACATACGCGTGCGTCAACAGGAAGAGAATACAGGTGGGCGCAGAGACTCCAATCCCCCAGGAGTTGAATCTGTTGGTATAACGGGGAGAAGGGGGCTCGATTAGATCGCGGCAATCGGGCCCCGGATGCGCCGTCGATTGTCCTCGTGTTGTTGCTGCTAGCGCTCGCTCAGGAGTGGAGGGATTAGCAGGGAAAGGGCGAAAACGAGAAACAACCCGTCGGCCGTCAAACCGCTGGAAGATCGCGACTAAAAGCGTTGCACTAATCGCTCGAGATAACCCTGCCGATTAGCGTGCAATTGCGCCGCTTGTACTTGAGGCGCTAGACACCTAACATTGGAGTCGACGCGACATCTTTTTCCGTCGTCGATAACAATCGCCGATGGGCGCGAATTTATGAATATCTTGCGTCGCGTCGGCGGACCGGCCGAGGATAATCTTTTTCTTGGTCTTTGCTCTCCTGCGCCCGTTGCGAGATCGAAATCGAGACATTGCGAGCAGCAGACCCGTCGCGAAAAGGCGAGATTTTTATTTTCGAGAAATTGGCGGTTTGCGATTTTGCCTTTATCGTACCACTTGAGGTGACGTCGTCGCCAGTCCGTCAAAACATAAACCGTAGCTTAAGATATTTATGTATTACAGTGGACATAAATAATAAGAAATATATGATTCCTTTCCAGAGTTCACGTCATCGCTGTATCTACAAGAAATAGCGTAAGCCGTGCGACGAGACAAGAGCGATAAAGTCCTCACCGTAAGACCTCGGTAGATAGATACTTGCGATACTTGCTCGGGCAGTAGGTAAACGCCGAGGAATACAGTGACATCGATCTCACCATGGAAGTAAGTCATTCAATTTCGTACATTCCTTTTCTTAAAAATTTTTTAACCACCTTATTCCTGTTTTCATTTATTTATAAATTGAAGATATATGTATATACTTTCGTAACCAGCAGAGTTTCGATTTAATAAAGTGTTGGGCGATGCGAGATTATAAGCGTATTCGTTTTTATTAATGTACTAAAGAATATCGTTTTATTCTCGCTCAGCTTTTCTTAATAAAAAACTTGTTTCATACCAAGCTGTTTTGTACATTTTTCAGAATTTATTCGAGAAAAGTGATTGTTCGATCATTTTGGAGAGGATTGCGTTGCACTTAGTGTTGTCTGTACTAAAATCAGTTATTCGAAAAAGGTCAACGAGATATTACCTAATAAAATCTTGCGTTCTCAAAACTTTGCCAATTGCAACATTAGAAAATAAACATTAATTCGCAGCGAAAAGAGACCATTCTTGAATAGCTTTGCAATTATCAGCATTCGATACTAAAATTTGCGAATGACGCTCGAGTTGCAGTACTGACATTTTGCAAGTTTATTGCTGTAATAAAAATTTATGTTTATACACTTTAATTTGGTCCTTGTAAAGTAAGAAAAATGCTGGCAAATAAGAGAATGAAATAATCGCCAACTGTTTTGACAATTCCTGAAGCATTAGTACATACAAATAAGGCAATTAGAAGTCAAGGACTTTCATGGCAAAAAATTTTAATTATTTTTATGTTCGAAAGTGTTCGGATGCAACTTAATGTTAAGTAGTTAAATATAAATTATTTCGTGATCAAAATTCATCATTAAATGATTAAGCGCCGAGGTCTATTGACTCATGCGGTTCACCGGGAAGAAATCAACTTATATTTTTATTTTTGTCCGATACCATAATAGCTTTTAGTCATTATATCTGCTCATATGGTTTTAAATTTGCAAAATAAGAATAATTTCTTTCGATGCGATTATTGTTAAATTTAAATTATTGTAAAAATGCAGCGAAGCTCTGTAATAATAGTAGTAATGGTACATTGTGATATTATAACAAATGACGTGTCAAGGGTAAATTTAAAGTTCACAATGAAAAGAAAACTGATAGAGTCCGTCAAAACTTTATTAAATATCGGATTAATTATGATGTAATTTCTGTCAAAGTTTATTGTTGGCACAAAATTAATAATTGCAAATCAGGTATTTAATTAGGCACAAATGAAATTTCATAGTAGAGGTCGTACGGCAAGAAAAGAAATATGATTATGAACAAAACAAAATTACATTCGTCATTTTTCAAATGGTATTTGCTTAATACATTTACGAACGTCGTGCTATATTGATTGATTATTTAGAAACTCAAAATTTTCAAAACTTTTTAGACTGGTTATTTCGCAACAGCATTACTCCATACATCCTCCAATACAACGTACATAATTTTTATAATATTCATCGTTCTTTGATTTACAATTAATTTACATTAACGATTATAACAGGAGTTGGTATCAATAATTCAATGGTTACGAAAGTATACTTCACATAATATATTATTAGCAATTTCTATATGATACTATTTTTATCACAACCTGTTCTATTTATATATACGTGTAATTATAAATATAAATATACATAAACATATGCATATTTGAAATCGAGAACAATTTAAGGGCCTATTTTAATCAATAAGAAGGTTCGAGTACCAAAGCTCTTGAAGGTCCCAAAATTAGCCAATTGCATTAGCATATGCCCTCTGTCCAAAATAAACCAACTACTATTAACCCCCATCGTGTGTCGCGAAGACATCGCAGTTGGCGAATATTGAAATACGCCAACCATTGTATTAGTTGTTAAGCCCTAAACTACTAAAAAACTATCGTGCAACTACGCATATGACACGTTTTTTCCTTAATTGATATAAAGTGCAAAAGGCCCGATGAAATGAAAGGAGTGCGCGGCTCAGGTTTACGCACCCTTTTTATTATTACCCCGAAAGAGGGCGTCACTCATTACGTGGCGGACAAACTAACGCTAGTGGAGAACAAAAGGACGAAAAAAGTATTGAGCGTAATCGGCCATCTGCATCGATTCCTGCGATGTAATGAGGATAGTGGAAAAGCCTCTGTCCACACGAGCAACATACGGTGCGACCGGGGAAAACCCGAATACGTTTTCCCACGCGGTAGAGATAGAGGAGTGGTGCGCGGTGCTGCCTCGCAGTTTTCATCCAGGGGGCCCTCGTCCCGCGCATTTTGCGCTTGGCTGCCACGCGCAAAGGTGTGCGTGTGCGTCCCCGAGGAACGCGGTCCTTATGCACCCCAGCGTTTTTCCCCGCACCGCGTTGCGCCACATGGCCCTAAGCTTGTACCGACGGAAGGGGCCGAACCCCGAGGGGTTGGCAGCGCCAGCTGGAACGGCATACCTGCGTAGAACGGCGGCTCCGTTGCCCCCTCACCTTTTATCCTTGGGTCGGTCATCCACGATTTTCCAAATTTTCCATTATAAAATTTATTTCCTTTACCTGTGGCAGGCATAGCCGGTCGGGGCCTGTAAATTTTAAAATATTTCAAATGAATTATAAAATAATATTGTTGTTACCAAGTGGCTGGACGAGTCAAATTGCTTTGTTTGATAATATAAGGCGATGAGCAGCGGATGCCGATTATTATCCCCGAAAAATAGAGATTTATTTCACGTAATTTCTCCTTTATTCCTAGAAGTAATTGTTGTAAAATGCTTATAGCCTTGTCTGCAAATGGAAGTGCATCCGCGATGACGTACAATAATAATAATAATAATAATAATAATAATAATAATAATAATAATATTGTTGGAGAAAGGAAAGGAAACGAAACGGCTGCTAAACATTATTTTCTTTTTAAATAAAAATACATTATTCCGTGTGTGTCTGTCGGTCTTGCTGCTGCTGCTGCTGCTGCTGCTGCTGCTGCTCTCGACTCCCGTTTTATAGATCTGCTTTGGACGAGTCGACTTTTCATTCCCATAGCAGCGCGAAATTTAAATCTTCTTGACTCATTCTTGCCTTTTTATAATGAATTCCGTATATTACAAGTTTTCTTGTTTTATGCTTTTTTATATCCAGCTTTTTCATCCCGTGTACGCGTGTATGTAACGCGAGCTAATTTTACGCTTATTTAAATTTTACAATGCGCCGGAAAAATGAAAGCGAAACCGTAATAAAGATGGAAATTATCTGGCTGTATTATAGTAATAACGAATCGATTATTTTTACACGATAATGGAAATATTTTTTGCACGGACCTCGGAAAATTCTGTTGGGTTGACGAAATGCAGAGTCGCGGCGTCGGTGGTGATAAGGAAAGATAACTGCCCGATGCATAATTAGTATTAAAGCAACGGAATAACAGTTGATTGGAAAAATGACGAGCAACTTGTAGTGCAGATAGTAAGAAGAATTAGTTAATAAAGAAAAGCCAGGCAAACGCAAAATTCCATGGGTGCGTGCAATGCAATACGGTGCAACGGCCCGTTTATTTGCTCTGCTAACTAGATAAGTTGCACAAGCCCGAGCGCAATTTGAATTCCTTAAAATTTATTAGTCAAAATCGATAAGCTCCAGCCATGAGTCGTCGCGGGATACAACGAAAATATGTATCCCGCATTAACCGCGCGCGTATCGATTTTTCCTCGGAATATAATAATGTGTTTCCTTGGCTTTTCAATTTTTAACATCGTAAAATAAAAGCGAGGCAAAAAGTAAAAACAAATAAAAAACGAAAAGGAGAAAAGAAGGAAAAAAGATGGGAGCTAAAGGGAAAAAAAGGAGAAATTCGTTTCATTATTCCGCCGGGACTTTTTACCCAATAATATCCTCGTCCTTCTCCCTCTCCCGCTCTCATCCTGCGTTCGATTCGTTCGTTAGCGGCGCGGCGCTTTGGCCTAGCCCTGGGAATGCGAGCCCCGCGCGCAGCACCGGCGCCTTTTCCCTCTCGCTCCCGTCACTGCAATTGGCTCGCTCCCTCTCTCTTCCCCTCACGTCTTATTGACCCGAACCCGGTTTTCGTCTCCTCTCGCTCGCTCCTCGCCGAGCTTCGATTCGCCGCTCTCCTCGGTTGGCCTGTACGTGCGTGCGTGCGTCGTGCGTGCGCCTCCGAGCACACATACACGCCCGCTATAACGCGCGCTCTCTCGCTCTCGCTCGCTCCTGCACACAGACACGCGCGCCGAGGGAAGGCGCGCGCATTAATATACAACGCTCGGTTCTCGCGGTTATCAGCGAGATGAGAGAAATAGACAGAAGGTCGAGTCGACTCTATTCGCTTATTATTCTCCAGGAATTATATAAAAATGTAAACTTTATTTTCCGATTCGGCGTGGCGAATTTTTTCTTCTTTTTCGGCAACGCCAGCGTCCAGAGTTAGGAGTTCGCAACGAATCTCCGTATCGTTCTCCCAAATGTTTATTCTTCTGTCGGAAAAAGCAAGATAGGAACGCGCGAGCCTCGAATGATCCGGAGATTGCTGTCGCCTTTTTCTCCAACTTTTTTCTCTCTTGCAGCTCATCGATGCGCGTCGGGTGGTGGTTTCTTTTTTAATCGAATCCTATTACACCTCGTACACACTTATATTTCAGTTGTTTCTTTCGACGGTGAGCGAGTGCGTGCTCTCCCGTCTTAAAAATTCCCTCCTCCACCCCCCTCGCGCCCTATTTCATCATCATCATCATCGTTATATAGTTCTGTTCGCGCGTAACAGGATACGAAACTCATTAGTCGGCAGAGAAAATCGAAAAGAGCGCCTCGCGGGGAGAGAATATGTGAAAGATTGCATAAGCGAACCTCCAATTGCGCAATAACCC
Source organism: Platyscapa corneri (assembly GCA_018907185.1). Classification (NCBI taxonomy): domain Eukaryota; kingdom Metazoa; phylum Arthropoda; class Insecta; order Hymenoptera; family Agaonidae; genus Platyscapa; species Platyscapa corneri. Next base: position 776,978 of record JACCHW010000021.1, on the reverse strand, counting down.
GCGCGTTATTTTCCACTACTGCGCGCCTGCGCCTGAGCGCGCACGTACGTACATGCCCGTTAACGCACACTAGCAACGGAACGCGCGAAGCTGGTTGCTGAGAGATGTGTGTAAGAAGGCTTTAGTCGCTGAAGGCAGGAGGGAAGAGAAAGGAGAAAGAGAGGAAGAAAGGAAGAGGAGATTGAAAAGTCGAAAAAACGGAGCTCGCGAAGAAGAAACGGAACGGCTCGCGACGATTTGCGCGTGATTCCGAAAACAAAGGGATATTATTTAGGCGCCGTCGCAACCGTCTCTGCTGCTGCGCTTGGAGAAGGGAACGGAACGGAACGGAGCGGCGAGGACGGGGGAAGGCGCATAGTCACGAGGTGCGCTCGAAAACGCGCGGGAAAAGTGCTGACGAGCGTGTGTGCTGTTACGCTTCGTCCCGTTCATTTTGGGCAAATTTAAAAAATGGCGGTCTTGGAAAAAATAGACGACGACAGCGAAGGAAAGATTCGAGAACAGGAGCAGCAGCAAAAGCGGCTGTGGCGGTGGCGACGACGACGGTCACTCGTAAAAGAGAGGCAAGAAGAAACTAGGCTCCTTTTTTACGTCGTTCCTCCCTCCTGTCCTCCCGCCGGAGTTGTGCTCGCGCCAAACATATGCCTAAATGTTGACCTCGAGTTTCAAGGGTAGAGAAGGGTTCTTCTCGGCAGCGTAATACGTGCGCCGCACTTACGCGTGTATGGGTGCTCGCGCTCGACGGGCACAGGAAAAGGGACGCTGGCATCGGCGGCGACGGCTCCGGCAACGGCGGCAATTCCAGTCGAACCGTTCGCTAAAGCGAGGGAGAACGAGACGGAGAGGGAGATAGAAGGCGGCGTTGCCTCGTCGCTCGCTCGGACGCTCTCCCGCCATCGGGGCAAGCCTCGCCCGGCAGACCGATTGGTCGCCGCGACTGACTTCTCCTTTGTGAACGACCGGCTGGCTTCGACGCCCGGCAACGTCGCTCGTTAGCCGTAGCAAGAGAGAGAGAGCATGAGTTTGGCGAAGGGGAACCGACGCTACGGACCTTGTTCTCTCTCCCTCCCGCCGGTGCACGGGGGAGAGAAGGAAAGCGCATTAACAACGAAAAGAGAGGAACGGCGGCGTTCCGTCCTTAGATCAGATGCGATGTAGAAAAGCCGTTACAGTGGGAGAGGGAGAAAAGGCGACGAAGAAAGATGGAGAGCAAAAGCGAATGGAAAGATGACTGACTGACGGTCAGCGGCCGGCCGATGGCTGCCGAACGCACCGACTTTTCGAGGTACCGAGGATTTTCGGAGCATTTGCCAAAGGAGCCAGAAGAGGAAGTAACAGAGAAGAGATCGCGTGGCTCTTTTTCCCTCAGCTCTCACGCGCCCACGCCGCGACGTGCAGCGCGCGCGAACTCGATCGCTGAGAAAAACGAAAGTCGAAAGGGAGGCAGAGAGTGAGCGAGAGAGAGAGAAGGTAATGGAAAGAGGGAGAAATCGAAAGAGCAAGAGTATGAGGCAGAGTCGAACGAGCGCCGTGGCGCGCTGGCGTTAGCGTGTGGAAAAAGGAGAGGGAAAAAGAACGCCAGGAGCGAGAGAGACGGAGGTTAGCGCAGGCGCACGCAGCGAGCGCGAGAGAGAGCACCGACGAGCGAGTGAGAGAGAGAGCGCGGGGAGGGGGAAGGTCGAGAGCCCAGGACGTAAGCGGAGCAAGCAAGAAAGAAGAAATGCTTGGGCTGATTCGGGGGAAGGAAAAAGAGGGAAGGAGCGAGCGAACGAGCAAGCAAGCGAACGAACGAACGGCCGCCTGCCTATAACCTCCCTTGCCCACCCGCCTCCTGCCCACCGAACTAAACGCACAGCAGGGCCCTAACGAACGTTGGAGCGCTACAGCGTAGAGCGTCGAGCGTGTTGCGAGCGCACATCCTGAGTATAACCGTACATATCTTGTCGCCTCTTTTCGTCCCACCGCGCCGCGCCTTCCGCCGCCACGAGACCGACAGAGACGGACCCGCGGAGCGAGCGAGAGAGCGAGACAGAGTGACGAGCCACAGCAGCGCGTGAGGCTCGGCGCGTCCTCTCGACGTTTTCCTCGAGTGCGAGCAGCAGCAGCAGCAACAGCAGCAGCAGCCCCAAAGAGCAAAGTGCGAGCGACGATCGCTCCGTCGTCGCTGCTGCCGCAGTCGTCGCCGCCGCCGCCGCCGCTGCCGCTGCCGTTGCCGCCGACATTTTGTTGTGTAGTCCCGAACAAGACGAACCGTGTGCGCGCGTGTGCCTGTGCGTGTGTCGCGTTATATGTGCGCGTGTGCCGCCGCGGCGCACAAAGTGCAACAGCCGACGAGGACTAGGAAGACAACGCGGCGGAGGAGGAGGTGGTCTACAACGAGCGCCGCAAAAGGTCCACGAGTCATCGCCTCGATAGGAATCGTGCGGCGTAAGAGCGGGTACGCACCATCGCGGCCGCCGACGAACACGACGAAGACGACGACGACGACGACACGCGACGCGTTGGCCGCGTGTTGCCGCCTCTCGCCGGTCCGTCGGACGTCTTTTTACCAGCCGTCCACAACCAACGGAAGCGGCGCAGCACCCTCGAGTCGTCGCCCTCCGCGATAACTAAAATAAAGGAGAGGCGCGCTTCCGCGAGAGCGCGCACAGGGCGAGAAGGAGAGAAGGAGCGAGCGGGGGAGAGGGAGAGAGCGCGCGATCCGGGCGCTCCACCACCGCCGCCAGCAGCAGCACGAAGCGCGCCGACGCAGCGCGGACGTCGATGGCACACAAAGCCGCGAGGAAGAGCGCGCTGACCGCATGTTGTACCGCTTAGTTTAATTGGCCGGACGAAGGTGCGTCAGAGACGACGGTGCCTTTCCTAGGGGAAGGCCAGCACGGGAGTGCGAATGCTCGTCCGTTCGGCAAATCGTTAGTGTGAGAGGAAACGAGACGAGAGAGCAGCAGTAGCAGCAGCAGCAGCAACGGTGAGAGAGAAAGAAAGAGAGAGCGAGAAGAGCGTAGAGCACCGAAGGCAGCAGCAGCTCGCCACATTCAGGCTCTAGGCGCGCGTAAACCGCGAGTCCGACGCTCGCACGCACACCACACAAAAGCATGTCGGAGCATCATCGCGTCTCCGGTGGCTGGGCCACCGCCAGCCCCGGGAACCGCGAGGACGGCTCGGCCGGTGCCGCGTGGTGGCCGGCCGGTCTGAACGAGCAGGCAGCCGCTGCGGCCCAGCAGCAGGCCCAACAGCAGGCTGCAGCCGTGGCTGCGGCCCAACAACAGGCACAACAGCAGGCACAGCAGCAGCAGCAGAACTTGCACCAACACCTGCTTAATCAGCAGCAGCAGCTCAGCCAGCACCACCAGGACATAGTGAGGAGCACGGCCGCGGCGGCCGCGACGCAGCAGCTCTTCTCCTACAAGATGGCCTCGAGCTTCCAGAATCCCGCGACGACGGGTGCCCAGAACAGCCCCGTCTCGAGTAGCAGTCCGGTCGCGTGCATGAAGGGCTACGACTACAGGACCGGGGTGCCGGTAAGCGCGCCTTCGGCACCCCCCGGTGTCCAGTGGTGGTACCCCAGCCAAGTGATGGACCAGCAAAACAACCTGCATCAGCAGCAGCTCCAGCAAAACCAGCACCTGGCCTCGATCACCACACAGACTTCGACGCCACCCATCATCTCGCCGGTCAGTCGTAAGCTATTACAGTTGGGATGAAACGCAAACGTCGAGTGTCGTTCGTACGTCATCGTGGCTCGTGCGTGTTTACCCCTGGGAGAGACGCACGTGGGGCCGGGATCGCCCTTGATCCGCGGGGCCGTCGCTTCCGGCTAGGAAGGCGCTTTTTCGAGCGCGCGGAGGGAAACGCGCGCGTACGATATCCATTCCACTTTTCGCGCCAATCCGGATCCAAGGTTATTTTCATATCCAGCGGACATCGCAATTGGCTCAGGAATGCGAACGCGGCGAGTTTCTTGGACTCGGCACGGCGCGCACGGCGCCGATTAAACGGGAAAAAAGCGCCTCGGCCCCGCCGCTGCGCTGCCGCCAACCAAATTTTTATCCGTTTCGAACTTTCACGCGTGTGTTTTCGTCGCTCGAGGCCCTCGCCTCGCGACGACCCCCTCTTGCCTGTCCCCCCGTCCATTTTGTATCGGGCGCATGTTCGAGCGAGTGCCGGCAATCCGAACGGACGGCCTCCTCTTCGTCGTCTACCTGGCTTTAACGACGATTGCGACCCTCTCGGCGACCCTTGTTTACGTCCCAGTTCCCTTCCCGGAAAGCCCGAATTCCGCTCTCGGACGCCTAATGAGAGCAGCAGCGCCTTTTCCACTTTTCGCTTCCTCCTCTTAACGAGGTTGTGATGTCCTGCTGCTGCTGTTGCTGCTGCTGCTGCTGCTGCTCCTGCTCCTGCTCCTCCTCCACCTCCTCCTCTTCCTCCTCCTCCTCCTGCTGCTGCTGCTGCTCCTCCTGCTCCACCTCCTCCTCCTCCTCCTCCTTCGGCGGTGGCCCGCAGCCCGTGTTACGTACGTCGTCGTTGTCGTGGCCTCGGACCCGTGTGCCACGCTATTGATTTCGCTGCTGCCGCCGCCACCGCCGTTTTATCCCTCGCGCGCCGACTTTTCGGGACAATACGATTTCCCGACGTCGCCCCCGCCGGTCCCGAGCCTAAGCCCAATTTTTTGCGGCCTTCCCGCAGGATGCCTCGGCAAATTGTCGTTACCTGCGCCTATTGGAGTCTTTGGATTCTACCCGGCGACGAATTGCGGCTGACGATTTTTCACGCGGAGGGACTTGGTTGGGGCCGGAGGAGAGCCCCTAAATCACATCGGCCGAGTGCCTGATCCAAAAGTGCTCCTCCCAGTTGTTGAGGAGGGCTCTCCTCATTGTTTTACGAAATCGCCTGATTCTTGTCTTATGCTCGTTGTTAGTTGCTCAGCCGATTGCCGGGCCAAGTTTTTGTTAAAGCTGACCCATGACATTATTCCGGATGTAGAAAGGCCGCCGAATCGAAGCGAGATTCGTTGGTCCGAGATGTGTTTTTTTCAGCTCGTTTCGTTTGGTACTTGGCGGCACTCACTACCACCGTCATCATCGGCGAGGCTCCGGTGTCAGTGACTCGCGCTCGCCGCGGATATGTAATTGGTCCGTTTCCGAAGGTTACGCGGGGGGATACCTTTTCTCTCTGATCAGCGGCCGCCTATTTCGTTTCTCCCATAACTGCCGTATCTTCCTTATTTTTATCTTATTTTATTATTTTTTTCTTTTCTCGTTTTTCGTTTTTCGTTTTAATGCTCCTTTTTCGACAAAAATGACCACCCGAAGATTACCAAAATTACAGGATTTTATGTTCTTCTTGTCGCTTTTTTCTTTTATTTCTACACCGGATAATTGCTTTGATTACTTTGTTTTTTCGTGCCCTCCCTTGCCTCCTCGCGAACGTTTTTTTTCTTTACTGTGTTAAGGAGTCAAGTACTCGGAGCGTAAAAACGGAACGAGCAATACATTCTTCTGCAAGAACGTCGGCAATAATTTTTGGAGTGAAAATTTTTCCCTTTTTCACGCTGGAGATAAAATTACGAGTAGGTTAGGTTAGCTACTCGGCCGTTGGATTTTTTGGCGATTGCGTAGCGAAATTTTTCTTGCGAAATAACTCTTAAATAATAATATTCCCTCGCTTTATTCGTATTCTTATCTGAATAAATTACCTTTCTAATATTTGCGCGATATTGTATTATACAAGAGATATAAGAGATACAAGAAATCCGCATTACTCAATTTAGAGTAGAAAGTTTGTTCGATATTATACGTGGAAGAGAATAATCGAATCTGCAGGTTTTTTGCCTTCTGCGATTCCCGAACATTAGAGCCTCGCGCGCAACGTATCGCCTCCAAGCCTCCGCTTTTTCTCCCAGAAACGCCATTTTTTGAAAGGGAAAACGGTGCATTGATTTAAAAATGCTCGCGCCAGAAGATGTACTCGCTAATGATTAATTTTATCGCGATAGTGAGTATCCCGATAACCAGTCGGGCTTACCGTCTATAAATTTACACTCGGTAAATTATGTAACGCCCGAAGCAACTATTCTTGCAATGCGGCTCATTGTAAAAGCCTATCGATTATACGAAAGAGCAACGAAGCTGGGATCGTATACGTTATGCAGTTAGGCGTATATCGCGAGGTATTGGCTCGCGGTGGGTGGTCGCGGAGAAAATCTGTGTCCGAAGACCGACGGCGTGGCCCCGGAGTGCGAGAGTCCGAGGGAGCCGTGGGAAAAAACCTTTGGAAAAGAGCTTTGGCTGCGGCGAACCTTCCCTTTAACCTTAGGCTTTTATCTTCTCGATTTCAGCATCAGATACAACAGTTGCATCATCAAAATAATCTACAACAAAATAACGCGGTTTTGCAACAGGACAAGAGAGGAGCGAAATCGACCAAGCCGAGGGGACGAATGACGGCGTACGCCTTCTTCGTACAGACGTGCCGCCAGGAACACAAGAAGAAGCACCCCGATGAGAACATCGTCTTCCAGGAATTTTCCAAAAAGTGCGCCCTGAGGTGGAAGGTGAGTACTCGACATCATCCTTCGCGCTCGTTCTCCATCCTCGAGCCTTCCTTCCTTCCGTCATCGACTCGTCCCGAAATACGCGACCCGCAGCCTCGTCTGCATCTCCGTTGCAAGTCCATTAGCACGTTGGCGCATCCTTTGCCTGCGCCCCCCCCCCCCGCGACGATATCCGCCGGCTATTTTTACGAAAGTAATCTTTGACACGCGGAGAGTAGGAGGACGAACTCGCGCGCCTCTATACGTGCGTGTGTATAATCAACAATCGGAGCAGCTCGGCTTTTTCCACGTGACGGAGCAGCGCCTCCGCGAATTGCTGCTACTGCTATTGCTATATTGCCATTGCTGAACGCCTCGTGCGGAAAAACGAGCCACGCTTCGGCCGTCTGCCTGCCTACCGACCGACCCCTCCCCTCCGAGGATTATTAATTTCATTAATTTTATACGATCGCGCAGGGACTCGCCATATTGGATATCCGCCATTTGCAATTTAAAAATATCTCTGGATTCTTATTAACGTGCCGTCGCTCGCAAAGTGCCGAAGGCCCGATTTCCCCGTACGGCCTCGGTAAATAAACGCCCGCTTTTAAAAATAACGACTTTCGGCGTCGACGGAAACGCGCCCGCGACCAAATTTCGAAAACTTTATTGGTCTCGTCGTTACGAGCGAGCCGTGCTGTGGTGTACACACATCGACTATCTTTATTTACGAGTCGAACTTATACGCGCCAATCATGTAAACACCGGCCGGCGGCCAGGGGGAGACGACGACACCGCGACCAAGAGACTCTGAAAATTACGTCGCGGTCAATGTCAGAATTGACGAGAGGCCGCGGGACACGAGCGACGTCGACGTATCGTCTCCTCGTGAGCGCTGCACGCGCGCTATCAATCTTACGTAGGCACACGGGACCGCTGCGTCCAGATAACGAAATAAATACCGGCTCCTCGCTCACATGGCAGGCCATTCACGCCGTTCGCGCCGACCAACTTCCGGCAATAACGAGCGATAAGCAGACGCGCCGAGGAAATTCAATCGGGGCATTTTCAATCCGATAATTCGAAGATTCTACCGCTGCGCACTAGCGCCGGCCGAGTGCTGGTGCATCGGCGCCGACGACGAAGGGCATTTCCGCTACTCGGCACGCGCCCTCTTGCTTCGCCTTTAATTGTTCTTTCTCGTCCTCTCCGCCGGCTAATGGCGCTGAAATTTCACGAGCGTCGCACTCCCTTCGGTGCTGTTTCAGCGGCGATGGGGGGGGGGAGACTCGCCGTCGCTCCTCGCGTAATCGAAGTGCGCGATAATGAAATTCGAGTCGCTGATCGAAAATTGAGGCGCGCCACGAGAGGCAGGGGCAGCGCGGCTGGGGAAACGTGCGCGCGAGGGAGAGAGATAGGCGGTAAAGGAATAACGGGTGGACGGATGCGATTAATTACTTTCCCGTTCGGTTTTTCTCGATAGTCCGTGAAATGGAACAAACAGCCCTGGCCGCCGAACGCGCTAATTAACGCGGGGGCAAAAACAATAATGCCCCGACTTATTCGACAAATGGTATGATGAATCTGCATGGAATAGTCGCGCGGCACCGCATAACCGCCGCGGCTTTCGCACATTAATAAATCAGCGATAACAAGCGCAAATTTTCCCCGAGTAAAACCAATAATTCTCAAGTGCCGTTAATTGCGCGCGACGCGGACATGTGAGACATTAAAAAGCAAATTCAATCAACTCGTAATGTAGTATCTTGCGAGGAAGCAATTACAGCTCTGAATGTCAAGTCTACACTTATTGATTTTCACGAAATCGACAAAAACACGCGGCGCCCCTCCGTATAAATAAAAAATGTCGAGACGTGGCACCGAACAAACGGAACGAAATATTTGCGCGTCATCGCAAGGCGCTCGTAACTTTTCCTCGATGCCGAGGGCCGAACAGAAATAATTTTCCTCCGCGATTCGGTCCCGGTCGATCCGATCCTCGGCTACGTGGAACTGAGGAGGCAACGAAGCGCTAAATTCCGGCGCCACTCGCTTCCATAATTTGGCTGTAAAGTTTTTCGGGATAAAAAGACACAATGCGCATCCGCCCTCCCCGTTCCTCCTGTCCTCTCTGATTATTTGTTCATCCGGGTGCTTGTCTCTGCTCGTCGATCCCCCAAAGTCATGGGGCTTCGACCTCTGAAGGAATGAAAATGCGCGCGCGCGTTGCAGCAGCAGCTACTCAGTGGAAAAAGTCACGAGCGAGTCATGAGCGAATAGTCTGGAGACAACGATAGAGACCGGGAGAGAGAGGAAGCGAAAAAAATTGGGTTAGGTTTGGGGTAACGCCGGATGGAGTAAGGAGAGATGGTGAAAGAGAGAGAGAGAGAGAACGCAACTGAATCGCCTTGCTATCGACCAACCCCTGCGCGCGCTGCTCTCGTGTCTCGCTTCTCACCTCTCTCTTTCTCCCTCTGCCCGACTCGCCTTTCGACCGGAACACCACCTCCCCTTTCCCGTTATTGCCGGTGGCGTCGTGTCCTTCTACATATCCCACCGACGAGGACGAGGACGACGACGACGCCGTCGAACCCTTAGGTTTAGCTTGTCGGTAGCCGCCGCTTAGCCCTTCTCGGTACGTCCGCGCACCTATGTACGCAAGCCGCCGAAGGAGGGACGCAACGGCCTCCTCGTGCCGCTGCTGAACTCGTCCCGGTTCAGTTGCGCTCTCGCAAGCTTCACCCTCGCTTTCCAAGGGCAGGTGTGTACTTCCTCCAACGCAGCCATTTTCTCTTTAGCTCCTCGCTTCTCTTCGGGTTTTTCTTCTCCTCCCTCCTCCTCCTTCTCTACCTTCTCTTGCGCCTTTGGCTTTTCCGCGTCCAAAATATAGGCGCGCGACTCGGAAAGTAGAAAGTAGATTACAGTCTCGTGCAACGGCTGCGCCGGCGGTGGCGTTCGGCCACCCGATGAAAATTGATATCCTGGTGAAAACGGGGAGTCCTTGGCTGCCACCCCTCACCTCCACCCCTTCACCCTCGCGATCAATACGCGAGAGCGGAGCGCGTGTCACCCGGCCCGCCCCACCCCAGCCCATCTACCTTTTTTCAGTTTTCCCGTGCGCTCGCGTTCGTTACCGGCGTCGTCGTCGTCGTCCACGTCGTCCACCACCTTCCTTTTCTGCGCTCGGTTATTAATGCGCATGGCCCTTTTCGGCACTCCTACCTTTCCCCTTGTCCTAACTTCACCTCTCTCTCTCTTATATTCTACATTGCTATAGTCGCGCGTCACTTGTTCTTTGCAGACTATGAGCGACAAGGAAAAGAAGCGTTTCCACGAAATGGCTGAAAAGGACAAGAAAAGATACGATACCGAAATGCAGAGCTACATACCGCCCAAGGGCGAGAAGGTGACGGGCCGAGGCAAAAAGCGCAAGCACATCAAGGATCCCAACGCGCCCAAGAGATCTTTGTAAGTACAACCATCTATTTTTTATGTTTTTTCGCTTTTCGCGCTTCTTGCTCCCATTCCAGTCGGATATTACTGGTGAAATTGCCGAGTCTATTATTTGCAATCCAAACTTGGCAGACTTGGAGTTTTTATCCGGAGAATTATGTAAATACGGCATATCCTGGCTTATCGCTGAAAAGTCCCTTGCTTAGTTTACACTGCACCTTTCCAAGCTTACTGTTTTGCAAATTAGGAGCGTCGCCGATAGGTTCAGTGGCGGGATGCCGTGAACAAATAAGAATGTTTGCCGCGGGATCGAGAACCTGTCTGTCGTCGGTCGAGCCTCGTGTTGTTTGTATTCTTAAAAATTCTGTGTGCATAAAGTCCGAATGCGCTTCTTGTTGTCCTTTGTTGTCCAGCAGGAGCCGCTGGGGCCGGATCTCGAGTTCTCACCTCCGTCCGGTAATGGCTTCTTCCACTCGAGTAAAAAGCCGTAAAAACATCTGGCGTGACGAATAGTTTTCGAAATTAAAATTTGATTAACGAGAGAGTGACTTATCGAGGCGCGCCGTTGAAAATTTATCGCGTGTTTGACAATACTAAATATCCCTTGATTGCGCGTGAAAGCCGTGAACGAATAACCGCAGCTGGAGATGTCGTGTTGTCGACACGTTCCGCGTTGCAGCTGGTGAGGCGCGAAAACGAGAGCCAAGCGAATAATGAGTCGCAATTTTTACCGGCAGGTCGGCTTTCTTTTGGTTCTGTAACGACGAGCGTGGCAAGGTAAAGATGCTGAATCCCGAGTACGGCGTGGGCGACATCGCCAAGGAGTTGGGAAAGAGATGGTCCGACGCTGGTCCTGAACTGAAAGGCAAATACGAGGCTATGGCTGAGAAGGACAAAGCTCGATACGAAAGAGTAAGTATCGCGAAAGTTTATGGGGTAATGATTGTACGCGAGTGTGGCGTCGCCCAGGATCACAATTAATGCGCTGTTTTTGGTTGTTTTAGGAAATGACTGCATATAAAAAGAAGATGAATGACTGACCCGGCGGTCGGCCGCACCGCAAGCGGCCAAGAGCGATGAAGCAATGGGAAGAGGAAGACGAATAGCCAGGAGAGTAACAAATAGCGGACGCACGTCAAAAATCTCATCTATCACCCCGTGTCCTTGATCCCGATGCATACCTCACCTACTGTACATACCATTGACCTTAGCGTGAGCGTACTTACACCACTAGGAGAACAAATAACTAACCACCAGTCCCCCGACTGTTCACAATAATAATTAAAAAAAAAACCGCGATTATAATAATTATTTTAAAAGAAAATTGTATGTGTGAGTGATATGCGAGAGGAGATTGTGTGAGTGACATTTGTATTTTAACATATTGATAGTAACATGTAAAGTGGCATAGGCTAGAGAATGGAAAATAGCGAAACGAGAGATGATGGTGCCCACTTTTCTGTCTTGGGGTGGAAGGCGCAGGGGCTTAATTATCGCTGACTTTGTCTCCACTCTATGTTAAAAGCGGCAAAAAAAGATAAAAACATTTGATTTAGTTATTAATAAAGTAAAAAAGATGGAAAGGACATTTATATTAATCGACGGAGCGTTCCACCTCCAGGGGATATGCTCGCGGAACGTTATCAGTTCAGTTCATTCGGTGCCAGCGTAGTATGCGATTAATAAGATAATAAAGCAGTTTTTTGTAATTACTCGATTTTTGTACAGTTATATTTCTTATTCTTTAATTAATTCTCATGCTCGGATCGGCTGAATGATGAATCGCGCAGGTGGGGAGATGGTGGCTTTACTTTTTTTTCTATTTTATTTTATTTGCGATTCTAAATGAAGAGTGTGCCGATATGCTGCACCTCACTGTACCTGTGTAATTTATATCGATGTTATGAACCACTAATGGTACGATTCGATCTCAATCGCGTACGTTTCAATGCGATCTCGAGTTATATGATACTCTTATCTAGGACTGCAACGCGCGTGATTGAGCGTAATGTTTAATTAGCGAGTGGTTTGACGAGCGAAAGAAAGCCGGAGGCAGCTTTCTTAAATCAAAACAAACTAAGGCAAATTTTTTCGAAATTTTTGCTCCACGGCCGAAGAGCAAGAGCACATAATAAGATTCATTATTAATTAATGCATTGCACAGACGTGAGGAAACGAGGGAAAGGGAAGATAGTGAAAAAGGGTGGCTGTTGTGCGTACATCGTAATAAATCATTGTTATTCCACTCCTCTCGATTGTAATATGCTGTTTATCGTTGGAACGGGGATTATAGAGAGTGCTGAAAGTCTGTTTTATCAGTCACATATTGTAACGAAAATTACTAGTACACTCGGTTTACATAATTTTTTTTTATAAACGAATTAGTACGAATAATCATTGTACGTTTATTTTGATTTTCTTTTAAATTTTTGATTCGACTGACGACGAGTAACAATTTTTGACATTTCAATATATATTAAATATGTGTGTGTGTGTGTGTCACGTCGCGCGTACCCGTGCATGCGTGCGTGCGTGCGTCCGTGCCTGCGCGCGTACGTACGCGCGTATGCAGCTGCGCGCCGCGTATGTTATTATACATATGTGATGCAAAAAACAAAAATATTTCCGGCGATATATTTGCGTGTGTATAGATAATGGAGGGGCGAGGGGGCGTAGAGCTCGCTTATGCAATTGCGCGTACGTAGGGTCCTATTCACATAATGGTATTAGACGTGCGTCTTGCGCTATGTAATATATATTCATAGTGTTAAGGGGAGTTACAAATAGGATCAGTCCATGCCCCTAGCCATCGTTTATTCCCATTCTTAAAACAGGCAGTTTGTCAAAAAATGATATTTCTCAAAAAATGATACAATCTTCTATAAATACTTTCTCAAAATCTGACAAGACACGACGGTATGTGCGCCATCGCCGCACGTGTTCCCGAGGACACGCGGTGTCTCGACACAACACTCGCGCACTGTCTTAACGTGCAAAATCATTCTGGTGTACAGCAGGCTGTATCATAAATTATTGTGGTTTCATATAAAGTGAACATTCCTAGGTCTTAGTATGTACAGATTATCTGATCTGCAAGGATCAGAGCAAACTATGTAAGACACTGATGAGGACGAGCTCCCGGGCTCAGTCTTCTTGCTTCAAGATTTTATTGCCAGGATGATGCTTATGACGATAAGTGAGAAAAAAAAATATCTAAGAAGAGTGTCGTTGCCTATGACTGACTTATCTTACGAAACTAAACTTAAAAACCGAACCGAACCGAAACCTAACCAAACTTAACGTAACGAAGAGAAAGTATCTCATTTCACTTGGCCACCACTTTCAGCATTGAGCTCTTCGTCTGTCTCCCCCGTATACATGATGATTGTCTCGCAAAAAAATACGACTGTACGATTAATATATTAGTACGACACAAGTGTAATCACAAGGAGTAAAATATGAGAGAGCAAAATAAATAAAACGATAACCAAAACCTGTTTTTAGGGAGGGAGCTAGAGGACTTGTACTGTAAAATATAAAATTGTAATATTTTAATACTGATTTGCAGATGTGCATAATTTTAAACGATATAGCTGGTTAAAAATGAATTGTACTGATACTGAAAAGCAGATACATTGATGGTGATAATGAATAAAAACAAATATTGAAAATAAAACACTCATGACAAAAATTCCTGTGTTACTTTAGGAAATATCTTAGTATCGAAGAAAACGTTTGTTTTGTATATCTCTTAGGGATTAAATAAACATAAACTTTTCAAAAAAACATGCCAATTTTGTTATCGTGTATTGCTGGTACGTAAATATTAATTTTTTATTTCAATAAATTACACTAAACTCAATTGCAGGTGCAACTCGCTTGCTGGCTTTTTCATAATTTTTCCAACACTACACACCAGTTTCCTTGATCGTAATAAACGCTGCTCACTTTCGTCGAGGGTATGTCCGAGCACAACTTTTCCAATTCACCTTCTTCGAATACGTGATAAAATCTCAAAAACTCTTCCCCGTCTTTTCGCTTCCATGGAACAAGCATGTCACTATGATTAAATTCCGTTCGGTTTTCGTGAATGGGAAGGACGACTTTGCTGGTCCTTACATCGAGTCGCGTCTCGTGAGTTAACTTCTTTTCTACCGTTGCATTTTTCATTTTTATTTTATTGAGCTTCAAATAGGCTGACTTCGTAGTAGAATCCTTGTTCTGTTCTTTGGCCCATACGTAAATAAGTGCTTTGCCACTGACTCGAAGCACTCGAATGATCTCAGTAACAGCACGCTTTCTTCTTTCACTGGTTGTAAAATGATGAATGACTGCGATGCACAAAACAGCATCCAAAACATTTGATTTGTACGGAAGGTGGAGGCTGTCTGCTAATATTATCTGAAAACCTCTACTCTGACATATTTGAACAAGACCTGTGCTACGATCGCAACCCATCTAAAATCGAATATTAATTTTTTGTAAATTATTATAGAGTACAAGAGTTGATAAATAAATGGAAACTTTACTTTAAAAACATTTGGGTGTCCAAAAAGATATTTTCCATTTCCACAACCAACATCGAGCAAGAGACCACCAGTTTCTGTACTTTCAATGAATTTTGTAACGTTAGGCCATTGTTTATGTCTCGTTTCGTTAAAATGGCTTGAAATTTCTTCGTAAACCTGATTGCGAACAAAAAAGTTGTTTTTCACTTATCCTCAAATACATGCATAATCTTTAAACTGCCAAACTTACATCATGTACATAAGAATTTTCAAGTTCAGACGCTATTGCATTATCAATTTTCGTTATACTTGACGTTGTTTTTTTGCTATCACAGTAGTTGTCAAATGCACAACTGCAATCACCTCTACGAATTTTACGAAACGTGAAGGAGATCCTAGTACCTCTTGGCCGAGTGGAGAAACCGTTTTTTATTCTTACATTATCGTTGTGTCTTGGACAAATACCGTGACTCCAAGCGTAACGAGCTTCACCAGCCATTACTAATAAGGATCTTGCAGGTAGATCTATTTCGATTTTCTTATCTCCTTGTTTGAAATCCATTACACACGCTGAGCCGAGCGACAGAGACAATATTGGATCTTCGAATATGCTATGAGTATCTACATGGGGTGGTATTCCTTGAAAATATTAAAATTGCTACAAAAGGAAAGTATTAAAATTTGATGAATTAAAAAATGTTAAGTATGAAATAACACCTTGACCAGGTAAGTATCTATTTACAGTAATTTGGTCATATTTAAAATTTCCACATCTATGTTTTTCGAACAAATTTTGCAGAAATTCATATTTTTTTGGTACTGGTACTATGGGATCGTCAACATCTACTAAATTATTATCATATCGAAATTTATAACCAAAGTGTTTGACTTTTCGATGCTTTAATTCTGATTCTGTATCCTCTACTTTAAAATCATAATATATTATAACTTTTTAATATTGTTTTAAGCTTGTAAAAAAACTTACCCTTTTCCTCCCAATTAATACTTTGTAACAGTTCCATTTCTTCTTCTGGAGACACAAAATCTGTTAATAATCTCAAGCCAGAAGGTAGATTGCTACTTAAATTTTCATCCAAACAAGGAACTAAAATTTTTAATTATCTATAAATTTTCATCAACATAATTATATAAGATTATATTTTGAAGATTACTTACAAGATTTGATGTACATTAAATAAAAATATGTGTTTTGTTCAGGAATTTTTAAATTTCCATGAACTTTGTTATAAAATTTCATTGCATTATCAATTGATTGGCAATTAACAAAACAGTATGATTTTCCTGAAGGCATTGTTATATGATAATCTGTCATTACATCTTCTATAAATTGTTCTAAAATTTCTCGCCTTAGACCAGTTACCAAACCTGCATTACAAATTGCTAAATACTGAAAATATTGCAAAGAGACTTTAGAGAATATTAAATTTGGAACAACAGAGTTTTTATAAACAACTTAAATAAGATTTATTTACTTGAGTTGGATCTTTGGAATATTCAACATTAATATCTCTAGCAAGTCTGTGTTGAGCTCGTTTCTGCTTACGCATACATTTTTTAAGAAATGTACCGGTTTTGCTCTCCATAACAAATTACTAGTAGGACATTCTGTATGTTATCTGTAATTAAAAGTTATTACAACCTTTAATTAAATACTGAAGAGGTTATAAACGTACAGATACTTTTTTGAAATTTAAATTGTAATGTATATAAATTTACACTTTCAAATGATCGAAATGATCATTAGGTTTTAATATAAGATTCATTATAAAGTAATACAATTTTATAAAAACAATATCAATCACCTAATATTTATATATTCCCATATGTACATTTGAACAGCACACACGTGTTACTCGACAACACAATAAATACACTTGTAATTATCATTATAGGTAAGTTTTATTCTACTCTAAACTTACTCTGTTCCAGTTTCGTCTTTTATTTTTTAAACGAAATTCAAATGAAATATTCAAAGCTGATTTTTATTTAATAAAAATTCTATCATTGATTTATTTCCATATATTTTTATAAATATACGTATTATATACATCAAAAGACGATAAATTCGAAATTTAAATTACATCTCTGTTAGCAGAGCCAAGGAAATATCATACGCACAGGCATATTGAGAACTTTAATGGTAAGTACTCGATCAAGGTGTATGCCGTACCGATGATCGATTCTTTGTGTAATCGATAATTTAGTCTTTTATTAAATTGCAAAATAATTTTAAGTTCAAACATTATACGACAGAGTAGAATTTAAAAATAGGTAAAATAATTTTAAAAAACCTTAAATACTGTAAGAGGCAATTTGTTAGTTCTACTGTACCGACCGCAGACGCACCTTGTCCAACTATTGAAATCATGTTTTAATATCTTGAATAATCGTTACAATTAATTTTAATAACAATTTAATAAATATTACGATAAAAATAAAAATTTGAATTACAGATAAAAAATGATTTTTATGAATCTCTCAAATTACAAGTTTTATCAATTATACAGGTAACTTGTGTCATTTTTTCGATTTCACAAAAATAGCTTTACCTATTAATGAAAAACGAGTAGCTCAATAAATTAAATGTACCAAAAAAGTTCAGAAACTTTAAACAAAAACTGCACATTACGTATATTACGTTTAATTTATATACACAAACATTTTATTTTCTCGAATGCTAAAATGTATTTAATGTTTCAATCTATGATATTTTATAAAAGAATTTCGTTTTTTTTAATATTTCATTGAAATATTTTAATCAATAATTCGATCATATAATCGAAAATTTCATAACCGAGTTAAACCTAATATTTATGTTATCAAAATTGAGTGATTTGGATAAATGCAAACCCTGGATCGAAAATGTAATTTAGTAAATTGAATTATAAAACCATATTATAAATATAATATTTTAATATCCTCTTGTTCTTCACCTTTTTTCATTAAAGAATATTAAAGAATTAAAATTAAAGAAAATCTTACGATAAAAAACATAGCACAAACAGCTGCAAGCGTAATTACAGAAATCCTTCATAATACAATATAAAATACAAATACAGATATTCATTGTTAGTTTTTTATGTTTTCACAGAATTTCGTTTATTAACGAATAAATGTTTCAATATCAATTAAGTAAAAACGAAGTAAAACATTTTTTCGTGAAATAGGACAAAAATACAATTTTTAAATATATTAACATATATTTATTTTATTATTTACTTAGTGCAAGGAGAATATTATATATAAAAATATAAATGTCTACAGGTTATTTAAAAATATAAGGATTTTTTATTATTTTACGAATAACTTACAAAAAGAAATTAAGAAGTTGATTTCAAAAGTTTTCTTTTTAATTAAAAATATAACAAGCTTAGCATTATATTTTTGAAATTATTAGCATTAATAAATTTGCCAGCAAACGTATTAAAAATAATACATAATAATTTCAATCGATTTCTTTTCAAAGCAATTTTAAACGCATGAAAAATATCATTTTCTCCGAAATTTTCTGGAGGATACATTTAACGTTAAACAACTCACATACAACATCTCAATATTTTTCAATAAGAAATTTCTCTTCATTATATAAAAAAGGTTATTTACACACACACGTATATGACAATACATGGGTCCTTCCAAAATTCAAATGACAGTGGTACAAAGTTAAATAAAAGTGCACTGGTTATGAAGAACAGCTGAATATGTGTGACGATGATTAAAAAAATTTAAAGTTACTCCTTGGGTAAAAAATGATTTTACCGAAGTAAAAATTTGTGTTTCAGTTTGTGGATGCTCATTGTAAAATTTAAATATACAAGTATTATGTTACAGAATTGGAATATTGGACGTGAATTAGAATTTGAATATTTCAGCTTTTTCAGGAGGTCACAAAGATCGGCATCTTTGGACAAGAACGTTTAGTTGAAGAATTTAAAAATTTTCCGTAATCTATTATTTAGGCAGCGATGAATTCTCTAAAATCTTTAAAATGAATTCGACGTATTTGTATTCGAACAAAGGTTGCGAATGCAATACTCGATTAATCGCATTTAGAATTCAGACTTGAACTGGAAACATTGCGATTTAGTTGAGTAAAATTAATTACCGAAAGGCCGATAAAAATAGAAATCTTTAATAGATTCTTACGAAACGGGTATATTTAAAGGAAAACATTAAACAATACTCTTTTGTAAATCAATTAATTCGTCCAAGACGCACACGCGTAGATACTTGTTGCTCGATTACTGCACGGATTATCTTGCGCATCATCGATCAATGAAGTTGGCAGGTGCGTGTAACTTACACGCGCGCGTCCAAACACGCACCTATCAATGCATTTTAACTCGGAAAGTTTGTTTCGTTTTCAGCTTAAAATAATTATTCGCAACTTATTTCTTCTCGTGATTAAGCCTTCTTACGAAACTTTCTATACCGATGGAACGCAGTCGCAAAAAACTGATATCTGCGCTCCGCACTTATCAAATTGTTATTTAAATTAGGACGGCTCGTTAACGCACAGATTATGTGGAAAATTGTGCGAGCATTGCCTTTACATAACCTTTCAAAATACACGACCGCGTTACTTTTTTCTCATTTAGCAGGCCGTGTGCGAATTGAAAATTACGCACGAATAAGCGAATTGCGAATTAAAATTTTCTATAAAGTATTTAGAGGAGAGTTGCGCGCGGAAAATAACTCGCATTATTGACAACCATAAAGAGTATGCAGATACGCAGATTCGCAGATACGTAGATACGTGCGCGCAGAAAAGCATCGAATATTGTTCGAGCTATAAAAATTCCTCGTGAGAACTAATGCGAATATTCGCATATGAGAGATTTTATCGGTAAATTTGTATAATTAAATTTCGCCATTCGTACGAGTAGAAGCCAGCCACCGCTTGAGCGCATATTACATATTTTATGGAAATACACATCCTTCGAGTGGTTTATTGAATCTGTACGTTTAGAGCTGATCAAGCGCCTGGAATAGTTGACGGGGTAGTCGTTTATTTAGATAACAATTGCACAACAGCCTCCTGTAATGCTAAGATGCAGCACTTGGGGCGTAAGGACCGAGAGACGAGACACGTTTAATAATCAGCTGGGCTCCGATAAATATGGTGCATTTAACGCTTACAAGCTGCTAAAAAAGATGATGCCAAAACCCAGGCTTTTATAGGAGAGAAAATCGAAAAGTACAGGTAATTTGCTCGGCCGCGACAATTCTCTTCGACTCGACAGATTCTTGATTTAATTTATACGCCGCGAATGCAGTCTCGGCTTCTTCTCGATTGCAAACTGCTACGAAGCAAGCGAATTTACAATTACTGATCGACGAGATCAACCGAATCAACGAACGGATTGCGATGCGTAAAAGCAGAAAGTGCGGACTGCCAAATGCTACGAAAACCTGCAGAAATGAATAAAATAAATGCGCGCGCGCGCGCGTGCACAGAACATTCACTTTTAATGAAGTATCGCTCGATTATAAACTCAAAGAAAATCATTATGCTTCGTCGAGATTTTCTCTTACTCTTAGTATTCTTTTTAGGCGCATTTTTATAGCTTGTAAAAAGTTTGCTACAGTTTTCGAGATAAACCAAAACTGATTACAAGAATATTCGCTTTTCATTAAGTTTCACTGCATTACAAGTTTAAAAAGATAGGTTTTTTAATTAGTTAACGGCAAGTGTGCTTTAAATATTAACTTTTACCAAGACAAACGCGTAATTCGTTTCAAGCACTCGCAGCAAACATACTCGCTCCTATTTTCCAATAAATATTTAGAAATTAATAGAATCGACGTTTATTTCCGTAATTATGGCGCTCGCCACTGAAAAGCCTGAAAAATGCAATAAACCGCTTTATTTTGTAACATTTCACTTGGAAATTGCAATGTTTATAAGCCGATCAACGCTTTGAAATTGCATTCCACGTCTTATCCAGTTTATTTTCATTTCCACTTTTACAATTTTTAATGCAATTCATTAATTAGATTTATTAATTGGAAAAATCTAGGCGTGCAATTGCATTGCCAATAAACGTTGCGCAGGCGCATCACTGCAGCTGGACACGACCAAAATAGCTAAGAATAATTTAGTTTTATCGTGTGTCGTTGACTAGTAACTTTAGCGGAGGCGCGATCCGTTAACTTTTAAGACGTTCTTTTGATCGTTGACTGCGACTTGAAATTTCAATCGCACGAAAAATACACGATTACAAAATCACAGCCAACAATAGCAGTAATAAATGTTATAAAACAGGCGTGAGATATTGCACGCATTGCAATTATTTAGAAAATAAGTAAAAGTATCAATTTGAAAATTCGAATATTGGATACGCGGGTACAACGGATTTATTTCAATTAGCCAAACTTGGCCAAATCTCGGGGTGCGAGGCGACGAAGAGCTAAATTTAAACGCGAATCCCCTAAACTGAACAAAAGGAACAAGCAGGCAATTAGGTAAATAAAGGTTCGTAAACGGCGCCGAATCTTCGTGCCAAAAAGGCAGCGATGAAACGTAATTACGTAAAGTTGGAGTAGCGCCGAAAGTTTCTAATTTCCTTTTATAATCTCGCAGGAGGAAGTTTTGGCTCGTCTTTAAAGTGCTCGATAAACTGGGGACTCGCGGGTAACTTCGCTGCCATTATCAGCGCACAGCAAGGAAATAAGCTTTTCCAAAAGAAGGCGGGTGGCTCGCATTGTTTATGCATTCGCAGCACGGAAACACTTCCTCGGCGAGTCGGAGATTTTAACGGAATTATTATTATCGACCAAACTATTGCTTCAGAAGAGCTTTGGCCATTTAAACGAAACTTAATTACTATCGATTTCTAAACAGTAGCGAGTACAATGGCCGGGCAAATTGAAACGTTTTGCCGAAGCGTTCGATCCATTTGCGCTCGACGTCCGCTCGAAAAGTCTCGTTCGGGTGCCGACGCAACTTGAATTCGTCCTCGACACACGAAAGTTCGCGAACGCCGTCAGCGCCGATTCAGATCCAGTTGATCGAACGAACAAAAGTCGAATGTAAGAGTTTTATCGAGTGTCCAATTATTGCCAATGCTTCCACGTATAAACGACACTAATGCCGATTATTACGCCTCTTTTCATGCGCAAACGATGATAATTAATTCTAACGGTACTTTTACCGCGGACAATCGCCGATTCCATCCTCCGGCGCTCGGAGTTTACGGGAAGGAAACCAAGTTCGGCTCGTTGCGGCGTTTGCTCGCGAAACTCGGTCTCGTTAACAAAGTTAAATAACCAAAGACCGAGCGAGGTTCTCCGGTCGCGAGCCGGACGTCCTCGTGGTCGTCGTCGCTCCACCCCGAGCTGCTTTACGAGGCGGTCGCGTGCAGCACCTCGTGACCTAAACTCGCGCTGCATTCGCTCGAAAGCACCTGCGCCTCCGACGAGCGGAAAGTGGATAAAAAGGCAGCGAAAACGAAAGTCAAAGGGGTCCAGAGGCGAGACTGGGACCCATCCGCGCAGTGCAGCCTGCGATGGGCCCGTCGCAACTTCGCAACCCTCTGAGTTAACCGTCGACAGAGACTGTGCGTCGCTGTTCTCGCGAATTTCTGGGCCGAGCGAGAGGCGAGAGCCGCGGCGGCGGCGGCGGCGGCGGCGGCGGCTGTGACGGCGTCGGCGCGCGAAGTGAAAGCCGTCGAATGTATTAAAGAAGCTGCGAGCCAAGCGAGAGAGAGACGGAGCGAGCGAACCAACGAACGGACCCAAAGGCCTAGACGACGTCCAGTCACTTCGAAGCGGCCGATCGAGTAATGTGCCTCGCTCTACCTCTACGGGCCAACGACGTCCTCTGACACCGACACAAGGGTGAGTCCACGACCCTTTTGTTTTTCACGGCTAGACTCGCGATCGGCGACCGGGGCAAGCAACCGAACGCCTCCCGGACGCTCCTGAATAGGAGCGATGATCGGCGCTCGACGTCACCGACGGTAGGCGGCGGGATGAGTCGCGCTTTCCCTCCCGCGGATCGCATTTTCCATTTTCCATCCTCCATCCTCTGCTCGAGCAATCGCGCGCGTGCATTTGCGAAACGCAGCCGCTTGAGCAAACGCGAGACGCCGGGCCGCGCACCGCCTCATTTATTTATTTATTACGCGTATTAATCAGCCTCTAACGGAGTTTTCCCACGCTCCTTCACGCGCCTCCAGTTATCGCATTCTTAACTTTCATTTTTCCGCCAATTTCGCTGGCGTCGTTCGTAGGAAAATCGTTGTCAAACGTCGACTGGAGGAGCGGCTCCGCGGCAGGCAAGCCCTCGAGGAGCTTCCGAGTGCACTTTCCTCGCCGAGATTCACCGAGATAAGTTCTCGTTCCCGCTCTCGGGGGGCCCGAGTGAAAGTGCTGGGGCCCGCGGAGTCGCGCGACCCGCGTCATTTACACGTAAGACGAGGACTGCGTATTGCGTTGTGTTCCCCGTGTTTGCACAACCACCCGACAATCAGCGGGAAAAGCAACCGGGCAGCGGTTCCCGGACGGTTTTGGAACCGGTACCAGGCCCAACTCGTGCACTCGTTCATTAGTTCGGGCCCGCGAGTCCCCGCGAGTGGCCGAGGATGTCGCTTGGACGTCATTTACGCGGCCCCTCCCTCCCCTCCTGGGAGGGGCGCAATTAAAATGCGCGCGAACGATCGCCGAGCCGCGTCGAACAAAGGCACGAACCTCGACGTAGAGGCCACTTGGCATTCCTTCCATGACGGTCCGTCGTCCGAGCGGCTTCGAAGCATCCCGGTGGGTTCGCCTCGCGAGTGCGCGCTGGGCCCTCGGAAAAGTCTCGGCCCCGATTGTTCTAACGCGCAACCGCGAAACAACACTTCGGGCGACTCCGAGCGAAGGAACACGGCCTTTTCTACTGAAAAAATTGCTCCCGGGGGTTGCTGGTGGTACTCTGAATTTACAACTACTAGTCGCCCTTAGAATCTTGGCCGTTGTTCGGTTCGGTTCGTTCGATTTATCGCAAGCGAGATGTCGCGTTGGCTCGCTGGACTCCTTCTTTAAAGTCGTTTTCCGGGCAAAAAAGCCGAGGGGCAATTTCATTTTTGCCGCGTTTCGTTCGCTGGCTCGCACGACGCCGAGAACAGTTTTGGAACTGCAAATATTTTTCGTTACTCGTTTTGACGTTTAGCCGAGCAGCGTAGCGCGCCGAAATTTCTGCAACCGCGTTGCGCAACTTATATATAAATTATAATTTAATAACAAAAGAATTCCCATAACGTGTGCGAAGGCCTCCTCGATTGGGAAAATCCTCGGCGAAAAATAAAAGTGAATGTAACTCAACGCTCGAGATTTTAGCGGGGCATCGCTTTTCGCTCGATTCCCCTGCGCCTGCAGACGCACTTTTGATTCATCCGAATCGCCGGGGCTGGCGAACGTTTAAAAAGCTTCCTTCAGCCCCTCCGGAGTCAATAAACTCATCCTCCGCTCGCGAGGGAACACCCGAGGGCACCGGTGGATCCCAGTGCTGCGGATCACCGATATCAGTCCACGATTTAGCCAGGTATCGGCCCCGAAACCGCTTTCAGGGCTCGCCGACGCGCCCAGGGGATGAGCGCTGACTTCCGCGGCTCGCCGTAACGGGTTTCGGGCACTCGGACGCGCGTGCGCACACTCACCGGACGCGAGGACATCCAAGTTGGCTATCATTCGACGAGTGATCGAGGCGCGAATCGATAATCACCGCCGAGCGCATCAAAGTCCGTCCCGGGAAAATGCTCGTGCGCGACCGGTGCTTTTATTATTTTCTCGCGAAGGAGATTTCCAAAAATTTGAAAAGGCCGCCGCCGCATTTGGCCAATAGGTGCGCACCGCCAACAAACTTGGACGGTTGCCTGTTTGGGGCTTCATTACAATTATTATTATTATTATTATTATGGCGTTGGAAAAGCGATTGTTATTCTGCCAGTGACGGAACGCGATTCGGACGCGGTTGCGTCGAGGAGGCGCGGCTTTTGTCGATTTGGCATGCGACTCGCGATCAGCAGCAGCTTCTCAGGCCCCATCTGCCGGGGAGAGAGAACGTGGCGGCGCCCATGGAGGGATGATGGTTTGCGATTCGCTTGGCTCGCGAGCTCGAGCCTGAGAAACGACCTTGTCTCGAAAATCCCCGGCCACTTTCGAGCGTTTGCCAATCGTGTTTCGTCCCTTGTTACACGTATTAATGCAGCTTGATCGGTGGCAGGCACCGCCAGGGTGGCCAACTTTCGCGCTTCCTCTTGGATCGCGACTTTGGAGCCGCGGGCTACTGGGTGGGTGGCGATCGTCCACTGTTTTACCATTGCTCGGCCGTTCGAGTCCCGGGGGCGGAAGGGACAGTTGCTCTCGACTCGTTATCGGCGCCGACTATTAAAGTGCCAAGTGCCAAGTGCCGGAGATCAGGCGCCGCTCTTGCATCGGACTGCGACTGCGCACGAGCGCTGCTGGTGCTTTCCTTTTGGTCGCGGAGGAAAAAGTCTCGGAGGCGACGGACAAAAATGCGCCGAGGTATCGGAGCATTTCGTCACGAATGAGAATTTGAACAACTGGTCGGGGTGTAGTGGCGTGCAGCTGCCGCTAGGACCGGTGCCGAGACGCGTTTCGTTGCGCGCCGAAAATGTCCGGATATCGAGCGCCCGGGAAAGACCGAGGATTAGTTTGGAGTCGCAGCAGTCGGGTGCGCGTCTCGACGCCGACGGCCGCCGATGAGCTGCCGATTCACATGGAAAGTCACGAGGCGCGCGAAGCTTTTCGGTAATAGCCGCACGCATTATGGTTTCACTCTTGCGTAAGTTCGCGTGTAACTTATGGCGATAAATAACATGAATTTACATTTATGTTAAGCGATCCTTGCGTAAGAGCAATGTTATTCGTTAGAAGAGAAAAACTCGTTTCACATTCTGGCCGTACATTGTTGTCGTGTCATTTTTTAAGGAAATTAATATCAACGCCGATCTCCCCTTCGCGCATAATTAATCCTCCTCTTTTTACGTTTTTTACGCTTTTTACGCTTTTTAGAGTTTTTTTCAGTCTCGGTTTCGCTTTCTATTACGAGCGCCGAGGTGCTGGATTTTTCCCAAGAAGATTCCCAAGAAGTTCGAGAATCACTCCTCTGGAGGATATTAATTTGGCGGCCACCGATAGGCCACCACGTCGTAGCTTCGAAAATTACGTCAAATTTTCGGGCGCACAACTTTTCTCCGAGACGTCTGTGCTGGGATTAAATTATTCGTCGGCGACGCGTTTCCTTCGCGGCACTCGACGCTCAGGATGTTCCTGCGATATTCTCATCCCCCGCTCTTTCCTTCCTTCCCTCCCTCCCTGCCGTCCTCTGCTCGTTCGAGCGAATCCACTTTTTTGCAGGCACAAAAGCGGATTGTTTATTGTTCATAATTAATATGTACTGCCCGGATAATTTATCGTCTCTCGTTTTTTCCTTTTGCCCAATCCGCGTTTTATCTCTTTAATAAGATATAAAAGACGGTGAGCGGTCGGCGGTCGCTCTGCGCCCGGTTGCAGTCAACTAAACAGTAATAAATCGCGTCAAACTTTGCGCAATTATTCGCGTAATTTCCAACGATCCGCGTGTTCGGCGCAGGACTCGGCGACGCTTAAACACAATTATTGCAATTATTTTAGACTTTTCAATTATTACGAGCCGCGCTCGCGGGTTTCACTCCCCTTTAAACCAACAATCGCGACCATTTTCCAAAAGCCACGACGACTCCGCGCGGAATTCCCGTTTTTCAGGTCGCCGGCGCACCGGTTGCTAATTAAGCATTACAAAGCTTACGAGTTCGCTCGTTACGTTTGCCGGAAAAATGCCGTTGGCGCAATGGCCATCGTTTTGTTTCAATCGTTCGCGCGTGGCGTCAGGTGCATCGTTGCGATTGCTAATTAAGCAGCGACTCATTGCGCTCGGAGGCATTTCGGCGAGGCGTGGACGTGCCAACAAAACGACAAGTTCGGCGTCCGCGCTAACGACGCAGCATCTTCTAGACGAATTTCGCTGTCGAACGCGAGTCGGGCTGTCGGGAGGAGGTGCGCGGGCATCGGCTCCAGTGTCGCTCCTTTAATTTACGAGCGGCCGCCTCTCTCCGCACTTTCCAAATGTCGCGCGCGTCTCCGAGGGAAGGCAGTTTCGCTTTCTTTCACCGGTCGCGTCGTCGTCGTCGTCGTCGATCGGAAACGCAATCCGGCTCTCGGACTTTCGACAAACGAGCCGCCAATCTCGAGATCGGCAAGGACGTCGCGACAAATCGCACCTCCGCATCCCGACTCGCGCTTCCGAGCGGCCGTGATCTTGAGCCGCTGCTGCCCAGGAGAGCCTCGGGGTTCGGCCAACGACCGGTTTTAATGTATTCCTCCGCTGCATTTGGATGCGTCCCACGCGCGACGGGCCTTTGTGCCCGCGGGAGGATTTACTTTCACTCCGGCTCGCTCCTTCAACTCCCCCCGATCGTGATTCTCTTTCTCGCAGGCGCCGTTGCGAATTTTCCAAAATTTAACCCGAACTCGCGCTCGCTACTAATAAGGCCCACTCGGCAACTAAGCTCCTTCCCGAGCGGCTCCAGGAATCCGCGAAAGCCGAAGAAACGACAATTAAGGCTCGGTTGCAGTTCCGCAACGACGGGATCGCGACTCGCGTTCAAAGCCGGACCGCCGGGGAATCCGGGAGCGGCCCCGAGGAAGAAATAAAACTGAAGCAGATACAACGAGCGGGCCAACGGGCTTTTTTGATTTTGAAAGCCGCTCGGTCTATCGAAACGGCGATTACGTCACGGCCGCTCCGAGTTTCCCGAGGAGTGAAAATATCTACTCGAGATAATGCGACACCAGGCGGCCAAATAGCAACGATTATTTCGAATGAAAAGTGCGGCGCGCGCACCTTGCAAACTCCCCCTCCGAGTTTTATTCGTTTTTCACAACGATGCAACCTTCGCCGACTTCGGAGTCGAAAAAACCTGGGCTCCGAACACCCGAGCGCACGCTGAATAATAGGCTATTTTTGGTACGAAAGCTTGGCGACTTTCTTTGCCAACCTTTTGTCCGAGGCATTCTTTCGCTAAGCAAACAGAGGACGACTACCAATTGGCTCGAGCGCGCACCGGTTTGCGGCGGGTGCGCGCCCTCGTCCGCGAGCAGCAGCAGCAGCCAACCGGTCGAGAGCTAAAGTCATAGTTCAGGCCCCGCCGCGGCCGCCGGTCACGTGTCGCACTCGTGCCGACGTGCGCTGTCGACGTTCGGGGGCCTTTGTGCGAAACGTTCCGCGGTTGCCGCAACTCCAGTCCGCGCTTTATCACATTTACGAGAAATCCTGCTTTCCCTACGCCCCCGGCGCCGAATTGCGTTTCGCAAATAGCTAGAAGTTTGAAAAACGATCGGGATAAGTTCCTCGTCCCCGAGGAAACGTTGGCGAATCTTGCGAAATCTGACGCTACAGCCGCTGGATTCGCTCGATGAATTATCGTTTCGAAACGACGCACTTTTTGCAGGCGTTACAGCGACGCTGATTAACAACGATTGAGAATTATTGAAAACGATCCGTAATATTCGATTGCAGCCGGGATCGCGCCTCGGGGGCAATATTTACCCGCGCGGCCATTTCTCAAATTGGCCGACTTTGTTTCAAAAAGCGTTTTCCACCAACGACGCAGAATCGTAAGAGCACCTGCTGCTCTCTCTCGGCCCAAACTGTTTTAGAGGGGCTGCTGCTGCTTTTCCGGAGCTTTCACGGACGAGCGGAAATCGGGAGAGCGGCGCGACGAGGATGCAAATGCCAATTTTCCGCTCGGCGAGTGCGCGGTGCAAGTGCATGCTCCAAATGCATCTAACGACTCGTGAAGAACGAGAGTCCGCAGAGCTCCCCGTAATTGCGCGTTAAAGCGAGCGAGTTATGTGCGAAATAAATCGCGCGCGACCTTTCTTTTTAATCATGCGCGAGCTTTCGCTCTGGCGCAATCGTAAACGTGAAATCGGCGCAGTTGCTCAAATTAATCGCCCAAATAAACAAAAACCACAGCTGCGCAAACTTGAAAGTCGACGCGACTTTACTTTTTCGAGCAGATTGTTTGCTCGGATGCACGAGGAGCCGATAAAATACGTGACATTTTTTTGAAAGTAGCCGAGCTCGGGCTCGAATTCGCGCGCTTGGCCCGCCGGCGACGCATCCTTCGATTTTCAATTGAAACGTCGCGCTCCGCCGGATTAACGACTGTCGATGCATTTTACAACTGCACGGTAGAATGCATCGGGGGCCGCGTATCGCCGATCAGACCGAGGATTTTAAAATTCCTCGTTACCGTCGCTGGATTTACGTGGCCCACGATGTTGCTGATGATTGCTGTTCGTATTCGAGGCGGTGGTTCAGTCGCGTAATCGAAAATGTCCCCAAACCGCCGGCCGCGTCGTCTTCAGCGCCGGTGATACGCACCTTCCACGCACGCACCCGGACTATTGTGCAAAGCCTAACCGAGCCCAGAACCATTGCCGAGGCTTTCGGTCACGGCTAATTTGGCGGGACTTTCGCAAAAAATTGGCGCGATCCGACAACGCGGTTTGCATTCCGCACTCAACGCTCGCAAGATGAAACGAATGCAATAGCGATGAAACAACGAAACCTTTTCCAGGTTGTCGGGAATCGGAATCGGAGTTGTCAGAGGCTGTTTATCGGTGGCTGCCGCGAGGCTCGGATCGTTTTTACGGCCTTGTCGACGAAACCGCGAACCGCGATCGGCGGGCAAGACATCAGCGGCCCGTCCAAAAACGCAAATCGGACTCGGGACGAAGGAAGGCCTTTGGGGAGCGGGAAGCGACGCGACAGACTTACGTAAACACGCGATGGCCCCCGAGAGAGGATATTGGCGTCGAGGTCCGCCGGGAGTCGGAGTCGTGTCTCGCTGGCTCGGCGCGCGTTTTGACGAGAGCGAACAGCCGGCGCACGATATCTCGAGTTGGAAACCCTTCGGCGCTGGTTACGCAAGCCGCGGCTGCGCGGGACTTTCACTCCGTCGACGAGTGGAAAAGGCCGATTCATCGGGTTCCGCGCTGGAAACGCGAGTCGGAGAACGAAAAGTGAAAATTCGTTCTCGACGGGAGCGCCGAGGACGCGGTTCCGGGGACTCGTTGCTCGCTGCCAGTGAAAGTCGCTTGCGCCGATCGCGCCGAGCTTTCGGCACAACACACAAGCCACGTGATGTCATATCCGAACCGAAACGGACCATTCCCCTGTCGCGCCTCGTCTGCGGCGACCTCATTGCGGGAGGCACTGCCTTCTCGAGCGCCGCTGCCGAGCCTCCGCGAGGAAAATCTCCGACTACCCGAGAGCCTCGGAGCTCCTTAATAATCGCCCAACCTTTTTCAAAACCACTCGCGAAATTGCAGCCGCGACTCGCCGTAGATAGCGCCGACCTCGACGAGGTCTGCGGATCAAAGTTTTAATCGACTATCGCCCCGGCAAACTCCGTCTTGGCTCGGAACCGCCACGAAATCCACGATTCTAGGCCACCGGACCACACCTCGATACCCGACCCAGCCGCGGTTTCTCGGTATCCAATAATTACCGGCGCCGCTGCGCAACGCGAAATTAAAAATCAATAGGCGAGCCGCCGATTGTCCTCCTCGCAGCGTCTCTGCGAGTGCAATTACTGCGAAGCCCGTCGCTGCCGACCTTACGAACTGCCTCCCACGATGACCCACTGGAACAGCTCGCGACACCATTCGCTAACGGAGGAGTTTCACAAGTCGCTTGCAAGGAGTCCAAGGTGCGTTGGTGCCACGTCTCGTGGATAATAAAACGAGCAAAAACGATGTTCAAGGCCAATATCAGCCTCGTCGCCGAGGCGTGATTTCGCTGCTCCGGTTCGCGCGTTCGGGGGCCTCCCTGACGAAAGAAAGTCTCCCCTCCCTCTTGGCTGAGGTGCGACGCGAAACTCTCTCGCGATTTCCGTCGGGCGGTCGAGCGCCCGGTCGGCGGATCGGGTAACCCGATGAGCGACTTAGATCTTAGACCGCGAAAGCGAAAGCGCGACTCGGAAAAGCATCGAGAGTCGAGGCCGCTAATAACGCGCTCCTCCTTCCTTTTTTCAGAGATTCGAGAAATTGAGGTGCGACGTACAATGCCATTTGCGTGAGCGGCAGCAGCAGCAGCAGCAACAGCAACAACAGCAGCAGCAGCGACAACAACGGCAGCAGCAGCAGCAGCAGCAACATCAGCAACAGCAGCAACATGACGTCCGCGCTTCCCGCTCTACTCATGGCCCTCGCCCTTGGTAAGTGCCGCGCGGCTTTACGACGTCCGCCACCGATGATTAACTGCGCCGCTTTTTATTTTTCTCGCCCGTAACTCGCATTCGGATGATTAACTGGCCCCTGCTAACGACGATACTTTTACCGCGGCCGACTTGTTATTCACGAAGCGCATCCCAACTCTTTTCTTGCGCCCGGATTTTCCTGTATTCGCGAGATCCGGCTTTTGCTGAAAAAGAAAGGCATCCCTTTGTTCCTTGCGCGAGCAAAACGGCGACAAGTTACAGCCTCGGGCCGCTTAAAATAATCTAACGAAACGCGTCGCCGTCGGCGCGACTCGTAAAACGAGGCGTCGCTTCGATTTTACGACTCGGAAGAACTGCCGCTCCCGGAGCCACCCGCCGCGAAACGAGGGGGAGGCTGGCCCGGGGGGAGGGAGCGCCCGCCGAGTGTGCCAGTGAAAATGTCGGCCGCGCACGCGTTGGAAAGTACTTTTCCGGGCAGCCGGACTCGCGTGCCGCGTCTCGTGCGACCGCGATTTCGAGCGCCGGACACGTGCGCCCGGGCTCACGTGCGCCCGTCGGGGAAGCCTTTCCCCGGGTTGGGGGGGGGGGGGAGGGGCCGCCAAGGACGGCACGCCCTTGCGTGTTGCAACCGAGGGTGAGTCGTTAACCCAATAACCGGCTAATGCCCACCTTTGCAGCGGCGAGCTGCCAGGCGCAGATCTACACGAGCGAGAGGCCGACGCCGACGCCGACGCCGACGCCGACG
Source organism: Platyscapa corneri (assembly GCA_018907185.1). NCBI lineage: Eukaryota > Metazoa > Arthropoda > Insecta > Hymenoptera > Agaonidae > Platyscapa > Platyscapa corneri. The sequence goes on along the minus strand of JACCHW010000021.1, from coordinate 745,445 downwards.
CCGACGCCCCAGGAGCTGGAGCCGGTGCCGCCCGAGCCCGTCAAGCAGGAGTTCATCACCCAGACCGTCTACGGCTTCCTGGACTTCACCACCACCATCGCCAACACGGTGATGGTCTTCAGCCCGCAGAGTGCGCCCGCAGGTGAGTGGGGGGCGGCCACTTTAATCCTCAGGGGAGGCCGACCTTCGCCGAGGAGGGGAGATCCCGTTCGGTCTTGCGACACTTTGGCACTTGTCTTTCGGCGAAACCTGCCAATCGCCCTCGACTGTCTCGAGCTACGGAGCAAAGCCAGAAAAAGCAAAACGCTCTCGTTTGGCGCCGAATTGCAAATGCAGTCCGTGCAAGTTTGCTCGCTCACTCGGCGCCGACAGGAGCGTCGATTAAACGATAGCGTCGAGGACGGTGATCGACGGCTTCCTCGGAGTTCCAAGCCTCGACCCGACGGACCACCGCGGCTCCGTAAAAAGCAAAACCCGAGCGCCGCGTCCAAATTCGACTCCTCGAGAAGATGCCCGGATAAGCGGCTCTGGGGATTTTTTCCAGGTGGTATCTATCTCTCGTGTCGCAACGATCCGACGGCTCGACACTTAGATCCGCGTGCAAGACACACACAGCCGCAGGCGTTAATTGCAGCCGCTCCGAGGAGCTGGCGGAGGCACAAGAGCGCTGATTAAGCGTCGTGACTCGGCGACGAGCTCCGCGTCGGTGCTCGATCGACGCCTGCACTGCTTATGATGAAAGGTTGAAACGTCGAAGAAGTGGTTAGACAAGTGGATGGTGGTGGACTCGTTGGAGCCGCTCGTCGAGCCTCGTTTTCGCCGCTTCGACGTTTCGAAAGCCGAAAGCCGCTCTTTCGATCAGGAGAATACGATATAACTGCATGCAATTTGCAAATAGTTCGATGTTGTTTAACCCTTTCGGAATTCTCGGCTCTGGTTTCTTTGAAGCGATCGAGGAATTTGGTCGCGTGAGTTACGCACGGAAGGAGGTGCCTTTAAAACAGCCTGCGATTCGCGTAAAATTCAGATCCGATAAGCCGGGCCGAGCGCAGCGAAAAAACGCGCCTAGCAGCTGAATTACGAGATGCAGGCTCTGTTCGTTTTAAGGTTTGGCTCGACAATCCGGCTCCTTCGATATTTACATAGAACGAGCAAAAAACGCTAAGCACTCGGAGGCATTTATTTATAATTAGGAGCGCGCGTGACTAAATGCGCGGTAAAATCAGCCTCGTAGACATTTGAAAATATTCGTCGGATAAAGAGTCGAAAGCGTTTATCCGGGAATTACGGCTAATCATAGTGTTTATAGAGGCTGCAAAACTCTCCGTAAGCTCTAATTGCTTTAAGGAGCACCAAAGTTCCCGCACTAATGCTCCGTTAAAGGGGGGCTTTCGTTAAAAGTCCGGGGCCGCGCTTTTCCACTCGGCCGGGAAAACGAGCCTGTGCGGCAAATAATATTTACGGCCGGCAACGAGTTTTCCACCCCCCCGCCACCGCCTAACTCGTCGACACGAGTGCGAGTGCATCCTTTCTAACAGAGCGCGACTGTCTCTAATTATCTGCTCGAGAGCGAGGATCTGATCTATCGCTCGATCGCTCGATCGCTTCTCGGGCTTCGACGAAATTAGCCGCGAGTCTCCGGGACAATTACGAAACGAGCCGCCGTCGGTGTTTCGTGTAAGCCGCTCGATCTCCGCTGCGCGCGCGCGCAACTGCAAACTGCAGTTGTCGAAGACGGATACTCCGCGCGATATTTCGTCGATCGGCCCGTTCCGCGCTAAAATATCCCTCTCAGGCGCGTTTTATTCAAATTAGAAAGGCATTTGCTCGAGAGGCTAAACATTGTTTCGACTCTGCCTGCCACAATTACAGTTTCATAATTGTACGTGTCTGTAATGCGTCTGCGTTTTAATCGACAGCTTAATTTAGCGCGGCTTTGCATTATTAATAAGGACTTTTATTAGGCAGAGAGCAGTTGTGAAAATAGGTTTGCTTAAAGGCAATTTTCTCAAAATGAAAATCCCATCGGATGAAAATTAATTTTTCATGCGACTGACAACTGTCGTACGCAGAGTTAAAGATTGTGTATAGCGCAATATAAAGTTTCCTCACGAATAATCTGTTTTTTGGTTAAAACCGCAATTTCAGTTTCATAATTTAGAAACATGTCCCGCCGATATTTTAGGAGTCCAACACTAGTTTTGTTGTAAATATGCATATATTCGGGTTGTGTTTTACAAAAAAAAAAAACATAAGCCGATTACAATCCATCAAATTCTATTTTTGTCAAAGAGCCAAGATTTCTTAACCGATAAATGCTTGTTTTATTATCATAAATTTTTTATTCCCGCTTATTTTCCTCGATATTTCAACAGCACACACGCGCGTGCGCATTAGATTGTTTAAATACTCGTGAACATTTCGTATGTTAATACGAACTTTTGTAACCAGCTGTTATAAAATTATAATAAAATACCTATTTAAGAGCTAAAAGTCGTTAATCTGCTCCGAGTGAGTCACGTAAGATTTCCATTGGAATGCACCTCTTGGTCGAAGAGTATTCTTGTTTTTCAATAAAAATTCTCAACAATAAGGCCAATTCGTCGTCGTTTCGCGTTTCTAATGTAACGAAAGCGATTGAATTCGTCGCGAAGTCGCCTCGTCGAGCACCGAAATTGACGAATCGTTGGACGTTGCGCTCGACATTATTTTCGCGAGTTCGTGGGAATCGCAATTTGAGAGATCGTTACGTTCGATCGCGATTCAATGGCGGCGACTGCAGGTCGCGCGGTTGCGGAAAACAGCTGATTAATAAAAGCGATAGCGCGGCATTACAAATAAGTCGCCATCGAGACTCGGGCTTGCGAGACCAACGCGAAATTGTCTCCTATAAAAGGCGGAGAGAGAAAAATATTAGTGCAGAGACACGTGTGTGACGCAGAAATGCATTGCAAACTCGCAATGCAGGGGAGTGGCTTCTGGTTTTTGCCGAGCGAGAGCAGAAGCTTGCGTCGCCTGCCTGGCACATCTCGCACGTTACTACTGGGCCACTTGTTTAGCGTCCCCGTTTAAGCAGTCGGAACGTTGCGCGAGCCACGATCGGAACGGGGCCTCACAAGGCCCTCGGAGACCGGCATCGGCAATTCGATGCATTGTTCGAAAGCGCGATTGACAAATCCTTCCTAGCCGATACAACCGAAATCGCGAGAGAGGGTTTGCTCAACGATCGGCTCGCCAGGACTGCCAGCCGGTCTTTTAAAGGATCAGAGCGGGGGGGGGGAACGCTCTTCTTTCAACACGAAAGGAGGAGAAAAGAGAATGATGATTTTCAGAGGGAGCCCGGGAGGCGAAATCGGCCAGCGTGCCGGCGATCGAGACGAAGCCAGCGGAGGAGAAGAACAACCTGGACATACAGCCGAGCAAGACGCACAAGAGCGAGGAGACGAAGAAGGAGGATTCGAAGATCGTCGTAAACTCCGTCGTCGAGCAGAACGTCGTCAATCAGGCGAACGAGCTGACGACGGTCGAGGTGAGACAAAGCGGCCGCAGCTCGTTCCGTTCCGTTCCGTTCGGCCCCGCTCGGTTTCGTCTGGGAGCTGTAATCACCCACGATAATGAAACGCCCAGTTGACCAACGCACGCGCGCGCGCCAATAACCTATAACCAATCCGGTTGGACGACTTTGAAACGCGCGCATTATGAAATAATAACGCACCAATTCTTCGCCGCCGTCTTTCCACATCGACGACGCGAGTTCGTTTGCCCCGCGACGCTAATCCGCGCGGGAATCTCGAATCTGGACTCGTTCGCTCCTAAAACTCGCTTTTTGCCCCGACGCGCGAAATTATTCGGTGCCTTATCGAGCGCGCAACTCGGTTGGGCTGCGCGAGCGCGAGCAAAAAACGCGTATCCACCAGCGATTAAATTGAATATTAACAAATTTTTTCCGCCCGCGTTTTCCCCCCTTTTTCCAGCTCGATTCTCGGAACGCTTATTTACATCGCCGTCGGGAAGGCGCCGATGAATATCTCAATCGACGTCCAAGCGCCGAGAGACGCGAGACGAGACGAAATTCCCTGGCGCTCGCACTACTGCGCCGCGGCAGCTGCACCCACTCGAAGACAATGGCCTTCGCCAACCAATCGCGAATTCCCGGTCCTTTTCCTTTTTCCCCTTTTTTCGGAAGCCCCGGTGCGCGGACAAGAGCGAGTGCGAGGCCCGTTCCTTTTTTCCTTTTTCTCCTTTTGTTCGCGCGCTCGAGGGCCTCGCGATGATTAAACGGACGCGATGCTCTCGAAAGTCGGCGGGGCGCGCTTATCGAGGCGTGCGATCGCGGCCGAGAGGATGGTCTGGGGCGCGGAAGGAAGCGCGGAACCGGTTCCCCAGCTGACTCACGGATTATTTCTGCCCGGATATAAATTTGCGCTCGAAAGCTCATCCTGGCAGCCGCGGCCTCTCGGATTCGCCGGCATTGTTCGTTCGCCGCGGGAACCGCCGGAGAAAGAGACAGAGAGAGAGAGAGAGAGAGAGAGAGAGAGAGAGAGAGACTGTGTGAACTCACGACGTATTTGATTGCTGCAGGCCGTGGGGGCATCGCAGGTTGAAGTCGTCACCCAGAGTGCGCCGATCCTGTCCACGGTCGTCGAGGTGCGCCCGAAGCAAAACGACGTTCCTGGCGTCAAGAACAACCTCGCCGAGCCCGAGTACGACTTCCTGTCCAAGCATCCGCCCGAAATCGTCGACGAGACCTACAAGGTGCAGTAATCCGTGCCTCCTCGCGCGTCTCCCAGGCTCCCCCGTTCCCCCGAGCCGCGACTTTTGCACTTTATTCGAAATTCTAGCTGCTGCAGTTGCGCAAGCGGCCCAATCGATCGAATTATAAAAAGGCGCCTGCGTTTCTCAATTAGTCGTGCATAATTGCAGTTTTCCCGAGCGCGACTCTCGACTCGCCGCCGTTCCGGATGGGAGATTTCACCGAGAGCCAAGTAAGGAAGCACCTCGAGCGGCGCTTCCTCGATCCTAGGAAAGGAAAGGACGGCCGGGAGCGAGATCGAGAGTGAGATCGAGAACGCGCTAGATCCTCGATCTCGAGAGAGACTCGAGTGCCTCGCAAAAGTGGAGCGCGAAAGGCCCCGGATTATTCGGATTGGCTTTTAGTTTTAGCTTTAGTTTTGCACGCACATTAGCGCATTGGCAATTTATCAATTTTCAATATTTCTTACTTATCGCTGGCAAAAATGGGCTGCTCGAAGGAAAACCAGTTCGGGCGAGTCGGTTGCCGGCTTCTTAAAACCCGGGTGAAACTCCAAGAATGAAATGCAACGAATTAGAAATTTCGCTGCTGCCATTTACGATGGAAAAGTAGATAAATATGTCAATATTGTTAACAAACAGTCTGTGCCATTATGACGGGGCGAAATAATTTCGCGCTCGTACCTTTCAAACTCGGAGCCGTCGAGGAAAAGCAATTGAAAACGCGTTTCAGCTATTTTCGTCGGAGGCGTTGAAAAACTACTTTATCGGATCGCTCGGCTCTGAACAAAGGCGCCCCCGTAGCGATTCCGAGTCTCTCGGCGCCTCGCAGACGTCGACGTTGGCGAGGGTTTGCTTCCGCGATTAATGGCCGCGTCGCTTCCCCGGTTCGCTTTCGCAATTTTGATCCTGAAATTTGTTTTTTCGGCGAACGGGGACACCGAGCGAGCGTTGGAATCACTCTCGTATGTCGCCTGCCGCTCGAAAATAGAAAATCCAGCTGCGTTGACGCACCTGGATATTGTGTGCCTAGGAGTGCGGGAGAGGCGATTCGAGAGGAACTTGACCCAGTAAAAGTGAATTCAAATTTTTTGCTCCCAAGTTAATTGAGCCGTACAAGCGTTTTTATCGGTGAAATCAAGTTCTAACGTTATAATATTCGCTTAACATTCCTCGAGTTGGCCGAGTATCGCGTTCGCGCGAGTCGCACGTGCGGCCCCCGATCGCCGCCGATTACAGCCATTAAATTTCCAGCCAAAGATCGTTGTTGTATAACTCGCGAGTGGCTAGGCGCCGAGGCGATTCGCTCGCCGGGCGTATCTCTGGAAAGACGAGAGCGACGCGACCGATTTCACGACTGTGCTCGCGGTGTCGCGATGATTGGCTCGGCTTCTGGTCAATGTCCTGGAGATGCGGGAGCGCCTCGCTCCCGAAAGAGGCACGAGCGAGGGGGGAAAAGAAAAATTCCACTCCGCGCTCCCACGGGAGGTCGATCGCGTGACGCAGACACGAGAGGAGAAAAAAAGGATCGAAGCAAGGGACACTGACCACGACCTCGATGCTGCGACTCCTTTCCACTCGTAGCCGACCTCTAACGCCCCCTTCTAACGCACTCTACCTTCTCGAAGACAAAGCCGATCGATACAATTATCGCGTTGAATTATATCCGCGGCGGGCCCCCGGTCCAGTTGGCAGCTGGAATTTCATTCAAGGAATCATAACGCTGCCGGAGCGCTTGCGCAACTCAGTCCGCCTCGTTCCCTTAAATGAAAAAAAGGGAAACTCGCGCGCGCTTTTTCCGTCTCGTTCATTATTCGCTGCCCCTTCATCCGCTCGTAGGCGTGTCGTACAAAGACTACTTGTCTTTCGGCGCTCCTACGCTCGCGCTTATCGGCCGTCAATTGGGAATTGAACGAATTAAGAATTAAGGAGAACTGGCGCCCGTTGTTGGTGCGACTGTTTTACGCACCGTAACGCTCTCTAATGCGATCGAAAACGCAGGCACACACGCGTCGATACCCATGGAAAATCCAAGCCGAAGCCAATTGCTAAATTGATTGCGCAACTGCAAATGCACTCGTTACGGCTACAATTACAGTTACAGTTGCAGCTACAGTTACACAAGCCGGGTTTTCCGCTCGCTTCAAAACTATAAACGCTTCCGAGGATCGGTGTCACGTGACTCTCGTTATCCCTGACACCCATCGGCGGCCCTAAGCCACCGTCAAAACATCTTTGTTGCAACAAAGAACGGGCAACGGGCCCCCGGAGACTTTGGTCTCGCGTTACGCATCGCCGATACCGACGTTCATCCGAGGCACTTAACCTCTCTAATGGTCTCTAACGGCGCACTTTCGCTCGCAAACCCGAATAGCCGTCCAGTAGCCGCCCAGGAGATGCGTGGGAGCGGCCACAGAGTTTGCGATCGTAAGTCGATAAGAGCGCGGCGGCGAATTACGCACTTTACGCAGGTTATTAATTTGCGGCCGGCGTCCAAGTCCCCGCCGAGCCAGAAGCCGCGGCCCTCGGCGCCGCCGCGACAAGGAGAACCCGACGGGCCTGGTGACGCGGCTCGGCGGCACCATCGTCAAGGACGGACTCACGACCGTCCACGAGACCAGCGTCATCGGCACCTACATAAACGGCAAGTACGCCCAGGTGCTGCAGAGCTCGTCCCGACTCCTAAATTCCCCGGTGAGCGGCAACGACGCTGGACCCAAGATAAGGCCCAGCGGTACGCAGCGCATCCTCAAGACCCTCGGACCCCAGCAAGGCAAGCTCAAGCACCATCAGCAGCAGCAGCAGCAGCAGCAGCAGCTGGAGCCGACACCCGCGATCCAGGGCGAAGAATCGCAGTCTCCGAGCGAACAGTCGGGTGAGTCTCGCTTCCCCCCCCCTCAACTGGTCATTTCATTGCCAAATAGACGAAAAAAGAAAGAAGAGAAAAAACACGAGAAGATAAGGCTCAAGGGTGTCGAGCGGATTTCGCAACTTCCGAACGCTCCCTTTGCTGCATTTTCAGAATACCGAGCGTGATTTGCATTCGTGTTGCAAGATTCTAAATGATGGAGGAAAATTATCCGAGCCTCGACGGTAATTCGTAATTGGGCATTGCGAGGCTCGGCGGAAATTAATGTGGCGCGAGCGCGCGATGAAAATGCGCCGATAATTAACAAAAAATAATGAAAAAACGGCACCGCTACGTGTTCTCGCCGTCTGGAAATACTCGGTGCTCGAGATTACCAAAATATTTTCATCGTTATTACTCGCATTTCTCGGCGCGTAACTTCATTCGCGCGCGTTTCCCGGCCGTCGCTCGCCTTTTTACGCGCTGCCTCGTTGTTTTACCGCGACAGGTTTGAACCAAGAATCCGCTGTTTACCGCTGATACGGGCAGTGACGAGCCGCAACTGCGAACAAAATGGCGACTCGGTCACGAGAGCGTCAAACCAACAACTTTATCTCTGCCCGTGCGCGTTATTATTGTTATTATAAAATAACGTCCACGGTGGAGCGTGAAACGCACTTGCACGCGCTCGCCGCGCCGTTACGAAAGAAAAGCGAGGAAGTTTCTTGAAACACGCCTCGTTGACCACCCGGCAGGCTGAAACTCACGGCCGATGACCTGATCCCCAGGTTTCGGAGGCGGCCGTCCAGGTCGCAGACCGTCCGGCAGTCCAATCCGGCCCAAGTTCCGCAACAAGATCGTCGACGAAAACGACAGCAACGACTCCAATCCCCAGCAGATTCGGCCCTCCGGCAAGAACCGCCCTTCCAACGCTCGGATAAGCTACAAGTATGTATGGTTGCTTCGAGCTACTCGTTGGTCGCGATCCGGGAAAGGTGCGCGGCTCGTTCCAAACTTTCATAAATGAAATTTAGGAAACGACGATTGCTCCAATTACAATCAAACACGTACTTACCCATAAACTTTAATGCGATACTAATTGTAACGACAGTTCGCAAACTGTTTTATTGGTAGAGGACATCGTAGGCGGTAACGAGCAGACGGATATTTCGTAACGACGAATCTTCGATTTCCTCTTTTTTTTATCGATAATCAATAACCAAAAAAGAATTTAAAAGGCAGCACTGCAAACTAGACCAACACGCTTGATTTATTTCCGTAAAAAAGTTTAATAACTCGCTCGTTGTTTTATCCGCGCGTTTCGGTTTTCGTTTTCCAATTAACGCGCGATTTCTTCTTTTTTGTCGGGTTTAATATAAATCAGCAATGCACTGATCTATCATATTAAATTTGAAAAAAGAAAGTTACGCGGAAAGGATAAAGAACTCGATAAATCCAAGCTAATCATATCTAGCAGTTTCATTTAGAGCGGTGCGTGTCCGCTTTAAAATACGCGTTTATCGCGTTTCTATTATATTATACGAACCTCCACATAACTCGGTTCTATTCGCTAGCGAAGAAGCGAAACGCAAACAGTCGCCAATTTCACTTTTCAAAAAGCAGAGATTTTATCGGTAAAAAGGCAAAAGCGCGTAAGAGGAGGCTCTTGCGTAAACTCGATCGAGATTTCGGTTTTTCGATCTGGAACGCCTCTGACGCAATCGTAACAATCGAAGCGAAAGAATCTCGGATCGGAGCTCGAACGCACTACGAATCGACCTTTTCCAACCACTCCATGACGCCATTGCCCTAGGAACCGCGCCCAGCAACAGACAACCACGACGACCGAGGCGTCCAACGGGACGCGCCGTCGCACTGGCTTCCGTCCATCCAACGGCTCTGCCGGTGCGATCAAGCAATACAAGAGCACCAAGACGGAACAGTCGCCGTCGTCCTCGTTCGCGGGCGCCTCGGCCAAGTCGAAGCTGCCGCGGACCCAGGGCCGCTGGTCCTACAAAACAACCCCGAAGCCCCGCATCCAGATTCGCAAGCAAGGCGACGACGAGCCCCGGCAATCCGATGTTCCGGCCCAACAACTGGTCCAGGGCGTGCCTCCTTCCGGCCTCGAGGATGCGGCTCCATCCACCAGCCAGCGTAAGCTCCAAGATGGGGACCTCGACGGCGAGCTCGACGAAAGCGAATCCGAGGACGTCAACGTGAGCATCCATCAGCAGCAGCAGCAACAGCAGCAACAGCAGCAGCAGCAGCAGCAGCAGCAACAGCAACAAGTGGAGCCGTCTCAAACGACCGAGAAAATTCTCCCTATCGAAACCATCAACGTCGAAATATCGACACCCGCCGACCTGAACGACATCTACTTCGAGATCGCCACTGTGAAGTCGCCCTACGAATTCCAGGTACCATAGATTTCCCCGCACTTTCTCCACCTCCGAACACCGCGCCTCTTCCACACGCGTGCACTCGACCAACGGGGCCTTAGTTCCTCGTTACGATGCCCAGTCGAGTGCGCGGCGACGTAACGCCTTGACTTTTACGATAACGAGACGTTCGCGCTCTCGATCGTAAGTCGAAAGCAAGATTGTCTATAAAACTGGCGAGATTTATGGAATATTGAAAATGCGCAAAAGTCCGCGAGTCGTCACGTTTCGCGATCGAAGCTTTCGCGCGGAACACAAGGAAGCGCGAAGCGGCTCGTAGACGTCTCGCGGAAAGAAGCGAACGGAGCGGGAACGCGTGACCGACTCTCGCCGACGTAACCAGGGCTAATCGCATAACTCGCGATACGCTCGAGTTCGGTCGCCGCCCACGCTTTCCCGAACTTCAGCTCTGCCGATTAGGTCATCGCGCGCTTCCCGTTTCCCACGCACCGGCTGTCCCGTACCGCATACCGTAGCCTCGAATTGGTCCACAGGTGGGAACTTCCCGTAACACGCGATACGTGACGGTGACGTCGACCTTCAAAAAGTCCTTCGCCACGGCCGAGCCCTCGTCAAAGTCCATCTCTCCCAGCGAGCCGCTAACGGAGAACATCCTGGCGAACACGGGTGCGGCCTACGAAACGAGCCTGCCCTTGGACTCCTCGGTCGCCACCCTCCCGCCCATCATTCTCGAAGGCAGCCAAGCGACGCCGCCCCTCGAGACCATCACCGAGACCTTCTCCACGACCCAAACTCTGCTGAAGACGCACTTACTGCCCGTGATCAACAACGGCAACACCACCACCCGACTGACACTCGTCCAGACGTACAACGTCGCGCGCATCGTCACCGCGACGAAAACGTTGCCGCCACCGGAAATCTACCAGTTCGTCCCCAGCAAGACCCTCAACGAGTTCAATTCGAAGCTGGACGAGGCCGGCAGCGAACTCCACCTTGAACTCGAGTTCGGCGACGACGAGCGGGACGACGAGGACATACCCAAGCGAATAGTCGCTCCCAGTACCGACCTGGATTCCGACCTCGATCCCTTCAAGAATCAGCCCACAACCACGAGGCCAAAAACTGAAATAACCAGCAACCCACCCATCAGCGAGACCCCAGCTATGAGCCCGGAACAAGCTCAACAACTGGCCCTGCTTAAGCTACTCGGCCAACAGCAGCAGCAGCAGCAACATCATCATCAGCAGCACCCCCAGGTCGATGATTCTAGCATTTTTTTTATCTCTACTACTTATACTATAAAAGCGTAGCATGCTGCTTCGATTCATCGAAAGGAAAAGCATTTGTTTCAAAAATCAAGTTTTGTCGTAATTTCACGATTTATTAACGTTTAACTTGCTGTGCCCGTCTTTGTTTCATAATTATGACTCGAGTTGACCCTCGTTCCTTGCGGCGAATCAAAGAGCAAAGTTCAAGTTAAATATCTTTCCAATTACAAGCTACGGTTTGAATCAAAGCATTTACTTTCTAATTGAGTTTTATATAATTTTACACAATGCAACGACTGTCGCTTCGAGTCCATGGCACGTGACGTTCACGTGGTTCAAACGCGAGTAAACGTAGCGTTTGTTCGAACTCGTTGAAAAGTCCGTTGCTAAGGATCGAAGGGACAGGAGCGACGACGAAAAGTGACAAATGAATGAAAAATAAACGAAAACAATGACCAGCCTAAAAACGTGTATTTGACCTTAGGTGATAACAACTTCGAGGCCAGTGGTCGTGCTGGAGACGGTGTACGAGTCGCACGTGATCCCGCTGGTGAGCGCCGGCAACACCATCTTCTCGACGCTGAGCCGAGCAGTGGCGACGGTACCGCGCACCTCCTACGAGTACGGGACCTCAACGATCTCGCCGCTGCTCCCACAGGTGCCACAGGTGCCACAGGTGCCCCAGCTGCCGCTCTTCCCGCCGCCCCATCCGCACTTCACGGTCACGAGTGCACCGGTGATTCAGCAGACGCTCGCCACCATCTCGGACTCGCGGGTGCTCAAGCTGACGTTCGGAGCCAAGACCGCGTACACGACTCTCTTCTCGACGCGTCTCGTCCCCACCGAGCGCACTACCTACGTCACGTCAACGATAGCGTTACAACCGACGGTGCCGGCCTTCCCCGGGTTCTTTCCTCCGGCCGTAGGCTACCCCGGCTACCCCTACGTCGGCTAAAGACCGACCCTCGCACCGGCAACACGGACCTCCGATCCGAGCGAGACTCCACCTTCTCGGCTCTCCCTGTCGCTCGCGCATCCTCGAGGCTCACCCCCTAAGGAGCTCCGAGGTCACGTGGACGAGCACAGTGGAGGAGTCCGGGTCCAGCAGCGACGAGGAATACTTTCGATGCCAGTTGAGCAGCATCCGCTCGGAGCTCCGGCTAAATGCGTCTTCGTCAAATCCACTTCACTTCCGCGGGCACCAGCTTCGAAGAAACTGTCCAAGCGATAGCGATCGCCCGACGCTCCGAGGTCGTTCTTTCTCTTTTCTTTACACACATGTATAGACACCTAGTTTTACCTTGAAATTCGCCTTGAGATTTGGCTCGAGATTCGGCTCGAGATTTAGCTTCCGAGATTAAGTTGCTGTAAATTAAAGGATGCGCCGGGCAGAAAACGGGCCCCTTCCGCGCGACTGTCGCAACGCCATCGACGAGCAATTTTCATACGCGTGCTATTACATTTTATTTAATAACGGATTAAATTATTTTCTATTTATACATCAATAGAGACGCGCGACGCCGATCACTCGTAAACGGTGTCTCTTCAAACCTCTTTACGATTAACGGCTCCTGCGAACTAGTTTCCTCTCCCTCCCTAACGCTACCTCGCGCCTTTAATGAAACAATAAGCGAAAGAGGAAACGAGACGAGAGAGCGGCTCGGATCGTCTAATGGTGTTGGCCTTTGATTCTCCTAATCCGTTGCTCGCCCACTTTGCACTTAAAGAAGATCGCTGCAGCTGGAAAAGAAGGGAAAGTGAGCGAGGTTGCGGCAACGAGGTTCAACCGCGAGAACAATTGCCAGTCACCGTTCGAAATTCGTATTCCAATCTCTTCTTCTAAATTATCTCGTCGAAAAAAAATAAACATAAGAAGAAAAATGGTCCTGTCCCTCGCGCTCCACCCACTAACGGTAATATAGTAAACGTTTAAAGCTCGTTACTCATGGTGCTCGCGATCTATTCTACGTACACATACTATTGTAAATAAATTATTCGTACTTTTAACATTGGTTGTATGCCTTTCGTAGAGCAAATACATATGCACAGAATAATATGTGTGTAAGCGCGTACATATACATATAGATGCATTTATATATGCGCGTTTTTGTAAATATAAATAAAGAGTGTAAAACTCAAGCGACTCGTTTCTGAATTATTTCACCGACCCACCCTCTCACCCTCCTCGCAACCCCTCGAAGGATCCAGGGGACTCGCTGCATCTCCCGGACTCGGGTAAGGCTCGTCGAGGACGGGAAAGTAATCGCAACAAGGACGAACGAAGGAAAAATGGTGGACTTTCTCTACGGACGTCAAGAGCGTCGAATTAGCGGCTTTGGCGAGCAAAATTTCCTCCTCGATGCAACAGCCGCGGAAAGTGCGCAACCTTCACCCGCTGGCTTAGATTCGAATCTCCACAATTATTTCAACACCCGCAACAAAGTGTTATTAGTACTATAATAATAATAAGGAATGGCGGCGCCGGCGGCTCAAGGCTCGTAGAGAGATACGTACAATTTAAGGAGCGCGCCATGCGTTCGAGCGTTTAAAAGAGAGAAAAGGGGGAAGATATTCCGCTCGCAGTTTGATCGACGCCTGCCTGACGCGTCACTTGCGAAACGCTCCTGGCAGAAATCACTTGTTATCTCCTTGCGAGTGAACATGATTTATTTTGACGATATCATAAATACGACACAATGTTACAAAAGTGTGCGCGTGCGCGTGGCTGCACACACACAAACTCTGGTTGCGCAAGGCTGCAAAGGTGCAAAGGCCCGTGCATGCGCTATCTTGCACGATGGCTGGATCGCGCAGCGGGGCGCGGGAGCGGGGGCCGTGGCGGGGGCGGGGGCAGCCCAGCTCTACGTCAGCGCTTGAAAGTCGTGACCTGCTCTTCCTTTTTGAAGGCCTGAATGAGGATGAGCGACAGCACGGCTTGGACGACCTGCAAAACAAAAGGAGGACTCAGCAATGATGACGGCGTCGGAAGATCCGCCGCCGCTCTCCAAGGTTAACCAGCTCGGGCCGATTTGTTGCGATCAAGGATCAGCCGAACCGAGAGGCGGTCCGACTGACGCGGGTAGCGCCGATGCAGCGGTGAAAGGGACGACCGGTTCGCTTACGTGGATCATGCAGAGGCCGAGCGCCAGACCAGCCAGCCACCCGGACCTGGCCTCGAGGAACCAAGTCAGCTCCTCGACGCAGCCGTGGAAGAAGGCGTTGCCCGTCACTGTGTCGCGGCACTCGGTCGGCAACGGCTTCAGAAGGGTCAGGTAGTCCATTGGCCCGTCCGCGCCGCAGCAGCCGATCTACGGTCAAGTAAAATTCACTCTTAGTCCCCTTCGATCTCGATTTCATGTCCAAATCGCAAGCGCTGCAAGCTCTGCCTTGTGTCGACTCTTTTCCACTAGTCGTCGGCTGCATCCGTTCGAATTCGTTACAACAACATCAGCCTCCGCTGTTTTTTGAAGGTTATGGTAACATTAGGCAATACGCGACTCGTTCCCAAGGACCCTTGTGACTTAGCAGCCGATTGCTGTCCGGTAGAAACCAACAAAAACCAGTGCGCTCGTTTCGAAACCCGAAGCCGAGCATTTCAGAATTTCATCGCGACCCAAGTTACGAGCAGCTTTGGTACAGAATTTAAAAAATCGAGTCATCGGGTTCTGCAACAATCGCTCGCTGGGCCTCGAGCCATCGTGTTTCTTCCTTTTTCCCCGTCGAGTACTTGGAATCGAGCAAAGCAGAAGTTGCAAGCGACAAGTCCTTACGTTTTCTTGAACCATCCTCAAGACGACGGAGACGTGCTGGTGCTGCGAGTTGACGATGAGATTCGTCATGGACTTGCGGATCAGAGGTTGTATCTGGCTGTCGTAGGTCGAGTAGTCGAGCAGAACCGCAGAGCCGGCCAAGGCGAAGACGAACGAGAGCCCCTGCAGTCCGATGTTCTGCGAACGAGAGGGAGCCATCAGTCGCTTACCCCGAGATGCAACGATGCGACGATGCACTTACGATTAGGAGAGCCGGCTGACTCTCCATGAGCGCGGATGCGCAACCGATGAAGGATATGGCGATGACGAGCACCGAGGCGAAAATCAGGATGTTGACGCCGATGTAGAACTCGCCGATCTGGAGGAACTCGACCCATTCCTGGAAGCCCGGCTCCACCCTCAGCCAGAGCGACAGTCCGAAGGTGCCGCTGCCGACGATCTGAGGACACGAGTTTGGAGGTTCGCGATCAGCTGCGCCGGTTGCGAGAGTCGAGGCGCGGTCCGTCTCGTACTTATCTTATCTTCGACTGCATTGTTCTGGCCTGTTG
This sequence comes from Platyscapa corneri, assembly GCA_018907185.1. Classification (NCBI taxonomy): domain Eukaryota; kingdom Metazoa; phylum Arthropoda; class Insecta; order Hymenoptera; family Agaonidae; genus Platyscapa; species Platyscapa corneri. The sequence continues at coordinate 729,860 of JACCHW010000021.1, read as the reverse complement.
TGCGCCCGGAACACGCGGAGAGAGAACGCGCGCGTCGAAATAAAGCTTCGATCGAGGGACTCGGCAGCGAGACAAGTAAACACCTCCGTTAAAAGTATCCCGTAAACTTGAAACGCCTGGAAATTTAATGCATTGCTACGCGAAAGACAAAGACGCTCGCGGAGTATGAATTAAGGAGCCCAGAAAGATAAGAATAATAAAATAGTAGAAATTGTGTGGACTGTAGGAGGTAGGCCACAATGCATACACTTGCGCGTGTAATCTCGACGTGCGATTAATGTAACGGATAGCGATTTATCCGCTATGAACAGAGTAATAAAACGAGTGATGATTAACCGCTGCAAGACTAAACTGTCGATTAGAGTTCGAAATTAAATAAAAATATCTTTAAAATAATTAAGCGGATCGAGTCGTTTTCTTTTAATGTAACGTGTAAATTAATTCAACAATGTGAATAATACTTGAAATGATAAAGCTAATTGGATATTTTTTTTCAAGGTATTGAGTCATAAATATTGAAAAAAATAAAATATTTTTTCTCTAAGAGCTTTTCTTTCCTTCTCTTTTGATAAGCAATTTTTATTACGTTGTATTTTACACAAAAAGCTAATAACTGCAACGTATTTGAAGATAAGCCATTCAGTTTAAAAAAACCTGTTTACAATTGTAATGACGTCCCAAAATATTTGAATAATGCTTGTCTCTGTGTTTCATCTTCGCAATTTAGTAAATGTATAGTTAGAAAAACATGCGTAAATACAAGAATGTATATACAAATTTTATATATAAGTTAAAAATTAAATCATAATGTAAAAAGTTATAAGAATTTTGTATGCGTATTGGGTAAGATTATATAAAGTAAATCTGTAAGCGTTTGAATGTAAACATAATATTAAATTTCACAAGTACTGATTTCATAGCAATAGATTATATTGTTCAATAAATTAATAATAATAATAACTTTCTCGTTTATCTCGTACAGCATTTATAAACAAAAATATTTAACATTAAATTTAATAACATCAATTAGTCTTACGGGGGATATAATGCATTTATCTTTCAAAGAACTAAGATTTTCTATCCTCGTAATTTCAGTTGCAAATTGAATTGACTTCCTATAGGAATAAGCTTTAATATTCTTTTTTCCATTGCTTCAAAGATAATGAACTTCCTTTTTCCCAGTTTTAGCGATTATTTTCGTGTATAAATATGTATAAATATCATGGTTGAAAGTATTAGTAAAACTTATGGCAAAATTTTAATAACAGAGTCCATAATTATCATCATATTTATTATTATAATTGCGATTGCAATTACCAATCAAAGGTAAATTAATGAAAAATATATAAATAAATATTCTAATTTAAATGTGAAGTAGATTCTCGATTAAAAAATTATTTACCAAAACGTCAAATTTATCTGAAAACATTAAATTAAACACGTGAATATACAGAAAAACAGATGAAAAACATAATATTTTAAAGTAAAGTTAATAATTAAAATAATTTCCAATTTTGTAACTCTTGGGACGTAGGAATCAATTCAATTTGCTGTCACTCGCGTGTAAGATGTCAGCGATTTTCCAGAGATATTGATGGTTATGGGTTTACTATAGTACAAATAAAATAATATCAAATAATCTGCATTGTAATCTATTTCTCAAGATGTACAATATTTACTCATCGGTGTTGAGACACGAAGAAAAATCATTTTCTTTTGAGCGCCTAAATCAAAGTCTGGCACATAAGAAAATTCGAACCAATGTGTTGTAACTTATTGTAAGTATAGAGTTGTAATTATAATAAGTCGTAGCCCAGGTTAATTTTTCAGTGACTAAAACGGATGATTCGATTAATAGTATATCTTTATGAAAAAAAGTTCCAAAATAGAGAACAATTTTAACTTCACTCGATGTACTCGATCCAAAGAAATATATTATTTTGTTATTTAAATTAAAAAGGAATTATAAAAAAGAGAATGGGGAGAATAAAAAAAGTATGAAAAGATGAGAACTGATTTAGGATAAAAAATATACGCGAAAATTATAAAGAAATGGGGGAAATATTTGCGTAGCAGAAATTTAGACCGAAAATATCAAAAAGAAAGAGAAAATTTGGAATTTTAGAAAAAATCGATTTTAAAAAACATTAACTTCAGTGCGTAAAAAAGTTTATAAAGAAAACAGAGCAAAATATATTTATTGCAATAGAATGAAAGTATAATTGGAAAAACTTTTATCCAGTTTCTTCATTAACATTTGAAAAAAATCAATTAGACTAGGATAACTTTTTTCTCTTATTGTAAATAAACTCTACATATTTTAATTTTTTTCGAATGAATACACAATTCTATGAAACAATAAATTGAATAGTAAATGTATAAGTAGTGTACGTAAGTAAAAAAAACAGAGAACTCACACAAATAATCTTTGATTTTCCAAACACGTACCCAATGAAATTCTGAACAATTCTACCTTTAATGTCTTAAAAATTAGTTGTTAATGAATAAAAATAATATAAAATAAGACAACTAATAATTGTGAGTCATAATGTAAAATAAGACAATTGATCATCAGATCTAAAATTTGTATTTTTAGTTTTTTATTTATTTTCATTATCGGAAAATGACGAATATATTATATATTACATAAAAACTAAAAAAAATGTAATTTTTTACGATCAGCTTCTAAAATTTGTTTGCAATATTTATAAAATTACATACTTTTGTTATATTAAAACCGGTTATTTAATAAGAAATAAACAAAAATAAAATCTCAAGTCTTTGAAGGAAAATAAGACCAAATATTTTTCTTATATTAATATTATACTGATATCATTGAAGTTATAATTTTTAATTATTTAAGAAAATTAGTATTTAATGTAAAAATTAAACTATGTATTAATGTAGTAAAACATGCTATCTTCCTTTATTTTATTCATCAACGACCAAATGTTCATAAGAATGTATGTATTAAATTTTGGTTAACCATTTTCACAATAAATTTTTTTTTTGAAAAATACAAATCAAAATTCACAAATTTTTTCAATTTTTTTAAAGAAAAAATAAAGACTTTAGTAAATTGATAGTAAACACTTTAGTGGGACGTCTTTTCATCCGATACGTACAGTTTCGCGAATTTCGAAAATATTACTTTTTAGCAAAAAATGTGAGTAAGTATTTTACGCAAAAGAGTTTTTCCATTCGTTTAAAAGGATTGACGAAAATATTTTTTTAAAAATAAATTCTTTTCCCGATTTGACTATTAAATATCTCGTCGTGTCATTTGTGGTAAGAGATCATTTCGCTTATAACTGCCAATAATTGTTAATAAAAAACTAAATTTTTATTTTCCTTTTAAGCGTCTTTAAATAATATGACGTATGATTGCGAGCTGTTATTGCAATAAATTAAATAGAGTTATTGAAAAGAATAGATGAAATGTAATTTCAAGTAATAAATATTGTTTTTCCGATGTATTTCGAAAGTCATAAAAATTAGTAAAACAATTAAACAATAATTAATTTTTATAATAAAATCATAAGTCTTTGAAGAAATTCAAGTTATAAAAATACCATCATAATCATAAACATGTGTTTTTAGTTTAAAAAGTATGGATTATATTATATTATATGACATGAAAATACTGGTATATATTTTTTAAATTTTATTCACAGGTAAATTTTTTAAATATATTCATATTAAGCATCTGCAAAAAATTTATACAGAATTTTTAAATTTACATAAAAAGGAAAGTAAAAGCAGATACAGATACGTAAATGTCGATGGAAATTAGCGCGAAGCAAATAAGTTTTTGTCGTTTACAATTGAAAAATTATTTATCAAAAAATGTTTTTAGAAGGAACATATTTCTATGGGGGATCGATAATTGAAACTCTATTAAATTAGTGAAATGTTAATAATGCTAGGAGCGATAAATCAAAAACGCAATTAGTTGCAAACAATAAATTACGCTTACGATATTTATATATGTATGTGTGCGTGCGAGTTGCCATTATTATTAACAATCGATTGATTGGGAGGTCGATTTCGATACTCTCGCGCACCCACACGAGTTTTCACGAAAAAAAAAAGAAAAATAAAAATTCCAAGCAGAACAAAAAGTGGATGCACTTTATCGGCTCGTTGGATGGTGCAAAAAAGCAAATTTATATTAACAGCAGCCGTATATTCCGTAATTATAATTATAATTCGAACTCAGAACAATGGGCATTGTAAAAAAATGCTAGATTTTTATTTAATTTCTCAATTGTCATAATTGTGGTTATGAAACGGTTGAAAAAAATTCGCTTTTTCGCCGCTTTATGAATTTTTCTCCATTAAATAATTGCAGGCAGTCCATAAAAGTTACCTATGGTGAAAAGACTCGCTCGCTTACCTAACGCTGTCTAAATCTTACATCGTCGTAAAAATCATCGTTGTACCGTCGACGAAAAAAAGAAATGCGCTCGGAAAATATTGAAATGACAGGTAAATGTTCCTTCTCCAATTCAAAGAAGAAGGCTGACGAAGGCAAGAAATAACGAATAAACGTTTAACAAATTGGAGGCTGTTGCGAAAGAGTTGGAGCAACTTCTTATCGATAACGCACACTCGAATATCTTTTGCCTGCAAAGTAGCCTACATTCTCGTGACACAGGATTTTGTTTTTGTTCCGATATCTAATCTGCGCGCCGACGCAGTTTGCGCGAGTATCAATGAAAAGCTCGTTGAATGAAAATCGACGCGATTCGGCAGGTTGGAAGAGTCGCTCTAATCCAACTCTGGCGGAGATCTCGTTCAGCGACGAGCCATTGACTCGACGAGTCTCGACGACGAAAATCCAACGAAACCCGACCAAGATCCGAGGAGATAAAACAACCGCCGAAAAGGTGGAGCTCGCGATAAAGAGTCGAAAACGAGCTCGTGTCTGACTGACAAAGGAGTAGCCGGAGCACACGCTCGCACTCTATCCCTTATCGTTGTGATTGTTTACAAAGCCGAGGCTCGATGATTCACCAGCTGCGGTGAGTCGCGGAAAAACTGTGGCGCGCGAGTCATAATAATAACGCACAAAATAGCGCCTCGCATTTCCAAGGCGACGACAAATTCCTCCTCGCGCGTTTCGAAACTCATCAGACTAGTCTCGCACTGCAATTATCGCGGCCTTTTACGGCGGGCGTCGTTTTTTTCGATATTTCCTCGCAGATCGGCCTCGGCTCGTGATAATAGCCGAGCGAGGCCCTTATGTAACCGAGAGCGTGAGAGGCAGAATCGCGATGGTTTCGGTCGCGAACAGTCACTTTTCGCCGTTTCGAACGCGAGCGATTCGCTCGCACGAGTCAGGATGGATGACGAGCCGTCGTCGCTCGGAAAAAGCTTATCGGACGCTGGTTCTCGACGTGGCTCGCGGTTCTCCTCCGAGGTGCAAATGAAAGCCGCCGCGAAACCAGTGGAAAGCGCCTGTCCCGCGCTTTTCTCAGCGGGTTTTCTCCTCTTCCGCGAGAAGGAGGAGCTTTTCGAGAACAAGCCGCGCTCGTACTCACCCACATGATCGCGCTGAAGCAGAAGAGCGTGTACTTGATGCACTCGATTCTGCGCTCGAGCTGCGCCGCGCCGTTCGATTGCGTTTTGGGGACCATCCTGTCGGGGTTCCGGGCCTGCACTAAGGCACCGGCACCGGGACGCCAGGTGCCGACGTTCCCCCTTATCGTCGGCAAACACCAGCCGGAGATAACGAAGATAAGCCGCGGCCCAGATATGCGTTCCCCGGCCCCGCCCTTCGGCCCCTTGAGCAACGTTGCGCTTCTTCTTCGACGTCGGCCCCTCGCTCCCGCCAACTTTTTTTCAAACAAATTTTTCAACGCCTTTTTTCTTTAATTGGTTCCTAAGTTCCCTCTAATATCGAAACTTTTTCCCTATCTTCCTCTTGTCTCTCTTGTGCCGCCGGCTTTCTTTTCCATTTCAAGCGGAAAACAAGTCATCCTCCGTTTTATTCCGGAAAATATTGTTCGCAAAGAGTTTGTACGAGCGCGCGGAGGCTGTAGCGACTGTTGCTTAAAATAAAATTGTGTCCCCGAAGCTTTCTACGTTTCCTTGAAGGAACTTCCGGTCAACATCAGTTTACATTCAAAGCTGCAGCTTGTAATTTTGATTTTCAAAGAGCAGGAGCAAAATTCAATATAGATCGTTTTGTTTTCGCCGATCTCGTCTATAATCCCGTTAAAGGCTTTAATTATGCAATAATATTCAGCTTGTTACTTCAACAAATTCAATATTTGAATATTCGCATTTGTTTTCACAGACAAGCATTCGTTTTAGTTTTGTTGCGCTAATTTTTCATTACATAGAAACTAAACACCGATCTTGATATCAACTAATCGTCAATCTTAAATGGTTATCACATCTGTTTCTTCGCAAAACAATAACTTCTTAAGTTATAAAATAAAAAGTAGCATTAGCATTAGTGTAAAATATTGTAAAAAAGAAGGAATGCAATTATATAACGACACTTCCGATAAAACAATTTAAAAGCAAACGGGAGTAAATATTTTTAAATACCTATTTGCGATTAAAATATCATATTTTGAAATAAAAAGATCGGAGAAGCAAAACAATCGAAAAAGGGAATAGATTTTGGAAATAACAACGTTTAACCGAATGTGCGATAAATTACTTTCTTTGGATTTTCAAACGATTTCTTCATTTGCTTTGAACGAATTTTCTGATTTTACACACTACGTAAGGTTCTTCGTTTAAAATATTTAACATAATCTAGTTTATATATAATTTACAATCACACGGTCTTTATTTGCACTTGGAATCCGTCAATTTACCGTAACATTTTCCGATTTTGTATTTTTACATAAAAATATATTACATATAATAATACCTTTCCACCAATCGAATGATGTAACGTTTATATAATTTAATATCAACTACCATTACTTGTTATTTTTTCCTTTTACAAAGCATACGAAACATGTCAAATAAAACTATGTGCACAGCTGTAGTGTACTTAAAAACCTAAAAATTTAAGAAGTACTATTGGTCAAATATATCGAATGCTACTCTGCACTATCGAAAAATATATATTACAAACTGGAATTTTAAGAAAATTGCTTTTATATTTGTAATATATTTTAATATTTGCTGTTTTATGTGTTCTTTTAAAGTTGAGTACAAAAATAAATGAATTTTTTAAACGTGCAGTATCAACAACATCGATCAGAAGCATAGACTAGTATCTGCAGCATTCGAGAAAAAAATGGTAACTGCGTGGGAGAATCGTAAGGCGCAAGGAAGCATAAACACCCAGCCTAGCCCCCCCTTCCTACTCTTCCAACTATGCTACTTACTATTTCGGCAGTGGACATGACTGCCCACCACTACGTGTCTCTCCCTCTCTCTCTCTCTCTCTCTCTCTCTCTCTCTCTCTCTCTCCATCTCAACTATCTACGCTACGCAGCACAAGGCCCACTCACTAGCTTATACACCTTCTGCTCTCTTTCTTCATCTCTCTCGGTCGTGATTCCTTTGCTACCGGGACCCGTACATCGCTGGGCTTCGATTGAATGAAACTCCAGGAGCTTGCGACTTAGAATAGTTTATAAAAAGTTGTTAAGGCTTTTCCCTCTGATACAACTCAGAAGGTTTTTTATGCCTTAGAGCTTTAGTTTGGGTAAATACCGAAAATATAAATGTGAATGCAATCACGCGCAATAGGATAAGTTGTAGCATGTACAGAATTTTTTACGCCACGGCCAGCGTGAAGCTTTAAGAAACCATAAATTTTTAATAAACAACTGGCAAGGCGATAAGCGTCTGGGCACAGACTGCAGATTTTAGTCTAATAGCTGCTCCGACGAGTTAGTCGGATTGACGAATAATATTTCATAAAGTGAAATTTAAATTAACCGAAAGTATAACGATTTATCCACACCCTCTTCACCAAATCACGATATCCGGATTACAAACAACTTAAATACAGTCACTCCAATTGGACTAATTATACTATAATGCAAAAGTAAATTTTAAAAAAATTTTACATTCTAACGTGATATTAAAAAGTCTAACGTCGTCTTTTGAAACTAGAGAAATCTTATGTTAGTACTTGAAACATCGAGTAATGTAAAAACGTTTCTATAAATGTTTCGCGTGTTTTAAGCATTTTCTAAATAGTCTGACAGAAACAATTATACACACGCACGTGAAAGCAAATTTTTATTAATCTTTATAATGTGCATCGTTATCAAATAAAAATTATAAATACCGTGTAAATGATGACCAACACAATTTTAAACCTTTAATGTTAAATTATCCGTTCCCAGTCTGTCTAATCTGCAATATTTTCGTATTTGGTTTTCATATATATGTATTTCTGATAAAACGTGAATGAATAAGTACAAAGTTAAAAATTAATTAATGCACCATTAGGAATTAGAAATTATTTTTACTATACTTACTTTTGTGATTATCTTTTATATCACAATTAAGTTATTATTTATTATTGACACTATTTAAGTTCTTTTTACATATTTGCTAAATCCAAATATCGCGCGCTTAATACGTCGCCATATGTTTTTGAAGCTCAATATTGTCTTTCGGATAAAATAACGTATAACCTTTACTTTTAATATTATAATTTAAAAACAGTATGTATTGAATTATTAGTGTGAATAAATGAAACGAACAATAATGTTTAAAAGGAAGTGTTTGTGATGTAATTATTTGTAAAAAATATTGAATTTAAGAACTTGGAGCAGAATGTTATTAAAAAGTAAAGTTATAGTTGATTAATTATATAATGTTCTTGAAATCTTAATGAATAAAAACCAATATATAATATTTGAATATATGGAGAAAATATTTAAAGAAATAGCGATATTATTAACTAAAATAAATTTTCCATTTGTATTTATTTATTTATAAAAGATGCAATATAATATGATCGTTTTTCAGATAGTGTAAACGAAAATGTATTTACATTCAATTCTTGAAACCTGCAAAAACTAAATCTGAGTGATCGACTCACTTATAAAGTAAGGAAAATCCTTTACTAATCTAAAATGTTATAGATCAAGCACATATATATTCTATGATTTAAGTTGAAATCATTATATATTTTGTAATCTATATTTATATCTGTCCTTTATGAAAATTGCTATAGTCATTTCATAACTTATTTTCATAATTTTCGCAATCTACAGATACAACCTAAATTGATTATTTAAAGTAGCATCTGATAATAATCAATGTTTATAATTTATTGAATAACAATAGTTGATATGGTTGCTGTTTTATAAGAAAAATAAATTACTCTTATGGTAAAGCATATTAAATTTGTATTATATAAAAAAAATTTATTTCTTATTTAATTATTAATAGTAAAATTTAATATTTAAGGTTTCCAAAGATAACTTTACCATTTAATAACTAATTTTATAGATAATGAGGTCTTCTAAACGTTTTGTCAATTTCTTAAATAAATTTCATATGTTTATGTCTACAAAGCCTAATAAAATTCAAACTTACTATGACGTTTTAAACGTTTCACCATACAGTAATCATAATGATATTAAATCTGCTTACTATAACCTTTCAAAAAAATACCATCCAGACAAAAATAAATCTTCTGAAGCAAAAATAATTTTTCAAAATTTATCAGATGCATATGAAATACTTGGTAATTTTGATAAGCGAAGAGATTATGATCGCCGTTTGAGAATCACAAATTCTTTTACAAGACCAATAATATATCCTGTTGATACCAATGATATCAAGGAGTCAAAGGGCAAAAAAGTATTAAATCAAAAGCTAATGTATGATTTTGATGAATGGACTCGTTACCATTATCAAGATATTTTAGAGAAGGAATTAAAAAAAAAAAAAAATAAGCATATAGAAGAACAAGAAAATGAAGAGTTTGAAAAAATGCAAAAACGTATTAGGCATGATACTAAACGTATTTGTTGTATAATGGTTATCTTCTTTTGTACAGTATTGATGCATGAGTGGTGGATGCAAAAAAATTATATTAAAATGTATAAAGAAAGAACAAATAACAAATGATGCTTAATATTTTAAATATTTTCATAATACGTTATAAAAGAGTATATATTAGATGTACTCTTAATTATTGTTTGTATAGTTTTGTAAATACTATGTGTTAAAAGATACATTATTATTTATTAATAATAGAGAAAATTTGTTGTATGAAAGAAATAAAAATATTTTATTCTTATTAGATAATAAAGTTTACATTAATATCATTTGTATTATCTTTAATTTAAGTTAATTTTCTAGTTTTTATAATATATTATGCTTACATTATATTTTGTTGTTACCTAATGCAATTAATGACACAGACTTGTTAGATTAAATACAGTATTATTTCAAGAAATACAAAAAGCACTCAAAATTAACATCATTTTAAATAGAAAAAAAATAAGAAAAAATTGTTTTTTAACAAAATCACCATTCATCTTGGTATTGAAAATTACAATACATTTTGTCATTAGAATTAACAAGTGCATCTTTAATAATTAAATATATATTACAATACAGATATAAATTGACTAAAATGGTTTCATAATAGGAGGCACTGGCATAGGCATAGGTACAACAAAATTTCCAGCAATTGGATATCCAGGATTCATAGAATGCATTGTAGGTTTTCTCATCAACTCTCTCATTTTATCAACTTTTACTTTCCTCATGTGCATAATTTTACGGCGCGTAAGAAATTGATCTAAAAATTCATCCACTTCCATTTCACCACCTAAGAACTTTTCTGCCACCTTCTAAAATTCAAATAAATTACTTGTAAATCATTACGATTTTTTTTTATATATGAAATAATAGATTTCAATAATTATAATATAGAATATGTAATCATATAAAATATTTTCAAACCTCTGATTCTTCTTCAATTTCTGATGCTGCAGATTGCAAAAGCTCTAATGCAGTATCAACTGTCATTGATCCAGCACTATTTGCTATTAAAATGAATTTAGTTATTAATGAATTACAATATGAGGAATCTATCTAGGTTATTTTATTAATATACTTACTAATTTGTTCGAGTTTTGATTGTACACTTAAACACAATTGATTACCTTCCTCGCTTAGAGATTGTATCGATCTTTTTGCCTCCTCCAATTCAGGCTCTTTTGATAAATTATATTCAGCTAATGACTGATTGGTCACCATTATCTCTTCTTTTTCTGAATCTAGCTTCAACAACTAAAAAAAAAGTCCTCTCTAAATATGATGCAAGTAAATTTAATTAAATATATATTAAAAGTTAAGAAAACATTTATTTAACGATCAAGTTTTGATTGATACCTGTTGATTGTCTTTAATAATTTCTTCAAATTTGGTATCATCGTTCATTAAATTTTTCAATTCATCTGTACTAAAAGTAGAAAGGGACCCTACAGCAGCTGGAATATGTCAGGCTCTAAATTGGATTTAAACATTTTAAACACGTACAAATAATCAAAATACGAAAATGCTGTTGATTGAGAAGGGTGAAGTAATGTTTAATTTACTTAAAATAAAGTGTATATATTTTGACAAGCGGAATTTTCCACCATTGTTAACGATTTGAAAGATAAACAGTTCTCAATTACAATAGAATCGCGTGTCGACTAACAAAGTAATGTAAAGTCAGTATACTATTTTCATGAAAACTTTATAAATCTTGATTGGTTGGTAATTCCCTTACTAACCTAATTTTGATATATTAACAATTCTGTTATCCAAGAATAATAAAGAAACTAATAACATATCTTTAAGTTATATTAAATAATTTTTTAGGCTAAAACAAAGTAAAATAATTTCTATTTTTTTATTTGTATTGTTATACTGCGTAATAGTTTATTGCATTATATATACGTACATCATTAAGGCCTGTCATTACAGTAAATAAAAGTAAAAAAGATAAGCTTTAACATGCAATGTAAAAAGTCAATCGCAAATTATTAGTATTACAATTATTTTTTTTAATATTATTATTATTATTATTGTTATTATTATTAAAATTATAAATTTTAATCATTTTTCAAAAATATTTCTACCTTAAAAATGGGTATTAACTTTTATCGTTATGTTTAAACGAGCCTTAAAGTTGACTTTCAAATGATATATTTTTTTTTAAATTCGTAAAATTCTAAAAAATGATTTTTTATTTTACAAATCTTTTGTATTTATATAAATAAGTTGATTTTTTAAATTCCATAACTTGTAAATTTTATAATAGTAAATAAAAAATTTGTTTTCGTTGTGCGTAAAATGTTGCATGAGTATCAATTAATTCAAGAATATTAATTATTTAATTATCACGTCATTATAATTTTATAATATTTTTGTACATACCTATTCATTCCATTTCAACATTTTTAAATAATTAATTTTTAGGAAATCTTCAAATACAATATTAAACCTTTATTAATATTATATTATTATTAATCAGTCAAAATTAACTGTTTTATTATAATTAATATCATAATGTAAATTTTTAAAAGGTAATTGTTTAACAGACAACAAAATTTTTTCAAATATATCTACTTTTAATACAAGTTTTCAAAAAGTTATTAAAAAAAATTTTATATCGTATGTTTGTATTATATTATCCATTGACTGCGAAGAACATTAATAAATTAATTTTTGCACAGTATTTGTAAAAATTTTTATTATTTCCAATATTTAAAAAATATTTATATAATTATAGAAGTTATCTTGAAAATTTCTTTAGGTGTGCTTTTTGTTAATTGGTCTTCTAACCTATTCCATCGTCTGGTTGAACTTTATACGGATATGGATAGTTTTAGAAAAAATTGTAAAAATAAAATTGGGGTTTATTGTAACAAGTAAAATAAAAATACGAGATAATGTACAGTTTTAAAAAATGTATAGCATTAGCTGCAGCATTTAATAAATGTTGTGCCATTAATCATATATGTAAGTACAATCCTTTAACTTAAAATAGCAAGAGGTTAAAATTTTAATAATCATTTTTGTTATAATGACTACAAGAAATGTTTGTTGTATTTATTTAAAATAAATTATATTATAATATTATATTTCGTTATGTTTATTTAAGATAAATTATATCACAGCATTAAATTTTGTTATTATGTTATTATTAATTGTCAAATTTAATTTTTTTATAGCTCAGAGGCATATAAAAAGATATGTTGCTCCAACTTTGATGGAATTAACAAGACGTAAAAAGAAATTTACAGAGCAAGTTGATAATCCTCGAAGTTCGTACCTTGAATGGAATCGAAATGCTGAATTATTTGCATTTAATGCAAGACTTACCGAAAAATTTAACAATGATTTATTACAGCAAGCCTTTACCTTCAGATCCTATGTTAGATCAGAAGAAGATAAACAAAAAGAAGTTGGAATTAAAGAGCCTATAGTGGATATCGCAGACAATTGGGAATTAATAAATGAAGGACAACAAATAGTACCTTTAGTAATAGAAAATTATTTAAGTAAAGCTTTACCCCGTGCTCCACTAGAATGTATTCAGTAAGTTTTCCATATTATATATAATTAATTAATTTACAATTACAAAAGTTATTATTAAGTCTATATTTTTACATTTTAGGGCTTTAAAAAATTACTTGCTTTCAACAGAAGTTCTTGCAAAAACATCTTCGTTAATTGGAACCAAGGATTTAATTTTGTCAACGGTATGCTTTGAGTTACTGAATTACAATCTTTCAAATTAATTTAGTTAATTTGATAATCTTATTGATTCATTTACTTTTTCAGGAATATCCTATAACAGAAGAAACACTCGTAGCCACATTTTACGCACTAATAGCAGCCTTAAATCGTAGTGTAGATTTGGAACATACTAGTATATTTATTCGTGACATTTTAATAGCATTGCTGATTGAAAAGGAGTTAGCAGAAATATGGACTCCAGAAAATCCGGTTGCAGTTTTAAACGATATACTCCTTAGGTCAGGTAAAGAACTTGCAGAACCAAGAATAATTGGTGAAACAGGAGTGACCACACTCTTACCCGTTTATCGCGTTGCTGTTTATAGCGATAAGGAATTTTTAGGCTCTGGTAGGAAAAATGTTAATAAACTATAAATAATTGTTGGCTGCGACGTATTTTGAATAATTTTTTTTTGCAACGTCTCAGGAGTTGGCGAGACATCCGAAGAAGCCGAGGAAATAGCAGCAATTACTGCACTTTTGAAAATGTTTGGACTGCTCGATTCCAGCAAACCCATGAGATGTGATTTAAAAATAGATGATGCCGATCCAACGAATTTACCACTATCAGAGTGGATGATGGATAGTTGAAGAACTGATATTTTATACGAAAGAAAACGTTTTGTACAATTAGAAGTATATTAGTCGATTCGAAAACGTCCGACTGTAGTGAAATTTAAAATTGCTGCATTTGTACGATTGTATATTTTTAAATATAGCATAAATAAGCCGTAAATAAATGTAATTATGTAAACTGAAAAAATGAATATTTTTCTTTAAAGAAGCTTGCGCGGGTAAATCGTTAGTATTCACACACGTGACCATGTTAGCGAAGTTCTCTCAATGCCCTTTGCAAATTCTAGTGTCTAAAAAGGGCTAAGCATTTAAGAATTTTGGGTGCAAGGGTCTTAGTGCGACATTAACATTCTGATAAGTAGGGTTAAATAAAAAGCAGAGCTGATTTTCGACTTGTCGCTTGACGATGATCGCGGAATACGTTTTTCAGTAGTCGCAAGGGTGAATTTCGGGGTAATTCGCGGAATCCAGCCCCGCCTTTCATTAACTACGATCTAAATCCAACGAGCAATTCAAATTTCGCCGTTAATTATCGAATCGTGTGTTCCGCCAGCTTCTTTCCCCCTCTACATTGGAAGGGCCGGCCGTAACAATTAACGCGAATTCAGTCGCAGAGATACTTTGCAACGGGCATTTCGATCGAGCAAAGAGGATTAAATTACAAAGGATCGGTGTGCTCGACTAGATTGAACAAGGACTGCCAGGGCAACGCCGAGGCAAAAGTTGGCGGAGGGACGAGGAGCTGCCGCCGAAAGTACAGAGTCATAAGAGTGCATCGCCGCTCTGCGCCTATAAAAGGCGAATGTATCGAATCAACCCCTCCCCGCTTCCCGGCGACTAAAAAGCTCGTCCTTTACGCACACGTGCGCGCATTTATGCCGCAGCTGCCGAACATAAGCCCGAGCTCGTCGCCCCCGCTCCTCCGATTAAAAGCGCCGCGCGCGAGGGAACGCCGAACGCGATTCCGATGGAAAATTATGGATCGATGCGTCTCCCTCAACTCCTCGTTTTGGCTTTTTAGCGCGGGATCCAAGACACGCGTTCCTCGGCGCCGGCCGCGTTACGCTCTCGAGCCCTTCTTTTTCGTATTTTAATATCTCCTCCGCGAAGATGGATGTTCCCAGTGGCGCGCTACCGGCCGGAGGTAAACGGAGCCTCGCCGACGACGGTCTCAGATTTTTGCGACTGCGGACGGGCCGCCTATTTTCACGGAGCGACTAAGGGCACTGATCCGTTTGTGCAGTCAAGCACGTGTGCCATTCGCGCACAAACGTGGAAAGCCAAGGGGAATGCGATAAGGCAGCCGTCGATGCGCTTTTGCAAAAGGTCAATCCGGCGATTGGTTATTGCGCATGACCACGTCCACGTATTCACGAGTGCGTACATCCTATGTAGGACAGCTCCGGTCGGCAAGGAAGGAAGGAAGGAAGGAGGGTTGGAGGGTATGGAGATTAAGCCTCGCGAGCGAATCGAAA
Organism: Platyscapa corneri; assembly: GCA_018907185.1. Taxonomy (NCBI): domain Eukaryota; kingdom Metazoa; phylum Arthropoda; class Insecta; order Hymenoptera; family Agaonidae; genus Platyscapa; species Platyscapa corneri. The sequence goes on along the minus strand of JACCHW010000021.1, from coordinate 714,069 downwards.
AAATAAGTTGAACGCTTGAACAAGGGAGCCTAGGGGTTGACGGGGCCAATCAGCTGTGAGCCCCCGTTATCGTCGTCGAATGCCGGGGCTCGCCGGCTCCCCTTCTAAACAGCCGAGCCCGAGCTCGAGCTCGCTCGAGTTCGTCTTGACTCAGCGGAGACGAAGTATTGGAAAATATTTGACCGATCGAGTTGCCGGCTTATGATTGCTAGTCGCTGATTAATTTCCCGGCCGTTGGGTGTGTGGGGCTCATTGGGAATTCCGTTACTCCGCAACTTGGCGTCGCGCAAAGCGCCCCAATTTCGCTTTTCTCGGAACGATAAAAAGCGAATTTTGCAGTCGATCCTCGAAGGCCGCCATTATAGAGCAATGGGGCTGATGCTGCTACTCCCACAGATTACCATTTCTTTCGCTCCAGATGATTCGCTTATTTGTGCGGCATTACGGCCGAGCCGAGAGTCAACCGTCGACGTTTACTAAAGGCCCTCTATTTACGGATCGAAGAAATACCAACCCAACGCATAAAAGTTAAGCGGCTCGTATTTTCAGTTGCCTTTCATTACGGCTCGTCCGAGAGAGAAATTGAGATTTATTCTATTTTTTAAAGTAGAAATTAGACTCGCTCGTCCTCCCAGTCGCCGACGGTAGTTTTGCAATGCCATTAGGACGGGCTTTTAACATTCGTATTAATTTGAATACGAATGTATTTGCAGTATTCATCTGGTCGGAAGAAACTTGAGGGATAAGTCGCGGCTTTCTCGTATTGATTAAATAATTCCGCGGCATTGAATACAATAACGCTGGCGTCGGACTCGAGCGCTACGCGAATGCCATTTCGTTTTACAGTTTTCTCATCGAAGCACCATTCAAATGTACTGGAATTACGGCGCTCGATTTGCATTTTTTATCTCCGTGATAAGCATTTCAAAATGTATACTTTAAAACGTCGCAGGCCTCGGGTTTTATATGATACGGTCGCGGAATATAGAAGCGACTGAATTAAGAACGCGATTAAACCTGAATATAAAATCTTCAACGTAAACTAATTATTTAACGATTGAGGTTCTTGCTTTTGCCGCACACGCCTGCCTACGTACGTGTCTCTAAGTGGCGGCTACGTGTCTAAGCAGGCGAACCTCTCTTTTATTAATTTTCGGTTGTTCTTCACAGATTTAAGGTATTATTTCGGGAATCTGCGCGCATCGAAGAACAATCATCCGATCACCGATAAAACTGAATTGCTCCGCGATCGGCAACCTATCTTCTTACGTTTTAAAATTGCATTCATTCGCATTTGGTTTAATTTGCGAGCTTACAAAGTTCGAAAACTAAGCGGAATATTTAATAGCGAGCAGCGGTTATCCGGCATTAAACGGGCGAGAAACTTTCCGCGAATGCAAAGTTGAATTAAACGCAATTTGCAATTTATGCAGACGTTTAGTCAGTCGCGTCTAAATATAAGCTGGTCCATCGTAAATATTGTAAAATGATAGGGGCCCGCACTTTTACGGAGGACGGAAAGACAGAGAGAAGGAGAAGAAATGGGAAAAGATATTAGAATGCGAAAATTTACGGTCGACGAAGCCGAGACCTCAATATTGTACCGCGAGGAAAAAAGTTGCGCGCATTATTGCTATTTCGTGAAATACGAGGCAAGTCGCTAGTCTCGTATCGCAGCCAGTTGGGAGGAAAATTTAAGAGGATGCACCAGTTGGGAGGACGATAGCCCCGGCGGTGCGAGAAGTATTAGGGCCAACCGGTCAAAAATGAAGAAATTGCGGGAATAATGGAGCGGAGCCCGAGTTCCCTCAAACTGGCAATTCGTACCCGAGCGGCTGAACACGATCCTCGGCTCGGCCTTCGACGAGGACGCGAGGGACAGAGGCGGAGGGATCGAAGCGGCGATGGATTATTCCGACGAAGCCCGAGGTTCCCGATACGCAGCGCAGTTTTCTCTTCTCGGCTCGTCGTAAAACGCAGAGCTCGCGCCCGTATATCTAAGTTCGTATTCGGCGCGCACACAGGCTCAGGCTCGCACTCGACTCGCGCCCGTGTATTTCGTTAAGATTAAGATAAGCGAACTGCAGAGTCTCGCGGCCCGACATCGTTTGCGGCTGCCGAGAGAAAGAAAGGGGCATGGCGGCGCAGCGACGGCGGGGGGGGGGGGCAGCAGGGAAAGAGAGAAAGGACGGAAGGTGTAATAACCATCTTCGTACAGCATTCGCTCGCTCAGCCAGAGTTAGATCGATTTTTCCGTACGACTCGTGTGTGTCTGCTCTGCAACTCCGGCAAACCCTCTCTCTCTCTCTCTCTCGCACCCTCGCGAAGAAACGAGCTCGTATATTGATTATTTACAGTCGACTCTATCCCCTTTAAGCTGGTTCATCCTTGCCCCTTTCCGCGCGCTCCCGCTCGCGCCTCGTCCACCCCACGTCCGCCACCTCCCTGCTCCCTCCCGCCGTTCCACCCTCGCTCTCGCCGGACTCCCCTCGCCCGAGAGAGAGAGAGAGAGCGAGCGCAGTTACCAGCAGCGTTACTCTTGCGCGCGCGTCCACGCACACACACGGCGCCGGAGCCGTTTTTGCGTCAACTCTTCTACGCGCCGCGCATATAAACACACGTCGTACGCGCGCACGCAGCCAAGAGAGAAGCTCTCGCGGCGCTATTCCTGCGTGCAGCGAACGAATGGCGCTGCCACACCCTTTCGCCGGCGAATAATCAGCGCTATTGTAGTTTTGACTCCTCCGCAGCGCCGCGCGTGCACGAGCTCTAGGGCTGCGTTTTTCGAAACGGAGAGAAAGCGCGGTTCGGCTCGTCCTCGCTATCCACGGATTCTATCGGGCAACGCGCTAGAGCCTCGCAGTTCATCAGCGGCCGGAATAATCGTAGCGCTCCGGTAGCTTTTAAAGAGCCGACACACGGCGAGTCTGCGTTCCTCGCTCCACGTGCCCCGCCGAGTTGTGCGTTCTTAAATCGTCCAAAGGCCTCGCGATCCACGAGACGACGACCAACAGCGTTCGCAAGGCCGCCGCCGCTCGGTCTGAGCCAAAACCTGCTTCGAGCGCGACGACGGCACTCGCAACTTCCGCTCGGAGCAGCGTCAAATGATCAATATTAACGTATCGGTGGGCGCCCCCTTACCTCGCGATGTTGCCGGATATTACTGGGTCAAGCTAGTCGACGCACGAAAACGCGACTCGCGGACAAAGTGCCGCGACGACGCGCGTCCATTTGTTTCGCTCGTATTATTATTATTCGAGAGGAGCTTAGCGAGGAGCTGCTGCTTTGTCCAAATCAGATGGGACGATTTCGATCGACGACACCTGCACGCAGTCTCGGGATTATTGCGAATTTCGAGTGCGCGAATGCGTCCTTGGAACTCGGCTCCGAGCGCTTCCACGAGGTCGCGCTCACTTTTCGCCCGCGGGAATATTTAGACACGGCGCCCGTGCTGCGGCAAGGGGTCGAAATAATCGATATTCTCTTAAAGGGATAGCCTGCACTGGGAGAAATTCCGAGTGAATTCCCGCGCCTCGGCACCCGATCGAACTCCCGGCCCCCGAGGCATTCGCCGCCACCTCGGCCTTGTTTGCGCTTTAAGTGACCCCTTCGGGGGTAGCCCTTTTCGCGAGCGACTCCAACCGCCATCTTTCCCCTCCGAGGGCGACGACTGGCTTTTTGTCCGTTTCGTCGGATGAGTCGCGCGCGACTCGTAAAAACCCGAGTCCTCCTCGGTGTCGCTCTCGAGGTGGTCAAGAATGCCGGAACGCGCTCGGCATTGTATAAACTACTTTAAACGTCGCTCGCTCCGACACGGGACTCCGAACCCAGAGCTGCCTTATTTATCCGGACCCTCCTCCGCTGCTATCGATCGCGCGCCTTTATTATTATTTTTCGCACGTGATCCCGTCGAGTCCGGGAAAACCGGAAAACCGGCCACGGACACTTGGAGGCCGGAAAAGCCTATGATTGACATCGGGGCTCGCGATTACGACACTCGGAGCCGCTTTTGTGCCCCTGCGCATTGTGCTTCCACGACCGAGGCTTTTTTAAAAGAAGGCGCTTCCTTAAAGAAGTAGCTGCCCGGGGCTTTAATATCTGCTGCCGGTGCGCGAGTTATAACCGAATTCCCTTTCTTATTACGCAGAAACAACGAATGTCGGTCAGAGAGTGCGATAGCCATTTTTGAACTACTGCCGCAATAAAACCCATGTAATGGGAGGCTTTGTTCTCGCTTGACATGCCATTTATGAATGTTTTATGAAACCTTGCGCTAGTCTAATAAAAATATTACTGCGCGTCTCTTATATTGATTCGGATTTACTCCCATCTGTCATTGTCGTACGATTGACCATTCATCTGTACAAAGCGTATAATCAGGTTGTCGCTTGTCCTGTGCAAAGGTTAAATCTTTCAAAACACGTAATCGTTGGCCAGGTGGGGGAATTTGCGCGGATTGGCTAGCGAGAAAGGAAAATCATCCAACTTCGTAACCCGAAAACGCTTCAAAAACATTGTCGACCGCAAATTATTTATTCGCTTGATCGCGGACTCTGCTCCGCTGCAGAAGCCGAGAAAAACCCGGAAAGCACATTTTCAATCAGTGGTAATATTCGCGTCTAGGGAGGAAAAGTAACGCGGACTTAATTTAAAAACTAAGTTGTATAATTATAGCGTCGAAAGGTCGGAGCAACGGAAAATGGAGTCTGCGATTTGATTGGGCATTGAAGCTGCGCGACTCGAAGGAAAGAGGAACGAGGAAAAAGACGACTGGCGAACCGAGATCCGATTAAGAAATTGTCGACGCTGATAATTTCGCGATTCAGTTTTGGCGTGGCGACTGCAAATACACGTACGCAGATGGTAGTCGCAGCTGAGAGACGACCGTGAATTTAATAAGCGCCTGTGTTTTCATTGCGATTAAAAGCTGAAGTAATCGTGGCGCGATAAAAAATCAGCCCCCTCTCCGACTTTCCTTTAATGTGTCAATGTCAACGTTTTATTTGGCGAATCGCAGGAACCGCAGAAATCGCAGACTTTTAACGATCCGTTCCTCCCTCCCCACTCGACGCTTTAGACTCGCGCCTAATATTTACCTTCTGTTTCGAAATAATCTTTAAAGGAAAGCCAGCTTTAAACGGAGAGCGAGGAATTTCGCGTTCGAAAAATTAAATCCCGCTAATACCGTTGCGAGTGTTATGTATTAGGATCGGACCCCGTGACGGAGATAAAAATATATCGTTTTCGTACGCAAATTTAGAGAAAGGCCTGACGTTTATAGCGCACTCCTTATTAGCGCGCTCCCTATTAGTTGAAAAAGATAAGTTTCGCGTTTAAACCGGTATTTAATTTTTAGCCGAGGAAGCGACCGCGCGAAAAAAGTTGACGATGAGTCTCGAGTCGTTGTAACAATTACGAGCGGCCAGTTGCATTAACTCGAATGCCTAGGAAACTTCTTTAATCTCCATGCCGATGCAGTAATCCCAAGCCGTCAAAGTGCAATTTCGAAAGGAGCGAGTTATTTACCGGCGTCGCTCGTCGAGTCGAGTCGAGTACTATAATTGATCTCGTTCAGGACGGGTAATTTTATTTTTCTCTCCAGCTAATCGATAATTCACTCGAGAGTCTCCCGCGAATCCAGTCAAAAGCTCGAATCGAGCCCGTGTCACACACGCGCAATTATGCGCACCGTACACGAACAAGATTCGAAGGGCATCCGCGCATCGCGCATCCATTCGATCCAGATGATCCAGCCGATCGATCCTCCTCCCCGTTACACGCGGCTCCTCCACTCGAAAGCTAGTAACGAGTCTTTCCCGTGGCCGGTCCGTACAGTCGTACGGAATCGGCAGCGAGCGACAACCTGCAACAACGACCTCTTCCGAGTCCGAGGAGGGCCGCTTGCGACTCGCAAACTCGTTCTTAATGTAAATAAAACGTTGGGAGCTCCGGCTGTGCGGCCCGGACGTGGGGGCGAGTCTCAGAACTCGGAGGAAGCCGCAATATCCGGCCCGATTCGACAAACACTTTTGCGGAAATAGAACATCGCCAGTCCTCCAGACGCCGATGTCTGTCCTGTACAAAGCTCAGCTTCGCGGAACGGCAATTTCCTTTCTGTCGCCTGCGCGTCGCAGTGTCAAAGATCGCTTCGAGGTCTCGTCGTTACCTGCTACCACCACGATGTCGCCCGTACGGACTCGTGGACGAATGCGCGAATGAACCTGCCGCGAGAGGAGATCCGAGCAGACGGATGTGCCGTACCGCCCCCCTTTGTTTACTTCAACTTCTTGGATTTCCTTTTTCCTTTTTCAGTGAAATCGCTGAGACTGGAGGAGCAGTGCGCAAACAAATTACCGATCGCTCACCGGGAATTGTCGAAGCCACTGTTATAAGCCGGACAGGATCGTTTTAGCTGCTTTTAGGGCACTTATAACCTCGAAACGACGAGTAAATACTGTTACACACTTGATGCGATTAGCAGCTGGAAAATTGTCGGTTTCATCCAAGCGGAAGAGGTTAACTGGCGACTGCATTTGGCCATCGTCGGCTGCGCTTTAATTCAATTATTTTCCGGTTTAATTATTGTCGAAAGAAAGAGCGGCGCTGCCAGCTGTTAAGGCTTTTTACGAGGGCGTCGCTCGACGCGACTGTAAAGGTCGCCGCGTCGCAATTTCGGGTTAGTACAATTTGGTTTAGCATCGGCTTGTGAATCGCGCGCATCGACGATAAACAGCGGCGATCTCTCGATGAAAAGCGAGAAAAGCAAATTTGCACTCGCGAAGTAATGGTTGCGGCTGTTTAACGGGACACGGGGCTCGAGCTCGCGGCGAATCCTCGGAATGACGATGTTGCTATCGAAATGTGGATCGACGAGAGTCTACCGAGCGATTATCGCGTACGCGACCCCGAGAAAGAAAAAAATTATGTCGCTGAGAATATGTTTGCGTGTGCGTTCGTGCACAATTAGCTGTTGTAACGAGGAGCGCGATATCGTAATTTGAGCGTCGTATCGTAAAAGGACTCGATGGCGCAACTGCGAAATTTTATAAACTCGGCGTATTAATTAGATAGTTAATTGAAAACTTTCTCGGCGACGCGAGACCCTGTTTGTTCACTCTTGTTGTGTTTTAAAAAATCTTTACGGCAAGCCATCACTCTAAAAAGTATTAAAATAAAAGTGCCAGTGGACGGAACACAGTGAAAACAACGATAACGACCGGAGCATGACTGTCAATTTACTAGCGATGCACGTTGAATCGCGCTGTACGTTGATTTGTAATTATTAATTAAGACATTTTGCTCGACAACTGGCTTTTAAGCTTAATGCTTATGAAGGCATCAGAAACACCTTAATGGAACTTTGTCTCGGGCATGCTTTAAAAATGCGTAATAAAGGAAAGTTGATCTTCCACCCAATAAGATGCATATCCATCGAAATAAGTAGTCGATAAATTATATCTGCGCATGCGAAAAACCTTGATAATTGCAGCAATTGAGCTCTCGTTTTAGACGCAAGACAATGAATGGCCAAAGGCGAGTGTACGAAGACCGTAAATCTCGTCGTTATTAACTTTCATACCGAATCTGCTTAAAGATCGAACGCATTCGTGTCGAGCGGTTGGGGGGAGGGTCAGGCAAAATTAATATTTCAACAACGACAATAGTATCGACAGCTGAATTGCACGCGCGCGCGCACTCGCCAGAAAATACGCTTTGAAATATACGCGCGGCTCCATGACGACGATGATAATAACGCGATCGCTCCTCGCAAGATATCCGTTTATCCCGTTATCGATTTAATTAATACCCTCTCATAAATAAGCGGGGGAAGAAAGGAAAAAGGCCGAAAGCTAAAACGTATTCGAGTGCTCCGGTTGCAATTCGCTCGACATTTAAAAATCCGCTCGTTTTTACTTTTTTTGCGGAAAAAAGGTTTGATCCTCGACGAGCAGTTGCTCCTTATAATCTAAAAAGTCACAAAACAAGCTAATTGCACTCTTCGCGATGTTAGCAACAATAAGCGCGGGCCCGACGCCGTCGATAACGTTCGAATAATACCAATAATTTCCCGAGCGCAGCTGCCTTTTTAAATAAATTTTTTACAATAAATGATAAATAACGTTTATCGAAGCGCGCGGGATAATAAGGTAGCAACGTCCCTCGGGAGCTCGAATCGACATTAGAGGCAGCGAAACTCATACGGCCGTATCTATAATTACAATTAGCTGAAAAATTTAAATGGCCAAAGAAAGGCTGTAGCGGAAAGTTGGAAGGAAACGCGCCGGTTGCTGTTGGCGGAGGTGGAGGTGGTGGCTGTGTGGAGAGGGGGAATAGAATCCGGCAATACGTTAAATTAGCCGTAATGTCTCCGCTTTACTGTCGAAAGTCGGAATGCTCACTCGCTATATTTGGTAATAGGTACGTGTCCGGGCATCGGTACTTTTACTTTACCTGCCTCGGCGCCGCAGCGCCACCGTCGTCTCATTGTTATCACAGCCTCTAATGCAATTAATTGCGCGGGCGCGGCAAACGTGATTTTCGGTCGACTAATGTAATGTGCTTTTGGTAGCGGGCCGAAGCTGACCCGACGATAACCGCCCTTTTTGCCTCGAGCCTTGTCGCTTGGCCCCGTTTGACCCGCAACTTGGGAACTCGCAAGGACGAAAAGCAAAAAGCTCTTGAGCAGGCCATCGTTAGTTCAGGGTCGTCGCGCTGCCCAACTTGCGCACAAGTGGCTGTTGATATTTTCCTCGGGCCCTGAAGCAGAACGACGGAAGCACAAATTTAACCAACATCGCGGCTGAACCGAAATGGCGCCTCCTTTAGAGAACCGTTTTCCGACTCTTTAAATGGCTGCCCGCCGATAATGGCAACCGCGAAGATAACCGGCGATCCTGGCTACCTTTCGAGTGTTGCTGCTGCTGCTGCTGCTGCTGCTGCTGCTGCTCTAGTTGCGACGTTTATATTCGTTTATTGCGAGAAAGAGTTCATTGCATTAGGTGCTGCTGAGCAGTTAACTCTTTAAACGTCCTCGTCTCTTTCTCTCGGCCCAAAAGAAGCTTTAGTGAAATTCGCTTTAAATAAAATAATTGGGTTTTCCTCGTAAAGGGAGTGGCAACACCCTTGGCTCGCATCCGCGCCATTACCTTCTTAAATTATAGATATTTTAGCCTTTCCGTTTTGCACGTTATTAAATAAGCGAATATTACGGAAAAGCGGACCAGAAATGAAAGATGGTGCTCGGCTAGCGAAGGATGTGTTTTGCTCGTTTTTAGTCCGACGGGTGCGTTAAAGCGCGTGTAATTGTTGCAGTAAAAGTCCGTTTTGGAAATAAATTTAGCGTCGGTGCGCGAGGAAATTTCCAAAACAATCAGTGTCGATGATTACTGCGGGCGCGGCGCATTTTAATGTTCGATATTAATATATGGAATTACACTGATCGAAGTCTCAGCCCGATGATTAATAATTTGGTGGCCAGTATTATTCGCGATGCTGGACCCGAATGAAATTTTCTGCGAGCCCTGCACTATTTAATTGCTCGCGCCTAATTATGGGTTTGCGATCTAAACGAGTCGAATAACATGGATTGGCCTGGATTAGCCTGGAATATGGAATAGGGAATTCGGAGTTCGCGATTAATTAATAAAACCGAGCCGATACGGCCCTTTTTCAACGACGCACGTCTTCGCCATGCACTCGCGTGCCAAGCATTGATCAAAATTTTCATATCGCAGTACTTAGCCTATTAAAAGGCTTCCTCGAAATCGTAAATTTTAATCTTATTTTTGTAATGGATGTGCGCGCGAGTAAATGATATTACGCGTAAACGTCGATTAAAATAATAAATACCGGTGCAGTTATACATCAGTTATATTATACCTGATATTTTATCGTTGATGACTTTATGGTTTTTAAAATGTCTGATTAAGAGCTCAGAATACAAATTTTTGCGGAATTTATGATACGAGAATCTTTTTATACAAGCAATTGCTTATCAATTATTGCGAACGTGATAAAATTTTCAGAAATCGGTAGCGTGAAAATAATTTCTAGTCGAAAATAATAATAATAATAATAATAATAATAATAACAACAACCAGTGTTAATATTGTAATCTATAAGATAAAAGCTGCACAAGGTAACTGTATTTTATAAATACACGTTTAATTAGACAGAGAAGAAATGCCTATTTATCATTAATTAAAACATTTCACACATAATTTCACGCATTTTGTCTTTTTTTGAAACAACTTTTTTCCTTAAAACGAACTCGAAACGACTGTATAATAATTCAATGGAACGACATCGAACGTAACACACGCATACCAACGTGAATCTAATTTAATTCTAATGTAACCAGTAACCAGTAACGCTTTGCAAAAAAACTATACATCGGATATATTATTAAAGGATTCTAATGAGGAAAAATACGTTTCGAAAAGATCGAAATATTAATTTTCTGCCTACCCAAACAAAGTATTTCACCTTTGTACCTTTTCCCCCTTTTTACCTTTTCCGAACTCTGCCGCGTTTCGTTGCTTTTCTAAGGCATTTACGTTATCTTCCCTAATATCGGTTTTCCGTAAAGATAAAACAATATCCAGTGCACGATCTTACAAATGAGAGTTCAGCTATCGAGCATTAAAAAATACATATCTATTAAATGCATCGTAACACTTAATCTAAAAACTAGTCGAGTATATCAACATTACAAGTTTTAGTGAAATTATTGCTTCGAGAATTCGTTGCTTTATTTGTAACAGCCTTTTACGCTACTTTTCACTTGGAAACAAATAATTTACAAATTATCGAGAAATACGGGCTCCTAAAAGTCATAAATTAAACCGTAAATACGATATCTAAAATTCTCCTTCGTCCAGATCAACTAATTAATCTCTAACTTTGAAAATTATTATAGAACGATCAATTTGGGCTTAAGCGGTTGGTTACTTGCTACACAAAGGACCGTTCGCGTGTCTTATTCTCAAACACCGTACGACGGCATCGTGCGAGTCCATTTTTAAAAGAAATTCTTATTTAAAGGTTGTGCAATTTATACTTTTATGAAGAATATTCGCAGTAATCGGTGCATAACTCACACCGACTCTTATTGAATAAATTAATAAAAAACAGGTTTTGTCAAATTCTTAAATTCACGTCAAGAGATATGAATTTCGCTGCGAATAAAAAACTCGGCGCCTTATCAGTTTAAAAATGAAAACACTTCATTTGTACACCTCGTTTCGGGCGAGATAATTTTTTTCTTTTATCAGTGTTTACTCTACTGGCAGTCCAAGATTTAAATAAGACTTTTAGCGAAAAGAGAAAAACACTTTTTTGCATTTTTTCACTTGCGTTTTAGCATTAGTACCTGCCGTTAATATCGAACCAATACCTGGAACCCGCCACTAAATTTGCTATGCAGACAATCGATAGTTAAGGAAATTGCAGGCGAAAAGTTGTGGGCGTGGGGAGGGAGAACGAGAGCGGAGGTTGACTGGCGAAAATTGGGCTATCCACACTCGCCGCCGCCGTCGCCGCTCTTTCCCTTTGCCCTTCCCCCGACGCCGCTCGTGGTTTTGCGAAAAAGAAAAAAGTCGGCGCTCCGAAGCGTCATTACGCATACTTATAGCGCGATAGCCAGGTATTCGGGTGCGTTAAAAAAAAATGGGCCCGCATCGGATCCGTAGTGCAGCTCGTGTTCGAAAAAATCCAACGCAGAGGAACAAAGCGCGCAGGCAGGCATTATAACGCAGGCGATTTCCCCAGAAAGTATTCGCCGAGTGGCTGCTGAATGATGCATCGGCCAGCGGAGGAGGCCTTATAAAGGGCGATATTCGCAATTCCACGAGAGAGAGAGAGTCGGTCAGCACTTTTGGAGGAGAAACGCAGTGCGAGTGTGTCCGGTCCGTTACGCAGCGGCTGCACGGGAGATTACGATCGCCTCGTAATTAGAGCTTCGGGAGGACTTAAGCCCCTAGGGCTGCTCACCGTGCTTATCAATAGTCGAGATTAGGCACGTATCTGCTGACTCGTTTTCTGAAAAAGGAGGACCGCGCCGCGCTATTGTCGTCGACACTTGGTTATTTTCGAGCTCCGCCCGCGCACCAGCCGTGGATGCTGCCTGCTCGGGTTGCGTAATGATGCGCTTTTTTCGTTCGCGGCTCTTCGGTCGTTACCCGATATTCGTATTTCGCCAGCCAAGGTTGACCAAACTGCATTCGTCAGCGTTCGAAATTTTTCACTCTGCCCCTTCGCCGCTCGGCTCAGAGGAGGAGAGCTTCGTTTCAGCGATCCCCCAACGCTCGCTGATGCTCCGGGGGCAGCGTCTTTCAATTATAAAATTATTACGTGCTCGTTTTTCCGTTTCTGACGGCGAAAACAAAGGACTGCCTCGTCCCGCAACAGACAGGTTTTTAAAAAATGGAGTCCCTCCCCCGACCAACGCTTAAACGTCGCCAATGCCAACAGCAATAATAATCGCATTAAGTAATGGATACCAAGCAAAGTCACGTTATCGTACCAGTACCGTTCCGTTCCATTCCGCCGTCTCGCGTCGAAACACAGTCACAACCCATTCCTCCGCTACACCTTTGCGCACAATACCCAACGAAAAAAGAAGATCCCCCCGCGCGTCGGCGGATCTACAGCGGGGCAAGAAAGCGAAATAGAGCGAGCGAGCGAGCGAGCGAGAGAGAGAGAGAACGAGCGAGTGGGAGAGAGGTGGGGCCCAACGAAAAATATACATAAATGCGCCGAGGTTTCTTCTCTTTTTCTCCTTCGCAAGTAGAAACTGGAAGACTCCGATGTGCCGTGCCGAGGTTGCCGCTGATGATGGAAAAGCGGATGCTCGCTTCGGAGAGCGAGACTCTCGGAGTCTTCTCTCTTCTTCTCGAGGCTCTCGTAAGATCCTCCTCCGGTCTTCGCCTCGTCTCCCTCTCTTCTCGCCGTCTAAACGGGATTCTTTCCTCAGCCGGTCTGGCCACTCTCTCTCTCCCTCTCTCTCTCTCACTCATTCTCGCTGGCGCTCTCGTACACAAATACATGGAGCGGCCCGGAGAACGAGTAATAGGCTCCGGGTACGCACACGTGTGCAGCCGATTGCCCAGCGCGTCTGTGAGTGGTGCGCGGTTGCCACCTCTCGGGCTCCTACTCTCTTTCGCTCTTTTTCTCGCTCTCACTCGGTCGGTCGCGCGGTGTGGCGCGACGTTGCCACGTTCTCCGTCCTCGCGCTCTTTTCTCTGTCTGGGGCGACTCGGTTCATCGGCTTTCTCTGCCGTCTGCACGAACAGCCCAATCAAATACCCGAAATCGGTGAAAATTATTGCCTGACTTTTATTGCACGAAATAGTAGAAATCGTGATCGGGCTTTGTAGGGAAATTCGTTCCTACCACGGCAAGCCGTGGATAATAAACTTACAGAAATTCTTCGAATGCTGAATTTTTTTCGATCATTTTTTTTCACGAAGCGTTTTAAAGCCAAAATCAAGAGAAAAATAAAAAATAATAACGCCCCAGTGGACGGGTATCGGTATTATTTTCGAAAACACGCACGTCTTGGGCTGATAAAACGAAATTATTACTTTCGATCGACAATTTTTCATTTTTAGCGAACTGTTTTTCCCTTTTAACCAATGCTCGTCTATTCGGTGCGAATGAATTTATGTTTATCGGCGCCGAACTCGCATTCAATATTGTTGTATAAATATAGCGAATCGATGAGAAGCGATAAAGTATTTATGCACTCGCGAAATCTTCAAAACAGCGCGCATAATACACGAATGAGCCGCGTTTCGGCCAACAGCTTCCACCGCTTTTTAACGGAACACCAAACAGTCGTTGGTATACGAATCGAAAACGAAAAGCCGAAGAAAGAAGGAAGCTTTTTAATCGCGACTCTTCCCAGGTGCTCCATTTATTTGTTTACACGGTTGCCATAGCTAACCAATAGTCGCTATCACCAGAAATCAAACCCACGCGTCTCGAAATAATACCTTTAAATTTAATTGCGATAGCGCGATCGGCGCTCGAAAAAAACAGGTCGGACAGTCTTGGGAGTACCGCGGACGACGCGGAATACCCTGGTAAAAAGCTCCGAAGGTTGTTTCTAGTCTATCCGTCTATAGGCCATCTATAGACCCACCGTGACAGCGAATCGTTAATTCGCAAAAAACCAACTGCACCGCTTCGAGTTGGCGCGGGCAACATTGCCGAGGCAATTGTTCGACTCGCCAAAGACCTTTTTCGTGCCGAGCGGAACTTTCGATAGCGGCCATGAAAGTGAAATGATAAAATGGCAAAATAGCAAAATGGACCACCTTCGTGTTTTAGGCATTGGCTCTTGGGAAAGAACCCACGGTCTATACTTATGTGTGTCTGGAGCATCTGTAACGACTGAAGATGAAAAATGAAAGCTCGATCGACGAGCGAAGAAAATCCAAGTTCTAAAGTTAAGTCGTAAAGGCTTCTCGGTCCGAGAATTGCGAGCGAGCAAGAGGGAAATTTATAATCGTCATTTTCCAGACGTCACAGTATCCCCTGAAAAAGAGCTACACAATCTGATTATTCAATCAAATTTAAATTTATGAAATAAAACGTCGAGGTTAATTTTTTACTAAGCACAGCAGTGCACCGTAACCTCGCAACAGATACTCGAATCCTAATGATTGCGTGACGTTTGCACTTTTTCGTAATTAAATTTAATCACGAAACAAAAGAAAAGAAGAAATATGCTTTAATATTTCTTTGAGATTCGTTTATCTGCATTATATTTTAAACGCCTTTTCTGCGTTTAATTTTAACGGATAGCGAGTTATAAGAAAGAAACCGATTTTTCAAGCTCTTAAGTGGACGTGAAATAATTTGACTGTATTCCTCCCTCGATTTGTGCGCTTCTGAGATATCAAAAGTAAACTTGTGGAATGGGAGAATAAAAATCGTACAAAAGGATTGGGGGAATTGGCCGAAATTACATCTGCTTACCGCAATTTTTGCTCACCGCGTGTAAAAACTGGACGATTTCACATTTTTTAATTTGGCTCTTACATTGACTACGTATTCACAAATAATAATGATTTTCACGTCACGCAAGTCTTATAAAAGTCACATTTGTGATAAATAAACTAGTATTCCATATTTTTTGTCGTAAATCTAATAAACAGTTGGAGATATTGATGATTAATGTATTTATAACATTCACAACCATACAACGTAATTTTATTTAAGTTTATTTAAATCATGAACACGTATTTACATTGAAAGTTAATAAGCACCTCGAGTTTCCTATTTAAATTACATTATTTGTACACCATTCATTGTATTTAAATGAAACGATGTATTTGTTGTGTGTTTTGATTTTAATTTTGCTTGGCGTTCATTCAATCGTGTGCGGTCTTTCAATTACGTCTTGTAGATTCCCTGAATCAGATGCTCGTCCTTTATAGAAATGTACACCAATTTTCCAGATGGAGTCGTAGAAAAAAATTTCAGCTAAAACATAATTTAAATTTCAAATTAGAAAATTTTCGTCTAATTTAAATTCGAAAAATTAGATTTTAAGCATAACTGATGTAAACTAATAAAGGCGAAGCAATACAAGGCGGGTATTAATTAGTTCTGCTCGACCACCACGTACTCAACGACGTAGTCTAAAAAAGCTGATTGATATCGATACATTTCTAACTTTATATAGCGCAGAGAAGTTCCAAACACCATAAATAGAGAGAGATTTACATTGCAATTGGCAGAAAACTGTTCTGCATTCGGTAATTATAAAATAATTGTATCCATAATCTGAGGTGTAACCGTACTTTTGAAATTAAAAGGAACGCCACTTCACCGTAAACTGTCGAAATTATTATTATGGTAGAGTAGACATGGAGCAAGGCACTTATCAGAGTCGCTCAACAATCGTTTTACCCAGAATACCGTAAAGTCGAACTTCTATTCGACAAGAGCCTTGATATAAAAAATTTTCACACTATCTTCGAATGCTCGTAGCTCTCACGGCCGGTATGATACGGGCGCAAAATACCGTAGAATCTCGTCTTAACTCTAGACACGAAAGACGACAGACGAAAGACGCTTCGATGTGGAAAAACTCAGTCAACAGAAATTTCACGTTAACACCTTCCGCAAACTTGGCGGTAAAAAAATTTCAAAATTCGCCACAATAGCTTTTTCGAGCAAGTGAGAATGGCGCACAATCCGACTGCGAAACTTGCGAGTATCATTCAAAAATGAATGGTAATCCTCGATGTCATCTGCAGAGGTTAGGTTGTTGCTGGGTCCGACCAACTATAGCACTTTTAAAGTTGCTTCCTGTAGAGTGCTACATGGGCTTCTTGTAAATGCTCCGGAGCTTCTTGACAACATCTTGTAAATTCTTAACGAGTATTTTAACGAGAACTGCCTCTTTCGAACGGCAATACTTGGAATGAATACGGTAGTGCTGAAGCGAATATTGTCATAGGTGCGCTGCCATCAGCGTTACGGGCTGGGACGAATTCTGACGCATACGTTTATTCTTCTGTGCGCGTATTTTAAAGAGCCTTGTAAATCGACCGAAACGATAACAATCAGTGCTCCTTTACAATCTCTATCGATAACATTGAAAATTCTGTCTATTCGAATAGTGGTCGGGTGATTAGTAGTTGTTAATTTGTAAATAAGCCACCTCGTGTGCTTTTAATTTATCTGCGTTAAACTAGCAGTAAACATCTATCACGAGGGCGAACTTCCTACTCATTAATGATAATTTGATAATTGCACTTACATCAGAGAAGATAAATTCTTTATTCAGACGTAGTGGAATCAACTTAATCTCAATTCATCGTAATACTTGTTTTTCTCTTCAGCTTCGCTCAGACAGCAATACTGTAAAAAAAACTCAAAGTGTGACTCTTCGTTTAACGATGTCACGTGGCTTGAAAACACGACAAACTAACTTTCTTACCTCGCCTCTTTCGCTTCTAAGAATTAATGGATTTTGTTTGTCTAATTTAAAAATTGGTTTTACGCTGTACCACCCGTAGCATCGATGCCTTCGAGTAAATTAAAATAATAAAAACTGAAAAGAAATTAGAATATTAACCGAACAAACGAAAGCAGGAAATCAGTGTCATCGTAAAAATCGATATTTATTATTTACATCGCTATTTATATCATCGGGATTTTCCCCATATATATAAATGACAAAAAATGTATTTCTCCTCTTGAAAGCGTTTTCGAATTCTGTAGCGGAGAAAATTAAACCTGCAAACGTAATTATTATTTTTGAATATTATTTTTTAAATGTAATATAACAACGTACGTTGAGCCCAAATCTGCCGAGGAAAAGTGGCGCACCAAAAGCATTGATATAACGAATACCGACAGTTACTCAATATTTACATTTAAATTCGCAATCGCCATTGTAAGGAAACGTATTATTAGACGAAAATACAGTCATAAACGGAATTACCGACATTTGATGAAGTTTTCGCCTCGGCGGCATGGAGTATCCATCCAATGGCAAATACTCTCTTGGAACATAATTTTTAAAAATCGACGTAACTTCCTCTTTCAATGAAATCAAGAAGCATAACGGAGCAGATGACGGGTAACGTTTTTCTCGTTGAACCGTTAACTAAACAAAAAATTGTAATCGATAAGTATTCCCCTTCGAAATCGCGACTGAAGTAGCAGTATCAGCATCATCATCGACAAGAGCAAGAGATGCGTCGGGAAAGAAAAGAGATGCATTCGACGAGCAATGGGATGATTTATTGTTTACAATGGCCGCTAATGTACCTCTTCTCCTCACGCGCGCACTCCTTTTCCTCTCGATTCGCTCGCCGTGCCTCCCGAGGCACTCGCAGGGGAGCCCCGCCCCACCCGCCTGGGAAATCAGCGGCGTGTGCGGTCAGGGTAGGCCACTCGGTGCGGCTGGGGGGGTGGCAATAAACCGCGGCGACAAACGCCAAAAGCACAACGGCCTCGGAGTGGGGTGGTCGGTCGTTCGTCTGTCGGTCGCCTCGCCTGATAAGACCGACACGAGCGCCTCGGCTTTTGTTCGTTCGTATCCATTTGGGATGACCTTGGCGGGGCGAGGAATTCGGTGCTGTCGAAACGTTTCGCCGACAGCGCCGAGGTTCGGTTATCAACGTCGCACCGGAGCGTCCCCTCCACGCCTCGGACCGCAACACCTAATAGAGCGCTAAGGTTTCGCGCGGCAATCCTTGGTCGGTCGCTGGAAATGGAAAATTTTATTGCGCCCGCGAAAGCCCCTGCGTCGCCGAGCGTTCCATCGGGGAGCTCGACCTCGCACGCGTAATGTCCGCGATCACGGCGAGATTTCAGGATTAATCGTCTCGTTTAACGGACGCGCCGGGAAGTCGTGCGCACGATACGGCGGCCGGAGCGCCGGTTAAGGCAATAATAAATAAATACATCAACCTGATCGGACTGTTTGTTTTGCTTTCGCGGAAGGCAATAAAAAGTAACGCGACGCTCGGAGCGGCGAGGTTCGGTTAGTAGCGGCTCGGCCTGGTTCGCCTTATTTGGTGAATAATTCCGGACGGTCACGTCGCCTCGGAAGGTCGTCGTGTTCCTAATCACTTTGGGGTTTGCTGGACGGTTTGGGCCGAGCGGCAGAGAGCGCGACGAATCTAGAATCTAGTTACACGTTTCCTGCGCGCAAGAATCTCGTTTTGCGAATGTTAGTTTAATGTTGTCATTAAAGGGTGGGGGGGGGGCACCGTAGAGGGACCGATATACCGGAGGAATGACTCTTGCTCTCGCGGTGGCGGCGGCGGCGACATTTTTCGGTAAAATACTGCGGATTTCATGGTGCCGACGTGCGCCGCGGACACGCACGCACGCACGCACGCACGCACACAGCGCTCGCTGCGATTAGCCCGGTGATGTCTGTATCGGGTCGGATCGACCGTTAGTTTTCAACGTAGTCGTACTTCATTGCGGTGCTAGGCATAAGCTTTCACATTTTTCAATTACTCCCCGGCGCTACGCTACAATCTCCGCAGTTTACGATTTATGAAATTTCCCAGATATGTCACCGGCACCGCCCTCGTGCGAGTCTGGGCTGATTATAGCCGGAGCCTAGTTACCGCTGCCCCTATACGACGCTCTTTAATGATTTTTATAATTCGTGCTCTGCGCGCTACTTTTATGTAATAAGTTTGCGCCACGACACAGGAATTTAATATTTAACGAGTATTGCGACGCAGAAGCGCACTTGAACATTGAAAATCCAAAAAAAGTATAATGCTCCCCAAAGTGTTTGATTTTTCCGTTTTTCAGTCGGTAATAACACTGTTTTTAATCGTAGACTTAGTTTGGTGCGCGAGTCCCAACATCGGATGCCATTTATGATAACACGAAACTAATGCTGTATTCGAATATTTAACGTGCGCATAAATAGCAAACCTGTCGAGCTTCATTTGCCTATACATATTTTTCGATGTAAATAAGACGTCAAAGAGGCTCCGTTTTTATTGCTCCTGTTTAATTTATTATTTCATCCGTCTTTGTTTAACGCGGCACTCCAAATGTAATTTTAAAATAACACGCATTCGAATTAAAACGTTTAGCTACCTCTAGCGAAAACGAACGCGATACCATAGTTACCAACCGCTCCGAAAGGCTACATCCCCTTTAATGGCTTTAAAAGCAAAAAAATAGTTTCCAACAATCGCAACGAACTATTATGGAGTAAAATTGCAAAAACCTGGCCGTATTGCGACCAAGTCATGCGATCGAATCGCTATTCTATTTACATTACCATTGTTATTGCATTATTAATATTTTTGGATATCGTAAATTTTTACGGCAATTGTAAAAAGGCAGAGACGGAAGTTTTTGATGACTCGTGCAATAAACGAAAGTTAATACGATTGTCTTTATGGCATATTTTAGCTTGGAAACCGAATCGAATCCGAATGCTAAATCAGACCGTTATTTACTAAAATCTGAATTCAAGCTACGAGCCGAAAGAAGCGAGGAACGCATACATGTATCATAAAGCAAATGAAATTTCACGAGTGGGTGCACCTGAGTAATTACACTTTACACGTGCACATTAGGAGGCGAGTAGTCGGCGGCGCGTTCCGAATGCATTCGTTTGCGAAGCTTTAAAATACCCCGATATCGTTGGCGCATCGGTCGGGGACGCGTCATCGACGAAAACAAGAAGAAACAAGTGCGAAGGATCCCGAGCGCGGGATTCGCAATCGGCGACTCGCTTTAATCGCGCGAGCCGGTGGATGCACGCATGCATGCCCCGAGAATAGTGCGACTGCAGTGCGAGAGGCTGCTGCGAGCGCCTAAGCTCGCGCTTGGCGAGTCCATTGAACCGGGAAACACCGAGAGAGAGAGAGAGAGGGAGACCGATCGAAAGCCTCCGCTAGAGAAGCAGAGGCCGCTGCGACCGCTCGAGCGCGCACAAGCCTCCTCCTCCTCCTCCTCCTCCTCCTACGATACATCCCCTTTAAGGTTTGCCTGCTCCCGCGGCTTTTCCGAAAATACGCTCAGCGCCGCTGCTGCGAATATCGCATGCCTCGCCGCCGTTGGCTTTTTTACACCCCCTCCCCGTTTCTTAATTAATATCGCAGGCACTGGGGTCAGGGGCGGCGCAACGCCTCGCCTCGCGACTCCGTCGACGTCGACACGCAACAACTCGGACGCGTCGAATTCGACGCCTCCGTCCAACCTCTCGGCGGAGCTCCTTCTTCAATTACGCGCTGAATTACAAGGCTCTCGTATCGAAAGACGATAACCAGCCCATCTCGCACGACTAGACTCGCTTCGATCCAGTTATGGCGGTTATATCGGTGCTTCTTTGTTGACGATTACGTCTGTGTGAAATCGGGAGCGACGATTGTTCGAGCTCTGCTTTGAGTTCCTATTGTATGCCTCCTCTGATAACCGATCATTGCTCTAGAATACACCTTCGCGAGGACGGGGACGACGACGACGACGACGACGACCTCGCAGTCGACTCTTCCGTGCGAGTAATGGGTACGAACGGCGGCTCTGGCTCGTGACTTACGAGCAGTCGCCGGGGCGAATAACGAATCCCTCGAATTACGCTTTAAAGGTCCGGTCGAGCAACTCGCGTACCTGGAATATCCACAAACATTTCTTCATTCGAGTTTGCGTCAAATGCCTTAAATTCATTACTCGCCTGATCCAACTGCGACGGCGTTTAAAGACAATTTATCAGGACAAAAAAGGGTAAATAATCCTAGGTTGTTCGCTCGTATCTCTCCATCGAGACAAGCTATTTTTCGCCAAAAGAACCATAATATATTTGAACAATAAATAGGTAGTAACGGACGGTATATTTCAGAATTTATACGTTATGCCATGACCTTATGAATAAATATAGTATATTCCGTCGTAACTCTTCTAAGGATATTTATTTCAAAAGTTAAAGACGATGGAGTCGTATATGCCGAGTAGATGCAAAAAGTAAAGTTATTCTTTTATTTTTGAAAAATAAATAGATTTATAAACTAATCCGCACGAGTTATTACATTATTATTATAAATTGCTCGTAATATATTTAAAATTATAAACTCCAAGACAGTGATTTGTCGAGCTGCTGAACGACAATTTGTTTAACGAACCGTAACCCGCTATAGAGAGTTTCGCCCTGACTTACCAAAATGGCTACTGTTGTTTGGTCTAACGAACGGCAAAATGATCAAAAGTTATGCTTCAAAAGCCAAAACTTTTTCAACTTTTTCAATAATGCCAACAACATGGCAATGTGATACGGCTCCTACGGTTTCATGCAAAAATTATCAAGAAGAATTTAAAAAAACTTAATTGGAGTATTGGAAGAATAATAATCCGACTCCAGTGTCACGTATTTGTACGAACTTTCAATCCGTCCCAGAAAAAGAAAGTGAAAAATCAACAGTGGCACAATGGCTTAATACATTTTGAAGGGCTCGAGAGAGCGACATTTTGGACATTTAACGATCTTTTGGTTGTGTAAGTTATAAGTCCAAGCTATAAGATTTAATCAAGATCCCTCAATATCCCTTATCTTTGCTTAATATGAGATGGAATAAGAATTAGTCAGTGGTCCCTTCATACGAAATATCAACGGAGAACTTAGAGCTCGGGGGGGGGGGGGGTCAGACGAGCCTAAGAAATATATTGTAGTTGGATTGCAGTTACCGCCGTTGGAGGGCAAAACTGACAGTCGATAGTTTAACGAACGGAAGGAAACAGACCGCCGAGCCTTTATTTCTCAGAAGGTCGGCTTTGCACGAACGTGCAGTCGACCTCAGACCTCAGAAGGAACACACGACCTTTCCGGAGGCTTCCCCGCCAAAGCGAAGCAGTCGTTCGACATGTTTTCCATCCAAGCAACTTCTGCAAACTTATGCATTTAACGTGGACCATTTGTTATTTATCAAAACTCCGAGGAGGAGAGAGAGAGCGAATACTAGCACTAGCCAAAAGAAAGTACAAGGATAGGCCTGGGGGTCGCCAACAAGACGGGGAAAAAAAGATTTTTCCATCGGCGAAATCCGGGCACTGATACGCAGAAGGGAAGTGACACGTATTTATACAGGCACAGTTCGCAGAGACGAAGAGCCTGCGCGCACGGACTAGAGGCCTGGTTTTAGCGCGATCCCCTCGTCGCCTTCGCCCTCACCCTCGTCCCCGCCCACGCTACCGCGGGAACTCATCCTCAGCCGCTCCCACCCCGTCCTCTCCGGCCGCCCCCGCCGACGCCTCGCCACCCAGTCAGTCACACAGACGGACATGCACACGCGGCCTTTCGCTCTAATCCACGCTGCGAGCTCCCCCCAGACCCCACACCCCTACTAGCCGCTCGACGGCTAGTTTCCCTCGCCCCGGGCCGTTCAGCCGCTGTCTGACCGACCGTCCGTCCAACCTTTCGATCTATCGCTGTCCCGCGCAGCCTCGATGCATGGGTGCAAGCGGCCGTGCGCGTGCTATGTGACGTTAACCTGGCGGCCCTGAAAACACGCTCGCCAGCGACTGCGAGAGAGAGAGAGAGAGAGAGAGACCGGACCGCGAGTCCTCGGAATCCCCGGCCCAAACACACTCCGCTCTTTTAACTGCTTATCTGTTGCAACAGAGCCCCCCTCCCCGCCAGTACCACCACACCTTTCCCATAAGAAACTCTCGCTCCGTTGGAAAAGGTAACTTGCCGTAATTGTCGCGCGATCTCGAGACTCCCGGACGTGACGTTTTTTATGGTATCACGCCTCGCGCGATGGCGGCTTTACCTCTGGCATCATTTGCCGCGGAAGGCCCCCGTAAACGCGAGAATCATTCGATTGAAGCGTCGTCAAAATGAGACGGCAGTTTGGTTGTATTCAAATGGAGGTAGAGCGAACGAGACAAAACTCAGCCCCAGCGAAAAGCAAGCAAAGACTGAGCGGGAGAGGCAGAGCGAGAGAGAGAGAGAGAGCGAGAGAGAGCCGGCCAACAGGGGGGGGGGCGAGAGAAAAAACAATTCTAAAATGGCTCTCCTCGTCTGCCTCCCCTCGACGCTTCGCTCTATCCCACTCCTTTTTTCCTCACGAAAGTCACTCTCTTTCTATTTCTGCGTCAGGCATCCTCTCTCACACATATAAACTCGGTCTCTCTCCCTCACGCTCCTTCGGGCCAACTCCCTCGCACTCGTCACTCATTCTCTCTCTCTCTCTCTCTCTGCCTCTGTTGCTCGTCCCACGAGCGCCGAGGACACGGCGACGAGGCCCGGTTATATTCTCTCTCCAGGCAGGCGGTGGCCGGGTGGGGGAGAGCGGGGACGTCGGTTAGCCGTTCGTGTGCGCCGGTGTTAGTAGCGTACGAATGCGCGCGATCGCACCTCTTCCATCTCCTCGGCACTGGTCGCCCGCCTCACGGATCCCGTCGATGTGTGCGTGAGAGCCGTCGCGCCGCGTGCTCCGTCTCGCTCTACGTCCGCACGTCGAGTGCGCGCGAGTGTGCGCCGCTGCACCTGTGCAACCGTAGTCCTAAGCCACGGAGAGCCGAGCGGAGCGCCTAAACAACGGCTGCCGCCGCTGCTGTCGGCTGTCCTCGTTGCGTTCGTGTGTGCTCGCACGCTGGTGCGCGTTCGTGCTCTTTGTAAATAGTTTGGCCGTGAGAGAGAGACAGAGAGGGAGGCGCATAGCAGATATAAAATAAGGGAAAAAACAAAGGCGAGAAGAGGAAAAAGGAAGAAAATATTACGGTCGAGCACGCAGGCCTCGTCCCCGGAGAGCTCCCGCGCGACCCGAAGATCAAATACGTCGGCGATCGGTTCGAAAGTGAGTTTCTGGCTTCGTTCCGAGAGTGCACGTAGGAAGTACGTGTGGGTGTGCGTGTTGCGTGCGCGCGTGCGTTGCCTGCGGATCCCGTGCATGTACATGGTACGCGGCTTTCTGCTCGCCCGCACACATACGCGCTCGCGCATGAGAGGAATGCGGGTGGGGGAGGGGATGACGATGACGACGTCCGCGGAAAGAGAAAGAGTAAAAAAGTGCGCAAGGAAATTAACGCACGGCGGTCCGAAATTTTCGTCCGTGAGAAAAGTCTTGTATCCCACGAGTTTTCATCTGTATGCGTGGCGTCCGCCAACCGTCGCTGGTAACGACCGAGTCCCGAGATAATACCCCCTTGTGTAGACAAGGACGACGACGACGACGACGACGCCGGCCACGGCGACTACGAGGATGAGCGTTGCTCGCCCGGCTCCTCCGGGTCTACGTAACGATATGCTCCGGGAGTTCAGCCTGCAGCGGGATGCCCCTCGCTAGGCTCTTTCCGTTCGCAGTGCTCGTAGGATACGCCAACCGTGTATATTTCGTTCGGTCCTCGATGAAGTGGAGTCGCGTGAGTCGCTTCGGTACACGTAATAGCTGCATACTACGTTCGTACGGCTACGTAATTCTGTGCTGCTGTTAGTGTTTCGGGAAAAAGGCTGCTCCGAATATACGCCCGCGTGTGTTTGCGTGTAGCTTTTTTCGTTATATTACTAGTTTTCTTGTAACTTTCACGTGTAACGCGCAGGGTGGCGAATACTGTGTCCTGTACGTGTCTAATCGAATAACGTGGCCATAACGACTGCACGACGAGATTACAGAAGTCTGCCATATATCGTCACCTATTCCATCTGCCGTATGAAATCATTTTCCATCACCATTAGGTTCGAATACCATAACGCACGTTCAACTATCGATCGGTTCTTTGAGTATAGTTTTTTTGATATGTGATATGTATTCTCCTCCGCGCGTCTTCGTAATTTTTTCTACAACTACTGTTACTTCGCCATAACCTCAACTTTTTCAACTTTTATATAGTACGATCATTTCTTGGTACGGGAACGATGAGAAATATATCGTCGGAGAGGTAATGTGTAATTTTCGACTCGTGCAGCTTTTGCTTTCTTATTTTTAATAAAAAAAAAAAAAAGCTATGGTTATTCAAAGAGTTGAGTGAAAAATGTGAGAGCAATAGAGACGAAGAGCGAGTGAGAGAAAAAAGAGAGAGAGTGTGTGTGTGTGTGTGAGCGAGAGAGAGAGAAAGAGTGAGCGAGCGAGTGAGACCCGAAGAGAACAAACAAAAGCGGCAACGATTATAGAGAGAAAAAGGTGTGCCGGAGTTACCGACCGAGGTTTTCTGTGTAAGTTACCGTGCGTGTATGCGCGCCACATGGGTGTGAATATCGGTGAGCGAGTGAACGAGCGTTTGCGCGCTCGCCTTTAGGTGTATGCTTGTGTGCGCGGGCGAAAGAGAGAGAGAGAGAGAGTAAGAGCAAGAGAGCCTATCGCACGCTCCTCGTCTCTCGCTCGCTCGCGCCTCTCCGTTCTCCGTCTCTGTCGCTCTCGGTGTGTCTGTGTGACGGGCATCGGGGTGTGCGTGCGTGTGCACTGCAAAGCGCCGTTCGCCTTTTCTCGTCGTTTCCGAGCGTCGTCGAGCGTCCTCGCGTCCTACCCTCCTCGTCGTGCACTATCTATTTCTCTCTTTCTCTTATCCGTGTTACAGTGGATAAAAAAAGTCTATTTTCTTGGCGAGGATGTAACCCGAAAATTTACGTAGAGAAGTAGAGAAGTGGTAATCGTCTTCATCTTTCTCTGTTGGAAGTTTTATAATGGTTCTCGGGTAGTCAGAAGTGCGGTACGAAGAGTCTAGCAAGACGACAACGGTGGATTCTGGAGAGCGTTCAAGGCCCCCAAAATAGCCTACAAGTATTTACAAGCGAAAAAAATCCTTGTCTGGGACAAGATTTTCGCATTGTTCTCAGTCTCTCTTTATCTCTCCTTCCTCGTCGTTTGTGCGCGGAGCAAGGAAAGAAGAAAACGACGCCTGTCTGAGGAGGCTCCTTTTCGGTGCATCGGAGATGTGCCCATTATCGTGAGTATAAAATTGTTTAAATTTTTCTATATTTGTGATTTCACGTAACGTACACATAAACACAAAGAACGCACCGAAGCATACAATCGGAAGCAAGTCTTCTTTCTTTCTCTATCTCCGTCTCTCTCGCATTCGCGGACGCGCGACACATGCACACTCTTACAGGGGGCACACGTACGGGCACATGTAGGCAAGTCGTCGATTTACCGTTAATTCGAGGATCGCAAAGCAAGCGGAGGACTTTGGCTACATCGTCCAAGTTTCAGCGCGTGCTTTTTTGTAAAAAAAAAAAAAAAAAAAAATGAACCTAGTGTCGTTTTTCAAGCAGCTGTAAGTGCATTAGTGCCGTTTCTCAGTGTTTAAGAAAACGTCGATGCAAAAGTGTGTGGCCGACGGAGAAAAAAACGACAACAATATATTGTGAGTCTCTTTCCTCATATTGGAGTAGCAGTCTTCCTCCTCCTGTTAGAGCAGTTGAAAAACGAATTTTCGAATACGTCCTAATGCATATTGTTGCGACGGAAGCCGAGAGCTAGATCGTGTGATTTTTGGTGATTTTTGAAAAGTAATTACGGGCCGAGTCGAGCGAGTCGCTGTTTTTCGACTGGCTTCGACGAAATAAATTTCTTACGTTGTGAATATCCCGTTATCAAAATAACACATTGCGCGAATCTACTTCGCTGCTGCTGCTGCTTTACTATAAAACTCGGAGACGTTCAAGGTCTGCCGCGCGAAGAAAAACTCGTTTATTTCATCGCGTTTTTGCCCTTTCTCCCTTTAACCTCCAACGACAGCAGCAACTATGATTTTATCGGGGGTTTAGTCAGCAGCTTCAATCGTGCCAAAAAACCATTCTGCAGCGGCCAAAGTGACGATATTGCGAACGGACTCGTGAACATTTCTCCGACGAGCCGTTAATTGTGATCCTTATGCGCAGTGTCCGCGGATTTTTCTTCCGTCTCGCGTCGGGAGAACCACGAAGTCCGACAATAAATTTTACGCTGAGCATAAGCGCGCTGTCTTTGTAAAAGTTACGTTAGTCCAGTGGAGAAAAAGTTTTGCGAGTCAAGCATAAGCTTCGAGGATATTTTGGGTTAAGTCACGATAAATCTCAAGGGGTGAAAACGCGTGTGATAAACGTGGGACGATGGCTCGTAATGGATGCATAACGTTTGCTCGGTGAAAGTCGTGGACGAGGTCGAAGATGACGGCTATGACATAACCTCGAAAAACGACTGGACTCGTTGATGTCACAAGGTTCGGAGGAGTGTCGTCGAATCTCTTGTTTCGGGGCTGTGTTTGTCGTTGTTTTTTCTCACTCCGTCTCTATTCTCGGTGGCTCGTCGACGCCCGTCGCGCGTCTACAACCGACCGCGCTTGGGCGTCGACGGCGATTATGCGAATTTTTATTTTCAAAACAGAGTGGGATTCCGAAACCAGCACCGGGAATTCATCAAAGCGCTGTCGCTTCTAATTATTTTTTATTAATTTAAAAATACACGTTTTTGCTGGTATTTTTGGAGCTCCGGAGTAGTCTAAACACATTCGCTGCCGATATTTACACTCCTATAAAATTCGATAAATAAAGCGGCGTTCAGAGCTGCAAATAGTTAATTTTAGAGCGTTTTTAGTTCGAGTGCACGACTCAGGAGTGAAAATCGTTTTTTAAACGGTGCTCGCATTGGCAGATAATAGATAGCGATGCTTATCGTCGCTCCGAAAACTTGCAAATTGAGTTGTGTCTGCGATAGTTGGTTCGGGGATCAATCCAAGAATCCGCAGGAATCCAAAAGCACCAAAGTGCTGGATGCAATAACGGCCCAGTGGGGTTCAATACAATATTCGACGTCTCTACGGCTCTGCGTAAATACGCAGCGAGCGGGCGGACGGACGGGTGTTTGAAAAAGTCAAGCGTGACTCAGACTACGTGACTACTTGGCATTCGTACTTCCTCCTCGTGCGGAAGAGAGAAAACAGCTCGTTGCGTGTATCGAGTTATCGCGACTTTTTCCGGGTCCAGGCGCGCTTCCTTCTAATCCTACGATATCGGCCGCACGAGCGCGTCTTCCCGGGGATTCGGACAGTTCGAGGAGGTGCGATAAATCTCTCTCCGCCCGCACGGAAAGCCAAGATTATTATTCAGCAAACGGTCGGGCGTCTTCTGGCGGCACCGAGGAACTTTGTCCAATTTTTGAAACGGCGATGCGAACGAGGCGAGCAAATTTCGAGGAGAAGCGATTTTTCGGCTTTTGTTTCGAGCCGACAGCCCCTGGGCGTAGAGAAAGTTTTCTCCAGTAATTCTCCTCCAGTTCCCTTTATGCGATTTGCTTCCATTTATCCGATTGATGTGCGCATTGGCTGACTGGACGGAAAAGTCTACGGTTTCAGCGACATTCAAGATGCCCAAAAATGTTGCGTTCTCAGTTGACAGAGTTGGTTCGCGCCTCTGCTCGCTGAGTTCGGATGGCAGTGAAATTCGCGTATAGTCGAGTTTCGGCCTCGGAATCGATATTTTCAGGCTTTTTTATAGCGCTGACGAGTGTTGCTCGCGCTACTAGCGCTGGCTACTATCGTAAACATTTTTATATCGTCTGCATAAAAGTTGCAATTTATAGTCTCCTGACTTTGTTGCGCGTATCAACAATTGCGCTTCTGCAGGGATCCGGGCCGGGCGTTTAGAATATTATCGTGTCGAGATAAATTATTAAAGCGACGCAGGGGCATTACAGACAGAGAGAGAGAGAGAGAGAGAGAGAGAGAGAGAGAGAGAGAGAGAGCGGGGCGAGTTTAGCAAAATATTCGACTCTTACGAGTTGCTGGCACTGCCGAGACCGTCCCACTCGGAATTTCCTTATGGCAAACAATGATTTAAATAAATGTACAATAATACGCGGGAGAAAGATATTTTTTACGTAACTTGAAATAGAATGTCATACGATCCTAGGGAGGGGGTTCGATACCTCAGCCATATTTCAGTTGTCACTTGAGCAACGAATGAAAATTGGAATTGGGAAACACGCGAAATTCGCGGGTCAGTCTTCGAGAATGGAGCGACCGGGCCGTGGATTTTCATAAATTTCCGTGCTTGTGCGCGTCTTCTCGTGCGCGCAAAAACACGGAAAACAAGTGCTCGCGCGTAGCGTAACGAGAGTCTGCTGTTGCTGTCACCGTCGTCTCGAAGAATGTGGCTCCGCAGCTGGGAGTGGGAACGGGAACTCGGGGAGTGCGAGGCAGACGAGGTCCGCAAAAAGCGATTCGTTCGCGCAGTGAGTGCACCTTTACTTTGTGGAAACCTCGATCGGTCGTTCCCTTTCCCAGTCGGAGGCGCAGCTTCTGGCTCTCTCCCCCGGTCGCATCCGCTGCGAAAATCGCGAGTCGCAAATCAAGCCGAGGCGTCCGTTGCGCAACCCGCCGTCGCCCAAAGATTTAACTAATCGCGCGCGCGCACTTATCTACTATCTACCCCGCGTTCGCGTCTCCGTTTCAAAATCAAAGTTTACGTTATTGCACGAGGGCAGTGTGTTGTTGTTGCTCCGGGAATTTTCATATCGCGTTAAAAATACCCATCCGAGCAGCAGAGAAAACACGGATGCCTTTATCAATAGTTTGCTCGGCGATTAAGAGGCGGGCGACGCCGCGGCGGGGGAACAGCAACGTGCGATCGTTTAGAGCGGCATTCAAGTGTAATTGTTGTTCTATAAATGCGTAACATTTATCTGGGTCTCCGCGGAAGACTTTGCTACAATTACGATCGAGCGCTTGGAATTGTAATTCGCAGGATCGGCGGATAATTTTCCGACTCGCAATTAAACGCAGCCCGCTCAAGTTTACCATTCGGAAATTTCAAAATTCGCGATTCAAAATTCGGTTTTAACAATGCACCCCGTGCGATGCATTTAACCGAGCTGTGGCTGCTAAATCAGGCGGGCCTGACTCGACAAAATAATATTTTTAAATTTCCAGCCGCTGCTCCTGATCCGACGCGAGTCGAGAGTTCCGTTCAATTTGAAATATCGTGAAAAATTAAACATTTGATCGGAGCATTTGACAATTACGACTCTTTCGCGATTCCAATTGAAAGTGCGCGACAGAGCGAAATCCTGAATCGCGATAAATTGAGGCGGCGGCAATTTTGCAAAACGGAGGGCCATTCGAGTTGCATTTCGTCGCGCCGGGCGTCGATTTTTAACCTCGCGTTCGAGCCGAGATAAATTTTAGGTTCCGCTGAAGCCGCACGTGCGGGGCTTCTTAGCGTTTTACGTTCATTACGCAAATTACGCGGCAACTCTTAATCGAATCACGCCAACTAAAGAGAAGTAAATTTCATTCGAAAATAAGCTTGTAAAATAAGTTATGCTCGCCTAGTAGCTCCTCGGGCAGAATTAATACTCGCATTTAGAAAGTGCGAATAAATCTGCTCGCGAGGTGTCGCAAAGTAATATTACAATGTGTGCAGGAGCGCGTGCACACGTACGCGGAGAGTCGGCGCGGGTTGCGATTAAATTGAATTTAGTAACTCGATAATGAAAATTAGCTCGAGCCTGGCATTTCGATCGCTCGGCGGCGGCGGCGGCGGAGGCGGCGGCCCCACCCACCGGCAAAGCCCCAGACTGGCCACCGAGAGAAGAAAGAGCGGAGGCAAAGGAAAACGCGAGCGAGTCGATTTTCTTATTGCCGGCGTCCCAGTTACGCAACGGCGGGCCCAACGGTATAGGGGTATCGATCTTTGCACCAGGACCGAGGGCGCTGATAAAAAGCAGAACTCGCACAATGGAACAATCGCGGCTTTCGCGGGATGCTAATTGTGCTTCCGGGCGGTGCGCGGGAATTCCTCGCAGACTCGTATCTTCCCCGGCGGGTGTTTGGCGAGTCAACGCTCAATTATCTCGTCCAATTAATTTTGGCGGCCGATGCACCGGCGCAGGCTCTTGGTCTCCGCGGCCCTTTCTTTGTCCGGCCGGACTGCGAGGCGAAAAATCGATGCGTCCGGAACGAGAGGAGGTTATTGCGTTGTTGCGCGCGCGCGCGCGCGGGGCCTGCACGGGCCCGCAGGTGAAAGGTGAAAAACTCTCGCCAGGGTGCGGATTACGTTCGCGGCTGCACGCCGATATTTTTGGCTTTGGCTCGCGCAATTTTAGAGCGACTCGCGCTTAGCAGTCCGTCCGCTCCTCCCCCGCGCGCACCCGCTCTCTTTAGAGTCAGTCGACCTTAGACGGACGCGAGTCATTAATGCCGGCGTTTGTGTGCCTGAGTTTAGCGGACGGCTTTCGAAATAGCTTTGCGCGAAGTGCGCCAAAAGATGAATGGGAACTAGGATAATTTGGCAGAACTGCAATTGCGATGGATGGGAGGATAGGATCCGCCTTTGACGCGCCTCTTTCCATTTTCCATTAATCGCGGTTTTTCCTTTGAGACTTTGTTTATTCCGAAAAGTCGAGGCTGATCGAGTAACCCCGCGTTGCTGCTCCGAGTGTATTTTTACCGACGTTGTGCAGCGCGCGAGTCGAGCTTAGCGTAACAGCGCGCCCCAATGATGATTCACTATAAACTTTAGTGCCATCGCCCAGAGCTTCGGAGCCGCACTCCGCCCGAGACCAATGGAATATTAAATTATATTCGCAAACAGATTTTTATAGCCAGCCCTATTGAGAATAATGGCTAATCTCTTGGATCACTTTTTCCGCTGCGTTTGTTTTCGCAATTTTTACTCAATCGCTCCGCTCCGCGCGTCAGACGGGGTTCGGTCAATAGTTTCTCCTCTGCTGCGCGTCCAGCGACGTTGACGATAAATTGCCAGGACTGTTTTGCGAAAAATAACTATCCGCGTATCTCGATTACGTCGGCCGGACGGATAAAGTAACGAGTTAACAATGACGTTGATTAGGAACGATCGAGGCAAGCAAAGAAAGCCAGTTGTCCGCGGAACACTGGAATACCCTACCCACACGCCCACGCACACCCGTACGTGCACGCGCACATTCGCAGCTATGAAATTATAGTAAAACCTTGAACGGTGATCCCTCGAATATTTCTCCCGTTCACTAAACTGCGCATGTGCATATCCTCGTTCGCCGACTCGATTGGTCGAAATAAGAATGGCGTCACGATCAGTGTTGGAGGTCTCGGGGTCCCGACAGCACACCGATCAGCGCCTGAGGTCGGCCCGCGCAGCGAGAATAGAAGAGGCCGAAGAAAACCGAGGCGAAGAACAAATGAATGAACGAGCAGGCAAACTCATTTGTCTCGCAGCGATGCGATGCCTGCCTTACCAACCTACATTTCCCGAAGCTCTTGGGTGCATCGAAAATATGATTTCATTCAGCAATTCGAGCACTCGTGGATCAACTCGGAGGCTAATATTACCCATACATCAAGATAACGACGATGCACGGGCCGAGTTCGACTCCGACTTTTAAGGTCGAAGATACGCGGCGAAACGCTTGCCCTCGACGGCTGAAATTTTAATCCGATTCCCGTACGACGACGCTTACCCGGATAAAAGCGGCTGCTCTGCGCCTCCTGCTCGGCTTATTAACTCGACTACCCTTTTTTAATCTTTTCTCCTGGAAAATGGAAAAAATAAGTTGGAAGGGAAATAAACGCGTCTCGCACTCGATCCAGAGGCAATATTTTACGGAAATTAGCCGACTTTTTGCGCTATTCTTGGAGTTGTGACAATTGGTGACGGTTGCAGTTGTGCATTTGGCCGCAGCAACAAAGTAGTAAATATTTGCATTATTCAGATAGTAAACAGTGTTTGCAATAAAGCATTTGGATCGACTCGCCAATTATTAGGCACGACTTATTCTTGAATAATCGAGTTGGAGCTTGGATTAACTTTCTTGCAGGAAGCGAAACACGAGCAGATTGTCGCTGAATGCATATTTATGCGCTACGTTATTGTAGCGAGCGCAACCGCGTCGCCTCAGAATTTTCGTCTTAATTTTAAGAAGCCCGTCGGAAGTAGCTGCCGACCAAACGGGCGCACGGTTTTTCGGATTAATTCCTGGTGCACAATTTTCGTAAAAATGCTCGCGAAAATTGAGGCGTCTTGGCAAGGTTTAATGGCCTCGACGCTCAGAGCGCGTTCAACGATCAACTCGACGCGTGCGGAGATTTTTCATCGGAGCGCCGGCAAATCGAGAATCCGCGAGCGCAATTTCGGGCGTCCGACTCGTGACGAAATATAAATTTCCCCCCCCCCCCCAATCGCTCCAATCGCACAAGCCGAAAAGGAAAAAACAAAGGAAGTGGAAGGCTCTTCCTCTATTTTCAGCCGACAATGGCATTTTATAGGCTCCAAAACGCCTGCCCCCTCCACGAGAACCAAAGTGGCAGCGGCGGCGGCGGCGGCGACGGCGACGACGACAAAGTTTCGAGCTGCACCGCATGTGGAGGGACGGGACGGGACTTGTCGGTCGGTCGGTCGGTCGGTCGGTCGCCCGCCCGCCCGAGCGAGATAGACGATCTCGCGGAGGCCCCTCGTTGCTTTGTTACCAGCTCCGCTGCTCTGCTCTTCCACGCGGCGCTCGGGTGCTTGGCCCCGTTCCTTTTTCCGGGCACCGCATGTGCGCACCAGCGCTCGCTCGCACGCGGGCACGAGGGAGCCGAGCCCCTGTTGTCCCTCGCTTCCCCCGCTCCCTGCCTTTCAGTGATAGAGGGCGAAAATGTCCCGCGTGCGTGTCACGCGTGCATCCGAAGGTGCGCGGGCTTGGGAAAAGCTTCACCCCGCGAGCCCGGCAACTAAAATTCGAAAGGACGGGAGCTGACGCGCCGTGGGATCACGGTGTTAGCCTCACCTCCTCCGAGCCGCCAATGAATCGAAGTGCTATTTCTTCGAGGATGCCCTAGAAGCTGAATAAGCTCTTTACGAGTTTCGCCTGCATCGGGGAAGCCTTGCGTCATCCTCGTAGCGCAATGGATCTTGCAGGATTTCCAAGGGAAATATTTCACCTGGCGGACCCTAAACTCACGTATGCGACGCATCGCTCGTTAGCCTAACGAGAAGAAGAAGAAGAAGAAGAAGAAGAAGAAGAAGAAGAAGAAGAAGAAGAAGAAGCGGAAGAAGAATGGGGTGGGGGTGCGGAAGAAAGCAAGCGGCTTTGAAAGTGGCGAGAATGAAATTGCACGGGCGTGCACAATGACTGCGAGGGCTCTTGCGTCGTGCACAATGCGCTCGGGGGAACAAGTTGTGCTCGGCGGCGTCATCGTCTTCGCGTCAAAGCACGCACTCGGTCTGTTCCCGGGGAAATTACGCGTCGAAACGCACCCTCTAGACGAACGCTCAAGACGTGGCAATTCATTAGCAGCGGTGCAGCAGAGCAAAAAACGAGACGTCCCCTGGCGCTCCTCGCCTCTGCACATCCCTGCGTTCGTTCGCGGAGCTCGAAAAAAGGATCGAAAAAAGAGTCCGATCCGCGCCAAGATCGCCGGCGCAGATGCACCAACAGCTGAGCTCTTTAGGCGGTGAAAGTGCAATGTTTGCTTATTGGGTAACCGCTCAATTTGACCGCGGTACTTTTAGTTTCATAATTTGCCGGAATTTTCGCGGACATCAGGGTCGCGCGGTCAGGACGGTCGCCACGGCAATTAGTAGATGCACGTAAAAGCCCCTTGCTTGCTCCTTGCCCCCCCCCCCCCGCCGAATTTGACGGTCGAAACACTTTGTATCCAATAGCGTTTCTTGGCGATTCCTTCCTTATCTTCGAATCTTGGATTGGAGCAGCGAACCACCAGACACGGTCCTTTTTCTTTCACGTGGCTGTGTACACACGTCCTTTGTGTATCGCAACCAACGTGGAGCAGCTCGGCAGGAGATTAAAACAAAGTTCACATCTAAACGTGGCTCGGAAAATTGAAAAACCAGATCCACATCGCAGTCAGCGCAGATCGATAAGTGCAGACATCGAAAGCAATTACTTCCTGGTTGATGCGTCGGAAAATTGGCGAGATCAATAAGAAGCGAGCGAGACACTTTCGTCGAGGGCGAAGAGGAGCAGCGAGCGGAACGAGACGAGGAAGAGCCATCTTGAATTATACAGGAGCGAAATCAGGAAAAACGCGGAGCCCCGCGCATTTTTCCTCGACTCGTGCCTCCTGGCTGAACACGGCAACCCGACGCTCCGAGACGCCTTGGGGGTTGGGGGGGGCAAGGAAATGTACACGTTCCGCTCGTTACACGTGCGCGCGCGCGCGCGCCTCGCAGGAGCTCACCGAGCCACGAATAAGAGTAACGAGGCTCCCCTTATCGCGCGACACACCTTCACGAGCTAGGACGATAAGCCGCTACTCGAGGCCGAGGGAGGGCATCGCGGAGGTACGTAGGTACGCCGAGATTATCGCGGTGGTGTACGTGCACCCGCGAACTCGGCGCGTCTCGGACGTGCAGATATTCTCCTGGGAATTGCTTTACGTTCCCGATCGCACCGCCGACGTTGCGCTTCGTTTCTCGACTGCCACCAGGCGAGCCTCCTTGGAGCGTCCTTTAACGGCTTTTTTAACGCGCGCGACACGCCGGAATTTGCCACGAATTCGCATTCGACCTCAGCGTTAATTGTGCGATAAAAATAAACACGCGACCGAGCAGGCGACGCGGTTTGATGGATTATTTCGCAAGAGCGAGCCCTGAAATGAAAATTCCAATCGTTCGGTGGGTTGCTCGACGTTTTTTACGAAGCCAGTTATCGAAGGCGTAACCGCGCGGAGGTTAAGCTCGCGCGTAGACTCGGGCAACCCATCGACCGGATGCTCCTTCCTGCTAATCCTGGGCGAGGTATCGACGACTCCGCCGTGACCGTCGGCGGTGAAAAATACGGCCGACAGTTGACGTCGCTGGAGTCGCGCTCCTCTGGGAATCCAATTTTAAGCCCAGCATCCTCGGGACCGGGAATGCGTCGCGGTCGGCGAGGTTCGGGCGTGGCAGGGAGGAGAACTAGGTAAGACCCGCTAAAGGGGATGTCTCTTTCGTTTTTTAACCAGACGCCCCGCGCAGAACAAGTTTGCTCCAATTTCGCTCCAATTTCGCCCAACCGACTGTCTCGCTTCGGCCATTGTCCATCACGAATCCGCTTTTAACCACTGACTCGCTCTTCCCTCGTCGACCGATTCCCATTATCCCGAGGTGTTTGCTTATTTTCGTTGCGAATTTAACAGATTGTTCGTTGATCAATAAAGAGCTAGCGCATCACGTGATTGCCTCGGTATCGCTTTTGGACACGTCGAGGTGTAGGTCGAATTTTACAGCCATTAAGTCGAATAGCAATCAAGAGCAGCTAGCGGGGCATAAAGAATCGAATAAATAATTGAAAGGAGCATTTTGATAATCGAGGGACACCCCGGCAGCCTCCGCTCGATCGACGCTACATCGACGCATCATCGGCGCGCACGTTTGCTCGGGACTCCGAGATTCGCTCCTGCGCTAATAGAAGATCTCCGAATAACTCGTTCTAGATGAGCGCGTGCACATCCTCGCAACGGCGCGATCACAAAAGAATTTTCGAGTTCACTACAGGTACATCGTCGTTGCGGGCAAATGGAGGAAGCGCGTAACTTCGTAAACGGAGGCGGCGCGCATGCGAATGGCTTCTGGGCAATTTCACTCGGCCTCGCTTCCTCGGAGCCCGTCGTCTCGCCTCGTCTCGCAGGAGCTGAATTTTTCCGGCTTTTCGCCGAGCCCCGGTCTGAGCCCCCGCCGCGGGGAGACGACGCATCGGCGACGGGGAAAAACTGCGGCAGCGGCGACGATCGATCACCGAGGCCGAGTTCTCCGCACTTGTGCCGTCGCGATTGGAATTCCGCCAAAAATTTTCGCGCTCGCGCGTTTCCTCGTTCACGCGCGCGCCCCGACGGTCACGCCCGACTGAGCGAGAGATAGAGAGAGAGAGAGAGAGAGAGAGAGAGAGAGTCTATTGTGCCGCGCTGCGCAATGTTCGCTCGTCTTCAGAGGGACGCGGATTGCAGGTAAACAATCGCATTGTGTGTTTGGGATGGCCGGCGAATAGCTCCCGCCCCCCCTCGGAATAAAGAGAATCATCCGCTCCTTGGCCAAAGGCGCCATTCGCGAGATAAAAGTAATTCAGGTATGCCTCTGGGGGGGAGTTGACCCCTCGCTACCCCCCCCCCCTCCCACCATCACCATCACTCGATAATGGTTACGACTTGAAAATAAACGCGGCAGAAATAGCGATATTAAAATACAACGGCTGCATTAACGAAGCGCGGACGTGCAATAAAAATTACGAAAATAGGAAATCCCGCTTGTTATGTAATTAGTTATGTATTTAGTAAAGTGGAGCAAATCTACTTTTGGAATTCGCAGCTATTATTTAAAGTATTCCGGCGTCGGGTGCACTTTAATCCTTTGTTTTTTTTCGCTGCTACCCCCGATCGATATGCAAAGGCGAGCGAAATAATTTGCAGCTTCTCGAAAAGTGCTTTTCGTCGACTCGCTTTTGCCGAGCGCATTCGAAAGGCAATCCGCACCGAGTGCAGCGACGACGTGTTTTATGTTTTCTCCGGCTTTCCATCTCGTCGCTGCGAGGACGAGCCGGCAGCGCGCGAAAATCACAAAATTGCGGTGAAAATGGGAAAAAAGTCACCGACAAACGACTGGTTCCGGGCCGAGGGGCCGTTTTTTTAAAATCACGCCCTCTTTCTAATTATGAGGCGCGAGCGCTTGAGAGCTTCTGCAACGCGATTCCCGGAAACGAGGGGACGCCGGCCGAGTCGTCGCCAATTACCCGGACTCAATGACATATGACGAGAGCCGCGATGATCCCCGATGTTTGCTCGGGTCATAGGAGATTGCGCCAGCAACTGTAACGGCCCAAATAACTGGCGCTCACCTCCGGGTTTCAGCGCTTCCGCCCATTGCACGTGGGCAAGAGGCGAACATCTGGACAAGGACGGCGCGTGCGAGTCAGCAGCGTTTAGCGGTCGCGAATCCGTTCCTCTAGCCGTCTCCGCCCCCGCGGCCGTCTAGGTGTAACCAACTAATCCGAGCGAGTGGCTCTTGAGCCGCCGCCGCCGCCGCCGCCTCTGGCGCTTCTCGCGATCAACGCGGCCGGATTTGTCGCCGGCGATGTTTCACGAGGAGCAGCGGCGGAGTAAACCGAGGCACGGCATCGCGATAATCAAATTCCCTAACAACTGCCTCTGCCTCCACTCGCGGAAGCCGTTCTAAATGCGGACACTTGTGCCGCCGCCGCCGCCGCCGCCGCTGACGTCGGTCGATTCAACTCTCAATAAAGCCTCAGCATCCGAGCTTTAATCGAATATCTTGAATTATAAATAAAAATTGTACGCGCAAGGTATCGCGCGCGTGCGTCGTCGCGTCTCTGACGCTGCGCATTCTATTAATCAAATCAGCGCGCACTGCACCTCCTCGACATTAAACGCGATTAAACGCGATTCCGAGGGCCCGAACGACAGCAGCAGCGGCAGCAACCTATTTATAGAAAGTGAAAAATGTCGCTTAGGCAGACATTGGAGTTTCGCTCCTGTGCAATTGGCGAAAGCGGATTATTTTATCTTGAAATTTTCATTCGGATTTCGTCGCTCTTGGATGGCTTTTAGATCAGCGGGCCAACCAGCTATCGCAAAAGTTTTAATTGCTTTTATCGCACTCGATCGAGGAAACTGTGGCGGCGGCGGCGGCGGCGGTGGAGAGGAGGGGGTGTTTCCGTCGAGAGCGCATCGCCTGCGAGCAGTGGGTGTTTTTCCCAATTGCCAATACGATTTCTGGTTTAAAATTTCTCTCTCTTCGCTCTCTCGGCAAAGTTGGCCGGCCGCCCATTTCTTAAGAGAGTATCCGAACATCGCGGCGGCGTCCTCTCGTCGCCAAAACGCTCTTTTCGCTCTCGTTGGCGCTCAGCGCTCGGCGTCGTTGTCTCACTTCGCGTTGTTAAATGCCATTTGGCCTCGATCGCGCTCAAACTTGATTTCTTATACGCAGAATTTCGAGATTTCGCGTCACAGCAATAAGACGGCAATAAGAGTTTTGCTTTTGCTTTCCCGCAAACTTGGATTTGTTTTGTTAATTGAGAAATTGGCAACGTTTCCCTCCGCTGTTTTCTCAAGCTAAAATTGCATTTGATAAATGCACTCCCCTGGTCGGTTCGTCTCCTCGCCGACGACGAC
The DNA here is from genome assembly GCA_018907185.1 of Platyscapa corneri. Classification (NCBI taxonomy): domain Eukaryota; kingdom Metazoa; phylum Arthropoda; class Insecta; order Hymenoptera; family Agaonidae; genus Platyscapa; species Platyscapa corneri. Next base: position 674,547 of record JACCHW010000021.1, on the reverse strand, counting down.
AGTTTTATTGTCTTTGCCTCGTGTAATTATTTTTCAGATGCGTTCTCGCGAATACAAGCACGGTTTACATAAACCAACAGCCGTTATAAAAATACTTTCTCTCTCCGTTCGTTCTAATTGGGAGGCAATCATTTCTAAATAGCCATTGTTTACCTTCGGCGCGAGCTCTCCAGCGGGGGAAAAGTGTTTTTACCATTACGCAACCGGGAAAAACTCGACGACGATAATAAAGAGTTGTTCAATTAGAAAACTAAAGGAAACATTGACGCGTCCATTATTTTCGTTGGCTTAACGAGCATTGTTATAGTTCTATAGCCGGTTACAGCATCGAGATTGTTTACGCAGGAGCCCGAGCGCGAGGCAAAAAATGAGCGAAAACCGAAGAAATAAACGTCAGCGTCAGTCGCGTGGAGGGAAAAAGGGACGCCCGAAAGGGAGTGAGAGAGAGTAGAAAAAGAAACGAGTTCGATATCATCCAGTACTTAGCCGCCGGTCAGTTTGGCGCAATTCCCCCACCCCCAGTCTCTGAACTCGCGCCCGGGGCATCCACGTGTGCGTCTCGCCGAGGCTCACAATGCAAAGACTCGAGTCCCCGGTGCCCCGACGAAAGATCTTGTCCACCCCTCCCCTCCTCCTTCGCTGCCCCCGCGTCCCGCGCCACCACCGCCGCCGTCTTTGTCCGGCTGGCGCGAGTCGAGTCACGACTCCAGGCCTGTCCTCCGCGGGCACCCGCGGGCTATTGACCGGGCCCAACAACAACCGGTTGCCCGTTGCCGGGGACCCACTTCCCCGTTGGCTTTGTTCCCTCGGGGCCGCGCGCTATCTACATCGCCGTGGTCGTCGTCGTCGTCGTCGTCGTCGTCGGATTTCGCGGCGGGATCCGCGAGCGAAATCGAGCGAATTACGCAAGGCTCTGCTGTTGCCAGGTTGAGCGCGCAAGGAGGAAAGAGGAGCGACGGAAAACAGGAGATTGAATTTCTGCGGCCAGAGAGGAGAGAAAAAAATAGAAGAGACCGGGAGGGAGAGCAGCAGCGCGCGTTAATCTTGAGAGATTTTTCGGAGCGACGGCGCGCGGATGACGACATTCCTCGTCTCCTCGGGGCTCCTTGCATCTCCGCGTCTCGACGCTTTGGACCCGTCAAGCCCAGGGCCGCGCCGACCGCGTCTCGCCCGCCCGGCCGAACGTCTACCGGCAAATCCGCTCGATAATTCATAGCAGGACACGCGATAGAGCACAGCAACGTAACGGGTCGAGGACACGCTCGCGCCAAATTCCGGAAAAATCGCATAAATTTGAATTCCGCTCGAGTCCCCCTCCCAGCGAACAATGTCGGGCGCCCGGACTCGAGGCTTCCGAAGTCACCTGCTGGTTGGCCTCGAACGCGTTCCAGTTGCTGCGGGGCGTGGGAGCTCGGGTCGTCCGGCACACGCGAAACTTTGCGACTGACGTAACTGAGCGCTTCGATCGCGGTCGCGAGGAGTCCTCCGAATAATATGAATGGGAATCCGCGGGCAAGAGCGGGAAATTGACCGCTCGACATTTGCGGAGATGGTGTTGGCAGCTGCTCGGTCACGCCGTTATGGCTCGGCCCGACGAGACTTGTAACTTTTACCGTCGCGTCCGACCGATTACCTTTAGCCCAGATTCCCGGAAATTCCTCGTAAATTCGGGGCGCCATTCCAGTCGGGAATCATAAGTTATTTTAGAGTGGCCATTCGCCGGCAGCGGTGGCGGCGGCGGTGGTGTTCCTCGAATCACCCTGATTATGTAATAAACGTTTGAAGGGGAGAAATACAATTTGGCCGCGACTCGGGCCTCTAAAAGTTGAGTCGCAGCGAGGGATTACTTCGATCGAGCAACGGAGAGAGAGAGACGCTGGCATTGTTCAGCGATTGACTTTTCCGAGCTAGAAACTTGGCGGCGTTTGATTCGAAGGCGCGGGGGAGGTCGGGGCGCGCGGCTGGATGGATCCGGGCAGGAATTTTCCCATTGGTAAAGGCATCCGTTGGACGGGCGCTCGGGTGCTCGGCGAGCGCGTAGCCCAAGGTTCGCTCGGTGGTACGGCCCTGCGCGCATGCGTACCAGCCCCGCGCGAACCGCCTCTTTCGCAACGACGGCATAGCACGTATGCGCGTGATCTGCACTCGGGGCTACCCCCGCCCTCGGTTAGCGCTCCTTTGTCGTTAGATCGCGCGACGGCGGCGGCGCCCACGCGCGCCTTCTATAACGTGTAACTGCTAATACGTAATGACTCGGCGGCTCGTTGCGCACACGCCGATGATGGCTATTATAGTTTCTTGACACACGATCGAAAATTCAACGAACCGCCGCCGCTCTATTATGAACTTGATCGCGGTCGCGGCACTGAGCCGTGCATCGACCATAGTTGGCTATGGTTTTGTCGCAATCTCGCTTCGATCCAATCCATTCGGCGTCGGCACTCGCAGGAGCGCAGGAGCGAATTTGGCCGCGGATGCCTAGCGAAGCGGCGCGAGCACCGCGCCATTCATGACTAATGGCGCGCCGCCACCGTCGGCTCTGACTAAACAAAATCCCCCCGGCGGCGACGTATTAACATTCCCGGCTTCATTATTTGGAAATACTCCATCAGGTCGTTCTCGTTCGTGCGAGCGAGCGACCGACCGACAATTTGTACTCGCTCGCTCTCCTCGCTAATGATTTCAATGGCCGGACAAAAATTAGTCCCCGCGATCGAGATCGAGATCGAGATTGGACCGGCTTCTGCTTTCTAAAGTCTCGCAATGATTAGGCTGAATTGAGCGTGCAGTGTCGCTTTTTTAGCCCTCCCTGGTGCAACTCACGTTCTAATTACAGACGTGGTAATAGATTGGATTGACTTCTCCTCCGCAAGGTTATATCTGCCCGCACGACTTTCCACGTAGTTTCCCATTCAAGCGCGCGCACGATATCTTGTAAACAGCCTCAACAGATGTCGATGCGAGTGATAAAAAGCGTTTATATAACAAATTTATCTCGAGTCGGTATTTCGTCTCCCGTAGCAGACTTTCAGAAACTCGCTTCGAATTCGCTGGATTTAGCCTGCCCCCGCCCCACCCCGTCTAATTGCAGCTATCAACGAGGAAAACTTTTACGAGCGGCTGTGGAATTCGATTAAAGCCGCTGCATCCGCGACTCCGAGACACGGAATTTCGCTTTGCACCGGCAGTCGCGCGACGCCTTTGTTGATATCAGTTCGATTCGGCGAGGCAGCAACAGCCAAAGCAAAGGCAAAAATGCCTCCCCCTTGGCCCCGAGCGCGTATAAACAATTCGAGTATCTGGAAGGGTTCGCTCATCCGAGCAGCCCGAGCTCGGCGAACGTCAATTTCTAAACCGCATAAACACGCCGAATGCAATTACGCGAACGATATTACGAATTCCGCAGCTGATGAAAACGCGCTTGGGAGAGGGAACATGGAGTCGAGCCAGCCGGGCGTTGCTTCCTCCCGGTTTTGGGCCACGACTCCTCGAGGAACAGCAACGAACGGCTGCGTGGGCCGAGGCGCAGGTGAGCGAGTCGCCGCTGCTGCATTATCGAGCGAGCGCGGGCCCCTCGATAACCCTGCTGCTACTTTTCCTTTCCGTTGGCCGCCGCCGAGGCTTCGTTAAATTCCTCCGATCGAACTCGCGCTCCCTCCGCACGCGTGTGTAGGTGTGGCGCGTGCACGAGTCGCGCAACCCTCACCCTCGGCTCCCCCGGCGTTCCGAAAAAGGCTCGCCCCTTTGGGCTCGCTCTTCCTCGAGCCGCCGCTCACAGCTGGGAATTTATAATGGCTTTTTATTGGGTCGAGGAACGACGGGTATTAATTGGCGGCCGCTCGCAGTCCGAATTTACGCGGGAATCCTGTTTCTTTCTCCTCCTTCTCCTCTGCTGAAATTCGAATCGATAATTAGCTCGGCTGGTCGCGCGCGACTCCGCGAGCCGCCGCCCGTTAAAAGGACATTTCGCCGGTAGGCCAACTGTCTCGTCGACACGCGTACCAGGAAGAGGTTTCTCTCGGCGATGATTTAGTAAGTCGCGGCTGCTTATCCAAGTGTCCGCGCGCACACAATGCCGTTCGCGCAAGACTGCTATCGCAAGATCTGAACTCGCTCTCGTGTCGCGGCGACTATTGTGTCGATATTGTAATCGATGCAAAAACGTACTCGTTGACAAATTTATCGCGCGCCGCTTATCGATTTGGCGTGTGCCAGCGAAAGGCAGGTGGAAGAGGCAGCGGACGGAAGCGTCCGCTAGACTCGTGCCCGAGTGTGCGTGCGTGTGCGACGACGCCCGAGCCTCGGAAGCTAACGCGCTCGGTCTTGGCTTGGATACATTGTGCTTTTTAAGGCTTTTGTTCAAGGCGAGAGCGGTGATTAATCGCCGATTGCGAAAAGTAGCCTTAGAGGACGGACGACGGATAGACGAGGAACGAGTTGTAATGAACTGCGGCGCGGTTCATTGCGCCGAGGAAATTGGAAAATAGAGGTTTCGCGCGGAGACGAAGCGCGAGTCGGCTGACTTTTTTCGAAGGATCTTGCAACCACCAGGTGTTGCGCAACTCCCGCCGACATTGTGGAACGGTAGCGAGAGATGTTTATCGAAATATTAGCGAACGCCTTATCTCTTTGCGGCGCGCCGTTGCATTGGTAATAGACCGCGCGGTAGGTACCGCTATTTTTAGCTCCTGGCAATTCTGAAAAGCCGAGAACGAACTCGTAATTAATTTCCAAGCGGCGGCGGCGGCGACGACGCAAGCGCAGAGCAATAAATGAAAAGTAAATACGAAAAATGTGATTGTAACGCGTAACGAATAACCACGAATAACCACATAACACAATTAAAATGTGAGAATTACATTAAGGAAAAAATGCAGCCCCGAGGAGAAGAAAAGGAAGGGACGCTTGGCAAACTCCTCGTACCGTAGCCCACTTTTTTACGATCGCGCAATTAAAAACGGAGACGAGTGCGCAGGTAGTGCGGCCTGAAAAATCGTTTTGGTGAAGGGTTTACGAGACCCTTGGAAAGGGAGGCATATTCCGGAATTTATTCCCTCTCCGTCTCCGCTCTCTTCTTGGAAGCCCTCGCTTTTTCGCGCCTCCCGACTCATCCCGGAGAACAATGCGCCTTTTTACTTCCGCTTTTCCGGCCGATAGACCCATTCGCTTTCGTTGCGCAAGTTCGCGTTCGTTCCGGCAACTGCTGTACCTGTTTTCTTCGTTTTTCTTTGTACATTATGCACGAGACCGGAGTTGAAAAAGTGCAGAAAGCGCCGGAGTACCGGCAAAGAGAAATTGGATCTAATATAATCCAAACGTGAAACTCGATATTGCGAGCAGCGGGCAAAAGGCGGCGGCCCCGTGGGGGAGGGCAAAAAATTTTCGCAAACCCGAACGAGTGCCGCCGCCGCCGACGCCGCATTCCGAAATTCGCGAAACGTTATTCAATATCAGCGAACAATCGGCTAACCAAAGACGAGCGACCTTTCCCGAATATCACCGATAGGCCGATCTGCCGTGGATCCGACACACACGACTCGAGGATATTGCTATTATTATTTCGCGCACTCGACGAAAACCGGCGGCCGCGTCACGCAATCAACCAGCACAATAACGCAGCATCGAACGCATCGTCGAGCATCTGGAATGACGCCGAATGGGTGACATTGCGCGCCATTATAATTTTAATAAACCCGTCCACTTGGCTCCGACGCCGCTGTTGAACTGTTGGACGCGTTCGATCACTGTGTGTGTGTGTGTGTGTGTGTGTGTGTGTGCACGCGCGCCTTTTAGGGTGGGAGGCTCGCGCGGGATTGCGCCTTTTGAAACAAATCGCTAACGATTGTGTAAGGGAACAAATTTTCCGCGGCTCGACCCAATAACCAAGGATTCGACCTGAAAATCGTGGCTATTTTACGCAAAAACGAAAAAATAAATCCAGCAAATCGCTGGGTGATTTTCAGGCTGCGAACATTGCAGTCGATTGCCTGATAGATTTAGCATTTTCTCTCCCTTTTTCGCACTTTTCCGACAAATAATTTGTCGCGAAATTCGCAGGTGTGCGTCGTCGTTCGAATGTGTGCTTATGGTAATAGGCTCGGCCCGTAGCCTATTAGTTTCGCAAAATTCACTTTTCTCCACGCACAGTTGTTATCGCCTGTCATTGACTAATGCGGGAAGCGCGAATTGTTTGCGCCTTCGAATTAAGAAATTAATCGGAAATCGACGTGGCAGATTCTTTCGAGCGATAGAAACGTTAAAAGCCATCGACTGTTACTAGATCTGCTTTCGAGGCAGCAGCTCGTACGAGTCAACACCGAGTTAGCACTAGTGCAATTCTCGGTGAGCATCATCCCCGTGGTAAATGGGAAAAACTGACCCACCGAGTCTAGACTCTGTTCCCGGATAGGTTATCACGTCTATTCTTCATATTTTTAATTGGAACGTGCGAATTCGCAGCCCGAGATTGTTTATCGACGCGCTATCGTCAAAAATTACGCCCAGTTTTAATATCATCATCGGAGACTATCCAATGTTTTTTCCGCCGTCGCCGAGTCTTCGAGTCTCCGAGGTAACAACTAAAAATAATTATTTGGAATTTACGTTGCCGAGATTAAAAAATAACGCAGCCACAGAGTTGAGGAGCAACTTTAATATGACTTTATTAATATTTTAACGCGCCATCGTAATTTTGAGCAGCAACACTTTATCCCGTTTAATATCTCGATGGGGACGGACATCAGTTTCTCTCAGCTTAAAAAATTGCCTTTGCTTAAAAGATTTTTTAAGGTGTCGAAAAACGAGAAAAGCTCGTGTCGCGATCGACGCTAGACGACGTCAAAAATTTATTAAAACGCGGAGCTCCGAGAATTCGCAACGAGGACGAACCTCATCCCAAATTAAAAATATATTGCCTCTTAACCAGTTTGCCGATCCGCGGTTGCTTTTACTCGGCTATTAAAGCCGTCCAATCGCTGAATTTGGTATTAAAAGTCGTGAAAAACAAGCGTCGAACGTCGAGGTCTAGAATTTCGCCCGTTGCTAACTGAAAATCAGCAATAGCGGAATGGAAGCGAATGCAGTCGCGAGCAAACTGCGAGCGAGTGAAATCGACGGAGTTTCCTGAAATTTGAAAGCGACGTAGAAGCTGCGCCGCTCGCAGGGAAACAGAAGCGCGAGGGCCGAATTATCCGGAGGAAATTCACCTGCAGCAGCGGAACTCGGTGCGAGAGTAGAGCGCGCGCGGGCCGAACATCGAGGCCACGAGTGCGTGCGCGAGAGAGAGGGAGACGGAGAGGCGGGAGAGAGACAGGCAGCCGCACTCGGAACGCCGACAGTTGCAATTGCCGGCCAGGCCGAACAACTTTGTGCGAGCGCGCGTCAGCAGCAGCAGCAGCAGCAGCAGCAACGGCATCAGCAACGGCATCAGCAACAGCTCACGGGCCGCCGAGTGCGCGAGTGTCGTCGTCGTCGTCGTCTCCGTCGTACTGCTCGTGGTGCAGGCCTCCGGCCGACCTCGGATAAAAAACGAGAGACGAGATTAAGTTCAAAAAAGGCGACGGCGTCGTTGTTGCCGTCGCCGCCGCTGCTGCGCTCCGTTCTCGTCGGCAGCTCGCGGAGTTGTGTGTCGCCGTTCTACAACGACGGGAACGCGCGCGCGCCTTGGTGTCTGTGTGCGCGCTTCCGTGGCGGGGAGCTGCCGAGAACGACCAAGAGAGAGAGAGAGAGAGAGAGAGAGAGAGAAAAGAAGAGAGTCGCTCGCTACTGACTCGTGCGAGGCGCCGCCGCGGCCGTGTGTGTGCGGCTCTTCACCATACTCACCATCGCGCGCACTACCAGTGTTGTGTAATTCTATGTCCGTGTGTGTGTGTGTGCCGAGAACAGCGCAAAGAAATAGGTAAATTTTGCGAATCTCCAACTTCCCAGCCCTGCCCTCCCTACCAACTCCAGCTCCTTTACGACGACCTTCGGTCCACCCGATAACTCGCGCGCGTCGCGTCGGATTACGTACGTTCCCCGAGGAATGCGGGTTATTCCTCCCCGGTCTTTCAGGAAACCGGGAAAATTCAAGGCCCGAACCCTCGGGAAATGGCTGGCACGTGCCGAGTACTCGGAAAAGTGCGATCGCGAGCGCCGCTACGGTACAAGTGTCGTTACGGAACACGTCCAGCCTCGCTTTTCCAGCACCCGATGATGGGATGACGGATCGCGTTTAAGACGAGTGTCTGCTGGGCTACAGCGATGGACACCACCGAGCAAACCACCATGGGTTTTTCGCCAATTTTCGAGGGAGTGGAAAAACCCGAATCTCTGGCCTAGCTGGAAGAAAGAATCAAGGCGCGTTTTGTGAAATTTCAGAATGTCCCGGTCAATAAAATCTACATTTCGCGCGGAAATTCCAACGGGAAGTGACTCTGCTGATTTTTTCAAAATAAGCCACTTTCGACGCGCGGACGTCGGCCAGCGGCTGTGCTGCTGAGCTTGGAGTGTTTGCCGACGTTGCGGAAGAGTTTGCGCGTCCAGCAGAAGCAGTAGCTGCGTCGTCGTCGTCGTCGTCGTCGTCGTCGTCGTGGAGTCGAAAAGTGGAAAATGGAAAATGCAAGCCCTGGAACCGAGTTAGCTCGAGTGACGTAGACGTCCGTCAGCAGCAAGTGCTGGCTGGCGTTGGTGCTTCTCTCCTCGAAGGGAATCGCGTGCATCGGGCCGAAAGCCGTCGACGAGGCGCGTCACTGAATTATTAATCGGGATGAGTTCGCGCTGTCGAGGGGCGAGGAACTGATAAGACCGACAGAATCGAGCTCCAAGTACTTCCTTACGCATCCCAAGTGCTTCGCGTTTTCCATCGCGATCAATAGCAGAGGGAAAAAGGAACAAGTGACAATTGCTGGTTGGCATCGGTATACGTGATTAATCGCGGCAGGAATCCGCGCTAGAGACGCTCCCGACAACTATAAATAAAGATAACGCGAGTTGGTGTGTTTTCGACTCTCGGATGTGTAATAAATGCCAAATAAATTAGAAGAGAAGTTGGAGATAGAAAACCATTCTCGGACTCGTCGTTGTCTTTCCTCTTGCGACATTGCGTTCGAGTGCGCGCACGGAAGAAGAAGACAAGAGCAAAAAGAGGAAGAACGAGCAAAAGCAGAAGAAAAGTGTTTAGTGCGAGTAGTCGTAGTCCTGGCACGACTGCGTGTGTCGGCCAGCTCGTGATAAACGAATTTTTGCTAATCGTTAATCGCTGCGCGAGTGAGTCAACCGGACTGGCCAAGTTTGGGTACACAGAGTTGGCTGCGCTGCCGCCATTTCGTGCTGCTTCTTTCTTTCTGCTCGGGCGTCGAACGGCTTTTAAAGCCACGTTACACGCGTTATTGAGTTCCTCGCGGGCGCATGTCTCAGTTGGGCCTCGTGCGACTATGGGAAACGCGCTGGAAAATATCCCGTCCTGCTCCTTCCAATACACGTCCAATTGCACACGCTGTTGTATGTGAATAGGAACACGAGGTAATTGGCTTTGGCGTCTGGCAGGCGGATTTGCGTCGCTCGCCTTCAAATTCAGTCTCGATCCAAGGATTGTGCGTGCGTGCGTGCGTGCGTGCGTGCGTGCGTGCGTGCGTGCGTGCGTTCGGGCGTATCCACAACCGCCCGCAATTGCCAAATATCAAGGGTGTCGGCGCTAATTAATGCGAATCCGTGAAAGCCGCGATTGGCGCTCGCGCGTGCGAGATTCGCAAATTGGAGATCGCGCTCTTCAATTAAATCTACTTTTCGTCCGGAAATGACATCGGCAAGTGACTCTAGTGATTTTTTCAAAATTAAACGATCTACGCTCGGGACTTAGCGTGAGCGCCGCGACGTTGTCTGGTCGCCGCCTCGTCGGCGCTCGACGACCGCGAGTGATTCTCGTCACGACATCATAAAGCCTCCCCCCTTCCTTCGTTTTTACTTTGAAAAGTAAACACGAATACGTCGTTATTAGCCCACCTTTATCAATCTCGTAAGCTCGAATATATCGCTGCGTTTTTCATTTTCGTTTTCGTTTTCGGTTTCGCCAAATTATTTATGGTGCGCACGTAAAAGCGAAATGAGTTGTCCTCCGGAGCAATAGTTAAAAGATTCGATGATTCCTTGGTCTATCTCTTGAAAACAGTGCGATGATAAAATTTAGCCGACATTTTAAGTTTGTTCCAAAATGTGCGTCGAACTCGTAATCAGGAGGAGGGCTTTTGGTTTCTAGCGATATCGCGTGAATAATATTAAAGTGTTAGAATAGCGAACGTAAAATGTCGCGTCACGAGAGTAAATTTGGGTAAAAGACAGGTACACAAGTTGGCTCGGTCGTTGCGAGCACGGGCACCTTCCTTTGACGCAAAGTTTTTCTGCGCACAAAAGCCTCGCCATAAATTATTAACAATCCCAGAGTTTGTCTCTGTCTGGCAAGCATTGTAGTGTTAACTGCCCAATTAAAAATCTGGAAGCGGAGCTGAAAAAGCAGCGGCCAGTTATCGTATTCGACGAAGAAGAATTCCGAGTCGCGATAAGATGCTCGGTAAGGTGCTGCGAATCATTTATTTACGTTAATTTCTTAAAAATAACTCGCCGAAGTATTTAAAGTTTCGTAACAGCTCGTCATCGGCGAGCGTTGACAATGACAATTATTCTTTTTATACGGGTTCTAAGGACGATAATTCCATTGAGATTCGACGGATTTTGCATTCCGAGTTGGAAACGTTACGAAGCAGATTTAGCGGCGGCGGCGGCTTAAACAATAAACTTGCTCGCGTGTATTCGCATCGGCGCAGGAGCTTTGTCGAGTGAATCATCTCGATCGGCCTTTCCAGAGAAACAGATAGAGTCGCAATTAAAAAGGCGCTTAACGATTGCGATTGAACAGTAGCGACGGGCCGGCGATTCTCCGGTTCTCTGGCCCGATGAAATGTGAACCGAGCGCATGGCCGATCACCGAAATGGCGTTTATCTCGGCCGCGTTTCGCGCCCGAAGAGCACGAGCGCAGCTGTGCAAATAAAATTACAAATGGGAGGAGGAAAAATAGCGAGAAAGACGGGAAAGTGCTTGCTCGGCGTTATACGGCTTATCAAGCGTTTCGCGCTATGTCTTGTATCATGTTCACGGCTCTCTTTACTCGTATCGGCCGTTTTATCGCACCACACGCACACGCGCGCGCCCGGCGAGGATGAGGCCAGTCTCGGGTCGAGACGCGGGGAGGTGCAAACTTTTCAACTCGCGCTTGCTCCCGAAGCTGCAAAACCCGAGGATCGCGACGCTCGTCGAATCGTAAATCCGAAGGAGGAGGAGGAGGAAGAGGAGGGCGCATCCGTAACGCTCGTCTGCAAATTGTTTTTCCGGCGCATCTCGGGCGGGCGGGCAATTCATTTGGCTCGGCTGCGGGTTATTGAAATAAGTTGTCCGAGCGAACCAATCCGCAGACAATAAAGGCAGTTTAGCTTCGCGTAAGCGCCGCGGCGAGTCACTAAAAGTAGAACGAATCACCTCGCGGCTGGACTTTGTTGTTTACCTTACGGGATGTAGCAGGCGATTGTTTTTACTCTCCCGATGCCGATTTGCACGGGGAAGAAACGAACACGAGATCGTTTGTTTCTTTATTTGCGCTTATCTCGGCTCAAATATTGCAAATTTTTATCCACTTAGCCGCGAGCGTTCATTAAGCGGCCAATAACGAGCTCCCGCTTTCACGGGCAGCGTTTTTCTCTAAAACAAGCAATTCTTCGGGAATTACAATATCCAATTATTTCTCCCCTTCGTGGCGATGACGCGCCTTGGCCTTCGTTACAAAAATATTAAGCGCGGAGTTTCGTGTAAGGCAGTCGTTACTACAAACAACGAGGAAGAAGTCAATATTGATACCGAAAACTTGCGCCAACTTAATTCGAGTCTCTTTGGTTCTCCAGCTTTAAATACCGGATTTCTCGAGCGTTTACACTGGCGTCGCCTCCTGCTCCTCCCCCTCCTCCTCTTGGTTGGCCGGGCGGTGGAGTCTCGAGTCTTTCTTCCTCCCTGGCCCTGCGCAAACAGCCGCAACGTGTCTGTGTGTCTGCGCGCGCGCGCTGCCCGCTTTCGTGTAAATTTCGGCTTTGTGGCATAAGTGCGATCTTTAATCGCGAGTCGCGCAGCATATGCTTACTCCTCCTTACTCGTCCGTGAGTCATTCGGCTCGGGGCCCGGCGCTGGTGTAGTCAGTCGCGCCCTGGTGGTATTGGTGCAGACGTCGGTTAAGCGCCTCCAGTGCTACACACGCATTCTTGTTTGGACAGACGCTCGTTCGATGTGCGTTCGACTGCACGCGCTTTCCTTCTCCTCTCGATGTCGGTCCCCGCCTCTGGAGGAGCGAGAGGGGCGCCGCCGCGTACGTCGACGCTGCCCGTGCGAGAGCGAGAGCGAGCGCGCGGAGAAGAGAAACGAGGAGAGATAAATAAAGAGCCATAACGAGAGCTCGTTGCGGTATATTATTCTTCCGAGAGGTCGATTTTCGTATCGCGCGCCGCGCCGAAAGAAGCTGCGCCTGTAAAAGCGGGCACGAGATAATGATTCCCTGGCAATTGCACGCGATTAGAGCCGTTGTTAATACAATGTCATTGGGCGTTGGAGTCGCAGCAGCGCCGAGCCTGCGATTCCTTACTTATCGATGACCTAGGCGCGAGTCCGTACCCGTTTCGGAATGCGTTTTAATTAAAGAGAGATGAGGGAGGGGGCAGCTGTCGACGTCGCCGCTGCCGCACAGCCGCGTAAAATTAAAGGGTGAGACAGAGTGAGTCACGAGAACGAATTCCGAGTCGTCGTCGCTATCTTCGACGTGTATGTATGCCAGCCGATAACTCTCGGGTGCAGGAGAGATATACCGAGGTCATTCGAGGCGTACCGAGACGGATTAGCGCTCCGTCGACGGGTCAGGGTGTCGAGATAAAAAAGCGCGCAGTAGGCCGAGGTGAGTCCAGGGCGGAATCGCGCACCCTCTCCGGAGGTAAAGGGTTGGAAACGCGGCTGCGACCGGACGATAATTAGATATTAATCTTGGGCCCCTTCGTTCGCGTTGGAGGTTTCGTCGGTTCGACGATGTTCGTCGCGGCGATTGTTTCGCGTAATGTAAACGAAGCCGACGTGGATGCCTTTTTACGTCGAGTGAGAAAAAACCAGTTTACACGGAGGAGTTTGTGCAAGTCCGACCGCTGCACCGCTTCACTCGGGCCTGCGACGTTAGAAATTTAACGAGTCTGTCGTTGTTCGCTGTTCGCCGATCGCCGTTTCGCAGCTTCGCCCACGATTGTTTACTCTACACGTGATTATCGGATTTTTCATCGCTGCGCTCTGCATTCTACGCTCGTTCCGTTGCATCGCAATTTCTGAAATGTGACTCAGTGCGTTAATGCTGAGAGCTACTCGTTCGATGTCATCTGATAATTTTTAAGACAACACTCGTCTCTGGCAATAAAACGTCAGCAGCGACTTATTAAATTATAAGGAGCGAATTCGGAAAATAGTCCGAGCGAGCGCTTTCGTTCGAAAATCGGAGAGACCCCAAGTGTTTGTGTGCGCGCGCGCGTGTGTGTGTAGGGCGAAAACGCGGGAAAATCGTTAGCGATGTTTGCTCGAGGAGTCGAGCGCAGTTCGTGCGCCGAGTTCTTCTTAAAGCACGAGAGTTGTACAAATTTAACTTGGTTACTCGGGTAAATATTTTCAACGGCACTTGAGAGCAGAAGTTATCAGTTTTGAAGCGAAGCCAGAGCTGCTTTTCGAAATCCATCATTGTAATTAGAAAGTGAACGTAAGACTCGTTTGGTACCGAAAGAATTCTCATTCAGCAATGGTTTCGAGAAAAAGCCTCTCGAATTCTCCGCTCGAGGTTAGTCATCGTGTTCGGGTCGAGGTCGAGGTTGGGGTTGGGTTCGCTCCTCTCGGGGACGTTTCCTCTTGGAATTTCGGCGAGGAAACGAGGGGGGAACGAAGCCGTTTGCCTTCTCGACGCGGCCCAAAGCTTCGATCCAAACGTGTCCGAAAGGATAATTTTGGATGGGCCGCGATAACGAATATCCGCGCGCCATCTTTCGCAGCCGCTCCTCCAACTCCAACTCCTGTGGAGTTTGCCGCAGTTGGGAGAAACTAAAAGTTGGCCTGTTCCTGTCGGGGAGTTCCCCGAGTTTGCGAGCGGTGTTTGCGCTCACTCGAGGCGCGATATCCCACTTTCGCTGGGAGCCGCCAGCACAAGGACTCGCGTCGGGAAATCCAGGAAGGTGAGGAGGAGGAGGCGGAGGCGATAAGCGGCCGAGCCGGCGGACGTGGGAAAACGAAGCTCTCCTGCGTCTCCGCACGAGATGCGAAGAAAGCGGCACATTGGTGGTGGAGGCATTGAAAGGACCTTCGCAATCTCTCGCGATCCCGCGTTGCTATTAATAATCCCCGAGCGCGTGTTACGTCACCCGAGCGATCGTGGGCGTCTTCATTAGCATAAAAAGTCCATCGAACGGGCCATTCTCGCTCTTATCCGGCGGCGGTCCAAAACTCGCTCTCTTGGCAATTGGAAAATTGGAAATCGCCGATCCATTTGCTGGCGCAACTGTACCTGCTCGACTGCACCGACCATCGAAATTAGGCAAAGATTTATTTCGGGCTCCGCGCCTCGCGCTCTGGCCGAAACTGCAACTGGCCCCTGCGCCCCGATGCTTCTATTAAAAAATCTACGCTCGTTAGCCGAGGAATTGCGTTTGCTTAAAGCATTTTTTATCCTGCGAACGCTTATTAGCCGAATGGCCCGGTTTAATCTTCGTCGCGAGCGCAAAAAGTAGTGGCCTGTAATGCAAAATCACTCGGTGTGCGAAACTTCGGTCGGTTCCCGCATCGTGTCCCTCGCGCGAAATGCACTTTATTGGGATTTACGGGCGTCTTTTACTTTTATTTTACAAGACTCGGAAAAAGCGTGACGTACGCGCCCAATAACGCATTTTTCGCTCGAGAATTTCAAGAGGCTTCTCGGGCTCGAGTACCGAACAAAGGAAAAAGCCGACACGTGTCGTGACCGAATAATTTTTCTCGCTTCCCGCCGATTTCGACGCGAGCCTTATTTTTGATCCCCCGGCTACGTGTCGGTCGTATCTAGTCCATCGTCCATAGCCGTAACTCGTGTTTATTTACGTACGCGTATTTGAAAAGCGCACGTTAATTCCCGGTGATAAGACGGCGGGGTGACCGCCAGCGGATCGCACCAGCAGATGTGCGAACACTACCACGGTTGCTGTTGCTGTTTCGCTACGAGGAGGCGCCGTACGCCAGGAACGCGTGCACGCCTTCGAGTCGAATTCAGCGTTTCCCTTTACGTCCTCCAGACACCAACTTCGCGGTCGGTTCTGCGCTTGCATTTGTGGGGCGACGTACGTGGACGAAATTCGTCCATGTGCGCGAGTGCAAGACGCGTCTCGCGAGCAGCTGACGGTCAGAGACAGACAAGGTCTCGCTCGCGCCGCCCACCAGCTACAGCCAAAGCAAAGCACTCGCTCCCCCACCTCGTTCCGTTTCACAATGTAGTTTCGACAACAACTTGTTATATTTTAATAGCAATGTCGTTATCGACTGCTCGCAATCGCTTACGAGATAAGATCGGTCGGGTTCTCTCTCTCGCTCGGTGTGTGACTCAAACAATAAACACTTCGGCAAGCGTCGGAGCCCTGCGCCACCAATAATTTTACAATAATAGAAATTTGACGAACGAGGTTAAGATTTAATCAGTCCGGCGGAGCTGTTGTTCCCCGGACTGCTAATTCGACGAGGTCCAAGTGTCCGAATTGAAAAAACTTGACGATCCTTCGTTATCGTCGGCGAAACTGCGTTTTCACATCGCGATGAAATTTCTTTCACAACTGCGGATAGTAACCCCGGATCTTCACAATTCATTTCCACACGTACAGGACTTATTGCAGAAATTATTCAATTATATCTTTGACGACTGCCGCCGTCGCGCTTTATGTTGTAATCAAAATTCTTCATTGTGTTGGAAAAGCGTCCCGCACATTTCAAACTCGATTCGAATTATTTCCCCTGTGTTCCCCAAATTTCTGCTTATTCGCCCGACAATTTCAAATGAACTTACTTCTCTTTTCGTAAAAAAGGATCCAAACGGTTGCACCGCTTTGAACTATATTTCGCTGATTAACGATTAATTGATAAGAACGACTAGTCGCCGCCCCGTTCATCGGAGCCTAATTAAAGAGCAACCATTAGAGCTCCGAGGCGGAAGAGAGAGAGAGAGAGAGAGACTGACCCATTGGCTGACTCCTCTAGCGCCTCGTATTCAGCCACAATTCGCACGATCGTTTTGCGTTTCGCTTAAAAATCGCCTCCTCGCAGCAGCAACTCCGAGGCAGGCATCCGGGCGAACCGCTGGTTATCCTCGTAAACGGAAGCCGCAAGACTAACCCAGTAAATCCAGTCCCGTGCCCGAAATACCATGGTCGTTCATCGCGAACGTGGAGCTCGAAAATAGAAATGGCTAGCACACATGTGGAGCACCGTAACCCCCCGCCCCCTGATCCGGCGGCGGCTCCTTTTCCGCGTAATTAAGAAAAACCGATGGGGTCACTCCCCCTCACCCTGCCGCCGCCACCCCCAACGTCGTCGCCGCTTTTTTCGATCGACCGTCGGCGGCTCCCCGACGCTCTTTAGCGACGTTGCCCGACCGCGAGTCGTCGCAACGTCGCAATCACCGAAACTTTTCGCGGACGTCTTAACCGGAACTCTCCGCCAGCGCGTCCGGCTTTCTGGCGCAACGGAGACGCTGGAAAACGGCGCTCGCGAACGTGCAGTTTTCAGAACCAGGCGTCGCTGCGAAAATCCGCGGCTAAGCTGGAGCTTCGCCTGGGTTTTGTTCATTGATGTAACAAATAGTCGAGGTGGACGGTCTCCGGCTGGAGGGAACCAATTATCTCAATCCGCCGCTACGGATTTAAATGTAGCGAGAAAAATAGGAAGCCTTCGGTAATCGCTTCAGGAAACTATTTCATAATCTACGTGACAAATAAGAAATATAATTAGAGCTACCTATGAATGGAATCTCGTTCGTACTTGCGTGGTTTTAACGTTGCGTTGGCACTCGTCACTGGCTTTATACTATAATTATGGAAAAGCGAGAGAAGCGAACGAAGCCGTATTGGGGAAAAATAATTTTGAACTCGGTGCAATGGCTGCACGTTAGCGCGTAAACATGCGTTTGCGCTCAAAGCGCGAACGACAGAAGCTCTCTCTTTATTAAAATCATAAACGCGAGGCTGGCGTTTCCTAGTTTTGGAATTTTATATTTTTTCTACGGTTCGCTCGGGAAAAGTCTCTCGGACGTTACGACATCTTATTCGACAGCATAAATATCCCCGAGCACGATAAAACTAATCTGTTACGTTCTTTACACGCGGAATAAAAAATGTTATACGAGTAATTACATCACAATTTTAGAATTTACAACAGCTTGTAGTTCGTCGGTGCGCGCGTACGCACGCACGCACGCACGCACACGTACACAGCCAGCACAAAACAAGTAATTTATTCTTTTACAAAAGTAAACAAGGAATGAATTAGTGCGCTGACATTCAACCTCCTTTAGATGAAAAAGTCACATTGTGTCGCGCACTGAAAAATTTACTCTCGAACAAATTTACATAATGAAAACAGCAGAGTCGTAATAAGCGTTATTATCATTATTGTTATTGTTGTAAAAAGCGCAAACGCTTGCCGCCGCGGCTATTGCCGATATATATTGTATCGCGGAGTCGAGTGATATAAATTTTTTCTACTTCATTTTGTTTTCTTTATTCCCGAGATGAAACGAGCGCCGGGCTTTTGTTCGATTCCCAAAACGGGGATAAGTGGAGTTGCTGGTCTAGTAATGAAGTCTCTTTTCTGCTTAAAATGCATTTTCAATCTCTGCAGAAACGAGAGCTTCGCGGCGGAAAAACTGCTTTAAAGCGCGCAGTGCGAACGTATCTTGTAATTTATGTTCTGCCGTCGAGCTTCCCGAGTTGTTCGTCGAAATTACGATCCGAATAGCGAAGAAACGATAATCGCGAGCGACACGAGCAAATGCGTTGCGAGTTCCGAAATCCGAAATTCTTCCCGGCCATCGCCGATCCGCGTTTACGCGTGCAATCGCTCTCGCAATCACACACCGACACCGCACCACACTCATACCACACTCCTAACTTGATAAATAAACCTGCAACAAAAATAGACCGCACAACTAACGCGATCTCTCGTTTTCTGCTTCCAGATCCTGCCGATTGAAACGGAAAGACCTAATGAGCAGGATTCAGACTGATCCTTCCGTCTCATTATAAAGAAACAGCGCGGAACCGAGAGAAAAAGAGAGAGAATCACAGTGCAAAGGATGAAGTGACATTAATCTACAAAAAAGAGTAAGAGAGAGAGAGAGAGAGAGAGAGAGAGGGGGGAAACGGGGGCGATGAGGAGGTCAGCACCATTGCCGACGTCCTCTTCCTCCTCGGCAGGATGAAGCCGCCACTACCACGACTCTCATTCCCACCCTCTAACGACCAAAAAACACCAAAAATTCTCATCGTTAATAACGTAGTCAGTCTGACGGAACGGTATTCTCGTAGGGTCTCTCTCGGTCCTTTTCAGGTTACTTTCCTTTTTCACGACTTTATCGTCCCTAGGAGGCCGAACGCTCGCTCGGCGATAATTTTGCTATCGGCTCTCTGGAAAAGCCCGCAAAAGCGTCTGCGAAATTGAAATTAGCAGCGCTTTAGCTTAATCGTGCAAACAGTCGTAGAGGGTGCAGACAAAGCTGGAGAGCGGCGTGCAGTTCTCGTGCCCTTTCAGCGAGACCGAGTCTCGACGTTTCAAACTTTTACAAACTTGCGAGTCGCCGAGAACTGATTCGCACTCTTGTTACGTGGAGACACAGCGACAGGCTCTTTAAAGATTCGATTTGGTAATGTTTCTGACGCCGATGGCGTTTCCCAACCGCTGCTTACGTACACTTGGACTGAGTTTCACGCGAGTTACATCGAGCCTGGTTTGCATATTTGCGTACACGCACGCGCGCCCGCACGCACTCGCTGACTCGGGCGGGCACGAGTGTACGTGGGGAGCAGTTGGTAAACGCCAGCGAAACTGTTCAATGTCAAGAAACGTTTCTCT
Organism: Platyscapa corneri; assembly: GCA_018907185.1. Taxonomy (NCBI): domain Eukaryota; kingdom Metazoa; phylum Arthropoda; class Insecta; order Hymenoptera; family Agaonidae; genus Platyscapa; species Platyscapa corneri. The sequence goes on along the minus strand of JACCHW010000021.1, from coordinate 655,373 downwards.
ACTTCGCATTCTTGCGGATATCGACGCATTCGCAGCGCCAACTTTTCGAGCTACGGCGACGGCACCGCATCTATTATTAACGCGGTTATAACTCGTTTGATTCGAGGCGTAATTCGCGTCATTTGCTGCACGCCGGAAACGAATCAACGGGGAATGCTCGAGTGGCGCGCGGGGAAATATTGCTCGGCGGCAGCAGGAGGCTCGACGGGACGCCTCCGTCGGGTTCACTAGAATTAGATTGCTAAAGAAACGAGCGACGACGGGGAGACAAAAAACGGGAGGCCGATATAGTCGCTCGTGGTAATGAAATGATTTCCGCGTAGAGGCGCGAGGTTGCACCGAGCCACTGACCTTTCGCGGCCACGAGAAGAACATAAAATTATCCACTTGCGCAACGCGCGCGACTCGCGAAATTCAGCTCGAAAAGACTCGATCGCGCGCTTTTCGATTTTCATCTTCCAATCGACGTTAACGACCGTGCGATCTCGCCGCCCCCCCCCCTTCCCATTTGTTTAGCAACGACGCGCGCGCCGCGGGTTCCTCGTTGCGAAACTGCAACTAATCGCCGTCGGACGCAGCGCCAACGGGCATCTTTCGAGCGCGCGAATAATTGATTTATCGCGCTAATTGAAAATGAGCGAATCACCTAAATGAGTTACGTCACGCTGCCTCGTCGCGCGGATCCGAAAGCTGCGCTCGGGCTTCGCCGATTCCAACGCGGGCAGCGGACCAAACAAACCATTCGAATGACGCGACCGATTCTTGCAAATTTATCCCGAGCCGTCCTTATCTCGCGTCAAATTTGGCTAAAGATCTTTAAATGCTTTTGCCTTTGCCAATCATGGCTAGGAGCGGCTCTACCGAAGCGACGACACCGTCGTACGACCTCACCGTGTAATGGAACGTCGACGGCGACGGCAAATCACTCGAACTGGATTTTAGCAATCGAATGCTGATTTTCCTCCGCAAGTTTTCCAGGTCGGCACGGCACAAATATCGAATGCAATATTCGAGACGTCCTTGGATGCGTCGTAAATTTCAATTTCCTTCAAACTCGTCCGCCGACGCTCGCAGCTGCTGAAATTCAAGACAAACACGTCGCGAGTTGCGAGACCGATGATTTGACGAGTCCGATAAATCCCCGACGAGGGCATTTTAACGGGTCAACGCAGCGCCGGAACCATCTTCCTGACCCGGACCAAGTTACTCACGAGCTCGCGACCGGTCGTTTACGTCAGTATCAAATGTTGCGCATCGTTAATGGGTTGGTGCGAAGCTTCCCGACGTCCTTAACTTCTTACGGCGGCGGCGGCGGCGGCGGCGGCGGCGGCGATTCAATGTTTTGGAACAAGTCACGTGGTTCTATCCCGTCCCGATTCTATAACCTTGGCGACTCGGAGTTTGAAAATTCCAGACCCCGGCGCCATCAGCTGATCGGTCCGCAGTCCCCCCCCCCTCTTCCGATAGTTTCCGCAGCCTGCCACTACTTTGTCCATTAAAATGCGCCATTTGGACGCGAGCATCGGCCGGTGGACGTTTTTACGTCGTCTACTGGTAATAAACGCGCGCCGAAATTCGTCGCACCGCGGCGGACACTTACTCAGCGTTACGTTGGCACAGCCACCTCTAGTCGTTACGTGAGTCAGACTCGGGAATATTTAAAGTGCGCACCTCGCCGCTTATCTAAACGGATAAATGTCCATTTTGTTTTTATTTACGCGATGGTCGGATGCGCGCGCGCGCGCACAATCTCTACGTAACGAGCGAACGTCTCGAGCGATATTCGTTCCACTTTAACGGGGAGTCGACGACGAGAAGCAGAACCGAGTCGCTTAAAGTCTCGAGCTGCGGCCAAGAGTTTAGGATTAGGCTGGAGGGGGGGGGTCGTGAGAGCATTGATTGCGTACAAGACATTTGTTTATCGCTTGTAACACGACCGAATCGAGCGCGTCGATTAATCTTGACTCGCAGCTTTTTTCTCGCTCGCAGACGAGGTGTATCTCAGCGACGCGGAGGACGAAGGAAAATGGTGTTTGGATAACGCTAAGCTTCAAAACGCGATCCACGGCTATAGGTTGACGTTGACAACCGTGACTGTCGCTTGCAGCGGTGATCGGTCATTCGCATACTCTGTTTCTCCCGTCCAAGCTCGTTCGGCTTGACGCGCACGACACGTCCAAAGCCCACAATTGACCGAAACAACTCCCGACTGCGGAAAAAGCGGAAAAGCGCCCGGCGCGCTTCGCTTTTCTTCCGTATAATTTTATTTTACTTTAAGTTTGGGCTTAGCGATTAGCCTCGAATTGGATAATTAACCAAACCACCTAATCGCAAGCGGCGCAAATTTAACGCAATTTTCAATTGTTTGATGCAGAGATCGAGCTGCGGTGCAAGTGCCGAGTACGGAGCTGCAGCGACGTTTGGATGCTGCCGCGGAGGAGAAAACAAACAAAACGAGTCTTTTCTGCTCGTCGAACAGCGGAAGCAAATGCAATCGAGGCTCGGAGTGCGGGTGCAGTGCGCGACTTGTTTGTGTGTAAATAAATGGAAAGTCGAGCAGAAAAACGGGTAAGGGAAAGCATGTTATAAATCAACTCGCAGATAGTGCAGTGAAGAGCGGAAGAAGTCCCGGCGAAAAGTGAACGCGCGCTAATGAAAAAAGTGGGTTCAGTGAAACGCGTATGAAGGAAAAAGTACAAGTTCCAGCGCGTCTATTGTCGCATGTGCGAAATAACAGAGTGACAAAAAGGGCCGACAAAAAATACTGAAGTATATTTGTCGCGCGCACGGGGCTGACGGCGGAGAGGCAGCGACGGAGAAAGGAAAAAGAAGAGATAGATATGCCTTATCGAGCTCGCGACTGAGATACATGTACATGTACACGTATGCACTCGCGCATATACATGATATATACATCACATATGTGCGGGTCTAGAGATACGCGTGGGACTATAATATACATGCGTCTACATGATTTTTACGCGAGACTGAGGACGAGGCGGTGAATTGGCCGCTTAGTCGTGTCGCTGTGCCCGGGTTACTATTCTTCGCACCGGCGACCGATTCGAGTTTCTTCACGGCGCAGCTGACGTCATTACGTAAGTACCTTCACACTCTTTGTTACGATTACCCAGGGCTTCCTGCGCGCTAATTGCATCGACTGGAGAATTAAAAAATTAACGGATTAAAGAATTAAAAAAAAACGTCGGCTCGGTCGCTCGATGCCGATGAACAAATAGCGAGCGGCACTCCTCCTCCGCGGCTCGGAGTGCCGTCGAGGGGAAGCCGGAAGCGGACACACTTTGCGCAAACCCGTTCTTCTCGACCTTTGGCTTCCGCAAGGAGAGCGCGGAAGTAGCAGCAGCGAGAGACGCCGTTCTTTCAAGCGGCCCGACGCGCTGTCGCTGTTAGATACTAAAATTATCGCCATTGTGATATTTTTACCAAAAGCGCCATTGTCCTATTGAAAATGGTGGTGGCTTGTCTGGACGGGGGACAAAGGCCCGCGCTTTACATTTGCGTACACGCGAATGAGCGCGCGATGCGGTCCGTGGCTCTTCCAGTCGGACAACAGCAAACTGTTGGTTTGGCCTAGTTCCGGACACCCGCCCCCTCCCCCCGCATCCCGGCCTGGGTCAGCGGAGCCGCGTGCGTCCAACAGCTTTTTCGAGCGTCCAAGACGGAGCCGGAGACCGCCGCGTCTCTCCTTCTCGTCCCAACGTTCCGCGGATCCGAATACTCGCTCGCACACGTCCGCGCATGTCCGTGCAAGTCTGCATTCGATTCGAGAGGCTGACTTTGAAGCGCGTTGGCCTCTTTCACAGCTGCTTCCTTTGGAGACCGAATGGTGACAAAGAGGTGACGCGCGGAGCTAACGTGGCTCTTTAATCCGACGCATTTGTCGATGCGCCAAGCGGATTGCTTTTCGATGCTCGCGTTCCCGAGCACCGGATTGGACGCGATGCTCGGTCAGAATTTACTCGTAGGCCAACCGAGGAAGGGCATCGTAACGTCGCCTGGCCTCTTCCGCCGTCCATCCGTGTCTTAGCGGCTGTCCATACCCGAATTCGTTCGCTACGTGTCTCGTCGCACTGCTCGAAAACGGTTTTACGCGTTACCGCGCTGCGTAATAAACACGAATCCATCCTTTGTAATATTTCGGCCACGTTCGACGATACGTTATCGTCTTATAAAAGAATGGGGGGGGGGCGGCACCGTGTCGTCCAGCGACGAATGCTGGGCTAATTTTCGGCTCGAGTTATGCGCGCACTCGGGCACTGGAAAATGGTCGGAGCTATTTGGACGGGAGGTGGAGTCGGTCCGAATGGAAATATATCGGAACATTCAACTTTCCGTTTGAAATTTTTGGAGCGGATAAAAAATTTAAATGTACGCGCTGTTGTTGCGATTCTTTATTTGGAACGTGGAGAGCGTCGAGCGAATTGTAGTCTTGCGTTGCACAACTTTCTATAATTATGAAATCGTGATATATTAGGAGAATTATAACGATTATCCCATCTATCCGGCGCATTTTAACGCGGCTGCGCTCGGCAAAGGTTTCTCGAAATGCATTTGATCGCAGATTAATCGAGTTATTCGAAAAACGTGTAAGGTGTTCCTGCGAGTTGTTCTCTAAACACGATCCGTTCTTCGAGACTTTCTCCCGCACTTATCACGCGATTCCAACTCCTACGCAATTCGCGTTTTTACTCGTTCGACGTATCAAAGCGCAGTTTCCGACCGTGTGCTAAATATGCTAAATATGCCAAATGTGCTAAATGTGCTAAATGTGCTAAATGTCCTCGGCCTCGAGTGGAGGAACGTGCCCGACTTGAAAAAAAGGGATTTAACGCTCGTTGCTCCGAGAGAACCTTTTTCTAACGAGCCATTTTCAAAGGCCCTGGGCGTGAAAAGACATTTTAATTTGGCGATTCGCATCACTCCTCGCCGCGAAAAATATCAAGTGTGCCTCTGCGAGTTCGGATTTGCTCAGCGAAATGTTTTTCAACGAGGTACTCGGGATGCGAGGGAGTCGGCGTGCGTTCGATGCAATGCCTTTGATGCCGATCGATTGCGATTTGGTGCTAAAGCTTCAATAATGGTTTATATAAATTAGCCATTATCAATCTTGATTATTTCACAATGTTTGATTGCACTCGGAATTGTAATTATGCAACTCGGCGATTCTTATTGGACTCGCTGAAGAAATTTCCTCGGCTAATCGACAAAGCATTATATTCGAACAGCAAATAATGTGCCGCGAGAAAATTAATTATTATCAGACCGTGATTTATTTTTCAATTTAATTTTATAACGGCGTGTATTAGCGATCGCTCGAGCGAAAAGCTTTTCAGCCTCCACGAAATCCCAGTAGACGCGTCGATCCTATTAATCAATTTTATTAAGATACAGGCTAGCCGTCGTAGGCCTTTGCTCCGTGCAATTAGCGCGAATAAAAGGAAACGTAGCGGATTCTCTATAAATAATTGCAACGAGGCGCGCGATTAAATTATCGGCGTTGCGCGAGTTTTCAAATTTTCCCTTAAAAATTGCAGAGTCGAGGAGCACAATAAGCGCGTCGTTCTAGCTATTGATAAATAATAAGCCTCGATAGCACGAATTATAGCTTCTTCGAGGAGCGGGACGCCGAGCGACGGCCGCACACATTTTGTTAAAAATTTATTGGATGCCAGGCGAGGGAGAGGGAAAAGGCAAAGCGAAAGCTAACCCGCGTTTCGATAAGACTAAAACATCGTACAATACTCGAGGCCGGGCTTTGCCGAAAAATAATTTGGACGTCGCGTCCGAGTACGAAAATCCGCATAAATCCCAGGAGTGGCGGTTGGCACGTTCAGCAGTTTTTCCCCCCGCAATCGGCTGGGATTAGCGCTACTCAGACAGGAGGACAGGAGGGGCACGAGCAACTAAAATGCCCTTGCAAAACGAGGCTTCGTCCCTCCCTTCGGAGCCCTTACACTCCGAGGCCTGTACCTCGAATAGGCAGCCCTGGTGCACTCGTTAGCGCTCCGAAGGCGTCGCGCGCGCCTTGCGACGCCGTATCGCGCGAGCGTCTCTGTTGGCGCATCAGCCGATCAGCCAGCGAGAAAAGAGGGAACCGCCCCCGCACACTCTAAGACTAGAGGCTCAGAACCCTCGAGATTACGCGCTTTTTTGTCTCCTCTCGGAACCGCTTCCCCATTCACGAACTTGACCCTCGCCTTTTTTCGAATCCGCTTGCTCTGCTTTCAAAGCCCGAACAATCCAAGTCTTGATTACTCGACGTTTTGGATTCTCGTTTGGACACTATTGAGCCTAAATGTGTCCGTAAAACCAATGTTGTAAACTACAATCAAGGGCTCGAGTTCGCTGGGATTCGCTTGCGAAAAGGAACGACAGGCTTTCGGTAGCTTGCGAGAAAATCTCTTTACCGAGTCTCGGATTTCGAATTTCAGCGCAGTATCACCATATTATTGCCGAAGCGACTGCAATTGCAACAGCATTGCATTTTCCTCGCAGACGTCACTCGAGTGTTTTAGAAATATTTTCACTGAATATTTATTTACGGTTAATATCGCGGTTATTTTTATAAATAACTAATTAGCATTGGATTCGATTGAGAAACAAATTGTGCAACAACGACGGTGAAACTTTTTCTGCAACTGCAGTTTTTGTGCCGAATAGCTTGTAACGCGCGCGCGTGTGCGTGTGTTGAATCGACGAATGAACTTTAGTAAGACCTACACGCCTACTGCTCAACATCGAGTAAAGACAGAAGTACTTTGCTCCAGCTTTTTCATAGCTTATAAGCGAAGTGCTAATTAAATTCACAGCCGTTCCATTAATTTCGAAATAGTTTTGAAAAATTTAATCCTCTGCCGAATGAGCGGACATTGAATGGCATTGCCCTCGGCTGGTGGTTGGTTGCGACGACAATCGCGCTTTTGTTTCCAAAATAATCGGATAATTCAAGGTCGGCCTACTATTATCGCGGATAACGATTTTATTTCATAAGACGGAAAAATCTTTTAGGAGCGGCGCCGCTTTCTTGCGCCTGGGCGAAACTAAAACTCGTCCCTCTGCCAATTGTGACGAAAAGTGACGAAAAAGTTTTTGTTTAGTTACCGACATCCGATTTTGTAAGCACGACGAGAACGTGTGCGCGGGCACACGCACGCACACCCACCCAGTCGCTGCGTGGAGCTTATGCTCGAGCAGCAAGCGACGTTTATTAAAATTCTAGCCGTGCGATCGACAGTTGACGGGAGGCTAATTTCTAGGTTATCCGTTGCTACTATTGTAAATATCCGTAAATTTCGCCCGAACGCGATAAAGCGTCGGATTGCCTGGACTTGCAAGACGAAAACGTATTTTAGGGTTGGAGTTCGGGGAATCATCTCCTACCGTATCTCCTTTTTCGTACCGTAACGCGCGCATTTTTCTTCGCGGCTGCCGTAGCACAATATTTAGAGTTCCCGGCAACGTTTCTCCGTACAGACGTATGCGCCGGCAAACTAATAGCTTTCTCCTCGCCCCCTCTCTCTTTCTCACTCTCCCTGTGTGTGTGTGAACTCGGTAAAAGCACGCGACTGACGGTTTGGCTTTAACGTGCCCCTCGTCTGGAGACATCCAGTGGGAGGATTTAAGATAACTCGAGGCACGCCGTCGTCGTGTTTAGACTACGGAGCACCTGCTGCTGCTTCTCGCTGCATTTGATCAAACGGTCAATGCTTCCTTCGCGTCCGGGGCTTTTCTCCGTTTTCTTTTCCAGCCGCCCCCTTTCCATTTCAAACAGCCTCCCGTTTCAGAGCTTTACGTTGCATTCCTCGAACTTGGCTTCTTCCTCTTCGTCAAAGGCTGCGAGTGCAATTTACACGAGCGCCTCGAGGCTTTAGTTTCTTACCGCGGCATTCGCTTGTTTTCAATTGTAACGATGAGTCATGCGTCTTTAAGGGGTCTCGACTTCTCCTGCAGAGGCAGAGGCGTATTCAAGTGCTTATGGAGTTAATGCACGCGCTGGTGATTAACCATAACTGACGTGTTCTCAGCTCGATGTGCGACTAATTTTAAACCTCGTACAGTTAGGCCGTATTATACGTAGTTCGCATTAATCCGCAGTCCGCGATCTTCAGCAGTGGTTAATTGATATTTCTGATTATTAGCGAGTGATCGATCAGCTCGTGGGAAGCTTCGGCTGCTGCATTTAAATTTCAAAAAGCGTCGGGAGCTCGGCCAGCCAGCCAGCCGAGATTATTTATTTGACTGGCCGTGTGTGTGCATTATAAGTATAAATTGAGTAAGGACGTGTAATTTGCTTTTACAAGCCGAATGCCGCGCTCCGACGCACTCCTCAGCTGTTTATAAATAGCTTTTTAATAAGCCACGACGAGCGCCGGAGTCTTATTCGAACACAATTGGCTTGGCTTTTTGCATTGCGCATTTTTAACGTTGGTACCGAGAACGAGACGAGACGGTCTGCTTGCGCTGCTGCCTCTTTCTTTTTCTCCTCAATCCAATAATATTCGAACGAACGAATGGACTTTTCGTGTATCTCGAAGCGAAATTTATTTGCCCGCAATTGCCGCCTCGATGCATTTCCAGCGAACGCTTGTTCCGCCTGGGCCGCGCACATATTTGTCTTTCAATGGGTGGGGGGCGGGGGGGGGGGCAGGAGGACGTTTCGAAAATTAGGTATCGCCCAACGAGATTTATGAGCCTCTCGCCTCGTCTGGTTGTTGTGTCGAAAGTTTGATAAACACTATGGACCCGGAATAGAGCTGTGGCAGTCCATCGTCAGCGGCATAAAGCGTATCTGGGCCGACGCGTGGAGACAGAATCCGGAATGCGATACTCGATTTATACAACGAAGGACGAGCTCGAACGAGCCCGAACGACTTGGAACGACCTCGAACGAGCTCGCACGAGCTCGAACGATTACGGGCTCAGGGCAGGAGCAAGGATTTTTGAGTCTATCCCCGGGAAATGTCGATCTGTCGTTGGATTGTAGCTGGTACTGGTGCTGGTGCCGCCGCAGCCGCTGCCGCCACCGCAGCTGCACGTGAAAAGCTGCGCGGTGGATTGCGCACAATGTCCAGGTCAGGTTTAGGGACGCTGCCGATGCCGCAACCCAGTCCCGCGTACGTCCAACGCTGCTCCTCGCAACTGCTCTACCTCGCGGAGGAGACTCTTTGTTGCAACTGGAGCTACTCCGAGATGATTGTCACGTGGTAGAGCAATCGCTTCTGCGAATAGTTAGTTTGGAGCAATGACACCCGTCGGCCACCCCCGCTTTCCTTCCCCTGGAATTCGCAAACGTTTATTTTACTACCGTTCCCCAGTCTGTTTGGCAGAATTCGCGGTTCGTTCAAGCTCGGCCCTGATCGTTTTTCGTATTAGCTTTCTGTCTCTCTCTCTCTCTCTCGTACGAATCGCGCGCTCGAATTTGCGGAAGGACAAAAAGCTGATAGCAAGATTGCGATGATAAGAGTCTTTCAAAAAACGGGCCCACGCGTTTTTCGCGTTCCGGACGTTCGCGAACGCCGGCGGCAGCTCAACAGTTTTAATACTCCTCGAGCGTTTCGCTCCACCTGCTCTTCTTAATCTGCGATGGTCGTTACGATCAAACTCGAGCTGCGCCGTCGCGGCTCTTTCGCCGAAAACCTCCTCTTATTTTTCAAGTATTCTCGAAATGTTCGCACTTCCGCGTCCTCGATCGGTCGACTCAACCGCCATCGCCGCCCCATTTGTGAAGGTCGTTGTGCGTCGCTCGCATTTGGGTTAGTACTGTCGGAGACAAAGGCGTCTTGCGTTTGAAATTCGTCGTCGCTGCTTTTCGTAGGTGTGCGTGTGGGCTGCTTCCCTCTTTGTAGTAGTTGTTAAAATTCGGTGCCGGTGCTTTTCAAAGAATGCCGAATGAAGTGCTAGAGGCTTTTTTATATCGTACAAAAGCTGCTTCTCGAGACTAAATTTTAACAAACTTTTATCGATTTTCTCCGTTGGCACGCGCGAACAAATTCGCTGTCGAGTTGCGTCGGACTTTCGCTCGCATTTAACAATTCCTCTCGCAAAAAACAAGATAACCAATATGTAGGAACTGCACTTATCTCCCGTTACAGCGCAACCTTAATTGCTGATTTTCCTAATTAGATAATCCCATTGTAGTTTTGCTTCTGGAAATAATTTTTTTGTTACCTTTTGCGGTATGCACTGTATGCGCATTTGACGCGCGCGCATACAATAGAATCCGAATTTGCAGATTTCTAAACAATTGTTAATGCCGCAATGCGGTAGCTATTTAAATTGCGTGTGTCATTCATACGAGTGCGAGTGCAATTATTTATTTTTCGTTTCTCCGACTCTCTGTGTGCAAGCAGTCTATTTAGGAATGTAAATACATTAAGATAAAGGTACTTTGAGATATTTTCAATCTACGTGTAAATAATTTTTTATTGCTTGATACGCGTAATCCGTTTTTAGGTTTATATATACTGTGAGAAAGAGATAGAGGGGAGGAATGAGTTAAAAAAATATTTTTATTCCGCCACCTTAAAATAATGCTTGGATTAAAAAATACGAGCTCGTTTCTAGGGAATAAGAAACTATATACAAATACGTGTTGTTTATAATTGTGTGTTTACAAAGGTATCGCTGAAAAGCGGAAAACTGAGCATTTTATACAACGAAATAAATTCAACAACGTAATAATACGCTGTAATGAAAGTGGGGAGCCCATTTTTATTTTTATATCTGTACGCGAGAAAGACAGATACAAATATGCAGCATCGACAAAGCAAATTAATGCCCATAAATTCTTAAAACATAAATCATATATAAATCGAACTCGAAGCTGCGATTCGTCGTGCCTTTTTGGGCTTCTGGAGCAGTATGGGCTCCGCCCCCCCCCCCGCCTCTTACGTTATAAGAGAAAATACAGCAGATCCGCAGGCATTTTTTGTACGTGATTAATATAAATTGTCTACACATATATGTCATTAATACATACAGTTTTTTCTGTCTTTCTTTCATTTTGATCAGCAGTGTCAGGTGACGCAAAGTAAACACGACAAAAAGAGAGACGTATTTATTTGGAGCAAAAAGCCCGAAAGATGTAGATAATTGCCTCGGTGAATTTTCCAAAATAGAGAATAGTTTCCAAGTGAGCTTATGCAACTGGTCGGAAAGGAGAATAATGAGTAACGAACCGCGATAAAAAGAGTTAATCTGGAAAATAGATTGGTTGGTCGCCGTTGGGAGGGGCGGGCGGGGGGGGCAGCGGCAGGGCTGGGGTCACGATACAACTATGCGAAATAGGCTCTTTTTTGCATACAGAAGGTACGCACGTGACATTCGTGCGCAACCCGTGGGCGTGTGCATGTGTGCGCGCGCGCGCGCGCGTGTGTCGGGAACGAAACGAGGCCAAGCGTCGGCGGTTGGCACTGCTCTTGCGTTACAACCGCAGCCGCTCGTACGCGCGCGCGTGTGTGCGTGTGTGCGCCTGCTCCCGGACTCCGTAACTTTTCGAATAGTTTGCACGCGGAAAATAAGTTTCTTAAAAGTTTCCCCGAGTTGGATCGAGCGATTCGACGAATGTACGGGGGGTACGGGAGGCGGGTTCCGCACGTTCTCCCCCTTTAATCTCGCGATACTCTGCCAAGGATTTGCCGGAGGCGCGTGGAGTTGGAAAATGCGAGGAACGCGGAACGGAAAACAGTGACAGCGACGATTGTCGCGAATAAAAAAATTAGCCTCAAGCGCTGGTTGTCGTCGATCGGTGGTGGTTCGTTTGTCCATTTGCCGACGTTTTGCGCTTACGTCGCGGGCAAAAGGCGACGGTTGCGTTTGGCTCGCACTCGCTTTTGCTGGGATCTACGCTTCATTAATAATTCGCGCTCGACGCGGTCTAATACAAAGGAGACAATCCGCGGGCGCTTATCGGCGATTCCATCTTTCTCTCCCTCTCTCACCTCTTTTCCACGCTCTGGCGCTGGAACAACGGCTTCATTGTGCATCGTGGAAAAGCAATAGCCGCCCCCACGGAGTTCATTCTATCGCGCATCTCAATCTATAGCGCGCGCTCCTAATTTCGTAAGTAATTAGCGTCGGGAGCGGGAGGGGAAGAGAGAGAGACGAAGACGAAGACGAAGCGCAAAAAGCGCCTTGGCTATATATAGAGCGAGTGCCTGTCTGTCTATCGAGTCGTGTGACGTTGGTTTTTCAGCCGCTCCCTCGCGTTCTGCGATACAAGATCACGGCGACTCGCTCGACGCGACTAAACCCATTGCTGTATTCGAACGTTGCGAAACGAGCGCCGCTCTTTCCTCGATTATTATTAACCGAAGGAAAACCGAATCCCCGTAATCCGCGGCCGATCTACGCCAGCGAGTCCCACACTTGGTCGCGTCGATAATTCATTAGCCGCGGTGAGACGACGCAATTACTCGAGGCGCGTAAAAAGCAAGCAACACTGTTTATAAATATAACATCGGGAGCGGGCAATTACTTTATTCCACTTTCTGCGTTTGGTTCGTAGAATCCGTTCGACGGGAGCATTCACCGAGTGCCGGCGACCAATCGCAGGCGACCGCACGCGCGACTCCTGCACGGCTGGTGCGCGAAAAGCCTCGGCCCGCTGTGAACGAGGCTTGGCGTTTCCTCGACCGAAAAAAGCTCACGGGCAAAAAGCGGCAAAAGATGCGCGCCGACGCCGATCGATCGCGAGCAGTGATCTAATTATCGCGCTAATAATTATTGTTGCCGTGTTATCGCCGCACTCCTCCCTCTCTCCGAGCTCCCCTCCAGATTCTTACATAATGGACAGACGAGTCCCACAAAATGACTGGCTCGACTCATTTTCAAAGCCTTTCTCACACGTTCCCGAGCGCGCGCGCGCGCGAGAGAGAGAGAGAGAGAGAGAGAGAGAGAGAGAGAGAGAAGCAGACGGACAGACAGCGGATCGCGTTCGCAACGAATAACGCGAGTCACGAAGAACAATAGTCGTAGTTTCTAGCCTGGAACTCGACTTATTATCATCGCTTGCCGTCTCTCTCGCGCTCCTGCCTTTAACCGTTCCTCGCTCACTTTTCCGTCTCCTCCAATCACCGAAAATACACCTCTGGATATCCTTGAAACGCACACTTTCGAATTTCACGCGACGCGACGTTTCCACATTAATTCGATTAAAAAATTACTTCACGCGCGGCCGACTCTTTAAATAAAAATATATAAAAAGCGACGTCGGTTATCGTCTCGTCGCTACATTATTCCTCCGGCGGTTTAGTTGCGACGATTAAACGAGAGCGACGCTGACGCGTTGCCCAATTTTTAAATAAACCTCGACGCGAAAGATTTAGCTTTCCCGCAGCCTCTTGCACGGAGGCGAGCTTTAGTCACGAGATTGCGTTACGGATGGCCAACATAATCGGCGCTAGACGCCACCGTTTAACCTCTGCGCGGCCCGGCGGAATTCTCTTGGCCTCTAATGGCGATGCGCCGAGTCTGTCTCGTGCGTTATCCTGCTCCTTCGCATGCGAAGGATCGTGCCGAGATTATTCGTCTTCGCTCGGGAGCGCGGCAGGCGACAAAAGTACTTTTGCGGTGCGTTTTCGCAACGACGTCGACGTTGAGTACAAACTGAGGGCCCCTGCACAAATAGAAAATTCATTCAAGTCGTTGTATTATAATTCCGTGCTCGCAAAATTGATCGAACGAAGGCACGATAAAAGACGCTCGACACACTTTTATCGTGCTCCAGTAAATTTTGCATAATTTAGCGCGAAATTAATTTTAAAAAGCTCGAGCTCGAATGAATCACCTCGGTAAATAAGTGTCTGTCGCAAAAAATTGTTGTTTCACAGCGACTTAGTAGTAATTAATTTACTCGAAATGTCTGCGAGCGTCGTAATCGTCGTTGCCAGGTTATGTAAAAAGGAAAAATTGAGGCTCGCAGCAGCGGCGGCGCCGGCGGCAATGGGACTGAATCACGATGCTCGAATGTGTGCGTGCGTGCACACGCGATATTTGCCCGAAAGAAGAAGAAATACCGGTCGGCCAAGTGACATCATGGCACGGCACGACGTGTCGGAGTTTAGCGTCATTAGTCGCCGAGACTCCTCCTCTCCCCGAGGCCCGCTTTTCCTCCCCGCGAGTTTTCATCAATTTTAATCAGCCCGTCTCCTCCGTTTCTCGCCCCTTCGTCTTCCGGCGTCTCCTCCCCCTCCGGCCAGCGCTTTTTCGAGCCAGTGCCTCGTGGCCTTCTACACATGGCGACGGTCAGGGTCACGGACGATTCGTCGCCGACTAACGAGCGTGTGCGCGCTGCCCGAATACATATGTACGCGCGCGTACGCGCGTACACGCACGCATGGAGAGCAGCGCTACTGCATTCGATGGCGGCGTGGGTCAGGCGCCTTTGTATGCGCGCCCATCCCCACTTCCGCCCCCACCCTCGCGCCGCGAGTCGATAATTCAAGAGACCGCTGCCTCCGCCACTGCGTTTCGAACTTGGCGCGGCCCCGGGTGGGGGCAGAGTCCTTGAAACTTTGAAATTTCGTCCTGTTGTACGGAACGACGTTTTCATTCAGGGTAAGCCGAGAGACGCAGAGAGAGAGAGAGAGAGAGAGCGCGCGGAGCACCGGGATATACCCGTATTATCTACGCCGCGGAGGGGCGGGGGGCGGCGGCGGGGGAGGACACGATTCGCTGAAATGCGAAAACTCGCGCGGCGTTATCGGCGTCGTCGAGCTCGGGCGCGGGCACGAGCTCGAGACGAGGCGTGGGAGCGGGAGATGGAAAAAGAAGAGACAGACAGCTAAGCAGATGAGTGACTCATAGATTGTTACGGATTGAAAGACCGTCTTTTGCAGGCTGCCAGATGTCAATGCAACCATGCATTAGCGATCGCGCAAAAACCACGGAGCGCGCATTTTTGCAGCTCCTCTTTTTTCCCTTTATTTCTCCACACCCCGCGCCCCCCCCTCTTGAAACTCATTATCGGCGGTCCCACTCTCCTCGTAATTAATTCGCATTCCTCGGGTGTTGATTCAATCTAACGCGAGGCTTTACTGCGCGTCTGTTTGGCCGGAGACTTGCGAGCGAAAGAAATTCGCGAAACAGCCATTTTACGAGCTCGTGTACGCGGATCGATCGCAAGGTGCTCGCCCATTGTCGTAAAAATGGCCCGCGGCAAGAATGGAAATTTGGTGGCCCGGGCGATCCGATTCGCCCAGGATGAAGAGGCGACGCTCGGTCCGTTTTTTATTTTTTTCTATTTTTTTTCAAATATATTGCGCGCTTGTTTATCCGGAGACGAGTTTGATGGGTGGAAGTTGCGGTTTTCCCCAGCGCGCGTAGAAAGTTGTTGGCGACTCGCGACGCGTCGTCTGCAAAAGCTGCGACGAAACTTGACCAGCAAGGTTTCCTCGCCGATGCCAAGTCCTAGTTGTTCGGACGCTGAACCGACGCGTCGCTGCCATTATGCGATTGATCTACTTGGGCGCATTGTTGTTTTTCTGTTGCAATGTTCTTATTTAAACATTGACGAGTCGCAGAAAAAGTTCCGTGCCGCCGCTGTGCCGAACCGAAAACCGTAGTAATGAAATAAGTGGATTTTGCAAATTACAAAATTTAAATAAGCCGCTTTAACTTGCCACCGACGCCTCCGCTGCGCAACTGGCAGGTACACAGAATACCTTTGATATTATTATCTCGAGCAAATTTCGTTACTGCAATTGGTTTATACATGTGGGTCAAAAGGTCACTAGGATATCAAAAATATTAAATAAAGACGGCCGGGATGTACGGCATTGCTTTCGTATTGTATCGAGATTTTGAATTAGTTCAAATAATAAGCCAAAATGGGTCCCGAGCTGGGCGGGGCAAGTATTTGTTGTTCACTAAATAGATTCCCTTCGCTTAGTTTATAGTTTTTTCTTCTAAAAATACCGAAAATTAAAATTTACCGTACTTACAACAGTTTGTAAACGTTTCGCTTATTATTCCTAAATATATATGTTGTGGAAGACACTGTTTGAATTTCAAATTTATTATTTTTTTCGCTTTCGATCACGAGTAAATAATTTTCAAGATTAACTGGATAAAGATATTGCACGGCGTCGTTGGTTGCAAGGAAAATACTTTCCATATTTAAAAATTTCGATGCATTATTAAAAAGAAATTGCACTCAACACGGGCTCCCGTAGTATATTTTCCCACCTTAATTTAAAAATATTATTATAGAATGTCTGCAAATAAATTAACGAACAGACTTTTTCGATAGAAATTTATCGGCAAGCATCTGAAATTGAATTTTTCCAATTTTTAAAACGATTTTTAAGAAAAATAACTAAGATAACCACGGCTTTGACTAGTTCAAGATTTCTTCCATTAAAATAAACATCAAGTTTTCCAAAGTACACGCCTTTTATAATCGGGCCTTCGAATATTAAACAATAAAAGGACAAGTTAAACGAGCGTCTTCAACTTTACAAATACTATTGATGATTATGAAATGTTAAGTACTTGTCAAAGTTGTGCCGAATGAAAATGCAAAGCAAGCATTGATAAACACAAGAGACTAACACTCGGTCCTTTTAATTATATCACAGCAACTTTGACAAATTGAAACCGTCAATGACAGTATAAATTTCACTGCATTGCGACGGATTCATTCGTATTCCTTTCATATTTTTACCTAATTTGTATAAAAGTATTGGTGTTTATTTAAAAAATTGCGTTCAAAAGTACATTTCAAACGTGACGGAAAAATGAAAGCTCCTCGGAAGGTCTTGGGAGATGTTCGACGTGTTTAGAATGGAAAATTTATCTTTCGGTTGATTTCATCTTCGTTCTCCCGGATTCGCGAACGAAATGTATTGTAATAGAATGTTGTCAGAAGCATTTGATCGATTTGAATCCATTTTATCGATGCGCGTCAGTCTACTTTCTATTTTCGATGGAAAACAAGAAACTGTAGAAAATACCAAGGCGATAAATAGTTTTTCGCGCGCGTTTTTGACTTGCAATTTTTGTGCGATTTTCCGAATTATAAATGCTTCCTTCTCACAACCGTTTCGATCAAAATATCCTTTTCATTACAAACTTTATCTCTTATTTCACGTTGACACGTAAAAGCATTAGTTTACAAAAAATAACATACTCGGAAAAACTTTAAAATATGTTTTCTATTTCGTAACAAGTGGTTTAATAAAATTTCAATTCATCTAATTTGTACAATTTAATGAGCGTACAGTCTTTACTTAAAAAAAAGTAATGCAACAAATTCCAACCAAATGTATTTCAACAATTTTCGGAGTAAAAATATTACGTAATAAAGTTTTAATTTATAAGAGATTATTTACGGGTGCGCTTTTGTGAACAAGACAAATATGAATACGCACATTTGCACCCAGATTTAGACACGCACAAATTATCTCCAACGTACAATTTTTTTAATTACGAAGAATAACCCGATGCAATTAACTTTTTTACAGATTTTAGCAGTAATAAAAGTGTTCTCTAATGATATTATTGTTTGAAATTCTTGTCGGTGCTGCTGCTGAGGTGGGCAAAATTTTGAAACGCACCAGGAGGATGTAATAAAAGTGCCAAGTAATTGTTATTAAGTTTCGAAGAGAGTAACGGAATAAATAAAAATAGACTGTTGTAGTTGTTTCAATGCTGGAGATACAATGACACACCGTCTTCAGTGTTCGAATTCTTATTATAAAACTGATTCCCACTCGGTTAAACATCATTATGCCTTATCCAAAACCCTTGTATTGTTCTCGTTTTCAATGACACCTACATACACAGTGACAGGATTCTAACAATGCAGGAGTCTTTAACGTGACCAGATAATACGATGAGTTCCATTATAATATATTAAAATAATTTAAAACGTTAAAACAGTCAAAATTATTATATATAATTATCGAATTATCGTGTTGCGCAACCGGCAATAGTTATTATTTATCAAATCCTTCTCAGCATTCATTCGAGTCGATAACTGTAATTAATTATTAAATTTCGTTTGTCCGAAGATTACGATTTTTTAAGACGAACTCGTGAACTGAAAACGCAACACGTTTCGCGTTAATTAATTTGCAATTTGCAATTTGCATTGTGCTCGTACGAAGAGCGTCTGGTTTTAAAAGACAAAGCATAAAAAAATTACAACTAGCTGCCTGTAAAAAATGTTCCTCGATTGTTTGAAATTTATGATTGAGCAGCCAAAAGGAAATGGTCTAGTGAAATGGCGATAACCGATTGTTTCATTGAGATTTATTTTTCAGTAATTACGGCCACACGAGCCAGAGTAATGCAATATAATATCCAGATTTGTTTGGAATTAATGGCCAGCTAATTCGTATATGGCAAATATTTGTTCGACTCGAAACCTTGGGGATAGTTGCAAGAATGGTTGTACCATTTCCCAGTAATTATTAAAAGAGCGTATCAGTCGCAGGTGAATTCGTTTACGGACAACAAGCATAGATGCATGCGTAATTATTCATTCCAAGCTTCTTCATTCGTAACAGTGCATAAGCGATTACACGCCGCACTTGGAGAAGAACAGTGCGTTGCAATTCATCGATGATTTTTTAACGCTTGCATGGCGGCTGTTGCCTGCCTGCCCGAACACGCATCCGATCGCCTCTCGTGTATTCAAGTATAATCGATTACGTTTTACAAGTAAAGCATTTTATCTCGCGCAGCAGCCGACGGCGAGAAATTATTACAATCTCTTTTCTGTTCCAGCACAACTCGCACTCTTTCGTTACTTTCGATTGTTTTGATAATGTACTACACAATAGGCACACGAGGCAATAAAAGTTGCTGAATCTATAAATTTCGTCCTGTTTTGAGCGCAGCGATGGATTGATTTATCGACCATCGCTTAAAAAATTCATAACTCTTTCGCAGCTATTTATAAATCTACCAAGTAAAAACGGCGTTAAAATAAGAAAAAATGAGGAGAAATGTAGGTCGAGTCAAGTGTATTCGTACCGCTCAGCCGCTGATTTTACCTCAGCCATTACGAGATGATGACTTCCTATTAAGTCAAAATCAATTATGTAATATCACTGAAAGGAGCCGCGTAATAGTTTGCCCGCAATGTATCAAGACTAATTTTGTTAAAAGTGCGGAACTTAAATTGTGTTCGAGAAGCTGATTCTCATCGTGCGCCGAGTTTGCAATTTAAACTTTTCGTGGGAGTAAGCCAGCCTCTATGTGCATGTGCACGCCAGACAATTATGCGTAGAGTTACTGCAGCGCTGCACGTTGTCAATGTACGATTGCGTTCAAAAACACAAATTGACTGCCAAGTGTCCAAAGTTATAATTTCGCGCAGTTTCAGATTTTGAGGTTAGGGTCTAAGATTTCACGTATACGTAGTTATTTCATAGCTGAAAGTTGTCGATGATCGAGCAAAGCCATTAATAGTAGCTTCCATGTAATATTTAAAAAAGTCTTTTATGTAACAAAGTGTACACTGCGTGTTGCTTACCATTAAATTACTTATAATCTAATCTAATCTATCCAACCGCGTGATCGGTTTGGGGAAAAATGGGTACGAGATATTTTTGCATTTCAAATTGATGATTCACGATAAAATATCACTCTATAAACTTGGCTATTAAATACATTGAACGTTGAATAAAAAAAAGAAGTGAAAGTACAATTTGAAAAGACCAATTTTTTTCACTCCACTCTGATCGTTGAGCCTAGGTGTAGAATGCGAGCGGAGAATCGCCGTCGTAGGAACGAGCGCGAAACGGGCACGAGAAGAGAAAACGAGGGAAAACTTTCCATTTCCGAGATTTGTCTACGAGCGAAAATAATGTTGCCGGCTGGTGGAAATAATCGAGCGTCCGCGTTTCTGTAATACGATTTTCATCTCGCCCCTCTGCCGGCGGCCCGCCACTGCCCCCTTCCGTGTCTTTGGCGCGCGCATTTTCGTAATTTCAGAACGCAGGCAGGCACGTGCACACACGTTTCACGCATGCGTCCAAGTTGACCAGTCTGCCTGCCTACCTGTCGATTCTAACCTCAAACGTCAACGTGCACGACTCTGGTTCGGGTATGTGTGCGCGGTCCTGTGCACGTGTGCGTGCTCGGAGCTTCTCTAACCTCGGCGTGAGCTACTTTCGCTTCGTGGTTGTCGTTGGCACCCTCGTCGCCGTCGCTATCGTCGTCATAGTTGCAGTCGTAGAGGTGGTCGCAGTCGCAGTCGGCGGCTACTAATTCCCATCCTACGCCCTACCACTTAGCCAGTTCCACGTCCAGTTGATTTTCGCACTCGGACCTTAACGAAGGTCAATCTCCTCCTTAAATCATCTCTGCAAGTCGCGTGTAACTGTGATGTGCCCCGCGTTAAATCCGGTAGTGTGTGTCGAGCGCCGCGTATCAACCCGGAGAATAATACAGCATGAATAGATAGCAAAAGAATTCACGCTTCACGGACGAAGAGAGAGAGTCGAGGTTATGTGTTGGCACGATGGACAAGTAAGTTTCACCGTTATCTTGCGTGCGCGTGTGTACACACGTCTTTCTTCCTCACAAAGGACGGATAAAGCGACTGCGAGTTCTCTTTTGAGAGTTTTCCGAAGCCGAGTGCTGCGTGCGCGCGATGTCGCGTGCAGAAGGATGTACGTTATATTGCAAGCCTGCGTAGGACGTGTACATGTGGGTTCGCGTGGAAGGACAATCACGTTTTGGTTGCCATGCTGGAACGGTACGATGGTGCGATGCAGGGCGCGCGCGCGCTACTCTACATAAGAGCAGCGTCGCACACAGTGAGACTCGGTGCGCTTGTGCGCCCGTCTCCAGTCTGTTTACACGAGCATTTATTTACTGTACCGCGCTGCGTTTCCAAAGTCATTTTTTGCCAGGAAGTGAGCGAGAGATCAACCGTAATATTCACGCAATTCAAACCTGTTTGCTGGCGGTGGCCTAAGCTCTCGGTGCAAAAATAACGGAATACATCGTATGCTCTGTTTGCTCGGAGCTAATTAATATCTTTCCGCAATTTAATAAGCTGCCAGAGCTCGCGTAGACAAAGTAGGCGAGGGCGAATTTCTTCGCTCGTAATGCGTCCTCGCGTTCTCGTTCCCTGTACCGCTGTTGCTGCTGCTGTTGCTGTTGCTGATGGCTACGGCTACGGTTGTGGCGATGGCGATGGCGATGGCCTGCAGTACCGTGCGATCGGATCCGAATTCATACACAAGGAGCTGGAACGTGTGTACAAGTAAGGTAATAAACAATGCATAGCCGCGCGAACGTCAGTGGGAGTGAAAACAAACACGTACGCAAAATAAAAAGACGTGTAAACCAAAAATAAAGAATCGAGGAGTCTACAAAAAATTGACGTCATGGTCGAGAGCTCGACGGGGAAAAAGCGAGGAGCCGAGCGGCGTTGCCGCTTCGGCAAAGGAACAAAACAGTGAAAGAAGATCGTAAAAAAGTAGAGAAGGATAGAAAATTCGCGCGGAACGATGAGTTTGTCAAGGGATTTTGGCTTTTATGGTAGTCCACGTTGTTTGTTTCTTCTTATTTCGAAGGCACGAGCTGAAAGAACCTACGCTCGGTCGGAGGGTAACGTGAGAGAAAAGTAGGAAAGGGTCGGTCAGTAACGAGTTTTTTGACACAGAACCGCTACGGCCGACCCTTGCTCGATTGACGAAAGCAGTATAATTACAGGGTCGCTCTTATTCAGGTACACCGCGTCCTTTGCCACTCTTGACTACTCTTGGCTACTTTTCTCCTCGGCCTTTTTCTCCAAATGGGCCCCCGACCCAACTATTGCCGAGCAGCAGAGGCTGGCAGGTCGAAGCAGAGCCGTGCATATGCTTCGTATACGTGGCAAAAATCGAATAAATGAATAATTACTTTTTATTTGATTTGCGCCTACTTCTCGACTCTCTCACGACACCTTCTGCCTCGGTCTTTTCGCTCTTAACTTTCACATTTTATTATTATTCCAAGATTACTTTTATGAATTCTAAAATATTGCGTCAACTGATAAGATTATGCAGGTGCTGTTTTCGACTGTTCTTTTTCCGAATGTGCGTGTACTCGTACGTTTGAATCGTCGTCTGGTGGAAAAAACTGTCGGCGACTGGTCGACCGGACCGAGCACTCGTCAACACCGGGCACAACAATTCCGCGAACTCATTTTAAAAATTTTATTTTTATTAATTTTCAAAGGCATTTCAAATTAATGGCATTTGCTGTTGTCAAAGTCATCATGAATCCTATTAAAGTTAATTCAGCTTCGCACATTTAATTTGACGACTTTGAAGATTGTTTTAATTGTTCTGTCGGGTATCCAAATTGAATTTTATTTCACGATACCGTCTCCCGTCTACCGATTTATCCTTGAAGCGATTGAATTAAGATGTTCCGTGCATTCCCCTTGCCGCTTTGCTTTCTTATCCAAGAGATCGATGCGATTCACAACACAAATCATTCCTTGATATGGATTTTTTCGCGTCTTGTTGCGAATTCTTCGCTGCTTTTGATCCAACGTCTTTACGATTTTTAGCCCGATAATCGAGTGTTTATTTTAGCATGGCGTAAGCTAGCGTCGGAAAAATGTATTCGTGTTTTTAATTGCAGGTATTAGGCGATGCTATCTGTGCATGCGCAGAGAGCGAGCTCTTTATTTGAAAATGTTGAGCAAATGCTGTAAAATGAAATTCTTGGAGAGTCGTTCAAGATCAGTAGCTATAGCCTAAGAAATAGCCTGAAATTTTTCAAAAGTTTCTAGTCAGTTCAATAAGGTGATTAGGAAGCTTAAAACGCTCGACGGCGCTTATTGGACGTTTGCCGAACGTTCACGAAGCCTAGATACGAAAATCGCTTTTGCTCTTTTCTAATTTTCAAAATCGATTGTCGCTAAGTGGCCGCCACCTGTCTGGAATTATCGATTATTCGCAGCTATAGTGTCTCCGATTTTACAAGTCGCTTGCAAATTCAAAAAGGTTCGCTCTGTTTTCTCGAGAAATGCTAATGCAGAGCTCTAAATCAAATCAATTCCCAGCGTTTCTCCGAGTCTTTAAATTGTTTGATAAGATAACTCGAAAGTCGAAATGTGGATAATACATTTTTTAATAGCACATAATTCTGATTGGCGCAAGAAAATGAAAAGGTGAAATTTGCCGCGTTACGTTGTGTAACTAATTGGAAATAAGTTTTGCCCAAGTGATAATAAAAAAATATGTAATAGCTTCTTCTTATAAAAGGACGATAGCATTTAGAAGTTAAAAAAGTAATCGCTCCATTAGTTTTTTATACGCTTGCAATTGTTCATAATATTAATTTTTACGAGCTTTGATTTTTGTGAACATTTAATCTATTGCATTTTTAAGAAGTGACAAAGGAATAAAAATAAAAGTAAAGCACGGCCGATGAAAATAAAAGTCAAATTGAAGGAATAAAGCAGTGCTAGTACTGTATCATTCGTCCGTTGATATTTATTTGTTCTTGAAACTGAACGAGAGTCGGTGCAACTCGTTCTCTTTCGTCTTTTGCTTTTTTTTTTTTTTTTAAAGAAATTACTGCACTTTTATTGGATTAAATCTTAATTTTGCACACGAGATCTACGCCTTTATTGTTTTGCAGGAAAATAATTAATCAATTGATTCGGTTATGGGCTGAATTTCACGACATCTGACACGTGCGTCGGAGGTCAGCAAGTGCAAAGTCGGAAAATCAATATTGTCGTCACAGCATCTTTTCATTGGTCGACTCGCTTTCCTCGAGAAATAAAAATTCG
Source organism: Platyscapa corneri (assembly GCA_018907185.1). Lineage (NCBI taxonomy): Eukaryota > Metazoa > Arthropoda > Insecta > Hymenoptera > Agaonidae > Platyscapa > Platyscapa corneri. The sequence continues at coordinate 631,603 of JACCHW010000021.1, read as the reverse complement.
CTCTAAAATAGGAAGCTCGATTTTAAAAAGAATTGTCCCACAAAATATAAACACAGGCATCATCGGAGGCGGCGGCGGCGGCACCAAGAAAGTAAGAATTTTTGATTGGTACGGCTGTCGCTTTAAATCGTAAGCCACCTGAATTATATTTGTTTACAAATCAAGTAGCCGCGAAAAAGATTTAAACGATCGTGTCGTGAATTCTTCCTCGTTTCTACCAAGCGCTCGTTTTTTCATGCGAGTTGTGTAACGCGCGGAAAGAATACAGCAATCATTCGTCGTAGGCTTATAAATGCGGTTCCCAACCACGACCGAAATACTAAACAGCAGCATCATCCCCTGGTCATAAGAGCTCCCCGCGCACTTGCAATTCGGAAGCGCCCAGTGCTGCCGGCGACGTTGGTCGACCCATTAATCACGATGCAGGGACGCGATTAAAATGTTGTAATTCTCGTTGTTGGTAAACCTCGTGACTCTTCAAAGGCATGTGTTTTTCTTTGTACACGTATTAGGACAAACGAATGTTGAGGTTACGTGGAAACGAATTCGAATTCACGCTGGGCGTTGAGGTAAGCAAACGTCATTGGGAGTGCGGAGCACTTTCTCCTCGGTGCTTGGAAACAAGCCTTAGAGTAAAATTTCGAGATAAAGCGTAGAGAAGAAAAATCGATTGTTGTTTGTTGTCAAGAGGAAATCCTTGAGCGATGAATGATTAATTTTACGTTGGTACCGAGTACCGAGGAGACTCGAGCCGAGTCGAGACGGGCCGAATCGAGCCGATCCGAGCCGAGCGGGAGCTCATTAATATGATCGACTTTAACGCACGCGTGTGCGTATTCGCGAAGGAAACCGAGACGTATTTGTGGCATGTCATTACATTTCTAACTTGTCGCGTATGCGCTGTGCTCGTGTGCGCTTCGGTCTCCGCACGACTCGCTTCTCTCCACCCATCCATATTCAATTCCACACACTGACACTTGGCTATGTGACGCGAATGATTTATAAAACAAAAGGATAAGGTGGTCTGCGCGGGTAGCGCCGATAAAGTACAGAATTTAAATAAATTTAAATGCTCGGAAATTCGGATGCGCAGAGTTAATAATAATGGCATAATTAGACGGGCGATGAGTTATATTTTATTCAGAGGCAGCGCCTTGCGAGGGTTCGTTCGCGCGAATCTGTCAGTTTGAATCCTCCGGCTGCGGCGGAGGGGACGCTACGGGCTGTTGTACTTTTCTGCTCGTTCTATCACGTTGTAGCATCGATTTCAATCGTGTTACATAAAATTTTACGTAACTCCAAAGTGTATCTCGAGCGACGTTTCAGCGAAAGCACCTGGCGATGCCCGGCGATCGCTTTACCGTTCTTTTCTCCTCTCTTAATCTCGTTTCTTTAGTTTTAGGGAATTTGGTTATTCGGCTTTCAAAGGCACTCAGCTGACGGAGCCTCTCGCCCCCGTTCTATTTACGTCTCGTTTCCTAGAATCCGGCCATAAAAGTCGAGATTGACGAATTTTCTTTTTTATAAAAAAAAAATTCGCCGGACGCCTTCTGGGACTCGAAAATATTCACACCAGTTAGACGAAAAATGAGTCCGAGGCCTTTTTTAGCTGTAAATCATTAGCGCTTGCCATTTTTTCTTACCAAAATTAATCTTTTAATTAGCGGTGTTGTGTGCTTTTTCCCTTCGCCAAAGCCCGACATTCTCCTGAAATTCGTTTCTCCCAATTATAACGGACCCGTATTACTTTTTCGAATTATTGAGAAAAGTCAATCGAAAGAATAAATAAATATTTATCAAAGAGTTTAAGTACTTTGTTTTCGAGAAAACGAGGATTCGATTAAAGGCTTTTACTCCTTTAAGCGAGCAGTGCTAATGATATATGCGCGAGCAGCATTGCACGTATTGAAAGTAATATATAATTGGAAGGTTGCATTGTCTCCAATTAAAATTTACGACGACTGCTAATTAATTTAATTAAACGATAAAGAAATTGGAAGCAATTATTCGAGTTTTTGTTTTCGAATCGAAAGTCGTAAAAATAATAACGCCATGTTAAATTTAACTTTAATATATTGCAAAGCTCGTATAGAGCAAACGCGAATTATTATTTTTAATGCATTTTTGTAAAAACTAAAACTGCGAACATTGAAAGAAGCAATTTGATGGTTGGACGGCAGAATAGGGCGGGGGAGGTGGAGTGTTGTACAGGCTGATTTGGCATTCGTGCATTCTGTTTTTTTTTTTTTTTTTTTCTGACATTCTAGGATCGGGCCAAGCGTGACATTTTTGATGTCACGTATAAATTTTTAGTCGGGTTGTGAAAAATTGGAATCGATGGATTTAGTGTGAGGTAAATTTTGGGATTTTAGTCGAATTCCTTGCGCGGATTATTTATGAATTCGCGTTACGAGCGCAGTTCGAAATATTAGAAATATAAGCAATTCCTTCACGTAGGCAATTCGAGTTGCGAACGTGTAGTTTTTACAAATAAAAAAATTGAAATTGATTTTATTCTCCCATTTTTCTGATGAAAAAAGAGCATAAATCGTGAATGCGGCGGCGACGGGGATCGGAAAGCCGCGGAGGCCTGAATTTATCACGCAAAAATTACACTCAGCATTCTTCATCTAAAATTTTGATTTGAAAATAATGCGGCCAGCCTCCACATATTTCGCGCTCCGGGCATTACATCCAGCCGATAAAAAAGTGACGACTGCATCAGCAACACCGACTCGGTGTGTGTTGCGTGTGTGTGGTGTGTGTGTGAGAGAGAGAGAGAGAGAGAGAGAAAACTAAATATGCTCGGGATTTGATCGTGTGAACGGATGTCTGCGATAACTGACAAGGTTATACGCGCCGCGCGAGAGGCGCTCTGCTAAAGCAGCAGAAAGAAGAGCAAGAAGAAGAGGAGAAAAAAGCATCCCAAGGTCGCGGGGTATTTATTCTTTTTGGCGCTACTCTCGTTCTCCTTCTCGAGCGCTTCAGCGAATTTCCTCCTTCATATCGCGCTTCCGTATTTTCTTTTCTTTTTCCGTAGCGCGCACTTGTAATGGCCGGGGGATCGCTCCAGCTTAATCACGACTCGCGGCCTTTTCGAGGGAGTTTTTTAAGGGATTGCCAAAGAGAGGCTGCGTGCGTGCGTGCGTGCGTGCGTGTCCTTGGCGCCCGGGTGCGTGCAAACCCACCGCACACGTAGGCTTAACGCTGATCCGCGCGGTGATTCATTTTCATAACATCCCCCCGAGGCTTGCTTAAGCTCGCATTACTTACTCCGTGGAAAATGAGGCTCGTAAGCATTCAAAGGGACCGATTCCCCCTCCCCCCTCTCGCTTCCAATCCTCCCGGCGCATATTAATTTTGCGCGCTTTTGCGGATTTTCCCCGCGGTATCATCGAGCCTTTCCGCTTCGATTGCGCAACAAAGTTGCTCCGCGGCGCTGTTTACCTTCCAATTGGATATTCGCTTCGCGTCACTGCCAATATTTAACTTTCCCGAGCGAAATTCAATTCCATTTCTGTCGTAAAAATTGTTTAACGCAATATAACGCCACTTGGAGGGAGGGGGCGGGGAGTGTCATCTAAACGGTCGCGTCTGGAACGAATTGGCGTACCTAATTGCAGCAGTGCCATTTGCACTCGGACAAATAAATGCACGTCCGACGAGCGTCAAACGGGAATCACCGATCGTGCCTACTTTATTTTTACTTTTATTCGCGAAATCGAAGCCGCCAACAGCGGAGCGCGTTGCTTCTGCCCGATGGAACGAGAAATTTATATAATTGACGCTTCCACGGACGCACCAGGAAAGAAAGTAGGGGGGCGGCGGGCGTTTGTTGCATAACGCGCAGATTGTTTTTGAAATTATTTAATCACGTGCTTGTCAAGCCTTGATTGCGCGGAAACTCGTTACGGGGCTTTCGCTCGACGTCCAACGAGAGAGACCCTTTCGCGTTACGTCACGTCGCCGGTTGACAAAGGCTACGCAGTGCGAAACTACGCGCGGAGTGACCTTATTGATAGTAAAATCGCGGACTAGGCTGGGAGAAAGGTTTCGGCCTAAGCTCTCGGAGAAGCGAGAGCGAGAGAGAAGCACCAGTGCGTATCGCACGCTGAAAAATAGCGAAAGCGGGGTTATCATCTTTTGTATGGGTGGTAGGTTAGAGAGAAGCGAGGAGTGGCGGGGGCGTGGACGAGGACAGAAACACAGCACCCGCCTCGCCTCGATCCTTGAACTTGTAAACCCTCGCTGCTGCATAGCCGGGCAGAGACACGGAAAGAGAGAGAGAAATTGAACACGGCGTTGTTTTAGAGCCGCGTCCCGCGCAGACTCCCTCCCTCCCTCTCTGGCTATGCGCACGCTGCGAGGTATACTAACCTGACCTAACCCCTCTCGCGGCAAACGTTTCCCTCTCTCTCGCTCTCGGGCTCGGACCATGCGTATGTTCCCAGCGCACCGATGTGCCTCGGCGTCTAAAAATAGGACAATGCCGTGCGATGCCATCTCTCTCTCTCTTTCGCGCGAGTGCGCGCGCGATTTCTCGTCTTTTTATCGTTCGTTTACGCGTATAGTTTTCTGCTCGGCAGAAGTCCGAAAAAGTTATTTTTCCTTTTTTGCCAATTTTCATTCTTTCATGTCGCTAATTTTGTATATTTATCGGGTGGTACTTGTATGTGTGTATACTTTGTTTCCTCCTCGGTGACTCGACTTTTGGTCCCAGGAAGTCTTCAAAAACTCTTCAAACGTTTAAGGTCATTTATAATCCCTGGAATTTGCTACGACGCTAATGAAATATACAGCGTCTGTGTTATTTTAATATGCAATGTCTGCGCATTTTATACACCAGAATCAAATCTCATCCTTATTAATATTAATATTAATAATAGTCGATTTTCAGCTTTTAACCTCCCCGTCCGTCCACCGCCGCATTTTTTATTGCAAATTACATAAGCACACTTATTCGCATTATCTTTATAGCGTAACAGCAAGTGTTCTTCTTTTTGCACGGGCGTACAATTACACACCGAGTGACGTTCAGCTATCGCAACGCGCTCCGCGTTTTGTAATTAAGATTTATGCAATATAAAAGACATTGGATCTTCGGCAACTTGCGATACGCAGGAAATTGACCGAAATTTTAGATTCGAGTTGAAAGTGCTACTGCAGTCGATCAGCAATTATTCAATTACGCATTTTTCCTTCTCGTATCGATCAGACGCCGACGCATCGATCGCGCGGTATCTTATCTCTAGCTTCTTGCATTAATGCTGAATCCAAGTGCCAAGTGGCGGGGCAGCCGCGTAATCCCTCTCTCTCTCTCTCTCTCTTTCTTATATTGTATTGCGAGGCGAAGAAGAATACGAAGAAAATGAAGCGACATTAGAATTCAGGCCCGGGGTATGGATCGGTCGTCGATTTACTGCGATACATGAATTATCAGGTAGAGCCGATTCGACTGCTCCGCCTTGGCGAAAATTAGCAATCATTTTTGTAATTAGAACGAGCGTTAATTTGCCCGAGACGGGCGTGAAGTCTAAAGAAATCGATGACGATGGCGGCTTGGAAAGTTGAGCCAAACAATGAACAGCAGCAGCAACACCCAATGTATCAACTCATCGAGACTCCGAGCAACTGGAATTTATCGAATGTCTGATTAATACCTCGTAGCGTCGTCCTTGTTGCTGTTTAATTGAGACCGGAGTCGACAGTCGCTCATTATGCGTTTATTTATAATACGAGTTTGAAACCGCAGCGACGCCTCGATCTTTAACATTTTATTGCAATTTTTCCGGTATCGTGAATTGACGTTAATCTCGTTTTTCTGTAGAAGCCACCGCGGCCGTCGCCGTCTAGCCTCGTTTTCCACAGCACCAGTGGGAACCGAGAACTTTGCAAAAGCGTACGTGCGAACCAGAACTTTCTCGGGCGTTTCACGAGAAAAATACGGACTCGGCGTGATATGGAAAACTATAAACCAAGTATATCTAATCTCGGCGTTGCATAACGAAATAATCGTTATCCTGTTCTGGCGTATACTTTCGTTTTCTCGCGGCGGCGACGAGTGCACCGACGATTAATTCAGAGAAGCGGAATCTCGGAAAATATATGCAGAGGTCCGGTCGCGGAGACCGAAAAAGATAATCACCTCCAGTGTGGACAATGGCTCGTTATCGTCGTTCCGCCAATAATCGATTCGGAGCGCGAGCTCTCGAGGATCCCGAGGATTTCGAGGTTTTCAGCTCCTCCAGATGTCGGCGTCGGTTGCTCCGTCTTTTTCCCCGGCGCCGGAAGCGCACGGATCTCCTGACACACGATTCAAGGAGCGTTTTTTCCTTCTTCGTCGCGGCGACGCTCATTAAAACAGCTCGTTTGCGCCAGTGTGTACGTGGTCGGTCTCTGTCTCGCTCGTTCGCGATGTATTGCGAGGCGGGGGTCACTGACCGTTACGTCATGCTCGCAGCCGCACGTAGAGCGACACTCGCCACAGCCGCGCACTCGAGGAATCAACGGTGGAGACAACGGGGCGCTCGACGTTACGCGTCGTCCTTCGGCCCTTCTGATCCGATCGGGGGCGGTTGCGCTGCTAACGACTCCCGGACGACGAGGGTCTGCAAATAATAATCGCTAACTGTATTTCATCCTCCCTCGCTTTTCTGCAGGGGCTTTTCTGGGTCGCGTTCGCGGAAAATCGCGCGCGAGTCAGCCCGGGTTCCTGTCTCGGTACCTCCCTCCTGCCCCACCCCCACCCCGGCGGCCTGGGAGCCCATTGTTGTTGGTCCTCGGCGCGGCGACCGAAGCGCGTAGCCTCACTTCCGCCGCCACTGCGTTCACGCCCAACTCGCGCTCCCGGGAGTTCCGCGATGGAAATAAGACTGTGGAGGTCGGAGGGCCTTTGTCTCTCGACTAAACGTGGAAGCTACGCGGCGCGCGACTTCCGAAATAAAATGCACGGCTGCTCTATTTTTAAGTTTCAAGAAAGTGCGCTCCGCTCGTAGCTAAGACGTGGCAACGCCGCCGCCGCCAGCGCTGCGAATTTCTTCTCGTAAACGAGAGAGCCCCACTCTTGCGAGGCCGCCGCCTCCTGCTGGCGACTGCCCGTCTTCCTTGGCGCAGTGCGCAATCCAGCAGCGCTTTTATTCGCACGGCTCGAGGAGTGGACGCGATCTGGTGCAGCTCGCGCGCAGTCGAGCGGTCGTCGACGCCGGCGCCGACGTCGTTCTCTCCGACGGACAGCCCGTCTCGAGCATGCGTCCGCGGGCTCCGCGTTCCCGGCCAATAGCCGCGGGCTCCTCGATCGGCTTGGTTCCTGGTACTGTCTTAAAGCACGGCCGCCATTGGTCGGGAGCGGCCTCCCTCCCTCGGGCCTGAGTCTCCTGCTGTAACCGGACGCATGCGCCTCGGAAGTGGAGTCGCAGCCACGTGGTGCAGCCCGCGCTCGGCACATGCGCGGCGGCCATCGCGGCACGGCCAATCCCGCGTACTCGCTTCCGATTCGCTGCGAGCGCGCCGTCGCTTGATAATGCCGCCAGGGCGAGGAGAGCGAGGGTGAGCCGCCGCGTATTTGGCGGAAATCTGCCGAGGAACACGGACAGCCCGTGGTGTGGGTCCAGCGCACGTGGCTATGCGTTCGATCGACGTGCCAGACTCGGAGGAGCCGAGGGATCCGATGCCCCTGGAACCTGGAACCTTTTCCCACCTCCGGAGCCGCGCGCTGTAGGAGAAAAAACTCGAGCCCAAAGCGCTTTCCGAGCATTACTGGATAATTGTCGAGTAATTGTCGAGGGAGGATGATAGGCTTGGGTCGGAAACGCGATAACTGTAAATGGATTTTAACGCGACCGACAGTTGCGCCGCGCTGCACTCGCGCTGGGCCATTTTTCGTCGCACTGTGTGATTGCTGCGAAAGGTCGGTGCGGCGCTCCAATTTGGAGCAGCACTACTCGCACTACTACTACGGGGGGGGGATTCGGCGGAGGAACGGGGAAAGTGTTGCGAAACGCGGAATGGCAGTCATTGATAGCCGTAAGCCGCTCCAACTTGTTCGGGGTCAGTCCGCGAGGGTATCGTTCGGAGTCTCGCTGATACGTTCACTACTACGCACTGTAACGCAGTGCGCTTGCAGCGTGCGCCCGATACTCGACGCACACTGGTTTAATGCCCCGTACGCGGGTGGAGGCTCGATTTTTATAGGGCCACGAATCTCGCTCTCGTTCGCAACTCCCATTGTAAAATTTTAATTAGCTGCGTTTGTTGCGTTTACCGGCTTTGCAGTCGCAGCATTTCGCTTTCGCATTTGCTTCCTCGCATATTTTAATAATGCACACCGCGGCTATAAATAATTTAGCAATTATTTGTACTTTCTAAAGTGCTACTTTCGCGGAAAGACATTGTAATGCGAGGGAAAATTTCTAAACGACTCGACAAGCTTTTATCTATTTTTACACTGGAGGAGATAGAAATTTGACTCGATGCTTTTTTATCGAGCGTCGCTATATTTTCCCGACGGTTCGTCGATTTGTGCGGCGTTGTGTTATCGATTTCGTGCGGCTTTTTTAAGTCGCTCCCGCCTCGATCGACGGAATAACAATAACGAATTATACCGAGCGGATTGACAGTGGCGCTCGCAAAAACCCGACCGTATTTTTAATTTATCGTGCCGCCGCCACTCATAAGCCTGGAATTTAGTTGAAAAGTTGCGAAAAATAACAAGCAGTTCTTGCTTCCTCGATATTTTCTAAAAATAAAATACGCCCGAGTTGCGCTGAAAGCAGCGCGCGATTCGTAATCTCTTTTTTATAAAAATATCATCGACGGTTATCGGGCTGAAATTTATTTTTCGGAAGAGGTGGAGAAGAAGGTGGAGGGGAAGGAGGAATACTGGCGCGAACAATGGCTCAGGACCGCCGCTCCTTCCCGCTGCACCGACTCCAACCAATAACACAATTCCCCTCCCACGTCGTCGTTTTATTCGAGAACGTTAGCTTGACTCGGAGTTTGGTAAAAATCGCTAAAAACGCGGCCAGCGTTGAGTTTAGGCGAAGATAACACATTTTACAAAGCATCGGAGGAGAGAATTTGGAGAGAATTGGTCGCCGCGCAATTGCCAGAAGTAAGAATCTTTTCGAGCGGCGCGAGTTGCTGCCTTTTATTCAGCCAAAAGTATTTCGCAATCGGACGCTAATTTCGTACTCGCAATCGAAGCAAATTAACGCCACGTGCTGTTGCTATCAGAGAGACGGGGAGGGCAATGACATTTCAGTCGACCGATGAATTTGTAATTGCACCTTAAAAAGCATTTTATTTTTTATCAAACAGCGTGGAAGCGCGAGCCGTTGGCGGCGACTAGAACAAGAAGAGGGTAAATAATTGAAAATTTGCACAAATATGCAAAAATTTGTTGTCGAGGCTTTTAGCGAGCGATCGGCTCGGCTCGGCGAGCCAAACTGAAGAGCAACGCGGAACTTTTTTCGTAATCGCGTGTACGTGTGTTTTCTCCGAGCAGGAGCCACGAGGTCGTGCAGATAAGGTCTTTCTCGCCGTGTCGTAAACAGTGAGAGCCGGAGCCGCGTTATTTAATTCTCTCGTGAAATTGTGCGCAAGAACACACTTGGGCAGCCGATCCGATCCGAGTGTTGGCCGAGTGTTTTACGAGTGTTGCGCGAGTGTTGCGCGAGTGTTGCACGAGCATTGCGACTCTGTATCGTGGAAATGTGCAGGAAAATATAATGAGGTTCTTAATGACATGTCATGGTTTGTAAAGGTCTTTATGCTAATGCCTTCGCTTTATTTACTCGATATACATATTTTCACGGTAAAATCTTGTTCCTAAAATGCAGGCATTTTTTCCTTGAGCTGTATATTTTCCTGGTGGCTTTTTGCGCCATTTTAATCAAATAAATTATCTACGAATAAGAGCGTTTGATTTGTAGCTTCGAGAGAAAACCAGTATTTAAACGGCATTGTAAATATCACATGTAGTTAACGTCCTCGGGGCTCCCGGGAAACGAGATAAAAAAGAATTTTTTACATTACTCGAGCACACAACTGGAGATAAAAGTCTAAATTTTAACTCACGGCTAGTGGAGGAGGAGGGGGAGGGGGAGGACGAGGGCGACGATGATGACAACGATGACGATGACGACGACGATGACGAGTCGCTTTTTCGCTCCTTGCCGGATTGGCAAAGACAACGTTTATCCCATCGAAGCAGAATGTATTCCCCGCTTCTTTCGAAATCTCCGCAAAGTCTCTTGGGAATTTATCAACTCTCGTACCAAAAGAGTAGAGGGAGACGTGATCAATATGAACTCGCGGAGTCGTCGTCCGATAATGCGGAGGCGCGACACCGACCCGAGGAGGAAAAACGCCCCGAGAAACGGACTCCGCGATTAAAGCTCGATTTTCATTGCCACTGGCTTCGTCAGCCCTTTTTCCTTCCCTCGTGCTTTGCTTGCCTTGGGTGCGACGCGCGCCTGGACAATAAATAATATGGATTTTCCGCAGAAAGCCAACTAATCGAAAAATCGATGTCCATTTAAGAGCTGCTGATAATTCGTGTTCTCGTCGATAACAATTAGGAAGGAGTCACCTGCTGGTTGCTCGGCGAGCAAAACTCCATCGCCGCCGTTGTGTGTTTACGGGAGCGACGCCAGCAGCGCGAGCCAACATTTTAAATATAGTCGTGTATTCTTTAGAAAAGCGCTTAATCCCGGCATAACATTAGCGTAAAAAAATTCTTTATAAAAAAGTAGCTTAAAAGTTTTATAAAACTGGATGTCAGTGCCCAGGATAAATGGTCGGACTTTTTCTAATGAGTCTTTTTGACTGCTTTTTGCGGCCATAACTTCCGAAAACTTTTCCTATATTTAGTTGAATAAATGTTTCAAATTTATAACTCTCATTTCTGCGAAACAGTAAGTCATTTTCGAATTTCGGAATTACGCCCCGAGACTCGGAAAGGCGGGAGTTTGCTCGAGCCGTTTTTTCATACCGCCAGACCGACCGGGCGCCGCTCCTATTCTCCTTTTCATTGAAAAATAAAATAGATTATTAATCTAAATTAATAAAAGTGGGTTGCCGAGGAGGCGAGGGGCGCGACGGAAGCCATCCCGGATCAAAACGCCGACGTCTACGTAAATAGAATTCTTCGTAGCCAATCTTAAAAAGCCAATATTGCTGTTTCGAAATAAAGAGTAGGATTTTGAAGTTGGCGCATCCGCTGGACTTTTACGCGATTTCGAACGCGACGAGGAAGGCGGCAAATATTGCCATTTGGAATGTAAAACATGGAAATGGAAAATATTTTAAATTTAGCGTTCGTTTGTCGCTCCGAAAAATAATGGAATTGCGTCGACGCCGGCGCTTTCTGTAAAATTGAATGAATTGAATATTTGCCGAGTCCGTTAGCCGAGAAAAAGGGAGTCGGTCGGGGCAGCCCCGGCCTACAATGGTATTATTATATTTTCTCGATTGGATGGATAGGGAACGAACAAGGACCCTATTATACGTACACGTGATATTGGTATTATCGGGGGCCGGGGCGGGGGCGGAGGCTTGAGACGCGACTCTCGAGACGACGATACAGTTGGAGCTTGCGAGATGTCGCCAAATAAAATATCGAATTTCCCAAAAACTGGAGTCGCGGAGAAACGAATTTTTCGTCCGAATTGGTGGCCGTTGCTCGGGTCGCGCGAGGGCTCGTTCCGGCTCTCCGATCTGCCCTCTCGAGTTCAGTTTTCGGCAAATTCGCGTAAATCGCAGGGGCCCAACCCTAGCAAAAGAAGAAGAAGAAGAAGAAGGTCCCCGAGCAGCGGACGAGAGCCTAGAGATCCCTGACTAACGATGCCCTTTTCTCTGTTGTTTCATGGCCCCAGCAGAGCTACGGTCGATCGCTCACGTGTCAAGCCACGGTTGTCTACAGCGACGGTCGAGGGTAGCGATTGTCGGGGGCGTCGGGGGGCGGCGGTGCTGCTGCGGCGGTGGCGGCGGGCACTCGGGCAGCGTGGTGGTGCGGGCCGCCGGCGGCGGTCCTGGCAGCCTCGTCGTCGGCGCAGGCGCGGCGCGCTACCCGCAGCACCACCAGCAGCCGGCCCCCACCTCGGCTCCAGCTGGGCCCCAGGCCCATCCCCACCTCATCAATACTACCACTATCCCCCACCTGCAGCAGCACCACCAGTTCCAGCACCACCAGGTCGCCGCTGCCGGCCGCGCCGCCGCCGCCGCCGCCACCTCATCATCGCCGGGATCGTTGGCGAGAATAGTGGCACGGCTGGCGGCCCTGGCCAGCCACCAGCGGGACTACAAGCGAGTTCCTCGAGCTCGTCGTCGCGTGACCAGCACACGGTTAGTTTGCCACGCGAGACCCGAGGACGGGCGCGGGCGCAACGAACCTCGCCATCGTCTTTAATTTAATAACCTCGGCCGGAGAGCACGAAGAACAACCCTTCGCCTCCCCCTCCCTGTCAAAGACTTATTAAGGCTGCTTTAACTTTAAATTTAAAGGGCGGATTGTCGGCTGGAATTGTCGCCGCCAAGTCGCATTAGTGTCCTCCGAGGCAAACGTCAGTCGATAAATTCAAATAACAATTCTTGGAGATTCATAATTTATTTAAATTATTCGACTGCCGTTGCTCTGCCTCGAGCGGAAAACGTCGAAAACTTGGAAAACGTCGAAGGTGTTGAAAACGTTCTCGACCCGACGTCAATGTTTTTTCACTCTTTTAAAAGCAGCGATTAAACTTAAAAGTATTGGTCTTTCAAAGGTAAACAGCCAGAAGATACGGTTCAGTTTTACGATACGCGATAAAAATATATATAAGCCAAGTATTATATTTATTATCATTTTCGTTGATTCGACGGGTCTTGTATTGATAATGCCGAGAAGGGAATTTTATCGGGTTCCTATTAAGTTTTATCCGCTCTGCTGTTTCTTTCTTCTTCTTCCTTCTTATCATTGTCAAAAGATGCAGCAATAAAACAAATCGGATTAGAGTCATCAGCGCGCAGCCATACGTTGTAAAAATGGAAGTAAAAATTGTTAAAGCAAAAAATAAAGGAGAGGGTGGGGCTTCGAAAACCAGCCAGAACTTCAAATTTCTGCTTCTACCGCGATTACTTTTATTCGAATGCGATTATAAATGCGCGATCGAAGCACTAAAAACTAATGGCCGCATCGGTTGCGCGCGAGTTTTTGTAAAAGAGCGTATTGCAGTTGATCGATCAGGATTAAGGCGCATCTCTGCTCGGTCGAGAAAAGGCAAAGAGGCGAGCTCCGGTGACGGTGGGGAGGGGGGAGGGACGGAAGGAGGGAGCGATGCCGGCCATAAACACACGTTGTTTTGAATAAACACGCGAATTTGCCGAGAGAGGGGAAAGTCGGTGCGCGATACAGGAGCAGCGGGTTAACGGCTCGAATGCCCTTTTCAAAAGGGAACGGCCCTGGAAGGAGATGAGTTGTGGAATGATAATAAAGGACAGGAGGCAAAAAGCGGGGGGGCTCCTTTGGGGCCGGGGCCTCCCGAGCGTTCGTGCGATGGTTCGGCCGTTGATTCGCCCGTTCTCAACGGATTTATAATGTGGGTGTGTGGTTTGTTTGTTTTCGGTGCACACAACAGCAAGGAAACGACCCGAGCGGCCTCAACATCACGATAATGAACATCACGGGTGCCGCCAGTGGTTCCCGTGCCCGCGGGTCTCCGCTTCGTCCATCCCTATCTGCCCCCGCCGCAGCCTCATCCGCTCTCATCGCCGCAGTCGGGCCGCGTCGGTGGCGCAGGTCGCCTCGTCCAACTCGGCCTCGCCCGTCTCCGCGTCCTCCGGCCCGTCCTCCATCGTCCAGCAGCAGGTCAGCAGGCAGCACCCGCCCTCGGCTCTCTCGCCCGCCTCCGTCGCCTCCAACGCCGCCGCCGCATACACCAGGGACGTATATCGCAATGCAAGCCCCAATGTGAGTATTGCGAACTTGGCGGGGGTGGACGACCGAGAGGATGCTCGTGGATACATGGGATGGTGCCCTATGGAGGTATTTGCTTAGTTCACCGAAGACGTGCTCGGGATCATCCCGACTGCGGGCCAATAGCGAAGCAACGCCGCGGTGTTGTTTTTTATTCGCCCGAAATTGTGATGATTCGTTTTCTCCTCCACCTCCTGTCTCTTTCTCATTAATATTAACGACGCCCACCCTCTCCTCTCCAATCGTCCTGCCTTTTAACTTTAAGCGTCCTTGTAGATTCGCTGGTGGATTGGATCGAGCGCGAGATTTCGAATCGAATTCAAAATCCATGCGCCCCCGGTGGTGGTGTCTCTTCGGATCCTGGATTTTGATCGAGATCTCTCGAGCAACCCTGCAAATACACGACGTTGTTTGCACATTTTCTAGCTGTAATTCTCGGTCGTGCGACGGCGACGACTTCGCTCCTCCAACTCGAAGATCTTGATAAATTAGCGTCGTCTCGTTACTTCCAGCTGCTCGTTAACGACAACCTATTTCTGTTGTACGTCGCGTATTCTCGTTGCATTTGTATAATTTTTTCCCGCGTCGGTGCAAAAGCTGAGCGCGGAACGACCCGAGGAATGGCAAATTGTAACAGCAAACCTCTTTCTTTCCCCTTTACTCCCGCAAACTTTGTTACCGTTGCGATTGAGATTTCAATTATATCATCTACCCTCGTTTTTACAAATTCCGCTCTCGACTATTTATATAAAAAGGGATTATCGTCGTTTCCGTTTACCTACATGCAAGTATAATGGACGATTACGCGAAGGCAATTTTCCGCGTAAAATTGTTTTCTCAATGGCTTTCAATAGGCCATTGAAATTCTTTCTTTCGCGAACGCGGAAAAACGAGGATAAAGCTTATAAGCTCGTAACATCCTAACCTCGGATCGTCGAAACGTCGTATTATGTTAATGCGAGTAAACTTAATTCCGCTCCGATGTAAATAAAGTGCCGTCCCGTGGTGGCTGTTCATAATTGATTTATCCGTTGTATACGGGGACGCGGGAACGCCGATCGGTTCGATGCCGTGGAATATTAAAATTATTATAAATTTTAAGCCGAGCTCGGCGTCGGCCCGACGTCGACGTCTAGGTGCCGCTCGAACAAATTCATTCGTAGCCTTGAATTAAACGACGTCTTCTCGGAATAAGCCACATTTAAATGAAAATATCAAAGCTCCTACGGGAGGAAAATATAAAAGATAGATGCGCGCGCGCACGAGAGAGAGAGAGAGATAAGACCCGAAAAGGCTTATTTGCATGGCCTGCAGCGATTATTAATGGCAGTTGCAGTCGGACTTTTAGGTCGGTTACGAGCGCCGAGAAGAAAGGCCCGGATGGATCGTCGAAAGCGCAGCAGGAAACGGCGCGGTTTCCCAGCCTCCGCAGGAGTCGCAATGTAGGCCAGAGAGGCGGAAAAGCGTGGCCAGGGCGCTTTGGTTATCGGCCTCCCTCTCTCTCTCGCGTACGTGCACACGCGCTCGCTCAATATCGATTTGTTTACAGGCGCTCGCGCTCGTGTCGCCGCCGCCGCCGGGACGGTAGCGGCGTGGGGGTCGGTCGGGCTCTTTTCATTCCGCGCCTCGCGCAATACTTTGATCTGCAATAATGGCCCATGAGTAATGCCGCGCGTCGCCCAGGCCACGACTCCTCTCTCGCACGAGTGGGCGGGTGAAAGTTGTCTTCACCCACTCGCCTCTTCCGACCTCCTTCGACCTCTTGGGCCGCGCGGCACGCACTCGGGCTCTGCTCTCGCTCCGCTTCCGTTTTGTTTACGCAAGGGGTACTACCTCGTCATACCCACCCGTGTGCCGTCCTTGCATTCTTTACAAGATAAACAGCTGCCGCGCGCCGATAACGATCAATACGCTAATTGGCTGCGGAGCGTCGCCGAGGCCAGCACCGGCACCACCGGGACCACCGAGATTCCATCCGTGGCTCTTCCGCACTTTCCGCGCTCCCGAGTACTTTTCCGCTGCTCGGTTCCCCAGTCGATGGCCTCGCACGGCGCCTGCGCCTGCGCCAGATGGGGCGCTATTCTTCCTTTTCGCTTTTCTCCGTTCGAATAATGCTCCCCGAGCAGAAGAAGCCGCTTTCGCTTGCACGCTTCCGTTATTTCTCTGATTTTTTACGCGTCGAAGGAGGCCGCCGAATATTTGTTCTTTATTGAATTTTCAGCCACCACTGGCCATCGCTCTCCTCGCTCGCCAACTGTTATCTTTCTTTTCGCGGCAAGAGAGTTGCGATGCCGACACTCGATCGATGGCATCGCGGCGCTGCCTTTATCTTGTTTCGCGAATTTGCGCTTTATTCGAAAGTTCGCCTCTGCCGATAATGCAACTTAAAAGCTCCGGTATTTTACTCGTGCAACGCGATGCGCGACGCAAGCTTTCGAGTCGTTTGCGTCCACGTTCTGGCGGACGGACGGACTCGGTGCCGCTACTATCAGCAGTCGCGTCGCTCGTTCCGATCGCACCGCAAGCCGCGCACCTCCGAGAATTGCAGACCGTCAGTGACGAGATCCAATCGACCGGCGGCAGCATTTGCCGAACTAAGCTTAAGCGCAACCTGGAACGCGAAGCGTTTAACGCCGGCAATGACTGGGTTTCAGGTCAACGAGCGAGTGGCGATCAGCGTCAGCAGCAGCCCCGTCTCCTCCCAGGTCGTCGGCGTCGGCAGCGAGTACGTGGTGAGCGGTCGCGGCGAGCGGCCCCGGATATCTCTGCTCCCGGCGCCGGCCTCGATCGCACCAGCAGCCTCGCCCACCGCCCCCACGGACTACCACGCCGCAGCGGCGCGCAACAATCGTGGCGGGGGCGGCGGGCCTGCCATCCTGGCGATGCAGCCGCAGGACTACCGACCGAGTCCCGTGGACATGGCCCAGATGCAGCAGGACGCCCCGCCCTTCAAGAAGATCCGACTCGGACAGCCCGTTCAGCAACTGCCACCGACTCAGCAGCATCAGCATCAGCAGCAGCAGCAGCAGCAGCAGCAGCAACAGCAGCAGTCGATATCGCAGACCGAGTGCCAGAGGATCACGAGCGCCCAGGACACTTTGATGAAGCAGAAGCACGTGCAGCAGCTGCAGCAGCCGCTCAGGATAGATACGAGGGTGTGTGTTGCTTGGTTACGTCGTTAATAATAAGTCGGATCAGAGTCCAAACGCCTGACCAACGCCAGGTGTTTTTCTCCTGGTTCCTAGTTCGGGCGAATGGAATCAAATGTAATTAATCGCTCCGTTCATTTTGTCGTACGGAACGCCCGGGGAGTCGGTTGCAGTGTCGCCGATGCATCTGCGGCTCTACCTGGACGAACAAAAATGACTTGGATCTTGGGGCAGATTACTAGTTGATTGACTGATTAGTTGCTTGTTTCGTTTTAACGTAATGCTTGAGCAAAGAGAGACTAGAGTTCCGCGATTGATCGAACAGCAGAGCTATTGGTAAAATGTAGCTCCGAGTAAATATTCGCGTTTGTCAAATATTTAATCTTTTAAGACACGTCTGTTCAATGTTATTTTAGCAGTTGAAAATTTTTCTGTGCTACTTTCAGTCTTAGTTGGAGAAATTTTCAATGCAAGCTAAAAACGATTACTAGCGCTACATTTACCGTTTGAGATAAACCGCTCATGTGTCACTTATTTGCGATCACTTTGTAATTGCCACAGTTTCTGCTTCGAGCGTATTTGTAAAAAATTAAGCCAAATTTGAATTTAGCTTCTTTGAGGCTGTTTACTTACTTGGCAAAGCACCGGTTGCAAGTTGAAAAAGCCAATGTAAATTTTTTGCGAAACGTTCGAAAAAACTAATAAAAAACTAAAAATGCTAGATAGCAGTGCCGCTTATAGTTTTCGAACAAAAATCGGCTTTTTCCTCTTGCACTCGTATTTGTCGGGAGCATTTTGTCTTCTCTTAAGACTCTTTTTCAATTAGAATATATAAATTCTGTACACGAGTTTACGTCATTCAAGAATAATATTATTTTCACTTATAATTGGCGAGATAATGCTTTATCACCGAGACATCTGTTATCTTGTTTTTAATTATGCTTCGTAGTTTTCGATAAACTTGTTTATTTTTAATTAAATTATTCAGATAGGAATAATGTTGAAAAGCTTTATTTGTTTAAAAATAGAAGCC
Source organism: Platyscapa corneri (assembly GCA_018907185.1). NCBI lineage: Eukaryota > Metazoa > Arthropoda > Insecta > Hymenoptera > Agaonidae > Platyscapa > Platyscapa corneri. The sequence continues at coordinate 613,470 of JACCHW010000021.1, read as the reverse complement.
AGTCCTCTTCGATTCTGATTCGTAATTTCGATGCGTTTCCAGTTTTATAAGAAACATTTTGTTTCTCTAACAAATATCACCACAGTTTCGCTATATTTCACAATTCGCAATTCAATGTAGATGATTTCGTTGATTCAACACAAAATGTTGTTCTTTTACTTTAAATTATTTCGACACTGCACAGCAGTGGAAAAATGGAAAAATTAGTTTTTTATTCATTTCAACTAATTATTATTTTATATTCGATGCAAGCATTGTTAAAATAGCCAAATTAGTCTTTACACGTATATTAATAACTGTTTTAATTTGAATGAGAAATTATTGAGTTCCAGTATAAAAATATGAAACATCTGATATTTATTATATTGTCGGAGACTCGTAATATTAATGTATGTACGGATTATTCTTAATGAAATTATCATAAATATTACCAATGAATATGTGACTATTTAACGAGTATTTCTGAATTGGATTCGTCGATTTCTCTGAGTCACGGCAGATTATAAATTGCATATTTCCAATTTCGTCTTTAACGACAGCAAAGATAATGGTCTCTCCAACACAACGTCCATTTTAATAAAAGAAAAAACGAATAAATTATTTATTTACATAACGTCGAACTCGAAGATAGTCGACAAATGTATTTACAATCTTTAATTTACTTAAAAATTATTTTGATCGATAATTCAATATGTGTGTATAAATGTAACGAATCTGCGTTTCGTGAATGACATTCTGCGGATGATTTATCGCCAAATTTATTGCTATTATTCCGCACATTACATTTAATTAGGTGACAACGAGAGATAATTTTTCTTTGGCTTAATTAATTCGATAATGAGACTCGAGCTATCAAATATTATTATCAAAATTTGGAAGCCCCAATTTTTAATTATAACGTTGTGGCGTGTTACATAATTAGTGTGTTTGTGTTTCTTTGCAGCCGACGGCGGGTGTTTATACGCCACAAACGGAGGCCATTTCGCCGACCCTTCCAGAACCCAATACACAAGAAGATGCGGCATTTAGGAGTACCAAAGACGATCTCCTTCAGCAGATCGCCAAAGTCGATCGGGAAATTGCGAAAAGGGAGTCTCAGATTAGCAAACTTCGGAAGAAACTCAAGGAATTGGAAGAAGTTGCTAGTAAGCCCTTGGAAGCAACTGGTACTAAGCGGCCTGTCGAGGAGGCGTCTCTGCAACCCAAACATCAGTCGCTCGTACAAAAAATTTATGCTGAAAACAGGGTATGGAGCAGCGCGCTGAGACGCTTAAAGCGCTTTCACATCTTTCACACTTTAGCCACGATCAAGGAATTTTTTAGAGCGAAAAAATGATAAATGTTTCGGGGCGTCGAAAGAAACGCGCGCGATCCAAAGCTCAGAGGACGCGTCAGTCGAGATCGGCTAACAATATAAAATGTCCTAGCGTCTTATCCAAAAGTAATCATTTGTTGTTGAATTTGCATGAAATATTATCGTCTTGGTGATAAATTAATTTTACAATCAACCTGAGTAAAGAAGCGTTAATCTCTTATCATATTTTGAAGTCTGATTCATAACAAAATATCTTCAAATGAAACTCGTTATCGATATTCTTAAAAAAAATCAAATATTAGCCATGTTGTGTAGCGTTGGCGAGAAATACCTCCACAGCCTTGAAAGCGACCCGAGCGTTTATCGGCGCAAATAATGAACGTGAAGCTATTCGGCACCCTCAGGATAATGCAATTAACGAGAAAACTGCATAACGCGTAGTGGAGGCTTTTCACTTTGTAAATTACTCGCGTCTGGTTGGCCTCCACGTAATAAAGAGTCGCGAGACTCATTCTCGCGTATTGTAACACGAGGATGTCGAAGAAAGTAATTGCGCGAAGGCTGCTTTAGCGACTCGCATTATCGAACGCGAGTACTCGGCCACACACCGGCGCACACGTGTATATCGGCGAGAAAGCGCCCGAGCGTGCGTCGTAAGCTCGGAGCAAATTCGCTCGTGCGATCTCGTCGGAAGACGAGGCGACGAGACGACAGACTCCGCTTCGGACCGACACTTCATTTGGCTCGTTTTATTTTTAGAAAAAAGCGGAGGAAGCGCACAGGCTGCTGGAGAAACTGGGCCCCAAGGTGAAACTGCCGCTCTACAATCAGCCTTCGGACACGAGCGTCTACCAGGAGAACCGCACCAGGCATCAGTGCATGAAGGCGCGCCTCGTGGCCAGACTGCGCAAGGAACACGCGGAGCGCGCCTCCCTGCACCGGCAGCAGTCCCAGACGTACGCGATACTCGTGCAGGAGTGGCACCGCAAGGTCGAGAAGCTGGAGGCGACGCAAAAGCGCAAGACCAAGGAGGCCAAGAACCGCGAATTCTTCGAGAAGGTCTTCCCCGAGCTGAGGAAACAGCGCGAAGACAAGGAACGCTTTAATAGGGTGGGGGCGCGTATTAAGAGTGAGGCCGATCTGGAAGAGATTATGGACGGTCTGCAGGAGCAGGAGGTATTTTCGAATGCCATACGTTTTACTTTAACGATAATATTGCTTTATCCTGTCTTCCTCAAGAGTGGCTTTCTTGTTTTATTTTCTCCTTTGGGAATAACCGAGTCATTAACAATCAAAACTAGCACCGCCGTCCTTTACTGTCGCCAATCGCCAATCGCCAATCGCCAATCGCCAATCGCCATTCGCCAATCGCCAATCGCTGCGAGGAATTTGTTGTAATTCATGCACAGCGAACTGCGTTTTTACTCGGCACTCCGATGCGCCAGAAATTAGAAATTAAAATCTGTAACGCATAACGGCGCATTCGTTGCTGCTCGGCCTTTCGCAACGACAATAAGGCGAGTTGCGTTGCATTTGCGAAACAAACGAACGAGTCTTTTGTCTCGCGGTAAATTTTCACGTGCTCAGAATGTTGGTTTTGATTATTAATGCTTCGTGATTTTACCTTATCAGCGCTAAGTGTTTATTTTTAAAATTCGAGTCGAAAGAGAAAAGGTGAGCGAAATATAAAGGAAAAAATTGTGTTCGTTATATTTTTGTGTTTAAGCTTAAACTTTTATGTGCTTGACTAATCTCTCGACGGCTTAATGTTTAATCTTTTTTTTGTCGATTTTTGCGGATGTTTTATCTGCGGAATTCTGTCCTTATCTCTGTAATGTTTTATCAGCGTGCTGGAATCAACTTTAAATTACATTCATTGATTCATCGTTTACGAATGGCTCTAGACTTTCCTCATTGGAAAGAACGAGTCCATGCTACGGAAATTTTATCCTTCTCTACGGCACCGAGTTATCCACATCAATCCATACTTGTGCTTTACGAAACTCGCTTGCAACATCCTATACTAACAAGCTCTGCCCGCTTATTTAATATTATCTGTTCGTCATGACGTGGCGCAGCAACGTCCAACACACGTCCAAGTGAAATTAAAATGAAACAGCGACACCAACATTCCCCCTCCCCTTAACCATTTGTGCGCAAATTATTACAATAAGCACTCATGACTTTCACGTAACATCACATCAGCCTAACTGTCCTCCTAAAATCTAATTGCCTCAACGACTCATGAGACTTTATACAGTCCAGGATATTGATTTTGTTGGTTGGTACGAAAGATATCTGTGATGACGATATCCGATAACTGGCCGGTATTCGCGAAATATTTAGGATAATAATTTGTTCATTCTTCCTGAATATTGGATGTATCGACTATGTGCTGGTCAGGAAGTGGTCGACTAAAACCAATGGATGGAGAAGACGAATAATTTATCGGCTGATGAATGTTCTCTAATGTACAAAAATTACGCTCTCTCTATATCTCTATCTTTATCGCTCTCTGTCTGTCTCTCTCTCTCTCTCTCTCTCTCTCTCTCTCTCTCTCTCTCTCTCTATCTATCTATCTATCTATCTATCTCAGTGCATTATTACCTTTTTAAAAACTAAATTTGAAAATCACATGTAAATTACTGATTCTATTTTTTAAATGAATAAATTAACTAGGTTGGTGTATATATTGAAAGATCTTTGATTTTTCGCAAAAATTTTCTCGCGAAACACACGTCATGGAAGATTCTTATCATTGCTAATTCCTCAGGAAGAGTTGTCGACCGAGTTAAAAAATGCGTTGAAAACTCATCAGGTTAGTAATGTATATTTGCTTTCTACCGTATATAAACAAAGCGTTTATATTCACGTAATAATTTTGTGCACTTTTTCACTTATTGGTTTATAAACAGACACAAATAAAACTTTGAGTAAACAACGGCTGCTGTACTTTACTTTTTAACTTTCAACTTGTTTTATTTATTTGTCGAATAGTCTTAAATCGAGAGTTTTGTCACTTATTCTCTTTCGCGCTCGATCACGCGTCGGACAATTATAATTACCACGAGCGTAGGTCAAACAGTTGAAAAGAAACGGGACGTCGAAAATGTGCTTGCAGATGGAAGATAAGAAGATGCGCTCCTACGCCGTGATCCCGCCGCTGCTGCTGGACGCGAAGCAGAGGAAAATCGCATTTCAGAACCGCAACGGGCTGCTGCAGCCGGAGGAGCTCGAGGCCTTACACAGCGAGAGGAAGCTCATCAATGTCTGGAGCACGACGGAGCACGACATGTTTAAGGAGAAGTACCTCCAGCATCCCAAGAACTTCGGAGCGATAGCCCAATCGTTCGAGCACAAGTCCGTGGCGGACTGCGTGCATCACTACTACCTCACTAAGAAGGCGGAGAATTACAAGCAGCTACTGCGAAAGTCGAGGCGTACGCGTAGTTCTCGAAACAATCCTAACAATAAGGTAGGGGCGCGACCCTGGCAGCGTGCAAATTGCAAATTGCAACGCGCAGCCTCACCGAAGCCCAACCCCCGCCGACGACCCATTTTACCCCAAAAAAGGGAATCAAGCCGAGACTAATCATCCCATCTCCTTTCGTTTTCAGGTAAATAATAGTAACTCCACTATCGGACCTATAGATATATTAACTACGGGAGTCACGACGAGGCTGCAGCGTGAGCAGCAACAGAAAACCCAAGAGAATCCTCAGAGTAGCTCGGCGTCGGCGAGTAGTGGTAGCAACGCGACGACGACGACCTCGACTCCATCGACGACCACTTCCTCGTCGACGTCGGTTACGAGCACAAGCTCCGTCTGCACGACGTCGTCCTCGTCCAGCACCGCCGTCACCGCGAGCTCGTCTGGCAGCAGCAGCGGCGGCGCCGCGAGTGCGGTTTTAACCTCGGAGTCCTCGCCAACGACGGTGATAACGACGGCGACAACCGCGACAACGATAACGTCAACGGCATCGGGAGCACCTGCAGCAGCAGCAGCAGCGTCCGCATCCGTCCCGAGTATCAGCGAGACGACAACGACGTCAAGCGTACTCACGACGACGTCCATGTCGTCGACCAGCGCCAAGGACGCCCGCGAAGCTAATAAGGAGAACAAGGAGATTAAGACAGATCAGAAAGACTCGCTACTGCTTAAGGATATCAAAGACGAATCGCAATCGAGTTCCGAGACACTTTCTAGCAGGGAAATCAAGTGAGTCATTCTCGAGATCCTTGGACACTTCCTTCGTATTTCTCACTAAACACGCAACTAACAAGATGTCATGCATATATATTTATACTTTTATTGACTAACGAATTATTAACTCTCACGAAATAACGACAATAATGAAATATCTGCTTCCCAAATAACTAAAACTGTGCCAGGTCTATTTATACTAATGGATACACGCAGTCGATCACATTCGTGTAATTGATAGAGTCATTATATTTTACTGCTTAGTTTTATATTCAATATAAAGTGCGTACAACCATAAGCTTAAATTAAGTCTTTTGTAGTTTTATACCTTATTTATTAGTGCTTGTAGAATATAGGTATGGATAATTTTATTTAGCATTTATATATGGATAGTGATACGAGTTTTAGATTATTATTAATTATTTTTCATTTTGTTTCACGTATAGAAAATATAATAACACGAAACTGAAGTGACTGTAAAATCTCTTTAAAGGGATGCATTGACAAAATTTTGTTTTCACCACTTGAATTCGACAATTGTTTTTATAAGGTTTTCATTTGATTTTAAGCGTTTTCATTGTCACGCAGACAGTACAAATGTAATATTTATTTATTAATTTTTTTTCTCATCCCCGATAATTGTACCCTGTATCACAGTATTCTTTAACAGCATAGTAATATTTATTGATAATAATTGTTATAAGTTTACACCCCAGTCAAACTAGTTGTTCGAATACCAATGATTGCAGTTTTAGCTCTCAAATTAATTCAAGATTAAATTAAAAGTTCAGTCAGTCCGATTGTTGATGAAACGATGTTAGATTCATCGGTAATGCAAATAATTGTACCATAAAAATCTGTAAAATGTATGTAATTGGTATAGAATGTTTATCAATGAATGTACTTGGTAATTGTTTCGGTACGATAAATGATATCGTTTTTATACAGTTTACGATAAGATGTTACTTAGTAAGATTAGCAAATTTAAATACTGCGTCGTATTTTTCCAATTTCTACAATTCTAAAACTAAAATATATTCTGCCTCTCCATTCGCATTCAATCTATTTATTCATCTTCATTAAGATTATTAATATTATGACGTAAAATTAAAGATGTGCCTTAATTTTGTAACGATAAGCTAGACTTAGAAATTTTAAAATAAACTATATACTTTTAAATAAATTGATTAATAAAAATTTTGAAAACTAGTTTTTTTTTTTTTTTGTGCGAGGAAATGATTTCAATTTTTGCATTATGGTAATCATGATTTAATAAAGAATTTGATTTGATTAATATTAAGTGAGTGAACACGACGTTCGTTTAATTCTCGAGAAAAATACCAATAGAAAGAAACAAAATATCCGTTCAAAAGTGCAAAGTAAACTGTAAAATCCGCAAGTAAACTCGGCTGATATTTCAATTGATAAGAATTGTCTTTTTTAAATTTATTCAAGGGAAATTGAATGACGCGCATACGAACACTAGCTGGAAGAGATTTTACAAGTAAACGAAGGATTTCATTACTGTTTTACCTTTTAATATCACTTCCTCTCCTCCCCCGCCCCCGCGACCGCCACCTTCTTCGTCTAACTATCTATCAATCCGTCCATCGACCGCTTTCTCTTTATCTGCCTCTCGCTCTTATTCAGTCTTGGATAGAAACGAAATATACTACGTCATGCCTTTCGTCATCCACTTAGCGAATGCATTGTGGCAAAGTTCGAAGATTAACCGAATCTCGGGCTAAAACGTAAAATTTTATTAAAAAATCCAGTTTCTCCGCCTCTTTGAATATTAATTTAGCGCTTGTTCGGGATGAACTTCCTCCCCTTGCCTCACTCCTTTTTCCACCATAAGGCTGAAAAGATGAAAGTGAGAGGGAAAGAGATAAGCGATGGTGGGGTAGATCAGTCAGTCATTAGCAAATTGCAATGCTAATCAATGGTTATTGGTTAGCGGACAATGTTTGCTTGGGATCCACCCAATGTTCATCATCTTAATTGAGTCGAATTCAGAGATTTCATTTACTTGGATAGCGGCTCGAAAAGAGGCAGAGACTGAGAAAGATTTGCATTTTCGTACTTTGGTATTTTCGCGTTTTCGCCTCGGCCCAAAGCAGCTTGTGATCGTTTGTTTAATTACAGCCTCGGCGCTGTTTCCCACATTGTTATAAATTAATTTCAAGATAATACGACGAATTAATGCCTCCGTGGCTCGATCGTCGCGCTGTTTGTTTTATCGTATTCAATCCACTTGGTCTTTGCGGCCCGAACATTAAGAATTCATTATTCAATTTACTCGGGGGGCTTCGTCATAAACTCGATTTGCAATTTAATCATCTCGATCTTATTTGCTCGAAATTCGGAGATTCGGAGATTCGGAGATTCGGAAGTCAAACCCAAAATTATGGCTGCGGCCCCGCGGATCTCGCGCTCGGAGCCTGCAATTCCACACATTCACGATTGGCAATTGGTGTTTTCGTAGGGTCGAGGGCAAAGGTGCTCTGTCATCCTCGTCGAACACGAGCGCGACGAATGCCAACAATGCGAGTGGCAACCTTCAGCTCGAGCTGCAGCAGCAACAGCAGCAAAAGGACAAGAAGAAAAACGCTGGCTCGACGGGAGGCTCGACTGTCACTAGCAGGTCCAAGGACAAGAAAAAGGAGAACCACGCGACGCCCATGGAGACGAGTGACGAGGAGGCCCAAGCTATGGACGCAATGGGTAAGTCGACGCTGCTCTTTCTGTCCTCGTTCAACCAAACTTGTGCAGCCTCTGCTCTATTTCTTTAATTTTCAAGCGCGATAATTGATGAAAAAATCAGTGTATTTTTAATCCGATGCTCTCGCCGATGGGTTTGCACAGTTTTTAGCTTATTAAAGCAATTTTAATCTCGGCCTCGAAAACGCAGAGACTTTTCTTTTTACGGAAAAGGCCAAAGGCCACCGCGTCGCGGTGTCTTCTAATTTCTGCCGTATTTTTTTAATAAGCGACTGCTAAATTAAACGCTGGTAATGAAAAATTAGCAAATCATCGATTGCTCCTAAGTCAGGGGGGAGGGCGGGGGGAAGGCTTTGCGAGCGTGGGAGTACGTCTGCATCGGTGAAATGCTCGAGTACCGAGTAGTTGTGCGTCGCTCCGGTCTAACTACTGCTACGAAACTGGGTTGCTCAGTTTACGCTTTAAATAAATAAACTTGACTTTCCGACGAGTTGAAGCTAATTAATGGGCAACTAATTTAAACATTAGTTTTTTCATAACTGATAAGTTGGAGCGTCGCTCTTTTTTATACGCTCATCGAAAACGTCCGTTTCGAGATTTCCAAGATTTCCTCGCTAGTTTCAAATTCAGCTTTAAAATTTGCAATTATTTTTAGGCGTTCACAGGAGCGAGCTGCAAATAAATTATCCGCTCGATAGAATAAAAAATATTTTTAAAAGCACACGAAGCTACAAAATTTTACTTCGCTAAAAGTCATTTTACTATGATAATAATTGAGCGTTTGAATTTTGACAATAAACGAGCGCCCAAGGTATATTCTTGCGCAGAACTTGCGAATTCGATTTTAAAACGAATTTAGCATTCAAACGATATTTCTTAAAACTCGGAACGACGAATTATTTAAAGAACTTGTAACGCGGACGGACGTAAAAAATTATATTCGCGCATCTGCATTCGATAAAACCGACCAATTCCTCGCGAATAATTTGTCCGTCTTGACAAAAGTATCGACGAGAGTAGATAATTGTCAGGTGCATCGTATACACATCGTGAAAATAATGTTTTATCAATTAATTCGACGGCGTGTAAAAGAAAAATACGATTTTAAAATAAGGACCAACGAAAGGGTCGCTTGGCGAACTTTTATTCGACACGAATTATTCTAAAAGCTCCGGTACTCGTGCGACTCTTGCCCGGACTAACGATCCTAATTGGCGATTACGATGTCAAACACACGTGCACGTGGTCTATTTCGAAATTGGGATCCAAGCGAGAAGTTGTTGTTTCCGATCGAACCTCCGCGTCACGACTGTTTTGCACTTTTGTTTTTAAAGAATTTTCATTATTTATTCGTCGACCCGACCGATCGAAAATCGAACGGTGCCCCCCCCCCACTGTCGAATCAAACAACTGCCGAGTGTTTGCGTAACCTAAAACGACAAACCGGTACCTTTGAAGTTAGACTTTACGCGTGTTTTACACGCAATTGGGTGCGTTCCGACTCTGGTAAAGAATATCGAATCGTGTAGATCGTAAGTTCAAAAGAAAAAAATCCATCGTTGTCGTTCAACGCCGATGTGCCCTAATTTAACGCTGATTCCCGAGGGCTCGAGCGAAAAGCGCTAGGAATGCAATTTTAAGTAATTTGACAAAAGTTTGTAAAATAAATTGAAAACAAATGGAAGCATAAATTTTACAATTCACGCTTCGAAAGGCTAATAAAATTCATAATATTTATTGGACGGCAAATAAATGTACGGCTCGAAATTAATCATCAAACAAATTGCGGAAAAATGTCACTTTAAATGTGTGTCGCGGGTGTGCGTGTGTGTAGATTCGTGATTAAAATAATGCGATCACATTAATGAGAAAGCTACTCAAATCAGTTTAAAAATGTTTATGGAATATATTTTGGGGACAATTAATAAATACATGACGGTTATAAGCCAGAGTAACCAACAGTGCAATGGTGGTAATTCGTTTATTAACAGATAATAATCGACAAACGGTGTAGGCCCATACATATATACACAACTCGTCGCAATGTTTCATTCGCCTTTTTGCGCGACAAAACTGATCCTGACGGATTTCGCCGCCTCCGAGTCAAATTACAAAGACTCGTGCGACTCGCGCTGCTCGACACAAGTGCATCCGCCGAACTCGCGTTTGTCTCTGTCGGCCATCGGAAAATCAACAATCACTTTCACTCGAACGTGTTCGTTTCTATATTTCAAGCGTGTGTACGAACCTGGAAACGTCCTGCCCTCCAACTAATGTTCCAACGCAATTCACTGTTTCACGCACACTTTTTCCGCCACAGTTCGTTTCTTTTAGTTTCACGCTCCGACGAGCGCCGCATTATTGTTGATATGTAAAAGCTGTTGGGTTAAAACTCACCCCCCGCAGTTGCGGTGACGCAAATGTAAACAGCGTCACTGCTTCCCCAGCCAAACTACAAATACAATTTTTTACAAATTTAATCTCGCAAACGTGCAACTGAAATCACAACACTCGTCGCTTCCGAGCCAAAACCCCTCTCCTCCGAAGCCGTGGCCACTGGGCTCGCGCTCGTCGTGTCCAGGTCGGGCCGCCGACGAATCAAGTCTGGAGTGCGGCGTCCCCGAGAAAGTCCGCGCGTACCCAGGGCCGGAAGGTTCAGGCCGGCTGCTGGACGTTTTCACTGGTGCTAGGCTGCTGCTGCTGCTGCTGCTGCTGCTGCAGTTGCATTTGCTCCTGCTGCTGTTGCTGAGTCGCGCTTTTGACCGGCATCCGTTCCTCGGAACCGACGACGCGGCCCTGGGTTTCCTCGAGGTTCGCGTGGCAGAGCTTGCGGTGCTTGTGCACAAAGTAGTAGCTGGGGAACTTGCTCCCGCATATCTTGCAGGGGTAGTACTGGACGTTGAGATCGAGCAGACGCACTTCTCGCTTCTTTCCTTCTGGCTGCGCTCCTCCTTGCGGCTGCTGCTGCTGCTGTTGTTGCTGCTGCTGCTGCTGCTGCTGCTGCTGCTGTTGCTGCTGCTGCTGTTGCTGTTGCGACTGCTGCAGCACCTGACGGCTCGTCGTGTTTTCGCCGTCCGTCGGGAGCAGATGACGACGCGCGTGTTTCCGGTAGCAGTACTGCGACTTGAATGTGTGGTGGCAGTAGGCGCAGGTGTAATTTCCCAGGCGGCTCTCGCCGCTGCCGCCGATCCCCGGTGATGCCGACCGATGCGTTCGCTGTTGCTCGTTCTCCTCGTTCTCCCAACCGCTCATGGGAGACTCCTCCGGGTCATTCTCCCGACAGGCCGAGTTTCTGCCGTTGCATTGCGGCGTCAGTACTCGGATCTGGGGCTGGGGTTGTAGCTCTTGCTCTTGCTCTTGCTCTTGCTCTTGTTCTTGTTGTTGCTGCTGTTGAATCGCGGAAGCCTAGATAAAAAGTGAATAGTCTAGTTTGAATATGTTTGCCATGTGCTTATCGTAGTCACCAGATTTGACAGCTGGTTTTTTTATTCGCTTACTGGACAAACGAACATCGAGGGAAGGATTTGATTATAAAGTAATGCCCCACGAGAATTCGCGATCGTCATCATCTAGAATGTCGTGGTAGCTCGAGTCAAGGACTCCAAAGTATTTTAAGATCCCCGACGACGACGATATGAGAGATGCGGTGTTAGTCACCTGGACATCGATGGGCGAGTAGTTTTCGTTGAGCACGCGATGGAAGCGCACCGGACCGTCGCAGCAGGCGACGTCGTAGACGACTCCGGGAGTCTGCACCGCGGCCGCGCTTACGACCAAGGACGACGAGGATCGCTCTCGTTGGTTGCTGCAGCGATTAGAGCGCGAGGACTGAGCTCGTTGTTGCGAGGCCCGACGGTGGCGATTCGAGTGCTGATGCTTCAGTTGCTGTTGCTGTTGATCGGCGCTGCCATCGCTCAGGGATACGCGCTCGCTACTGGCCGAAGGACTGATGGTCCTGTGCACCGGCTGCTGCTCGTCGCTCCGCTGCGTAATAGAGCTCGCCGAGGAAGAGGCGACCACCAGCTCCGGACTGGCCGAGCCCGAGCCCCTGCCTCCGGACTGCTGTTGCACCTGGGAGCTGTTAGACGACGGCGAGATCGACGGTTCCTTGCTTCTGTAACTTTTTTCGAAAGATCGGGGGGGGGGTTAGGGGTGTTTGACTCGAGGAGAGCGTAAACCACCCTCGATAAACGCAACGGGGGTGGGAGGACGTTCGTTATCTCGACGGGGTTCTGAAAAGAAGCGACTAGATAGACATCTCCTCACCCGTATGAAAGGGAGCTTTTATGCATCGCTGGAGTGGGCAGGACTGCGATGGCAGGTGGCAGCTGAAGGGTCGGCAGGTGCGGCAGTTCGAGGTGCCTGGCCTGGTAAAGATGTCTCGCGGCGGCGGCGGCGCCGGTTTGGGGCCAGCAGAAAGCCGGTCCCAGGAGGCGGTTCGGCACTGGCCGAAGTATACTGCTAGCCTGTTGCTGTTGCTGTTGCTGTTGCTGGTGCTGTTGGGGCAGAGGCGGTGGCGAAGGCGAGCTGGAGGCCGGGACGATCGGCGGCGCTCGCAGCCTGAGGAGAGCCGCGCGGCATTGCTCCAGGGCGCCTGGCATGTGCAGCAGATGGGTCGCCAACAGCACCGTGTAGATGTTGTCGAGGCTCACCTCCAGCCGGCCCGTGTACATGTAGTTGAGTAGGGGTGCGAACGCCTCCCCGCCTGTCGATCGTTTGCTCGATCTGTACTCGTTGGATTTACGATTGCGTCCTCGAGGAAGTTTAGCGGCCGGGACGGGAAAGAGCGGAAGGTTTCATCGCGCCGATCGATGTTAAAGCAAACAAGGCACTTACCTTTGGGCGACAGGCCGATGCCCAGTGGGTTGTTGGGTTATTGGCCGGGAGGTGTTAATTGAGTAACGAACGCAAAGAGCGAGAAATCGAGGAGTCGGCTAATTACTCGATAATTATTACCAATGGTGGAGGGCACGGTGATGGAGGTGACGACGGGCTGGGCCGCCGGCTCGTGCGGGGATGAGGCCGAGGTCGAGTTGCCGAGCGCGGGGCCCGTGGCGGCCGCGATCAGGGTCTTGAGGTACTCGCTGTGCGCCGCGAGGACGGCCCGGTGGGCCACGAAGTGATACTCGCCCTCGTTGCCGACCCTGACCACGGTGTCCGGGGGTGAGAGCGTCTCCAGCCGCGGGTAGGTCTCCTCGCCGCCGAACCAGGCCCTGTAGAGGCTGTACATGACCAGGCCGAAGAGGGAGGTTTCGCTGCTGTTGCTGCTGGTGGTGGGTGGCGCGGCGTCTCAGACTGGCTCAGGTTCGGGCCGGCGGCGCGACTTCATGTGGAGGAGGACGCGGAGACGTCGCTCGGGACACGCCGGGGCCAAACGAGTTGCGGAGCGTGACCGAACAGGCGGTCGCGCGGCCGTGATTTGAACGCCAGAAGTCGCGAGGGTGTCTCTGCCATCCACGCCGGAACGCCAGGAATCTCGCGCCCCACCACCGACGCCGCTGCGGCGGCAATCGCGAGAGGGTGGAGAACCGCCCCCCGGGCCAGCACATTGGCTGGAGCTCGCCGCAAGTGCTTATCGGCTCTCGCCTCCTCGCTTAAAGCGCGCTTGGTTCTCTTTTGCTCTCTCTCTCTCTCTCTCTCTCCTGCCCCCTCCCCCCCCGCGAATTCTCTCTCTCTCTCTCTCTCTCTCTCTTTCTAGTGCCGTTTCCGCACTGACAATTGCCAATTGCCGATTGAGACGCGCCAAGCCGAGCGAGTCCCTCGGGTGCCGCCGTTGCAGTCTCGGTGCCTTCTATTTGTTTTCATCCCGATTTGCCGGCACGCACTCTTCGCTGATTTTCCCCGCTTCCTCCCTTTTTGCCGTTGCAATTGCTGTTGGTCTTGGGCCGGATAACGATTAGGGATCGAACTTCCTTTCTGGGAAATCTTCGCGTCCGATCCTGGAAAAGCAATCACAACTCGTTGCGCGCCGTTCCTTTGGCCCTTTCGCAGCAACGAGTCCTTCGCAATACCTACGCGTTAATTTTCATTTCGATCTAGCGCTGATACGACAAATTCGTTGGAGAATTACGTAATTAAGTCCCCCCACTTTTAGATGAAAGGTCTTTTGGAAATTGATTTTATTCACAGAAGCATTAGTTGGAGTGTGCTTGCGTAACGCTACGCGGTTTAGGGCTGAAGTAACAAATTTGCAATGGTGCTCCTGCAGCACGTAACTTTTTTTTTTTTTTTTTTTTTAATTAGCTCTTCGCTCAACGTATTGTACGTTAAAAGTAGTACAGTTGCGTAGATTTAAAATACTTCGCCTCCAATCGATCGATCAAACCTTTCGAACTTATGGAGAAATTCCAATGCAGATATCAATTAATTCATTTAATATAATTCATATAGAATTGATAACTCGATACTGCATTTTTTAACGAAGATGTTGGAACAGTGCGGCGCCTGAATATTTTTTAATCGAGATAAATTTTGGCTAATTAATTAATTGCCTATCGCAGGTATTGGAATTAATGGACCTTCCGAGAGGAGGAAAGCATTTCTTTTATCAAGTAGTTTTGCAGCAATTAGCGATGCTGATAATAATTTGAGAGAATAGACGATCTAAAAAATCGGAGACATCAGAGGAGCTGCAATGTTTTTTGGCTCAATATGGAAAAGTGGCGCGACGTGGAATTCGTGGAATTTTCGAGAGGTCGAGTCGCGGACAAGACGCAATAAGCCGTTTGGAGGGAAAAGCAGCGACAAGAAGACGCACTCGGGGAGCTGTAAACTCGCGTGGCTGAGCTCCGTTATTGGGTTATTATTACACCCTAGCGTGGGCTCGCGTCGAACTCGTCCTCGGATACCAGCGTAAACATGCCCCGGACGCGGGCTGAGGGGAGTCTTGCGCACTTTTCCGCGGCAGAGTCGTCCTCTCCGTTAAATCACGCAAAACTGCTCGCGCCTGTTTGGGCAAAAACCTTGCTGGGGTAATTCGGGAGTCGGCCCTGCGGTCCCCGCGGCAATCGGACGATCTCACCAGCTTCCCGCAAACAGACTTCGCCTTCCCCTCCTTTAGCCTCGGCGATGCTTTTTTGGCCAGTTTCTCTCCGGCGCGGAGTCGAGAGTTTGTTTGCGGTGAGAAATCGTTTTGGTCTGATTACGCGACGCGACGCCGCACCGTCGGCCGTCGAGGTCGAATCGAATCGGCAACTACGAACTGCCCCCCCCCCTCCGCCCCGTCCTTTGCTTTCGATTTGCCTCCACCAAAATCGCTCGACTGGGAAATGCCGTTTAATATTCCTCCGAGGGTCACGTCCGTCCCTCCCGGTGCGCAGCTTCAATTTTTTCGACCCTCCGAGGCGGGTTTTAATTAGAGCTGCGGCGCTATATAAATTTGCACTGGGCGAGACGCGAAGGGCCGCAAATTGGCGGAAGACGCGCGGAGTCTGTCGCAGGAGTTCCGCCGCTCGCACACTGCGAGCCACGCGCGCACGCACGCACACACGGCGAGCACGGTGCGTTGTAATTACGGCGTGTTTGGGCACCGGCTCGTGTACGAGTTGCAGTCGCGCGGATCCCCGAAAATCGATGGGACACACCAACGCGTCGGATTAGCGTGATTACAGACACGAGAGAGGAACCGAGCCCGGAAGGGGGAGGGACGGTGCGGTCGGCCGGTCCTGACAGCGGCGCTCGCGCGCGGAGGGAGTCGAGAGGGCCAATGACAAACAAGCGATCGTGAGAAAGCAGCGCCGCGTGGAGCAGGACGGCGACGGCGATGTCGATGCCGATTACGCACATTTCCCCGGAGAGCAGCGGCTCCGTGTACGCGTTCCCGTCCGCTATTGAAGCGACGGATCCCCGATATCTCCGCACAATTGTCTCGCTGAATAGTCGCAGAGCCACCCGGCCACCCCTCCATTCCTCTCTCTCTCTCTCTCTCTCTCTCTCTCTCTCTCTCTCTCTCTCGGAGTGTTTATCATTATACCCCACGTGAAAAGCTGTGTGCATAGTTTGGAGGGTGTGTGTGTGTGTGTGTGTGCCAAGAAGAGCCAAGGCGTCGCTGGTGTCGGCTGTCCTTCGAGAATACAACCGAAACGACATCTTTTCTCTCTTCGGCTCTTGGGCTCCCTCGAGCACGTTTTCAGTCTCGCTTCCCCGTTCCCCTGGAGCGAAATCCCGCCGCGTCGCCGCGGCAGACTTCCGAACTCGTTGCGATCCGAAAACGTCGCCTTTAGTCCACCGAGTGATTGTTCAAAAATTGCGCCTCCAACTAATTGCGCGCAAATGTTAATTGAACGCGCTTAATCACATTGTCACCGATGATGCACTTGGTTTCGAAGTCGTTTCATTACGCGTAATTGATTGTTAATAACGAATCCTTACAACCGCGGCATTAAAATAGCATTAAATCACGTCGAGCAAATTATCGCGGCGCTGTGTTGTTGCATTCATTAAGTTTGGTAATTTCCCTTTTATATTCCTCGCTTCTCGCTTTTCGCTCCTCGCATTTTTATTGCACGACCAGCAATGACAAATTATTCAAGTATTTGCGTTCTCGGGAATAAAATTTAATTTTATACCGACAAACGGCTAATAACTGGTTTTTGCGCCTTTAACTAGGTGGGGGGTGGCAGAGCCAGGGCTGCGCGGTCAATTTACACGCGAAGAATAGGGAATCAAGGCGTTACTTCTTCTCGCCGAGCTGCGAAATAAAATTTGCGCGCGACAAAAAACAACTGCTCGATCGAACACTGCGAATTTGATCGCGAATTTATCGCCGAGTTCAAGGGCCTTCTATAATCTTGGGCCGGGCAGGTAAGGAAAAACGCGTTTCATTAATTATTTGTCGAGTTAACACAAATTATTATTTTGCGTTCCGCCTTTCGACCGATAATATACGCAACGAGCAACCTTTTAATTATTGCCAATAATAAAGCTCGATAATTGGTAAAAATAAAATGTTCATTTAATTTATATTTATTATTCGGAGCTTAATATTGCAAATTGTACGAATAATATTTATCGGTCGCTCGCATGCGTCGTGCTGCGGTAGGTGGCTGCATTTTATTAAAAAATTTGCACATTTAATTTTTTATTCGATCAACGGGTTTCGTAAGAACGCGCGTTAAAAAAAGCTTTTAAACCTTAATTAATAACGTCGTCGATCGTGGAGCGATCGTTAAAACAACAACGCGCGAAGCGACGCTTTTCGAAGGAGCGGGAGGACAATCGCAGCTTTGACCGCGCGAAAAGAGGGGAGGGGCAAACTGCGAATTCCACCGGACGGCTTCTCACTTTCCAATAATTTTCAGCAGTTCGAAGGAAGTCGGGCAGGGAATTAAACGCGAATTTAAGGGCGGGGGGGGGGAGGGTTGTAACGCGCGTTACACAGACGACGCCGCGTCTGCTGCCTTGGCGCGCGCTCGTGGGTGCGTGGGCGGGAGTCGGAGGAGCGACTCCCGGTTCTCTGCCTCCGCGCGTCGGGATAAAAGGGAGGGAGAGAAATGTATATAAATCGTGTTGAGCGTTCGTTTGGCCCGGATGAAAAGCCCCGAGATATTTTCTCTCCCCAGTGCGAGAGCGCGTGCCTCGTAATATCGCGAAAAGTGTTTGCTTAGCTTGTCTCGACTCGAGCCGGAGCATTAAACCGAAGCTACTTTAGCGGACTCTTTCTCTTGCCCCGGCGATTCGCTCTTTCTCTTCCTCTTGCCAATTACGATCACAGGTATTGCGATGAAAAATTACTCGAAAGATAATGTACATGGAGAGTAAGCTTTTATAAATATGAGAGAAGGAAGAGCTGCTTTTTAATTTTCCGAATCGAAATTGGCGAAAGCGCAGTTGAAGTAATATAATTTATAATGTACGTTTGTTGATTTTTACCCATTTCTTTCAAAATATACATAATACGGGTGGCGGGTGAAATGTAGCGACTCAAGTTGAAGATGGAGATGGGCGAGATGGGCGAAAGGGGCGAAAGGGGCCAACAGCGTTTTAGTTACTTCGCCGCGCATTATTTACGACTCGCGCTGCTCATTCAATATTCCACGTTTAGATGCTCTTCCTTCGCCACTCGCTCCTGCCTCGTTACAAATTCTTCCGTTGCGCAACGTATTTTAATTGCATTATGTATTTATGAAACGTTACGCACTCGTTATAATTTTGTCTTCCTTAGCGCGCTCGAATAAGGTTCCTCGCCTCGCGCGAGAGCCAAGCGCAAACTTTCAATTCCCACCCTATTTTTCCGATGACAAATTATTTAGTCGAGCTGCACCCGCGCATCGGATCAGGAATGCATTATTTTTTAATGTCGTCCGTTAACATTAACTCGGAGGAACTTTTATTCGAATCGCCCTCGATTAAATCCAGAAACTTTTCCAAGCAATTTTTATTTCATCTTATCCTTCTCCCTCTCCTTATCTTCCTGCGAGCTCAAGGCAGCGCATTATAATTCTATTTTCATCTTCGAAATTTATTACAAGTTCGATTGAATTCATGAAACTCGCCGTATTTCCAATTATGCATACGTACCCCGGAATATTATAATTCGATCTCATTTGTCGAAACGTATCTCGTCCTGATTTCCAATTCGCTTTCTCATTCGATTTCCTTTTCGTTCCTATTTCATTCCTTTTTTCGTTCCTTTTTCGCTCCTTTTTCATTCGTAAATTGCCGGCAAGTGCATCGCGGTTAAATTGAAGAAAGTGTACGAATAGCGAACGAATTTCGCAGGTAACGCGAAATCCGATTTATGTAAATTCCAAATAAAAATATTTCGCGACACTGGAAATCGGAAAAACGCGAGAAAACCCATTTATTTCGAGCGAATCGATTTACGCGCCACTCAGAGTCTGACTTTGTAATTTAAGATTCGCCGTTGTGTTGCGAGATTTCAGTGACGGGCTTGATGACCGACAATTATTTAGTTATTCCGCGAAACCGAGCCGATTTTTCCCAGTGGAGTTACGGTTGCAGTGTGCAAGTGTACCTGCACTCGACGAGGGATCGATCGAGTTGCTGCTGCCAGTGGAGCACAAAAATAGCGTGGCAAAGGTTCTTCGGTGCTCGAGCCGAACGGGCGAATAAGAGTCCCAAGTTTTTTTACATCCGCACTCCGGCTTTTAACGTTTTTCCAATGCAGATGAAAATGCTGGTGCTTCCCAGCCGCGGTAATTTCTGGAACAAAATTCCTCTCCCAGCATAATTGCATTAACAAGCGAAGCGACGCGGGACTGAAAAACGTTAATAAAAAGGAAAGCGCGAGTAATGAGAGAATATAAAAATAACGAAGCCCTCGTAGGTATGTATGCACAGGTATTACACACTTGCACGCGGGGATATTGACGAGTGGGGGAGGGGCAGTGTGTGCCGAAGCCGGAGCAAATTGGTGGGCAAAATTAAATGGAGGTAAAGCGAGGGTTAAAGTTCCTCCTCGATGGCTGGAGAGCGAGACGTTCCCTCTCTCTCGCTCTCTATCCGCGTGTTGGCGCTCTTGGGAAGCGGACGAGCTAATTAGCGTCTTGATTTACTTAATCCCAATTAATGGCGCTCTCGCTCTACCTGCAGCGGCTGCAATCGCGCTCCTCGGGCTCGGGCGTCCGCGCCGAGAGTGTGGGGGTGGTTACGGGAGCCAGACTCGCCCTACTCCTCCCACTACTCCCCCGCTCGGCAAATAGCACATTATACACGAATGGTTTCACGTTTAGTGCGCGGGATTATTGCTCGCAGCCCCCATCGCTCGCGAAACGCTCCATCCATCTTGGCTTTCCTTCGCCTCCGCGCAACTGTTCATTTGTATTTTGCTTTATTCGCGCGCTCCGCTTTGCTCCTTTTCGCTTTCCCGGCCGCGGTGAGATCGTATCGGCGGAGCTCGCGACCCTCCTTTTGCTACTCGCTTACCGACGCATAACGTCTAATCCAGTTGTGCGTCGATTGTGCGTAATTTCTCTCGAGCGTAACCTTTTCGCTATTGCGAAACGATCGCGAAGCGATGAGAGCTGGAGGAAGGCGCAGAAGGCGATTATTCGACTCGATCGTCGTCCAAGTCTTGGCATTAGTGCCGCAGCAAAAAACAAGCATCGGCGAGCAAATGAGCGATGGGGGCTAAAATGATTAAAAATGCCGCTGAGCGAGGAACGAAAGGCCAACGAAAAACCGACCGCCGGGGGTGGCTGGCAAATACGGTAGCGTTGGCCTTGGGGATGTTATGGTCTGCTTGCGCAAATAACATCTGTCAATTAAGCGATTCGTTCGGAGCTCGCACACGACTAGCCGCGAACCCCGTGTAACTGACACTGTTTCTCCCCCTCCCGTCCCTGTCTCTTTGTGGCAATTTGCGCTGGAACAGAGCGCTGCGAAGCTGATGGACGCCGCCCATCGTTTAGGTGACACGTCTTCAATGAACTGGACTCCGTGAAATTTCAATCAACGCGAGGAGAGCGACGTTAGCTCGATTCGCCTAATGAACTCGTCGTCGATTCGCCGTTAAAAATGTGACGGTCGCGGCTTCTGAAATGGGGCAAATATTAAAAAGGGGGGCGGGTATTTTCGGGTTCCCCTCCAAAAGTGTTTCGCCATACAATAGCGTCCTGCAATTCTCGTTCGAGATACAAATGCAATTATTATTTCGCGTAATTGTCGCAAACAAACGCAAGCTTTCCTTTATAACGAGTCTGAACAAATGGAAGTCGTAACGCCAAGTCCGCAACGAGATATTTTGGCTTGGTTCTTTCGAATAAAATTATTTAATTTTATCAAACAATCAAACATTTGGACAATGTGATTAACGTTACGCCAATTTCAATGATTAAATGCAACGTTTTCAATATTTACATTGCGCATTATATTTATCCCATGTCAGGTTGTAATGCAACTAAATATCACGTTAATGTTAAATTAATTATTTATAACGACAACGCGATTAATTAGTTCTTGTGCCATTAATGAAATCATTATTTCGCGCATCCGCAGCTTTCAATTTTTCGGCAATCGTTCCAATACTCGATTGGTATTGACGGAAGGAGATAAAAAGCGGATTAATTCGAGCCCCTGCGTACGTTGGTATTGCTTACTGCTGAATCCAGATACTCCGATACTCGCGGGTGTGCAGAGTTGCAATTTCGAAGATTCGCGATAAAAGCGATGCAACGCGGTTATGCAAAAGTGGCGAGTTTGCTCGATCGAAGCTGCCCCTGCCCCGGTTGATCGCGCGAGTCAACAATAATGAGTGATCGCGGGCTGCAGCAGTCGCGGAGCCATTGCTAGGCGATGCTCGGGAAAAGGCCCGCGAGCAGTCAATCTTGAGCAATCCGAATAAGTAGCGGCCGAGGGGGAAAGAAGCGGGCGGCGGTGCCCGACGTCGGGGTAAAGGAAAGAGGCGGCAGCGTCGGCCACATCGAACGAACGGCTTGGCGAAGCACTCGAGGCTCGTTATGTACGTACGGCGTACCAGGGGCGGCTGTTGCTGCTGCATCATGTTTGCTTTTAATCATTTTTGCCGAGCCTCTCATCGAATAACAAATCTCATAAATACATAAACACAGAAAGGAACGCGCAGGCGATCGCCTCGACTGTTGGGCTCGAGCTCAAGGCCCGGGGGCTTGCGGCCCCTCGCCGCGCGCACTCCCACCGAGAGCCAAGCAAGCGGTCCGAATATTTACCGTCCAACTCCTTTTCCAATTTCCTCGAATGCGCTTTAAACTACGAGGCTCTCGGCAAGTGCCAAGTAGACGAGATTCGAGCACCGGAAGCTCCGTTTTCACCGCTGACCGGTTTACAGCGTTTTCGAGTGGCCAGAAACTCGCGAATTTGTTAAAATTTAGCGAATTATGAGAACCAGCGCCGAGGGCGATCGTCGAGGCTGCCGCAAAATGTGTCTCCGGTCGAGCGGCGGATCCCTGCCCAGGTGTCCCCCCATTGTCATCCTCGAATCGCTCCGCTTTGAAAAGACGTCGCGCTCGCTGTAAACGAATCCAGCGGACGCTAATAGAATTGCTCGCCAGGTGTCGGCGGGGGGTGGGGGGGGGGTGAGACTAAAGGCAAAGCCAGAGCGAGAGATAAAAGCGAGCGGAACGAGGACACGTTATCGCGCGCACTTGGCTCGCGATGATGTAATTGCTCGGCGAGACTCGGACGCCTCGTAATTGCGTCGCTGTCCGCCCGTAATAGCTATGATAATAATCGGCGATTCGGCGGGGGTGGCATTGAACATTCCGTTTGACGAGGCCAGTCGGGGGAGAAAACGCGCGGTAAATAAGGATCCGGCGCACTCCTCCGGTCGCCTCGCTGACCCGGATTAATTAGAGCGACGAAACAAAGAGAATTCCGATCCGGGCGAGCCGATGTTTTATGTATCGCTGGGCTCCCTCACCCAGGAACAAGAACGCGCACGTGGCCGAGACGAACTCCCCGGAAGCTGGGGTTAAGCCGGGGTTGAGCCGGGATCCCCAGGGCGCATTTTTCCGGCTTAACCCGTGCGCGGCAACGCGCTCGGAGGAAATCCAAATTGGACGTCGAACGAAAAAGCGCTTTTCCAGGAGGCGAGTCTCGCGAAATCACGTCGCCAACTTCGGGGTTTGCCTTTCCATTGCGCTATTTTCCAAAGAAAGAGATTACTGAATCTTCAGCCCCGACGCACTCTCTCTCTCTCTCTCTCTGGGCTCTCGACTCGATTCGATGACTCCGCGCAAATATGGGTTATGCTAATTGCAGGCGCGCGCACTCGTACACCCCTTTGTGAAAAATTTATCGTCTCTCCTTTGGCGGTCGCGGGGGCTCGGGCCGGGGGTGGCACCGTGTTAATTTGTAGAAACAATGGGTGTAGCGGGGCGGGTGAGCCACCCCCTCACTCCTCGCGTGCAAGTTTAATCAAACGTCTCGAAACCGAGTCTCCTTCTGCTCCGGCGTGCAATAGTGATAACAGTATTGCGCGTATCGCCGGAAGGGGGGAGGGAAAAGTCGCTTGTAATGGGGGAAAAGGAGAAGTCGAGCCGTGCGCGTAATAATAAAATGCGGAAAAAGCAGGGAAGCACTAGAGGAAATAGCTGGCAAATTGAAAAAGAACGCGGCCGCTGGAGAAGAATGAAAAATGATATTGACACTGTGGTAAAGGAGTGGCTGCACTCGCTGTCTCTCTCTCCTTTGCCGCCAAGAGGATGTTCTCCCCATCTCGCGGGCTTTTTATGAAATATTCATGCGCCAAAAGCTCGTGCCGCCTCCATTTCCATGACGCTTGCCCCAACTTCAGCACACCCTTTTTCTCCTTCCGACTGCGGCTTAATTAGCAGCCTCCCACGCTCCGCAGCTCTTCTGCTCGCGTTCGCGCATTTTATTTCATTCGTTTATCTTTCGAGTGTCGGCGGCTCGTGCCCCACCCCCGCGGCAGCGCGAGCATTTTGTTTCGAAACTGGCTCCTCGCGCGCTTTCGACATCCCGGCCGGGCCGATGCACTTGGCTTTGCTCGCCGCGGGTGCTCGAGCCTCGAGAGGCTGTTTTGTGTGCTCCCCGAACGCGTGCGGAGCCCCAAGAGTTGCTTCTTTCTCGAAAGTGCGGATTGAAGGGCCGCGACTGGAAAACCAGAGGCCCCGGGTCCGCGCGTCAAAATCGCCGTCTCGACGACGGCTCCTTCTCAGTTTCCTGGGGTTCGCGACGCTGGCGACGGCATTATTTGCACGGGAAGAAGCGCGAATCCATTAGAGTAATGGCAACTCGTACCAACAGTGCAAACAAGGTGGGGGTGGGCTAATAATGGTCGCAGGGGTTGGTTCGTTCGGCTTGTAAATTTGATTGTCCGACTAGGCTGGCGTCGCTGCAGTTGGCCGCGAAAAAATGGAGAAAAGCCCCTGGCGACGGACGGGACGTGACGGGCCGTCGGGGGAGACTGTCAATTAGGGCTCGTCAAGTTTCGCTCTGCGTAATAATGCAGCGCAACGCCGTTGTCAGCGTGTTGTTCCGGTGCTTTGGAGCCGATCGCGACAAACGAATTTTCGCGCATTTTAAGGCTCGCGCTCGGTGCTTTTTTCCGAGCGGCGAGAGCTGACGCTGCGAACTCGCGGCTGGTGCGCAGGCGCGCGCGCGTGTAAACACAAACCGCCTGGGTGGGCGAAACTTTTTAATTGGCAATTCCTAATTAGTTACTTACCGAGTTCGCCCTTCCCGCCTAATTATTCCCTTTCCCGGGGAAATGCGACCGCGAGAGCGAGCCACCCACCCCCTCTGCCCTCGCGCTCCCTGTTGACGCACTTATTACAGCTCTTGGACCAACCGATGTTTTCGAACTCCGCTTCCTGCCTCGTGATGAACGCGCGAGTTTAAGACGCTCGAGCGCTGGTGCTCCTGCAGGGCAGTCAACTTGCGGCGACTCGAGAGCCAGCCTCTCCTCCCGGTGGTTGACCTCGAACCTCGAATAATCGGAAGTATAACGCAGCGTTCAATCGCGCGCGTCTTATGGAATTTTCCTTATGAACTTGCCTTGGACCGAAACTTGGATGCTGGGCGTTGCTCTAGTGCTTCTTGGTCTCTTGCTTCAAGATTTTTCCTCTAGGCAATTTTCACCAGATTTATAAATAGGCGAATTTAAGTTTGAAGCGTTTATTTTGTTTTAGAAACGCGCGTTAGTCTCCGTAGCCAGACGCTGCGAAGAGGTGAGCGAGCGAAAACCTCTCGCTCCTCGTTTCCTATGACATAATAATATTTGCCATTTTTCGTCCTTGTCTCTTCAAAGCTTTAGAGCTGAGATTGAACTTTAAAAAACTTGGAAAATTAAAAACTGAACGCAGAATTGTCGGGTCCGCGTTACTTTATTTAAACGATGTATAATTAGGACACGAATAATTCATGGACAGGACCGCCTGAAATTAACTATTTGGATGCCAGCGCAAAGTTTCCTCAGATAAATTCAAATAAATGCATTTATTCGACCTTTATTTTCGGTATTTCGGAAGCGTTCTACCAGTAATCATAATGATTACAATTGAGCGTTACTAGCCACGAAAATAATTAAACAAATAATTACGCGAATTGGGTTAGCAGCAACTTTATTGTTAAATCCCATTAAAGCTGACCAGGACGTTTCGTTTTTACAACTAAATGTTTGACAAGTATTTCAAAAAGCGAACCTCGCGCTCATTTGTGATTTCAATAATTCAAGTTGGTTAATGCAACTTTAATGCAGCCGTCTTTTTAATTTGTAACGAACGTTGTAATTAGGCACATAGCCGAAATCGTTGTTGGCGAATTTATGACACCGCAAACGAAATAATAATCACTGAACTACGTTCGGGATTCCCGTTTAAATTAATTCTCCGAAAGGGAACGAGCAACTGGGTTGGATTGAAAAATGCCCGATGCGTCGGGGAGTGTCGCGCCAAGGCCTACATCAAACAAATTAGATGCGATAATTTTGATAATTTTAATACGGCTTTGTTTTCGAGTCCAGTCGCGCGCGATCCCTCCCCCACCCTGACGCGAGCTGGTGCCGGCGCAATTACGCTAAGTACGCAATAGCTGTCGGCTCGGGACTCGCGATTGCATAAAACTTGCACGCGACTCCGGCCAATTTCGATACGCGCGTGGGCGGACAATCCACCCGCCCGAGCTTTCCTTCTCCTCCGCTTGATCCTCGACCTTTCCAGCTCCAGCTGCCAGTCGCTAGATCTCTTTTCTCGCTCTGGTGTAAATTCGTGTACTCGAAACAAGGGCGGGGGGGGGGAGGGGAACGAAACCGATGCTCCCAATGCAGTGTTCGCGTTGCAACGGCAAAACGCAGCCCGAAGTCTAAGCAAGGTTCCCTTTTCTGTCGACAGAATGCAGTGGCAGACAGCTGGGCCCGCATCCGTGCACGATATGCCAGGCGACGGTGGAGGCGGGCAACCAGAGCAGGCCCCTGTCGCGCAGCCAGGCCTCGCAGTACGGGCTGCGGGAGGACCAGGTGCCGGTGGGGGCGCGCGTCTGCAACACCTGCAGGTGCAAGTCAGTACGAGGCCGCTACACGACTTGCCCCTTGCCCGGCTGCCCCAACCTCAACAGCGCCAGCTCCAAGACGAGGGTCAAGCGGCTCAGGGCGCTGCCGCCCAAGTGGAACGACCTACCGCCCGAGACGCGTGATCCAATCATCCAGGAGTTTCGTAAGTGTCCTTTCCCCGGCTACCTTTTTTGCGCGCCGACGTATTTGTGATTTACATGGTCTTCCCCTCCGACAGAGATCCCGAGCAACACCACCAAGTGCTGTTCGGCCTGTTTCAACCGGATCTCGCGTCGACTCGCGCCCCACTTCTCGGTATCGAGCGGCGACGCGGTCGACGAGGCGGATGCGATCGCTCGCCAGTGGACCGACGAGGAGCTCGAGCAGCTGAGGAAGGCCCTGCGCGAGCACGGCACCAACTGGCCCAAGGTCTCGGACCAAATCTCCGGCAAGTCCAACCATCAGTGCAAGAACTACTACTTGACCTACCGGAAGAAACTTGGTCTGGACCAGGTCGTCGCCGAGTACTACCAGTCGCTTGGCGAGGAGCGAAGGCCCTGCCTCACCGACGAGGAAGAGAGCGGTAGCAGTACCAGTAGCTGCGATGAGTTGGCTGTAAGAGTTCGCTTTTATCTTGATATATCTTTCTCTCTCTTTCTTGACCTTTCTCTCTCTCTCGTGCTCGTACTCTCTCTCTCTCTCTCTCTTTGTTTCTTTTTTCTTTTGTTTCCTTTTCTTTAATCATGCTTCTTGCATTTGTTCCGCGAGCGAAACGCACAACGACGACCTCGGAAAGTCGCGAGCGCGAACTCGTGGTGCGTCGGCCATCTATTGAGTAATCGAGCGAGTAAGCATTCGGTTCGGCATTAAGTTGAGAGGCATGAGTTCCTTAATTTGTGAGACGAGACGTCATTGTGGAACTTGGTCTGCTGCCGCGAGCAAACTGCAAACGACACGGAGCCGTTGCACCGGGTTGTTACGACTCCTTTCCTCGTTGAACGTTCAACTGTTGCCGCGTTGGCTGGAAAAGCTGTTGCAAAAGCTCGTTGTATAGCCTCGTGCGGTCCACATATTTCACTGTACACATTTCGCTCGATTCGGATTGAAATAGAAACCGGAAATTAGACGGAAATTGGTTGAAGGTAAATTGGAAAACGTTTGGCCGACAGGTGCACGATACGAGCGATACTGCGAGCGCCGGTAGTCCCGCGAACACAATATCGAGCAGCACGCCCACGGCCTCGGGGTCCTCGTCGACAACGACGGGAGGCCTGCCGATGCCCTTTCCCCAGTCCCAGGATGCGAAGGTCGGTGAGAAGCTCGCGGACGTTGCGGTGGTGTCGCTGGTCGCGCCCTCATCGATGGCCTCCCAGCAGCCGCAGACCAACCCACCCACGAGTACGAGGGAAGACTACGACAGTTCCGCCACGGTAAGCTTGATTATTCCGGAAAGCCGATATTTCTACTGCTCAGCGTTGCGTCCTCGTGTCTCTCGCACTCCGTCCTCACTTATTTTTTCGTTTTCTCTATGTGTCTACTCTTATGGATTGCTGCAAGTGTTCGCGATTGTTTGAAAGCAGGAAAACGCTTAGCCCCTCCTCGCGCGGCGTATAACTCGTTTGCTCTGTGTTCATGAATCGTCCAAATGCTAAACGATGCCATGCGGATTTGTCGATCATTATTGCCGAATATTCGAAGCAATGTGCAAGAATTCAATTAATCAATTCGAACGTCAATGAGTCATTTATTAACGACTGCATTTTACCGATGTTGCTGTTGTATACAAGTTGATTACTGTTTTGAGATCAATATTGTTCGTTTTTTTCCGTTTTGTTCTGTTTTGTTTTGTCTTGTTTTCAATGTTTGACGCGCAAAAATCATATGTAAAATTTGTAACTATTAAAAAGTCAAATTGATTTCGGCCAAGCAACGGATTTTTGATACATTTTGAGGGTCAACGTCCATTAAATGTCGATACGTAATGTTCCCTCGCACCGATAAAACCACTCGAGTACATCGCGAGACTCGATTGTCCCTCCACGGCTATTAAGAGTAGTCACATTTAATTTTTCTCCACAACTTTCTCCGATAACCGCGTGTCCAAGAGTCCCGGATGTCGTTGCGACGTCATTACTAACGGACTCGTCGACTTTAATCGAATCTACATCGTCCCTCCTTCCGTGAGAGGGCCGTCTGATAGAGGTACGCCGATTGTTCTAGGAGACGGCGGACGAGGGTCAGGGTGGCACGGATTTGGATAATAATGGCGTCGTGGTGACGCTCACGGGTTCCGGTGGAAACGCGAGCAACAACGTGAGCTCGTCCCATCCACCGTCCCAGACGATTGTGCAGACGCAGCCCCAGCCGCCTGCCGTCGTGCAGTCGCCGCCCTCGACAACGACCAACAACAATCCCCTCACCGTCAAGGTCAGTTCAGCAATTTATTCACAATGTCGCTGTTAAGTTAAAGTTAATCTTAACTGAATACGATTGAGTTGACTCGCCATTAAGGTCGATGTATAAAACATTAAGCTTCTAGCCATATGGTATAAATCATAATTTGCTGGATTAAAGGTGACGATGTGAATTAGTTGTGATTGGCATTTTTGGTATTTGAACCGCCAACACGTCGTCGCCTTGATCGCCGAACAGACCGATACGTAACGAAAAATTTGACCGCTAGGACCTTGTACTCGGTGTCATCGAGATGCAGTTGAAGCGGAACCACAACAGCCCCGGCGGCTCGAGCTCATCGGTACCGGTGAGCTCCGGCACCCCGACAATATCTAGCATTTTGAAAACGGACCACCGAAACGACATTACCTTTGTGCGCGAGTACAAACCGGCGTCCCAGACGCCGAGCATGTCCAACCCTGCCATGCCGAACAGAGATCCTAATTTGGCGACTCTTTCGGTCGTTTCGGGACCGCATCACGGCCATCGCTCGGCCTCGAGTCCGCAGCAGATCAGCCAGATGCAGGCGACTATCACACCCTGTCCACCGTCGGCGCCTGGCCAGCAGCCGCAGCCCAGCAATCAGGACATGTTGCCAAAGGAGGGACTGGTCGTAATGCAGGTGCGTACATACTCCCACTCACCCGCGCCTCGTGCGATCAGTTGGTTCGAAATAAACTCAATGTAACGCGGTGTTTAAAGATAATTCAAAAATTAATCGATGACACTGCGTGTCAGGTACAGCAGGCGATGCGAGAAACAGAGGGCACCCTGGACTTAAGTATCAAGAAGCCGCGCCAACAGCAGGACTACAACCACACGCTGCAGCCACCGCCGCCCCACAAGCCGGCGTCGGTGAGCCACTATCGACCCGAGCCCCCGCCCCCGACCACCTACTACCACTCACACGCTCATCCAGAGGCACAAGGTCGCAGCGCCAAGAGCCCTCACGTGTACGCGTCGTCCCCCCGGCCCCAGGCTCCTCTTACCCCGAAACTGAACAAGGTCTCGGTGCTGCCAACAACCCATCCCAAGCTCTCTCCCAAGCTCAGCAACATGGCCACACCACACAAGAGCGGCTCCATTACGCATGGAACGCCGGTCTCGAGCGCTAGGTACGATGGTCTTCTCAGGCAGATGACACCACCGGGTAACGCGAGCCAACCCAACCCTAGCACCACTCCAGGTTCGTACTCGCACGCACAGTCTTAGCTTAAATTCGCAATTAAAAACATTAAAAATCATTTTGTGTGATGCATTATCGATGTTCTTTGCAGTAAGTTCCAAAGAAACGGGCTCCATCACCCAGGGCACCCCCGTGCATCCATTCACAGTGGACAAACGAGCTCCGATTTACGACTACCATCGTTCCATTAGACACTCGCCTGTGACGACAAGCAACGTGCCCGTTCAGACGTCCCAAAACTCCGGAGTGGTCGTCAGTCACGGTCAAAGGTAAGGTCACAAATACCGAGCGAAACTCGCGTCCACGAACCACGAATACAGTTGTCCTTCCCACCCCTCCTGAAAAAATTTGAAAATTTCGAACTAAGAAGGCATTGCTTAGCAGCAGCAGTGGACAGTACAACTCGTACCCGTCGCGCCAGGCCCCGAGCTACACCATGGAGCAGCTCTCCTCGCGGCAGATCATCATGAACGACTACATAACCAGCCAACAAATGCACCCGCGTAACCGAAGCAGCGGCTCCGCCGAGGTCTCGAGCAAGAGCGAACCCCCGGCAACCCTCTACTGCACGAGCACCCCGCCACCGCCGTCGCATCCCCAAGCGCGCCAGGGCGTTATTCAAAGGCACAACACCCAGAAGCACTATCCCCCGCCACCACCTGGCCTCGAGGCTTTCTCGAGCCTGGTGGACGTGGCCGTCCAGCAGCCGAGTCTGCCGGTGCCGCATCCGCCGGCGAGCAGCAGCGGACACGAGGGTCTCTGTATGTCTATCGAGCGCATGTACACGGAGCGTTACGCGATGGACAACCGCTCGCTGCAGAACATGCCGAGACTCGCGCGTCAACAGGCCGCCCAGTACCAGATGGCCGTGGCCATGCAGCAGCGGGAGGAGCAGCGCGAGCGCGAGCGCGACCTCATGATGCGCGAGAAGCAGCAGCAAGAGGAGGAGCAGCAACAACGCATGCAGCGCGAGAAGGAACAGCAGCAGCAACAGCAACAGCTTCACCACCAGCAGCAGATGGAGCGTATGGTGGTGCATCAACGCGAAAAAGAGATTCAGCAGCAGGAGCACAGGATGGTGCAACAACAGCAGCACCGAGAGCAGGAGATGCATCAAGCCGCGGCCGCGGCTGCCGATCATCGGATCGCTGTTCAGCAGCGAGACAAAGAGATCCAACAGCAACAGCAGCAGCAGCAGCAGCAGCAGAGTCACGCTGATCACAGGCTGAGCATACACCAGCAGCAGCAGCAGCAGCAGCAGCAACAGCAGCAGCAACAACAGCATCAACAGCGCGAGAAGGATATGCAACAACAGCATTATCGGCTCGTACAACATCAGCGCGAGAAGGAGATGCAGATGGCAGCGGTGGCGGCGCAGCGCGAAAAGGAACACCAGGAGCACAGACTCGCGGTGCAGCAACGAGAAAAGGAGATGCAGCAACAAGAGCTTAGGCTGGTTGCCCAACAGAAGAGGGAGAAGGAGCTGCAGCAACAGCAGGCGGATCACAGGTTGGCTGTACAAAGGGAGAACCTAGTGTACTTGCAGCAACAGCAGCAGAGATTTCAGAAGCAACACATTCAGCACATTCAGCAGCAACAGCGCATGGAAGCTGAAAGACGCCAGATCGTGCAAATTTATAAAGATCAACAAGAAGCGCATCTCTACAGGTGATTATCTTTTTCCATTTTGCAACGAGGGTTTTCGAGAGTATGTTTCAAATTTTTCTGGGGTGGGCTTTACAGTTTCTTTTTTTCTTCATTTTATTAAACAATTTTAATCTAATAACGAATACGAAGCCAGAAATGTTGGTGCAATTTTAATTCTGAAATTACGACAATACAAAGAATATAATTCTATCTTGATATATACTGATCGGGGCCCGATTCTCAAAATCGATTCTCAAAATAAAGCAGTAGAGTAACGAGTTTTTTTTTGGTCATACAGCAGAGAACTAGCCGAGCGTCAATGCGAATCGCCAAATATCGCCAAGAGCAGTGGCTTCTTCCAACCTTCGCGAATACAGCAGCAACAGCAACCGCCACCTCCTTCCTCGAGACACAGTCAATCTTCTTCCAATCAACAGGGCGACTCCTCGTCCACGTTGACAGCGGCTAGTTTGATCGATGCTATCATCACGCATCAAATCAATCAAAGCACAGACAACAGCAGTGGCACTCCTGCTGCCAACAATCAACCAACGCGTCCCGGTGATCGTCTTTTTCAGGTGAGTGCAATCGCACGCAGCAGCGTCGCACGTGATAATTAATTCGAGAGCTCGACCATGATCGAGGGACCCCCCGCCCCACTTACGCTTCCGGAGCATCAATACGTTCTCACGTTTTTATATTTGTGTTGCAGGGATTTCACAGAGACAGTCCAGCTGAGCCGAATGGTATGGCTCACAGTCCAGGGGGAGAAGAAAACGTTGCAAATAGTGGATCGAGCGGCAGTGTCAGTGGAAACAACAAGGCCATTACCCTTGGCGAACACGTTGATCACATTGTGAATAAAGATTACGGTCCACCGATGTCTTCCTACCGGCCTTACCAAGGGTCAGTATAGAGAACATTCTTGTCTTTCAATAGCAGTCGAGACTTTAACACCGACAGCGACGCGTGCGGCAACACGTTGATTCAAGCGAATTGATTCGAATTTCTTGTTGTCGCAGCTATCAAATGTCAGACGACCAGTGGAAACGAAGAAAAGGAGCCGAGGCGGACTCGGTAAAGTCGGGCGACGAGCGACAAATAATCCGCGTGGCTCAGCAAAAGCCGGCCTCCTCGCAGCAGCAGCAGTCGGTGAACAAACACCAGCAGCAGCAACAGCAACAGCAATTCTTGACGGAGCCGGTGTCGCCCCCCGAGCCGACCACCAATCACTATCCCCGGCGCTTTTACGAGCCGAGCACTGCCGCGACGACTGCCTCCGTGACGCCCTCGAACAAGTCCCACCTCTCGCCCCTGGACTACGTGAAGAACAAGATCGTGGAGGTGATGCGCACGGAGGACGACAAGACGAGCTCCGGCGACCGCAACGGCGGCCCTGGAAACGACAAGGACGACAAGTCCTGCGCCGACAGTTCGCCCGGCGGCGAGATGATAATAGACGAGTCGCCGAGCCAACCGCCCGCGCCCGCACCTACCACCTTCTACCCGTTCAACGCCTCGGCGTGCACACGGGGCCCCCGCCCGCGCCCCCGCCGACCGGCACTGGGACCCCCGTCGCCGTCGTCAAGAGCGAGGAGCCCGCACCCCTGCTCTCGGCGCAGTACGAGCCGCTCTCGGACGAGGATTGATATTACGGAAGGGACGGCTGTATCAGCCCCTGACCCGGGGACTCGCGACCGATGCAACGAACCCAAGACCCGTGGACGCTGGACGCGCGAGGGGACGATTAACTAACTACATGGCTATTGTCGTGCGACTCGGTTTGAAGGAGAGATATTGTGAGCGGCAATCGTAAAAATATGCGATGCGCTTTTCATTTATTTTTGTTTTTTTGTTTTCCTTTTTTTTCTTTTTTTTCTTCGTCAACGTCAATTTTTCTTTATTCTAGGAACACTTTTTGTTGTTGGTGGAAAAGCGGGTTTTACTTTGGCTCTAACGGGACGATTTATTTCCCAGTATGTCGTTTTAAAAATTAAACCTTGTCCTCCACACTTTTAAACTGCATTTCATCATAGATGTTAACGTTTATCTTGATTTCTATAAATTTTAAGATGTAAATATAGAGGTAACTTTGACAAGCTTTTCCACGCACACAGTATATATTTTTACTTCTACTCGTGATATCTTTTTTTCAACGTGATATGTGTAAAACTCGTTGGTATCAACAACAGTACTACTTTATTCGATACGATAGACATTAGTTTTTTTTAATTATATCAATAATCGTACAAAAGTCGACGAGCGCAGAGTGCCAATGAACAATATCATTTTGTAATCGTATTTTAACCAAATGTTGTATATGTAAAATTTATACATTTTTATTTTAATTTTATTTCTTTTAAGGAAATTATTATTATATCAAGTTGTAATATACTGAGATTCAAGCTAAAAAGTGTAGACTAATCTTAGATGCAGCCCAAGAACTTTTTTATTTTTAATTTGGTAAATTTTAGTATCAGTAAACGCTATGTTCTGCGCAATTTGTCAAATATGTAAATAACGATTACGGTCTTGGGAGAGGCAGATGCCGCGTCTCCCCAAGAGCTGTAGAAAAAAATTCTTTCATTTTAGAGAAGTGAAATCTTTACTAGAGAGACGACACGAAACATCGTATCGCATTGAGATAAAAGCTGCAAACCGCGTCATATTTTAGCCTCTACAATGTACAATTTATTGGAAAACCGTCATCGAACGAGTCAGAGTTTTTTCCCCAGAGTAGCGTTCATTCCACTGTCGGTACGACAGTCCGTTGCGAACACAAATTGTGTGGATGCGATTACGAGGAAAGAACAGGGTGATTCGCGTTTGTACGTATGCACGGAGACGGAATTATAAGAATCTGAGATGAGGATGAGGGTGAGGGTGAGGGTGAGGGTGACGGTGACGGTGACGGTGACGGTGACGGTGACGACGACGGCGACGGCGACGGCGACGGCGACGGCGACGGCGACGATGACTTTGATGAAAGAGAAAAAAAAATAGGACGGGTCCGTCGGACCTTGGCGGAGTAAACAAACGTAGCCCGGGTTTACAATGCAGACGCTTTTGTAAATATGATCACGTAGTATAATCGTTAAATGATAAATACGGCGTTAATGGTGTGCATGTTTTTAATTGGAATGAGTCTGTTATATGTCTGATACACATGAACGTTCATTGAGATATGCAAATGCGAAAGAATTAGTCGTTAGGTAGAATTTAACGAGTGAAAGAATGATAAACAGAGTCAAATGCAAGCAAGAGTCATGAAAGAGAGAGAATAACATTAACGCGCTGTTTTATAGTGATGCGGTTCTCACCGCTGCTGCTATCCTCTTTCATTTATTTTTTCCGATTTTTTCCAGTAAAGTGGTTTCACGAAAGATAAAACATACAGTGTAAGCTTAAGCGTTGTACATAGTACGTAATACTATCTTTTAAGAGTGAAGTATAAGTAATTATAACGATTATTAGTTTATTATGTATAGAAAGTAAGTAAGGAAGGAAAACTCTAGGCCCAGATTAAGAAGTAATGTAGCTAGCGCATAGAAGTTAGGAAACCACGAACTGACTAGGGATGTTTTCCCAAGACTACGTTCTCTTATAATTGAAATAAACAGCCGATTAAAAAATGATTGAATCGTCGATGAACGAATAGATGTGGGTTTTATTTAATTTAACAATTGTAGATAACGTGTAGAGGCGTATCCTTTGATCTGCGATAAGTGCGCATTAAGCGACGACACAGCACAGGTTGACCCCAACACAGGCCCGCACGCCCTCGCTCCCAGTCCCCCCGTTCTCCTTCTCCGCCTCCACACACCCATTATACGAGATACACGACTTTTTATACAGCCTAATTTTATATATTTACGCACGCAATGTGTAGGTTGCGCCTTCGATCGTACTCAGTCGCGGTTTTTCAACGCTTTCTAAATTCTATTATCCGTGCAAAGCGTCGTTTGTTAAGGGTTGCCTTAAGAATGTAAGAATTAATTTCTTTTCCTGTGATGGATTGGGAAAAAGTAATGTATTAAACGTTATATGGGAACTATTATTATGGTAAATGTTGATCGGTATTTGATCTTTAATATTTTTTCTACGTGTAAATACATTACTGATGATAATACGATGAAACAAAAGAAAATACATGTTTTGATGGTTAATATAAAAATTTATTTAGATCTCGTATCTCTAAAACACTTGATTTTTATATACACACGTGCACGTTGTATTCCAAGCTCGTTGGGAAGCGCTTATTAGCAGACACATTTCCGTTCGAATCGGACACTACAGTACTTTTCCAAGCTCATCGTTGACGAATCATGGACGCCGATCGGGAGTTCGCATCGAGCGCTCGCCGCTTCGCTCGGTCGGCAAGCATGTCGACAACCGAAACCCTGCACGACTCTCTAGACGTATATTGTGTACTGTGTGGCGTGTGTTGTGTTGCAATACAAGCCTGGCACCTACTCTGCACGATTGCCGCCACGTCGTTCTCCTCCGCGATACTCGACCAAGGAGTTCCTTCGATAGAGTCCGTCTCGTTTCTCGTTCAAGGATCACTTAGAGCCTCTCCCAAACTTTTGCATTTATCCGGGTTTCTTCGCTTTTATCTCATTACCGCCGACCTCCGTCGCGACCCAGCAGCGCCGCTTCCAGCCTACGCGTAATGTAACCACTACTCGCTCACTGGAAGCAGTCCAATGGTCCAAGCAGCTGTTCAATATTTTTTTTAACCGCACGTGCACGACGACGAACGGAGAAAGTGCAATCAACGAATATCCGCGCGAGAGAAAAATTCTATTTTGACGCACCCGATAGCTCGATCCGCATGCCGATGATAACAAATTGATGCTTTCTCATTGATCGAAGATTAAAAGACAAACAAGCAAACAAATAACATTAGCAGCAGCAACAACAACAACAACAACAACAACAACAACAAAACTTTGTGATATTAGAATTTTAATTGAGGTATTTCCCGTCGCTGTTTCTTCGAAAGGAAGATGTGCGCGAGTACAGGTCTGACATTTCTGATTAATGAAAAACAACGAGGAGAAAAAAAGAAAAACACTTTAAGAAAAATCAGTCTTCCCAGTATTACTTTGCTAGCATCTCTCAAACTCGAGAAGGAGAGTCCGCTGTAGCAACTCTGCTCCTGCCTTCCTTTTCAATCGAGCACAACTCTTTAAATTTTTCTTTACCATCCTACCCTCGATTCTCGTCGTTTCTCGTATTATCGCTACCTTCGGGGACACACACACACACACACAGAGAGAGAGAGAGAGAGCTTGCTTTTTTCCTTTCGGTGCAAAGTATCGACGCGCGAGGAGAGCAAAAAGGAGAGAACGCGTGTCGATGCTTCCAGAGTAAACGTGTCGTAGAGTCGCGAGAGGAGGAGGTTGAGCAGCGCGCGCCCGGTCGCTCACACACAAACACAAACACAATTGTCCTTGGCGCTAAGAAACGAAAAGAGAATTAAATGTATCGACAGTGCGCTTCTCTCTCTTTTTTAAATAACCTAGATTGTATATTGCATACAGTAATACCGTACACGTGTACCTATTCGATTGGCGAAACATGTCGGCGAGATCGGCTTCGCAAGCACAGACAAGTCGGTCCGTCCCACGAGGAGATGAGGAGATGAGGAGATAAGGCTGTATAAAGCATGTAACAATGCCAAGGCGCACTCTTTCTTTTACTTTCCCGGGGGCAGACGTCGTCGGACGTCGGGCCCCAACGGAGACAGTGAGTGGACTACAAAAATGAAAAAGCAAACACAAAAAAAACGTGAACGTTACGAATATTATTCTACGAAACCACTATTAACGACTAATTGAAGGAAGAAAACAAAAAACAATTAATTAAAAGATTAATAGCGAGCGAGCGAGCGAGCGCATACACGCCTACCAGTAAACTGCAGGTGTAGCATACACGATAATTATTATTATCAAAAAACAATTCAATGTAAATTGTTATTTTTGTTGAAATAAAAATCACCTCCGTTACGAGAGTCACATTTACCCAGTCACAGATTACCTCCCCCACCCCCCCCCCCCACCCCGCCGGCCACCAGCCCCAAAGGACTAGGCGCACATGGTCCGTGCCCGAATCATGCGCTCCCTCGCCTCCTTGAACCGGCTGAGGACGTCGTCGACGCCCCCGAGGAGGTCCGCGTTCCAGGGCTCGGACCGCTCCAGACTCTGCAGGACGATGTTCAACCTTAAGTCCAGAGAGCCGCTGGCTCTGACCCCCAGGAGGCGCTTGTCGAGGCGCGGGCCCTCGTGGCTCGTGGGCACCGCGCAGTAGCCCGGGTCCTCGAGCTCGCGGTTGCCTCCGGTGAAAAAGCGTCGCAGTCCGTCGACGAAGTCGCACGCCGGTCTCCAGGTCCTCAGCTCGAACTTGTGCATGCCTGGGTCCCGAGGCAGCGGGAACGAGCCGTAACCCTCGATGCGGTACCTGCGGATGCGATCGCTCGATTGCGGGACCAATTTTACAAATTCGACCAATTTAACCGGTCGCTTCGGGACTTGGTTGGCGATAAAAACCGATTCTCTGTTCTTGTCTCGCCGCGGCGCAGTCGAAAATTGCATGGTTCATTTGAGTCAGACACGTTGCTCGGAAAACTCGCGAAAACTCCTCGGATAATTGTCGCACGACTCGACCTGCTTGTACGTGTTCTCGATATACATGGGCTTTTTCATTTTCCCTCCCTCGTTTCTTTTCTTTTCTTTCGTTCCTTAAAAACAGTTGGAGAACAGTTGCTTGGCTTCTTATTCTCTTTCGCTTCGAATAAGCTTTTCTCAATTTCGTTTCGCGATTATTTAATTTAATTCAGTTGCATCCCTTACAGTTAAATTTCTCATTTTACATAAGTTTATTAAAGGAATCACGTCACGACAGAAGCAATGAATCAAACCCTTCAGATATTGAGCAGATTTTTTGTTAATACAAGCGAGATTATTTTTCATTTGATTTCACCCATGCGTCAAATAATTCTCTTGCACGCATTAACAAAGCAAATTGAAATGCATCGTTGCAAGCTTTATTTTTTATAACCTGATTCTGCACAAAAATACGCTATAACAGATTCGGAATAACCGTTGTTGTGTGTATTTTATTGTAAAACGGATGGTTACTCGCAATTTGTTTAAAAGAAAAAGTCAAGACACAACGTGGACAGCAAAGCGATTTCTGATTATTTTTCAAATTTTCCAACTGCGAACTGCGGCTCCGTGTTTTTGTCGATCGTTGCTCCTTTCGCTTGCAAGTTAAAGTTATTTTAACACAAGTCCATCTTCGATTGAATTACCACATCTTGCGAATAAACGAGGTATAGTATTTGAACAATTTTATTATCATTACGTCGATAAAACTTAAAATATATTCCTCTTTGTCGTATATTACGTTTAAAAGTAAAACCGCCAGTTTAGGAAAAACTTATTCTCCCCTTTAAAAGAGAAATTTATTCATCTAAATAAAAACTGCTTAAAAATGTATTCGAAGAGAAATTTATTTACTTGAAAACATAATAACGTAGCGTTTTAATTCGATTCCGCAGAGTTGAATTTTGAGATGAAAGTTATAGTTTGCGAAATTCACATTAAGCTATTAAGAATTGATTGCTTATCGATAGCTTTTAGTTTTCAGAGCTTTTCAAATCTAAATTTTCTTTCCTCATCGCCGTTCGATGAATTTATTTTAAAAAGTATACGCATGGCAATACTTGAGATTTTTTAATTTAAAATTTATTAAAATCAGTGTGTTGTATTCGATTTGGACATGGTAAAGCGGGAAACTCGCACAGCTACTCGTCTCGAGAAACGCGTTTGTTTTAGAGACATTGAGAATGTCGCACGCGACAAGTTCTTGATAATTAAAATTTTATGCACTTGATGAGAAAAGGTTATGAAACTTGCAATAATTTGATTTGAGCTCAACGTAAACTTGACGCACCCGAAGGACGTGCAATTAAGTTCAAGTCAATAGTTTAGCCGTGGATTAATTTAAAATTTTTTTGAAAAGCGCATTTTCGCATCTTTAAAATGAAAAACGATGAAAATAAATAAAAGCCACGAATGAACGAGCTATTTAATCATCTCTTTAAATAGAAGAAACGGTAAAAAGTATTGCCTGCCAAAGCTTTGGCCCGGAAGTAAGTATCGGTGTTTAATTCTTAGTTTCAACTTTGCGCGAAAAAAAGCTTGATTGTGAAATTAGCAACGCGCAAAAGATTAAAAGTCGCGTGCAAGCGATCCTTTACGAGCGACAGCAGTTTAATTTGAAATTGATCCACGAAAGCTCGAGATGGTTGTGGATTTTTGGAGCGACGAGAAAATCGGTAAATAATTTTCATTCCTCTCACGCAGGAGTTAACTGCCTTCTTGATCAGAACCTTATCCGATCTAACCAATAATAATAAATTTTCACGGAAAATGGTAAAATGGTAACGCGTCGACTGTAGATTTAATTTAACCACGAACGAGACGCCTGGAACGCATTCCTGGAACATTTTTAAATCGCAAAAAGCCTAAAAAGAGGGCGAGCCTCGTTGAAAAGAAGAGAACGAGGGCAGAGTTGGTCCCGATAGGCGCGAAACCTGAGGACTGCTCACCTGGTCCAAGGGTCGAGCGAACCCACGGAGAGGACTATCCAGGGCGAGGAGGCGGTGGCCTCGTTCTGTGCCGCGAGGTCGAGCTCGAGCATCAGCTCGATGCAATAGCCAAAATTGGCCTGGCCACGTCGCGCCCGGCACCTCTGCGTCCTCCCGACGAGGCGTCCGGACGATCGCCAGGGCCTTGGCAGCTCCACGCGGTAGTTCACGAACAGCGCGTCGTCGTAGTCGAAGTTCCGCGCGGCCCCGATGTCCAGGTTGAGAAAGACTCGCAGAGTCCGCTGCCCCGGCACCTCGAGCTCGTGGAACAGTTGCGCCTCCTTCAGGCCCCGGATGCGCTGCAGCTCCTGCAAACGTCCCCGACCTCAACCTTCTTCGTTTTCTCGATTCATTAAGTAGTAACCTAAGCGACTCGAGTCGTTTACTGTAACGGGATTGGGCAATTTAACGAAATAATTTCAATCTCCTCTTTCAATTCCTTCTTCAAATAGAGTCAGACATTGAAATAAAGATACGCATTACATTACGCACTCTAATTAATAATACGAAAGATCGAAGCAGCAATTTTTTCCGTACGTCAAATAGTTTCGTGTACAAGTATCGTTTGCAACTTTATTTATACCGGACGGGCTTGGATTTTTATTAAAAAAAAAGAAAAGTGAAGTCGTCTCGGCGAGATAACGTTGAAATAAAAATACAGTATTCCATAATACTCATTTTAAATTACATGATCTGAGGTTTGAAAAGGCTACTTTTGGCTGCGAGAGGAAAAATTTATCAAGTCTTCCTTTTTTAAATTTTCTATCGCACAAATACCTCTTTTACTGTTTTTGGCAATTAGCGAGGATAAATATTTGACCAAATTGTCAAAAGCAACAGGTCCTCTGTTTAAGAGATTCGACACAATAAAAAATTTTTATTATCATATTGCACACTTGCATCAAATTGCTTGTGTTTTTCGCAGGGAGCTACACTGTTTGTGAAATCTACGGTTTATCTAATACATTATTTAGGCAAAATTAAGAATTACGACACACGCGAGTCTTAATGAGACTTGCGTGATCTAAGACGGCATACACCTCAACAATTTACAGTCCGGAATTCACGAGGAAAACATCGACGCACCTTTTCAAGTAAGAGAAACTCGTTTAGTTTCCGATTCGCCGCAATATTTCTACGAATTCACACGACGTATTTTCTCTCCAGGCGTAGAAAAAAAGTATTAATCAAGAGTGGAATAGGAGGTAGTAAGATAAGCATTTGCCAATTGGACATTGATTTCCCCCCTCCTAAATTAACGTTTATAAATTAAATATCTAATAAGAAAATCAATATACATTATTTTGAATTACAACTTACCAATCGAGCATTTTTAGCAATTCGTACTACTTTATTCACTTTAGCGAAACGTCTGTCGAATTAGATAAACAAAAAATTTAAAAAAAAAATTTTCTACTCAAATGGCCAGAGGTTAGAAAATTTTAAATACTATTTCTAAAAAAGCATAATTTATATAATTATATATTCGCGCGCACAAAGACCCCTATTTTTATTACAAGTCTTTTCAAAGTTGTTATTTTCACATCCACAGATACGAAAAAGGTTAATTTTGAATGGCTTACACGAGGCAAACCCAAGAGCACTTAAATTAATGGTGTCGAATAAAAACAATACCACTGAAAGCCGAGCACAGCGTTTATTGCAACGTCTCACTCAAACAAGGAAAGTAACGTTTGGTTATGAGCGCCAGTTGTTGGTAGGAGTTCCTCAACCTTCTGTTGCCGTTTTACGAGCTTTTCGCGTGATTCATCATCAACTTCATTTAAAGGCGCCGGAAATTAAAATCCGATAAAATTACAAAATCTAAAAAGCTTGAGCCAGAAAAACAAATGGAAGCTCTGCCCCCTTCTTTCAAAAAAAGAAAAGATTTGTCGATGGCTCGAACTATATTAGGGGCTCCAGT
This sequence comes from Platyscapa corneri, assembly GCA_018907185.1. Taxonomy (NCBI): domain Eukaryota; kingdom Metazoa; phylum Arthropoda; class Insecta; order Hymenoptera; family Agaonidae; genus Platyscapa; species Platyscapa corneri. The sequence continues at coordinate 571,416 of JACCHW010000021.1, read as the reverse complement.
AATCGGTCGCGTCGAGTTGACGAACATCCCCTGTCCGTTGAGGGTGATGCGCCACTTTTCCAAGGTCTCCTTCGGCTCTTCAAAAGAAAGAAGCTTTATTTTCTTTAAGCTTTATTCTCGCTCGGGATCGAATTTGCACCGCCTCTTCTCCTTTATCGCGAACCAAGTTCTATAAAAAGGAAATAGGACTGCTACTCCATTATTAGGTATCAACCCATCAAGCGCCCGACGACCGGTTGCAATTTTACTTCGTTAACTTTTTCAGCTCAGAATTCTGTAATTGTAACTGCGCCTCAAGCGTGAAAGTAGCAATTAGCGCAACGATTCGAGCGGAGACTAAAAAAGGTTGTCGTCAATTGCGAATCGTCATTGTTCAACTAATTGTATCAACTTTTCAACGGCACCAATCTTTCTACTTACCGACAGAGCTTGATTTAACCTCTATTTAAAGAATTTACGTTTGCCAAATTTTTTACAATAGTTTAATACCAAACTTGAGGCTATTATGAGTAAGCGTGCCCCCGTTTTACCATCTTGGTGTTCTCGCGGCGATGCTGAAGCTCTCGGCTCGAGGGTTTTGGGGACGCGTGCGTGATCCAATAGTCGTAGTTCATGCCGATGCCCTCGATGCTGTAGCACTCATCCTCCGAGAAGTCGGGGCTCAGGGTAAGACATTCGCGCAGCCGGTCGTAGCTGATAGCGCAGAGCAGCGCCTCCGAGTCCGTCGAGGTTCCCGACGAGCTCTCGTCCTTCGGCGATAGGTCCACCATTATGTACATGTTCTCATGTTCCTGAAGCAGCGATCGCTCGTTTACAAACGACCTTCTTCGCGCTCTTTCTTTTCATTATCTTTAACGGGCAACTTGTCGTTCTCATCGTTGCTGTATATATTTCCCAAGAATACATCGACTCAAAATTCGCGCGACATCGAAAACAACATAACACGGATTATTTAATCGTTTTAAAAGAATGAATTCAGCGTCGATTGATTCTAAGTTTCGTATTTGTAATCATAAAATGAATCTCTTTAAATAAATCATGAACCCGCTAAGTGATTACGCGATTGGATTTTTGATAACAAGGCTATGCTCTTATCTCGTATACCGATATATCACATTACCGACGCTCGTATCGTTGCTTATTACGCGAAATAATTTAAAAATTGCCTCGTGACGCATAAGTCTGGAAAGAGTAGGAAAAAAACAACGGAAACAGCATTTACCTTGTATAAATAATGATTCTCGCATATTCTGAGGTCGGAGGGGCTTTGGTCGATCACTTGCTTGTTGTACCGATTAGCGAAGGGCTTGCGATTTTTTACCGGCAGAGCCGCCCGTTCGCTACGCAGCGACATGCACGACCTGAACTTGGAGGTGAGCAGATCCGAATCCGGGTAATAGGCGTCGCCCTGGACGTACGAATAGAGACGGGATCCTTCCTCGCCATCGGCCGACTCGAGGAGACGTTGTCGGTACTCCTTTTGTTTCTCCGTGACGCAGTTGCGTTCATCCCGATAATATTTAGCTTCGTACGGACCGAAGACCTTCTTCTGCCAGCTGAACTCGAACTCCTCGTCCTCGAGGAAGTTGCAGTCGCGCGTCTCGTCTGCGTTCTGAAAAAGCTCGGCCAGAGGCGACTTTTGCTGCACGATCTTCACTCTGGAACACGAGCAACCCGTCTGGTGACGTGATGATCATAAAGATAAAGCGAGACACGGCGACACTGTGACCTTTTCATTGTAACTAGAGCCTTTTTAATTGTCTTTTTGTCAATTTAATGGCTGAAACTCTGCATTATCTAAATCTTAACCTTCCGAAATTCCATTCGAGTTTCTATTAAATTATTTATTACAATTATCATCATTTTCATGCATTTCATTGCTGGAAATATACTAATTTTATGAATTCAATGAATTTTATCGATTACATTCGAAATATAATCTTTCTCGAGCTTTCGGAAACTAACGAATTGACAGTACATGAAAAGTCCATCAGGCTGATGAATCACGACAGATTAACCGAGAGATTAATCCAAACTCAAAGACTCATAAAGTAGATTAGTGGTTTAAAAAATTATTTATCAATTTTATATTTTTTTATTCGATTCTCGTATCATTCTTGTTTATTTAGAAAAATACAAAATTTCTCTATTTATCAGTCTTTGAAAATAATATTTGTTTTTTGAAAACTACTTTTCAAAAAATTTACGAATTTAAAAATGCCGTAAAACTTTATAAGTTTTATCTTATTCGGCTATTAGAGAACGGAGCATGTGGCATTAACTTGGTCGATGTGTAAAATGGAGCGTAAAGTTATAATAAATTGAAAAGTCGATCTTTAATTCCGTTTCTTGAAGTTACTTAAGCCGTGTCATGCAACAAAAAACATAACCCCGAAAACGCTCTTAAATTTAGAGAAGAACAAACAAAAACCCTCATTTAACGAGAATGTGCAAAAGATGTATTTATCTTTCGTATCTAATATTATAATGTAGCGTTTTGTCATGTCTCACTATCGTTTCAAGGACGGTAATAAATGACAAGCTTTTACGATATGATTCCGCTTTCCTCGAGCAGGAAAATAGTAACTCTCGAACAATTCTTTAGCTATTACGTCAGTTTCTCTCCAGTTCAATAATTTATAAAAGCTTCTAGATGCTACACGCGTTCGCGCTTATTTATTACTCACTCCTAAAGGCGTCTAATTAAAGAAGAAAAGAAAAAATTTAGTTGGGTTAATGTATAACGCATGACGATTATAGACCAACTGCTGGCCCGTGACTGCTATTAGACACATTTCATTTGGAACACAGGTATAAAAATTTTTTTATTTTTCTGTAACTTCGTACGGATATTGCGATGCGAAAGTAAGAAAAATATACTTGAAAAAAGTAAACTTAAATATCGTTGGTTAAGTGAGTCAATGGATTCTGTAAATATTCAACGCTGACGACTGAGCAGTAATAGACTTGAGAGTCGCGATTTAGTAAATTTTCACTTTAAAATGTAGAAAATAGAAATACGTGCAATCATCGCTCGAAGGAATATTTACTTTACCCAGCAACGATTCGATTTTCTATATTCTTCTGATCTGATTTTAAAAATAAGTTAACGAATAACAAATTTAATCACTCAATCGGGTTTAATTTGAAAGTTCAGACTATTTAATTTATAATTAAATGCGATAAGTTACAAGGGTAATTTTAATTTTCTGTTTTAATGCGTTTCTTTTGTACTTTACAAAATGGAGTAGCCTACTTTTAACATATCTTTTTAACAAATAATTATAATTTTTATTTCATTTTATACTTTTTAATGTAGTAAATGAAAAAATTTACGTATTTAGTAACTTTTTAAATTAAAAATAAGAAAATTTTATGGAATTTTTCAATTAAAATCAGCAATGAATGGTTTATAAAAAAATCTTACATTCTTATACAGCGATCTTTTTATTTTGAAAATATTTATAAAAAAATTCAAATATTTATTAAAAGTCGATGAAGAGCTCTTATGATCGTTTCAAAAAATACATTAAAACTTTTCGCATATTACGATAAGATCTTGTTTTAACGTTTATTATAAAATCAAGTAAGAATTTATGCACATATATTTATAGATAAAAAGGGTTAGAACATTCTCATTGCTTTAAACGACGTTTAATCGAAAAATTTACAAATAAGTACGGTTAAAGATTGATTAGAATTATTTTTTACTCTGTCATTACTGTAAACTGATTTAATTGATTTACTTTAAATAGTAAAATGAAAAAATAATTGCTTTTAACTTAGCGACAGTAGAGTACTGAGAATAAATTAATCGATTGGAGTGCCGAGTTTTTTTTTAAATTTAAAAAAAAACTCGTGTTCTTAAATAATAATGCTTTCGATGTAAACAACTTGATTAAGTAACTATGTATTTTAGTCGATGAAGTGAGCGCAAGTCAAGAAATGTCTCGGCATGCGAAAATTGCCAATTAATTGGTGTTTCGTCGAAAAAGCTCTTTATTGTTATTTATTATGTTTTGCTATCACCTTATTTTAAAGTTCTCTATCGACTGCTGCACTTTGTATTTGGCCGACAGTTTCGTTTTCCCCTTGGACGGCTCCAGCATTTTGATCGCTCCAGGAGATGTGAATAATTGTCACGGAAGCCACTTTTTTCCAAGTCGCAATTGTTGTACGAACAATGCGAGGTTTTTAAAAACTCTGCAGTCCTTTTTAAAGGATACAAAGTTCAGTTTTCCGAGCTTGCAATTGAAAAATAATGTTGTAGTTAGGAAGCAGACGGGCGAGCGACTTACGTCGAATTACTTACACATTGCGTTAAATCGAAAAAACTTGGTATTCTCGTCGTCGACAATAAGAGGCTTTGTTTACGCTTTGGGGTGGACGCGTGTTGCTTAGCAGCGACACATGCTTCCTATTTCCATAACCCCAAACTTCAACCCACGGGGATTTCAGCTTTGGGCATTCGGTCGCCTCTCGTTCTCAAATATGTTCATTAAAATTCTTGTAGACATTAAGCGACGTTAATGCGTGGGAGGTTATGTTTTGACGCACACATCGCTACAGTCGCTTGAATTTTTCCCGGTTTTTAGTGCGCGATGTAGTCAGCAAAACAGGTGTGACGCTAGGCGAGGGTTGCCTGGGGACTGTAACTACCAAGAGGGGGAAAGACCGACGGTGAAAAATAAAGAGAGGGAAAGAGAGAGAAGGACGGCAATAGAAATGACGCTCTCTTAGCAGATGGCTGCTGTGAACTCGAGCAAGAGTTCGGTTCTACGAACGCGTCTTCGAGGCCGTGAACTTTGAATAATTTAATTGCTCAGAGGATGTAGTGTAATTCTAGGCAGCATTTTAAGAGACCAACCCACTGTGTTATTGTCTCCAATCTCATCGACTTTACATCGGCTCTACAATTGTTTGGACGGACGCAGTGTGCAGATAAGAAGGTATGGGTAAACAACTCTTAACCTGTTGCAACAGGGATTCGCGTTTTCCGACTACGTGTGCCAATGTGAGGTTAATAACGGTACAGGCGCCGCACTCTTGCCACGTCCAGTGTATCTCATGACTAATAGCGAATATCGCGCTAAGCCGATAAAATTTTATAAATGATTCGTAGATTGCTCGAGTCGAGTGTTTTGATCGAGAGCTTAGTTGTGTGCGATACACCCACGTATCTAGTATATTTGTCGGAGACATTCTCCGCTCGGTCACCCTTCCACAAGATATTTTGTTTACACTGCGACAAGATTTTGAATTTGCTTATCATTAACTAAGTGCCATAGCGTTTCATCAGTGCTTGATACATTGACTTTCGTTACGAGACATGTAATTAATTTGTATCCTTTAATGCCTATTTATTCGTTATTTGTTTTTATGTTTGATTTTGTTATCTGCATACGTTAAAAAATCTATTGTTCTCGGCTGAACAAGCTACAAACGTTAATTGCGAGAGTTTAACTATAAACCTATTTATTATAAACTAGAAAATAAAAAATTAATTCTTAATGTAGCAGTTTTTATTTTTTAAAATTTTTTTATATCGATACATGTTATACTATTACTTTTATTATTCATTTAGGAACAATAATTATAACGATTAAATATTACTCTCTCTCTCTCTCTCTCTCTCTCTCTCTCTCACTCACTCACTCACATTTTCTCTCTACCTCAACGAGTATTGTATAATATATTTAAATCTTTTCTTTTTCCTTCCAACTCATTGTATCGGTTTCTTTTGCCTGTTTCATTGAACTCCTCGAGCGTGTATTTCATTGTTTCTTTGTTATTATTGCATAATCTGCATATTCTATCTTTCTTTACCATTTAATGTTCAGTCGTTCTCGTTTCATTACCCATTCTATATCTTCTTGTATCTTCGTTCGCATTCTTCTTTGCTCTACTTTATTTTTATATATAATTTTTTTCTTGCATTCTTTCTGTTACTACGTGTATTGCTTTCGCTATGTACGCTGATTTTTCTAGCTCATCAATCTATTTTTATTTCTGTTGGTCACATTTTGCTACCCATCTCTTTCTGTATATTTTAAACTCTTTCGCATTTCAGTAGTTCCACCATCTGATGCTTTGACAACATTTTTATTTTATTTTATGTATTTTTGTCATCTCGTTATTTTCTCTTCAACTTTTATCTTATTATCTCTTTCGTGTAAATTTCCTTCTTGTGGTCTCCCCTTTAAGCATTTTTCAAGAATTTCTATAACTTTGCAGTTCCTTGCATTATTCCAAAATTTAATAGCCCTTCTCTTGTCTTGATTTCTATTCTGTTTCTTTTTATTTCTATCATAATAATACATTCAGGAGTGTTTTTTATAAACTTAGTATCTATAGTATCTATTATATGTATTTCTGCTAAACTTTTTCTATTTCTTTTCTATTTGATCATCAAATATTTTCACTTCATTCTTATGTCTTCTATGAACCGTCTTTCCGCTATATTTTTGTTTTTGCCATCAGGCTGTTTCGAGAATTAATTTTTCATACCGCATATTCATATTATTTCTTTAAATCTGTACTCTAAATTTATTTGAAATCAATCGCTTTTTTATTCCTCTTGCCAGACTTCGATTTCTGCTTCCCTTTAATCAACTATTTCATTACCTAATTTTATTTTCACTTTTGTATAATTATTTATTTCCTTTATGTAATTAATAAAATACCTGATTTTTTCAAGGAACTTTTATTTTCTTCTATTTATCCAATGAAGGCTTTATATTTGTAAAGTATGTAAATATGTTTCCATTTTTCTTCTAAAACAGAATCAAGTTTAATTATATATTTTCTTCTTATGCTCATTTATCTTGTTCTTTGACAATTTTTAAATATATTTTATATTCTGTGTCTACTAAAGTAATTCTTTTATCGTTTTTTCACCTTCCTGATTCCTTTTTTTACGCAATATCGATTCTTAATACTACTTGCAACGTTTTCCCTTCTCTTGACAAATTATTTATAAATCTCATTACTTCTTGTACTAATTGTTTTTCTTCGTTATCTCCGTATTTCATTTGTAATCTCAATTTCCACTGATCTATCATAACATATATTTTAATATTACAGAAATACAAATTTTTTACTCACTAAGGCATAATTTTATATTCCTTTATCTTTACAGAAGCTTCAAATTAATCAGAATGGCGCCTGGAAGAGACGGAGAATCGGCCATAACAATCCCACTGCAATATAATGATTCTGTAAGATAGAGCATAGGAACTTTATTATCTTGTGGTAAATTTAAAAATTAATAATCTATAATCGTCTGTCGATTTTTCTAGCATTGGAAAGCGGTTTTCGAGAAATACGACTCCGATGGTGACGGCAAGATATCTTACCACGAGCTGAAAGTAATGATACGCAGTTCATCGACGTATACAAATGATATTCCAAGTCGCGTCGTACGAATGATCATGCACAAAGCTGATCTAAACGATTCAGGATTCTTAGACTATTCAGAGTTTATTTCAATGGTAAGAGTTGCTCGAGTTACCTATATTTCGAATAAATAAATGTTTGCTTAATAAATTTTAAAACCAACCGATCTCGTTGCAGATTCATAGAAAAGACATGCAAGGTGTTTTTGGACACTTTGTTCAAAGATACGTTCATTCGATAATTCCATGTCGACCAAGTTCAGCGGGAACTCTGCAAATGACTAGATCTGGTGATTTTATCGACGGACTCTACGAAGACGAGTATAGTTGTAATCCTCCAGCCTTAGCAATGATAATTATTTCTGTATTAGAAATTGTACTCTTTTTGTATGACACGGTTGCTCACAATGCAAAGGCAGTCGAAGGACCAATGGCAATTCTATTCATTTACAATCCTCAAAAAAGATATCAAGCCTGGAGGTATCTTACGTACATGTTTGTCCACGTGGGGTAAGTAAATATTTTTTTTTTTTTTTACTTATGAGAACAGATTTGGATGCATATCGGTAAAACGTTCCAAATCAACTGAGTAGTAGAAGTGAATGGGCCGTTAAAAAGGCTTTTAAGTTAAATATTACGTATAATACTGATGACTAAAGTGTGTACGTGTGAACTCGTTACTCGAGGCCAATTAACTTAATTTCAGTTAAATGGTAAATTGCATTTATGTGCCTCGAAATAATTAAGCGTAAAATTCATTCGAATGGCGCAATTATTGCGTGGGCAGAAACATTCGACTCTTTCACCCCGAAAATAATTATATAACATTAACATATGTAATATTGTATAATTATTGGGATAAAATTTATTTTTTAAACAATAAATACCGATACTTTTGAGATACACGAGTATTTGGGAGAAAAATGTCGACAACCGAGTAATACCAAAATGAACTTACCAATAATAATCAAGAAAATTCGCTTGAGTTTATTCAAAGAGATTTAATTCTAATCTCATCTCTTGCTCTTGGCTGTTATAGAATCCTTCATTTAGTAGTGAACTTGATGGTGCAAGTGATGCTCGGCATCCCCTTGGAGATGGTGCACAAGTGGTGGCGAGTACTAATAATCTACTTCGCCGGGGTAGTCGCGGGCTCCTTGGGGACGTCGGTCTCGGACCCACCCGTTTACCTAGCGGGTGCGTCCGGTGGAGTTTACGCCCTCATCACCGCACACGTGGCGACGATCCTCATGAACTGGTCGCAGATGGAATTCGCGGCGCTCCAGCTGCTCGTGTTCTTCGTGATGACGTCCGTTGACGTCGGTCAAGCCGTTTACAATCGCTACTTTCAGGAAACGCACAACCAAATCGGTTACGTGGCTCACCTGGCTGGCGCCATAGCCGGACTCCTGGTCGGCATCAACATCCTGCGCAACCTAGAGGTACAAACCTGGGAGAAGATCATCTGGTGGGCGAGTTTCATCACGTACACCGCACTCATGGCTGCGGCAATCCTCTGGAACGTCTTGTACCCCTCGTACTTTCCCTCACCCGTTTATACTTAATTCGAGCGCATCGCAAGCTGTTTTTCTGCGAGTTCGCTACAGGCATAAATTAGCGCGAAAGGGCGCAGTTCTAGTTCTCCAAGGGCCCTTAATCGCTTCGAGAGTCTCATAAGGGTGAAAGCCTCTGTTCGAAACAAGCGAAAGAGGCGCGAACCAGCTTGGTGCTTTCAAATTATAGCATTCTAACCCACGGTTCGGTCCATTTCCGAGTCCTTAAATCTCGCACGGTTATTACATACTGATTTATGTAACTTGTGGATTGGTGTGAGTTGACGAAACCTGAATGCCCGAATTTCGAAACGATCGAGAAACGCGCAATCGGAGTATGTCTAATTGATTTATTAACGTAATTAAAAGCAAGGCTACCGTAAAAGTCCGAGTGCTAATAATTGTAATTCACATCGGAGAGAAGACATAAAGTTAAGTACCTGCTGTACAGTTAATTTTGTAAATACTGTACTTTATTTATTAAAGCCAAAATTACTTACGCACGATTATTCCATTGAAATGCATTTAAAATCACGATTGTTCGAGTTAGTCGCTAATAATCCAATGTATTAAGAGCGATTTCCGTTCTTGGAAAAAGTATTCAATTGTCAAAATTTATAATCCATGTACGAATTTGTGATGTTCGCGAAGTTACGCATCGTCATTATCGAATTGGTAGCGTCACAAATGTATATCGACTGCGATCAGATCAAACATGAATTGCACATGACCAAAAGCATTTTTCACTTAGTTGCGTTACATATAGTATTACATATTTAAGTAGTTTAAAGTAGAAAATTAAATTTGCGCCTAGCTTTAAGATTTTCTAGAAGAACGAGTTCCATATTGTGTTAATGCATTTAAAATAGAAAACTGTAATAATTCTATATTGTCTTTTATACTCTACTATTATAACTGGCGTTCATAAAATAATATATTTTCTTATAAATAAGAAAAAATATTTATATTTTTCTGTATATTTTGTACAATTATTTATAAAATTGATTAATAAAACAACAAGAGTCAAGTTATTTTTTATAGTTATATTCTTTATTTTTTCATGAAATACTCTTCTTGATTGCACGGTCAGTATTGCGATAAGAAATACGTGGTAAAAGCACTTATAATCACAATTTTTAAGTATTTCATGCATCACAGTCGAGTTAGACAACTTTTAAAAGTAGATTCTAAAAATATGTAAAATCCATTTCTAAAATATCAATATTAACATTTCAGAATATTTAAAAATATGAGAATGCGTAGCAGTATTTTTATACGCGGACGCGTATGTGTGTATGTATGATTCTATCAACACACACGTGTGTGTGTGTGTGTGTGTGTGTGCGCGCGCGGAGGCGCGCGCGTGTGTAGATACAAAATGCGGAAGTGAAATTGTTTGCAGCTAATCCTATTCGTATGTGAGTACATATGAGTCACAGTATAAAATAAATCTTCGAAAATATTTTCTAAATCTCTAAACAAAGAGGCAGCTTTAATAATACTATTGTAAATGTCAAATTTCTAAAAGCTTAATCAATTAAGTTAGTTTAAAATCTCGCGTTAAAAATTAATTATTCTTATATACATTCATTACTAATAAAAATATATGCGCGAGCAGTTGGTCGAGACAACAGCAACTCGACAGCACAGGTCGAGCTTTCGGGAATGTCAGTCTATACGTTCTTTACTTGGTACGTCGTGTTAAAAGCTTGACTTATCTATCAACAGTGAATCTCGTTAGAATTACTCGGGCGTTTTTCCTTGCCATTCTCGATCGGGTCTTATGAATTCCAAATCGCTTCCTCCATCGGAACTTGAATTTTCATCGTCGTCGAAATATGGTTCAGCTGCGACACTGGATGCATCTTCTTTATATTCTGAAAGAGTAACAGAGTTTACACTGCAGCGAATCGCCTTTGCTCGTCGAAAAAACAAGCGACAAATTAGGAACGACGTGTCGATTACCTTTGCAAGGTCTTTTAAATATTTCCACTTCTTTCTCATCGTCGTCGAAGAACGTATTACCATCGCGCAGTAAACTAAACGAGTAGGATCTCCTGCTATTTTTGTCTTGAAGTCTTTTCGATTGACACTTGGTGATAACGAACACGCATCCGGCTATCAATATCACGAGAACTGCACCTGTTTAACAAAATGCAAAAATTTGAGTATTTTTATCGAAACTTCTCGTCAGAATCGTCACAATCGATGGTAATTCAGAGTAATCGCGGCTCAAAAGGCAAGCGGAGTCTAGAGGAATGGGTCGACTGACTAAAACTGAATCTGCCACCGCCAAAGTCTCGTCTATCAAATTGAAATTGATCTTTGGCTCGCGTTGAGGACGTTCATCGAGCGGAAAGGGGAAGACCCGTACCAGTCATAATGACGAAGAGGGCGTGCGGCATTCCGAGGATGTTCTCGTTGCGTCGCAGCTTGAACATGAGTTTGGCAGCGCTGCGCTCGTCGGTGACGTTAACCGACTTGGACGCGCGATAGTACCCGGGTGCATCGACGCTGACTTTGTGGCTCCCGGGCGAGAGCAGCAGCCAGTAGGCGCCGTCAGCTTGGCTGACCACCCGGTGCGCCGAGTGGTCGTGGGTTATCGTCGCGCCAGCCACCGGTGCGTCGCTCTCGGTCACGACGTACCCAGTCAAGCCTTTGTCGATCTCCCCGAGGACGGCCGTGAGACTGCGATTGTTCTCCAGCCAAACCTGCGTGTCGTCGGCGCTGCCGCAGCAGGCAATGTACGCGTCCAGCGGCAGGGCGTTCGCCTTCAGGTACAGGTAGTCCAGGAAGCTGTTGTTCGCCGCGCCTTTTATCGCCACCCCCGCGTGTGCCGTGCCGCTCTTTTCCACGATGACGGTGCTCTCGCAGCGCGAGTTCACCAGGCTGATCACGGGGTGGTTCAGGGCGTAACTCAGACTCAGGCGCTGCAACGCGTCGTCGTCATCGGTCTTGTACGGCGCATGGCTGCTCTTCCCTAGTGGGCTTGCGTAAGGGATCTCCACGTGCAACGAGCCCACGCGCAGGTTCACCACTGCGATTGGCTTCACCTTCTCGAACCACTTGGCGATCCTCAGCGCATTCTCGTAGTACCTGATGAAGATAACAGCTGTTGATTATTAACGTTTTTCCCTAACTTTTTGTTGTTATTAGAATTTGAAGAAAACGGAGTTCTTCTCGCGGATAACGTACTTTTGAAACGTTTAAATTACCGATTAGTAATAGGCTCAATGTTTTGCATTGATTCGCATTTGTCGTGGAACTGAAAAGAGGACGTTTGTAAGGTTACAGAAGGAAGTAGCTGCAAAAGACATTTGAGGATCAAAAAGCGGATCTTTGGATCTCCCGTTAACTTGCTAATGGATCTAACGAACAATGGATTAGACTCACTCGATTTTGCCATCCTCAAGCGGAAATTGGAGTATATCTTCAGAGATGTACGAGCAGCTTTCTCTGGCGTCCGAATCAGGATTTAAATTTGGCACGATGAAAATGGAAAAATTTTTCACGTAATACGTAATTTTATTGTCAGTGTTGTAACTTGTTAAAATGTGCGTGGAAAAATGTGTAAGAACTTTGGAAGTGACAGTGGATCCCGCAGCTATACCCGCGGAAAAGACAACTGACGGCCGGCTAACGGCGTGGTTATGAGTGAATTCCGGATGAATCTCTAGGGCCATCAGCTTGTGGTTTCTCTTGGTTATACCGATTTCGTGCAAAGTCGAAATTTTCGGGTACTTTCCATTCAAGTCGTCGAGTATCTGATTAAGAACTCGATGCGATTCGCTACGACTATCTTGTGCAAATTCATTTTTCTCGGTGCTACCACTGATTGGGTTTGGAGTTAAAACAACATCCATGCGCGTCAGCTGCTCATCCACCACGGTTATCATTACACTTTCGTCATTGTAACCTTGACAACTAAATACTGCATCGTAAATACCAGGAGGTAATATTGTTTTGAAATATGCCATGTTCTTGGATACGTTGTACGAAGCTGCACCAATTCTCACTTTCGTCTTTCTTAAAGGTTTATTTGCGCTATCCTTCACGGAAATAAGAACACCAGTGGACAATCGCTTGACAAGATTTCTCAAAGGTCCCAGATTTTTTCTCCAAATCATGGGAATCGATCGTGCTTCCGGATATTTACAACAAGATAGAGAAAAGCTCATCTAAAAGGAGCAACAAAAGTAAAATTGGTTGTTTCCGTGTAAGATTTATCAAGTTCGCACCTTGCGCAATAACTATTAAATAAACTTACCACTGGTAGTTTGTATCGTTTCTTAATATAATCTTGAACGTTTTTAATATCGTCGGTTCGAGTATCACATTGGCTTGTTTGCAAAGAGCTTCGGTAGTACGAGGCAAAGTTTTTGAATATATCAATTTCATCGGATTCATAACTAAGAGAAATAAAAGATTAAAAATAGGATAGCCTCGTCTGTTAGGCAACTAGTGCAAACTCGTTGAGAAAAGGTCCTCCTTACCTGACGTTCACTCCACTTCCACCTCCAAACAATACAATAGCGTCGAAGTCTTCGGTCAGGAATGTCTGCTCGAATGCATTGGTAACGACATCCAATTGAGTGCTGTTGCGCTGAGAGTACAATCTGCTACCCACTTCATCATCGACCGCAGGGTTGCAACTGTCCGTTACCCTGTCGAATGCTGGGTCGACGGCCGGTAAAAAGTATAAAACAATTCTGCCTAATAATTTCACAATAAATGGATCTTCTTCTTGATAGCCGGCCATAACGTGACGTGCAAATCGCAAGAGAATTTCTCTTCCGACCGGTTGGGACGCGAATAAGCCTCCGATGAAGCTAATATGTATTTTGGTTTCTTCGCCGCTGCCCATCTGTTTGCGTGAAATAAAATCGTTAAAGAGTGACGGCCTCGATTGAAAAACTTAAACAAAGCTATTTTATTCTATTGTAATTGCAATGCTTTAAATTTCTCATTGTGCGACAGCATCATCGTTAGCGGATAAATCAATACTTATACATTGTTTGTATAGAGAAATTTACATTGTGCGTAATTTTAAAAGAATGCATGGCTGCGCTAATCGGTGAATCGTCAGCCTTGTATTCTGCCACGACTGGTTTCTGGAGCTCCAACCGCTTGTAGTTTTCGGACAATTCTTCGGTCGTTTGGTATTTCGTTCCTTTCAGGTTGTCCCGCAAGTCGTAATCGTTGAGGTGAGTCCTAAAAATTATGAATATTCCGCAACAATTAGAAATTCTCGTGTACAAATGTAAGTTTTTTCATTATCATCCGGGTCACGCGCTACGCGTCCGAATGATTCTGGTTTACTAACACTATTTCGAGCGATATCTTACACGCGACCAACTGTGTACGAACGATTAACGATACTGTCCATAGTGTCCGTAAACAGTGGAGTAAATAAAAGCGCTTGTCCATTAATTGGCAACTGTTGCGGAACTAAAAAATCGAGGAAAATTAAATTAAAATTTCTGTTTAGTAATGACGACGTTCGCACGACGACGAATTAATGGAGAATTCTTAGTCGCGATTCGGGCGAATATACCGGTATCGCGTCCAGCATCGCAGCCTCGTTTATCCCGAAGGATAGATAATAATAAGATTCCTTTTTTGGGAAACTTGCCAGTGAGAAGGATCATCGTGGATGAGGGTGAAGTCCAGTCTCGTCCCGTCGTTGCTCGGGGGCACCTGGACGAACTGTGACAGCGGCTCGTAACCCGTCATATTCACCGCGACCTTATATGCACCAGGTGGAAGAAGAAAGTGGTAGTAGCCCGTTTTGCTCGTATTTTTTGTTAAATTTTTGCCTTCGATCGACACAATCGCGTCGAATACCGGACTACCAATGGACGAGGTAACCGCCCCGTACACGCCTCTGCCAGCCTGTAATGTTTAAAAGATAATCTAGCAATGAGCCTCCTTTTTGTTTTTTTACCTTTTACGGTGAATCACTTGTCGAGGTGAGAACTAGAAAAAGAAAGAACACAGAAAAGCTCACCGCCTCCAGGTACCGCAATAGCGACTCCTGGTTGTCCTTCCAATATCCCTCCAATTTATCAGCCTTCGGGAATTTATAGCAGCCGAGCTCGATGCTGACGTCGAAGCAGTGGTGAAAGTAGTAGCTGTGCTCCTCTGCGCCGCCCATCTCGGGGTACAATACGTTATCGATCATTTGCCCATATTTCGCGTGTCTTTTTTCCTGCTTGTCCGGACAATTCATGGTACTGGACATCGAAGGGTGCGAATCCGCGTAGGCGTGTGCGAGCATTTTGAACACCTCGTCTTCGGTGGTCCTCTCCTTAAATTCATTGCTACCGGTCTGGACTATGGAGCTGAATGGAAAGTTGGATACTGTCCAGGTGGCGGCGTGGAAGGTCCCCGAGTACAGGAATTCGATCTCCGACATCCACTTTATGTAGGCTTGAATCTCGGGTTGGGTCAAGCTGGCATCCTGAATTGCAATGATTATTTTATTAATTTCTCATCGAGTTGCAATTTGTATTTTTTCAATTTACTAAGATGTTTGAATATTCCAAACAATGATGAATGTTGGCAATTATTGCCTCTAGTTCACAATGAACAATAGCACAAAAATTGACTTGTTGCGTTACCGATTTTTTCAATATTAAAACAAACGCAATGAATGTGAGCATGAAATGACTTTCAATTCAGAATTTGCTTAACGTAAAAAAGCGAAAGGCTCGAAAAGAATTTAGGGTGTCGATCAGAATATGCGTATATCGGTAGGCCAGTAAATGAGTAATATAAAGGTGAATATAAATATAATAACATAAGGACAATGCGCGTCAGACCGACAATGGCACTTGCCTTGTGGAGTTTGAAGAGCTCGAAGTCGGTCAGCAAGTTTACGTTGTTGGCGTTCTGTTGGCCAGTCGTGCCATCGGCGTCTCCTTCGGTTGCAATTTCGTAGCCGTCCGGGTTGAGAGTCGGCAACAGGTGGAGTCTGATGCCGTTGACGATGCGAGTGCTCCTAGGATCGCGGCCGTAGGTCTCGCACAGGTACTTGGCGAGCAACAGGAGCAACTCGCGACCCACCACCTCGTTGCCGTGGATGTTGGCCGTGAATCTGACCTCCGGCTTCTCCGGCTCGTGCTTTCCCGGATTCTTCGCGATTTCGAGAACGTAAATTTCGCGTCCTTGCACCGAGTTGCCGATACTGCCGAGTCGCGTCATACTCGGATACGACTGGTGGAGCTCCGTCAAGGACTTCTCTAACTGCTTGTAGTTGTGGTGAACGAACTTGGGTTTCGTGATGAAGCCGTACTGGTCGGGTATCCCTTGGTAAGTCTTCACGTTGAGCCCGGAATCTGTGGACATTGATAACAATAATGAAATGATTGCCGCACCGACCAGTTCGAGCCTACAACAGCAGCAACAATCACACTTAAATTAATAATAACAAAATAATCTCTAATAATCTCTGGGTTAGCGTTAATAAATATTGATCTCTGTACGAGTGTCGTAGTGGTTTTTTCTGATCTGAAGCAAATACGCCAATAATACTGTTCATCCATCTACAGGCGTAATTAAATAGCATAAAGTTGTATGAATTCGGAAAATTGATTAAAATAATCGATGAATTCCTCTTGTTAACAAGATACGTCTAAGTATAAGGGGATACCAAAAATACATTTTGCACCAACTAATTGACTCGTGCAAAAATATAAATGCTTTTAACAATGGATACGTTTTTAGGACTTGTGAATAAAACTAATGAATCTTAGAAATAAATACTGTGTCAACGTTAAAAAATCTTACTTTTCAGGTATGTGTGGTAATTATTCCTATTACGATTCATAGATTATCAGACATGTAAAATCGTTTGAGATCGCGTAATTAAAATCATAAAATACACCATTAAAGTCATTCAAACTGTCTAAGCAACAAGAGCTTTAGAACAAAGCAACATTAATAAAAAAAAAGCGCAACAATTTTTGCTCAAAATTTGCCAAAATGCATGTTCTTCGTACTCCGAAGAACACAACTTACCCTTTCGACAGATTAAATTGCTTCGTTTGATCGTGTAATTTTAAGTTTTTCAATACGTGAGAATCAGGATGGTTTGCTCGATAATAGCAATTCGTCCAATAAACAACTCCTGAGATGCCGAAAACGATCTGCATTCAAATTGACATTAAATTGGCGTTTAATCGTTCAAGGTGAAAAATTCTCCTGCATAAATAGGAAGCGTTTGTTCTCTTAGACAACTAAACGATCGACGTTAATTTCAAGTACATTATTATACAGGTGATACATGTCGATGAATGTTCTTCGTTAAAGTTAAGGCTACTCGACGTGTATCGTGTCGAGGTTCGATTTATGATTTACAGTTTCGTGACGCATCGTTTGCACCAGACGGGCGAGGGGTCAAGGAACGGACGGTTCGGCCAATTGATCGCAATCGATTTTACGAGCCGGCGAAAGGCTTTAAGAGAAAAAAATAAGAGTAAAAAAAAAGAAAACCAAAGAGTGGGATGGAAGAGAAATCCTGATGCGCGATAATTACAGGACTCGGCGGAGTAGGACGAGATTTTTGTCAGCGAGCATAAATTAAAGTGCGAGAGTGTGTGTGAGTGGAGGGACGCTGCCCTCTGAACGAGCCGACTCGAGGTTTCAAATTGTACGCAACGTAATCTGTCAGATTCGTGGTTAAACGAGCGGCGCTTACCCGAATGAATAAAGCGCGCGACTCGCTCCGGTTTTATTGCGAGTCTCTGTCTCTTTTAATGTACTTACGCTCGCATCCTTCGCCTCCTTTATTGGGCTAACTTTGACCTAAATTTTAGCGTGTCGTGAATTTCGTGGGCTGTTGTCGCCGCCGCGTGCCTCGTAGGACCCTAGCGGTTCTCCGAGAGGAGAATACGCGAGGTGCTTGATGCGCTGGAACGGGCCCGATCGTGGCCCAACAAGACCCGTTACAATACATACACATGCACGCGCACGCAATAAACGAAAAATAAGGTGACGAGCAGTTATTAGACCATTATTGTCAACGCTTGACACGCGGGATAATAGTAAATAACAATGGGTAACCAAAGAAACTAAAACTCTCGGTTATAATAAATACAAATAAATAAACACAAGGTACGGAGAAAAAAATTGGATTAAATTAAATTAAATGAAATTATAGATTATTTTGTAAAGTTCTAGCAGGGATTGGGGAAAGGCTTGGTCTCTATATTGAAAAAAGCACTTAATTGACAGCAAATATAATTCTTTATTTTAATATTGTACTATACATAACACACTTTTACTTTCAATGAATTCATACGTCGGAGTACATATTATTAAACAAACAAAAAATTTACTGGTTTTTATATTCGTTTCATATAAACAAGAGTATAACAATAAAAAATAAATAAATTTAAGTAAAAAAAAAGAAAAGCTATAGACTATCACTAGTAAGAGAGTAAATTAAGTTTGTTCATCGATAAAATACTATATTTTCAATGATAAAAATGATGCTAGGATATGTAAAGTTATTTTCTGCAACGTGGAGTTTCATAGACTCAATTTCAAGGAAAGAATTAACTTTTAATGGACTTTGGTTTTCAGAATATATACGAACATGCATATAAATATATATATATATATATATATATATATATATACATATATATACATATATAGTTCTTTTTTCTTTTTAAATATTAAGTCGATAACTAGTATTTAAAATCTGTAAATCTAACAAATCTAAAAATATTTATGATTTCTTAATATTTTAGGTAAAATTAGCTCGATATCTTGGATTTCGGTGAGATTTTGAAATACGTGATATCTTAAAATAAAAATGTTTCCTTTCATCTCGTAACAATCTTCTGCGTTAAGTATGTGCCGCCGACATTCGGTATGTCACAGGCTTCCGATATAAATTTTTACTATTTCAGCAGTATAATTTAAATACTCTAAAACTTATAATTCGACAACTTTTATGCAATCATTGTGTGAAAAACCGCCTCAAGGTTGACCAACTTCTCTATACCTTGTGTTTAACTTTGTATAACTTTAAGCTAAATAAGCGAGCTGCAGTAGCTGGAAAAATTATTTGATCTGAACGTACAAAAATGTTTTACAAAATATTATAAATCACGTGCTCTGGGATATATAATATATATAATAAGCTCTGTGCTGTAAGAATAGAACAGACGAACTTAGTGATTCAGATCGGCATCAACTATACAATTATTGACGCAAATAAATACGTATCTATAGTTAATTGTTTTCTTAGAAATTTATCATGGTATAATCATATCATTATTATTTTGCTTAGATTTTGCTATTGAATCTATTTAAATAACTTAGAGGTGAAATGATATTATAATTATTGACACACTTAAAGACTCGAACGCTTAAAATAGAAATAAAATTGTTGAGTTATTTGCTAAAATAAAATTACTTCGTTCTTCGAATTTTCACCATTATTCCTCATCGTACATCGAGGGTATATATGTCTGAACTGGCGAAAAACGATTTAAAAATGGCGACACTTCATAATAATAATTTTCAAAATTACCTTGTGGCTCTTGGTATGGTAATTTCTTTAACACAAAATTTACTATTTCAGGATTGCCTTTTTTCACAGTGACTCTTATCGGATTACTCGGAGCGTAACTGTAAAAAAGAATATAGATTTTTTAGCCAACTTCACAACAACACCAATATTCGTAAATGTCAATCATGTTAATTCTAAAGAACACCTACTCCCAAGCTGAGGAATATACAGTGTATGTTCCGGGCAAGAGTAGACGCCAGTACTCTCCTCTCCTTGTACTCGTTATGTTCTTAGCGATTCCAACTACTACGATATGGGCATCTGCAATTGGTTGCCCGCTTGTGTCCGTTACCAGACCTGCAAACAACATTGACCCATAATTTAGCATTATTCAAACGATTAAGAGTACTGTCATTATATTTAAAAGAAATTCACCTTTGATTCCAATGTGTGCTTGTTCTAGATATTTCAAAAGAGATTCTTTGTTCGTTCGCCAGTACGTAGGTAATAATGAAGCAAAGGGATATTTACAACAACTTAACTCAAATGTCACTTCGAATGCATTGGAACGAGCATAATTGAAATCTTGCATGCCCCCTTGAACTTTGTACCTATAATAATAATAATAAGCATAAATTTTTACTTGTAAGTTTAGTTATAATCCAGAATAGAGCAATAAAACTCAAATTCATGATAATTACCATTGTGCTCCGTTAGTAATACCTCCATAAAACGCTTCCGATGGGCAAGTGTTGCCACTTTTCATAGCTGGATAATTGTCTGCGTACACATGAGCTAGATATTTGAAAAGTTTGTCATCCGGTGATTTGCTTTCTTCGCAACAGTCTTGTACAATTCTACAAAATACACATTGAAAATGAAGTATACCAAATTAAAAGCACAACAAAAGCAATGTCATTGTTCAGGTTCTCAAGAATTACCCAGAATCAAATGGATAACTCGCTACAACAGCTCCTCCATGGAAATTAGCAGATAGAACAAATGGCTGACTAACGATCCATGTCATCATGGCAATAGTTTCACTCTGTCTTCCAGCTATCAATTTTCCACCTTTCACATGATTGAACCTCGAATCAAATTGGTCAGGGAAATTCCTGTTAAGATCTACATGATTCGCATTCTCACGACCAGTGTAATTCTCCAAAGAATTGCACATGCCCTCCTTAAATTGAAGAAAGTGATAAAATGAATTAGAATGATTAGAAATGAGTATGAAAAAATTAATAATAATTGGTTAGCTTTAATTATAAAAAATGAAAAGAGAAGATAAAAAATGTAAATAACTGGCTGCTTTGCAATCGAGGAGTCCAAAGATTTTCTGTGTCAATAAAAAAGCATAATTCTCAAGCCCAGCTCCTCACCTTTGATTTTTCAAAACCATCTGGATTCAAAGATGGCATGATGAAGATATCAGTGTTGTTGACGAGTTTGGTGACTCGCGGATCTTTGCCGTAATTGTAGAGTAAGTACTTGGCAAGGTATACCATGAGCTCCCTGCCGACGGGTTCGTCGCCGTGCATGTTCGCCACGTACTTGACCATCGGCTCGCCGAGCTTCCTCTCCTTCACATTTTCGCTGATTTCGAGGACGAGGAGATCGCGACCCTCTACGGACTTGCCGATGGAGTGCAGCTTGGCCAGAGTGGGAAATTGCTGAGATAGGTTACTGAAAACCGCCTTGAGTTCCTGGTAGTGAGTGTAATGAGGCACCACGAAGTCCTCATTGGCGCTTGACGGGGAGCGCAGGGAGTACGCGTTGCAGGATACGAGAGCGCAAATCGTGAATGTAATTACAGCGAAGACACCCATTTTGGTGTTGCTCTAAATAAAATTGTCGCAGCGTTTCTCTAGTCCCGGCTGCACCAACTTTCTCCTCAGTGCAACATCTTGTACCGACACCGCGTCTCCTTCGGTTATCTCCCTCGATCTGAGGCGCACGTCGACGACAACTGAGTAACAGTACTCCCTAACTCCTTTTTTCGTTTCCTTGATGACGTCTGCATGCCATGAGCCGGAGTGGGGGCTCTAACCTAACATTTACTCAAGACTTTCGCGGCTCGTTCTCTCCTTCCCTCCGTGGTCGCCCCACCTCGCGAGCCTCTTGGCACGCCGCGGATAGGCCCTTACTTGATTGACGTCACATGCGTCGCGCACCCACGCACACACTCGCGACACCATCATTGGTACATTGATTTTTCAAACGCACTTTCTACGGGAAACACGCTTCCTTGCTTTATCGCGTTACATTGTATTTGTGCGTGTACGTGTGTTTCTTGTCGTGTCGTGTCGTACCCATTTATGAATCGCCCCCTTTGTTCTACCGCCTGTAATTATTTAATTGCGTTTATGTAACGATGTCGCTGGTGCCTGCGACACAATGTTTTGACTTGCAACATCTGCCCGATACGATAAATATTAATAATAATCTCTTGCATGGAGATACGGTAGCGCAACACGAGTCTCTAGGTCAATAGCAGAAGGGGGTCATGCGTTTTTAACGTTAAAAGCGCGCTCAATGTCACGGTCTGGGAGAGGAGAAAACGAGGATGAGAAAACGAAAGTTTCGATTTTTTTACCCTACATTGCTTTCTTCTTAAACTTTTTGATAATGCGAGATAAGTTTTGCTTAGAACAGTGACGTTGCCATTTAATATCTTCCGAGTACATCGCGTACTTTTCTTTTATTCCACGATATAAAGCTTTTACAGTATACAAAATTGAAAATCACTTCCTGGTTTCTTTTTTTCAACGAGCAGTAAGTTAATTTACTATAGTTACGTCGTGTGCTTTTCATAGGGAAATTTGTTATTTTCTGATCCCCTTGTTTTGACGTGTTAAAAAAATGTATTATAAAGTATTAAGATTCGTTGAATAGGCAATTTTTTTTCAAAATCAATATTAAACGTAGAAGATGTAAGATATAATGCATTTTTGTAGCAAACTCATTACTACTAGATCGTAAAGTTGTATATAATTTATTAAGCTTAAAAATCTTACTTTTATAGATTCAGTTGCATAATTACCGAATACCAATAGAAAAGAACAAATATTCCATTATAATTAATGGATTTTATCAAATTTTTTTAGTTAATCTATTATTCGACTATTTTAAATGATAATACGTGCACCCAAGAATAAATTTAGGTGGGAAATGGTCCTATTTATTGTCATGTCTGTAGAAACTTTCTATAAGTTTGAAGTATAAAAAACGTATAATAAAATTATATAGTTTTTGTTTTTAAAAGTTGCTTTTTAACATAGATTCTATTGTATTTTTCGAGAAATTTATTAATTTAAAATAGGTACGTTATTCATTGTTTAAATTACGAAACGGATGGTCTTTGAAAGCGAATTTCTTTCAAACATTTCAAATAATAAATTCTTGGAATTATTTTAAAAGGATTTTCATGTTATTGATTAAATTTTTAATTAAAAGTACGCATGCTATCTTGAAAATTTTTTATTTATTTATACGCGGTTAAAAGTTTTTACAGAAACTTTGGTGGTGTTAGTAATTAACTATGTTGTTTAAATTAATATTAAAAGATGTAAAAATTTTAACTAATATATATATATATATACTTCTAAGTTACGCAATTTTTTTTTTCTTATCGCGTGTAAAAATAGTTCTGTAAATTTTTAAAGTTCTGATGATTCATTCATTAGCAAATGATGATTATCCCTTATCGTTTTATTGGGGTGCCAGTGCTAAAAAGAACACTTTTATACACCAATTTTTATTTAATCATTTTAATTTTTGTTTATAACACACGCGAGTTACATACAAAAAAGTAAAATTACTACAAATTAATAAATAAGAATTTCTTTGAGTATTTTATAATTGAAAAAAAAATTGTTATTGATGCAAACAGGTCTATGCAAATATCTATATTTTAATCGGTTTATACTTTTATTTATATTTATATTTATATTTATGTCCATATTTATATTTTTATAATGTTTTATTTAGAAATATGATATTGTTAGAAATTATCTAGTAAAATACATTTATTTTTTAGATTTATCGGTAAGAATTTTGTTTTAATCTTTCGAATTTTTAGACATATGTCGACACATGTATAAACATACATGTATAAATATATATTCAATCGAGGATATGTATTATTTGCAAATATAAAAGATATAGATAATCTCTAAATTAAATTATGATATCTTCGTTAAGAACTCTCACTTATCCAACTCTAAAATTATACAATTGAAAATTATCATATGTTAGTATCATATATGTAATAATAATTTTAATTTTTGTTTACTAATTCAATTTTTATGATTTTAAAAATAAGAAGAAAAGACTTAAATCTATAAATATTTAATAAATATAAGAAATTTATAAATTAAAAATTAATACGAATCGACTCCTCTGATGAGTGAACATTAATAATGTGGATGATATTTTATTCTAAAGCAATTAAATATAAACATTTTTGGCTAATAAGTAAATAATAGAAGCCTTCTATTAATTTATATTTGTAACAATATTTAGATAAATATCACTTTTATAATATTTTGTAAAAACTTTGAAATTTTAAAGATGAATCATTTAAGAATTAAACTTATTTATCATTATTTTTGTTTACGAATTTTTACCATTATTAAAAGTTATAATTTGACATTTATATAAATACATATGTATGAATGTTAAGACAATAATAAAATAATTATTAACAGTAATTACAATGAAGCTAAATTATTAAAATATCCTGCAGAGTAAATATCTTAATTCAATGTAAATAACGGAACAGAAATGAATTTAAGAATCGTTCATGAAAAAGCGCACGTACTACCAATTTTGTTGCGCTAAGATCTTCTATAAAATTGCTAAAAAGTAAGTATGATTAAGAAAAGTTTCTAGGCATAAAAAATTACGAAAAAACTATATAGATGAAAGCGATAGAAAATGGTTTCTCTAATTATTTTTCAAGTGTAAAGTTTGAAAATCATTGCATATTGGAGAAGATAACAAAGCAGGCTAATTTCTAATTCATCGTTTTGTGGTTTACTAACTTCAGACTCGATTTTATTTTTCACTTATATCAAAGCGCGACCTTCAAATAAAACGTAAAGTCGCAAAAAACAATTAAATTAAAATAATACTGATATTAACTGTTAAAAAAATATATTATTTTCTACAATATATATTTCTCTTTCATAATTTTATGTCTTCTTCGGGTATTAATGTGGTAAAACAAAAGAGTTATATTATTGATTCTTTTTAAATATTTAAAACGTTGAAGACCTATGTATCGTAAAAATAAAAAAAGAAAAAATTAATCATAACCTAGTAATTTAAATAGCAAATAAAATTTAGTCCTATTTATTTAATTGAATTATACATAGTTTTCAAAATTCGTGTATTTTAGATAATAAAGTGTTTTCCTGATAATATATCTTATTTCATTAAATAGAAAAGCAAATGATAGAATTCAAATACATCGAGATAAAGATCGATGTAAACATACAAAATTGGAAGAAGAATTAGGCATTTATCGAAGAGCAATTTTTACGCACTCCTGTCATTCAAATGACAAAACCTTTCTTTTCTGTTCCTTAATTACTTCAGATATAAATGTTTCATAACTTTTTTATGCGTACATTTACAATATTGTTATACTTCATCCATTGATGCATAATTATCCTTTATTAATAGAATAAATTATTATACAGTTGGCATTGTATTAATGAATAGTTATGTTTCAAACTCTATTTGTAATTGGAAAAGTGATTAATTTTTTCTGTTATTATTTCGCATTGATTTAAATTTTATCGTTGAAAACTTCGAGGTATAAGGTTATATAGTTATTGAATATTCAGATAGATTGTTTTTAGTTAGCATTTCGGCAAGTAATGTTTACATCGGGTGTACAGTTTTTCTTTTTCTGACGAAAGTTAACGATGACGGATATTTTAATTCAGTTCGAAAGGAGAAAGCAGTTGTAAAATACGTATCTAGCCAAATTTAAATTTTACTTTGAAAATTCGTGTTTTTGTTTTAGAAACATGATCAAGTGTTGGTTTTTAAATTTATAAATTGACAGTAAATTAGCTTATAAAACAAATGTAGCTGATTAATTTTATTAACGAAAATATTAAAAATTATAATATCGAAGATAAAAAAAATTTTTGAACTTTTCATTTTGTATACAAATATAAATTTGGAATATTTATTATATTGTTTTTTGCATTATTCGTTATCAGCAATAATCTTTAATGAATTTCTAGCAAATGCGTTTTCAATTTGAATTCCTATTACACGAAAAATTCGTCGTTTAGTGATCGAGTACTGACCGAAGATAAAACGACCTGTAATCTCGATTTAATTCCAAAAGTGTTAAAAAAAAATATTATCAAGTACAAAGTGAAAATTTTTTTAGTTAAGTTAGTTGTAAATAATTTACAATGACATTCTAGTAAATGTTTATGGAATACTGGTAAAATTAAAATATAAAAAAAGATTAAAAAATTTAGATAATAGTAATTAAAATATTTGAAAAAATTAAATGCTATTTAAAAGTTGTTTACATAATTTGACGAAATCATCAATGGCAATTTTAGAAAAATAATTTAATATCGTTTGATTTATTCTTTATATATGTAATGTATTAAAAAAGTTATAGTTTTCACTAGTTCTTGGTAAATTTTTCTAAATCACAATTATTCATTTGTATCGAACCTAATATTTAAGTTGTAATGGTAATTGCTGATATTGTCAAAGCGAGGACAACTTCTTAAATTTACCTTTTATTTTTGTAGCTTTATCAAATGCTTTTGCAGCAAATTGAATTTTATTAACGTAATTCAATATTAGTGAGTCGGTAAATAGACATAAAATTGTGCTTTGTATAAATAAATGTATTTCAAAGAAGTCTAGATTTCATAGAACAAGATGTTTTAATATAATGAAAAACCAACTGAATATAATACATTTAGATTTTCTAGATACATATTTGATTGAAAATTGCGTTAGATGTGACAATAAAAGATAAAATTCAGAAATCAGTCTACATTCTGTGCATTTTCTGATGTTCAAAAGTACAAGGCGCTGAAATAAAGATAAAAATATTTCGAACGTTAGAGATACTATTTCAACACAATACACTTGTGTTGTATGTGTAAGAAATATTTAGAATCGAAATACTTTTTTTTCTCGAAAAGTAAGCAAATACGGCACATATAGCAATGGCAATACTTTGATCAAACTGCATGGAATTAATGTTATCAAAAAATTGTGTGCCGGTAATAATCATAAACCACGTTTCCCGACTTCATTCTTAATTCTCTCTAAATTCTCTATCAAGTTTTCGTAAACGATAATTCGCTTTACAAAAAGCACGTTTTTCCAGCAACGAAATTTTAATTATACTGGATGACGATGTCGCAATTTTACTTTTGCTACTGCCCTTTGATTAACACGATCGGCAGCAAAGTTTCACTGCATTAAAAAAATCAAGATTACATATGATGATCTGCATCTTTGAAAATTCGCGGCATTCTATCTGTACTTGCCAAGACAAGGACTTTTAGCTCGCGAGTAGAACAGAACGCACGCGAGAAATAAAATCATAATAGGAGAAAGTTGAAGTAAATAACACGATAGTGAACTTTACGAGTTGTACGGTTGCATTGCACTGCTCATATTCGTAGATGAAGAATGAAACGAAACAATTGCCTTTGAAATTCAAATTCAGTCTATTATGTATCGATCGATGAAGTTCACCAACGACGATTCCCAAAAATCCTTCCTCGAGTTAAATTGGGTGCACCACCTGCGACAGCTGGTGCTCGTCTCTTGGGAGTCGTGCACAGCGCGTCCCCCTCGGCCAGGAACGAACCTCTGCGTCCAAATCCGAAGTCCAGATCTTGTTTCTTAAAATATTATTTCATTGAATTTGAATTTATACGTCATTTTTTAAAGCAGCAGCTAATTAAGTAAGAAATTGTGATGTGACGGTAATATTACAAGTAGCATTCTTATACAATGGCGCACGAGATTATCGACGGAAATATTTGATACAGTTTTTTCTGCTCGAATTGTTTATCTATTGTAATACGAATGTGATTTTTCAAAACTATTTCAAGTGCTATTGGTTTTGTCTGATTCTTTTTAATCGAAAACAGCAGATGAGATTCCCTTTTTATTTCGTACTATTGTTTATTATTGTGCATTAAATCGCATTTCGCATTCTTTTTCCACGATCCCTAAAACTATCCCGAATACAATAAAATTTTATTTCATCGTCAACTAATGCTTCGATTAATTTAATTGCTTTTATATACATTTAATGCCAGGTAATAATAAAAAAACAGGTACGAACCTATCGCTTTACCGAAAAACTTTTCCATGATTGCTAAATAAATTCAAATAATCAAACTATAACCATTAAATCTTTGAACAAAGCTTATTTTTCTGTTTAACTTTCCCGTGTATATATTTTTATTTGCATCGAAGGAATTAAATGCAGTTACGTCATTCAATGCTTGGCCAAACCAAATCATTTCGTTCTACTCCCTTTTTATTCTATCGCATGAGATATTAAAATAATTCCTCGATAATTTTCTCAGTTTCAAACTTATATTAAATTTACTATAATTTCATGAAAATAAGAAACCTGAGCGAACGCACTGTAGCTTTTTTATATTAGACGTAAGAAAATGATTTTTAAGACGTATGCTCTTCAACGTTCATTGTGTTAGTCGACTAATTTGTATTTTAACTTTACGAAAATTAACAACCACAAATGTAACTATAGAAACATTTGCAATATATAGTAACAATGACAATGAGTTTTACGTGTAAATTTGTTTTTTTATAACAATAGTTTATAAATTAAATAATTTAATAACAATAACGTGTTTTTAATAGGCTTTCCACGCGTGAGACTTTCTAGTTGATTTTCTAGTTGGATTTTACAACTAAGTGAAAAATTCCCTAAGTATGTATTCGATGTACAGCTAAAATAACTATTTACCATTTTAAATCATACAATTAGATGTTATTTATAATTTACATACGTTAAAAAAGTAGCCACATATTGGTTTTACAATGAATGGAAAACATTATTCTAATTTATCGTAACATATTATCACACAGAAAATTTTAAATGTTGACTATTTGTTTATAAAAAATTGATAGAATTATGCTATAAAAATCTGATTGAAACTTCACGTTAAAAATTGTTTCTTTATGGTTTACATTAAATTTTATTCATTTTAAAATTACATCATTAAATATTTAATAAATTTGACGAAATTATTATCACATTTTTATCAATTATTCAAATTTTTATCGTAAATTCAAGATTCATTACAATAAAATGAGAAATAAACGTTTTTAGAATTTTACTCTTTAACTCTCGTTATTATTGTTTTCTTAAAGCAAATGAAATACCAGATTTTAAAATATATTTTTATACTATTTTATGTATTTCATGTGAATAAATACCAAAGTAATTTTAATAGACATCTTAACAATCACTAAATACTTGGAGAAGTAAGAGGCAAATTTATCCAAAAATTTATGTACCAATTGATAGGAAAGCTATCACATCTTTATTTTTTTTATAAAAGCTATGGATACATTAGAAAAACTACCTCGTTACGATAACAAATACAATTTTAAAATAAAAATGCAAATTTGAATCTCTTTTTATTTCATTAATTTAATATTAATA
Organism: Platyscapa corneri; assembly: GCA_018907185.1. NCBI lineage: Eukaryota > Metazoa > Arthropoda > Insecta > Hymenoptera > Agaonidae > Platyscapa > Platyscapa corneri. The sequence continues at coordinate 542,238 of JACCHW010000021.1, read as the reverse complement.
AATGTTAAATTTTTTATTCATTAAATGATTTAGTGTAATTTTTGAGAAATTAAAAACTTCTTAACCATACTACTATTTTTTATAATTATGAATTGAAATATTTTTAATTTGATGATGAGGACAATAGCGCATCCATTATATAACTATTAATATAAATAGGATTATGCATTTTGATTTAGTAAAATTGATGAATAAATACGAGATTATTATATTTAAATTCGTTTATGAAAAAGTATTAAAATAACAAAAAATTAATATTTTGATGAACTTAAAGAATGTAAGAATGAAAATAATTGCAATCGTCTAAAGAATATTTATTGGACTCAAAGACGACGAGTAAAAAGTAAAAGAACGTGAAATTTTATAATAAAGATTTAGCGATAAATTTGTTAGAGTGGAACTCGTATGATTTGCATTATACTATATTTTGTACGTATTATTTGAAGTTTGTCAGAGTGTTAATTATGAAATATCACGAACCTACATGACCATGAATTTGTTTATATTTTATAATTTATTGGCATACTAGGCTATTTTTAGTCGGAATAAGATAATATGTAAATCGTTTTTTATTCTAATAAGTGGCTGAGTTTCTGTTATGTTTTGCACTGATAAATAAAGTTTAATTTGGCGTTGAAAAAAAAAAATCATATAAGAAAAGTAGGAACAAGCAGAAGCAAATCGTTTATTTCCTAGTTTTAGTTGTAAAATTGAAGTCTTAAAAAATTTTTTTATATAGCATTTTCACTTGCCAATAATTATCCCGAACGCGACTATATTTTTTAATTTGAATAGTTTTAATAGTTTGATAACGCAGCTTTATTCAAAGTAATAGATTTATAATTTTTTGTTATTTCCATTGCTCTAATTAAGGGTTATTATCCATAAACTGTAAAAATTTTTTTCACGTGATTTTGTTCCGTAGTTACGTATAAATATTAATTTTATCATAACATTTTTGTGAAAATTATCAAATGACTTATCGCTTGGTTTTTTATCGAGTCAAAAAATTGTTTTTTATTTTATACAGAGGATATTAATATGAATTAATTTTCTGTACTTTGCGACTAATCCGAGTTCGATTTATAACCCAAGAGCTAATTAACGAATATAAAATTTTTTTAAATATGAAAATCGTTGTTATAAGAACTAATCGCGATTTACAGGTAGTCGCAGAGCTGTATTATTCATTATTTTAAGGATCTTGCACTTTCTTTATACAGGTCTTTATGGTCTACTGACCTTTACATTATTCGTTTTCAGCGATAATCTTTAATGAATTTCTAGCAAATGCGTTTTCAATTTGAATTCCTATAATCGAAAAATTCGTCGTTCGGTGATTCGAGTACTGACCGAAGATAAAACGACTTGTAATTTTTATCGCTACTTTTTTGCGAAAATCTTTAACATTCAATGATTGAATTAACTTATCAAATTTATTGTTTGTGAATAAAATACGATAGAAATTAAACTATTTTTTTCTTAAGCGTGAACCATCTATCGAATTAAATTTGGCAGTAGTACGCATGCAAAATTAAACTACAAAAAATAAATGCTTATATTTATGTTTGTGTCGATTTATTTGAAAATCTGAAATATGTTTTTAGTATTTGAAATTTTTGAATTGATATACGTTTAAAAATATTTAACTATTTAGTATACTTTTTTAATTTTTTACAAACGAATACATTATTATCGATGTGTCATCATTATCAGAAGCGTAGCTTCTATATTTAATTAAAATGTTTTGATAGAATCTCTTCTTAAATTCTTTTTACACATTATTAAATTGTATAATGTTATTACCTAATTATATTTATCAGTTGATTACAGTTGAAGCAATTAATAAAAGCAACTAATTTAAAGATTTCGATTTACAGAAATGAATTTAAAACAATTTTTTTAGTCAAAGCGTGTAATAACGTGCTCATTATATATAAATTGCATAATATGTTCAAGAAATCTTATCGTTATAATAATTTAGATATTAAATAATGCAGAAATATCCACGGTAAATTATCTACATAAATGGTTGTAAATAAATATAATTTTAATAAAAATGCTTTAAAATATTTTTTTCAAACGTTTACTAATGCACACTTAACAATATCTTATAATATAACTAAATAATAATAGAAAATCTTAAGTTTGATTGTTCGGATGTAAAATTGGAGATTACAAAAATATGCTTCAGTATATCTTTTGATCAAACTCAATGGTAAACTTAATAAATTATCAACTAAAATTGTTAAAAAGAAAAAACTAAAGATTTTGTTTATAAAATATATTTAAATTAAAATCAAACGATATTTTAAATGACCATTGCTTATATTGACATATTTTTATAAAAATTATATTCAACGAGAAATGTTGGAGAATATTGCAAGATTAATAGTGATTTTCTTTTAAAGTAAAGTGAAATGTCTATAAAATAATATAATAACATTATTTAGTGTAAATATTTCTTGATAAAATCAAACATTAAACAATTAAATTTAAATTATATTATTAAACGTATAAATATACTTAATTACTTTTTAAAATAAATTAACAGAACAGATGTAAAAAATGCTTTATACACAATGAACAAGTATATAATAAATTTGTATTATGTTTAAGGTAGAACATAGAATTATAATTTGTTAAAAATATGAACATAATTAAAATATTTTTTATATTGGAAAATAAGAATTGTTACAAAGTTTAAATAATTTTTCTGACAATTTTATTGAAAGTGCTAGAAAAGTCTTTTTTCAACAATAATTCAAAGCACCACTGCATTCCTTCAATTTTTTTAATGTCCCTCCACACATACGAAATAATTATTTTACAAAATTTTAGTAAATCCTTGATCCAGTTTTCGTCATATTCCATTTGTTATAACATATGTTATAAATACATAATGTGTATAATAAATATCTAACAAACGCGCGATAACACGTTACGTCATTCGCCTTATGTATTTGTTGCATGCACTCTGTTACACATAAATAATTTGAATAGTTTAGAAACAGATTTTGCTTTTGGTTCATTATACAATTACTTCTAAAAAATCGTTAAAGAGCTGTATATGTCATAAAGGAACCACAAATACAATGACATAGACAGTGATTAAAAATAAGTCATTGGATATTTAGAATTTAACTTCCCTTTAAATAGATTGAACGTTTCCGAGATGTTAAGTAAAACTGCAATATATGTAGAAGAAAATACCATCCTAGCCATACAATATTTACTAGGTCCAGTCAGGTTTTGATACACTTATACTCGGAACCAGTAAATATGTTTACTTTGACAAAAGTAATTAATATAAATTATGGATTACTTTATCTTTCTATACAAAGTTGCACTTCAGGCTTTAGTCTCAAGTGCTTAGATATACACTTTAATAAAAGTTATTTATACTTCTTTGATAAATCTGGAAAATTTCTTTATGAACATGAATATTTGGATGTTAGTAGTTGACAGTGAAAATAATTTTTCAATGCAATTTTTTGCAGTTTTTTATTGCTCTGGTTTGAGCAATTATGAGCACCGAAATTGTGCCACTAGTAAAAAGTTTCTTTGCGTTTGAAATACTTAAACAGATTGTAAATAAGGAAGTCGATCAATTAGCAAACAGGCAATGATATATAAAACACCGAGATAAAGATTTAAGCTAGCAGTCTGTTTTGGAACATTTTGAATTGTACTCGAGTTCCTAAAACTTTTCTCTATCTTAAATGCCTTTGGTAGTGTTACCAATGGCAGTAAAAACCAGATAGAATATCTAAGTGCTAACACCACAAGGGTCACATATGGTGCAAAGAGTAAAAACGCGTATAAAACATGTGATGCCGTGTAACCTATTAAAATTGCTAGTGTTACAATTCCTGCTCGCTTATCACTTTCAAGATCTCGAGTATTGTTGCTGTGTAATATAGCTTCGGTATTTAGAGCCAGTGGAATTGCATAGTACATCGTATTCCATTCGATATAACCTGTCTGTGCCATAAATGCAAATAGGACAGATATTGGACCAAAAATAATTAGTATTAAAACGTCTCCAAGAGCAATATATTTAAGTCCTATGCCTCCTGTATAAAGGAATGAAGAAGATAGGCCTCCAAAGTATACAAGCGCAAGATGTTCCATCTTGGCTGGTGATATTGTTGCTAATAGGACAAATCCTAAACAGCCAGCTGCATAAAGCCAAGCTCCTAGAGAAACAAGTTCATCTTGGGAGAGTAGTTGATCCACTAAAATCCTATCATCACTTTTACGACTGTCCACTCCTTTAATGTAATCAAAATATGTATTGACCACATTGCCAGCACCATGAACACAAGCAACAGTAAACAAAGTTAATATTAAAGTTAACCAGCTCAAACTAGTTAGTCCTATTAACTTATAGGCTAACGCAGAGCCTAGCATTGTTGGTATCAGTGAGGCACTCAGCGACCAAGGTCTGATCGCTAAGAGATAGGAAGAGAACTTCATTAAGGGTGAGGAAGACGATGATCTTATTGGAGAGCATTTCTCCTTCTTATCGTTTTGTACTCCGTTTGGTATCATTGACTCCGAATCTGCAAATTGGAAAATTACCATAAGATCATTGTCATACAAAATAAAAATAATTTTAGATAATAAGCATGATCGATACTTGATTCGTTCTGGGGATCTAGAAACAACGATATTCTAAAGATCCGTTAATTCAGTAGTTTACACAGAGGATTATAGGTTAGGTGACGACGGTGCACGGTTCCATGCCTCTTTTTTGTGTTGGCCTAATCGCGCACCGCATCACTGAATCCCGTGAAATACTAATGATAGGCTGTAGTTATAAAAGAATTTTTCGTATCCTTACTTAATCGAACATGTCACAGATTTGTCAATTATTTTTTTATCTTATCTCTGTTCCGTACGGTCCCAGTCACAAAACGAAGCTTAATAAGATAATTCAGGAATCTGTTCGCGGTTCTGATTTCGAAATCCCAATTCCGATCGTAATTTTGTGTACGTCAGGCAGCTACCAATTGCGGCCTGCTTGTATATTGTATGCATATAACTGACTTCTATGAATACTTTGTCATTGGTGACGTGTATTTAGTAATTTAGAAAAAGGGAAACTCGAACATTACCTTGTACCTGTGCAATCTGCAAGCGTGGAACGCTGATACGCAATTGTACATATTCATAGAATGAACTAGTGGTCTCGAAGAAGAGTTTATTGTTGATTATAACGCCATTTTTTACGCCATGTATAAGTATGAAAAAGGACTAAAAGTATTCAAACATTTGCTGGTATCTTTTATAATAAATAAACAAGAATTGTAGTTCTTTAAATTCAAACGGAAGATATTCGTTTGAAGATTATTTTATGATTAGTTATAACTAAATCGGTTTGACGTTTAGTTGTAACTAAAAACATTTAAAATTTATTTTGTTCTATAATAAAATTTCAAGCCGATTTATGCGACTCATATTGTTCTTTGAAGTTTTTAGTTTGTAATGGATTTTTTACGATTTGCATTAATATTAAACTCTTATTTTTTAAATTCTTATAACGATAATAATTTTTATATAATTATTTATAATTATATTTTTTAATGTACAGAATCGCAAAGTTCACAAAGTAACACCTTAGAATTCTTACATAATAGTTATTTTTTCTTGTTTTTGAAATAATTTTAATTATTATTTAATACCTATTTTACTATTATCAAAGTATCTAATACATAATATAGGATGCAGTTTAAACTGTTTTGTAAAAAATTAAAAAATAAGGAGCAGACTTTTAAGTAACTCGTTTGCGACTGGTTAGGAGCTTTAATTTATGATTTAGTTATATATATTAAATAACAAATAATTCTTAATATAAAATTAGTAATTATGATATGTGTATTTTTAATACTTTTTTCCATTTTAATTAACAGAAATTCAATGTCATTTTTAGTTTATATTTTATTATATTTAATTTGTAGTTAGTATCAGAACAAAACAAATTTTTATTAATTCCAATAATATTCATAGCTAAACAATATAAAAAATTTATTTTGTCAATACTTCTCTTCGTTTGTTTTAAATATAATTTGAATCAGAATCTATTTTTAAAAAGTAGGTTATTTTAGAGACTAACTTTATGTGCGTGAAAGATGATGTATCTATAATAGATTTTGTAATAGTTACGTCGTCGCATCTGCAATTGATGATTGGCTCTAGTTACAGTAGCCAATTTAATTATTTTTAAAGAGATTTATTATTATATCTATTATTAAGAAGAAATTAAAAATTGTATAGACAAAAGTCAATGTATTTTTTAGAATTTATTAGAAATTTATTTAATATTTTGTTCAATTCTTTATGTTTATGTGTATTTGTATTTGTTTAAAATATAAAATTGATAAGATACGTAATTTAAAATATTCATGCAATTTAAAAAATTTTAAACTTCTGTTTTGAAATTCGGGAAAATTATAATTCAATAATCATTTAAAAATTTTAAACAATATAAAATCTATTTCTCTTTTTAAATTACATAATTCAATTAAAGCTGCATTTTTAATATTATTAAATATTTATAATTAGTTTCACTTTATTTACATATTTTATACATAAAAAACAATATTATGCACTTGCACTATTATCTTGATTTAAAGTATCAAATAACAAAGTCCGGGGTTTTAAAGGGTCTTTATCCGATTTGTGAAGTAGTTTGAAAATTCCAGTTCCTACCGGTACAGGTATTCCCATAATAATAGATTCTGACACTCCACTAATTGCATCCTTTTGTCCATAATAAGCAGCATCAAATAAATGGTCAGCAGTTTTTTCAAAAGAAGCTAAATTTAAAACTGACTCCTTCATTTTTGCTAATCCTTGTCTTGTTATACCCAAAACTTCTCCTCTGCTAGTCATTAAATCAGCAACAAGCATTGGATGTCTGCGATCGATGCTCATTCCATGATTTTCCATAACGAGCTTAATTTCAGTCATTATAGTAGCTCTGGCAGCTTCAATACCCAGAGTTCGAAAAACTTCAATTGTGTTATTCGAAGTAGTTTTCAAACCTTTAATTCCGATTGTTGCCATTACATCCCGCATATTATCACCTTCAACAAACAATTTATAACGCGTTTTTCCGGACGAATCGTCGTTATGTATTACTGCTCTAGATACGGAAGCAATACCCTTAACAATAACGTTAGGTATACTGTCTTTGAGTTGAGTTAACACATGACTTAGATTATGCTTTTGTTTGTTCGGATAAATTGTAATAATTGAATCTCCCTGAATGACAACCGTTTTTGGATGTAACTTGAGTTTTGAAGTGCACAATGAGTAGCGAATAGAATTTACATCAACTTCCAACTTCAAAAGTTTGATCCTATCAATATCTAATTTTAGTAGTAAAAAGCAATCATCTGGAAGATATATTTCTTCAATATATTCAGTAATTTCTCCCAGAGTAGTCTTTTCAATGCGACTTTTTACTTTCCTAGCAAATTCTGGATCCGTATCAATTTCTAAGGCAGCTGTTATAATTGGAGTACTAATCCTAGGATTAGCATTAATAATTTCTTTGATACGAGGAACACCTTGTGTAATGTTCATTGATGCAACACCAGCGAAATGAAAAGTTTTTAAGGTCATTTGAGTACCTGGTTCTCCAATACTTTGTGCAGCAAGAGCACCAACTGCAGTACCTGGTTCAATTTTTGCCTTCATATATTTTTCTTTACACGTATGAATGAATTCAACTAATTGAGACACAGTTAAGCGTTCAATGTATTTATTAACTGTGGCATCTGTTTTTATGTGTTGCCGAATTCGGGCAATTTTAATTGCAACAGATTTTAAAAATTGTCCTAGCTCTTGTTTAAATTCTTCACTAAGACAGGCATATTCTTCGGATATTAACAATTCAGATGTTGCTTTTATAATACTAGGACCATCTAGTGGATCTTCATTGATGTAAAACGATCTGGATTTAATATCATCTAGAAGTCTTTTATAATCAACAGGACAATCTTTGCCTTCCATGTATGTAGGATCCATTGCATCACCTCCGTACAGAACTTGAACAATATCTCCTACTGAATTTCTTACAGTCATATCATAATGAAGGCAAAGATCTTCCAAACTTTTTACCAATCTTCTTTGCATGTATCCTGTTTCCGCTGTTTTGACAGCAGTATCAACAAGACCTTCTCGTCCACCCATAGTATGGAAAAAAAATTCTGTTGGTGTTAATCCAGAATAAAATGAATTTTCAACAAAACCCTTTGCAGCTGGAATTTTTGAATATTTTTCAAAATGAGGTAGAGCCCTGTCTTCAAATCCATTAGGAACACGATGACCACTAATAGCTTGCTGTCCTACACAAGCTATCATTTGAGATATGTTAATAAAACTTCCTTTAGAGCCTGAAAGTGCCATAACCAAGGGACTATTGCTGGGATGAAGCTCTTTTAAGCAAACTTTACCAGCATGATCTCGTATTACTGAAAGTTCCTTCAAAATCATAGCTTCAAGACTTTCTTCTTCGGTACAACCTGGTTGACAAGGCAATCTACCACTTTCCATTTTCTGAATATACTCTGTACATTTTCCATAACCATTATTAAGGAGTTCTTGTTTTGCTTTTAATAAGCTGTGTCCAGGAGTCACATCACCAATACCTATTGAAAATCCTCTATTCATAAGAAAATAACTGGCTAATCTTGCTAAACGCCACATAACAGTAGCAGATACATCTTCCCCCCAATCACGAAGAAGTATATAAAATATATTTTGTTTTGATCCAGAACCTAAAGTTGATTTATCCATAGAACCTGCTATAAGTTCTGAATTTCTAATTATAACATATGAATCATTGATACATAATTCTTCGTTACTAGTATATGCTCGACCTTTAGTCTTTAAATTAGCTTTCACAGGACACTTATCATTAGGTTTTATAATGAGGCTGAAAATTTGTTTTCCAGTCCACATGACTGATGGCTTAAGAATGGCAGGTTTAGGAAGACTGATATTCATTGTTGTATCCAAGCCAGCAAGTAGACAGCTTATTAATTGTGAAGCTTGAGATTTATTCAGAAAAGTATCTTTCTGAGTTAGAAGATAAGCACCAGTTATAAAATCTTGAGTAGCAGCAATTAACAATTCACCATTTCGAGGTGTTACTAAATTAGATTTATTTCCCATAAGTACTAGTGCTTCTGCTCTTGCCTCTTCAGTTTGTGGTAAATGCAAATTCATTTCATCTCCATCAAAGTCAGCATTGTATGGAGTGCACACACATTCGTTAAATCTAAAAGTACGATTTTCTAATACTTTGGCTTTATGGGCCATTATACTTAATTTATGCAAGGATGGCTGCCTATTAAAAAGAACTACATCATCATCGCGTAAGTGTCTTTCCACTTTATCACCATATTGTAAATCTTGTGCAATTTTTTGTCTGTTACCATATCTCAAAAATTTTCTAAACTGAGTTTTTCCCTCTACAACAAAATTAGCTCCAGGATGTACATCTGGTCCATTTTGTACTAAACGACGCATTAGTTCTATATTACATTTATTGACTCGTTCTGGATATGTTAAAATTTTAGCTACATGTATGGGTACACCAACTTGATCAATGCGTAGATTTGGATCTGGTGAAATAACAGTTCTACTTGAAAAATCAACTCTTTTTCCTGATAAATTACCTCTGAAACGACCTTGTTTTCCTTTCAATCTTTGCACAAGTCCTCTTCCTGATTTTTTAGGTTGCATATTCAAAGGAATTCCAGACATTTCACTATTTATATAAAGTGCACAATGTAATTGTAAAAATTCCCAATCTTCATTATACATTTGAATTTTCATACCACATTGACGATGTCTTTGAATAGCATCATTAATAAATAAAATCTCTGTAAGCTTCATTGTTAGATTATCTTCATTTGTTCCAGCTTTCAAGTCAGAAACAATACTTGGTCGAATTGAAATAGGAGGCACAGGTATTCTAGTTAAAATTAAATCTTTAGGTACACTGCACTCGTGATTCATCATTAAAAGAGGAATATCTTTCTCTGGTATACGTTCTAAAATACCTAAAACTTCCAGAGGATTGAGAATAGTTATTAATCCTCCTTGTAAAATAGTTTCTAATTCTTTATTATCTTCCAAAACTTTATTGTATTCAGTTAGTTTTTGTTGTACAATAGGATCACTAGCTTTTTTTGTTTTATATTTTTCATGGACTATCTTAAGAAGACCAGCTTTTTTAACAGTTCCATTTAGTTCTCCACAATAAGGACAAATGTTACATTTTTTAGCTTTTTCAAGGATTTGTTTTCTCAAAGCCTTACGGCTTAAATAATTTAAATTAGGATTTAAAGCACGATCAAGGTATGATTTTTTATCCTTTGGATTAAGCATTACATATGAACATTTTTTGCAAATAGTTTGCAAAATGCCAATAATTGATCTAAAATATCCAACATGAAATACAGGAAGTTCTAAATCAACGTAACCAAAGTGTCCAATGCATTCGTTTAAAGATTTTTCACAAGTACCACAATTGTTTGCATTGGAGCACGTTCCAATTTTTTTATCAAGAAGGCCATAAGCAAGAGGGATATGCCCATTATCTTGACTGTATAAATTTTTTGCAACAACATGCAGGTGGGCTTGTTGTTTCATGTGATGCCTACTGTCAACTCCAAATGAGACGTGTGATATTTTTCTTGCAACATCTGTCTCTCTATATTGTTCCTTCACCATTTTGAAGAAATTATTTATGTACTACGTAAATAATAATTAAATGTTCTTTCACGAAATTGGATTTAGTACTGATGGCTTAAACATTTTGGAGAATAACACGTTGCACGTGGTATAAGCACTCGCACAAGCACAGTAAATATTAGTAACCAAAACAATATATCGAAAAATTTTAGGCGATTCTACAATTTCGTGAATAAGTACGTTCCAGTTTCATATTCGTTTTTCAAATAACGCACGCTATTCCAATATAGACTTTCCGGACCTTCCCGGTATCGACAAATAGCTTTCAGTAAATATTTCACCTGCTTAGCAATATTTAATGCAATAGATCAAGGGAATTAAGCAAAGATCTTTTTATTTCTGTCGTAAATATGAGGAATTCCATTTGATGTATGTAAATATAATATTTATATTTTTGTTACGTGATCTTTCATGCATGTAATTCTAAATCACACAGGCAAATACATTATGCTGGGTACGTTCCTCGTGTTGGTTGGTTAATAAATATATCTTTGATAGACTGTCTTTTTAGATGTAATATATGTAATTTTTAATTGGATATAATATGTACATAGAATACTTTTATGAAAAAAAGTTTATCAAATATTTTTGTATAGTCAATAAGCAAGTAAATAAATATACGTTTATTTATAAAAAAAAACTCAGATCTGCTTATGATTATGTAAACTATTATTATTTTCTATAATTTTGATTTTCAAAAAATATATGTTTGCTGAATATTAATTTTTTCTAATTTATGTTTGTACTTCTACTCTTAGTTATTGCTTTTCGATTGTTAATTATTTTTTTTATTTTTAACTATAATATTTTTAATATATTTGGTATGTTTATTTGGTAGTGCCAATCACAAATTTTAAATAAGTTAACTTCATCACAGTCCCGGATGTAATTGCGGACTGCACATAAAATATACCTTATTCATTTATACTTCTTAAAAAAATAAACAAAGTTGAAAAATTACAATTAGTAGTAAAAAAATTATCTATTTTATAAATAAAATAACAATTAATATAAAAAATGGGCCAAAATATTAGTAACTAAGTAAAAACAAAATTCTATCATTTGAACAATTATTTTATTAGTAATCATTAGGAATACCTTAGCGAATTTTAGTAAAAAAGTATTTCTTTAATAAAAGCATGTTTAACGACGATAGGTCTTAATAATAATTCTATCTATGAAATAGGATTATGAATAATTTTGAAATTGGCACTAATATTTTACGCCATTGTTGTACTAGGGATGAACATACTTAATTTGTTATCATAAGAACTATAATTGTAAAATAGAGTTGGATAAACGAAATATGTACACAAATATCTAATTTATTTGAAAAACAAGTTTATCTTACGTCCTGAATGTATTATTCTGTAAAACCTATCAATAGTCACGTAATCTCGTAAATTATTTTCAGTTACATATTGTCAATTATCATATTTTTCCAACAATCAACATTCAACACGAAGCTTTGCTAGCAATGGTATTTTAAATTGTAGGGAAAAATAATATTTTACAAGAAACTTATTTCTATTAGAAACGTGCAAGATAATATTAATTTATTAACAAGTGAACAACATTTATCGACTCAGTTTTGATACAGAAAGTAAATTTAACTTAAGTATAGAAATTCCACTGCGTATCATTCCTTTTGAGACAAACATACTATTTTAATATTCATTTATGAGTTACGATATGTAAAATAAGTTGATAATTCTTGATTGACACAAATATCATTCAAAAAATGATATCTTCTATAACTATCTAAGAATTCAAAATTAATATCTGTAAATGTATTAAAATATAATTATCTAAATATAACGCATTCTATTTTAGCTGTACAAAGAATTTTTGTAGACTTCATATCTTTATTATTACTGTTTTTGATGCTAATTAATTGTCAATGTGTATGATTACTACGTGAATTTATGAAAATTAGTAAATAGTATAAAATTGCCGTTGGCAATTTAACATCGTTTTTAATACTAGTTTTGCATATAATATTAGTATTTGTAACTTAAATTAAATTAAATTAAAGACTTTTATATGATATATTTGAATAAACTAATAAGTGTAAAAATACATAATAATGTTAATTTAAATAAAATTAAATTAGATTATGTGTATTATATATTTTACTTTTAATAGTTTAATTATTAAAATGCACGAGTTGAACTGAAATTAATTTGATATAATTATAAATGAATAAGAACGCGTAATAAAATTATATATTGATTACATTGAATAAGAGTATGTAAACAGTAACTGTGTTGATTGAAATATGTAAATAATTTTTGTCGTAATGCCGATTTTGTAATTTTCTTCAATTCGAATAACGCGCTACACTCAAAGTATATTTTGTACGCTAATTCATGTTTTTAATAATTCATATTGCAGGGAATGTCAAGTTATTAATTGTACTTTTGTATATTTGATTATTTTGTTTAAGAACTGAAAGTATGCTAAGAAATATGAACATTATCTTTATTTTTTATGTTAATAATTATTATAAATTATTTCATCAATTTGATAGATGATTTAAGCATAATTTGAAAAATACCGAAAAGCTTAAAGGTTAATATTGTGATTAAAAATGTTTCCTATTGAAATTTGGGAGAAAATCTTAGAAAAGACCGAAGCTGCTACTCTTGCTCGTTTACGTTCTGTAAATATCTCATGGAATGAAATTATTACAAAACACTTGCAGGTATATTTTTGTTTTAAAACAATCTTTTTTTTCAGTTGTTTTTATTATAATATAAAATATATTTTTTAATATGTATAATAATTTTTTTATATTGTAAAAGAAATCAGATGCTTGGTACAAGCAATGCTTAAATGACATACCAAAGGTATATTGGCTTATACTTTTAGAAAACTCATTTCATTTAACTACATTGTATCGAGAAAGGAAGATCAATGATAAAGTTGAACAATATAATTATGAAATATGGCTCACAATGTACAAAGCTTGGATGAAATGGCGCAAAGTTTATAATTTAAATGTTAATAATGTTTGTGAATTTAAACCCATTCCTGAACATCGTATAACAGAACATATAACATGTTGTGCTGTATTAGGTTATTAAAAATATCAATTTCATAGAACAAACCTAATCCATTAAATGTTTAAAACTGAAATTACTTTTAAAGGAGAATTGCTTGCTGTTGGGACTAATGAAGGATATATCAGAGTATTTAATCTACGTACTAATAAACTTGTATTCAGAACTGATCAGTATGATCAAGTGCTAGATTTAAAATTATGTGTTCAAGGTAAAAATTTTATTTTTATTTGAATAATAGTTATGGAATAAATTTCATAAAATTATAATAAAATTTTAATAGGACAAAATTCTGATAGAATTATATTAATTTCAACTTCAATTTCTAACAAAAGTAGAGCTTGGGATGTAGCAAGCCACAAAAGTTTAATGTTGAGATCGGGAAATGTAATATGGTAAATTGTTAAAAAATCAAATTATAAAGGAATTTTTTAATTATTTTAATTTTTACAGTGCAGGTTATGGTTATTATTGTTCAACATTCGTTTATGATAAAATTATTATTTATGATGGAGTAAAAGAAGATCACTTCCTTGCTAGTTTATTTATACAAGGTATAAACCATAAAATGAAAACAGATGGTGATAGTTGTTTAGTACCTAAAATAAATTATGTTAATATGATTATCAATAAATATCAAGTGAGTTTAATGATGATTGAATTAATTGAAATTATGAATATTAATAAAGTTGCATATAATTATTAGTTATGCCTTTGGTCTGATATTGGACTTTATTGTGAACTGGATTTACAAGAAATAAGTAAATCTAAAGTTTTATATACACCAGATGTTAAACGTATTGGAGTACCACGAAATGAAAAAGTTAATAAGTATTATTTATTCAATCCGTATGTTGCATTTTGTGTTACAGGTATTTGAATATAAAAATTAAAAATTAAAACAAATAATTTGTATTTAAAGTTTTATCTTGCTTCTTCATTATTTTAGATAGAGGACTCTTAGGTATATCAGTGTACAAAAGTAATTGGCAGATGTATAATGTTTTTCCTATCTTTGAAAGTATAGTGACAGCAATTCATTTTGTTGTTCGATTGTTAATAATAGGATTAGATTCTGGCAAGTATTAATTTGTTTTGTATTATTGCTTAAAATAAATTCAATTTATATTTAATATTATGAAATTAATAATTTATCTTACAGGAGATGTATGTTAATTTTCTGTTGAAAATGAGTCAGCACTATTAGCCATTGATTTCAAAAATGAAAAGTCAAAGAGGATTCATGTTGGCTCTGATCCTATTGTATATGTGAATATAATGGAAATCTCAGGTGATCAAAGACTGTTAGTTGCAACAAAATCTACCATTTATCATATCAAACTTGATAGACTTATAAACTAAAATATAATAAATAGTTATTAAGAATATATCATTTATCTTGAAGTTAATAATAATACTTTATAAATTTGAAAAAAATTGTAATGAATTCTATAAATTTTATAAAAAATGTTTTTTGTACTATATTTTTTAATAAAACATTTTTTAAAAAAGGGATGTTGATTGAAAATATTTAAAATTTATAATTTGTAAAAATAATATCAAAGGCTATTTGTATGAAATTAAATGAATTTTATTTATTTACAAAACGTATAAGATTAATTTACATAATTATACATAAGATTGTGTATTTGTTGTACCGTATGTACAATTCCATTCCATATAAACTGATAAATCTTTTTGGGAAACTGATGGGCGAATAGTATCAAGGGCTTTCTTAAAATCGTTAAACGTTACTTCTCTCACATCTTCCATATTAATATTTTCTAACTGATCAAAAGGAATGTTTCTAATTGGTCCCATACTAGCTTCTTTACACAAATTAGTCATATCAGCACCAGAATAACCAGCAGCTGATCTAGCAATTTCACATATTTCTTGATTAGTTAAGTTATTGCGTTCGGTTTTAAGTAAATTGAGAATAATTTGAGCTCTAGCTTCCATTTCTGGTAATGGAATATATAAACGTTTTACAAGTCGCCTACGAGCTGCTTCATCAAGTTCATATGGTCTATTGGTAGCACCAATTACTAAAATACGATCTTCATCTCCAGTTGCTGCACCATCGAGCTGAACCAAAAACTCTGTTTTCATTCTCCTAGAAGATTCATGTTCAGTTTCAGATCTTTGACACAGTAGAGAATCAATTTCATCGATGAAAACAACAGATGGTTGTTCAACTTGTGCTACAGCAAAAAGTGCTCGTACCATTTTCTCTCCTTCACCAATCCATTTAGAAGTAAGTGAGCTAGCGGAAATTGAAAAAAATGTTGATTTACTTTGAGATGCAATGCATTTACCGATTAATGTTTTTCCAGTGCCAGGTGGTCCAAATAATAAAATTCCCTTTGGAGGTCTACGCAACCCTGTAAAAATATCAGGTCGCAACATAGGAAAGACAACAATTTCTTTGATTATTTTTTTAGCTTGTTCTAATCCTGCAATATCATCCCAAGAAATTGGACTGCCACTGTCCATAATTTCATTTCTTATAAGTTCTATCATTTTTGGTTCAATATTTTTGAGCCTTTCATCTATTGGTTCAATTACTTTTTCTTCTTTTGGTGGTTGTTCATCTTTAAATGGACAAACAAAAGGAGAATTAAGTGCTCTACCACCAAGTGATTTTTTTACAGGTGGTCTATTGTTTACAGATTGATGTGCAACTTCTCTTGCAGTTTTGAAACTTGAAATTTGTTTTTGATTAGGTTGTTCTCTTCTTTCAGTCTGGCGTGGCTCATTTTTAATAAATTTCTGTTGCTTGTTCATATTAATTCTTTCAGGAACACTATTTTGCTTTGGAAAGGATATAAATTTGTCTTCTTGTGATTTGTTAATATTAATTCTTTCAGGAACATTATTTTGCTTTGGAAAGGATATAAATTTATCTTCTTGTGGTTTGTTTATATTAATTCTCTCAGGAATAGGATTTTGCTTTGGAAAAGATATAAATTTGTCTTCTTGTGGCTTGTTTATATTAATTCTTTCAGGAATAGAATTTTGTTTCGGAAAAGATGTACATTTAGTTTCTTTATTTTGTTTATTAAAAATTTTCGTCTCTCCTTGAGGAACTTTTCTTGCTCCTGGTGATGTTCCTCCATTTTTCCATAAATCTATCATTTTTTCAACATCTCTGTCTGTGTGCTCTTTATATTTACAGCATAATGTATTATTTGTATTACAAGGCAATGTTTCAAAAAATTGTAAGCCTAAATTGGGATCAATTAAATCTGATTTCCAATCTGAAGGATCATTATCAGTATTTATGTTTAAGCAATCAAATTGATTCCAGTAATTATTTAAACCATTTTGATCATCGATTAAATTTGTATAACTATTCAATTCATTTTTAAGCAATGCACCAGCAACATCTTCATTAGTACTACAAAAGTAATAATATTATAATACAAATTTTATTGAAAGCAAAATTTTATAAATAAAAATTTGTTTTTATCTTAATATACATACTCAAGTTTACAAATCATGTATTTTGTAAAAAGACATCTTCGTTCAATATCAGCAGCTTCAGCATTTGTTTTATCTTTTTTAAGTATTTGCAAATTTCGATACGTTACCGCATAATCCTTCTTTAATTTTTCGATGTTTTCATTATTTGCTTCCATTTGAAATTTGTTTCCCGCTACTAATTTCCTTTGAGGTTAAATAAATAATCATTTAAATAGTAATTAATAATTACATTAATATTAATAAGCGGTGCAATATTTTCATAAATTAATATAATAATAGAAGTTGGTGAATAGTATTACGTAAAAAAATATAATCTTATTTCATTTCATTCATGGGAACATTCATGTAGGTGTCAACTGCCGAACTAAAATGTGCATGAGCATGAGATATACAAATATTGCTTATCGAAATTACCAAATTATGTTATATCACAAGTGAAAAGTCAACATAAAATAATGTAACACATAGACTACATGTGGGTGAAAGTATATATACACGGGGGTTCGAATTTCTTGGTATAGTTCATGAATGCAGTATGTACAGCGATCAGTTAATTGGACTTTGGAGTCGGGTTAGGGCTTGGAAGTTGAGAGCAACAGCGTACGCTGATCAGCTGGCATTTAGGTTGCCCTGTCACTTTGCTCTTTTAAAAAATTACTTGAAATACAAATAATCATTTATCTTTTTATCATAAAATGAAAATTTGTGACGCTTGTGAATATCGATTATTTGGTACATTTATACGGAAATCTCGATAGTAGACGTGATGCAGTGGAAAAGCGAGGGTTCTTTTTTAAAACTGTTTTCGCGATTTAATAACTTTTCGAGTAGCATACGTTATTTTTAATGACTGTGTGATGTCGTACTTTCATATAAAATACCAAATTCATCTTTAGGTGAAGGTATGTTGAATTTTTTAGAAGCATCTTGCAATTTACTGTATTGAAGACTCTTTGGTTAATTATTTAATTAAATATAACAAAATTTCTTTACTCTTGCAAAGGGTTAAAGCATTTATTGAGCATATGCTTGAAGTAGCATACAATGTCAAGACCCTGTAGCTCAAAAAATCAGGAGGAGCATGATGCTGTTGCAACTAATATGTCTAATCTTTTTCGCAATGCTCAAAACAGAGGAAACTTTAATAATTGGATACACTGTATATGCATTGTTACATTTGATCTTGAGTTGGGACAAGTCATTGAGGTAAATTTTCTAAGTATATAAGTTTTTTTATTTGTTGTCAATAGGTAAAATTTAAATAAATATTAATTGTTATTATGTACAGGCAATCTATCCAAATGATATTAAACTTTCTGAACAAGAAAGATCTAATATTTGCTATTTGGCATTTCCTGATTCAAACTCTGGATGCATGGGGGATACGCAATATCATGTTAGAATTAGGAAAGGTTCCATTAACAATGATCTTCAAGAGACTCAAGCATTAAGAGATTATGATAGGAAGTCACCAATGTTTCTGCAGACTGATAAAAATTATTATTGGGGCTCCGTTTATTTTCGTCAAGTGAAGGATAAGAATCTTCCAAGGGGTTATTTTCAAAAGGTAAACACTTATATCATGTACATATTTGTGTTAATAATACTTAAATCAAATAAATTTAATGCAAAGATGAAACTTTTATTGTAAATTATTTTCAGAGTATTGTATTAGTCACAAGACTTCCTTTTGTAAATTTATTTAGCGAATTATGTGCCCTTGTTGCTCCAGAATTTTTTGACAGTGGTCAGATTTGTATGGAATCAGTAATCAAGGAAATAAGTAAGTGGCCGCCTCCAGTTCCTGGTCAAGTTTTGCATTTACCCTTATTAGGAGTACTTTTTCAGGTAAATACATGAAAGTAATATTTTATCACTGCAGTAATGAATATCATTGAATAATGGAAAAAAATTTCTACTTTATGCTTAAAGATTTGGTTACTGTATAAAAACTTTCTTTCAAAGATCCGATCATTAATTTACAATTTATTAAAAATTTTTCATCTGTATTAATATTAATGTTGTTGTTGTTGTTATTATTATTATTATTATTATTATTATTATTATTATTATTATTATTATTAATTGCAACTAGAATATCATAATACTTAAGAATGTTTCAGACATACATTCCAAATCATGCATTCAAAACAACTACACCAAACGTTGCAGCTATGGATTGTGCTCCTGCTAAAGCTGCAATTGCTCGGAGTTTAATTTTGACATCAGCTTTTGATGGAGATTTATTTAAAAGCCTTTCCAGTGTCGTGGCTCACGTACATTTGTTATGGGAACTCGTTTTATTAAGCGAACCAATTGTTGTTATGGCTAGTTCACCGACAACATGTTCTGAAATTGTTCATACTTTAACTGCGTAAGTAATAGAATTTATGTGTTAAACGCAAAGAAAAAATGTGTACAACTAAAAATATAAATTTTTATCTACTTTAAAGTATTTTTGTATAAAAAAATAATCTGTTTCAATGAATTTTATTAGATTATAATTATAAATGTGCAAAAATTGATGTTAATAATTTGAATAATTTAATGTGTATTTAATATATTTTAAAAAGAATAAAATAATCGTTGCACAATACCATCAATCGTCATTGTACAAATTTGCCTTGTAATAAAAAAGATGTTTAGTTCTATTCAGTACTCAAATTTATATGTCTTTCAGAAAATAATAATTTATCAATGCGATGACATTTTGTTTAATAAACTGATTGATATATTTAGAATGTATCGAATAAAATATAAATGTTGTGTAATAACATCACAATAATTATATAAATTAAGATCATGCAAATAGACTTTACTATATTAGTAATTTTAAAAATTAATTTTCCAACAAATAGCATTGTTAATCAAATGCATCAGTGATAAATTTCTTGAATTTCAAGTATTTTTTAAAGTATTATATATTACGATAGAATTTTTGTGGTTAATTAAAAATCGTATTTTCAAATTTATATTTTTATTTTTCTCGATAACTTGTTCAACTTAAATTATATATTCTACTAACAATGATAATTTTTTTTACGCCTAAAAATATGAATATACAAATTTGTAAAGCCGCATATAACCCTAATAAAGATATTGAAGCTACTTTCAGCTTCTATTAATTAAATCAACTATTCATAAAATTTATATTAATACATCAATAGAATGATTGCTCCACTCAAGTACTGCGCTGATCATCGGCCTTATTTCACCATTCATGATTCAGAATTTAAGGAGTACACAATGGATAGTCAAAGTCCTCCAGCGGTCATTCTTGGCGTTACAAATCCGTTTTTTGCAAAAACCTTGCGACATTGGCCGCACATAATACGCGTAGCCGATGACGCAGGATCAGTTGGAGGTGATGAATCGTAGTATCAAAGTATAAAATTGTAATATTTTCATTCATCAATCTCGCATAACAGCTCTATTATTTAACATTCAGATAGCCCGAAGTACAAATCAAAGAGATCTGAAGGTCTGAAGGTTCTAGATTCGAAACCTGGACTTTATACTCAATACAAGCCCTTTCTCCACAAGGACAAGGCTATTTTGAAAAAACTTCTAAGAGGAGTGCAAACGAAAAGACCAGGAGAAGTACAAACTGCTTTATTAAAACGGCATCTCTCAGAATTAACAGAGAGCTTTATGATTCCACTGGAGAGATACATAGCCAGTCTTATGCCTCTTCAAAAAACCATATCGCCTTTCAAGGTCTTTAATTTAACATACAGAAAGTTGCGAACTTTTTTTGATACTTTTGTTTTAGAGTATTTTATTAAAAATAATTTTTTTTCCATCTTCAGGCAACTCCAATACCTCAACTTTTTAATCCCGACGATTTTTTAGCAACATTAAATAGTGCTGGTCCACAATTGACGACGGGAATTAAAGGTGACTGGGTCGGTCTCTATCGTAGATTTTTTAGGTCACCCAACTTTTCGGGATGGTTCCAGGCCAGATACTTGGAACTCACCAACAAGTTGCAAGCAATTCAACTTCAAGCTCTGTCCCGAGCGGTAATGTCAACAGTATTATTATCGATACGATACAGTATTTGTAAATTTAATGTTTTTCTTCGGACGGTGATTATGAAAATTTCATTCAAGTCTTTATCTTTTAAATAAGATTAGATTTGCACTTTTAACGAGTAAACTAATTTAACGGTCGTTATTAGTATATCGCGTTGAAGAACAGTCGTTCCAATGGTCGATTGAAAAAACTTCCTTACGTTTTTAAATACTTTTAGGACTTAACAACGTGGGTCAGAGATAAACAAGAGGTTGAAGTGGTCGACATGATTTTGAGAATCCGCCAAAAGCTGGAAAAGAGTAATCTCGATGACGTACCCCTGGAATGTTCAGTACAAGAGATGCTGCGCGAACGCATCAACGAAATTACACAAGCATTGCCAGATGATCTGCGGATCATTTTGAACAAGGAATCTTGACAATACTCCCGTGGTGTCATCCTGTTTAAGCAGCACCGACAGCCAATTTATTACGCGATCAAAGTGCAAAGACTTGATAAAAATATTTGAACGAGGCTCGACGTTCCTCCCCATCTACGCTCTTCCTCAATTCGGCGGTCAACTAGGGTTGACTTTTTATTGACATTTTTCCCCTTTTTTGTATCTCTTTATGTGCCGTTGACGCTACTCAGATATTGCCTTAGGAAAAACTGCTTTGTGGAAGGCTCCAGTTTGCACACAAATCATTGTTACTGTTGATTTATTCTCTTTTTTAACAATAAAAGATCCGGCATTAATATGAACATTAACCGTGTTATGTATTTAGTAAAATTTATGTATATAAGCAAAGGAAAATTGTTGATAAAATAGCTATTTTTATACGCGTTAAACTTGTCTTTTTTTGTGAAAAAAAAGGACATTTCTTTGAAACATTTTGTAAGATCATTTTTGTACAAGAATTACTTTTATATTTTATTTATAATAATAATTATATGCGATTTTTACCGAGTAATATAAAAATACTCGAATCGAACATTTATTATATTTTTGTTGTTTCTTGTCTTATTAACACAATTCTAAACTTTGTAAAGTTAACGAATTTGAAATCAAAAAGGTACTCATAGTTTTATTTACTGTCTTCATTCTCTTGATGACGAAGACTTCCCATACTCCTGACTAAATGGCTGTGAATTAAAAAGCAATTTATATATTACATAAGTTATTACATTAAATTATTACGCTTTTTATAAAGTGCAGCTCACCAGCCTCTGGATGGCGTCATGTATCTCGCGATACCACTCAGCTATTACTAACGCATTGTCCCATTGTATGAGTACTTGCAATCCCAAAAGAGTAT
Organism: Platyscapa corneri; assembly: GCA_018907185.1. NCBI lineage: Eukaryota > Metazoa > Arthropoda > Insecta > Hymenoptera > Agaonidae > Platyscapa > Platyscapa corneri. The sequence goes on along the minus strand of JACCHW010000021.1, from coordinate 519,587 downwards.
TTATAAGGTATACATTTTTTCTATTACTCAACTTGTCCGAGGATTCTATAAAGGCACCGTTCAAATCCACTGAAATATCTGGCTTAGCTGTAGCTGATTGGTCCATTTTCTACAATTCAGATTTTTTATCTTTAACTATACGCGATTCTTATTATCTCGTACAAGTATGTTAAACGTATCAATATTTATTAGTTAACGAACCATTGCCGCAAACGTTTTTGCGTCCTTAAAAAAAAGTAAAAAGAGTTCTGTTAATACCGCGTAAGATGTGCTCCAAGTTTTTCTCAACTTTTTGCCATTTTCAGTCGTTATCTTCGTTTTATTAATCACTCCCTCCTTAAGAATGCACTAAAATATCACAGGCAAAACATTAATTATAGATTTTATACCTTTTGTAAGCGTAGCCTTTAAAAAAGTTTAAACTTGCCATATTTCCATCAAAAAGTTGAGGCCAATCACCGTTGGATATGGTTCTAACCCGATTCTCGTTAATAACTGTTGGGAGAGCCCAGGACGACTCATTGCTATTTTCTTCAAAGAAATATATCTTGCCTTCGGAATCGTTTGAAGAAAACCACTGAACTCATGGAACATCGTTAAAATTAAAATGATATAAAAATACATAAAAAATGTAACAACTCAACTTAAGCAATCAGTATTACTACGACTAAATTAGTATTAAGATGTCGACTATAAATAAAAAAAATTCATTATTTAAAAGGCTTTTCATACAGGTATTTTTCATATGAATTTTTTTAAACGCGATGTAAATTCTTGTTTTGATCGAACTTGAAATTAATAAACTATTCAGCTTCCAAGAGATATTAGCTTTGGTAATTAACCTATGCATTGAAAATGGAAAAACTTTTTACCAAGAACTTTATAATATTTAAAGTTTTTACAACTTCGCTAGTGTGAGGAACCCGAAGATATGCCATTTTATTACTTTAAAATTAGCATTATTTCATATTATGCATGAAATCTATCTGATTTAATCAATTGTGTGTTACTTCGATCGATCCGATTTATTCATTATCTTCCTACTTTTATGTTTGTCCACTTGAATATTTAAAAAATATCTAAGCAATAATAGTAGTAATAATAATAATAATAATAATAATAATAACAACAACAACAATTATGACGACGATGAAGATATTTATAAAAACAACAACAATAACAACAATTATTATTATAATAAAAATCTTTTACTTTCCAATTTTACTGTACTTTTACTGTATCTTCCGATATTCCTAGCTTTCTTCGTCCTATTTTAATACAAACATTTTTCTCAGTCTTTTATTTTGAAGCACCAGAAATGAATTTTCTTTGTAGTTTGTAATATTTCATATTCATAACGGAATATTTCGTATTTACGATAGACTGTCGCTTATATTGTCTTATAAATTCTATTTTTTATTTTTTATTATCAAAATCGGTTATTTTGTTTGTGCTCTTCGTTATTAAAGTTAAGTTTTTACGTTTATTTAAAAGTTAATCTTATTAAAAGCTTAATTATTCTTATTATCATTACTATATTATTATTCCTATTGTTACTATTATTATTATTATTATTATTATTATATTATTATTATTATTATTATTATTATTATTAGTTGCATTTTGGCATACGACAAGTAAGCGATATTTATTTAGCTCGCGTTAAAACGTATTTCTTAACTTTACGAGTTTTAACGATTATTATTATCCAAAGCCAGAGAACGAACGTGTGCAGATAGTAAAATAAAAATTTTCCTTTTACGAAAAATGCAAAGAGTAAGCGAACGTCCGTAAAGAGACGATCACAAATAGCGTCGATCAAAGTGATGTTCAGTCAGAGCGAAAATCGCTTCATCTGCTCGGCTAAAAACTTAAAATTTGCATAGAATTTTATTTTTTCCCGCTTCGATCGCGGACTCGGCGCTTCATCTCAGTTGCATTCGTCGGTCGCATTCATTATGCAAGCAGTTGGCTTTTCTCGTTCTCTCCAATTTTTAACGGACAAACCTAAATAGCGAGGCATTTAAATAAGTGCCAGTCCAGTTGCTCGCAGCAATTCCCGACTTTCTACTTAAGCAACGAATTCGCTGGTAAAAGTACGAGTCGCGATGCAGTCGTCATATTGGATTCGTTAAAATTTATCCGCACTCGAGGTTCGCATGCAAGAAAATCGCGCGACACGGTGTCCGGTGGTGCTTTCGCTACCTTTTTCCCGCTCGTAACGCTGTAACGCGATAAGGATAATCGGCGGCGGGGGTGGTGGGGGCCCGTACCTTGTCGCCCCTTTCGTTGATGAAGCAGAACCTCTTGGCGTTGCTGTCGTAGACTTGCGTCCAGCCCAGGGGCAGGTCGACGAGGTTCTCGATGCTGCCGTCGAGGAGGCGCGAGGGACTGGCGGAGGAGCACGAGGCCGAGCTGAGGATCGCCTCGTCGGAGAGGCTCCTGGTCAGGTTCACGTTGCCGTCGGAGCGCGAGATGTTCTGGACGCCGGCGAGTCGCGACTGCTCGTACGGGGACAGCTGCTGGGTCTTGGTCGCCGCGGGGAAGGTCTTGTACTGGAGGTACTCCTCGGAGCCGCTGTCGGAGGTGCGCAGGAGGGTCTTGAAGCCGACCGCGGTGCTACGCTCGATGTCGATTTCGCTGAGGTCGTCGTAGCTGCTGTCGCAGGGCTGCTGCAGTGGTGGTTGCTGGCTCTGCTGGAGGGGCTGGATGCGACGCTTGGCCGGGACCGGCTTCAAGGGCAGCCGCTCGGTGCTCCCTGACGGCTGTCGAGCATTACCATTCCCATTTTTACTTCCTCCTCGAGTGATTCTTACTCTTTGGCGCTAATTACGATCGCGACATTAATTGTCGCGGTAACGTTATCTTAGTTTTTCTCCGCTTTTCACCCGTTTTTCCAAGAACGAGGCTCCATATTACCTCCGCTTCCATCACCGGCTGTTTTATCGTTTATAGAAATATCGTTTTCCACGGCGTCGGCTTCTCGTGCACCCGAGCGCGCGCGTCCTATCTCTCGCAACTGCAGGAAGACCTTTAATTTCGTCGCGTGCATTCCGTGGACGGCAAATTTCAGCAGCCACGAGTCTTTTGTTTGTTTACAAAAGTGCACGAGCATTATCACGAGCTCGTGTGCAACTAATTAAGCACAATCAACGAGTGCTAATCTGCCTTGAAATAGCATAAAGATACAGCAATTTTGATTTTTCTGCGATGAAAATATGTATCGCGGTGAGAAAGTCTGCATTCGATGCATAAGCTTGGGGCTGCCGGCCCGTTTATTAAAAACGAAAAACCATTGAATCAAGAGGCGTAGCGCGCAGCCGAGTGTCGACGTGAAATACATAATATTAGTGTTCCCGATTACTTATGTATGATTGAAATACGCAGAAGAATGGATGACAATCTCTTTTAAAATAGATCTGATTATCGAGGCGCTCGCGCGATATTACTTATTATTTTAATCGCGCGTTCGCGCGACAGTTCAACCGACGCGATCGTATTTCGAGCTTTTTAAAAGCAAATCAGTCGTTAAATTTTATCACGGAAGGATGTGAAATCCAAGTTCGAATAAAATAGGATTAATCCGAGGGGAAACATTAGCGTTGTTTCCGTTTTCGCGGCTAACGTATCGATATTCATTTGTCAACGCGGCTCGGAAAGACGGTGGCAATTGTAAAAGGAGTAAAGCAGGAGGAGGTGGTCGGTGTTGTAACAAGGAAACAAAAGGCCGGAGGTAGGCGAGCGCACTTACCGCGACTAGTGGCGTCGTCGAGGGTTTCAGTCTTCTGAGCGACTCCTTGGACCTGAGCTTGGGCACGGGCTTGTACCGCCTCCTGGACTCGGGCCCGGGGGGCGAGACTGGCCCGTCCTCGTCCTGCTTCTCCTCCATCTCGGAGCAGTCGAGGTCGCCGAGACTCCTCGACTTGCGGTTCAGCTTGTAGCGCGTCGTCGCCTGATTGCCGCGCTCCTGGGAGGAGGCCGCGAGGTTGTGCTTCCCGGCCCCGCCCCCGCCCCGCTGCGTCTCGTGCTGGGTGTACTTGCGCTCGAGGTGCTGTCGCGCTTCGAACGTGTCCGCGCCTCCGCGCTGGGAGTCGACACTGTCGTGCCCGTCGCGGGTCGCGCTTGTTCAAGGCGCCGTCCGACTTGGAGCGCCGCTTGTAGAGGCGCAGTGAGTCCTGACTCAGCGTCGTCGTCGGGCAGTCTGAGGATGTTTCAGGCAAACAATATCGTTCCGTTAACGTTGTTGTTCCAACAGTCTTAGAAGACGAGTTTTAATTTCTAAAAATGCGCCAACTTGACGAGCGGCAAGAGCCGAACGTTCCCAAGGGCACCGCTTTGAATCGCGCCCGAACTCTGCGAGTGCGCGTGCACTCCGGGGCTTTTCAGGTCGCTGGCGAGTCGCAAAAATTAATGCAAAAATTAATGTCGAGACGAGTTGATGAAAGACCGACCGACCGACCGACCGACTTACCCCGCATCGGCGTGCGAAGACTTGAAAAATTGTGTCGCGAAAAGTCGTGACTGGATAACTTTCCCGCTTTGAATGCCAATTAGCTGTGAGAAATTTTTTGCAGAATAGACATTTTCACATGGATGCGAGTGACTATTATCGCCCATGACGCAGGGAAAAGTGATCCCACCGAGTAACTCAAGTTGAGGCAAGCCAGTGTAGAAATCGGACTCGAATATTTATCAACGCTCCTCGTAGGCCTTTTGATCTCCCCCCCCCCCCACCCACCCCACCCGCGATATTTCCCTCATTAATGCCGAGCACTTACAAATTACAGTTTACAAACCCAAATTCTGTTAGACGCGAGCCAGTAGTAAGTGGCAGTCGTCCAGCTACGGTAAATGCCTTCAACTCCAACGCCATTGTTTTTTTTCTTAATTCAATTTTTGTTAGGTGTGTTTGTGTGTATATATTAAATTTTTTCCGGCTTATTACGAAATTGGTCCTAAATATTGCGTGTCGTCGCGTCAAGTGTCTGAACTCTCAAGACCGCTAAGGCAGGGTTTTTTTTATACTTTCCTCTGCGTTATAATTTCCTGTGACAGGCAACAAAGGCTCCGAGTAAATTATAGGAGTTTTATATTAAAGTTATTCGGCTCGAAAAGGAATCCTCGTCATTATTCCATATATTTTGATTCGGAAGATAAAAATGCACGGAATGTGCTCTATTGCGTGCACGAAATTTTTTACTCATAGGAAACATAAATTTATTTTGTTTTACACGGTTAAGGAGTCATTTGAAGCTTTCGTTCAATTTGAAACTTCAAAGCGCTGTATTGTTTAGGAAAGTGCTCGCATAATTGAGATTAGAATTTTTAAATATTTTATTAAGAAGAGGATTAGAAACGTATGGCTTAAAGAATCCCAGCTATTCTCTAGTTATACCAATAGTGTTTTTTTTTATGAAAAACAAATTTTACGATTTTCGTCAAACCATTGTAGATTACATTTTGAATTTTTTGTAATATCAGTGGTGATTTGCCGTACGGAGAAAAGAAATCGATAAAACCAATTTCAACGAACCGATAATCGACTTTTTCAAAATTGTACACAATATTATGTTACTGCGATCGAATTCGTAACAACAATTCATTAAGTCATCAATTAAGCCATTTTACTAAAAATATAGTATCCTCTTATCCGGTTATTAATGAATTTATTATATATATATACAAATATTTGCTATACACTTACTAAATTTTCAATTTATTATTTCGTAAGTTCTAAAATTATCCAAAATACAACAATTTAAAAGCATGACGTCGTAATAATGAATTGTATCAAGTTATAACGTTAAAATTGCAACGGTAAATTGTTTCTGTAATTTTCATTTAGCTGAAAAAATGCGAAGTGCAATTAAAATTTCTCGTTTTCATAGAACACACGTAAAAAATAATATTCCTATTAAATAAAATTAATATTTCTCCTTTTATTGCCGTTAATTACTGTACAAGGTACTTTTTGGGGAATTTCATCTCAATGTTGAAAATGTACAAATTAAACAAGTGTACAAGTATAAAAGAGTGTAAAAATCAAAATTTTGAGAAAACAATTTACTAAAATTTTCGCTTTATAAGATGTAAAAATATCTCAGTGTCCTCTTTCTCAAACACAGTTTTACTTTAATCTCGTAAACTTGAATAGTTGTAATATTTAACGATTGGTATTTAATGATAACTCCCGATGTTTTGAAATGGAATTTACAGATTTTTTCCCTTTTCTTATCTCTTTATCTATCTATTTTTTCATACACGGCACGTGCACACATGCATACGCACACAAATGTGCTGAGTTATATGTGATTGCATATATGCACGTGGGCAAGGGCATGCACGCGATAATATTTTGTAGCCCCTACATCTCCGAAATAATTGACTGTATTTAGACGACACGTAATATATCGGATCTAACCTAATAAAAAAACATTTAGATTTAAACAATTACTAAGATTTTACTACATTTTATATGTGTTAACCAGTTATTTATATTCTACACATATTTATTATAGTGGAAATAATAATCCTGTAGTTTTTATTTTTAGGAATTTCGTTCGATGTAAAAAATGTTTTCAAATAACTTAGCATAATTTAATAAATTATATTTGACTACAATTGAATTATTACATTATTTATACTATTTTTAAATATTACAGATAGTGATATCAAAAAGTATCGAGGAAAAACTAGGATTTACTTGATATTAATTCTATATTACTATTAATAATGTAGAAATATTTCATATTTTAACAAATATTTTCTCTATATCAATATACGCATCAACTCTAATTGTATTTAATAATACATAACATGCATAAGAGCATTTGATTAATTTTTTATGAGATCTACGACGTAATCTAGCACTGTTATGCAGTCTTCTAACAATAAAAAAATTTTTTAACAATAAAAAATATCAATCAAAACATTTAATAATAATTCTACTGCTAAAAATATTTGTTTTAAAATGCAAAAAAGCATGAACTTTTATTATTGGTTCAAATGTTTAATTTTAAAAGAACAATCAGGTACTCGAGAATTTAATAATTAAACATTAAACTTAATTATAAACTGCTTAAGATTATTAATTATTGTTATATGAAAGCGAAACAGGATGTCATTTTTTTTTTCATCTTCTAGGAATACTATTCATTTCGATGAAGGTAACTGATAATTTTTTTTTCTTGAAAGAGGGGGAGTGAACGAGCTGGGAACAGTTAGGTAATCTATTCAGTATTTGAAGTTAGGATTCGAAATTTAAAGCTTTACGTTAAAATATTTGAACCCATTTATTTTTTATTTTCAGGCTCAATCATTAATTGAAGTTTATTGGTTATATGAAGCAAGATTTTCTGTCGTGTCGCTTATTTTTTAAAATTATACGAGTCAACAAGTGGACGTTATTTAATAAATGGTTAAGAATAAATAAATAAATAAATAACGATTATCTATAAATTTGATTAATTGATTTTTTTTAATAAATACATTACAGTTTTGTTTCCTTCTACTTTGTGGAGTCATTAAATAAAATGCTCTTTTAAACATTTTTGCTGATAATAAGATTGAAAATTATTTAAATTCGAAAGTATAGTTTAAATTTAAATATAGAATGCATGGCTTAAATATTGCAACTTCTTTTCTGCTTTATTTTCTTAAAATGGTTTTAAAAATATTTTGATAATATTAAAATACAAAAATCTTATGAAATTTATTTGAGATAAAATAAAATGAAATTTTTAAATAATTCTAGGCATAAACGTTCTAAAATTTTCATCAAAAAATATATTTAAATTACTATTTTAAAAATTATATTTTTCAATTTTAACAATTATAGATTTCATTGTCAATACTTTTTTTATATTATGTGTGTGTGTGTGTGCGTGTATTATATATTTTTAAATAAGTTTCATTGAATTAAATTTAAAAAAATTAACTTTAATAATCAAGAATATGTTAAAGTCTGTTGGTAAGTTTACTTTACTGGAATGCACATAAAACTGCTTTCATGGAATTAGGACATATATTTGTTTACTTGGACTTCCTTTTTTAACGTACACATATGCTTTTTTGAATCAACTTGAAAAGAAGTTTGGAAAGAATTAAAAAAATAATAATAATTATTATAAGCAGTAGATATAAATGTGTACTTATTTAAAATTATTGTTTATAAATATTTTACTCGTTCTATAGTTTTAATAAAAATAAAAAATTAATAAGTAAACGAAATTTTAATTTAACCAAATATAAGATAGAATTGTTTTTATTTTTGTTTGTTTTCTGTTTTTATAAAAAACCCTGTTAAATCACAAAAACATTATGTACAGTTACAATTTTTACGAAAAAAGATTAGATATTCATAAACCGTATGTTTATAGGAAATTATTTTTAAAAAACGTACCACCAATGCTGGATTTTTTGTCAATAGCATAAGGAAAAATACGAGTGTATCATTAAAGATTTTCTAAGGTGAATGGATAAGATGTTTACCTAAATCAAGAGACTGTTTCTCATTTTCAAAATCGACGGATGTTGCACTAGATGGTAAAAATTTGATTTCACTAGCCAATTTCTCAAGTTGCAATTCTTCACGAAAATCCTTAGTAGGCATATTCAATTTACACGGTACTTTCTCACGTTTTATGCGCATGGAAATATTCGAGTACGAGGGCGACTCGCTATAGTCCAGTAATTCCACTGGTACATCCTTGATTTCTCTTGGTCTATCGTTGTCATTCAAAATATTTGCTTCATTGTACTCATCAAGTAATTTTGGTGACCTTGTTGTTGGACTTTTAGGTGTTTTCATGATATTTGAACAGGGGGGGAAGTCAAAAACTTTCCTTTTCCAGGATTCCATTTTGTATTTTGTATCATTGTTCAGTTGCTTATTTTCTTTGGCATCATCATATTTACTGTCTAATAAATTCACTTGAATTTCAGCATTTTCAAAACGTCTGGATACACTCATTTCATGCAATTCCTGTGCTAACTGATTTGGTCCAGATATACCTGATTCATTGTTTTCCATTGAGCCACTAGATTTAGGATTTGTTGAAGATTGCATTAATTCTGACATTAGTGTTTCTATGGCCCACATTTTTCTCTTATCATTTATCAATAGTCTATCAATATCTTGCTTTGTTGGTGAATCTTGTATGTTTTTCTCATTTTTATCCGGTACAGAGATATCTACAGGTTTTTTACAAGAGTCTGACTTCTTATTTGGTTGCTGCACAGGCTTTTTAAAATTTTTCTCACCCAGGCTATGAACTTTCTCAACTTCTAATGAATTCTTTGCACTGGGACTCGTATCACTGGTCACGTCATTTTTTTGATGATTGGAGAATGTACTTTGTCGCTTTTGTGCATCTTCTTTTATTTTTGACAAAGGAACAAAATGAAAGTTATCGTGTTTCTTTAAGACTTGTGCAGAAGCTTTTTCCCATTTATCCTGAATATTTTCAAACTTGGAGGATTTCTCTTTTTCATCGCACACTTGGTCCACTTGTTTGCTTACAACTAATTTTGAATCTAAAATAGTTTTCTTCTGAGACACTCTATTAGACAAGGCATTCTCTAACTCCTCTTGAAACGGATTCAGTACTTGTGCATCAGAATTCTTCATGTCTCTACCGAAACACATTCCAAAGGCAGAACTCTCCCAAGAGTCCTTGTGCTTCACAGGCACAATACCAAGACTGGACTTACCAGTAGGTATTTTGACATCTTCGCTGGATCCCATTGAGTTCTTCCTCAAGTTTTTAATTATCTTGGAGGGTTTGGCAGGCTTGGCTGACCTGTTGCTATCGTTAACAGAGCTCAGATTGCCAGAGAGCTTCCTTATGACGTTTCTAAAGGACTCGTGAGCCTTCCGCGGCTCGTCCTTGGCACTCATCTCTTGAGCCTGTGGCGCCTTGTCATGGGTGGAATGTTGCTGAGTGAGCGACGTGCTCTGTGTGGTCCCCTCCGGTGGCTTGAACATCTTCTCCTTGTCGACGTAGAATCGCGTGCTCTCGGGCAACGGATCCTCCTCGACAACGTAACCCGTGGGCACGTAGAAGGTGCTCTGCTCCGGGACGTAGATGCTACTGACGTCCTCGGGCCTCACCACCTGCCACCAATCTTCGTTCGTCTTTTTCAGCAGCAGGAGCGTCTCATCCTTCACGATCCTCACCTGCTTGCCCCGCGTCTCGTACTCAAAGTCATAGAGCACCTTCAGACGTACCCTGTTGGACGACTTCTCGGCCGCTGTTCCGCCTCTTGTGCTCATGATGTTCAAAGGCTCTCATCACGCTATCCGTGCGAGCACCGCGTACGGGGCAGGAGCAGCCGATTAACTGAGGCCACTGAGGCACTCCGAACGCCGTGTCGTGTTCACGTATGCGTGTGAGTTGCGAGTTGCGAGCCGCGGACAACACAACACAAATCCTCGCTCCTTGGCAAAGATAGGCCCTCCCCCCCCTGTCGATGCGCCGATCGCATTCGCAGTTCGCACCTGCATACGATTGAGTTTAATTCTCGATCGACGGATCGCGACGGCCGACGCGCCTCGAGCAAAGCAACAACCGCGTGTCCGGATAATGACAGAGAAACTTTATTATTCGTCACGCCCTACTCCCTTTCGTTTATTGCGCGACGACAAGCCATAGGCAGGCACGCAACACTCGATACTCCCTGTGTGTGGGTAACGCACTGTCGCCTCTGGGCCTGTAGCGTGTGTCGGACCGTCGGTCTGGTTTACCAGTAACCTGTCAATTGTCATTGCGCCCCGCGTCTGTCTCCAGCTCCACTCGTACGTCAGTTGTAAGGTAAAGAAGTGGCCCCATCGCACCGGTTGTTGGATCGACGTGGGGAAGGAAACTGAATTATCGCCCGCCGGTCGAGCAGAATAACCGAGATATCGTTCGCGTATGCATCAAAACAACACGTGCCCCAATGGCATCTGAAAAACTACGGGCTCCTTTTACTAATGTATTTTTAACGATCATCTGTCAAATCAATCCTTGTACTGTTCTTCCTAATGCTGAATACAATTAATGATAAGGCTAGCGCGCTGTAATTTTAGAAATTTTTTAAGTTCTCGTAATAATTAAAATATTTAAATAGCGCCACAATTTACGAATAAATGTTATTTTCGTTGGATTACTAAAAATAACAGAAATACTTTTTTTAACCATATTTCGAAATCTACAAGTCATTTTTCTTTTTAAACCGATCACAAGATATATTCTTCATTATATAATGTGATTTTTTGTGGGTGTATTTTCCTTTATATTTTCTCGTATTCGTTATATTTCACTTATAATTAAAGCGAAATGAGTTTTTATCGGTCTAGGAATCGTTTGTCGTAATTTTCGAATGAACAAAAAGCTCTCAAAAAGCTACGCTCATTAATAAAATAAAACGCTTTTGAATCATTGTACGCGTACATCACTTACATGTTTAATGTACTTTAATGAATTTAATTTTTAAGGCTTTGTTGTATAGAATAGCATTTGAAATTGAGGGTGAGAGGCCATATCTGGAAAGGCATAGTTAATGCATATAGTGGAAAAAGACATCAGTGCTGCTTTTTGAAAAATTTATCGACTTTTATCGTTTTTGTTTTGTAAAGAAAATTAAAAGAACAATGTCATTAATGTGAACAAAAGACAATCAAAATTTTTAATTATAGAGAACTACCTGCGAAGTAAATGTAAGCTTTACTACATTCTCTATTTATCACTCGATTATTCCTGATTGTAATGTTCTCTACGAAAAATCAATTTGTTTTTTATTCACTAAGTAAATTAGAAGCTTTATTTATTCAAGACTTCCGTGACAATAACTGAGCTGCTATTAAGAAACTAGTCTAAAGAAAAAATATTATTATTACAAGTATTGAGGTTGGATAAAAAGCACATAATGCTTACTAGTATAGCAATGGAGTCTTAGATAAATATAAAAATACCATAATATCTATAATATATACAATAATTTCAGATTTTTATTAGTTATTCAAAATTTTAACTAAATTACGGTCTGTTTGATGCATGAAAATTTAAAAAATAATTCAAGTTTAAAAGAGCAGAAAAACTTTCCAAAAAATATTTTATTTTTGTCTAATAAAAGACAAGAGATTACGTATCTTATGTAAATAGGGAGTTCGAAACCTCGAGTTGAGTTTGACAAGGTAAAAAAATTTTAAATATATAATTATTATTAATACAAAAAAATGCACAATATGAACGAATACATTTATAAAAATTTACTAAGAATTTTTCACGGTTTATTATTAATCAATAACTGAATTAGAGACCGAAAAAACTAAAGACCCATTTCCAATTAATTTAAAACATGCCTGAAATTTTTTCATCTCTAGTGTGCGTGATTGCGTTCGTGATCACTAAAGTTTAAACAAAATTTATTATTTATGAACAATACCTTTTTTTAAAATTCGAATTACGTGTGACAATAATCATTTGTAAAGTAATTATGGCATTAATATTATTTATATCATTCCGAAGGAAAAACATCACATAAAATATGAAGAGAAAGGTGCAAAAAACTATATTATCTAGCAAACTAGAGCGGTAAGGGCATATAAAATATTAGCCGTACATATTTTATCAGTAGCTTCTAGGAAGTGAAAGATAGTAAAATATTTAGGTCAAACACAATATTTTGAAATGGATCAGCTTTTCCGATTAGCGAAAGCAATGATGTAGAATTGAAATATCTCATTTTAAAAGTTTTTCTCGTTCAAAGCATTAAATTTAAACAATATCCAGTTAAAAACGTCAGCTTTTACATGGAGTAATTATTTTTTGCGAAAAAGATAAACGTTTTATTTTGCAGACCATAACCTTAGCTTTGATTTTCCTCGATTTTAAAAAAATTTTGTCGTGGAGCACACAAAAGCGCTTCCCCCAGAAGTTGTCAGGGGGAAACCCACCGTTAACGCAGGTCTCGTCTAAGAATGCTATTGGATAATACAGTTATGAGAGTGATATGCATGAATTTAATATAAAAGTGAACCGAGTAGCCTTGGTTAGAGTCTCGTCATCTAATGCCAAGGATTAATTGCAAATGGTATAACTAAAAATATTTCGATCGGTCATCCTTTGCGTTTAAAAATTAACGACGCATCATCCTACATCTTTTATTTGCTGAAACCAGAGAAATTATTTACGAAGATGCCAAATGGAGATAGATTAAAATTTAACGAACATCTTTAGATGAAATAAGTATGAAAATTTATGCGCCTCCCACTCGGATTCAGACTTCTTGACACTTATCAAGTTATATTAATTTTGTTTTGACCTCGCTTTTTTATTTATAACCCATTAAGCGACGAGAGGAAATTGTGGGTTACTCCTTCCTGATTGAAGGAACAATTTTCTTACTCGTAAAATCTGCTTTAAACTCTCACTTTTGTACGTGTTTTATTCGTAACACCACTTGTCTCTTCTTCCATGCCAATGCGTTGCATTTCGTTATTTATTAGTTTTAAGTTATTAAACAATCGCAGCGAGAAAAAGATTCGCCTTCTCCGGTCGCGCAATGTTATTGTATGCAATTTTGTTATTTCGCACTTAAAGCAACACTCGTACGAATGCTTTTTTTGGCTTTTTTGACATTTAAGGAGGCCACCTTATATGAAAGCATCCATTTTTATATGCGTGCCGATAGTTTTTGCACATTTTATAATGCATATGATTAAATTACAACACTTGCAATTCCGTAAAAGGGTTTATGATTCCTGAATTACGTGTTTACCGGACAGTAAAATACAAATATTTCAATCTAACTTTTGTCATAAATACAAAATAATGATTCGATTTAAAATTTCTTCGGTGAAATTAATTTTCAGCGAAATTTATCGGTACAGTGCTGCAACGTTAATTAAAACAGAATTTACAGTATTTACAGAACAAGATTTTTTTAGTAGCAATTAAAAAAGTAACAATTTTTATTATCGCTGTTAAATGTAAAATTACAGCAGTTATAAATATTTAATTAAGAACGCTTTTTCTGTGATATAACGATTTTACAAAACCAAAAATATTTACATGTCAACTCCGCTTAGTAAATCTTATTCATTTATTATTGTTATTATTATTATTATTATTATTATTATTATGAAAAATTTTTCCAACCATAAATTTTTTACGTCCCTAAATGGTGGATGAATCGAATAATTCTGAATCGTCCATTAAATTTACTCATTACGATTTATTACTTTTACAGTAATTATAAGAATAGATTCTTATCTTTTAAATTAAGCACGTGAAATAAAAATCTGAAAATATTATTTTAATATAATCTCTTAGGAATATTTTTACCCAATATCGGAACACATTTTAACAAGTAGTTTATTGGAAAGTTAATTAACAATATCCGTATGACATAAATTTAGCTAATTAAATGTAAAAGGTAGATTTTTAAATTGCATCTAGAGTCTCTTCAGCTATTCTTCATTTGTATCAGTCAAACGGCTTCAATTTGTCATAGCTTGCGTAAATTGCTGAAAATAAATATAATGCACTAGGACAAGTGAAATAGTGCATAGCAGATAAGATGAAGATTAAAAATCGAAAAACGAAAAGAAATAGGGTAAACATCGAATATTAGACGCATAGAAAACTTAAGCGATTTACAATCGGCAAGTGTACGTATCGGTGAAGATACGATTAGAAAATATTCCCAAGCTACGTAGAATCAGCCTGAGATAAGCATAATTCAGCGTTGGATATAAATGGCCTACTCGAATGATGAAGATACTGTTTTGATAAATGACCAAGCGATTCTAAATACCCGATCCTAACAGAATGCGAATAAACTTATGCTATTTAATGTCACGTTGAAAATTCTTGTTTTGAACAGACGCTAATTGCGATTACCAGATTGACAAGCGCAAGGCCTTCGACGTTGGCGAACGGACAATTGCAATAATAACCAAGGGGTAACTTTATATTTGAAGCTTATAGCGTTTCTTAGAATGTAATAAAATTGAATTGTACCGAAGAATCGAGAAGACGAGTCTGGTTTTAAATTAAAGAAGAAAAAAACACAATGCAAATTAAAGCAGTCACAACATCTCTGTAGTTACACCACGTTTTTCCATTTATTGGCGGAGTTTTTTCTTAGAATTCAGATATTAATGAGGATCACCCCTGCAAGTTATCGTCTCAAGGATCAATCCAATGTAACATAATTAATCGATGTAACGAAGTCAAGTAAACAAAGTCTGGTATGGTGTGATTATTATTAATGATAGAAACCATTAGATCGAATACAAATTCACCCCGAGAAAATATTTATCAGGGTTGCTCGAGAATCTCTTATCGTCCCTTATCTTAAATTTAAAAATGCATTTAAAAATTTCGTTTTATACTCGGGGATGTTATTGTTGCAATATGTGGTGTTATTTCAAAGCCGAAGTTGAGTTAAAAGTGAATAAAGAAACTAGGACTTAGGGACGCTAACCCAAAAGTGTATTAAAACGAATTTAGTATTTTTCAAATAAAAATCTTGATAAATGTACATTAGTGAAAAATCGCGAGGAAGAAACCATGAAATATTAGAAATTTCAACCTCGCGGTATAAAAGAGTCGGTGCTGAAAAACAGTATTCCAAAGACAATGAAATCACGTATATTAATATAAACCGGATACATAGCCGGAATAGGAAATCAAAAACGGTAAACACGGATTCGTAGGAGTAAGAGAAAGTAATAGACCTGTAGATACGCCAAGATGAAAATAGGGAAATACAATCAATTCAATTAAAAAAAAAGTAGGTTATGGGTTAATACTATCAACGGATTTAATTCTCAACGGAATATAATAGGTATTCATTCTTATGTTACGTACATTAATTATTGACTAATAATTATTACACGATAATAAAGTGTGTATAAGTGGAATTTTAAGGTTTTCATTAATATTGAAAGCACCATAAAACCAGTCAAATTAAAATAAAAATTATGTATAACTTCACTATTGTTAAGAACTTCACAATCCTTAGTTAATTTGAAGAAATTATAATGTATTTGTTACGATAAATAATATAATTAGTTTTGTTCACTATTCGTACAAAAGCAAAAAAAATATTTACATGATCTCTTGAAACTCATTTTAGTGTTTTTTACATTATAGACTACAAGTTGCTCAGAAATAAAAGGTTGAATGAGAATAAAACGTGTATTATTTAAATAAATAAGAAAATACTCTATATATTATTGCAGTTCAAGTTAACTTAGATTAAAATGGTTCGTATTATTGTAGGTTCAAACATAAAATAATAACGTGAACATAGATTTTATACATATTGATAATCACGCAGATCATGATAGCATTTTTTGGAAAAAAATATAAAAATGAACAGTTTTTTTTCTGTAAGTCAGTTAATATTAGATTTTTAATTGGAATTTCTACTTGAAACTTAAAAATTACATGCAATTTATAAATAAGTGACTATAAAGTTTTTAATATCCAGTTTTTTTTCATTCTTCTCCGTCAAATATTATTTATAAATTTGTGTTGTCTTGTCTTTGCAAATAATAATTAAAAAATTTTTTTTAGAAATTAATTATATTATTACTTGATAAATAAATATTTGCAAGAAAAGTAGAAATGACAAAAATAAAAATATGTCTATCAATAGTAGCTTTGGAAATTGTTAGGTAGTTAATTTATTAATTAATTACGATTTTCAATAAAATAATTGTTGTGCAATATAACTAAATACGAGTATGTAATAATTACATAAAAGAAATATTTATCTTTTATAGTAATATTATATACTCGAAATCTAATTATTTCGGTATATTAAATATTTTTAAGAACATAAGAAATTTTAAATTATCTAATTTCAATCTTTATTATTAAGATACATTTTTATACAAACAATTTGATTTTCATCGGGGCGTGTTTTTGTTGAAATCTAATTTAAAGGGAAAGTTTTATACGTGTGTGTCGTACGTAGAAATACGGTAAAGTAGACAGTGTCTACGCGTAAGGGGGGGGGGCATGAGAATGTTCATTAGGAAAATAAAATATTGAAATTGTAAGTGAAAATTTTCAAAAAATGAGGAATTTAAGAAAGAAAAAATTCGAAAATCCTAATTGCAACGTAGAATAAAAAGTTAATATAAATAAAAATTTGAAATAATTTAAATAGAAAAAATAATAATTCCTTAAAAGCTAATGCTTATATAATAACGATATCTTATATAGAATAATTAGTGTTAATGCATTTTAAGACGTTTTTTACGTTCTTATTGCACTTTTTTATGTTGACAAGTGTTTATATATCAAAAAAAGATATTTATACTTGCATTTTTTTTAAATCTCCGTTATCATTTTCAAATGTATATGTGTGTATGTGTAAACTTTTGAATTGCTTAGAATTTAGGATTTTTATCTTATATTTTGGGAAGTTTCACTTAGAAATTTTATTTTTTTAATGCGTGTGTATATATGTTATTTCTATACTGTTGTACAGACTTTTCATTTGAGGTTTAATTTTCTTTTCCATTTATTAAAAATACAGAAAAAGTGTTGGCAACGAAAACCCTAATTACTTTGTGCTCTGATTTATATGATTATATAGTACGATTCGTAAGTAATATATGACTAAGCTTGTGCATTTCAAGAAATCATTTTTTAATAATACAATAGACCATAAATTATGTATAATAATTAATAAGAAATCCCTGTGGGAATAAATGTAAGCTAATATTAATGTTTGTTTTTGTGGCTGACATAGATTTTATGCACACGTATAACCATGCTGAAGCTTAGCTTACTTAAAGTTTCAAAATTATAGTTACAAACGGTTGCGATAATATATATAAAGTAAAATAATGCGATTAATAGTTGAACGCAATTGCGCGATCTAGGAAAGATTCGTCGCAGATGAGCAGTAGTCCAGGGTGCTTCGAGTCCGTGCATACGTCCCTGAATCATCACGAAAGGTGTTGTACACACCATCGTCTGTCTCAGTGTGCGCGAGAGAGAGCGAGAGAGAAAGAATGAGAGACAAACCTACCCCAAACTCCAAAGGCCCCATTATGTATTAGTAAAGTTGGTGACTGGTAGCGCGCGCCAGGCAGGCCATCCTCCTGCGTTGTTTGTAGTTTATAGGTTACATGCTGTGTGCTCATCGCACTGTCTCTTTTCAACAGTGCAGTCCGCGAGAAATGACAATTGTTACAGTGCGCGAGGTGGAGTCTGCGCCCGTTCGGCCATCCATCGGTCCTTAGCATAACAAATAAACGACCGGTGCTAGTCTGCTGGTTGCGCGCGCGATATAATTCTGCGTTCTCCCTTGGAGTGTTTTTCGTGCGCGTGTGCGTTTCTATTATCGGTAGGCTGCTGTGCTCTGCTGCTGCTGCTTGCTGCTGCTGCTGCTGCTGCTGCTGCTGCTGCTGCCGCCGCCGCCGCCGCCGCCGCCGCTGCCGCTGCCGCCGCCGCCGCAGGCGCTGATCGTCTTCAGTCCTGATTGACTCTCTGGCCTCCCTGTCTGCCTGGGGTGTCGCGCCACCACCGCCGTCGCAGTGTCGCCTGCGTGCGGTGCACGTACGCTCTCAAGGTTATGTCGAAGGGGCACACCGTGGACTTCCGTCGTCGACAACCTGACACGGCCTCGGCCACCGCACCGATGTTTATCCTCGCCGCAGTGAACTGCTTCCTCGCCTGTTTGCGAGGTAAGCGTGAGTGCGACGGTACATCTCGTTTTTTGGTCCCCGCAGTGATTGAAAGGATCGCGCCTGATCGAGCGAAGACGCGCTTGGGACCCCATAACTCATAACTCATTCTTTCTCTGCTATCCCTATCGACTTAACCTCATTATTTGTACAATACTATGAAAATAGCTCTTTTGTGCGTATTCCCGTCGTCTTTACGAGGAGTAATTGAGTTTTGTGTGGTTAGTATTTTTTTTTCAGTTATTTTTCGAGGACAAGGTCGTTTCTTTTGATGGAGCTTTTGTGCAGTTTACTATTTTGTTTCTCACATTTAAATTATTTAAGTTTTTTTGTTTGTGTTTATGTTAGATGTGACTGACATTGTCATCAACGAAGAAAGTGAAAATTGTTATTTTTTCAGAGCGTAACAGATTTGCTACACTGTAAGATATGATGTTGGATGCTGATCTCATGTCAATGTATCATGATGATCGAACCAGCCTTTAGCTTGGAAGACGCTTGTAGGCAGGCTCAGGTGATTTATATGTTTCTTATTATCATTTTTAATTGCAAATGTGGGAACGTTTGAACGTGAATTAGAAAATTGTTCTTCTGCTCATTAGGAGATGATAAATCAGATTTCGAGACATCCAAGAGATGTTCAAGGACAGGGTCAAGGAGGTTTGGACATTACATTAGATAATTTGTCTAGATCTATGGTAATAAGTCATAAAAAGGAACAGAATTATTCAAAACATAGTATTCAGTCTAAGCTGACAAGGCTTTATTTTGAAGAGCTTTCGCAAGTACCTCATGCAACTCCAGATTCTGTTTTGGTATGTATAATCCAAAAATTATAAATTATTAATTGTGCAAAAAGTTAAAAGTTAAAAAAATAATATTGATTTGTTATATTTAGAACAATCTTGAGAGCGAATGTGACCTATTAGGGCGATTAGTACAAAAAGATGGACTGCATACGTTAATCGTCAATCTCTATGCTGGTAACAAAGGATATTCATTAGGTGTAAGAAATAGGTAAGAGTACTTTTTATTTTTCACCAAAACTTTAAAAAAGAGAGTATCTATAAAATTTAATTGCCGATTTATTTTATAGAAGTCTTGTGTTATTATAAGAAGTAAATCACTTTCCTTTACCTTCATTTATGAATTTATTTCAATTTGCAGATTTACTTATTAAAACTATAGTACATACATATAATATTATAAATTAATATTGTACATAATAAAAGTTTATTCAAAGAATAATAATTTTTTAATAAATTTTGTAAATTTGTTTTTACGTAGAATACTTCTCTTAGGAGATTTGTTATATGTAGATTTCTTTTATTCGGATAACTCTTTATAAACTTTCTTAATTAAGCTGATAATTCTGTAAAAACTTAAAACTAGATCCTTTTTTACATTCCTAGTTTTTACATCTTTTGTTAACATTCTAGTCTCAAGGGGATTCAATATGATAAAAATACATCAGTATCAGAAACTCAGTTGATGGGCTACGAGCAAGGAGAGTTGTTATCGTGCATCGACAATGGCCAGCTGCCAGCAATGCTCGCTGAGCAGTTGGAACTGAATCACTCTTATTTGTTTTATGATGGCTGCATTATTGCTGAAGTCCGAGATTACCGCAAAGTTTATCCTCACAACAAACCCGAAGTACATCATGTTCTCCTTAAGCCTAGCACACAGGTATTTATCTCTCAAACACTACAATTTAAAACAAACTTTATTGTAAATATTATGCTTTATGAAATGTGCATACTTTAAAAGTTATAAATTTGATATTAGGATTATTAAATTCTACACATATAATTTTCACATACTGGAAATGTTATACATAATTTCAAAAGCAAGAAGTAAAAGATATTAAGAAATGCATTATTTGACTATTAATAAAAATGCATTCACGAAGAGTTTCATTGCAAAAATATGAACGTAGATTAGAATTTTTTTAATATCAATGTTGTTTTACTCGATACAGAGTGTTTTGTCGGATGTGTCGACACTTACGAGCGACGGAGACTGGAGCCACGAAGAGCGTTTACTACTGGAGTCGCGTATTGTGGCGGTCACTCAGGGGCCTCTCTGCCTCGATCCTAACCCAATACCTAGTCTGGCAACGACTCGCCTACGTCAGTCGAAGGCGTTATTCGCCGATCATCAGCTCGTGCGCCAGGCCAAAAAGTTTTCTCAGGTAAATTGCAGCAGCAGCAGTCGTCGATGCGCGTGCATTTCAGCTTCGTTATTTTATTTTTTAATAATGATTCGCCATTCCCGAGGAAGTGACAAATTTGCTGTCAACTCCCTGATGAAACGAAGCGGTTATTGCATTAATTATGGATGGAAAACGTTGGAAAATTAAATGAAGATCGAGAGATCAAAGATACTCGTACGAGTAGATGATTTTATTAATGTTTTTAAAAGTTCCATCTTTTTTATTTTCCTGTATTTAAATATGGTGTTCTAATGTTACTCTGTTCTTTTACGTAGCAGCAAAATATATCTAGAACGTAAAAGAAAAGTAATTGTTTGCATATTTGGTTTTTTGTTTAAAATAAGTGATACAATCTAGTGTGATTTTAAATAACGTT
Source organism: Platyscapa corneri (assembly GCA_018907185.1). Classification (NCBI taxonomy): domain Eukaryota; kingdom Metazoa; phylum Arthropoda; class Insecta; order Hymenoptera; family Agaonidae; genus Platyscapa; species Platyscapa corneri. The sequence goes on along the minus strand of JACCHW010000021.1, from coordinate 498,302 downwards.
ACTTTGTGAGATTGTCTTATAGTCTGAAGTAATTAAAAAATTGTTATTACGCGTGAAACCTTAAAAAGTATAGTTTACAAAGGCGTTATAGATTATTCTATCAAAATATTGAAAGTTAGTGTTGTTTTTTTTAAAGTAATTGGATTCAAAACTCCACATCAACGAGAGTTACTGTGCCACTAAAAAAGCCAAGTAATTCAAGTTGAACGTTTGATAAATTTGAAAGTAAACTATAAAACGTAATGGTTTCTTAATGAAGTGGTTGTATTAATTTTATGGAAAATGAAACTTTGAGGATAAAAGAAACATAAACTTTATGGATATTGAAATTTATGGCCTGTCCGTGCGTATTCAGGTAACGGTAAATCGCAAGAGAAAATTGGAACAGTTGGCGCAGCCGGAAGGCTTGACAATACAAGATCTAATGCAAAAATTGCGATCGAAACGGGGAGGACCATTATCTATAAGCACAGCTTGTCCGCCGCCTTCTCTGGCCATTCCTCCCCTCCCACCTCCGAATACTCCGGTAGATGTTTTAAGGTAAGTCGCCCATTCAATTTCTTTAATTTGGAAACATTTAACATCCTTGGCATTTATACCTCATTTAAAACTATGAATGATGTTTTCATAAATGTCCTATAGACGAGTATTTTTTAAGATTTTTCACGATAATAGTTATACTTGTAATAACTTTAATTCAACATTACAATGAGTTAAATTGAATTCCATGTTGTCCTTTTAGTTGCTTACGAATGACATGTTTTTTGAAATTATAGTTTATAACACTAAATTGCGCGTTTAACTCTTTTTCGTAATTTTTTGTTTTATCGATGTTCAACATAAAGCATGAGAAATCAATGCAGATAAAATTATTTTATGCGTAAAAAAATTTACGTCTACCTCAAGTTCCAACATCAGCACTAAAATTACACATAAATTAGTATAAATCGTTAATTTAAAAAAATATATTTTTCTTATTAATCGCAAGTGATATCGGTTGCTGACTTCCGGTAAAATTAAATTCCGTTTTGCGCATAATAAAGATTTTTACATTTAGTGCAATCGCTAATTTTTATATAGTTTATTTTTTTTACTTACAACATGACATTCTAAATTAAAACAGTTTTTGTTACATTCCGATTTTATTATTTTTTTGGACAATACAAATCATTGCATTTCAACTAAAAAAACTTTTACTCGGCCAACGCTTCGATTGTCGTATTGTATTTAAAGTGTTCTCTATGATAAATTTTGTATTAATTATTTTTCATTAAAACAGGTATGCCAAAGCGTACGAACAGCCCCGAGAAACGAAAGACTGCCTTCCACAACTAATAGAGGAGTATGTTTTGGAGACCGAAAGGGGTCAAGGTCGTATTTATCATATAAAACTCTCTATCTTACAACGACCTTCCAACTCTGAGTACCTGGGTGAACTTTATGTAGATATTGATTATAGAGAGGGTGAAAAGAAGGGATCTTCCTGCAGGTGAAATATTACCTTTTTTCATTAATCTTTAAGGCGTTCGCAGCAAAATTAAATCGAGCGAATAATTAACGTTTTTAAATTGTTTCAGATTTACTTTGGGTACACGAGCCCAAGCAAATCACTATATTCAGCAATTTACGGAAATTTTTACGGAGGAGGGAAGAAAGAACGTGAAAATTCAGCACGTTGTTCCAGGACAAGCTCCTCGCGTAACATGTACTCCTGGCATGCAACGAGCTCACCAGCAGCAACAGCAGCAGCAACAACAGCAGCAGCAACAACAACAGCAGCAATTGCAGCAACAGCAACAAGTTCCAAATGTGCAGCGTGTTCACCATCAGGTTAAAGTAGTGACATTTGGCTTTTGAATTTTATTCCTACAAATTATGCTGGATTGATTTATTAATGTTTTGTCGTCTTACTTTCATTTTCGTTAGGCTCAATTAGTCGCTCAGCAATTGCAACAAGCTCAATCACAACGTGTCGCACAGCAGGTTTGTAACCGCAGATCTTAATATATTTTTTAGTTTGCATCTCCTCTACCCTTCGAATGCTCCCTCGATAATTCACTCGCCCGATTTGTAATTGACGAACGAACAGGTTTGATGATAAAAACAAAAGATAAAGTTGCGAATGTGACTCTGAACTGTGGTGTTTTTTAGATCTTATCGCGTGCGCAAGGTCAGCTAAATACGTTGGCGGGTGGTCAGCTGAACACGTTGGCGGGCCAAGTAGCCAACTCCATAAAGGCAATGACCGAGGCGGCAGCGTCCGGCTCGAGACAACCCGCCACTCTGGTCAACTGCTTGGAGAACGTGCCCCAAGGAATGTCCGGCATTGTCCAAACCGAGCCCATCGCTGTTAACGTGGAGCAGGCATTGGCCTGCAACGTCGCTGCTCCGCGAGTCGCTTCGGCGTCCGCGCTAACTGGCCAGGTACTGGAGAATGCCGGTCCCGGTACCGTTACGATGGCCACGGCGGATATGGCGCCCTGTAATGGTTCCGCCGGCATATTAGTCTTCCAGCAGAAGCCAGCCCCCGCACCTGCTCCTACTAACACATCTAGTGTTCCAGTTTTGGTGAGTTTTTCACGTTCGCAAATTCAACGGCATTTCGCTTTGTAACGAAACTGAAACTTTCACCAATTTCGAATAATCAACATCGTATCACAAAACGATTCTTGTACAGATTCTCGTAAAAATTCTCAAACAAGTAAATCGGAAATAAGTTTGAAGAACACAATGTATATATTTCAGCATTGCCGAATCAATTGATAAGAAATTGTTTGTTTTCAATGTTTTTTTAGCAAGCGCAGCTGCAAGCAGGAACCTTAAGTAACTTAACTGATACTAGCAATCACAATGACGTAACATTACAAAGGAATTCCACGAATTTAGCTATTAGTGCTCTAGCGACTTCTCTCATGAATTCTGCTCAGCAATTCACTCAGCAACAGGCAGCAGGTAAATATCTGATATTTGCATAAGACCAGTACTGACAAATGCCAAGGAAAAATACATTTATAATTCGTTTCATTAGCCAATGCCGCCGCTGCCGCCGCTTCTATGAACAATAGTGTCGTTCAAGCGGCCCCAAAATCAAACAACGCTGCAATTCTCAGCCTCTTGAATAGCAGTCCCGCCAATTTAACGCATCAGAAAAACCAATCGCGAAGAATTTCTTTGAATGCTGCTTCGATACCGCAAAGGGTGTTGGGCCATGGCAATGTAATTACCGTACCGAGTACAACTGGTCAAGTAAGCCCCTTCTCGTTAATTTATCGGAAGCCGAAGTAGACATTAGAAACTGCTGTGGTTTTTTTAATTTTACACGACCAATTTTGCGCGTAAAAATAATTAGATCTGAATCTTTGTCACGTAGGTAAGGGTGAGTTTTAGCTCGGCTTTAGCTGCGAGTCAGTTATCGAAACAGCAACCGGTGAAAGCTACAGCGGTAAGACTCGCTCGAGTTCAAGATCCCACTTCTGCGTTAGGCTTATCCATGCCTGGTCTGTCAGCTCTACTTGCTGGTAAGTAATACTAGTAACGATTAAAACTCCATTGAATCGTGGAAAAACGAGTTTGTTGGAGCCGAATTTATCGAAAAATCTAGTCGTTGCAATGTTTTTGAAGCCTACAATTTATATTTTGAATTCATATTCAGGAACTCCTACAGAGGATAATTCGGTACCTGGAATAACAGCTGCATCGTCGCTGTTCGAGAGACTGACAGCGTCGTCGGCGAATCAAAGTCAACCGGCTAGTCCCATGACTAGTCCACCTCCAGCAACGCCACCTACGCAATCGAACCAGCAGCAACAAACTGCTAACGTCAATCTCCAGGGCGTTAATCTCGCTAGTCTACCAAATTCCATTAATGGTCTCCAGAACGTTCAGGTTGGTTTACCTCTTTCGTGTGTCTCGATGTCTAGTTATGATTATATTGGATTATAAACGTGTGATTTTCCAGGTGTCCATTCCTGGTTTATCACAGCCCATTACCATGTCTCTGAATGTTTCGGCGGCCACAGCTGGTAGTGTTGTTACCCCGACGGGTGTAATCGTGTCTCTACCAATATCGTCGGCAACTAATACCTGCTCCACCGTTTCAAGTGTAAGACCTTTTGTGGATTATTAATCGTTTGGTTTACTCGGTAGAAATCGGCACGTTTTTCTGACGTGCAATTTTCACTTTTCAACTTTTATCAACAGATGCCTGGAACAGTGGTAACGACTGCTGTAGCTGGAAGCAGTCCAACTGTAGTAATCGCAAATCCTGCCAATGCTCATTTATCGTTACCAATCGGTAAGACAGTAAAAATAAGCCGCAACATGTAGATAAATTACGATTAAACTGACTTGTGTTACATTTGTGAGGGCTAGAATAGGAATTTTTATTTCATACCGTTAATGCAAAAAACGTGATCCTTTTCAGCGCAACTAATACCTTCTGGAGTGAAAGGCTTAACCCAGCAAAATATACGTAGTAATAATGCCGCCGTTACCCTGTCTCAGGTACGCATACTCATTATCGTTTATTAAATTAAATTGAATTTAAAAAAAACTGGCCCAAAATTGAAATTGAAATTGGACAAAATGTAATTAACGTTAATCTTAGGGAGGGCAGGCAATACAACTAGTTGGATCTCAAAGGTCGAGACTGGGTCAGATGACACGTCAGGTTCAGTCTAATCAAGCCAAAAACTTATCCAATCAACTAGTGGCTGTCTCGAAAACAGTTACGGCGAATCAGCTTGTATTATCTCGAAATAAGCAGATCTTGACTCCGATAATGGGTGAGTGTTTTCACCAAATTTGCACGAAAAAAAAAAAATCATTACATTAAGCCCAAGCCGCAAGTGGATACTGACGGTAAAAATGTTTCCTTCCGATGTTAAGTAGCAGCTTCCAAGCCAATGTTAATGGGTACCCAAACGGGTGCGTCCTCTTCTCAATCGGCTATATCGACTGCCGCGAATAAGCAGACTTTACTAGCCAAGTCTCTACACGCCAGGTCTGCGACGGCCGCAACGATGGGACAGTGCAACTCTCAGGCACAGGCTTTAAATGCTGTGGCTGGTTTATCTCAACAGCAGGTAAGTTCACCAAGTTTTCGTTCTCCTTTACATCCTTCGTTAATATCGAACAACTCGCCCGCGATTCGGAAGAGAGTGTATTTATTTATTTGGAAATATTCTGAATTTCCTTGAGCATCCGAACAACGGTCCCAAAGTGAGAATGACGGCAACAGTCAGTTAGCGAGACTAAATATCGCCATTCGTAAGGGGACACTAGCGAGGGCTTATTTCGTGCTCGTCAAATTAATCGCACGCACGTACACGAGTTCGTTGATTTTCAGCTTCAGCAGTTACAGCAGTGCCTTGCCGCGCAACACAAAGCCAGTGTGGCGACGGCGAACGCCTCGACGACCGCCAGGACGCAGCTGCAGCCGCGGGGCAGCGCCGGGGGCGAGGATGTGCTTTGAGCTACGCCCGGAGTTGCTCCCACCTCTGGTTCATCCTACGCCTCCCGTTTCCACGAGTCACTCATCGACGAGTCGCGAACCAAGGGAGGACCACCGCCTCACTGCACGGCCTCGAGATTACGAATCGCATGACGATGAATGAACATATTTGTATAAAGTATTTTTGCGAAACGAGACTCGAAATAGTTACGTTGGCTGTATCTTTATAACGATGTCGCATGAAAGAGAAATGAGAATTGTGTATATGCGGTAAATGTTTTGTTTTACCCATCATTAATTTTTTGCCTCGTTCGTTAACTCACGTTCATTTTTTGCGCGAAAAAAGGTTTCAATTATTGTAGATACAAACACGCGCCCACCCGCGCCCGCACACACAGAGAGAGACAGACAGACACACACACACGCGCGCGCCCGCGTTTCGACGTTCATGCGTACACGCGCTCACACCCACTCACACAAACAAATAAATTAATAAATAAATAAATAAATAAATGAATGAAAAATTAAATACATGCATGCACCCACGCGTGTATATATATATATATATATGTAGACATATGTACATGTATATGCGTTTGTGTAACTTTACGTACGCATATACATGTATAAATATATTTAAATATATGATATAAAATTTGTTTTATATTAAAAAAAAAAATGCGTAATAAATATTTCATTTTTATTTATCTTGTTTTTCTCTCGTTTTATCATTAATTTTGAAGATTTTCGATCAATACTGTTGTATCGATATACGTAATAAAGTAAGGATGGACAGTATTGGATTATTGACGAATAAAATTTGTTGATTCAGGTGTCATCGTTGCTTTTATTTAATTAAATTTATTCAGAAACATCTACTAACGATCGCATACATTCGTTGAACGAAAACAATAAATTTAAATATAATTTTAAAATATGATTTGTGAACGAAAGAAAGAATAAACTAATACGATAATATCATAATGATTAAATCAATTCTTTTCTTCAAGTGTATTAATGTACATTGCTTGAATACGCTAAAAAAGTAAACAGTGGGTAATATAAATTTTACAACGATCACAGTGCACTTTATAAGCTTTGGCACTTGGTCGTGGTTTTGTTCTTAAATACCCAGTACCCTGTTACTTAACTGGTGCAGTTATACTTTTCGAGTGATACGTGTTGTTGAGTAATGTTGAATAGTTGGAAATGGGAATGAATAAACAAAAGACTGAATTCTTTTCAAAACAGATATCACGAAGAAAGTTTATCCATACACGGAAGCTAGGAGCCGAATTTTTCTTTTATCTTTCTTTACCTCCTTGCTCCTCCATTTAAACGTGTTTGGTTTTTTCGTTCGCCGTTACCAATATCAGTCATTTTATATTTAGAAGTGCTATTCAAAATGTCACGACTTTATTTGCGGCCTCGTGAAATTAGACAACAATTCCGATTGTTGTTTATGCGCCAGCCTCACTCGTACAAGTGTGGAAGCCTACAACTTATCGGGCTCGAGCCAGTGCAACTATTTTTGCGTACACTGATATGAAAATGGCTTCACGGCTACTGCGTCTAAGGGCTTACCATGAAATTCGCGTTTTATGTACGTTTTTCTCTTATTTATAAGAAATTCCGTGTATTTGACATTTTTTCCTATATATTATCTACTCACGTGACTTGTTAAAATTTTTACAAACAATTTTGTTTATTATTTATTATACACACGCATCTTTAAACATTAAATATACAAATTTGTTTGCTGTCCGCAACACAACAATTTTACATTTATTCATTCCATTGTTTCATTATTGGTAAAAATTTATGCGCTATAAATATTAAAATACTATATTTTTCTAGATTTTAAGAGTATAAAAGTATACTGATATCGTTGAAAGAAAAGTTGAAAACAAAAGTTCTTTTTTCAATATTATTTTCAATGGTTTAACAATAATACCGAAAGTTATCGAGGCATCTTTCATTGTGAGAGAAAAATCGCTCTACGTTAAAAATAATTATCAGTATACAGATATCTTTGAACGTATATTTGGTTAAATTACCACAATGCGGTACAGTCTTTATACGCAAAGAATGTTTTTTTCTCTTTTTGAAATTATAATGGAAAACAACTCACTCGAAAAAGGCACTCGGAGAACAACAGAGGCGATTCGTATTAATGTACATAAGCATCGAAGCAAACAACAGTCATTTAGGTTGTACATATATCTTCATATATAGTATATAAAACGCTTCGAGGAAAATAAATATATCTAGTATCCAATGCACGGAAGTGCACTGCTTTAACTATAAACTATATACGCATATATATATATATTAATTAAATTCTTAAGCACTTAACGCAAATAAATAAAATCCCGATTAACGTACATATCTACGATCTGTACAATATTTCACAATGGTTAGTTCGACGAGCTCGACGGTTAGAAGCTAGACAGTTGAAGAAATTAATCAACAACGCAATTCAGCTACTAACACACCCCCTGTCAAATCATTTTTTTTTTTACACAATTTATTTATTAATATTGCCTTTTATTATAAAGCACTCAGGCCCAGCTGCGCGCTACTAACACCGAGTGTTCAGTCGTGCAGCATTTAGTCGTCGGACGCTGCTGCACAACTCGAATTCATTCATACGTTGCTCATTTAGTTAAATAACCACTATAAAATTTATAAATATTGCCTGACATTGTTGTACGCTTAAAAGTAGAGTTCGCAGAAACGTTTTGGATTATGCAAAAGCGTATTTAAAGTAATTTCAAAATGAAGAAATGACGATGATCTTGCGAGAAAGTGAGAGGCGTGAAGATGATATTAGCCTAGTAACTCTGTTGATCGTTTGGCGAGTAAAGTTCTTAGATGAAGGTTAATCTTATGATCGTACCTACTGACATTCTCATCCACATTTCTTTTAGTCTGGTAACTTTCACATCAACGAGATTTACCAAAAACTACTGACTTGGTAAAGCGATTAATTTCACATAGATTTTGGACTCAGGAACAACAATGATTCCCTTGTTACCAATCACTTAACCGAGTTTTTTATTTTTTAAAACAACTATATTAAAGATTAACAATAAAACTAGGAATATTGAGTACGATAAGTGAAATATCTGTTGTCAAGATTTTGATATTTTTCTATCACTTGACTTCAAAAACGAACAAGCTTATTTTTATTGTCCTCGTTTAACGCGTAACAATTTTTCCATCTAAAAGAATAAAACGATTTCTGTCGATTTTAATAAGTTTGACTGGCTTGTCAACAAACAGCGTTTACTTTATCGGAAAGTTTGCAGCAATAAATAGGTTTCGTATGAAATAGAAGGAATGCAAGAGAAGCGGTAACTTCTTAATATTTTTTCGATGTTAAAATATCGGATGCAAAAAAGAAACGCACTGGTTGTGCCTATTGAAAATATTTTTAAAATTATTATTTAAAACGCTATAGAATTCAATTGATATCTAGTATTAAATTTTCTTACATTTAATACCAATGGTTCGTAATCAACCATAAAATATCCAAACACATTTGTAAATAGTTTTTTAAAATATCAAATTGAAATGAAAACATTTTTAATAAATTCAAAAATCAACTAATTGATTATAATTATATCTAAAGTAAGACTAGAAAGAATATCATTTTTTTAGATAATGAATTCATAATTAAACCATTAATAGAATTATTTACAAAAATTAAGTTATTATTATCACTCCAGAAATCTTTAGGCAGCTGTTTAGATGCCTACAAAATTTGATTAATTGATTCTAACTTTTGGTAAACTTTAAATCATTGATTTTAAAGGTTACAAATGACGATCAATACGAGTTACGCATACATTTTCTCAAAGAAAAGTATGGCATTTAATAATTATTTTAAAAGATTGACACGCGATTATTACGTGTTAAAAGAATTCACGTACTGAGGCTGAATTCCAATTCGATTTTCTAGTTTAAGAAAATATTAAAATAATTTTTGTCACCGGAGCTTTAGATTTTATCCATTCGAGGCTTTTATTTAAGTAAAGCAAAACTATTTCTTATATTTGTTTTAATGCCTTAAAAAATTAAGTGCATTCATCTAGAATTATGAATCGCGATGAAAGAACTTTATCATATTTTGGAAAATACATTGGTCGGGATAAGATTTATAATGTATAGAAGAAAGATGAAGGAATAAAATCCGATTTATGACAAAAATTAAATTATGTACAATATGAATTCACAGCGATGAACAATATAAATTAATTATAATTATTTTATAAATTAAATGCAAAAGGAAGAGAGGTATTCCTTTTTCGTATAAATTGAATTAAATTTATACGTTTTATTGATTAATATCTACGTGTTGTATCTTCGGGTCTAATTTAATATTTAAAAGATTAGGTTCTTCGAATATTGAAAATTCACTCCCAAGCTTAAAAGCTGTATTTATAATAAAACAATTTTATTGATAAAATTATAAAAATTGAAAATAACTTTATTGAATCGGAATTAATAGATTTAATAATAGTAATAATAACAACAATAATAATAACGATAATAATTATGATAATAATAAATAATTTTTTTTTACTTTTTAGCTCTATGTTTATCGGAGAAAACGAAATACTGCGAACATTTTTTATATTCATTACAATTTTTTATAGTTAAAAAACTAAAATTCGGTAATAGCACTACAAATGTTGGTTGTAGCAGCACTTAATTTTACTTAACTAATAACGCAATTATATCACACAATGATAAAATAACCGTAAACAAATTAATCCCTTGAATAAAATTGCTTAGATTATTTGAAGAAAATTTCAAAGCGATGGATAGCATTATAGTATTAATTACTCACCTATGATTCGCGAATGGAATGTGCAGGTACGAGAAGTAAAAAATTATGTAAGTTTTGAAGATGACAATGAAGTGCGCAGAAAATATAAAGGCTTAAAAGTAAGCTCTTCGAATGCCAGTAAATGTAAGAAGCTTATTAAAATATTTTAATAACAAAACAAATATTTTAATCTTTGCCAGCCCTGGCGCAAAAAAATATTTTTCCAGGCTAGCCACCGTGAAATTTAGCTCGGAAGTTAGCCAATTACCCTTGATCTGCCTTCTCCAAGAATACATTAGCAATGATCTATTTGCTTCCGTTTGGCAATTGACTATCGCTCTAATTTTAAGAGCTTCGGCTATTCTTTATGGGTTTAGGCATAAATTGGTGTTCCAGTTGCTTCCAGATTCCAAGTAAATGTTGCAATTGTCTGGTCTTCTACCTTCGCTCAACGAGTCGCAAGACGCAGATTTACTCGAATTTTTTCGATTGTGATCCTTCTCTAAAAACATTAAAAATGGATTTATTTATGTTTTAAAATGCATTTAAAGCGAGCGCTCGTTAATTTATAATTATTCTCAATTAACCGGCGACTCTTTCCACAAGCTAATCAATGGTCTTTGCTAATTTTGAAATATCGAGCTTCTGCACTAACAGCGCATCAATAAGTGACTCTGAATAAAAAGCATATTAATCTGCGCAAAACTCGAATTCGTCAGTTCAAATTGTGAAATCTGTTATCGCTCTAAAGAATTTATTCAAGAAAATATATAAACAGAATCATTGTAAATTACTGAACCGTCTTCGGTATCATTTGGTAAGCGAATAATTTTCCACCGAACAATCTTTTATGTTTTTCCTGGAAACTTAATGCAATGGTACGTATATTTCTGCACAAATGCAATCTGGACAACTCGAATGTTCATAAATGAAAATATTTTTCTAAAATTTAAGACTTTTATTAATGTGCGTTTACATGGCAACCAATACTGTTAATTTCAGCCTCCACGTCCAGTCTAGGTATTTATTATTTGTTTGAAATTTTAAAATATTTTAAAATATAATTACTAGGCTTGAGTATTGATTATTTACAAAATTTCTGTTTGTAAATTTGTATTTTGTAAAATGCATTGACAATGGTGCATTGCAAATTTAGAATTTATTTCGTCCACGTGTTGCAGGCCGAGTGCAGAAATTGACAATTATTACGGTGTGAGGTTGGCTGAAAAAAAAGGAATTTACAGGAATTGCCAGCTGAGTATTAACAGTAATTGTCGCGAATGCGAAACATTTCGAGTTTAAAGTATCAGTTTCAGTGCAATGAAATGATTAAGGCTTCGAGGTACTTTTTACTCGTAAAACACTCGCAAACGGATGTGCACAATCGTTCACTATGTATTCTTACTTAGTGTATGCGGGTGCGCTTTTTAAAATCTGCTATTTAATAATTTGGTAGTATGACCTTTAAAGAAAATTTTCCAAAACGTGTTCAAATAGGTATTTAGGATATTAAAAAAAAATCTCTGCCACACGTGTGTTTAAGATTTTTTATCTCCGGTAATTGAACGTGTGGCTTAAACTACATATACTAAATACACGTGTCAAATTTGAGAAAATCCAAACAATTCGGGTTACAAGGTCGTTTCTGTGTACTTTCATTAAAATACTCTGAATCATAAACCTCTTAATGTTTTTAATATTATTTAAAAATCAGATAATTTTTTACGTGCTTTTTATGGGACCATTTTATATTATAAAGGTTAAATTTGAATACTCATTTGAAAACAAAACGAATATGTAAATTTTTAACCACTGCAGTTTAGAATAATTTAAATATATCTGTTTTATTACGATGAAGTATTTTTTAATATGCATACTTTAATGCAATTTAACGCAATGCCCAAGATTATTTAATACTTACATAAATTAATTAAAAAATTGCTAGTACAGTTGATTCTTCAAATCAATTACTCTGTAAGTTTTACTTTTTATTTTATTAAAAAATTGTGTAAATACGAATCAACTAGTTATTTATTTATACTAGTCACTCGTAAATATCCGTGACTTGTTTTGTGTATCTACCACTCGCGAGTTAAATTTATCGGTAATTATTAAATTTATTTACTAATAATAGTAATCTTTTTATTATGAAAAGATATTGATCAAGTTCTAATTATACAGTATTTGCTTTGAGAAAAGATTAATTTATTATATTGAAAATTGATTAAGATTATTTTTAGGACGTTTTGGAGTACGAAATTTTGGATGAAATCAGGAAACTGATTTCAATTAATTATATTTTAAAAACTGTTGAAATAATTCGTTGATTATTCTCTATACATTTGGGAAAAGTTATATATATATATATATATTACATTTTTGTAATCCAATCGATAAAAAATTTATGCAGAAATACATTAACAGGTGTTTAAAAATAACAGTGAAGTGGTTATTTTAAAAAATAAAAAAATTAAGAAACTTTTTTTGCTAATGAATTGTTAAATTTTCATAATTTACATCATTTTATTATAGTAATTTTGTTATTTTATAAAATGCCTTAAAAGTGTATTTTTTGCGAATTATCTAAAAATAAATTTTTCAAATTTAAGTAAAATATTAGGTTTACAATAAATTAATTAGAAATAAGTTTCGTTTAAATAAGAGAAGTTACTTGCATAGGTATTAGCAGTAACTTAATAAAATTAGTAAGAAAAAGTTCTGAAAATCTTTTTATTCATTGTATCATATTATCAAGTACTTCACTTAAAACTTTTTACTTGTTTTCACGTTTAAATTCGCTTATTTTTATTAATTTACAAAACTTTATATTCAACGAATTAAAATTTTTTTGAAAGTTGTTATATCATTAGTGATTTGTAGTTTAGTCAAGAAAGCGATTTTCAACATATGTTATTAGATCGGTAAAGAAAAAGCAAATGAAAAGTTAAAATAAAGAATAAAACAATTTTTCACGTGTTAATTCGATAGAATCAACGTTTAAAATTATTTTTACGTCGCACTCTTATCGCAATTTGTACGAATAATGTTTTTATCATTGAATTTAAAAGAATGTTTTTTAATAAATGAAGGCAAAAAAATGGAAAACTGCTCTTTAATAAATTAAAATTTTAAGTCGAAACCAACCATTGTGCTGAATCATCCATCTGGAGTCGGTCCAGTCGTCGGACTTGAATGACTTTAAAGGCTTTTTTGCGGAAACCTGAAGTCTTGTACATTCACCTTCGGGTTCGGGCTCTTCGTTACTGACATCGAAAAGTTCAGCGATATGAACTTTAGTATTGTCATCCATGTAATAATATGCCATTAACGTTTCCTGCTCGTCTGTAACCTACGACGTGGTATTTCAAGAGATAAAATTGAGGCTAAAATAAGCTCCTCTCTGCTCGCTAAGTTTGTTATTTACATACATACTTGCAGAATATTTTCAAAAGTATCATCGTTCGTTGTAGGCGTCGCCAAGTCTGACATGTTTATAACGCAATTGGTAGATTGTTTACAATCTGTCCAGGACTTGCTACACACAATAAGAAAGCATTAAGATTGAAATTAAAATTAGCGATTCGAGAAAAATAGGAGCTTCGATTGAATTTAGCGCTAATAAAAATGAAACGCTTACGCATCGTTATATTTCAGAGTTAAATTTACATTCGACTTGTGCTGATTATACATCGAGTCATCCATTGATCCGACATCGTAGATATCTAAATCGACACATTCGTTAATTAGAGTGATATTTTTTAAAATCCGATCCGATAAAACTAAATCGAGCGTATGCGCGTGTGCGTTATGTACGTACTTGATCCATACTCCATAATATTTACATGACACTTCATTGCCGGTGGTATGGGCTGATAGTAAACGTTGATCTTCGGAAAGGCGAGGCTTAGCTGTTCCAAGAAATATCTGCTAATTTCCATCAGACCTTTTTGGAGCTTCGGAGCATTCAAGATAAATCTGCACAAATCGATCATTATTGATTAGCCGCAATGTGCACGCGCGCATGTAACAATGCAAAATCTAATTCGAGTGTTAAATAAAGCAAATAAGTGATCGCACTTGCTGCAAAAAATCGATAATCTACTGTTAACTATTGTAATTGACGTAAGCAAATAAGCAATGCCTTTCTATTAAATCAAACCTTCTGTTATCAAGTCCGGTTATGTTATCTACAATTGTTAAAAAAACGATTTGAAAATATGACTTGACCTATGACGCATTTGATATACCCAGAATTCCGATTTTTATTAAAAAAAGGAAAACAAAAGTGGTAATTTAATAGCTACTCTCTTTTTTAATAATAAAATTGCCTTTTAACGAAACATTTATAAGTAATGTTTATTAATGTGACTAATGAGATAAAGACGCCAACTCTTTTTAAATGCGTAATACGTAATAATAGTGACAGTAATGCATAATAACATTAACAACTCGGAGTTTTGCTCTTGATTCGTAATTCGTAAGGACCAGCGAGGCTCACCCTCACCGTTCCCCAAATGCCGCTCTCGTTATTGCTGCTAAATAGACTAGACTCACTTGGTAAACGTAGCGTAGACGACGTCGGCTGGTAATGTGTAAGGTAGACTCAGCAACGACAGCAGCTTCACGCTTCTATGTTTGAAGAGCCAATTCACGAGTCCTTTATTCGCAGAGTCGATGGCATCTTGAAATATGATCATCACTGTTTCGGGCAGGTTCGCAACCAGCGCTTCCTACACTCGTCCCAACGCACAAAACAACGGCTATAGATTTCGCGCGTCGGCTTACGCGTAGATCGCGCCATTATCGATTAGATTTGCTTATCGAGCAACCTACCTGTCTATGCATTTTGCACTCCAAGCATTCCGAGTCGTATTCGGCGCTGCCGTCCTCGAGGGTCTCCGACACCACGAAAGTCGATTGCACGGCCAAGCATCGGGTGCAGTTAATTAGGTTATTTCGATTTAAAAATCTCAATGCGTCATCGAAGCCTTGCTTGCACATGTTTGATAAAATCTGTAAAGCGCAACGCGAACAAATAATATGTAGATCCGGCCAGCGAATCGATTAATCAATCAATGTTTACGAAAGAGCCAAACTCACTTCTGGATTCGGGGGGAATAAAATTCTAGCAAACCTATACATGTTTTGTCTAGAAAGCTCGATGCTCGTGTTGGCGACGTTGACCTGGGAAAAGGAATTAATTGTGCTTTCTCAATTATTGGGCTAATTGATACAATTGCAGCCAACCAGTTTCGGGCAAAGTGACTTACGTGGAATAGTTGGGAAGAGACGTCTCGTGGGCATATGTCGCTTTCTCCGCAGAACGGACTAACCGTGATGGTGTTCTCGTCGAGGGTGGGCAAGTTATCGCTAAATCCTCCGTCCATGTACCGTATACCGTGAAACCGCGGGGGTAAAAGACCGCAGAAGAGCGGAATAAAAGAACTGGCGAGGAGAGCCTGCGCGTGGAAAAATGGTCATCGATCAGTCAAAATGACGGGCGCACGGCATTTTGAACGAGCAGCGATCAAATTTACAAATTTACCTGCAGCAAGTCCTCTCTGGAGTTGTACTGGGAAACTATGACGTTTTTGCCGTCGTAGACTCGGGTTAACGAGATGTGAAGCTTCCCACTGACTCGAAGGTGGGCGTCATCGGGTAAAAACTAAACAAGGCTCGAAATTGGAGTTATTGAAAGAGCGCACTTCCACAAAGACAAATGATAAAAAGCTCTAGGTTTTGCTCACCTTCTGCAAGCTCTCCAAAAGGATTTCCTGCACGTTGAAGGAGGGACTGAAGGGTCCAAGGGCTCGTTGCCTCGCCTCTCGTGCCAGTCGCAACACGTTGCTCGTCATCTCTCCTACGCATATATCGTCGAATTGCATTACGAGAGATACTGGAGGAGAACCGATAAGCGACAGTCGCCGCGCGATTCGACTCGAGCCAACGGGTATGGGCATTTAATTAACACGCGGCCGCTCCGCGTCTCTGTTCGTGTGTGGGGAGCACTTTCATCGGAGCTGCTGGGCTCGCGATTCAATTTATTGCGCACCCGACTGCAAGCTCCTGTTGAGCTACTAATACGCGCGATCTTACCGATGATGGCTCGTAAAGTTTTTTAAAGCGCTCGAGCGCGTGTGGAAGAAGAATTAAAACCTCCGATAAAGCGACGACGACGACGACGACGACGACGTCAATTTACAATTACGAATTGTCTTATTAATAAAGATTACTTCTGACATAACGAATTAAATTTATAACCGGCTAAATACATTTAAAAATTACCTTTCAACAAAAAGAAATGCTTTTATCGTTAGCTGATATAAAATATTGACAGCTGATAAAAATCATCAAAAACATTAAAGGTCTCCTTATATAGCACAGTTATTCATGCGACAAATTCACAATATTTGTGTGACTTGTATGACCACGATTTCAAAATTAAGTCATTTAAGATTAGGGTTATAAAAACGAAATTATCTTTAATATCGTGAATACTACTACTACACAGCGTACGTTGCCAACAACAACAACAACAACAACAACAACAACAACAACAACATCATTTTCAGAGAGAACAATTTTCAGAGATAACAAATACGAATTATGGCCGAATTTATTATTTATTTTCATTTTTATTTTAACGATTTTTCTATACTCTTGGTATCTTGAAAACGCTCTTTTTAGAGGACACGAGCGAGCAAAAATATCATTATTGCTAATAAGTACAGCCACGTAAACGGATATCGTATCGTAGCCGAAGCTTTGGACGAAGACGCAGCGAAAACAATAATTTTGAAAATAATATCTCAACAAACAATCGCAATCAATTCTTAAAAAGAGAAAAAAAGAAAGTGTTGTTGGTTATCGGTGCAGAGAATTAGTTACGAATTTGTTATTCTTCCTGTAAGTTGTAAAATATGAAATTAAATTGATACGAGCCGAGTCTTTGGCGATAAATGTCAAATTAAATTTGTACAGCTCGAAACGATCCATTAAAAGCTTAAACAACGATATTTTTTGTCATTCTTAAAGGATGGAAAAGATACAGAGAGGTCGTTCATCCACACGCGATGCATTTGACGATAATTTAAACATTTAACCTTTTTTCTAGATGTTATTTGTTGTTGGCTAGCTAAACATAGATTAAATTTTTATGTTTGTATTTCAAGTTTTACTAATCTGCGTTTCAAAATACAAACAGCTGGAATTCGTATGTTTCTAAGAAGATTTTTCCTCGTAAAATAGCACGTGTGTGTGTGTGTGTGTGTAAAATGCAGTTGGGAAGGTTCAGCTCGAGAAGCTCCAGCAAAACGACCTTTTATTCTATACTCTGAAATTGTTAAATTGATAAAACAATTTGAATCGCGCGCTCGAAAGACAATAGAATAAAAGGTTAGATGGAAATTATGGTTTTTAAAGGTGAACGGTATATTTGTCATTGCTTAACTAATTATTCAATAAGATTACGAGAGTTCGCAACGCTAATCTTTTATTGCTGATTTCATTTATAATAAAAATAATGAAATCGTTCAATGTTAAATGCAAGTTACAGAATTGGATTTTAAAATGTTCCGATCCACTATTATTTAAATTCGTGAGTAGAAAATTATGTCTTATCGATAAGAAGATGCAACTCCATTCTTTTAATTACTGTTTTTGCGGAAAAACGGCATAGTCAACGTATACGTCAAAAATAGATTTATTTTTAGTATATTTTGTAATGATTGGGCAAACTTGGTACGAATAAAATTCTCTTAGCATCGAGACCTCGTCGAAGTTATGAGCGTTAATTTGGGCATTAACTGCTCGGAGGCTGGTACATCCTACATTTTCCCGAGCGATCAGATTAGTATTTATGCTAAATTAGCTTAAAGCGTACACGAGAAGGTTGATCTACACTCTTATGGGTGGATTTAGCCTGGTAGACCAAAACGAGGGCAAAATGCGCATACAGTTATACATTTACACTAAAAAATTTCATATAACTGCAGTCCTTATCGAGAACTAAGAGAAGAACCTAATCCTCGTTGTAGACGCTAAAGCGAAAAACTTATACTTTTTAAAGTCTTAATAATTTAATATTTATTTTTAGCTATTCAGAATTCAAGCAATAATAGCGGTAATAAAAAAAAAATTAGTGTCATCCGTTTATCTTTACAAGCTCACGCGAGGCAATTTATTTTTCCTGTTATGTGTTTTGAAAAAATGTAAGACATTAAATTCCTAAGTAAATGAAGTGAAACTATAACTATTAACGGTAGGCATTACTAATTTCAAATAATGATAATTCATTTAGATAAGTACAGTTGATACGATCTTCGCTTGAAAGATGGACTGATTTGATATTTTTTAAGGTTTTTTGTCAAATAAAAGACACGATTCTCTCTATAAAAGTGTTGCATAATTCGCGACTTTTCAAAAGAAACGCTTCTAATTAAAGAGGAGGTTTCTATTTATAGTAAGTATTTTTCAATCTTCGCCATTATATTTAAATGCCGCGGACTCCTTGTGCAATTGTTTTTTCCGCGCTGATTTTTATTCAGCAGTGTGATTAAATGACGACACGAGTGAATATGTGCGTGTGTCTATTTACGTACGTACGCGTGTATGAAATAACTTGAAATATGTTCAAGTTGGATGATTTATGTGGATTTATTAAATATTTATGTTACAATATATTTCTGAAAAATAAATCAATAGTAATCAATAAATATTGTATTAATTTCGAAAATTGAAAAATAATTATCAGTAGCTTTATATTTAGATTTTGATTCTATGCAGCAGAGTTTTAAAAATGATTAGCAGTTGTTTATAAATTTACAAGAATGGTGATATTCTAGTTTAATCTACTATGACTTTGTAACAAATTTAATCGTATTTGGAATAAAAAAGCTTTATCAGAACATTTTTATAGATGTACATTTTTTAATTATTATAGATGATTCTTTTGTGCTTGGATATTAATGGCAAATTTAATAATCTTAGGTGTATTGTAATGTAAAGGTTACGCAACGGTAAAAATTGTATCGTTACACGTTTTCTGTTAGATACGCACGGATAGAATTTTTAACCGACAGTTATTGCAAAAATCTTCACATAACTCGATGTATGTATGAATTTTTGACTTCATATTTTCATTCGATGCAAAAGTCGACGTAACGGCATTGAATAATTAAAATTTTCCAGTACGAGTGGAAGCGAACCTTTTACTCGTTTCTTTTCTTTTCGTGAATTACTGTCCAAGTAAAAATTGAAAGAAGAGGTGACGTTTAAAAATAGACAGAATGTATGTTAGAAGCTAAACAAGCCAATCGATTAGCCGAAGGAGCAATAAAAAGAGGCAACGACTCGATCGTTCCAACGAGGGAACACATGAATTTGAAATTACAATGTGAAAGTCTGAACATCATAATGGTATATTTAGATAGAGATTTAAAAAAGTCTAAATAAGATTAAAAATTAAAAATCTATTGACATTGTGATTAGAGTGTTTGTTAATCATAGCTGACTCTCATAAGAATGTGAATAAATTAAATAAGTTATTTGCTTATAGTATACAAACATATTTGCGTTGCCACTCATAAATTTCAAATTCTGATAAATCTATATTCTATGCATTATGTTGCTATCAATAATATGAATTTACTAATCAGGCCCGCGTAAAAAATATGTTCTAAATTGTGCGTTTATTCAAAGGAAATAGAGATTTTGCACGAGTAAATACGAAACGTAACGAATTCGCAATTAATTTATACAATAGTAGCGTCTCTTCAATTATTGTTCCTAGAACTCCTATTAATGTCGGTAGGCGCGCTCGAGAGATTACGATGCATCGAATTATTGTAGTCGAAAAAACTTCATTAAAATTAGTAATTGGACAATTTAGTTTCTACGAAGGCGTTTTTGCCTTTACCGCGATCAAATATTTATATTTTCTTCTTCTGAGAAAAAGGCACTTTTCGATTTAATTGCAATTAAAATATTTGGATATTTGGCATAATATAATAACGAGTGATGCCCGAGATGTTTGCACGAACATTTTTTAATATTTTCGCATAAATACGCGGCTAAAATTGTAGACTCGCTCTCTGCGTATGCGTGTGCGCGTGTGTGCTGTCTCGTGAATAATCGCGCGAACCTCTTTTTAGCAAACACGTCAATTCGGACTCGATAAATGTGGCGTTACAGGCCTTTTGTTACAGTTTGAATAATAAATCGATCAGGCGATTTCGAAGCGAACAAAGCAACTGGTTATTTATTAGAGAGATATTTGGATTTAGCTAATACATCGAGTTGTAATCGCAACTTTCTCACGCAACAAACTTATCGAACCCCTCGCTTCTCTCCTGCGTTTCGCAATTAGTCTTCAATTTTTTTACAGGTGATTTTCCTTTAAGTTTCTTTAAATTTTAACTTTAGCACTCGTCTAGTCACTAGTTAGTAGTTTTGTACGCGCACGTGTAACTTCACGTACAACGAAGAAAACTCTTGATTCGAACGATCAGAGCTTGTTAAATTCCAACGAGAGCTTCCCAAGAGCTTTCTAAAGTCTTGTTTTACGTTGAAAGCTCAAATTCCGGACACGATGGAGTTGTGAAAAATTAATCGACGCATCAATTTGTACGTTAAATTATTTATTGCGAAACGCCTTGAGTAGACCATCGCTCGCGCGACGTTACTCTTCGTGACTTTGAGACATTGAAAAAGAACTTGAATGACACTTCCTTTCAATGTGCAATTAAAATTTTCAATTATAACTCTTGCCATTGTGAAGAAATTTGAAAGGACGTTTTTTGTCGGGAAGAGGAGACTCGCCGGGGACAGGAGGAATACCGAACGCGAACGTAAACGAGTATAAATGAATATAAACGAATACAAATTCCGGGTAATTTGGGCTACTTATTTTTTCTCTCTGTTTGTTTGCATTATTAATCGTTTAACCAGTACTTACGGTTATGTCATGTTTCCAAACATCATTACTATCATACTCCGTATCGCTATCGTTAAAACGCAATCGCACTCGCTTTTATCTTCCGAATACAATGTTAGCTTTATTAGAATTATTCACGAGTTTATCCATATCTGCTATTATATTTTGGTTATTAATATCAAAACTCAATTAAAGTTTTTCAAAATATTTTGCGTTCATCAATTTTATTTTTTGTTATTTGTTATCAATTTCACTATCGGCTTATGCTTCTCGATTAGATTGTTTTTGCATTCATTGTACGATAATTAAATGTTTTAATATTTTCCGAGTAAATTACGACGATATTTTAAAATTTCGGTTATTTTTATAAATTAATTAAGGAACTCTGGAAACGTCAACAAACAAAGAATATATTGTGTTTCAAAAAGCCTTTGCAATATCTGAAATCGTGTTTTATCGTGAATAGGTTAGTCGAAGTAAGTGTGTCAACGAGTTTTCTCAGGTCTTTTGCGCCATTCCTTGCTCCCCGTCGTAGCTAGCGACTCTGTGCAAATAAAGTGGCGATCTTATTGTTGAGGATTAAATTTTAAGTAAGTCTAATGCGTTGGAAAGAGCAGTTCCCGGCTGGAAGGCAATAATATGCTAACGCGCGATACGTGGTGGGATAAGAAAGCGATCGCGAGGCCGATTGCCAACTGGCTTGCAACACTGACAAAATGCACCGTTGATAAAATGTCCCGAAAACAAAAAAGCAGTAACGAACTAGACGCGCCGTGAAAGCTGCAAAACGAGGCGATTACCGATCTCGGGATATCCGATTCAATTACGTAAGTCTGCGCCGATCGCCCATTCAGGACGGGAGTGCGGATATCGCGGACCTCGCCACGAGCCAACTCGAATACATTCCGAGTGCATTGATTAGAGGCGGATAAAATCCAAAATTCGCGATTGTATAAAAATACTTTGAAAAATTTAATTTTAATGCCCTTATCAGCGAGCTGAAGGAAATAAAAGAAGGTCTTCGGCTTCGCTTCGTCGCAAGACTTTATAAGCTTATTTGAGGCTGTTAAGTGCGCGACTAACGCGTTATTAGCTCTGCACTTTATTATTATATGCGAATTCCGACTCGAACGCACAATTCACTGCTCGCAATTATGCGAAACCAAGAGACACTTTTCTATTATTTTCTGGCGGAGGAGGAGTTGAAACGGGAAGAGATAATAAAAAATTCAAATCGTGCTTTGTGCGAATGGAATGAAAGTAGTTTTCCTATTTTCTAGGATTTTTTCATCCATTCTCCGTGCGGCGTCTCTATACTTTTTTCGCTTATTCGTTTTAATAAATATTCCAGAAGAAAACTATTCTGGCATTGATAATACGAATCACCGCGAATATTATTCAATTGTCAAAACGGCTTAAGACTCTTAAACTCAAAGGCGTAACTTTAGAATAAATGTAATTTAAGTGAATTTTGTTATACCTCGCAATAAAAATATCAAAAACTTTCAAAACGACCGGGGAATTAGTGGAAAGAATAAAAGCGCTGCTGGTGCCTCGCTTAATTCCCCCTTCGATTATTAGTGCAATTTATTATTACGATCGAACATTTAAATATTAATCCACCCCTGCAAAAACGGCATTAACCACCAAAGGCCAAGCGGTTTCTCAATTCTTTAACATAAATCATGATATTGTGATATTTCACATACAAGCCTCTAGTTATTATATTTTGTACTGACATCTCTTTACACTGTTACTGTACTTGATAAATTTATTCTTTTTTATATTATCTACATTAGTTAATACGCAATAATGTTATGTATGATACTGTCATATCCACACATTATGAACGCATTTTTGAGATTAAGAATTTCTGACTCGTGACGTTAGAGTAAAGACTTTTGCGAAGTTTTATTAGATATTATATCAATTTTTTAGCATAAAAATAAAAATACAAATAATGTAAATTTTGTATAAGTATTGCAACTGCAACTATCGACAAAACTTTAAAATAGTATTATAGCATAGCGTTTTCTATATTAATACAACGTTGACGGCTATTTTCGGTGCAATTTTTTTTTTTTTTTTTATGTACATTACGCTCTCAAGGTACGACCATTGCACTTTTGCAGGAAATGGACGCGCAATATCTACTTTTTAAAAGGACACTTGTCTCGCTTTGTTCCGTCCGCAGCAGCATTTCTCTATTTGATATTGCAAATCGCGGGGACGTAAAAAGTCGCTCTTTCCTTCTCCAATTACGAAATAACAAGTTTTCACATTATTAACTCGCTAGTGCGACTTTATCGATAGGTGTTTGCCAGTAATTATAATTAAAAATCTCCCTTCCCTCGAGTCCCGGTATTTTAAGGTATCAAGCTGCGATAAAAGTATTACAATTAATGGCTTCGTTGACAGCTGTGGCGTCAATCTTCTACATTCAAACCTTCCTGCACAAAAGACAATTAGCGTCGTCTCTTAAGGTATACTTGGCGAATGCTCATATAAATCATCATGTTTATTCCCAAGTCTCAAATTATCTATCGAGAAATTTTTAATGGAAATATGTACCGAAGGAAAGCAGAAAGAGTTGTGTTAGTCTCATAATCTGAAAAATGCCGAGGAGTAAATATTTCGTTATCTACAGCGCAATTCTATACGGAAAAACAATTTCTAAACAAATTCTCCGCGCTATTAGTTGAATTGTGCAAATAAAAATATTGGCTTTCATTTCAGTTGAATAGCGCCAACTCCATTCTTTCCAACCTTGATTGCGGGAAGCCGACTTTTCTAAAACTCCCGCTACTTTTGCGCGCGTATTGCTCGTCTTTGAGCGACAATTATTTAAAATTTTACAATGATTTTGGCGAGTAACGTGTGATAATAATAAGTCTCGGGTAAAAGTTAAGCATTTACTCTGGTTCTCCTTCGAAATTCCCAAATTCGCAGTAGCGACCGCAATTACAGCTTCCGACTACAATTGCGTAAAATGCATCGTCAACAAGATGAGTTCGGAAGCTGTTTGTCAAAGGACCCCGCGACTTTGCGAATTCGCTCTTTGTCCTTTGTTTCGGCGACTCGCAACGCGAGACGTTACAAGATAACAAGCGCGAGGAGCGCCAGTTCTATTGGTAAATTTAGGTTACTCATTCGAATGCCACGATTGCCCCGAGTTCAATGCAATTACTGAAAGGGGAAAATAACCGAGGTAACTAGTTGCAAAGCGGCGGCGCCGTTCCCGAGTCAATTTTATTATAAATTAGCGGAGGCTATTATTGTTTGCAAATCAAACTTGGAAATCCGCATAAATAACTTTTAAATAAAGTTTTTAACTTGGTGTAGATATAACGGGACATCATTGAGCAAACGCTGCGATTGTTGTGTTGTGCTCTTGAAACGAGATCGCGAACCATTAATTTTCCTTTTTTATGTAACGCGTGGATTTCAAGTAAAATCGCAAGCGATAGTTCGGTTGCATTGACTCGCGCGCTTCTTTGTTGGGATGGTCGCGTGGAGCGCCGAGGAGGAGCCAACGAGGGAAGGGAGGAGAGGCCAACTTGGGCTCGGCAAAACAATGCACTGAACGAACAAGAGCGGAAAACTCGCAAAAAAGTCCGGGGATTTAAAAGTCGACCCGCTCTCTCCTCCAGCAGCGAGAGCCGCGAGGCAACCGAGTATCGGGAGATCGATCAATCCGCGCGCTTTGTCTCCTCTCTCCTTTTGCCACGCGCTCCTCACTTATACAATTAACGCTCCCGCGCGATAGAAGAGAATAGCTTATCAAGGCGCGAACGATAAGCTTGTTGATGGAATTGCGCGCTGCTGCAGCGATCCTGACTCGCGCGATCGCAGCTAACCGTCGCGACGACTCTTTGTTCAAGACCAATGCTCCGGGATCGCAAGTGCACGTACTCTAGGCGCGCGCGAACAAAGAGCGGCTTTATCTCCCCCCCGGGCTTACAAAAATCGTCGCCCCCGGGGCCGGCGCACTCCGGCATCGGTGACGGCGGCGATCGAACCGCGAGTCCGATCAAAGCGAAAGGTCAGCTCGGCTACTCTCCTCTTGGCAAGCCTCGAGGCTCGTTTCGCGCCTGGCCTCTACCTAATGCCCACGCGAGTTCTCGCACTCGCGTGCCGATGCGTGTCGACGCGCGCCTGGGGGGCTTCTACTCCGACGCAGGGAATCGCGCGCGGCTCGAGCAGAAGCTTTGCGAACGAGCAGCCGCGCACCGCGTGCTCCGAGCGATCGGCAATGCTCACCCAGAGGTAGATCGCACAGTAGGCAGCAGGCGGCGATCGCCCCGGCCGAGGCTCCGCTGATCTTGTCCAGGAGCAGGTGAGGCGCGTACTTCTTGAAGCAAACTGCGACGCCGACGTGGTAGATCCCGAGGAAACCACATCCAGCAAAGGACAGATTCATCGCGGTCGTGTGACGTTTGGCTGCTCGCGCGCTCGAGCTCTTATTGCTTGTTGCTTTACCTCCCTGTCAGTCGGTCGAGTAAAATAAAAACACACCGCTCGTGAGTTGCGCTCGTGTCCGCTGCCAGAGATACTCTGCCGAGTTGCTGCGCGGCTGCTCGGCACTGCTTACTACTGCTGCTGCGATTCGCGGAATCGGCGCGCCCCCTCCGGTTCTCGATCGCCGATCCTCGTTGGCCCCGTCGGTGTGCGCTGCTCGTGACGTTGCCCGGCCGTTGTTTGTCGCACCTCAAGCCCTTTCTGCATTCGCGCACGAGACAGAGCTATTGGCTATTGCTGACCGCACACGACCATTTTATCGCGCTTCTTTTATTTTCGCGCTGGCCGGCGGTTTCTTCAACCGCGGCTGATTCATCGCAAGCTTCACATTCTCGCAAGCCTAAGGCCGCTCTCGTTTTTTTCTTTATTAGTCCATTAATCATTCTTGCTGCAGTTTTTGCCTCGACTTTACTTTGTTTTACTCGGTATTGCATCACTTACGCCATCCCAATAAAATATAACCGCGGATTATTCGCAATTATTTGAATTATAAGCCAATCGCTATGTCTGCTCGGTGGATAACGCAAGCGTTACCAGCGTAAAACGCTATAGAATTGCACGAGCCTGTGAAAAGTAGCTCTTTATTGAAGGAAAATTAAATTAAAAACCACGCGTGTGCTATCAGAGTGAATATTTCGAACTTTTGCCAACTAGTCACATTAGGTTACTTTTATTGCACTCCGAAACAAGATTTTTTGTTTAATGAATAGAACCGACGATTTGATTGGCTAACCCGACTCTCTCTGCCCAATAGACACAAGCCATTGGTGACCGCCTTTATCCGAGTTTAAAAATAAATCGTACCAAGTGTACACACATGCATATAAATTTTTATTTACTCCTTGTTCTTACGGAATCCTTTTAACTCTTTAATTCGGAGTATTACAAATGTAGATAAAACTGTATTTTCAAGATTAAAACATGATCCAATGAGCGACATATTTTTAATTTGTTTCTTTCCTTCGCATTCTCCTATAAGCGTCAATTTATTTTCCTTTTTCGATCTTATCATCAATATCGATACCATTTATTATTTCACTTTTTGGTTTCGTCTTGTAATGTTCAATAATTGCACGATATCGAATAATAATTATAATACAAAGATCTGACTTTAATAACTATCAACTTCATTTTAACGCGTTATAACTAGTGAAACGTTACAATTATTATTCATTAATTACTTTTTGACAATAAAGCTTGTACTCTATCAAAGCGCAGTAAAAAACCTGCCTAATATATTATAATAGATTGCTTGAAATGAGCCATATCAACAGTATAAGAGAGTATTCAATTAAAAATTTTAAATGAATAATATTGTAATTAGCACAATAAGACGTAATCAAATAAGATAAGTTTAAAGCGTAATAGAAATATGATATTAGAAGTGGTATGAGACGTAATAGAAATAATATTTACTTTATATCAAAAACTAGTTAGTGACTTGGAAAATAATAATTATGAACTTCGTTATGTAATACCAACACTTGAAATTTCCTCGAAATAAAAGTAATATAAATTTAATAACAGCGACAATTATATTTGAGTGAGGTAAGATTTTAGATATTGAACACAATAAAACAACAAGTTAAAACAGTAAGATATGACTGATTCTTGTTGAAATGAGGGATGTTTTTTACAATTAAATTAACTTGAATTTTTCATTAAATTTTATTTGTATCAAATATAACACACGCTGATTTTATGTTATAACAATATATATTCGGTAAAATGTAATTACGCACAAATTCAATATTCATATTTGAATGGCAATATAGATCATCATAATTGAATTATTAAATTGGTCAGTAAGGAGATCGTAAAATAGAGTCTAAAAGTGCAGGGACCAGAAATAATTCTAATAGGCACGCAACATCAATCACTATTACGATGCACCGACAGTTGATAGTTTCTACAATACTAAACAAACAACTATTAAACATGGTAAAGCTACGTGATTAAATAAATGAGAAAATTATTTATCTATTTATTAAATTTTATTCAAATTTTTATAATGGAAATAAGCCAAGTTAAAGATACGCGTCTATTCGCGATCGCGTATTAAAATGCACTAGTCCTTATTTTCTACAAAATAATATAAGACCGTTTTAAAAAATTAAGAAAGAAAATTTCTTGGAATGCTTCTATGACTTTCATTAATCTCCCAATACATAGAGTTCAATCGATTTCAATCTTCTTCTAGGCTATCTATAATAAGCGTTACCTTTGTTTAATGAAATATAAGTTTAAGTTTATTTTAAAAAATATTAAATTCTTTCACTCGGTTCACGATTCGTATTCCCAGATTCCTAAAAACTGTAACGTTGATAATTCCAATTCTAGTGCGTCGCATGTGGCAAAATTATAAACGAAGCCTGCATATGTGCGCGCGCAATATTTTGACAGTTGAACTTGGATTGGCGGATTTTGATGGTGTGGTCCTGACCAAGCACGCCCCTTTATTATCATATGTACACGCATGAACAGAGCGTTCAGTTACGGGGAACGCAATTTTACCTTGAGTGCCAAGACGGATGTGGATCACGTGGTTGCGGATAACTTTCTTTTTAACACGACACCCGCGGTTAAGTGCGTCAACACCGATGCTGGTATTATTATCAAGGCGGTTTACGATCCCCCTACCTTAAATCCCTCCCACTTTTCGAACAAGTAGCTGTCGTCGTACCGTAAGCGGTAATCGGTGTACGAAAACACGCGCTGTCATTATTGAGAAACAGTTGCAAGCCTTTTTTCGTGGATCATTGAACGCTTACGTGTGTTTTACATTCCCGTTCATTTTTAGTATATTATGAAACTTACCCATCGGCATGGAATTAATATCACCATCCTCTCCATCAGTGTACCACGCTGTTTACATACCAATCGAAGACGAAACAGCCGAGACAGAAGGTAAAGCTCCTTATCTTGTTTTAAAGAATCAGTTGTTTATTCTTTTTTAACTTTTTGTTCGCTATGGTAGATACCAAGCTCCATGTTTATTCCGACAAGGCTGATGCACTGAATATCATTAAAAAACATACGAAAGGTCGTTTGAAGACTTTCAGGACCCTAGAGGAGGCCCAAGAATTTGCTCGCAACGGCCTGGAATCTATTCTGTCTAATCCACTTGCAAATTCGATTCCTACGATAGTAATTACAGAAGAAAAGACTAGTAACTTTAAATCATTAAGGCCACAGAATCTGACACAATTTAGAAAGGTTATCGAATATGGCGATATCGAATCTGTCAAAAATGCCATTTGGGAAAATCCACGATATTTGATTGGCAATGGCGATACACCAGCCATATTACAAGTTTGTGTTTTTTAACATTGTTTCGTAGTATTTTAAGGTTGATTCTTGTTAACGATTAAAGTGAAATTATTGTATTAAATAGGAAGGCTGTCGGTATAATGCTCTACACGTAGCTGTTAAAGTCACGCAAAGTCCAGCTATGTGTGAGTTAATTCTAAATACTGTAGGTGATCCAGAGTTTGTAAAATTGTTTTACGGAGATACAGATGAGACAGCAACTTATGTAGACAGAGCTAGTATCCTGCAAGATTTGTATTTAAATACACCTGATAAGGTTTTGAATGAAACACCGTTACACTTTGCGGCAAAATTTGGATTGAAAGACTGTGTTAGAACTTTACTAACATATCCCCAGTGCTTGAGAACTCCGCTTAATAAACACGTGCAAACACCTGCAAATGTAAGCCATTCTTTAAATGCATATGTTTTGTAAATAGCATCTATGCTATTTTTTCATTGAATTAATTATTTTAAATTTAGATAGTTTGCACTAGAAAGTCAATGAATGACCAGACACTAATTAACGAAATACGCTTTTTATTAGAAGAACAATTTTATGTGCCTGTTTTGCGTGCTGAAGATAATAGTTTACAACCTACCATTGGTGAACCATTTTCTCCATCTAGTCCTTTAGTAAGTTTTTTAATTTTTAACTTAATGATAAAAACAGACTTTTACGTGAAATTTTTTATTTTTATTCTACCAGCAATTAAATATTGATCCTATTAGTCCTCGTGTTGAGATACGAGCTTTTGCTGGACCAATGACTAAAGAACAAGCTTTAGAGTTTAGAAAAAAATGGAAAACTCCTCCTCGAATACTTGGACAACCAAATAAAAAAGGTAATGCTTCTGGTGACTGTAATGGACTCAGAAGTCCTTGCCTAAATTTATCCTTACGTTTAAAAGACGCTGATAAGGGACTTGAAAGAGTTGGTAGGTAAGTGAAAGATATCAAATCCTAAATTTCTCTTTATATTTTTAATTATAAACTTCATAAAATAAATTTCTAACAGGGAATTAGCTTCGGAATATCAGATTGCTTGGAAGGAATATTGGCCATTTTTAAAGGATTTTACCGATTTGCAATGTAATGAAGGTTTAGAAAAATTAGAAAAATTTTTAAAAAACCAGTTTCAACAAAGGTCAAAAAAAACGCTTATAGAATTAGTAAAAACTTGCATGAATCTTTTCGAAACGGTATAATTTCGTTTTTTATTAATAAATAATTGTACTTCTTTATTTTTAATTAACAATAAGTATTTATTCGTAGCCAAAATCAAAAAATGAAATTAATATAGATGAACTTAACAATATTTTTGAACATTTAACGTTACAATCTGAAACAGATTCTTCAACTGATGCAGATAATGAAGGTGAGATCAAGAAAAATTTTATTTTTAACATCAGTTAATAAAATTGAAAATTAATAAAAACAAAAATCTTCATTCATAGATAATTCAGAATATATTACACCTCCTTCTTCTCCTTTGTACAAAAATAATAATAATACAGAGTCTTCTGATGAAGATAACATGGATTTGGCTGATGATAGCATTCAAGACGAATTATTTTTAGAAGGGTATGATTTCATAATCGATAATTAAAGTTTTTTGCTTGTATAGATTCTTTTATATCATCTTTCAAAAAAGTAAACACACGTTTCGATTAAATTTTTAAAAATACAATAGCTTAATATTTTTATTTAATTATAAAAGAGTTCAAAATAGTTATAAATGAAAGAAATCTTTTAAAATATTCTATTTGAAAGTTCTTTTTATTTTTACAATAAGTAAATGAGAAGTTGTCATTATATAAATTATGAAAAAATTGTTTACACTGTTAAAATTTAAAAATAAAGTAATAATTTTCTTTTATATAAAAATCGCAATTAAAATAATTAAGAATACATCATACATTCTTATAATTATCAAAATTGGATAATTTATAGAAAATCATACTCACTCATTGTTAAATAAAATTAGATATTCCAGCTTTTAATTAATGAAAGAGAGGTATTCATTTCGAAAACTATAATTATTAACGAAATTAAAGTTATATGCACATAAATTTTATATATTTTATATATTTTAAATTTTAGAAAAATCTATTTACATTGTTACAAAAACTGTGTAAATTTAAATTGATATATCTGCATAATTATTGCAGAACTGAAAATGAACCATGTACTGTGATAATATTTTTACTAATTATAATCTATTGATAATGTTTTTTTAAATCATGAAGAAATTATTGTATGGAAAATATATTTGTTTTGAAAAACATAATATTAGTTTAAATATTGAAACGCAAATAGTGGATGTTATTTCAACATATTATAAAATAAATTTTAACACATTTATAAAATGTTAATATACAGAAAGATGTTTGAAAAAAGTTTTGCTTCTAATTTTAATAATTCAATTTCCAATATCTTTAATTTTTTAATTGACTTTCAGGAAAACACCATCAAAGATTGATTTTGCAGTATATTGTGCTATTCCTTCCACAATTGATGTAAATAAATACCCATTTATTTATCGGTGGCGACATGAAATGCAATTAGCAAGTAAAAATGTCAATAATTTTTTAAGGTTAATATCCTTTATTCAGTGTTTTCTTTATAATTTACAAATTTTAAAAAAAATTAAATTTCTCAGGTCATCAACTCCAAACCATTCTATTAAAAGAAAATTATTTTACACTGAAATGTAATTACGAATAATTAAAATGCGCTTCCAGTGAATGACAGCCAAGTTTTAAATAACTTAATGTTTATAAGCATACATACAGTATTTTTTATGAATGATTAAAAAATTCAGGCAGTGATCAATACAAACTTGGCAAACTTCCAAATTTTTCAAGCTTACGAATTATTATTGATTAAAACATAAGAGTGAAAATCTTTTGTTAATCTATTCTATATACATGCAGTTCGTAAGTAAAGAAACATAAAAAATATTTTCCAAGTTTTATTCCTTAAGAGCAAGATGTGATGAAGAAAATCAAACTTTTGAGCAGTATATTCTCAATTTATTATAAAGTCTATTTTCTTACTGTTTTATACTAAGAATTAAAATATATTTGAAGAGATAAACAAAGAATTTAAATATATAACTATAATTACTTAAAAGAGATGAGAGTTATTTAAATTATTTAAGTAATTATTTAAGTATGAAAAATAAATATAAGTCAGTTTACTCCATTGTTTAAATATGAACTGACAAATTGTGAATTTATATTAAAATTAATTTAGGGATTTTTTATGTCTAAAAAAATAAACATATTTCTTGAATAATCGTTTACCTTTATTAAATTAATTATTTAATCTATCATCGATCAATACACGTCCCAAAAAATCAGAGAGTGAGTGAGTTGTGAGTATGTGTGTGTGTGTGTGTGTGTGAGTGTGGCGCGCGCGCGCGCGCGTGTGAATAGTTGTATGCGAGCGCGTATATTATTTGTTTTTCATTTAATATAGATCTTATTGGTCTGTTATAGAGGAAAGTGATGATTCGTCATTGAATGCAATTATATAATGTACACATCGTTATGCCTAAATTAATGATACTGTTGGCGCGTGTGTGGCAAATCAAGCCTTTACAGGTGGTGGCGGGTTTTGCTTCAGCTGCAAAATAATTGAACGCATTCTGGATACGTCTTTGGAAGTTCTTGATGATTTCGGATTGAAGTCGCAAAGTTTGGCAATGCGCTCCCATTCAGTACCTGGTTCAATGTCATCAGACTCCGCAACAAACTGTTTCTCGGCATTCCTAATTACGAAAATGGTTTCATAATTCATAAAATTATTTTACATGCGCTATAAAATATGCATTCAAGACTATGTAGCATTATTCAAGAGATTAATAAGACTATAAACAACTCTAAAATGTTTGTTAAAAAATATGCACGAAGTGAAAGAAAAATTTAATTAAAAGATACATTTTATTTTGAATTAGCCATTACTTGGTATACTTTAAGCAGTTGCATAACTACCTTGTAGTGGTATCTCTGGTAATTTCCTTTTAATTGACTATTCTCTCAATTTATCAATATTATAAAGCAAAATAAAAATAAATTACTTTAATATACAAACAGAACTGTCAGGTTTGCAAATGTTTTTCTATGTTTAATCTCAGAAATCCCTTGAAAAAATCAAGCTTTATTGTTTTCTATATTACTACACGAGCAGCTTGATTTGTTGCTGAATTAAAACATGCACTTCGTGATTTTTTATATTACCATCTACATAAATATTTAATTTAAATAAGGCAGAATAAATCTAAAAACATAAAATACAACTAAATCTAAAATATCTAAATAAATTTTGTTTAAATTAAAATATTAAATCAAATTTATAACTTAAATTATAATTGTAAAATAGAGTGAAAATAATAGTGGATTCTTGTGTATTAAATATTGGCTAATAATAAATTAATAACACTATACTGTCAAAAAATACAAAAAATATACACTAAGAAAACATTAAATAAAAAATTTTAAATGTAACAAACTAAAAAAAGATATAATGCTATATACAATTCTCTGGAAAATTAATTTTTTAATTCTTAGTAAACCAGAATAACGTGTATAAAGCAGTAAAAATTGATACATAAGATTTAAAAATTTTTTGTGCATGAATGTGCCAATTATGATTTTAAAGCCTGAAGTTGAGTCACTTGACAAGTTATGCAAAGTAGATTTATAATTTATTTTGTGTTATTTAAGAATAGTACATGCTATATTTTCAATCATGCAATATCAATTTGGTAACTACATTGTACTTGTCATTCCAGTTTCTTAAAAATATAAAATATGTATCTTTATATTATAAAATATTTTCTAAAAGAACCAATAAAGATTATTATTGATTATCTAGCAAGCATTAAATTAATATAATATAAAACATAATAATACAAACAAAATATGCTTAATAAATTGATGAAAAAAATTTTTTTAAAACGTAAAATACTTAATAAAATTAAATATATCATCACAGTACGATAAGTTAAGGCAAATATCGAGTTTTTTGTTGCAATATTTAGCTCGCATGCATGTATTCAAGTATATTTTTTGTTAACTTACTTGGCTGATTCCCTAAGAAGCAAAATCAAAATAATAGATTTCAGAGCTGAATACATTTGATCAAATATTCTTTATTTTGTCTTGTTTTAGATTCAATAAAAGTATATTTATTTAAAAATTTATTATAAAATTAAAAAAACTAATATTACCTATTTGTAGCTTTTGTTTTGCTAATAGCCTCTACATGATGTTTATACCAGTCTTCTAATTCTTTCTTAGCAGTTTCTCTCCATTCTTCCTTCTTTTTTTCTTCTTCTGCATCTATTATCATATACCGACATTTAAAATAAATATATAAAAAATATATAACAAATACATAAAAAAGAAAATTTTTTTTTATTGTGTATCTACCTTTTTCTTCTAATCTAGCTTTTTGTTCCTCTCGCCATTTTTTAATTTTTTCTGGCTCTTCTTTTACTGGTGCAGGTGGTGGTGTTACATTTTCTATGTACAAAGAAAATTACTTAGTTAATTAGTAGAAAGAATTATACATCAAATTCAAGATTATTCATTTTTTTTATTAACCATTTACTATATCTGATCGTTGATCAATAGTATTTATCATTTCAAAACTGCATCCATCATCTTCACTACTGGCTTTCATTGTTCCAGTTAATTCATCTTTAATAAAAAGTTTAAAAAGTCAGCATACGAATAAAATAAATATTAATAATAAATTAACCTTCAATATTTGGTGCAGCAGCAGCAGCTAAAGGTATTTCAACTTCAAGACCAGCTAATTGATCTTGCTCTCGAGCTAAAAATTCTGCAGCTGGATCAACATCCAATTCATTAACAAAATTATCCCCAAACGAATCCATCCTTCTTTAAAATATTGAAACCTAAACATTTATTTAAGCACCGTTATTAAAATATTTAACAAAAAAGAATTTTTAATAATGGATAAACATTATGAATACAAAATATTTTTAACAAGTAAATTATGCTTACAGGTTATTAATGAGAAGAAAACAAATATGTCAAGTTTTTAATACTTTCTTTAATAAACAGGTTCTTTTATCCCTAAATTAAATTATTTAAAAATTACGATATTAACAACAATTTTTAGAAAACTAGTTAGTCATTACACGATATTGACAAAAAGGTAACACCCACTTTAGACCGAATTGTCAAATATTACACGAATACACTATGCAGAGGCCCAAAGAAAAAGAAGGGAGGAAGAGTGTAAGTGAGAAAGAGAGAATCATTGATACCAACCATTACTTCTTAAAGTGATATATTTACCATTGCAGTTGACTTTTGATTATTACACAATTATTAGTTTATATTTAATTAAAATAACTTTTATTCCAATAATTAATTACAACTTTACATTATTCATATTGTTAAATATTATATATTTTTCAATTTTTATACAAATTTTATATATATTAATTTAATGTAAATATTATAATTATATGCGATAAACAAAATTTTTTGACAATAAATTACAATAATATTCTAATTAATGATATAGTACAGGATAATATTAAATAAAATTATAAAAATAAAGTTAAATTAAAGGTAAAATCGATGAATCGAAATATATAATTTGAAATAAAAAAAATTAAACAAAATTAATGAACATAATCGGTTGAATTAAATTTTTTTAAAAAAATAAATAAATTAAAAATAAAAATAAAAATTTTTATTAAATAAAATATTTTTTAAAACTATGATATAATAAGTGAATTAATTTTTATTCGAAATATTTTTCAAGTCCAGAAATAAAAAATATGCAACACTTATTTTATGTAACGATTGAATTTTAATTTTTTTCCTAAGAATAAAAATAAAAATAATAGTTAAAAAACGTATTTATGAAAACTTAAAAATGCAATTTCTAAAATGTTAATTATCATAAAAATGCTTTACATTTTTAAATTAAATAACTTCTGTTTTCAATTTATTCTCATATTTATTGCGTTATCGACGATTCAGAAATTATTACTTTTAATATTAAATATGATAAGTCGAAAAAAGTTCTATAAAAACTATATTATTAAAAAGTCATTGTTCGCTTAAATTTTCTTACGTAATACACAATGTATGCAGATATAATTTATTTAAAATCATCAGGAATTTAATAAACAAAATCACTATTATATTAGTTTTCATTCAGTAGGAACTATTTTTATAAGATATATGAAAAATAATATATTAATATTAGAGATAGTTTAGAATAATATTTTAGAATAATCTTTAAAAATACGTACGATATAATACGGTAGTAATTGAAATATATTTGAAAATTAAAAAATTTATTTTGATTTATAATATATACTATTATATATAAAATTAAAAAGTAATACAATATATTTAAATCTACTTTATAAATTACTTGACAATTATTTTTTATTATTCTGTTCATATTTGTTTTTTTTGTTTTGTAGTCGATTAATACGTTCTTTTATTTTAAAATAAATACCGATTTTCTAATTTCTATTTTCAATGGTGTATATCAAAGATAAATATTATACAAAAATGTATTATTATTATTATTATTATTATTATAAAATAAAAAAAATTCTACATATACTTAATATTAATATTTTAAAAGTATTTGATAATTGAAAAAATTTTAAATAAAGCAACTTTTTAGATAATTTTTATTTTACTTCTACACGACACTGTTGTTAATTAAATACTATTTCAATAATAAAGGTTTAAAATTTTATAAAAAATATAGTTGTATTAAATACATATAGTTCTGAAATGTGTGAAGTTATTGAATAAGTATAATATTTTATTATTAAGTTTGAAATTAATATTCATTTTGTAATTCAGCAAATGTGAAAGTCATCGTTTTTATTCAATTTTTTTTTTCTATAAAACTGAATTTCATTTTCTTCACCAAAAATTGATTTAAAATTAAATATTACATATTATAAAAAAATTTAACTATTTACTTGTTACGAGTATCAATATTTTATTTTCATAGACACAAACTATTTTTCTTGTACATTATTTTCACCTTTAACAATTGTATATAATTAGTCTATAGATTTCCGTCAATTCTTTATCAATTGGAATTCCAGAAACACTAGTTTTCTAAAATCTGCATATTTTTATGTAGATTACAACTTTTCTTTTTAAAAATATAAAGCGAAGATATTATGCGCACTATTCAATATTAACAATTGATTTTCTGAAAATATTAAAATGCGTAGATTACAAAATAGAAAACCAAATATAAAAATTATATTATCATTTTCAGACACAAAAATATTATGGATTTTCTTCTAACGTTTCTCTTCAATTTTATGCTGAGATAGGTAAACATTTTTGTGAATAGTACAGGTATAGAAACGTGTAAGTAAACGAGCTACCGGTTGTGTTTCTATGGAATTTATTTGGTTGAGTTTAACAAGTTTGATTGCATGCTGACGTCAACGGTGCCATTTGTTATTTGCGGATATAAAGATAATATACATGAAATACATGCAAATAAATGATAAGTGGATATAATATAAAAAAGCAAAAGATATAAAAGTTTGTATGCCTTGATATAACCAATTCCATTGATTAAGTTAGGGATGCATAAAGCACTCGAATTCACCTCTATTGTAGCTTTATCAATGCAACGTCGGATAAGAAAAGATATAGCGCACGTGCACCGACGCATACATACAACATACGCACACAATGAATATGTACATACATATATATTTATGTGTATTTATTTATTTATTTGAATACGACTGCATTTTCAAAGAATAATATTTTATTTTTTTACTTAAATTTTTTAAAAAACTCATGTTTATAGAAATAAGTAAAAATTCTTTTGTTCGAGGTTAAAATTAAATTTGTTTATACTGACAAATTCAACAATTAATTTTATTTAATAATATTTACTGAGATATTTGTTGTAAAAATATTTTCATGTGATAAAGTATCTGTAGTATAAAATAAAATTAATTTTTGACAATTATTATTAGTATTAATTTTTCATTGTTAATCGTAATTAGTTGTACAGTAGGATTACAGTCGGGGATAGAAAATTTTATAACGTTTCATTTGTTTTGAAAACCATTTACATCTAGTTATGAACCAAGTAATATATAGATAATAAAAAACAGCGATATTTAGCAGCTATTGTTATTCAATTGAGTATAGTTTGCACATGACAGACAGCTTAAGAAGTTTTACTCGTCGTTGAGCTTATTAAATACTTTACAATTAAAAAGGTAGAAATAATTGATATTCTCATTAAATGAACTAATTGCCTGTAACTTATATTTGTTAATGCGCAGCAATAAATTTATAAAAAATAATCTTTTAATTGCGAGGGGTGAGAAAATTGTTAAAAGATTGGAATAATTATCCGAAATACTGCTCGTAATATTAATTAGCATTGATTGGAATGTCGATCACATAAAATATCAAAGTTGTTTGCAAAAACTTACAATCTGACCCTTATTATCATTTTTAACGAAGTATAATATTTTCTTACCAATTTCTTTAAGATTTAAGACGCTTTTTGTATTATATAAGCAGATATTTATTGAACTTATTAAATATGAAATACCCTTAAGGAAACCAATAATCTAAATCACATAACAGATATAAACAAAAGTAAATTTTTACATCTTATCCCATATTATCTCACAACTGACTAATATTCGTAAACAAAAGCAGAGGATGTGTTCGTTTTCGTTTACTGTTTTCAAAGTAAACCTTGAAACTATTTGAATTGTAAGCATTTACTTAAATAAATATTTTAATTTGCCACTAAATTAAACCCAACTTTTTTAAAAATTACAATCAATTTCCGAATATTACTGTAATGAAATTACCATGTTGAAGTAATGATTTATTAAAGCTTACTTTGAAAATTTTGAATTAAAATTATTTTATCTAATCTAAGTATCAACCTCCTTATTTCAGTCAGAACTATATAATTTACATGCATTTATAATTATTTTAATTAGTAATAAATAAATATAAATGAAATTGAACAAATTTCAAACGAATTTATTTCAAAAAATGCTAACGCAATATAACTTTTCATTAATGTGTGATAAAAATTGCGGTTATCTGATTAATTTAACTAATAATGTAATCGTTACTTATACATTAGAATGTTTTTATTTAGTGATTTTTTATAGTCATTCTAGTTAGTTAAAGATATAACCGTCAAATTATTCAGTTATTTAGATGTACTTTAAAAATGAAATAATCACTTCGATTTAACGAAGGTTTTCTTAATATTTAAAAAAATCAAGTAACTGTCATTTTCTAAACTGAAGAATATTTTTTATTCAACCGTACTATATTATATCACATCTGTAATTTCAACAATAAAAAATATACATGTAAAATTTTACAACAATATAGAGCTGTTACAAACTGTCAATTTGTTTATGTACACTGCTCATTAATATTTATAGTATGAATGTACAAAAATACAAACAAATTGTACAAGCAAATCGCGCACTATACATTTTATTCTTCATGTGCAGAACTAGATTTATGAAAACAATTAATTTTACAATATAATTACTTTTTCTATTATCATGGTTAATTTAATCAATGTTTTGAAAATTGACTAGTATATATAACTGATCAAAATAATTTGTTCTTATTTGTATTGCACATGAAGGCGCCGAAAAAAGGAGCTAATAAACGTTTGGTTACACACGTTTTTTTTATATTTGATTACATTCTTCAATACTTATTACATTCCGGCTTAAACGGTAAAGATGTTTTTGACAGGATGTCTAATCTGATTGAAACGCTTCAGTAGATTACAAATGTATATGTACATAATTGCTATGGGCAATCCAGGAATCACAGACCTCGACAAGATTGACAAACTGCATTATCCTTTCGTAAAAAAATTGTAAACAATATTTGTTTTAAATAAATTTACATCTACTATAATATACAAAAAAGAAAAAAACGGCAATCGTTTAAGGCACTTGAATCGACCGGCGAAATAAGAAAAACCTTGCCTGAGATACTTTTTAGGACATTTTTTAAAAGTATTTTAAAATGAAATTTCAGTATACCAGTTTTTGTTTATATTTTGCTTTTCCGATGTTTTCTGATCATGGCAAAAAAATTTGAGCCATTCTTGAATCAAAATTCGATTACCCAAAAAGTTTTAATCACAAAATTCATTTACACAACTTTAAAAATTTTAGAGCCTCTTGAGCAAACGATAAACAAAGCATACTCTTTAAGATTATAAATGATTTTAGTATCGAATTTGATTGGTAAGAATGAGCAAAACACAAATTGGTAGTTTATAAAATTTTGAACTTGTTAAGCAATATACATGAACTCATTTAAACAATGCGTCGTTTTCATAAAAAAAATTATCAATTTATTAAATTCATTGCTTGATAAAACTCGATTATATAAAAAAAAAATTCAAAAATTGAGTAGAATCGAAAAGTGTAATTAAAAATTTAATGTACAAGAGGAAAATCGCGCAAACCAGTGGCTTGAAAAATAATTCACATTGCGATAGCTGTCTTTATAAAAAATGCATCTCTTTGTACGTTCGCAAGTATTTATGAAAATAATCAACACACGTGTAACATGTTGGTATTAATTAATCGATGTATGGATGCATGTGTATTTATGGGCGCGCGTGTGTGTAGGTGCATTAGCGCGTGTACGAAACACGCGGGCATGCTTAGAAACTAAAGGTTGAAAGGTGTTTGACAGGGTAATTTTGTTGTTTTCGCATCTGCGCATAAAAATATAAATAGTTACTAGTAAATTATTTAACTAAGGTCTATAACTTAATAGGATCTTAAGGTAAAATATCTACAAAACGAGTAATATAAAACCATCTACACATGGATGCCGAGCGAGGCGAAATATTGTCGCTCGTCGATTACGAAGCGGCAGTAATTAATGAAAAAAGATAAGGTCTGTTTTTACAAATAATCCACGACTGGCGAACGTGTAGTGCGCTCTACCTAATACTGTTGCTTAGTCGTCGTTCGTTTTTCAGATTCGATACACGATTAAATGTGCAATACTCCCATCATTTGTACAGCATTTATTGGCTTTACTGACACATTCGATCTTAACGCATCTTGTTTCATAAAATCCTAAAAAATTGTAGCATTGAATTGTGCATATTTGGTGAAGATAAATTATATACACAGTTGTACATAATTGTGTAGATTTTTTGATTTTAGTTGTAATAATTTTGCTCTCCCGAAAAGTTTGGTTATGGTATTTTTACACATATACGCAATATAATTGTTATTTTCTTCGCGAAGCTTACAAATTTATTCGAAATTTTCATTATCGAATTCACATCTTGATTTGATATATTCGTATAATAGCAAAAATAGGATGAATTTGCATTTAAAATAACTCTTTGTTATCGTTAATTTTTCGTACATAATCTTTTTCGCTTAAAGTAAAACTATAGGAATTTGATATTTATATATAAATATATATTACAAATGATACAGGAAGATGTAGGCACATACGTGCCGACGACTCACGTACGCACGCACGCATTTTCTTTCTTTTATCTTTCTTACTCTCTCTCCCTCTCTTTCACATCAATATTTGCATTTAATTTTTTTGTAAAGACTCGTTTCGCGGCATCTTTAAAAGAAAGTTTGCAAAATGTCACACGAGCATTACCAGCGAGTCGCACGAGAGCGTAACATTTAGCAACTCGATAAGTTTTAAGGGAATGGATGCATGAGTGCAAATATATCGGGTACAAAGCAATAGAATTCATGTGCAACCAAGTAATTATATAGTCACTGACTATTTCGAGATATGACTGATTACTCTTTTTCTCTCTCTCACGCGCGCGCGCGCGCGCGCACACACACACACACACACACACTCTCTCTCTCTTGCTTTCTATCTCTCTTCGTGTTTTGGCTCTGACTTCCTGTCGGTGATCAATCTGATGATCACCGGAGGCGTGCATCGTGATAACATCACTGACGTGTTTCGTTTATCGTTTTGACACTCTTGAGATGCTGCTCTAGTTTCTTGTTCTTTTTCGCCTTGTTCTCGTCATCCTTCTCTGGATTGTCCCAAGCCTGTCGCTCTCCCAAACCAAATATTATGTAAAACGTAGCGCATAGCACGTATATGGCAGCGGACAGCATAAACACTATTCTCCACTTGGCTTGGGTCGGCTGTAAGGTAAAAAGGCAGTTTTGTTTTTAAATGAGAGAAACATCGGGAAAACGCCGGTTCAGCGAGGGACTCAATATCGACATTTCAACAGTGGTTACGCGTTAATAATAGCGCGATTAAAAAAAACACGTTAAGAATTAAAAATTGGGGTAGTAGATAACGTGTAAATTGTGTTCGATCGATCGAACGACTCGAAGAAATATTCTCAAGATACTCGGGGGGGGGGGGGGGCGCGAGAAAAATGAAATCAGCGATATTTCATAATGCTAACCTTCGCTTCCTTTTGCATTTATAAATTATTTTTAAAGATTTATTTTTATTCTTTTTGATGCTTGCTCGAACCATCTGTAGATAATTTGAAGCTGATCGTGTACTTGGCTTCTTAGAAGCGTTTTAAAACATAGATTTCGTTTGCAGCTGCCTGTCTGACGTTTTATTTATAATTTATGGCACGAGTAGGAATATTTATTTAGAGTTGGTGAATTTTATATTTAAGATATTAAGAATATCACTGACCTTACGTTCGCAGAGACGATTCTATCATTGCAATTACATTTAATGTGAATTAATATTTCAAGAATAAAACCGATCAGCTTTGCGAATAAAAGCTA
Organism: Platyscapa corneri; assembly: GCA_018907185.1. NCBI lineage: Eukaryota > Metazoa > Arthropoda > Insecta > Hymenoptera > Agaonidae > Platyscapa > Platyscapa corneri. Next base: position 455,425 of record JACCHW010000021.1, on the reverse strand, counting down.
GATTTTTTATATTTAAACATTTGCGCATTTATTAGCTGCACCTAATCAAAATTTAATTATTAGACACTTGACAAACAAGATTTGCATTATATAAAGCTTTGATAAATATTTTTTAATTTTCATTGTTTTGTACGTAACGGCGGGACATTTAAATAAAATTATATAAGTGAAAAATGCACATTTACAAGCCATAGTTTTTCAACTGAAAAAGCGACTATTTATAAATCGCTAAATAAATTGAAAAATTATCTACAGCTAATTAAGTCCATTTTTAATTTACAAAGATGAAATAATTGCACCGGAAAATGGTAGATTTTAATGTAAATCCATTCGATAAAACCCAATAAATTTTCTCTCAACATAACTATTTGCAACGCTTTTGGAGCCTGTTTCCTTTTATGCCAAAGAAAAATCACGCGAGCGCCGCTCGGTGAGTTTTAAAATTTTTTAAAATCCACAATCCGAAACACGTCGCGTTTAACGTAAATTTTCCATTCAAGTGAGATTGTGGCGCGTTCTTTCGCACAAAAACCACATTAGCATGAAAAAACACAATTTTCCGTTCAAATGGATTTTAGAATTGTAACAACGAAGCTATTTTACAAATTAATGCACGCTGGCGACAAAAACATTTTATCGAAATTGTTGCATAATAATTGCCTGGTGCTTATTTTGCAGCAACAAATTATCAACGATGCGCATTCGTATTTGAAATGCAATTAAAATAGCGTGCGTGGGAGGTTGCTTTGCGAGTATTAATGTTACCGCCGCCGCGTCTTACCGTGCCGACGATGATGTAACCAGCGGTGATGGGCGCCAGGAGTCCGGCGAGGTTGGCAAGACAGTTGGTGAAGGACATGAGGACGCCGGCGAACCTCGGCGAGATGTCGAGGTGGTTGACCTTGAACCCGGAGTATATACCGCCGTTGAGCCCGACCCCAATGGTGAGGAGAGTGACCGTGAGCCAAGGGCTGCAGCCCGTGTAAGACGCGATCACGAGGGCGATGGCGGGTCCGAACTGCCCGATCCCGTTGACGATCTTTCGGGTGACGGTGTGGTTGAAGCGGCCGCTCGAGATCATCCAGTCGGCGATGTGCGAGATCAGCATGGAGAAGAGCCACATGGCCAAGTACGGGAGCGCCGAGACTATTCCGTTCTGTTGACACGATCGATCGCACTCATGTAACACTTACTTACTTTCTAGGTCGGGGGGCGGGGGACTATCGATCGGAGGGATTGCTGGAAAACTGTACATCTGCAACTGCTTATTCTTTCCCTAAATTGCATTAGTTTCTGTTTCTTGTCTCTGAAATCTTACCTGCGCGCACGTGCTATTGGCTCCGGGGCCTGTTGTTACTGATGAAGCTTGAATGGAAGGCTTAATAATAGTCATAATCGGATCGATAAAAATGCTGAAAGTACTAAAAATACTAAGAGTTAGCTTTTAAGTTCGAGTGCCTTAAGTTTCACAAGCCTTTTTGGCTCGAACGCTCGTGCAGAAGAACAGTCGTTAAGATTACAATAATGCGTTCGATTTAACCAATAGAAATTCGTGAATTATTCTTTTCTTGGCCTTGTTTCTGCTTTTATTTTTATTCGTATTTAAATTAAACTCGTCCCCGGTTTTTCCAAGTTCTTGCATTTTCATGAATCTCAATATACAATATTCAATTTGATTGCAATTTGACGCAAGTGTGCGCGGCAGCATTACTGACGCGCAACGACATGAATTTTTATGAATTCGTTTAAGTCTTTTTTTCTGAAAAATATTAACCGCTGTGAACGAATATGAGAGTATTGAAAATTGTTGAAAATTGGTCAAAATCTTCGACTTAAAGATACCGCACAAGCATATCACGTTTAATCATCGTAATGCTCGTCTCTATTACCGTCGCAGAGATTAATTGCAATTTGGATCCTTTTCAATATAGTTGACTAAAGTACCAAAGTCAAACATTATCGCATAATATAAAAGTTTGCTCGAGCAATTATTATACTTTGTGATATTTGGCTAACAACGATGCTCAAATTAAATTAACATTAACTTCGAATCATTGCTTGTTCAATAATTCAAATCGATAAACCAATTTAACATTTCCCAGTTTTATATCATTGGAAAAATCCATCGGCCGATTTATTTACTGAAGAGGTTTCCCCTATCGCCCTTTCGCTCTACCTACGTTCTTGTCTTGCAAATTTAATTCATAACCTTCGTATCAGAAGGTTAGTCGTGAATAAATAAACAAACGATCGCAACGATACAGTAGGGAGCGGGTGTAGGTGTGACAAACTCGTACTAACAATATCGAGGCATTTGGACATAAGACGAGAATACGAAAATGGATTTTTAGAGTAAAAAAAAAAAAAAAAGGTTATGAGCCGGCTATGCCTGCAGAAAAAGCGACGGTAAAACACTAAAAATTAAAAATTTTTGAGTATCCAAATAGAGGAGGACCTCTTTCAGAAGTTGAGTAAGGCCTAAGTAAAATTATTGAGACAACAGCTTTGGTTGACGACACTTTAATTTATGCCCAGGCACACAAACAGAGTGTAAAAACCGGAAGGAGCTCCTGTAATAATTGGCTAAGCAATTTGGCATTCCCATGTTTCGCTCTCTATTGATTTTCACTTGTCGCTAAAACGATTCTGTTATTAATAATCAGTAATATGTGTACACAAAAACTCATTGTTTCACGCCTGGAAAATTGAAGCGGCTGAAAAATTTTACGGCTTTTTCATACGGTCTAACGAGTTCTCGCGGCAGTATTAATGCGAGCATTAAAAAAGGTTTTAGATCAACAAACGAACATTTACCCAATACCGGTAATTAAAGTGATTAAAGAACAGCAAACATGGTTACTCCAGACAGTTTAATGATTAAATACCCATTTTAGATATAAAATTACAAGCAAAGCGACCGGATAGTAACTAAACAATATTTCCTTGTGTTTAGGTTAAATTATTTGTTTACATGTTGCACTTAAAAATAATGCCAAGAGTGGATTTTACAATGTTAAATAGCATATTTGATTATTTACAGGTGCAAATTGGAATTCCGATTGCTTATGGTAATGGTTGAATTTACAATTCTGTCGGCAATAAATCATAACAGAAATTAAATTAGTACAGTAAGTAAATTTGACGTGGAACACTTAAAAAATTACAGAGATGATTAATTATCAACTTGAAATTTTTAATCAGTTTGTAATGCTTGACAACTTGAATGATAATGAAATATCAATGAGCTATGGCTGATATAAATCAACGTCAAAATACAAAAGTATACATTTTGTTTGTATAATAGGTTCGATCCGAGTCGCAGCTTAAAAATAATAGAAAAGATTCACCAACAACTCAGCTGTAGTGAAATTTAACAATGAATTTTAACGATTTAAATAATATACCGTTGGAAAATTTTTGCAATAAGGTGGAAGGGCACACGCGTTTATATAAATAAGCAAGAGGATGAAATTCACTCTTATAACATCAGAAGGTGAATTATACACAAGACGAGAAAAATAACTTGATGATAAACCATAAACGACACGTGTATTAACGTAATTAACATTATTATTTATAATAGATAAGTATATTTATTATACTTTTTTTTTGTAAGTTACGGCTTAGCCGTAAAAACTAGGTTAAAATAAAAAAAGGAAAAATTCACATCAACGAACATTTTAAAAGTATTTAACGCCGTTGCATTTACCGCTAAAATAATTTAATTTTCAAAATTAACAACTTAGTTATTATACAGCGTAATTAAACAGCTAAACCTAAGAAATGGGAAGGTATATTAGTTAATTAAAATTTTTAAAAAACGGTAGAAAATGTACAATTATAATTGTAGACGTATATTTCTCTTGGCTGGTCGTAAAACGACATTTAACGGCGTTACAGAGATGCGATCAAACTGTAAACAAATGCTCATAAATAATTAAATATTTTACCATAATCGTAGCAATTATTCGTAAATGTTGTAATATCCCATGATTCTATTAAAATAATTAAAGTATATTGAGTTCTAGGTCAGTTTAGGGTACCAAAAACGCTTAATATGTCTTAATGATAGTTGCGATTGAGCACAAGAAGGAAATAACATATTAGAATCATTTAAGATCTAGAATAGATTTAATCAAGGCAATGCTCTATCAGCTTTCTTTGTTTTATTTTGCAACGCACTATCAGATTATCATGAGAGCCAGTGCTAATTTTAAATAAGTCGAAGAATTCAGATTAAAGATGTGAAGCTGCGAAAAGTGAGAAAAATGCGCAGGATTACGAGTGAAGGGAGACAAACGAAATAGACGATAGTTGACGTTGTTGCGTTCGGTGAATTTCAAGGAAACCCCCCAAAAACTAACGCACAGGGGCGGTGAATATTATAAACCAGAGGCTAAAAAAACATTGAGTATAAGCTCCCCTGCCTTCGATTGCTACATTGTTTTCAGACATTAGCTCTGTATCTTCGAGCAATTAAAAATTTGTTATGCGTACGATACGTGAAGCGTGTGCGTTATCACTGTAGATTAACTATTTTAGCCATTGGGAGCTAAATTTAGATTTAAATTAAATTTATCCTGTTAATTCTGCGCAAGTGCTTGACGAAGATATACATCTATCCGATTGACCCAATAACTCCAAAATTCGCTAAAGAAAATTATAAAACGCAGCGCATCTATATGCAATTGGCCAATAAAATACAATTGTGCTAATGCGCCGAGTTATCATTAACATGCATAATTAGCTGATAATGAGGCGTTCTTAGCTCGATGCGGTCGTGTATTTATGCAACAACAATGTCCATAAGCGAAAAATCTCTCGATAACTGCTCGAAACTTTATTTTCCTACCACGAAGTTTGCAACGAATGTATGGATTGAGCTGTTGCCAAATTTATTCCACGTCGCCTTCCGTACCCAACACCGAGCCCGAGCTTCGTATTCTACTCGAGATCATTATCCTCTTGTGCAATCAATTTTTTACCGTGCGTTTTATTTTCCAGCTTCGTGATTGACACACAATTTTTAACTGTACATTTCCGACGTTTAAAATTAAAATTTTGAATACAAACGACGTGGGGAAGCAGCTGCTTAAGACAATCTGAAAACACACTATTTTATTACGCATCGATTTGTCAATCGAGCTAACTTGTTTTCGCACAGAAGATAAGCGAGATTCGCGATATTATCGCGTGTGCACTAAGAAAGTTGGGCATTAAAACTACCGTTTTTCAAACGGAGATTTTCCGGATTTTCAGCCGAAAACCCGACGTAATTTCGCACGTTTTTAGCCGATGATAAATTTCCCTGGACTGCGCTATTTGCATGCATCGAGCTTAATGAATAATAATGTCGGCTAGTTCCGCAGGTATTATCCAAAACTATATTTCAATTTTGCACACATTGTACATTTATAATTAGCCTCAGATTTATCTGCATTAAATTTTTCTTAAATCGCGTCCGTTAATCATACATCCTTTTTAAATATATGTTCGTAGTGAGTCAATTACTCATAAATCACTCACAGCCTGTGTTTGGCTTTTCGTATTAGAATAAATGTACTTTCGAACAATAAATCGTGATTTTATGGAGTATAAAGAAAAATAATCAATATTTAAAGTATTCCTTCGAAAACTGCAACTGCAGCTTTCAGGTGAATGTTGCTTTCGCGACAGTTCGCGTCTTACGCGAGTTATGTTTAAATTTAATAATAATGACGTTTAACGCCAATGAAGTCATTAGCGTGGAGCATTAAAGAAGGATAAACACAGGGACGTTAAATGCTTTTTGCCAACTCGTATGGGCATTTTAACGATAGATTAAAAGAAAAACTTACAATAACTAACTTTAACCTCAGCGCGTCAGTTTGCAAAAAACAGTATCTTGGTTAAACGAAGAATTGTAGGAACTGTGTAAGAAAAGTTATATAAGATGAAATGTGGTAAGACTGTGCAAAAGAATATTCGCTTTTTATATGGCGGTAAAGGGAATAGATATTTTAATTATTAGTAAATCGGTTACAGTATGGAAATATATAGTCCATTGCTTACATTTTCATAAAATATTTATTAAAAATTAGGAAAGTCTAAATTAAAATTTACGTTTATACTATTCAAAATTCACTATAAATTTATCGTAATAACATTAATAAGCCAATAAAGATATATTGATATGTATTTTAAAACAAAATTTATTCTTCCTTTTGTCTTTAATTTATCAATACACAGGTTTTATTTTTTATCCTTAATTTTCAAAAGTAAAAAAATCATTGGACATCTACTGAATTTATTTACTACTTTAAAATAACATTTATATTTAATTTTAAGAAATGAATAACAATTTTTCCTTTTTTACATATTTCTATAGAATAACAAATTACGGATGATGAATAGTTTGAAAAATATTACATAGTCGACTTTTTGTAAAAGTAAAATTAAAAATTTTTTTTTAAATATTCTTACGTTTATGTACAAGTTAGTTTTCTACAATAATATAGTTTCATGTATTACAAAAGCATACAAATATTTATAAATAGAAAAGTTAAGGCAATTTAATTGAAAATAAAAAATCGATGCTTGAAGCTTCCATGAAAAATGAAGTTGAATATAATTTCATTGAAAAACATTAAGATTTTATTACATATTTTATTATTTAACGCTAAGATTAACATATATTTAATTATGAATTTAAAGAATAAAAAAATTGCGTAAGAATGTTAAATGTATTTTTTTTTCATTGTAGCTTCTAATTAATAGGATTTTTATTATGTTGTCAAAAAACAAAAAATAAAAGTAAAAAAGTAATAATACCTTAATATTATTTATATTGAATTTAAAAAATGTTTGAATATCAAGAACATTCTTATCTTATTTATTTCTTTTCATTCTTGAGAAATAAGCTCATGACATTATATACATTATTGGAAAAAAAAGGTTTAAAAATGTTAATAATTATAATTCATTTTTTTAGCTTCATTATGAGGGTTTGGATTAACTTCTAACATATGTATTCATAATATTTACTTAATTATTGTGTACTAAATTGCTTATTAAAATATGGAGTAAAAATAAACAGTAATAATAATTATTTTTAGTGATAAATATATGAATTATTATTATTATTATTAGCATTAGGATTATTAAGTATATTAGTGATGTCAATAGAAAATTTAATTTAACTTTAATTATTCTTATTTATTATTCTTTTGTTTTTATTTCTAGATGATTATAAAGTTTTTAGAATTTTTTTTTGAAACGACGAACACATTGGTGAATAATAAATTTTTTAAAATTACAAAATAAATAATGAAGCACAAACAGCAAAATTAGTATACCTTGTACAAAATTAAAAAGTGACACAAGTATATGTAAATATCAATAATTGATTACATAATAAGAAATACGAAAAGAATATTGTGATAAGCCAAAATTGTTTAATTACTCACCGACTTAATATTAAAGTGGAGAATTTGTTTCATGAAAGTGGGTAGTTCAGTCATGAGTGTCTCGTAACCATAGTTTTGGCCCATATGTGCAATAAGAATTGCCCAGAAGGGCATTGATGTAAATATAGACTTCCACGGTACAGGTGGTGACTGAAATTATTTAAAGTGAAAAATCATACATTTAATTACTTTCTAATTTCAAAATAATCATAAGTAAAAGTTTAAGAAACTGATATATTTTTTTACCTGTAATCTTTTAAACTTCTAATGACTTAAAGATTAATAAGCAGATATAATAGGCATTCAAAAAATTTCTTTTCCAATGCGTAAATAAAATTGCAATTATAAATATGTAAGTATATAAGCTAATGCATAAGTAAGTTTTTTATCAGCTAGTGGCATAACATTATTGCTCATAAAAAAAAATCATTAGATTCTTTATATATTTCAGATATTAGATGTGTTAAACTTAGCTCTCATAATAATTAAAAAATATGATTTGTAAGAATTTTTTAATAATGCAATTTATACATTTACTTTAAAAAAAAAAATACTTTTCTTTGCTTTGTTAAAAGTCTAATGCAATTAAATGTAAAATTTATTCACCGTAGAAAGTGAAAGAAAATTTCTTCCTTTATTATTCTGCGTCATTAATCTAGTTTCTCCATTGAACGAGATGTTAGGCAAGAGTATTAGAAAGTGAATATGTGAAATCAACTAATTACCGATGCGCCTGCATTGCCCCATAATGCACTGAGAATGTACTTCCTTTCATCATCGCTTATTCGCGGATGACTCTCCGGGTCTTCGTGTACCATTAATAGGAAAGCGACGCACCAGATCGTACCGACTGTTCCGAAAACGTAGAAGATCGAAGGCCAGCCTCCAGCAAACCCGTGGTCGGACAGCAGACCGCTCAGCGGCATGGATATCACCGTCCCGAACTGGGCTCCTATAACCAGAAGACACACTTAAGTGATGATGTATTGTAAAGAGTTGACAATGTATCTCACTTTTCTAATCAAATAGTCATCCTCAAAAAATTAGTAAATTTTGAAAATATTTGAAAAAGTGGCTGCTGCAATTGCAAGGTTTACATTTAAAAAAATGACATTATCTTTTTCTTCACTTTTGAAATCAACACAATTAATAAACACTTTATTTTAATATATTAAGTTAATATACAATCTTTTTTTTTGCAAAATTCATAAATTAAAGATTAGGTAATTCTTATAGATTTCATAAAGTGGATGAAATATTATTGTTTTTTAATGATAAGTAAAAGTAGATAATTTTAATGATTTTTAAATTAAGTCATTGAGCACAAATGCCACGAGAAATGTTGAATTTATAGTTGATAGTTAAATGAAACAATGAAAATATTATACAGTATTAACAATCTTCAGTATGTACAGAACAATGGTGATTAATTTAACAAAACTATTTGACAATATTTTAAAAACCTTTATACAGAAATAAGTTAGAAATGCAAGATATCTTAAAAAAAAATTTTTCAAACATGGACATTCCACGAGTTAATTAATAATTTATTAAAATTCATGTATTAATTTGATTAGAAGTTGAGGTACATTCTTAATTTTCTATGTTTCTATTTACCAGCATAGACAAAGGCACCCATTCTGCTCCTTTCATTAGGTGGTACCCACTTGGCCAGCATAGCATGAGTGCAAGGCACGATGGGACCCTGCAATAGGGATAATCCATTCCTAGGGGGGGGAAATACAGCCGAACAATCAAAAAAGCGTTCACACTCGCATCTCGAGTTCGCTTTGTGACCGAATTCATTTAAAAGTGGTACTCCCTTTCTTTCTCACCAAGTATAGGGCAAGGCAAAGGGGAAGAGACAAATAGATAGAAAGAAAGAAAGAAAGAAAGAAAGAAAGAAAGATAGACAGACAGACAGAGAGAGATACATAGATACAGAAAGAGAGAGATAGATAGAAAAACAGACAGGGGTTGAAAGAAAAAGCCAGAGCTAGAGAGTCAGTACTTACCTCTCCAAGACCCTGGATGAAGCGTACAAGCATGAGCCAATAGTATCCCCACTGTGCAGAAATAGGTACCAGCAACCCAAACACAGAGTTGATCAGCATACCTATACCCAGGAAGTACTTAGATCCATATCTCTTGGCCAATATCCCAAAGGGTATTTGCGTGAGAACATAACCATAGAAGAAGGAACTAAGAAGATATCCTTGGAGTGTGGAGTCCCAAACGAACTCTCCATCGCTATTCGACGAATGCTTCGAGCTGTCCAATTCGTGCAACGAGGACAAGTTAGTAATATGATCGGTGACGACGCACTCGCTCGCCTGGGGCTCGTTGTCATCCTTTGTGATCGCAGTGTGATTGACCATGGCCACTATCGCCACGGACATGTTCGTTCGCATGACGTAGGCATTGGCCATGCCCAGAAAGAGCATAAACGTGACGACATGACGCGTACCGATGAGTGCTGTAAAATGACAACACGACAACATAATTTCCATAAATCTCTATTTCATATCTATTTACGTAATACGCGTTAACGAAAAGAGGTTACGTAGGTATAAGGTGCCAAGGTTGTCGTCGCCACCACCGCGATCGCCATCATCGTCGCGGATTTTGGCTAGTTCTCAGTATTTGTTTTTTAGCGAGAGCTGGAAGGTTCGTTGCTCAGTCAACAGACCGCAGAGATCGCGCGAGCACGCACACACCTAATTGGCCAAGGGGGTTCAAAGTTCGAGGACTATACAACTAGCGGCATTGCGACGCATCAGCCGGCGAGCACGTGGCCAACGGCTGACCGACCGCGACAGCATAGGTACACAGAGTTAAGTGCGCACGCCACACGAGCTATGACACGGGACGCGCCCTCGCAAGCTGCTGGATAGTGAGAGGCTCGCTCAGCAATTTTCGCCTATAATTAATTTCCACGAACGCATGACCCTCACGGCCGCGCCATTGGCCAATCGAGCTTAGTTTGCAACTGTCCGAAGCACGCGACGTCGATGCGAGATCAAATATGCGCTCGAGTGCTCCTCGTACTTGAACTTGGTGGGAGGGAGGAGGGTCATCGCATTTCCCGCGCCTACTAGACGAGGTAACCTGGGAAAAAAGAGAAACGGAAGGGGGGACAGAGCGTGTTCTCGCCCGCGGGAGCACGAAAAAGGCGAAAGGTCGGGATTTTAAAAATAGGCATGCGCGGGATTGCGGAGTGCGTTCAAGTGTCGTTAATAGAACGGCGCGCGCAATGGCCGAAGATCGAAGAGGCCGCGGCTGCTTGCACGCGCATGCGAAATGCGAAATGCAGAATGCAAATTAATAATGTCATCGGTGGTACCTTTGTGCTGCTGACTCTGCTGGGGACTGGCCCGGGCGCGGTCGGCCTCGTCCAGGTCCGACTGCTCCCACACCAGCACGTGCCCGTTCCTGTTCATGCTCGCGCGGGCCTGAACGTCAGGGACGGGGAGGACGACGACGACGAGGCGATCTTAGCCGCGACCCGCAGTGCACTACTAGTCGCGAGGCGATAGGCGCGCACCCACGGCGAAGCTCCGGCACCCCCCGTCAGGTAGAGTTCGGCCCGGGGGGAGCGGGCACTAGGCGAGGCTGCTGCTACTGCTGGTGCTGCTGCCGTCCGGACGGCGAGGCGGTCACGATGCGGATCGCCTCGTACACCGCGCGCGTGCACTAGACACGCGCGTGGGGTTGGATGCGTAAGTCGAGCACGTGCGCGCGAACGAGGCCGCGGCGACACGAAGAGGAACTACCGCGGGCGCCGCCTGCCGGACCCCGCTTTCCTACTCCTCCTCGGGCGGTCGTTATGTTGGCTGCGCACGCATGCACACACGTATGCGCGAAAATGATATATCGCCCCGACGACGGCTATACATGTCTCCGTAATGCGTGTGCAATTGTTGTGCCCAGTTGCGGGGGCAGGGGCCGAGGGCCGAGGGCCGGGGGCACCGCTGCCGACGAAACTAGTGCGATTACGAGCGCGAGTGAGCAAGCGCTTCGTGTCGTGTGGGAATGGGCGAATGTAGAATTTAACACAGGCCGCTCGGCTTGATTCATCCGAGTTTCGCAGTGGCCTAATCCGAGTGCGAGTCTCCGTCGCATTCGCTTAGTCAGAGGCGCGCAGGCGCTTTTTCCGATGATCGTCGTGTTCGCTCGCCCCCTCGAGCCCCTCCCATCCCCGCGTGCTTGTCCCCTGCCCCCGAAGTCCGACCAGTCGTCGTCGCGGCGAGAGCAGCCGAGTGAAAGAGGAAGTGAATTCGTCGGTGCGAGGCTCTAGGGAAATGAGCCAATTCGCGCAATGCAAGTGTAAAACTGCTTGGCTCTCGAAAAAGAACCTCGTCGCCCAGCACGCACACGCACGCACGTCTTTCATAATTGCGGACTGTCGCGGGCAGCAGCAGCGGCAGACTCTCGTAAACGAGGCGGCGAGTTATTGTTTTTCAAGGAACGGCGCTCGCGAAAACAATGTAACGCAGATAACCGTTTCAAATTTTGATCATGCATACGCTCGTCTGCGTCTTAATATGCTGGTTATAAGCGTGTCAAACGTCCTATTGTAACATTGTTACGATGTATCATTTTGCGCCAACTACTGGCCGAATCGCATAAAGTTTTTGAAGAGAGACAAAGCAAATTCGGATTCGAGGAGCGACATTTCTTTGTTCGTACCTTCTCAGATTTACATTATCCGCGTGTTTCGAGATTAGCTCGACCACGTAATTTTAAAGTGTGGCAAGTTAAAAAATATTGCCACATTTCGAATGTCTCGTTTATAAAGGAATAATCGTTCGAGAAATGCGAGATTACGCATGACGGAATAGATAAGCGGAGTCTTGGGAGCTTTCTTTGAGTCTATTTATCCGCATTAATCTTCTCTAAAAATTCAATGCATTTTTCAAATTTTAAACGAGCGTTGATAAAGAAAGGTGCTATTTTTAACGAACCGAAAATATTAATTAAACCTGTTACATAATATTGCTTTACATAATGTTTTGTTTTTGAGTTTTTATAAATGAACTGCTATTATAATTGAGCGTAATTTTGATCGCTGATCCTCTTGAATATTTATTTGAAATAAAGTAAAAATCTTGATCTCGTAATATCCAAAATGTATTAAGATCTATTTGCAGTCTCAGCATTTGTGCATTGACGTATTTATAAAGATCATCAATAGTTTCATCGCGCTATCAGTGTAAATTGCCGCAAAATCAGACAATTATTTCGATAACTAATCGAGAATAACGTCGAATATTGTAAAATATTTGTATTTTTCCTTTATGGAAAATATTTTAATTGTTTTACTAAATAAGGTAGAATCCAGAGATTAAAAATCCACTCTTACCGAGATTTGATTTACGAATTCGTAGAGGCAAACAAAAAATGTACGACAGCCTGTGTTGTTTGAACTAGAGTAAATAAAGTTCAATATCGTCTTTATAAAAGCAGTTGCGATATTAAAATCGTTTACTTTTATTTCGTAATTAAGTAAAAATAAACGCAAGTTTATTTTAAATATGCATGTAAATTGAACCTCCTATCAAATACTAATTTTGTTAATAGTAAAAGATTGTTATCGCATAATATTGATTTTTATCGTTACTACGAATTGACTCGTTTTTAAATAACTCGGAATGGTGCTTTAATTTTATTAATAAATAAAAATGAATTAACTCGTTTTGGTACTCGTTTAGATAATAATTTCCATCTCGAATAACGTGCTAACGAGTACTGAAAAAAATTAAGTAGCGTCCATTTGCAAAATGCATTATTGATAACGTTTCTCAGTCCATTATGATATACTATTATAATTTATTCTGGTTAACACGTGAAAATAAACACGTCGGTAACGAAAGAGATTTATCTTCCAATTCAACGGAATAATATCCCAAATGTTTTTCTAATAGTGTGCATTTTTTACTCTCGTAGTGTAACGAACCAACATACTTTTACACTACTCGCGCAACAAAATACACATATCAAAATTACACATACGCATCTGTTCTATTGCGAGCATCCGTCTACTAGGCGCTAATCCGTTTCCCCCTCCACCGAGTAAACTTCTAGTATCTGTAATATTTACACGCAACGAAACACGCATCTAGGAAATTCGTAAATGCAACTATTGCTTGTAAACGCGCTCTGTTATCTAGCATGCGTCCAAATTTGTTCGTCGCCTTATTTTATCGAAAATTCAAGTATTTCTGTTACTAAGCCCCGACTAATCACTACACGAAATTCTTACCGAAATATTTTCTAGCATCTCCGTTTACTTTTCATACCTTTCTACAAATGACTATTTACCTGATTCGAATCGAATATTTTTTATGTCACCAAAAGTTAATTGCTTGCACATTATTGTAAATCCGATTATATAAAAAACCTCTCTACTCTCGCAAAGATTAGATGAGACCTAGACACAGACTCATTCTTAGACAAAACCAAACACAAACTTTTGCGACACTTATTTTATAAACTGAATTTTGTCGATAATTAAAAGTATTGCAAAATTATTGTATACTTATAATAATATCAGACGTTAAATAATTTTTAAAAATTATTCACAAGCTCACAAGCTCCTTAAAGCAGTACTAAATTTAGTTCTTATAAAAACATTACTTTTTTAACTATTCCGCAACCGGAAAATTTCGTTGTATTGAATAAGAGCGTATCTAATTGTAACGTAACTTTATTTAAAGATTATATATGTGCATACGCATATCAACGCACAGACACACACACGCGCGCGCGCTCATGCGTTCATACAACGACGAATTAATGTTTCAGGTTCACGCGTACATTTCTTTCGTCTGAAATGTAAAAATCTGCCCAGTCATTAGGAAATCAAACTCTGCACAATTTTAGTGCTGGTGAATGTATAAGTAACATTTTAAGATCGTTAATTCGGTAACGAGAAAATCATCGAATCGTCTTACAAAATTTATAGGAGAACATTGGAAAATGTTATCAGTAGCAAAGAATGTTCGGTAAAAGGGTCACTTTCTCGGATGAAAAAAGACAGCGAGACGGCTTGAACTTATGAAATTATTTCTTGCTAAGACTGTAAACTGTTCTAGGATGACAACCAAAGAGGAAAGTCTCGCGTAAAAAGTTTTCAACTATCGAGCGATCACTTGTAATTGTTAGACTAAATTAAGTCAAGTTAATAACGAGAGCAACTAGTAGTCGGACAAAAAATAACGCCGCTCGTAGGTGTTTTTCTGCGTCGCGGCGGCGCTCGGGGACTGGACAGGAAATAAAGTGAGAGCCGATCGGGATGCGACATTGAGGCTAGAAAAGCAAGGCTTTTCCGGCGACGAGCGAAGGTCGCGCGAGTGAGGCCGTCGTAATTGAATTGGATCCGTGGGAGCAGGATATGGCCGATTTGGCTGGGAGGCGAGACAATGGCGCCTTTGGTTTCGGTGTTCGCTTAAATGGCCGACGTGGAAGTTAACGAACTCGGTTTAGTTCGACGCTACTATTACCAATCGTCGCCCGATCGATGCCACGCAACGTCATAAGTCTTTTTAACCGTCGTGTCGCTGCTTCAGAATGAGGCTTCGTTTTCATTCAGCGCTCGGTCTTCGTCTTACTATACCGTAACTTTATCCACTAGCGACGCAGTCACCTTGGGTGAAATGGCAAATTAAAAAACACGTCTCGGCGGTTGCGCCAACTCCGACTTGGTTATTATCAAGATTATACTAAAAAATTCGATTACTAAATAACTCTATTAAATAACTTTTGGAATAATTGAAAGTTACGCTTAAATCTTAATGCAGAAAATACGATTTATCTGATTTTGTCGAAGATTCTAATTCATTTTTGTTGTTGTTGTTGTTGTTGTTGTTGTTGTTGTTTTTGTTGATAATTTTATCTCTACACGAGACATTTGTGCTGTAATTTCACAAACTAGAAATAATATTTCTTGTAATCACGAGTACTTGAGCTGTATTTAACCAACACAGTCACGAAACTTAATAAATCGAATTTAAAACAATTATCTTAACAAAGTTACCGGAGTGATAAATAGTCCTTAGTAGTTAATACCCCGATTCTCTTGTTAACTAAGTTACTTAACTGACGCGTCGAAAATTGAAAAATTTAATTGAAAATTTGAAAGCTGTTTGAAATAAATTTGCATAAAATGCTTGCATTAAATATATAATGGCCAGGCCGAAAGAGAGGTAAACATTTATCGGCTTTACTTTCATCAATTGTTATTTGGTTAACTACAAAAAACAAAACGCACGATTACAGCGGTTTGGTTTCTACTACAATTGCACGTGTGTTTATAGATATATTTCAAATATTTACGAAACGCTTTTACAATAATAATCCACGTGCACAAAGATACTCGTGTTTTATGCGAACATTTAAGATTGACAATCATCGAACGATTGTCGATAAAAATAAACGACGGATACAACTCCATTTCCCATCGTTTACCATATACTTTGAGATTTCGCCGAAAAATCAATTGGCTGCTGAATCGTGTTTATCCAGGCAGAGATGAAAAACATCTTCGAAAGCGGTCCGAGCAAAATCGTTGATGACATTTCGTCGGCAGAGGGCGGAAAAATCGACGGAAAGCGCGAAAGAGCGCCATGTTCGGTGATGATCGTCGTCTCCGCGGTCCGATGGACAGCCGAATTCGAATCGCGTCTGTTCGTAGAGGAGCGTCCGATGGCGGAAAAGCGACTTCGCGCAAGAGGACTGGGACGGCGTTGCGCAAGCGCGAGCCGAGCCTCGAGTGGCGTCCGGTCGGGCTCCGAAGCGGAAGTGCGCGCGCGGGGATAAATAAGAGGACGCGACCCTAAATCTCGCGGCACTAGAGACTATTATTATTTTCAGCACGCCTTGACACGGTTCATTTACCCCCCGTAGCCGTGGTTGAAGGCAGGTGTCGGCCGTTCACTACCTCCGGGAGAAGAGCGCTCTTCCTGTCCGGGCAGGAACCGAACGCTTTATCCGGAGAGGCTCGGACAATTCGCTTTTCGTCGGGTTTCCTTTGTTAAGGTTGCATCGTCATTGCTCACCGGCCGCAGGCAATAATTAGATCGCAATGGAACGCCCGCAGGTATGGGAGGAGGTGCGCGGAGGTGTGCGCGAGTGAGACGACGTCGAACGCTAGAGACGTTATTAATATCGTCATTGGATTCGGCGCGAGTCGTTAATAATGCTGCTTTAGCATTATTATTAGACGCTCGGTTCATTCTTGAATTTTACACGAGCAACGGCAAATTATCGCCCTGATGACACGACCCACCGAGATGTGCTCGGTGTTGGCCTGGCCTAATCGCGACCATCAGTTCGGCCTTTTCCTTTGATTTATCGAATGATTATTAAAATATTTTGAGAGCGGATGTTGTGCGCGAACGACGCCCGAAAAAGCATAAACAATGTGCGCTAACAGAGCTATTCTCGCGGATCAGAAATATTGCAAGAGCCCGTCAAAGCGTCGCGCTACGAAAACATTTGTCTTTCGACTATTGATACCTTAGAATAATCGCTTCCCCTGTCCAAACAGTCCGTTTTGCTGCATTCGGTCGACGAATACCCGTTCGCACACATCCGCGCAAATGTTTTCTTAGCGAAATTTGGCAGCGTTCACAGCTTTAAACTGCTTTGAATATTTTTTAGTTTGTCAACATTCTTCGGTTTCTAAATCATATTACGAAAATATCCACGAGTTGCGCTGCTTATTTTTTTCTCGTCGCCGGAAAGCGCACAGTCGTAGAATTAATACGGATAAAGCTCCTGCCGCTGCGGCTGGCGAAGAATATCTGAAAAATGTTTCTTTTTACGCGCCAAATATGGTTTAACAATTAGTGCCGGGAGCGTTTCATCCGTGATCCAGGAAATAAGTAGAAAATAACTCGTTGGTAGGAAATTCGAAAGGGCCAAGCGAATACTACAGTTTCGCCATTTATACTTGGCATAATTTTCTTATTTTATTTATAGCGTGTCTAAATAAACCTGTATTCTATGTATAGAGCAATGCTGTACAAAAAAACGTTTCGTCTTTCCGTTGGATTAGTCAACAAATGCACACTGTACGCCCATCTACCTGGTTTCATTTGGCTACCTCGATCGATAATAGATATAATGCGAGTTTATCGAGGTGTTTTATAAACAACTTTGAGGCGTCAGGCTCGATACCTTTGCACGTAAAATAAAACACAAACTGTACCTTGCTCTTTCGACTTGGCTTCAAAGACGATGCGTAAAATGTAAAAACGCTCCTGTTTCGCGCTTCGCTAATCGCAACACGAGCGAGTTGCATTCTTTTTGCTTCTCCTTTTTTTTATTTCAGTTTTCAAATACGAGGTGACAACTCGTGCAGTTCGGTTCTGATGCATCTGCGGATGAAGTTATGCAATTAATTCGCAGCGGCGTCCGTCAAATGCCAATAGTCGGCGGCTTCACGAGAATGTGCACGCACGTGCGAACTGTGCACTGCAGCTCAAAATTAATACTCGACGCTGACATCAAATGCCGAAAACGACAATTCACGCTTTCGGTGAAACGGCGTTACGCTGCCCTCGTGCTGCCCAGGTCTCGAAGGACGTGTGTGTCCAGGTTTATTTGCGTTTCGCGATCGTAGCTTTAATCAGCTCCGCGAATCAATTATGCAACAGCTGTTGCCGAGAAACGGATGCATCCGCGATATTAACAGGAGCGCAGCGACTTCCTGTTTCTCGTCGGCAGTCCTGCAAAGGCTTCTTTTTTTTCGACGAACGAGTTTCCTCGTAAGCGTCGCTCGACGAGCGTTTCTTCGAAGCACAGAAGTCGAGTCGCGCTTCATTTGAAGATTCATTGTCTCGGGCGCGGCGTATCGCAGGTGATGGCGCAAAAGGCGTTGGCGTTCGCGTACACGCCGATTAAGAACCGAGAGGAGCGATTTTCAGGGCGAGAGACAACTTCGTTCCGGCTTGTGGTTTTCGATTGCTTTTCCTCTCCTCTTCTTTTCGGGCCCCTCGGTTGCGCGCGCGATGGAATGTCCATTTGTCAACGCTCGCGAGAAAAAAGAAACAGGCCCGGCGGTTCGCTCGCGGACCACTTTCATCGTTCCCGCTGCACATGTAATTACGCGCGTGTCCGTGCCGTCGAGGAGGAACGCGGGCCTTGCGATGGCCATCTCGGCTCCTGGGCAGGCGCTTTATAACTTTTTCGACACTCGTCTAATAACTCGTGTTCCTGCGCAATTGCCGCTGCGCAAAGTGAGGGACTTGCTTTTAATGATATCGTTAATTATTCGAATAAATCATTTCGACGGTTGGTTTGAGTTTCTTTTTCTTTTTCTTTTTCTTTCAAAGCGCCGGCTCGAACACGGTCGATGAAAAATATAATTCGCTTGTATTTCGTTTCCTAGACCAAACCGTTCTCACCGATATTTCGAGCTTTAAATTTAAATTATTCCTGCTCAAATATTTAATTTACGAAATTTATCATATACCTACTGTGAAATTTTCGTAGAATGAATATTCGTCCAAATCAGAGTAACAGTATTTTCAATTTATGTAAAGTAAATGGCGCTACAAATTATATAGTTGCTTTATGATTTTATATTTTTACCGTTTCTCGTTTTCATCTTTTAATTCTAAGTATTAAACTATTAAATTATTAAAATAGAATTATTGCGAGAGGCTAAGTTTTATTTATGTTAATGATTGTAAGCGATTCTATTATATTAGCCTGGTTAACGCCATTAAAGAGGTTCTTTTCAGATCTTACGAACTTTTTAAATATAATATATACGAAGTAATAAAATATTCAAGAATTGCAAATGTGCATATTTATATTTATCAAGTAAAATATTCTCGTGTAAATAAATTTTTAATCGTGCAACTAAATATCTTTTTAAAATTGCTTCTTTAAAACATAATATAAGATAATCATCTGTTAATATTTGTTCATATTATCGATTAAACGAAAACAAATTCAATTACTGGGCAATAAATCTACGTGTGATTTTTTTATTAACGTAAAATTTTGAATATTCTAATCACTGGGTGTCGATCGTTCTTATTACAAAACTTGTACAAAAGTTATTGAATTAATTGCAATTAATTATAACTTTTATAAAAATTGATAAAATATTTATTTGAAATGGTGGCAACTATGTTTGCAAATAACGGCGAACATTTAAGACAATCCGTTTGGCATTTACACGCAGCTATAAAATTTTATAGCAATAACGAAGGCAGATTTGTCTCGAGCTATCAAATTCTTTTTCAAAAACTTAATGTTGTATCTTGACGAGTTCCAAGGAAAAACTAAGCGACATTTAAAAGTCTACCGCTGCAACGTATAAATAAGTCGTCTCACTTAATACATAAAAGAATTGCAAATGTAAAGTATTTGAGGTACTTGAAGTGTCTATTGGCGTGAAATATGTTTATAATAGAAAACAACGTGGCAACAAATGTTCTTTCTAGTGCTTGCAAATTTTACAAATTTAACGTCTCTCAAGTTATTAGACTTTGTTTAAAATACGATTTTCGCGAACTTCAATTTTCAGTCTATGAGTTTCGCTATTTATAATAAAAGAACACTTGTGAAAATAATTATATTTTTAGCCGCGACAGGAAAAAACACTGATTTGCGCTGTTAGCTTTTCCCATTACATAAAAATAAGTGTCTTCCTTGTTGGTCGAAAAAAGCTTATTACTTTAAACAATTAGAGATTCCTGATTGCGATAGCCTAAATGTATGAGCTCGTAATAATTCGTAGAGCGATAACAGGAGCGAGCGTATAATTGCAAACAATAACAAAATAAAAGCAGATTCTACTATTGGCGTAACTAGCCTTTGCACGTGTGCACAATTATTTCCATCCACGGAATATTTTTTGTCGGTTTGTAAGAATTTTGCTGGACAAGTACGTAGTCGTTGCGTTTGCGTTATTCAGTTGTACCGGGAACAAAATTGATTTTTAACGAATACAGTGACAATCTATTGTATCGCTTTCAGTCACTCACGCTATAGTCTGAATTTATACGTGTGGATTAACATATTCCCGGAAGTCGGCCTAAGTACAGATACTATGCGGTGAGTAGGCGTTATTCTTTTTTGAGTAGACGATCAACCATCGTAGTACAATCCGTGCTATTTACGTATTACATTCTGTTGTGAATAGCTTCTGGGTTTTTTATACGTTCGATTATATTTGTGTCGGTACGTAATTTGGCTGCTTAAAATAAATTTTTTTTCATCACGCCTAATTGGTTTAATTGACACATGAATTTGATTTTAATCATACAATTCTCTATTTCGAGTCACAAGGAAGTTATATCAAATGTTATATTTCAAATATGACGTCACATAATTAATATTAATGTCTCGATTGATTGCAATACGTGTCTTTCACAATGGCAAAGGTAGCAATACGCGTTGGGCGTCGCCAGGGAAGACACAAAACGCGAAATATTAAATATCAAATGTCAAATCTTCAAATTTTGCTATCTTCGAAGAAAGCAAGATAATTACTTTGTTTAACGAACGGCTAATAATTATTAATATTTGTTAAATAAAGCTGCACGATGCACGAGATAAAAGGCGCGTTCGAACGATCAAGCATTTTCATTGTCAGAAACTTATCTTGCAATTTCGATTAACAAATGAATGTCTCTCAATTCGTAAACTTAGGTAAAATTTAATAGGTTTGTTGGAGTTGGAACATCTCTTTACGAATAAATACTATTAAAATCTCCAAACGGTGTGCTTTTATGTAACCCAAGAAACTATAGGATATTATCGCTACCAAATGTTTACAGTTTTAACTACCTAATTACAACTTTGCAATTAATCGTCTTTTTATTCTTTTACTTTCAATAATTGCTGTAAATCGTGACATAAGACTTTGCTCAGTCATTAGTAACGTAAATAAGATACTAACTTTTAGAGGAAATTTCTCATTAATGTTTTTTTACTGCCACTTTATGATAATGGAATTCTGAGGCACAATAAATTATATCTTTTTGTAGGCAGAGCAAATAGAACGATTTTCGAATGGCTCTCAGTTTTTCACGAATCTTGAAAAACAGAGCGCTTGAAAACAGTACGGTGCCGCGATCGTGCGCGCATGCGCTGACCCACCCACGAGACCATCTCGTCCTTAAATTTTTTAACTCCAAATCGTCTCGAGCCGCGAACGGCGCTCTACTGTCTCTACAGCGGCGAAAGAGCGAAGAGAACTTCTTTTATATAAGAAGGCGGAAACGAACTCGCCCGTAGCTCCCCGAGTGGGGATAAAAATTTAATCGAACTCCAACTGTAGAAATCGGCTTTCGATCAAGGTAGCGGCGAATGATCTCAAAAACACGAGTCATGAAGTTTGAGCGCATTATCATCGCTCGCCGCTCGATATTTTCTACTTTCGCGCACCCGAACGCTCGCTATTAGGCAGATTGCTGCTCTTGGTGCAATCTGTTTTCGGGGCAAAACAACCAGTTGCACTCGCATCCGTCGATTCCTCGGCTAAATCTATATTTGCAGATGTGCTTCGCGATCGCGTTTCGCTTATTATCGGCTCCCTATAGACTCCTCGCATTTTAGCGCATTTCGCAAAGAAATAACGAGGAGCGTAAAAAAGATATTTAAAAAGTATAAACCGGAGAGTACTGACATTTGAGATTCTGGCAAAAACAGCGTGAATTGGCATTCGAATCGGAGTCGTAAATTCGACGTGTTGCCGTCGATTCCTCCACACGCGCGCGCTCGAGTCGGCAATTGCAATAAATAAACGAACGATCGAGCCGAGGAGGAGTAAAAGACTCGATTTTTACTAATTGCTACTGTGAAACTTTTCAAGCGGTCAAGTAATTGTAGCGAGTCGAGTATTTCCAAAATTAGCTTGCGTCGCGACTGGAAACGCCTGCCGCTAATGTCCGTTCGCTGATGGACATTAGAGATTCAATTATTCAATCCAATTATTAGCGTCGATTGGATCGCATTGCAGTTCGGTATTTCTTAGCGACGAATTAGAACCGTTGAGAAATAAAGTATCGCAATTTCATAAAAGTCGTCTACATACGCCAAGTTCCAGAGAATTAATTGAGAAACGGGTGCGCGTCGACCTTGTCGCGGCGTTCGTACGCGCCGAACAGACCGAGCAAATTTTTAATCTTTCACAATGGAAACGAACGCAATTATAGTCAACACCCTGTACTTACTTGCCGAGCGTCTACTTTTTTACTTTACGCGCCAACTCGAAACGAGTGTTACACACGCTGCAGCTAATTGCATAAGAGGCGACCGATGATGATCGCCAATTCAGCGACGATCTCACACAGTCGTTTAACTTTTCTTGACACAGCCGCGCGTCTCTCTCTCTCTCTCTCTTTCCGCGACAATGTTCTATTTCTTACTGCAATTAAAAAATGATTAATACGCGCGTGCGCATTATTAATATAAAGCTTCACGGTGTCGCGCGGATTTTACATTCGTCTGATTTGGCTTCAAATATGAACTGAAACCGACACTACAAGACAAACACTAGTCGATTCCTAGAATATTTTTTACAATTCAAGCCGATACGTCGCCGTGATTTCTCATTTCTGATTTCTTTGTATCTGATTCCATTGTAGTATTCAAAAGAGCTTTAATAGGTTAAGGTTAAGGATTCTTTTCACGTTATTTGCTTCTGATTGTTTTTTTTTTTTTTTTTTTTTTTTTTTTTTTTTTTTTTTTTTAATAATATGTTATCCGCGTTGAGTTCTTTCAAGATGTGTGCATAATTAAAGAAGAGGCACATTTTATCGCCGACCACACCTGCTTTTCAAGGGATTTTTAACGCATTTCCATTTAAATTAACTCGATTCAGTTTTGCTTCCGAATGATTTGCAAAAAATTACATCGCTACCACTCAGCAGTACGGTAAAATGCCACTTTATTTTATCGATAAAATGTTTTTCCACTCTAAGTGTACAACTTGCAATTTTACGTATTAAAAATAAATTAAAATATTTCAAATCTAAACGTGTTTAGAAATAACCTGGTCTGAAATTATTTCGCGCTATTGGTTTTTGGATTATTTGCTAAATTTATTCCGTTTAAGGATAAAAATAAACTAAAGTCGTAAATAAAAGTATTTTTTAATTTTAACGATCAGCGGTAATAAAAATAACAGTTATTTCCCATAAAAATATGTGCACGAGAATTTATTACTCGAATACGTGGTTATAAAAAAATTATGTAAATAACATTAACGAAGCTTTTGTTTGTTATTTGTTCACAGATTAGTTTTTAAAAAGTTAATTAAAATAATTCAAAAACATAATTACCCAGCAGTGCCATAAATTAAATAATTACGGAAGAAATTTTAAAAAATAAATTTGCATTCGTATATTCACGATTAGAGGATCTATAAGTCAAAAGAATATGCACACATATCCTGTATCCTATAGACGTACGTATTCGTATACGCGGATAACATTTTGTAGAATTTTTTATAAATGCTTAAATTTTATATCTGATAAGCTGTTTATGAACTTATACAAATTTCTACAATAAATCTTATATTTTATTATTTACGTAAATTTTTACAATAAATCTTACATTTTATTATTTATGCAAATTAAGTTTGTAGATAAAATTATATTTAGATTGATTTTAAAGAGATTTCTTCAATATTCTTAATACAAGCGTATTTATACATTGAAAAATATTGTTAATCACATATTGAATGTTTAAAAAATTTTTTTAAATAATCGACTACCAGCAAAGTGCATGTCTCGAAGACAATCGAGCCGTTTTATTATTAAAAAATAAAACTTCCAGCTTTTCGTAATCAAATAACGATAGAACATTTAAAAAAAAGTTGATTAATTCCTTAAAGGTAAAATATATAAAGACAATACGAACGTTCTTCGATCATCATTGCGTTTAATAAACATTTAAACAATCGTGGATACGCTATTCCAAACAACTCAGATTACTTAATGAACCATTATGATTCTGTTTGTTCGAAAGGAGATTGTATTAGTTTTTCTAACGCAACAGAGTAGCCAACGAAATAAAATTATTTGTAAAAGTGATTTTAGCGCACTTGAACAATGTTGTTGTTACACAGTTAAAATTAAAACTCGCGCGAATAAATCAGTTGCTCGTTATTACGCAAAAAAAAAAAAAAAAACAATTCATTGCAGTTTAGAATATTCCGCTGTTGTAACAACACGAAACAATTCGATCGAACTAAGTTTTTAAAAATATAACGCGCCACTAAAGACAATCAGTATTACGCACCGAGAGGATAAAAATTTATGATCACAAATTTAGCTTATTTTTTAATCTCGTGCAGTTGAAAATTTCACACTGATTCTGAGAAGTCATTGTGGCATATTGAAAATTTGCCAGGAATCTTTCAATCAATTACCTAATTCGCAGTGCTATTATCCATCTTCGTAAAAGGAGCGGCTACTTTTTGTTTATTTAGAATGTGCGCGAGTTTCAATTTTCAGAAATAAGCAGCAAAGCTCGGATCGAAATTCCTCGTAGAATACAAAGAAAGCGGCAGGTAGAAATGCTGAAAAGAGAAGCAAAGCTGCAAAGCGGAGATCGGTGAGGCGATCGAGGGAAAAAAGTGAGTGACTCGATCGCGCGGGCGCCGCATTCGGCAAACTTCCTCCTCGACGAGTGTCCCAGTTGCACCTGAAAGCCGATCGACTCAAGAGATTTATTGGCTCTGCCCGATCCCGATTTCATCTATGCGTAAAAAATGCGCGAGGCGTCCGATGGCTTATCGGCTTTCAGCGAGACCGAGAGCGGCTCCGAGAGATGCACTTGGGTGACGGGCCTCTCTAGACGAGGGGGGGGGGTGGGGAGATAAGATATCGGCGCCCGATTTGTTCACGTGATACGGAGGCAGCCGGGCGCTGAATCACGAGCCGCGGAAACTGGTGCCATGCGACGTCTGCGACGTTTGCGTCGTCTGCAAGAATACCGATCGTTATCTCGGCATTTTCGATTCGAGCGACGAAAATCGCACCGGCTATGCGGCTTTTCCCCTCCTTCTCCCGTCTGCCGATTATTCGCTTCGTTTGCCGAAGTAAGCGATCTTGAAAACGAATTCGGAATCTTCGAAGATCGTTGCGACTCCTGGTATTGTTCAGTGACGGGATCACACGCGTTCTGCTCGATCACCGTGAATCGCGTTTTCAGTAGAACTGTAACAGATTATCGGCCGATAAGATCGAGGATAGAGTGGAAACTACCGCGTGTGTCCTTCCTTTTGGAGCGCAGATAAACCCAAGAGGAAAAATGTCTCGCAATAAGATACCGCGACATTTTATCGATTAAAACTCGATCGCACTATTCGAACGTCAGCTTTTGCTATTCAACGCTGCGCCATTTGAATTCGCAGCTCTTGCTCTCGTATTTTCTCCATTTTTTCCGCAGTCAGCCCTCGCGCTCCGTCGAAAAGACACCGCAAGTAACACGCGTGTGTAGCTTGTCAGAGAATAAACCGGAGCGATGACCTCGATAAATCCGCAGTCGCTCATCGTGGCTTACATTTCCAGATACCAAAAATTTGTAGAAGATACGTGCTATTTACTCACAATTGAGAATAATAAGGATTTTTCTGGTATTTCGAGTTCTTCTCCTCGACATTCAAGCAGACAATAGCTCTGTTATTCCAAGATTTAATTTAGCGTTCATTTGGCTTAAATTGTGAGACGTTGCAACGATTTTGCTAGATTTATATTTTTCGCCGATAAGAAGTTATTTTATTTTTAACATGTGGCAAAAGAGAAGCGGAAACGAATCAATTTCAGAAGTGAGAAGAAGAGGAGGAGGAGGAGGAGGAGGAGGAGGAGGAGGAGGAGGAAGAAGAAACGACAGATATCGATAACAAATTATGTCATAATTGCGATTAACTCTCTAAAAATCTCGAGTAGTCACGGCTTTGTAGGTAACGATTAAACTTAATTCGTAAGACTAAAGATATTTATACGGTAAAGCGTCGACTTGGTTGAAATTAAAAATAATAAATAACCACACGCAGAAATAATGTATACTATTATAATTCAATAGTAACGTGTAAATACGACTATATTATATTTCTCATATATAATATAATTGTTTATTTTATCGATTAATTTTTCTCAACAATTAATTGCAATAAAATAAATAGCACCGCGCGATGGCGAATTTTCATGAAATATTGTAAAAGAACGTTATCAATGTTAAGGCAATATTCCTCGTAAGCGTGAAAACGATTAATAGCGATGAAAGTCAAATTACACGATTAACTCTAGTTTATTAATATTTTTCCAAGTTAAGATTAGCTCTAATAAAAAATCGGAAGTAAATAAATACAAACAACAAGCTTTCTAATCCTTGAAAATATTCTATTTTCATTAGTTTTCAATTTTCGCCAATCACAGCTGCAACGAGTTGTACTCACGAGGTGATAATTGCAGGTCAAGGGTAAGGGCACAACGAACCAATACTTTTTAAAAGGAAAAAGACAATATCGTGTTTGAGAAAACGTTGACGTCGGAGAAAAGGATACGGATGTGTTCAAGTTTCTGCAATAAAATTCTAAAGACCCCTAAAGCACTTGAATATTGTCAAATTGCCATTATTCGCAGCTCGTGCACGCATATATACGAGAAATTACATTTCTGTATCAATAATCGAAAAAGGTTCTTTAAATAATTTCTTTAAACGTTTTCTTCGAGTTTGCTGCATCCAGACAAGACTTTCTAACAAACGTTAAGTTCCAATTTTAATTCCCACTCGACTTTTGTATTTTAACCGCTGGATTTTTTACGTAATCTCGAAATAACGTATCAACAAGGAATTATAAAAAATTACGTACTTGTTGTTGTAATAAATGTTGGTCGACCGTTTACAATCGCGCATTACACAACTGAACTTAACTTGCCCGACCGAAAGCATGCGAATAATTAATTAGCATAAAAAAGCAACAGTTTCAAAGTAAAAGCCACCAGGCGCGCAGATCAGGAGTTGGTTGCTGAACCGAACTAGCAAGCATCTAATTAAGGGCGCTTCCCGAGGTTCTGCGGAAACGGAACCGAGCGGAGCTCCGGTACCGGCAGGAGTTTAGGCACTTACATCTCGGCTGGGGTACCTCCGCCTCGAAGTTGTCCGGGTGCTGCTTGGCCGGTGGTGCGGGCTTCCGGTCCGCCTTGCCGTTACCGTTCTCCAGCATCGTCGTCGATAGCCCGTGGGTTCTGCTCCGCTCCGTCGGCACTCGAAACTAGCGCGAGGAGCGGCTCGCGCGCGATACTTCACCGGCTCCCTCGGAGCGCCGCGGAGAGGAGACCCCACTCTTGGCCAAGGCGCCGGCGGGCGGTTGCTCCTTCTCCCACCTGTTGCGCTCGGAGCGCGCGCGTCGCAACGACCTTTCGGCGACGACTTCGACGGGGGAAATCCGGGCCAGAGACGAGCGAGGGTGGCGAGGCTCGTTGGAAGTCGAGATCGGAGCCCGGCGCGTGCTGCTTTTTTCTTCCTCCGGGTGTCCGGGGAGCTTCTGCGACTCGCTCGGCCAAATTCGCCCAACTGCAAGCCGAGCTTCGCTTCGTCGAGCCGTTGGGACTCGAGAGCGTCGCTTGTCGTCGCTCGGCACCCCCCGCAGGAGTAAGCCACGCTTCGGACCTTTTCTCCGAGAAATATCGAAAGGGGCGGTTAGAGGGGCGAGCGCGGGGTCTTTGCGCTCGACGAATTCAACGAGCCGTCGCACTGCGTTGGGCACGAATTTCTGAGAGTGGAAATCTTGGGCTATTAGGGTTAATGGCCACTTGCTGAAAAAGAGAAAATAGGACCAAACGCTCGCCAGACCGAACAATGGCTCGTATTTGGAACAAAAGTTTTTATTTAATTAAAAAATCAGTCTGGATGAAAGAGGACGAGCTGCCGAGATAATGCCGAGCGGCATAATAGCGAGTGTCGGACGGCGGCGGCGAGACACGAGACGCGTGAGTCCTGAAATCGAGGCAAAGTTGTTGAAGCAAATTGTCGAAGCGACAAATTCGAGGCGATGTTGCGGTGAAAGCTTTCGCCGCCCAATGCTCGGGCCGAGAGTCGAAAGCGCGACACGGGCGAGCGAAGCCGCCATCAGAAGCGCCCAGCCGCAGTCGCTGGTCGCGAATCGCGGAGGCAGTTTTGAACTTTGCTTTCCTGCGCTCATTCGAGAGCTTGTTTTTACGCGTCAGAATATGCGCCTCGGAGACAGTCACGGCCGCGTAGAAAACCGACACAATATCCGCCCTCCGTTAACTCGCTCGTTCTCTCGGATTTTATGCTCCCCCTCGCTCCTCCTCCCGCGTTCCTCTATTTTTATTTTCATTTATACACGCGCGTAAAATTTCAATCTCAATCTCGCGCGCCGACGACTAACTGCGTATTATTTAATTTCGCGCTTTTCTCCCAGATCCTATTTTATTGGCTTCAATGCGCGCTTTGTGTGCCCCGAGACTTTGTGCGCGCGAAGACGGCGTTACGCCCGTGTAGCTGGACGCTATTTAACTCGACGACTCTGGAGCGTTTAAGCAGATGTTTTTTGAAACTTAATCGATTAGATAGTTATTATCTGGCGAGCAGGGCGTTGCGCGAGTCAAGAGGCGGAGTAGCAAATATCGCGAACCTAGTGAAACAATATTATGGCACTTAGAAAGTCAGTTGTGTTTATCTGTTGGGCTGGGCAAACCGGAGATAATAAAACATGTTTTTACGAGGCTCGTGGAAAGTTAGATCCGAATACCTGCTCCTCTCGTGCCATGTGCTCATTTTCCACGTACTAGAGTTGCAGTTTATTGTTTTATGTTGGCTCGATTGAATTCGCCACAATTGCCGCCGGTGCATTTCGTGTCTCCCCAGTACTCGAGCATTTCCAAGTTTTCGCGTTAAGAAGGCGACGCTCGGACATACCGACTGAGACGCACGTAGCCTAGTAGTAGTCGGACAGATTCAGAGCTATGGGTTATTCGAAAAGCTGTTCACGTATTCGGTAGGCGATACTTAAAAAGTTCACATCCTCCCTCGCGCGTGTCGAGTTCTGCACGTGTACGCAGATTGCGACGTTACAGTTGCGTTGCCTTTCTTTCGCAAATGTAACTTACTTGCGAGAGTGATTTGAAAATTATTGTTCTCAATTATTTTCGCATTATTGATGGGGTGCGAGTCTCGTGTGCTCGGTTAATCATAAATTATATTTCTATCGCTAAGTGTTAATCATTATTTTAGACATTTTTTAAGAATAAAACTTCCAAATATGCGGTCGTTTAAGAATAATTATAATTATTACATCATTGGATGAATAAGTCTGAAAAGTTCTAGAATAAATTGAATTTAATTTTTTAATTGTTACTCTAAAATGTAAAGAAGCCTCGTCTACGTATTCAAATCTCGCGAATAATAACGGAAACAGGTCTTTAAACAGAAAAATTTGGAAAAAATAGACTTACCATGCGGTGAACGAGCAAACGTTTAGGGTATGGATTTCATCGAACGTAATTCTTTAAATCTTGTGAGCTCATCTATGGTGCAAGACGTCTTCGAATTAATGTAAATTATAAAAAATAAATAAAGGTGCAACAGCAGTCGTTTATAATGTTTACACGTATTGCACAGAATAAGACAGTTTTAAATTTTAAAAGACGTTCAGTTTTAATGATCTTGTCGATGTTTTGTGCACGGATTGCCACGTCATAAAGATTATAGGCGAACGCGCATTTGCGCTTTTCAGATTTCAGCGTTTGGTTATCGAAGTTTCACGATCACAACAAGAAATTAACGAGTGGGTAGATTAGTTCACCCGCTACTTCGTAATGCGCGCATAATGCAAATACCAGCAGCTAATAAAGTGTCTACCATTTTTCGCGACCGAATTGCTGCAACTTTTCGGGGAAATATTTGCGATTACATCGAAAGGTGTGTCCTCGTTTTACTACTCATAGGACTGTTACTGCGGAAATTTATAACAAGAACAATCTTTATAATCCGGCGTTGGTATGCTTTTTCCATGAATTTTTTATGATCGTTATGAAATGTTTAAAGCGCGTCTATTATCTTTGCAATGCTCATATTACGAGAAGGAATTGTTTTTTTTTCATAAACTGTTAATATCAAACTCTTACAATTTAGTCGCTCAGGGGAGAGCCGAAAATTTTTACATTTTAATACATAATGGACTTTTTGCTTACAAGCAACTTTTTAACGCGTATTCTACGGGACTCTAATCGATATCTGCGCCTAGATTTTAAGCAAATCCCAATGTCGACCAAATAATTTTTTATTAACGCTGATTTGCGATAGAATGAAACATATTTTCAAAATTTTCAGTCATAGTGTAGCTTGTAAAAAGCTATGTAATTGTGTTAGTGGCTGGATTATGTTTATATAAAGTACTAGAACAAAATTTTGCTCCACTCAACAATTCCGAGACTGTAAATAAACAATGTATAACTTATCTCAATTCTTTCTTAATTCTTCTACTTACGCTTTAAGAAAATACATATTTAAGATATGTAGTTACGCAATGTTTATTTTAAAACGGTTACCCAAGAAAATTATTTTCTAACTTATGCCCTGATACTTGCATTATTTGATTTTTCATAGAATTATCGCTTTTAGTATTATAATTCTTTTTTAACGATGACGCGATAAAGATCTCAGTTATAACATATAAGTTTTATAAATAAAATGACCAAAGAGAAGACACAGCTGTTATTAAAAGATACCTGAGATGCTATGCTAGAAAACTATCTCGTACATATGCATTGAAATGTTATTGTAGAAATACCGAAACAATAGTTTTATTCTTTTGTAAATTATACAAAAATTAAAAGATAAATATGCTTACTTTCGTTTTCAAATAGAAATTATTAGCTTTTGTTCTGTCAAAATTTATTCTTGCACAAGTTGAAAAATTATAGCTAATTTGTTACCAAAAATCGGATTTAAACAAAATTTTAGTTTATTTTATTTTGATAGACGTATTCGTATCAAAATTGACGAACTAAATGATTAATGCAATAGTAAGTTGATTAGTAATAAGATTTTTTAATACCTTTGGTATTACCCTCTTTTGAAACTAATTATAACTAAAGATTTTCAATTTTCCAATGCTGAAAGAATTTTTTTGGATCGTAAATATAAAAATTTTGAAAGTTTTTTTTAAGAATCACTTTATTAAATGTGAATTAAGCATAAACAATCAATCTTTAATCCAATTATATTATTACAAAACTCATTAAATTTTATCTATTACCAATACTACTGTACGTGTATAGTAGAATAGCACAAAAGCTTACCATGCAAACATAGACCTACTATTTTATTTTACACTAATCGTCGTCTCTTACTTTTCTTTCAATCGATAAAAATTTATATTTTTGATGACACAGAGAATAATATTCTCTATAAAATTCGTACATACTTATGCAGTGAAATTTTTTTTACTTTTAAATATGATTCAGAAGATAATTTGTTACTAAATCAACGTGAACTGCCAATTTATTTCTTAAAATAAATATACGATAAATTGGAATAATTAAAAATCTTTAAGTTTAGAAGTTGGTAATTTTTTTAATTATTTAGTCTAATATTTGTAAAATGAGCCTTTCTCTCGAATTTGAAATACAACAACAACAACAACAACAACAACAACAAACAACAACAACAACAACAACAACAGCAACAACAATATTTGTTTACTTTTAGGTGTTTTACCTTCAAATAACAATAATTCAAGTATTAAAAAGTTGACAAATCTGCTTAGATAAGTTTAATTTAAAATTAAATAATCGAATAGGCAAAATCCATTATTGCCAAGATATTCAGTTGCTTGTCTCTGATTTTTGAATTGTGCTTTGAATTTAAATCGATCGTCCTTCGTGGTAAGGTCAATCGGAATTTTTCTGCATAAATATTACACACGAGTTTCGACTATATTTTTTCGTGAGAGGTACGAATTTATATACGGTTTTTTATTTTGAATTGAAATTTCAATGTCGATAAATATTCGGTAATGTTCATCATTTAAATTAACGCTCAATAAGCTTTACCTTTTTATTTTATTCTAGTAAATTATTTGCACGGACAAATTAGTTTAGGGATTGCAACAAATCTTTTTTTATAACTAGCGTTTATAAATTTTTTTTAAGGCGTTAATAAATTATAATGTTGTAAAAATTATCTGTAAAATAATAGTAATAGTGCGTGTAAAAAACATTCAGTTAAAAAGTTAATAGAGGTGCTGAGGAAATAATTTGTAAAGTATTTTAATTTTAAGGAACATGTGAGTTCATTAATAATTATTTTATTTTTCATGGAATACTTAGAACAAATTGATAATATGGGACACTTCTTAATGGCCAATTATCTTTTAATATTTTAAAAATAAGTAGATATAAATGATAAATAGAAAATATTTATTTGTAATTACATAAAGTGTATTTTTCATCAATAACTGGATTGTATCTATATTAATTTTTCATTTGTAGATTATTTAGATTTAAGTATTGATAACATTCATGAAGTTAAATGACTTTGTATGTCTGTAAGTTAGTATTTATAAGTACAATTTGATTGTTTTCTTTTTCGAAGAAATTACTTGTAGAAAATAAAAAAATAAAAACCATTATTGCAATTTGGATAATAAATAAAGATTTTTATCCTCATTACATTAAATAATCTTGAAAAATAAATGATTTAACTAATCTCTTGTATCGTGTTAACAATAATGCTAAAAATGTTTTATATAATTATTTAAATTCATTCTTTAAATGCTATAGATTTATTTCTTATTATAAAAAAAGAAAAAAGAAAATAGATAAGACTTTTTATTCTTATTGTTTACTGCACATAATCAAGGTCGTTGCAAACGCATACTTTTCTAGGATATTTTGATTTCTTAAACTTTAAGTCTATTTTCTAATAAAAATTATCTAATGATAATGTATTATACTGATAATAAATGGATGCAATTAATTCAAAATTAATCAGAATCCATCTGTTATAAGGTAAATATAAGATGAATCTTTATAACAGATTTAATGATTATTTAAAATTTGTTATGTTCCTGTTTAAAGAATATATATGCATTAATTTTTTAAAAACGGCAATTAATATATATGTTACTGGTACTTATTCATTTGATTTAGAATTCTAGAAATTTTACGTTCACGTATTGAAAGAGAATATTTCTTGAATTATTTTTTACAATACTTTTTATAATGGAAGTAAATGTAGCATTTTGTAATTTTCGATTAAAAATACTTAACGAATATGCACTAAGCAATATTTTCGAACCATATTTTTAAGCAATATTAATAGAAAACTTAGCTGTCAATAATATAAAAAGTAATAGATATAAAAGGTATAAAAATAGAATTTATCTAGATTAAAATTCTGAAAAAGATAGATTATTTAATTATTATATTTTTTTAATGAAACCGATGAAAATAAATGGTATTTAAACATAACCTAATATTAAGTAAACCTAATATAAAGAATATAAACTAAAAAAAACAATGTATTATTTTGCAGAAACATTTGAGTATTCCAAGCATTTTTGATCTATGAAATCAGGATAGTTGTTAATTAACTCAAAACATTGTTTCGAATTAAAAAGCTTTATCAAATAATTTAAAATTTTATGTTTTTCAACAGATTTTTTTTTATAATTACCATTATTAGTGTAGTCGTAAATTATTATATTATCTACAATTATATGCCCATTGGTTTTTTGTTAGTTGTCACATTAATATCAATTGAATCGAGCCGCAGGCTCTTACGTAAAGTATTTTAAAGTAATTCTGAGATACCGAAGAAATTGTTCCAATTATAGAAAGCAAAATTTCGTTCAGAGCTTACGAATTGAAAAAAAGAGTTGCAGAGAGGGAGACCTCGATGTGTTCGTCAAAATCACGTACAGAGCATCAAACGTCTCGCCGCACGATTAACTCACACTCAACTACCGTATAGCATTTTATTGCTACTTTACAGATTTTTAAGTGCCGCAGTTATTAAAAAAGGGGGTCATACAGTTCAATGAAATTGCTCTTATTGACGTGTTGGATAATTTCTTTGCTTAAGGTCACTAGAAAATTCGAACGCTTGTTTTTTGTCGTTTTTTGCCAACGAGGGATTAGCAAACCGAGCAGAACTTTCTTTTGTTACTTTTTTCTTAAGAGATAAACACAAGCCGTTTGTCAACTTATGTAGATAACAGCCAGAGAGATCGTTACATCTGATCTATTAATTGTCGCTCACCTTTTTAATATCCTCGAAAGTTTTAGAGTAAAAGCTGCAATTTTAGTACACATTGAAATGTTAAATTGCCAAGGGAGGATTAAGTTTTTCTATTTTCGACAACATTTAAAAAATTGTTAAATAACCGCGGCTAACAATCGATATCGATAATAGTCAAGCAACAAAGGGTTGATTCTAATCTGACGAAAAATCGATTTTTCTCAATTTTTTTATTCATTTTCCGATTCAAATTACTCGATTGTATTGTTTAAGATCATAAATTGAAATTACTAGTAAGACATTGCACACTCGCTCCTTCATTGTAACGACTGACTTTGTGATTTTCAAATTTTTCTTAAGCTTTCCAATCCCATTTAATACCAATTCAACTTACAGCCGAAATTTTGATTTGCCGTTCGTGTAAATTCGCGTAAAAATTAATGCTACAAGTATTGCCGATGTTATCGAATAAATACTTTCTTTTTCCAAACTTGAAATCATTTGGATTTGGCTTCCACATATTTGGACATTAACTCATCAGCGTTACATTTATTTATCGTTAATCTTCTACTGTACCAACGTGTTTATCGACTCTTTTCTAAACGACACTCATTATTTACGCACAACTTTTATTTTATAACTAGCACTTAATTATAAAATTATTCTTAATCTATTATCGAAGAAGTAATCGAGCAAGTGAATCAGTAAAATTGTAAAATACTCAACGTTTGTCCACTAAACGATATTTCTATCGTGCCTTTTTTTTAACGCGAATTTGTAATTTGTTTTTTGTTCGGCTAAAACTTTCTTTTAAGTTTCGAGAGCACATTTTTCTGCTACCGAGATTTGCTCTGTCGTTGTTTTCTCTTCAGCGTGACTAGCAGCTCTTCTCGTTAGTAGCTTTTATTACTTTATTCTAGAAGATTTCAGATCGAGATAACTGAAACTGATAAAATGACCCACCGTGTGTTTTTCAAAAAAGCTGTTTTTAACTAATTTTTCAAGACGTAAACGTACACATGTTTATATAACTCAAGTATAAAGTAAA
The DNA here is from genome assembly GCA_018907185.1 of Platyscapa corneri. NCBI lineage: Eukaryota > Metazoa > Arthropoda > Insecta > Hymenoptera > Agaonidae > Platyscapa > Platyscapa corneri. The sequence continues at coordinate 419,692 of JACCHW010000021.1, read as the reverse complement.
AGCAATTACCGAAGCTGTTGATTTAAATTCCTGGAAAATATTTTCGAACTCGTCGTCGAGCAAGTAAGTTGTCTGTCTAGCACATTCGCTCATCACGCGGCATTTAAAAAGAAGCGCTGGTAAATTTCTTTCGGAGCAATTAATAAATTTTGCATTACACCAATAGTTTATTCGAAACTCAACGTTTATTAAATACAGTAAAAATACACTAGCGACTTTTAGAATTACTTCAAGACTTATATCACAGTCTTATCGATGTTTAATTTATTCTCAGGAAATACTTGCTGCTTACAGTTTTACGTAACGACAATCTTAATAAGTTTTTTCCGGATAAATAATATTTTAGCTATAGATAAGTTTATTAATTTACATACCATAGTTATTATATATTTTATAAGATAATGTCTGCCTTAATGCTGCTTTTAAATGTTTAATTATGCGGACTTTTATTGTTTGAGTTGCTTGAAAAAGCTGAGGTGCGATAAAAAAATGTTTAAAAAATTCCACTCCTCAAATTATAGTTCAATTCGCTCAACATACAGAATGTGTAGATAAATCATAAAGATGCTACCTGACTTGTGAGTGTAAATTCAAATTACACACCAATAAAAACATTACATTTAATATACGTGTAAAGAATAATGTCAATAGTTGGAAAGCTCGCTTCTTTTAGATTTCCGTGTCATCTCTCGCCTTTTCCTCGCCCACGAAATCGCTCGAATTTTTTGAATTTTCCCAATACCGCAAAGGCTCGTCGCACGAAATGGATATCGGTTGTGCGCGTTTCGGCCCAATAGCACTCGAGCCTCTTCGCAGAGAAAGAGAAGCGCCTCCAGGGAGGGCGTAAAACGGTAGCCGGAACTGACGAATTGCCCAAATAGGATTGGAATTTCCAATGGCCTGGACCCGAAGGGCTCGTGCCGCCGCCGATACGATCGCGCCTTCTCGTCGTTACACCACCGCGGCCTTGAGGCGCTTCTATCGCCGGCGCTCGGCAGCGGCTTTTCTAATCTCGGAATTTTATCGAGCTCTTGGAGGACACCTATTACCGACTCCATTACCATTCCCGGGCCCGTAAATTTCTCTCTCGACTCGGCCGATTTGGCTGGTTTGTCCACTGCGTCGGCGTCGTGGCCCCGGGCCCAGCCTCGGGATCGTATCGGCGCAGGCGGATCTCCGCGGGCCGGCACTGGTTGCGGCTTTGGACGCATTCCATTAGCGAGCGGTGGTCCGATGGTCCGGTGGTGCTCGTTAGTGCCTGCAGGACCGCCAATACGGACCTAATGGCGAGGCAAACGATGACATTACGGGCTCCATTACTCGTCCGTCCGAGCGCTTGGCTCGTTAACACGACTCTCTTTTGTGTTTTTGTATACTTTGTGCAACAGAAATAGGCTCGCAGCGCGCTAAAGAGGACGAGTCGCCTCTTCGAGCAAATTGTTTCGCCGAAATCGGGGTTTTTTCCGTAAGGGATTAGCGGACACAAGCGGCGGGAGAGAGGAGTAAATTTGCTTTGCGATTGCGCGGAGCTCCGCTCGTCCGTCCGAGCTGCTCGAGGAGGAGCGAGGGTCGGTCGCGCGGATACGGATGTGGCGGCCACGTACGCCTCGAGCCCGAGTCGCGTTCGCGACGCCGCAGGAAAAATCAGGACGGCGGAGGAGGAGAAGGAGGAGGCGCAGATTACACCGGTATTTTTATTTGCTCGTCGCGTGCGCTCCCGAGCCGATATCTAATCTAATTTACAGCCCGCGACGCTCGGGAAATAACAATGTGCGTAATTGCAACCGTCGCTACGGGCGGCTAATCCCGTGGACTTCGCGGAAAATGATCGCCGCCGCGACTTTCACTCGGCGCATCGCGACGCTCCCCCCTTGCCCCCCAGCCTCGGCCGATGCTTAATAATGACCGCTCAGGCTGTGCACTGAATAAATTATCCCCAAATGAGTGGCTTCGCTGTCGTCTCGAGGCTACGAGCCCTGGATTTACCGGGGATTCCGAATGTGGCTGACTTTTTTTCATATTAACGGCTTCGCGGAAATTGCTGTTGTAAAAAGAATAATATCTTAACCTCGAGATTTACCAGCGGCTGATATTTTTTCCGAACCCGGCATTAAGTCTTGCATATTAACTGATAATACGTCAACGTTTGATTAGAGATATAGACATTGTTTTTTCGTATCCACTAGTCGCTTCTAAGGATGTGGAATACGAGCCGATGAATTATTGTCATCATTTGTCATTCCTATCGTCGTTTATCGCGGATTTGTAGCTCATTTCACCAGGTACTTTTTCGTCGATTTCGCTCGAACCTCGAAAATTGCCAATCCTAATTTTAGTTTTTTCCTTTTTCCCTTTTATCCTTTTCTCGCTTTTTGGCTAGTCGTCCTGGCCTTTTGCGTTTCGCTAAATTTATACGTTTAAATCCAACTCTCGCAGGTATTTGCGGTCGCTCGACACTAACGCCGAATCGAATTCGCGAATTCACGATCTGCTGAAATAAGCGATCGAGTTTTTTCGTTTGAGTAAACTCTGAATGGAACGTAAGCATTGCAGACGTAATATTGCATTTGACGCAATTCACGCAGTAGCGAGATATAATTTTATTCTACGTTATTGTATAAATTGCATTGCTCTTCCAAATTAATGAGAAAGCAACCGTTAAAGTATTTCGCGTTTTTTTAAATAAAGTACTCCCGTACATAATGTGAATATTTTTTAAAATATTATATTTTAGTTTTTGCTGTTATTTAATAGTAATGTCATGTAATACTAAATTAAAATAATTAATTTAGTAATGGCTTTGAAAGATTTTTTCCCGACTAAAAACACGCACTGAAATTCTTGTGCTTGCACTACTCATTTACATTTTTTAATTATTAAGAAAAAAATCTAATATCAGTCGACAAAAAATCGGCTAATTACGAATTATTTAAAACCATAATTATTGCGGGTAAAAAATTTTGCCTTTTGCACAATCATTAAATAAATAATTAACAAATTACAGCTAGGATAAAGAAATTTTTTCACTCCAATAATTACAAACAATAGGTATATTATAATTTAGTTTGTGATTTAGATCTATTTTACATTTTAACAACCGATACTTGTCTTTCGTTCTCTCTCTCTCTCTCTCTCTCTCTCTCAACATTCTAACAATTACGTCACCGAAAATAGTTTATTACAGGGAAGGTAATAATTTTATAAGCAACCACGAGAAACAAAAGAACATTTCCAACGCACATTAATGAATAGCAAAATATTTGGCAAATAATGCACAGCTTCGTGTCTCTAATAAAATGTAATAAATTGTTTGTTAAAAGTAGTTGAATCAACGTCAACCGTTTCAAAGCGAAGTACCGAGTTTACGGTTGTGAATTCCTCGTCGGGGCAATGGCGAGTAGAAAGCACAACTGCTTGCTCCTGTTCAATTTATTGCTGATTTTGCCCACCAAAATGGGAGGAAGCGGCCAAGCGACTGGTGCCAGTCTCGTGGAGATGCTCGCGAGTATAAGAGATAACGGGGCAGGTCTTTTTTCCACGGACTTTGCTGGGGTTAGGGCCTTCGTTTGTGGCGACGTCAATACCAAATTTGAGCTGCTGCGCAGACTCTCCAGGACCTTCCTCTCGAGCAATGTACTGGACATCGGGGAGAGCTGCGATAAACTCAGCCACTTGGCTTGGTTAGATCTACAAACCTTTCTTTTACTCTTTATGTTGCTTGTATCGTTAAGTTTCTGTATCCAAATCTGGTGATTTCGGTAAAATTGAGTTTTTTAACTATTTTTTAGCTCTACTTTTTTTTTTTTTAATAATTATGCGTTACTTTTGAAAACGGAAGGTTAGGGCGACCCATTAAATTCAGCTGACAAATTGAAACTTGCGTAAAACTCGGAGATACTTCTGTTTTTTAAAGCTCGATTATTTTTATTCTTTGGTTACGGAATAAGTCGAAGTTAAAACGTTTTAATGTATAAGAAATTAATACCGATACTATTTGGAAATTGCCGTTTATAAATTTCTTTATTTTACACGTTTTTTGGGACCTGTAAGACCCGAAAACTTGAAAAATTTGAAATTAAAAATTGACAATATACTTTTGTATTTCACGGAGGGCGAAAAATTTATATTCCAAATTATGATACAAATATGGAGATAAGAATAAAAGAATTTTTTTACGAGAGTTATTCAATCAAGATAATAGTAAAATCATGAAGAATTTATGCAAGATTTTATAAAAATTAAAATTTATACGATCTTAAAACCGTAGGTAAAATAAAATGGATGTGATAAAGCATTAATCTTGAAAAATAAATTTATTCTTAAAAAATATAATTATCACTCTCTTGCAGAAAATCTGTAAATTCACATATGTAATCAATATAAGATAATCAATTAAACATTATTATTAAAAGAATGATATTTTAATAGCAGCTGCGTTTAAAAGATTATACAGTTTTTTTTAGAGTTTAAATACCTTTGTCCTCTTTTATAAGAGACGTTTTTTTCACTGCATAAAAGTGTGCATATTCTTTAGATTACTTTTTCACTTTGTGCACGAGGTATTAAAGAGATTTAAAAATGATGAATGTGTTTTTATTAAAATTCCTGAGATGTATATTTCTATATCCATGAAAACTTACATTATTTAGACATTTTAATAAAATTACTTGGTTATTAACATTTATTTTTTACACTATTTTTTATACAACTTAAATAAAGAAATATGTAAATATTCATACTTCAATTAGGTATAGGGCGCTTTAATTATTTATTTTGTTTCAAGGAAACAAATGTAAATAAATGTAAAAATGTGTTAAATCAACTATAATTGAATTTACATTTAATTTTTTCAATTTTTTGCAAAAATCCTACTGAATGTCACTCGTAAATCTGTAAATAAATTGTGTTGAAATAATTTTTGACAACTGAATATTTATTTTCTATTTTTAAAAGATTAAAAAGCTTTCTTATGTGTACCCGTGTGAAATAAAGCCGCATTTAGAACGAACAGGCGTTAAAAATTTACCACATTTCGGATATTAGAATTTAGAAATTCTATACCTACATTGATACCAATTAAGTCTTCAAATATTAAATTTTATAAAACTCTCTACGTAAATAAATAGTATTTTATTACATTTTCAAAGACTTGTATCAACTGTATTAATAATTTTATATAAGAGGTGCTGTACTTGGATAAATTCTAAAATTATGTGAAGGATATAATAATGATTTAGGGTTAAAAATTAAACATTCCACGCTTACTTGCCGTTAAATCGGTCGCTCATTACACGTTACAGTTATCAGTATCATATTTTTATTGCACTATAAAAACAGAATATTACATTGAGAAAAATAAATTAATTTTATTTACTTCTGAGTTCTTTGAAAAATAATCTTACACATCTATTTTAATTAATTTTGCCGAATCGTAAAGTTGTCATTTAACCATCCAACATTTTTAATAGAGTCGTTAACTATGTATTTAATGCTATCATTTTCTGGAATCCGGAATTCAAATAAAATTATTCAAATTTTTTTCACGAAAATCATACTAAATAAATAATTATGACATTTTTTAATTGTTTAATAATCTATGTTTAATCGATTAAGCTATTGGCGTTAAAATTTTCGTCAGTCATCTGTTTTATCACTTCGACTTAGCTTTCAATTTTTTTTTTTTAATATCTAAAATTTATTTAATTCTTCGTACATGACAAAATAAGAAACATACAAAGTGGATTGGACGATGATTGGAATAAGTGTTTACTAACGACGCGCGTTTTCTTTGAAAAGTTAATTATAATTCACATAACTGGATATGTAAGCTCAGAACTGCCACTTTATCTAAAATTGACTCACAAATTATAATTTTTAACTCTAGAGCGTTACTATATTTACGATAAGATAAAAACAAATATTATGGTCAATGCGAGTTATAATAAAGAATCGTAATTTTACAATAATTTTAGATAAGCTGGTATAACATTTTTCTAAATAACTTTACGAGCAAACAAAAAGAAAAACTTTGTTTATTTTAACGTTATATAATTACTACGTAAAGTAGCGTTGCGTTCGCTTTCCTAACTTCTCTTTAAAAGGCCATTAAGCGAATTCATAGACGACGGATCTTCTTATCTTATATTTGTCCTTAGACAATCCGCAGTTCGAGAAATTGTCAATTTTATTCAACTTAAAAATCAAATATTTTTTATCAAGTGATAATTAAGACTTCTTGACAATTTGGGTGATGTTTCACCAATTATTCATTGCTTGTTATAAAAAAAAAAATGCAATAACAGAGTAACCGCAAGTAGAACGCAAACAATCTTTATTTATTTATCGGGAAACATTGGACACTCTCCGCTGATTTTTGCTTTACGAATCGCTGCAGGGCAAAGGGTTTCGAGGGCGACAATCCATCGCTCGAAGCCCATCAGCTTCTATTCGTTTTGGACCTGGACTGTCCGGATTCCGAAGAGTTCCTGCTCAGGGCCGATGGCGAGATGCTGTTCGCGGCTCCGTTCAAATGGCTGATGCTGCAACGCGCGAATGAGACGAGCGATTTGGAGTCTGTGTTCGCTCAGAAGAAGGTTTATCCAGACAGCGAGGTAACCGTCTGGAGACTGTCATCCGGTCAGCTGTTGTCAATTTACTGGGCCAGTTCGAGAGCTCGCTGCGTGATCGAGGACCGGGGCTATTGGATTCGCGAGACCAATCAAGTCGTTGTCAGAGATAAGAACGTGGCCTCCAGGAGACGGAAGAACCTGGCGGGCACCCGCCTCAAGTCTTGTGTCGTGGTTAGGGGAATAACAGTCTTGCTTGCATTAGCATTAGCATTTGGCTTGTGAGAGAGGGAGAGAGAGAAAGTGCGTTCGAAACGGTCGCGGAACTGTCTTGTACAGAATCTGTATGGGCATTATTTTCCATTAAAAGATTTATGCCAAGCGCAATGACTTCGCTGATTCTCGGGAAAATAAAACTTCTGCAAATGTGGACATTTTAAATATATTAATTTGAACTAAGGATCCATAATGTACACACATGCTCATGCATACGAGTCGAAGTAGATATCTGTCGAGTGTGGCAAGACATTATCTTGATAAAGAATTGTTTATACTTTAATCTCATCAAAATTTCCACTTTATTTGAAATTTTGAATCAATATTTTATAGCATTGAACGACTGATATTATTTGAACAATTAATTGTAACTCAAGTACATATTTGCCAAGTTTATGAAAAATTCGTTCTCAAAATTTTATTTATTCCTTAAAAACTACGCAACTACGTGCAATTCGGTAAAATAGTATTTTTTAATATTATATAACATTCTTTTCCAAGTTATTCAAATTATTTCGTGGGTTCTATCTTTCGCTTGTTCTCACTCTTGCATAATTAAAAAAAAACTTGTTTTTCTTTTAAAAACATTAAATTTCTATAAAGGCTTATAGCGTCGATCAAAATAATATAGGAAAAAATAAACTATATTACTTATGAAAAATCGGAATTCAAATATTGGCTCCCCACTGAAATCTAAGAATATAATCCTAAGAAAATTAATGAATATTCAGCAAAAAATGTTTGTTTTATTGAAAATTCGGATGGCATGTAAATATTATTAAAAAATCTAATCTCACAGTTATGACTGATATGTACACCAAATAAGATTATAATTTTATAGTTAAAATTTGCTCAAATTATATGTATTTTGAAAATTTATAATATTTTGTAAATATCGTGAAATTTAATTAAAAAAGCTTATTCGTGTTTAAACTACCACAAATTATTTTCAACTTGCCTTTAATTTTAAATTAGTCGACAAAAATTAGACAAATTAACAAATTAGATATATTTCTAAAGATCTATCTTTTATTTACAATCAGTTATTTTAATTATTAATATTTTAGGCTTTTTTATGCAATCTTCCCTTATTAGTGGAAATACATTTTATTTTATAAAAATTAAATATTTGTAATTGGATTTAAGAAAATTCAAGGCTAAGAGCATATTTTTTAAATTTATACTGATTTAATTATCCTATTTTTACAAATTAGCAGAATTTCTTTCTGCTTTATATATTCGTTCATATATATATATATATATATATATATATAGTATAGATTTAGGGCTAAACATTTTTTTTATAAGTCATTCTCACTTAAAAATTAGCAAGTTTATCCGTATATTTTCTTAAATTTAATTCTGTAACTTGTATTAATTAAATTTGTTTTAGGTAACTAATCCAGATTCGATCAATCATCTAACCGATTATCAAGATCTGTACATTGACACGGTATCAAAATGTAACTACCCTTGGGCGGTGCATCTGGTGAAAATGCTTAACGCTACGTCAGTTGAATTATCGTATATTTATTTTGTTTCTAATTTTACTCGCACCGCAACTTCAACTGGAAACAAAAACATACAATAATATTTAACGATGTCCTTTGAAAATCGTGACATTATTTCCGCATTTCTTGCACACGTTTGTTGGCCTTGCAATCGTAGCAATAATATAATTTTCGATGCCTTTCTAACCAATTCAACGTCAGTATGAAAGCCGTAGTTCTGTTCCAACGTTTGTGTCAACACTTTTTTTATCTTCAATAATGGATCTGAAAATTTTAATCGATGACAGTTTTTACGAGCAGCTTTCGATGCAAAGATGTAGTACTTAAGATCATCGACAATTGATCATCGTCTATAAAACTTATACGAACGAATTACTTTTACTTTCTGTGCCAAACGTAAACTGGTTGAAGCTTTAATTGAGAAACGCAACGAGGCGCGATAATCGTGTTTCTTATCAACACTCTACGGTATTTCATTAAATTAGATTTTCACCGATTACTTTAAAATGGCATGGTTCAATGTCACTTTAATTTGTTCGTCTCCTTAATAATTTTGTTGCTCGAGAAACTCAATTTTATTTATTGTCATATAATATTCGATTATTTATTTCTTGTAAAATAGATTGTTCGCTCGAATCCATTTTTGAGATATAGCATAAAGAATGTTCGCGATTAGCAGCCACAGCACCGAATCGTACAGAAGATTCTTGTGCTTTCCATCTATACGGTTAGACTAATTAATTAATCCTAACCTTTTTTTTTTATAGATGGACTGAACATGCGCATTTATCATTTTACCGAAGAAAAATCGAATTTATGTATTTTTATAATTTCGTCGCGAGTTGCACATTAAAAAAATAGCATTACACGTGAAGCAAATGCTTTATTTATGTATTGTGTTTTGTATTGTGTTATGAAACACTCGATGCCCATGCAGACGGAAGGAACTGTTTCCAAAATTTATGATTCTCATAGGCTGTTTTTACGGTCAAGATACATGCTATTCGTTCTGCAACGTAGGAAAAATTTTTGCTTTAACGAACTTATCTTGAAAGTCATCAAGAAGCCAATTAAATTCAAGCAAATTTTAAAATTATTCGCAGTTAAATGCTTAATAAACGAACGCGATTGCGATCTCGAGTGCCCGTGGCAGTGTTTAAAGTTCTCTTAAACCGGACGAAATTTACGTACATCCGAAACAAAACAGCCTTTGAAACTTCCAAGGACATTCAATTATATAATGGATCATTTATATTACTATACACACACACACACGCGCGCGCGCGCGCGCGTAACATGTATGTTCACATCTTAAACAAGGTTATCGAGCATGTGAACTTATCGATTCCCTCAAGCACTCAGAGATAAAGCAAACTAAACTGTCGGGCCTGAGAAATTGGAGCTTTAAGAATTATTTTCAAACTTACAATGCATTTACAAAGTTTAATCGTTTTAATTGTCAACGTCTAATACAATAGTGCGGATAAAATCTTGGTTGCTTCTAAAAAAAAGCCCGTGAATTCTTTTAAAGATTTATTATCGTGATGCGCGGAGTATAAATTCTTGTACATTCGTTATTATCGTCTACATTACAGCGCATCCTATGAATTCGATAAATTTGTAAATAAATTAGCTGTTTTCACGAGAGGAATTTCAAATTCAATTGCCATAGTCGTGCCTGAAGAAAATTGAAATTTTTACCTCTGCCAAATATCGCAAGTTATTAGCGCTTTTGCAAATAAATATTCATTATTCAACTTGGAGCTAACGGAGAATACAATATTACTTTCACTGCGTAATCGATGTATCGACTGTGTATTAATAAGTAGGTCTAATTAAAATAAAACTTCAATTTATGGGCAACTAAAATTCGTTGATAATATATTCGCCAAGTGTTGCGTAACAACTCGAGTCTTCAATTTTCATTCCTTAAAAATATTTAAAAAATTCCTTTTAAAGCGCATTAATTATATTTTAAAATATTCTTCGGAGTACAGTCATTGATTTGGTAGGATTGATTACTCGAAGCAAGGACGTAAGCAATAAAATATTTTGTTACTTAAACGGCCTTGTGAGTGTGTGCGTTGAGACAAATCCAAGTGTATTTGTAAACAAACACATTCCCAAATTTGCCACTGATTTATCCGCTCGCCGGTTCTCATGGAACATTTCAATTCTGCAGGGTGAAGTTCGAACAATCGGGCACGTGGGGATATCGAAGCTCCAATGGTACTTACAATGGCATGATCGGGATGCTGCAACGCGGAGAGATCGACTTTGGTGGAACGGGAGGTTTTTTGCTGAAAGAGCGTATGGACGTTATACATTTCATTGCGCCACCGACGCCAACAGGGTGAGAACGATCTTTTAATCGGCCAGAGTTCGCTTAAAATGAAAACTGAGCTCCGCGTTGAGCGTCGATGGACTCTGTTTGGTTATTGGTTATTTTAAAACTATACTTAAAGTATTGACGTTGTAACGGCGAGGAATGGTGAAAATTCAGAACGAGAGCTCTTACTTTACCACTTTATCATCATTGTAGACTTCAAGCTTAATTACTGTCTCGGTTCGCACAAGATTCCGTCCTTTGTTATTGCAACAAATGGTAAAACAATTTTTTATAACAGAATTTTTACCGGGTCGAACAATTTACGGCTGCCAGATATAGTAATGCATGTTTTACGGAATTATTCCGTTCTTGCATTCGCTCGGTTTACGTGATCGACGCAATTTCACAGACTGAACAGAGTCGCGAAACAACTGAAATAGAGCTGGGCAAACGTGATTTTTGGTAAATAGGACGCTAGACGCCACGAGTGCAAAGTGCGACCATGTGCCTTACGCGTACGGTAAAAACTGTACACGTGGATTCTTTAAATCTTTACTGCTTATTTCCGGTACTCCATTCAGGACCAACTCACGTATAAATTACATTTTCGAGCATAGCCTGGCATTTTTTTAGTCAGGCAAACCAACCAACTTACCTCTCCCAACTTTATTACCCATCGCTTTTGTACGTAATTTTTAATAATGTAAATATCGAGTCTTTCGGCTTCTTAAGTTAAGATTTCCTTCCGAACGTAGTAGTACAAAACAGCGAAATTTCTAATGCATCGAATAATCTCTTTAATAGCGACCTTCGCGAAAACGCTTGCTTGCGCTTGCACCAAGTCTCGCGAAACTGCAAAAACAGTATTCATAAATATTAAAACGGAAGAAGAATAGTTTGTTCGATGGCGACCGAATTTTTAGCGATGATTCATAAGATTTTCCCCGAGATCGCGAACAATTACTCGACGGTACGTCGTCGGATAAAAATTCAGCCGATGCGAAATCGTTAAAAATTATCGAGTCTGCGCACGCGGTCGTAATTAAAATTTCGTTTGCCGATTCTCGCGAGTCCGTGCTCTCGATCACTGATCGATGCATTAAGTTTGACGAAGCCACCGTAAACCCCGAAAATGTACGATTAGTTAGAAACGAGGCAACGAAGCTGGCGGCGACTCAACCTCTCGCGGTCAATTTCGTGACTTTCCTGACTCCAGGTCACGATTCATATTCCGGCGACCGCCGCTCTCGTCGGTTTCTAACCTCTTCAAGCTACCTTTTCGCAATTCGGTCTGGTTCAGCATCTGCGCTCTCGTGATTCTGCTGGTCATTCTTCAGTATCCTGCGATGCGGCTGGAATGGCTGCAGTTGGACGAGAAGCAACTCGAGCGAGAGCCGTACCCGCCGGACCTCAGCGACGACCTGCTCGTCATCTTAGGCTCCGTGTCTCAGCAAGGTACTGCGGCGAATCTAGACGTCGACGGGGATTATTAATTGGGGAATCCGACTGACATTTTGACACTAGGCGACGTCGCGTGCATGCCTACCGTGCGATTGTTCTGTTCGAGCACTCAGCGAACTCTCCGTTATCAAGATTAATTGCTCTCGGTGAGTAATCGAGGGAGTGACTTCAATTAGTTAGTGCTGGCTATTGGCGCTGACAGCTGATGGTAAGCGAAAGGCACGCGACTGATCTGCACCGCTTACATCGTAATGTGGGATTAGCAGCTCGGCTGTCGAGAGATAAGCCGTGCGAGCGACGGAAGTGAATTTGATAATTAAGTCAATGATACTAATGCGCGAGTTAATAAGGTCGCGCCAAACGCACCTATCGTGTAAAATTAAAAATGCTGATTAAAATACCTAAAGATAGAGTAAATTGATAAATTAGGTTGGTAAAAATGCCCTTGTTGCGATAAGTAATCGATGAATTTATGTTCACCGAATTCCGTTTCGATGTTATCACTGGGAAACGCTTGGAATCACTCGCACCATCTCTCTAGTAATTTAACAAAGGAGCATTATTTTATTAACAATTTGGAGCTATTGTTTTGAATGACGAGCAAATTTTTGGTCAGCGCTTTAATTAGAAATGTTGTCATTGCATAAAAGTGCCAAAGAACGCTAATTAAAAATTTGCTTTACGATGTGTAATATTCTTTTTAAATATCTAAAAATTGCAAACATCCTCTGTTTTGTTCATTGAAAACGATTTTCAAGTTGACTTGTAATTATTCAAATGAGGTAATTGCGGAATTATAAGTCGGTTAAATGTGAATTACTTTGTTTAATGGATTGCAAATTGAATTATTACGTTTTTATGGATTTAACTATATCACGTAATATTCGAGCTACATTTTTAAAGTAAAGTTTTTGTTATCGAAATAATTTGTACGGGTTCATTAGAAGCGTTTTACTTCTTGAATTGCTTAGGAATTTAAAATGAACTTTTTTTTTTTTAATAAAGCACAGGAATACAATTAAGTTTTATTCTTTATTTGGATTTTACAAAATAATTCTATCTGTGTAAAAAGATTGTAAAATTTGTTTTTAAAAATAAATTTATTGCATGTAATATTTGAATAAATTATATTATTACTCATCTCGTTAATACGATAAAATTTTATTTTACTGCGTAATTTGAGTTTTTTAGTGTCGTGAAATCGTTTTTACATGAAAATATTAAATGCACGCAATGATTGATTTTAAGTAATAATATAAATTTACTAAGCCACTTTAATTTTTAATCTCTTCTGTTCGTAATATTTTATTTTTATGCGAGAATAAATCTAGTAGTTTTATTAAATTTGACTATTCAAGATTTTATTCTCGATTCAATTTTCGACGTTATAAGTAAATATTTGTTTGCACATAAATTGTATCATATTATTTTTACTATCTTATATCTTATTTGTAAACAAGCGATTGAATTTTCTGATTCTTTTGAAATAATTTTTAAACTTTTAAACATATAATAGAATCTAGATTAGTCTTTAAATAGAAGTCATATCAGTATTGATATATAATTTTATGTATTTTTCAATGTCATATACTTGTACACTGCTTCTACTTATATTTTAAAATAGAGTTGTAAATTTTTTAAATTATTTTCAATTAAAAATATTTAAATAATTTTATGCAACTTTTTGTCGTATGTTACATCATGTAAACATTTTTTTTAATCAATTCACTTTTATTGTTTACATTTCTAGTCTTTATCACATGCGCATTTAGTTATCTTTTGCAAAAAAGTTTATTGATTTTTAATAACAATTTTATACATGTAAGAAAAAGTTTATGCATAAGAATGATTGTTATACTCATTGTAAATGTTTGTACTACTTTATTTTTTATTATTGTAATTTTATTCGACCCAAGTTGTGTTAATTTTTTATAAACAAGTCGATTGGTGATATTTGGTTCGCGTAAAGGTTTTTTTATAAACGTTTGCTAAATTATCGTTTCAGACAGAATAAATTTTCATTTATAATACAATATTGGTATTTATTTTCGATTTACACAAAGCTATATATGAAATATTTATTTTGTTGAAATATAAACGAAGAAAATACATATTTCTATTGATCGTAAAACTTATGAAATAGTATCTCGTATAAATTTGCTACTACATGTTATGATATTTGTTTAAAAGTGGAAATAAATTTTAATTTGAATGATTTGATTATAAATTGCAAACTGCATTATATCCTTCAAAAGGATTTAGACCTTGGGTTTTAGTGTGCAATAGATTATTATGTTTTTATTGCATTTTTTAAAAGATTTTTATATGCAAGCATTATTAGCATTAGTTTTCATCAAACAATCGAAAAATTCTCTTACGTGTCTAACTAACTTATCTGGTATAATCTTTTAGTGATTTATAATAAAAATATTTTTTTTATATTTATAAACCTTACTTATAGGGTATGTGTACGAAATTATTTATGAGCAATAGTAAATTGAGCTTAATTATATTATTATTTTAAAATTATTGCTTTTTGCTTTGATAATTAAAAGTAATATATTATAATCTATTACAATAATCCTATTAATTGCTTCGCGGGTATTAATTTTTATTATTCTTATGAATTAGTCGATCAAGTTATGTTTTAATTAATTAGATATGCATTTATAACGTTGACTTTAGATCTAATACTTTTAATGGACTTATTTGAATATTTATATCGTATTAAATGTGATGAATGTTTCCATAAAAATATTTTTTGTTCATCAAGTGCCTCCGGGTACTCTCATAACAATACATTTATATTATCTGTCAATAATTTAGCAATCATTATATGTTCGTATAAGTTTCATTTTTTAATCAAAAATAAAAATATAAAATAATTGAGTCGTTGTATGTAAATTCGTTATCTTATTTTGCGCTACGTATTTCAATTCATAACAACAAGATTCTTGAACGTCTTGATAAATAAAACTAAGTCAATCTTTGCGAGTCATACATTTGAGTTTTCTTTATTATTACTTTAAATTTATTGTCTTTTTTTTTATTTTCATAAGAAGCAACTGAATTTTCGATAAATTGAATTCATTCACGAGTATACAAATTCTGTATTTGACTCTAAGAGGATAACTTCAATAAAATATTTAATTTTTTTAATCATGAACATATCTAATTGTAAATTTTGTCAACATTGATTAATTTTACGATTTAAATGTAATTGTAATTTGTGTTTATGTTTTTAGCATTTCATATGTAGATCGCAGTTTGTGGAATTTATACAAATTTTCGTTTACCAATTGAAGTTTATCGTGAAAACGAAGAAAATCATTAAAAGAATATTTTAAAATAAATTTGCAGAATTATTGTAAGACTAATAATTCGTTATTTATTGAAATTAATTCTGATTATTATCTAACTACGAATTGATGTTTGTTAGACTGGTTAATTACACAGATTACCATTATAATGAAAACGAAATCTTACATTTTCGTACTCGAGTAAAGTCGAGTTTTATGTTTTGAAATATATTGAAATTCACCAAATATCGTATAAATATCCAATAAAAATTCTTATATATTCAAGAATACGGAAATCATACTATCTTTTCATTAAATCATACAACTTAAAAAAGATATATTTACATTTTGATTTGAATATGTATAAATTTGATGCTTAATAATCGAACCAATTCTTCTATTTACTTTAATAATTAATTCCATCCTGGAATAGCTCAATTTATTTATTCGTATATTTATCGTATTAAAATTACTTGCATATTTTGCCTCAGCAAATCCAATACCGTCGATGTTTTTCTATTGCTTAAAAATAAGATGTTTGCTTTTTCTATCTTCTCTAAGTTTGATTCAAAAGAAAAGACTATCTATTGATGCAGTTAGTAGATTAACTCGAAATATTTTTCATGGCTTAAATCATACGTTGTTAATTCTCAATAATTTATTTATTATTATTTTACATTATTAATTACTTGAATCGTTATATCCGAGTGACACGTATTTAATCATAAAACAATTAAAATTTCTGAAAATATTTTAATTAAAAATTTAATTAAAAGAATAAAATTTATACAAGATTTTATGCAGATTAACATATATAATATTTAAAGTATATCAAACGGGGATTTATAGTAGTTTGATCATATACTTTTCAATTTTTGTAAATCCGTCAATATATATTGAAAAATTTTTGTTGGCTCGAATAATAAAAAATGAAAAGCAAATGTGAAAGTACTTTATGGGAAATTATCAATATTTAAACTTAGTTATATTATCTTAGAGTTTTTCTATTATTAGAAGCATTGTATTTATGGATAATAAAAAAAGTTTAGAAATATTCGTGATGTTTTAAAACAAGAAGAAAAAATCATGTCATAATGAATTTTTATGTGTTCTTTTTTTTCATTTAAATGTCGTAGACAGATTGTCACGCTTTGTTATGCTTGTCTTTTCGTTTACTTTTTTTATGATTTGCTATAAATTCATTTTTTCTTCACGATAGAACTCACTTGGTACCTCAATTATTTAAAAATAGGACTACGAACGTACGTGTGCACGATTGTAATCGATAGACAATTAAAAGCGCGTACATATTTAGGTGAAAATTATGTAAACTTTAAATATGAATTCAAATTTAATTTCAGTTTATAACTGCAAATGCGATTAGCATTTAAAGGATCACTCATTGAATCTCTTTAACGGGCAAATAAAATAGCCCGTTATGAAGTAATAATAATAGTTTTATTTGGACCACAACACGCACTCAAATTTTTAACTATAGTGCCTGAAAAATGTTTAAAAAAATTTTTTAAGTTCGGTCATGAGTCTGGATAAGTGCCAACGTTTAACGAGTTATTCTTTACACATCTTTCAATGGTTTTACATTTTATTGAAAAATCGTTTCTATGCCGTATAAGAATTGTACGGAAATAAATTATTCATCGCTTCACTTACTAAAAATAATATTCATGCACATTCAACTGGAATAATTTATTTGCTCTTCATAAAAGATTACTTAAAACTGTCTATAAATCGCTGGAATGTAAATAAAAATTGACAGCTTGAAACGTACTAACATATTATTTTCGTAATTATATTGAAAAAGAAAAACTTATTTTCATTGCTAAATAATATTTATGAGGTAATTTAGTCAAATGTATGTACTTGCACTTACTCAGGACCGAATAAATTTAAAGTTTTAAATGCGCGACCGAAGTTTTCAAGTTTATAAATATTTCACAGTTAAGTTATACCTAAATTTCAGTAGATTTTTTTCCCTTGCACACTGGCTGTTTGCCACTGCAAAGCCCGGAATCGCATTTTCATTATTATTAACTGGGTCAGAAGGACAATACGAATACAGTCGATTTCATTGCGGTTAGGAAAATCTATTCCGAGAGAATAAAATGAAGCGAAACGACGCAGGTTCGTGGTACGAGCCTCGCTCGGTGAGTGCCCGCATCATCGTTTTGATGAGTCTGCTGGCCGCCCTGAACCTCTACGCCGCGTACACAGCGAACATCATTGCTCTCCTCCAGTCGACGACGACGTCCATCAACAGCCTGAAGGACCTTTTCAACAGCCGGCTGACCCTCGCCGCCCACGACAACGTCTACAACCGCTACTACTTCAAGACGTTCAAGGACCCGCTGCGACGCGCCATTTTCGAGGAGCGAATCGAGCCCCGGGGGGTGCGCAAGAACAACTGGCTCGCGCTCGAGGAGGGCATCGAGCGGATGAGGTGGGGTCACTTTGCTTTTCACGTCGAGCCCGGCAGCGCCTACAGGATGATCCAGCAAACGTTCGAGGAGGGCGAGAAGTGCGGCTTCCACGAGATCGACTTCTTGAATGTCTTCGATCCGCACTTCATGGTCAAGAGGCGGTCGCCTTATTTGGAGCTGCTGAGGGTCAGGTGCGTTGCACTTTGGCCTTCTGCGACCCGCACGCCGACAGAGCGAGACGCGACGCGACTACTGCTTGGCGCGATCACACTAGACAACAGAATTCCAGAATTCGAGTACTTGCACGCGTCACCTTTTTCAGACAAACAATCGCCGCGAGGTTCGCGAAGCTTTCGGTACTAGCGGTCTGACAGAGCGAGAACGATACCAGCGTTGGATTACCGAGTCTCCTTATTTTGAACAACAAGCGTACTTTTGCCGACTACCACCCCACCCCCCGTTTCATATTCGCAATTATCGAATCCAAAGTTTCCCAATGAAACTCTTGAGCGATGTCACTCTCGATTTACAAAGCTGCGAGCATTTCCTTACCTCGATCGAATGTTTGCCAATGAACGAAGTGATTGTTATTAAGAGAATTGAATTTTTAACGGCACCGATGACTTATTTCTCGCATTGCATCGATGCAAATCGTAAAGCACAACTCCGTTGTAACTTATTAACCGCTTCGAGCTGTTGGACAATAAATTATCTAGTCGGTTCTCTGCTATTTGCTTGAATTCATTCACGATGAAACATTACGAGTTATCTGAAAAATAAGAATTTTATTCGAAGAATAAAAGTTAAGCAATTGCTGTGAAGTTTAAAGGTGATCTCGTGTACAATTATATTGGATTCGCTTATTTCCGCCGTTCCTTGAATTAAATCAAATTCACTAAAATTAAAAAAAAAAAAAATGCATCGCTACCGAGTATAACAAAGCAAGCGATAGATTTTCATAAAATTCAGAAAAGAAATAGAAAAGCGACAGGTATGACAGTAATGCACACATGCACATTTTGCAAAAAAATTGGACAGGCCAACGATCTGCAAGGAAAATTTACAAAACATATTACTCATCGCTGAGTCACGTTGCATCGAACACGCACTTATCTCTAATAAATTGCTTACTTAATGAAAACGAATCATGAATCAGCGCTGAAAAATTTTTACTATTCTTGTAAAATAAGAAGAAACGAAAAAATCTATGAAAGAGGTTGTTGCCCTGACCTACTAATCCGCAGGGGCAACCGTCGAGTACTCACAGCATCCGTGGTATGAACGAATAAACGAATTACTCTCAACCTAGATCTCGTCGAGCCAAATTTTGACTTCTTATTTTCCACGGCGAGACGTTTCAAAGAGCGAGTTCAAGAATAATTTATTTGCGCATGAGCGTACGAGCGCTCGATAAATCCAAGGAAAACAATGAAACACGGGAGAATGTGACACATTATAAAAAAATCCGAACGAAATTTAACGATTGTAAACCTTAAGACGTAGGCCAAAACAAACGTGAATTTTTTTAGGAAAACATCTTTGGGCAAATCTTGTAATCGAGCATTGAATTTTCTCTACACTTACTAGACCTCTTCTCCTTTTGTCTCCTACGTCTTATTACGAAAGCATTTGCGTATAATGCATTCGCTAAATTTCTCCACATCTTATTGATTTCTTTTACGGTTGAAAATACACTCCACCTGTAGTGTTAAATTTACTTCGCCTACTTTGTCTGGAAATAATCGGTTTGGTCACTTCTCGCGCTACGCCTCAGATTTTATCCACGGGTTTCGCTTAGCGCTCTAGCGACTGCGCTTGTACTAAAAACACCCGCGAAATTTAATCGAATCTGTTTGAATTTCAGCGGACTACGATTGCACGAGGTCGGACTGCGGACTCGCGAGTTAACTCGCCTCTATAACAAAAAGCCGATGTGCACCTCGAACTTTCGCTTCCGGAGCGTAGGACTCGCCGAGAGCTACGGCGCATTCTTGACTCTCCTCTACGGCGTAATGGTCGCTTTCGGGGTTTTCCTGGCTGAGCTGCTTAATGTTTACCTGTACGTACGTAAGCAAAGGATCGGATCATTGGTCAGCCTTGAAACTTGAACCAATGCGCGAAAAAAATAGTTACTTAATTATATAAATCTATAAAATAGTAATGGTTATTGCCGGCCGAGTCGATATTAAAACTTGAATAGACAGCTGACTGCCGTACAATTACAGAAACAAGGGAAGATTCGTTTGAAAACACGTAGCTTTCGCGTTGTTTGGATTTTTGAATTTTAAAGATTTTTTATTTTAACGAAGAGCTCGCAAAAGTATATTAAGAAACTAATGTGAACCTTAATTCGATTTCAATAACTTTTGATTCCCCTTGAAAAATAAACTGGCTCACCTTACCTAGTTTCTTAGCGAAGAATTAAAGTGACCCAGATAATAAAGTGTAAGAGAGGCAACCGAGGCGAGTGAGATAGAAAAAATGTGCAAAAAACAATAAAATATTTTTAGTTGGAAATACATTAATAGATCACGTATAGAATAATTAAGGACCTTGGCTGCTTAATTTTTTTATAGCAATATCTTAGATTCAAAAATAATTTTAATTTTCAAGCATGATAATTTTATGCATTATAATTTCAATTTCGATCAGAAGAATAAGGGAATCAAAGACGGAAAAACAGCACTTTAAAATTAACTAATTAAACAAGGCTTTTACATCTCCACAATAGCAATAAGATAATTTTACAAAACGTAGCAAGCTGAAACGTATTTCGGAGAAAATAAACTTTTCTTACGTGTACTCTGTTCCACAACTTATAAATAAATTAGAAAAATTTATACATGAATTGGGAATATTTATCTCTATTTTTACATCCAATTAAACGCTTTAAATTCAATAATTTTTGTTATAGACGAATAACTTGTACAGTTCAATTCCGACTAAAGAATTACCTAGACATAATTTATGTTATGTGTGTCTGTAAAACTTTTTTATACGAAAAAAATTTTATTTATCTAACGGAATAAAGATGTTAGAGTAATCGACAACTTTAAAAGAATTATAAACTGAGAAAAATATACTTGTAGACAATTTTTTATTCTGACACTGATTATTAATTTTTTTTCAATTTTTTTAATAACCTTTTTTGTTTAATTTAAACTTTGATCTACTCAATTAGTTATTGTTTAAATAGTTGCATTGATTAAAGTTATTTAAACGAGTATAAGAAAGTTTGATTAAGTTTTGGTGACTCGTTTGAATAAAATAATGTGCAGAGGAGATAAAACAATACTTATAGATATAAATTAAAGGGTGAAAGTAAAAACGATGACCAGTTTGTACATAACAGATCTTAGATAAAAAGAGAATAAAAGCAGAAACACAATATAGATTAACTCAATAATTGCATTTCATGCGAGTAATCATATAATAAAAATTAGTCATTTTTGGTTTTTTAAAAACAAATTCATTTATCGGAATTTATTGTCAATTTTACAAATACTCACGTTAGCTTTTTTAGTCATCCAATGTATATAATTTTATACGAATGCCTTTGACCTATATAAAGGCGATAGCACGAACGACTTACTTTATACCTTGTACTTAAGTATTCTATTTATGAGTATTTTCAATGCATTAATACGGCATAACGGTATTGCTTTACAAAAACTAGAATTGAAAAATTTATTTGGTAAACGTATTTGAGGTTATTATGATAATTTACAGAACGATGAATTTTTCGTTTCGTTTATATCTTTATCAAATTTTACAATAAGGTAAGGCACAATTTGACGATTCAAAATCGCGACAGTTCAATCGCGGTATAAACTTTGCGTTCCTTTATTTATATCGATTTAATTTCTGCGGTATGTAATTCGGATCAATACACTGCGCAAAAATTGCTCGTTCATTCGTTTGCAAGTTTTTAGAAATAAGTTTGCACACCTATATTGCCCCTACAATTGGTAAACGTACTTTCGTTCGTAGCGATCAAAGAAAATTAGATTGTTTATGAAATTATTCAATGCTGGGTGAGTGTCGTTTCACGCGTTCAAAATATACGACATTCGAGTTGAGCGAACAAAGATGACCATTCGGCGGCGGTAGCCTTACCATAGCAAACACATAAGATTTGATTTGCATATTTTGCCGACGGTCTTGAAAGATAATTTTCCGTCTTTATTTTCCTGATAAAATATCGCCACCTCTCAAAAGCAAGGCACATTAAATTAGTGTCCGGTGTGAGCTTATGAAATGCAAGTGGCGTTCGGAGGCTCGCGAGAATTCTCGTTACGTCCGTTTGGAAATTTGTCGAATAAATTTGTTTTCATTTATAGGAGACTGCGCTGCAATTCTGCGTGAAGCAGCGATAATTTGTCGAAAAAGTGTCGGCGAAGGAATGCGTCGCCTCTCCTGCTTCTCCCCCTTCTCGGACGTCCGGAGATAAGATAATGGCATTATTAATCGAACGCCGATCGCACGTGTTGTTCGCCGGCTTTTCACGTCCATCTTACAAAAGCAATCGTGACTGATATACTATACTAGCAAAAGCGCGGCAGCTCAACCGCGTACCTGCACTGCACGAGAATTGAGCCCAATAAATGCATTACGTGCACATAAAATGCATGATAAAATGCAGAGGGGCTGTTGTGCAGTCATTTTGGCGTTTGCTCGTGCTGCCCGAAGAACGTGGGTCAGCGACGGTCAGCGGGGGTCAGCGGCAGTCAGCGGCGGCTCGAGTAGCTTTAACGAGTGACCCTCTCTCTTTATCTTCTTCTTTTGTCTTATTGAATTAAGCGTAGGGCATGAAGGAGCCCTGGACACTTTCTGCATTTTCAACGATCTCTTGCTCTTAGAAAATTATTTCACACAGGTAGAGTCACGTTTGATAGTGTAATCCAGATAACGCGGAGCATTTAAAGATTAACTATGATATTTTATGAATCACGAATGTACGTCAATTCCTTTACTAATATTTGTTCCATTATTGTTATAATGAATCAATTTAAAGAAATGTATTCGTTTGAAATGAAATTTCTGGAGTTATTCAAAAATGATTTCGAGGGCGACGGTCTTATTTATTCCATAAACAACTATTTTTAAACTGTTTTGTTGCCTTATTGCTTATAAGGTGTTTTGATAGAAGTATTTCTGCGTGCACGCATCAACGGGGCAAGTAATAAATAATTAAATTACACTAAGAAAATTTATTACTTAAAGTGACACATTAAATGTATATTCATTTACCGAATATTCCAACATAAATTCATTCACTCGTTATTTTAATGCTTAATTTATATATGTATATTTTTTGACGCAACGATCTGTAACTTATCTACAAATATATTTAGTCTCTGCAATGCATAAAAACTAGAGAAATATTTTCGTAAATTATTCTTACGTAGAAAATTGTTTGAAATGCATTATAAATCTTCAATCGATTTTAATAATTTTCACTAAAAACGTCTAGCCTTTTATATTTTATTAAATGAAAATGTTGAAAAAATATAGACACGTTTATGCACGAGTTAAATAATTTTTAGAATTATATCATATGTGAATTCGTTACGTAACTGTAGCGTATGTTTTGGTAAAAGTGGACTAGACATCCTTTACTCTATCTGATCGTAAAAATAGTAATATTATTACTTATTGTTACTTATATTTTATGTGCTAGATTAAAGTAAACTAATTTCAATTTAAATAGTGTAGTGCGCATAAAAAGTATTGAGAATTGCGTGACTAAGACATTAATCTGATATCGTCGATGTATGAATGAGATAATTTTGGCTAAAAACATAGTTATGGATACATTTTTTATCGTATAACACCTAATTGCTTACATTGTGGTTATATTACGCCAATGATGTAAGTATACTGGATGAAATAACATTTCAATATACACGAATACATTTTTTAAACAAATTTTAACTCTAGCATTTTATTTCGTTTATCATATAAATAATTTAATTAACAACTTCTTTAAAAAATGTATCAAAAATATTTTAGCGTTATAATTCAAAATCATGTAAATTGTTTAATTACAATTTTTCTACAACTTTCATTCTAAGTTACTTAAAAAAATAATTTAAATATCGCTTGTCATTTGGTAATTAATCAAATCTACATACGATATTGTTTTGCAAGTGTGTGCCAATAGTCTAGACAAGCGAGCATGTATGATACATTTAATATCAATGTAAATTAGTTAGCTCTTTAAATAATATTTAAATTAATATTTTATTTTACCAGATGTTTAATTTTTTATTGAAAAAGGGGGAGGAGTTTTTTCGATAATTTTACAACTAGACATTATTAACGTGTGAAAACGTTTTTTTTTATTGCTAATAAGAGTTTTAAAATATTATTGCTTTAATAAGGATAGTAAGTAATATAATATTTCAGTCTTCGAAGCGTTAATGTTCTTAAAAAACGAGATTTTTTCTTTTGATATATTCAATTTTACGTAAGGAAATAATTAATTTATTTATTGTCAACTGATATACTGAATAATTATACTTAACAACGAGTTTAAACGATTCGACTATTTAGCGGTGGAATTGTTCGAAACGGACGAAGCGTGGGAATGTCTGTTGATACGTCATAAATATACTATCTCCCATTTTCCTTTATCTATAAACTAAAGTGTAAATTACTTACACGTGCATTCGAATATGACACGCAGTGAGAGTTATCCAGGATAATCTTGTACGACTTCAGAATAAAAAAAGGTTAAATATAATAATAAGTACGTTAATCAAATTAAAAGCAGCTTAATATGAATTATTGTAATTCTATTATCTGATTAAAAGTAGGGTAATTTTGTCGACATTGCATACCACTAATTGAGTAATACTGCATTTTAGTAATGCATGCTTAGGTACGAGTGGGTAAAATACCAGTAGCAATTGGGTCGTGCATTATCTAGAATCTCGAAGATTAATAATTACAAATTAAAGGCAGTGCTAGACGTGCAAACGTCGTTATAAATGCCATGATTCGCTTAAATTATTTAACAGTTGATCGAGTATAAAGTAATGCAGTACAGAATTCAAAAAAAGAGCAATTCTACCGCTTAATTTTAAATATTAGATAAAATCTACGTGATCAACAAATTTCATACATTTTATTTAAAAAATATTTGCAAATTGGTTAAAATTGGCAAACGGTTTGATCAAAAGAATTACAAATATGATTTACAACTATTTTGCGTGTAAATTTAGGATGAAAAAGATATTTTTATTCGTTTTAATAAATATTCATCTGCACTTTCGTTGGCCAAATCGTTTAACAAGTGCTGTATTTTATTTATTACCGTTATCTGGATAAAATGAAACAACTCTTTCTTGAAGTACACTATACTTATTAACACATTAATTATTGAAACTAATTGCAGTTTTCTTAATTCAATGAAATTTTTCGGCTTTTGATTGACTGACTATTAATAATAGGAAATAGAGCAAATGAAAAAATTGAATAAGCAAAATAAAAATAAATAAACCATAATTGTGAGACCAGAACCAGACTAACGATAAATATTTTTAGTCGTAGGTCACCGCACCTATTTTTGTTGGTTCTCTTTATGCATATTAAAGATGCACAAATAAGCTGAGCGCTTCGCGAATAAAACATCGAGAAAAGAACGAGAGAGAGAAGCGAAATAATGCTCGTTCCGTCTCTCTCTCTCTCTCTCTCCTCTCTCTCTCTCTCTCTCTCACGTGCATCTTTGTAGTAGAATAAAAAGAAAAGGGAACGACAATTATCCACTTTTACGTCGGTTCCCCTTCGCGCTAGATAGACTGACTATCTACGTTCCTTCTCTCACTTAAAAGTGTGACGGAGAATGCAACCCTCTGGTATTATTTCTCTCCTTCCGTGTTTGCGCGCAGATGCGACGGTAAAAACGCGCAACTTATTCGTATACGTTCATCCGAGTCCGTGGAATTCCGTAACTTCGCCATTTTGTATCATATTTTTTTAGCTTATTCAGTCAAAAATCGATACTTTAGATAACGCCATAAAAAATGTGAAATTAAGAAACAAAGCAACGGATTTAGTTATTTACAAAGCAAGCATTCCTCCGGAATATTTCAAGGAAAGATAAAAATTAATAATTGACATATAAACATTCTAGAAAATCTCGAATATTGAAGTCTACACAAGACATTGATAATTTGTTTAAATCAAATGCTTGGATTAAAATGAAAGATAATACGATAAAGATGACTCCAGGGAGCGTATTTTTTGAAAACAACAAATTTTTTATCCACGAGTGGTACGAAACATTTTATTTATAGCGTAATAAGAGACGGGAATCGTATGGTTTTTAAAAAAAAAACGTTAATATCCCCTGTAATATTACATTCACTGCAATTAACAATAGTAAAAGAATGTCCAGGGCGGACATATTTTTTGCTTTCCTTTTTAATTGAAATATTTTATACCAAGCGAGTGCGCCAATTTTTAAAATTACTTTTTCATTCCGTATCGTGCAGTAAGGATTAAAGGTTACAATACAATGAATGTGTTTTTACTCAAATTCCAGGAATGCTGCTTCTCGTATCTTCGAGTATGCGAATTATGTAGAAACTTTTGCAGAACTTCTTTAATAACGAACTGTTCTTCGTTTTAATTTTAAAATGTAACCGTATAAAAAATAAATCTATGACTTTATTCAAACGCGGTTCAATAATTTAAATGGATCGCCTATCATTCATTATTAAATAATACGACTAAAACTATAAGACATTGGCTAAATTTCTTTTCATGATTTTTTCCAGATATTTTATTTATATTATAACATAAGTTACGAACAAATATTTAAATAGTGATATTGTGTATAATTGGTATTATGGATCGATATATCAACGATAAATTGCTGTAAAATAAGTATATATTTTATAATAAAACTTAAGTAATGAAGTTCAAAGAAGATAAAAGACGTAATTATTAAAAGGTATTTTCATCGGATTGTAATTATTGTAACTGAAGGCCGAAATTTACATTACATTAAAAAAACAACAACCGCGGTATAAAATAAATTTAATAAATTAAAACTCTCTCTCTATATATATATATATATAATATATTATATACATAAATATTTTCTTCATTTGATCTTCATTTAGACATGATCACACGAAATTGACATACGTCAATATTTTATGAATTAAATAGTTATAGGTTTCATGCAGATTTACAAATTTTGTTTTTATATTATCTTTTTTTAATTTTATTTTAAAATCGCGATCTTTTTCCGAAACGGTGATTATTAGATATATATTTGTTGCACCTATACGAAGTTTTATCTTATATTTTCTGTCAAAATAAAAAAATGACACCAACTTGCGTTTCTGTTTATCTTCAATTGCGTCAACAAACGTACGTGTAGTTAATTTTAAAATCAAATCGATTGTTGCACTTTCATTTATTGGATATTTGTATAATTGCTGCAGGTATTAAGCAAAAGTTTACTTATTAATTTGATCAGTACTTGTTTACTTGCAATCGTAACTTGATCGGTTAATTTCTTTACAGTACAGTTCATATTTTGTGTATTTACATAATGCTTCATTTGTTTATTATTTTAATTATGGTTATCATATTGTAACTGTTATCGATAAATAATATTTAGAGTGTTTATTATTTTTTGTAATTTAATTGTGTTCATTGAATCTAAAATTGTATTAATTTATCCATTTAATAAAATGTATTTAAAACTTTTTCGTTTTAGCAAAGATATAAGAATATATTTCTTTTTACACGTATCATCTTGTTTTTTTAGTTAAATTGTAAAAATGTTTTGTGCATTAATTATTTAATATGATTTTTATTTAGATGACCTTATTTATTAATTAACAGAATAGAAATACCCATACTTATTTTAATTATATTACAACAGTAACTATCGATTTATAACTTAAGATTCGAAACGCTTGTAATAAAAATAAATAAACAAATAATTTATAAAATTAGTGATTTCATTAGTCATTTTGTTTATAGTTCTGTACAGTTAAGCACAGTGTAACTTTTATTGAATTATAAAAACAATAAGAAGAAATAATAATAGAAGTTTTAAATTAGTAAACGAGTAATTTATCTGCGATTTCATTATTTAATTCGTGAATTATATTTATTAATAGTCTAATAAATATTTTATGGTTTTTTGTACTTTAAGTTACCAGCGTCTTATCTGTTTTTTATTGATTTTTTATTTTTCAAAGGTTGATATGGATGACGGATGCGTGACTGATATGAAAGTGATTACATATTGGGTATTTTATTTTATGAAAGAATTTTTAGTGCGAAGAAATCTTCAAAATTTTTGGACTCTATGCACAGAATTCGTATCAATATGAATTATTGTAAAATAATTTTTCATTTTTGATTAAATTTAAAAAAAATTCTATCAAAAGTTTTAATATTTAGAATTTTAAGATTGAAACTTTTGTTGATTCGTGTAAGTTTTTTTTCTAATCTTAGAACAATATTGGATGTTCTAGTCTTTATCAAGAACTTTTTGTTTACCTTAGAAGAGGAGTATTCCAAAAGAAGAAAAATTTGTTAAATTGTAAGCAATTATATTATGTATAGATTACAGATGAATGACGAAATGTACAGTTTTTCCTAATTCAGCGACAATATCGTCATTTTATAAATGAATATATCAATATTGAGTACATTTTCATTTTCAGTGCGTAATAACATTTTTATGGTGAAATATATTTTTTCTTTTAATATTACTCTTTGTTATTCAAATTTCTTATTTCACTGATTTCTTTTCTATTTTTACGTGAAATTGATATGATTAATTACAGTAACACTTTTCATAAATTACACGTTCAAATTATAGCCATTTTCATCTGAAATAAACTCGTTTGATATTATGAATAAGCTGTTTAATAGCCATTGTATATGTGACAAATCGAAATGTTAAATTAAACTCACATACTTTTTTGTTAAAGCCATACAACTTAAGACTGCGATCACTTTCTTGCATTAGAAACATTAAAAAAAGCTTCTCCTTTAACATTAATTTTCCTAATACTTCTAAAATAAATTGTTTAAAAATTGAACTGTTATTAAAGAATGTAATATAAAGTTTATGCGCGTATAAAAAAAATTAATTCAATATTTAAAAAACTATATTGTTAGTTTTATAAGATTAAAAAAAAAGTTTTAAGATTAAGCTCTGTTTTAATCGAAAAAATGCTGTTTGAGTATATAATTAAATATTATAAAAAAACATTTTCGATTTTTTTTAATCAACATATTTAATGTAATAATAATAGATAATAAAATAAATTCCGTTCAACCGTATCTTTCGAATAATTTAGTCATATAAATATTCGTTAAGATAAAATTTTAGATGCAGTTTTGTAATATTGACGCAAGGCCTCCTCTTCTTAGACAAGTACGATAAAGTCGTAGTGACGTGCAGTTCGACGTGATTCCTGACTCCTGCATTGAATCACAGAAAAAAATCAAGGTTTTCCATTTACTCTTAATAATACTGTACGAAAAATAAGTAGGTTAACATCAATACTCTACTACGTAATAACGAACTTATAACTAAATAGATATAAATTTTACAAATGCATTTTTACATCATTAGATGTTTTAAAAAATTGAGTAATAATAAATACCCTTGATACAAGACAGATGTTTTTATTTATAGTGCTATAAAAAAATTGTAAATTTTATTTCTAATAAACGTTTGTGAGAAAATACGTGTAAAAGTTACAGAAAATAAACATTATTGCACCAACCTTATAATTGTAGATGTTTGTTTATCATAAATCTGAAGTTAAAATTTATGCCTGATTTTGGTTACGTTAAATAACACACGATCTTTTTGTATTCTTAAAAATGGTTAATTAATTAATTTTCAAGATTTAAAAAGATTATTATGTTTAAAATATTATCACAGATGTGTTTTGCCGAATCAATCTATTTCTTGATTGCAAGACTCAATTGTTAAATTTGTACAATAAAACATGCTTATAAATTATATTCCCATCACTTTAAGAAATAAAAGACGTAACACCTTTAAGTTAAATCAATTATATTTTAATTTTATGTATTGATAAAATTAATATATAATTGATTTAATTAAAATTGTCCTCTAGAATTTCAACAAAAACTTTAAGATAATTTTCCACAACTTTAATTAACTTTGATTAATTTCGGTCGAATTATTATATATAGAACTTATTCTAGTGTTTTTTAAAGCTCCATAATATATGAATTTGCTTTTTAAGTAAATCTATCTATCTGCGGTGACATTGTGCTATACATTTTCTTTGTTAATATTTGTATCAATTGTGTTTTGTATAAATAAGTAAATCATTAAAAAATATACCTGTAGAAACTGGAAGTTAGATACACCAAATGTTATAAGCATTATAGTCAAAATATTTATATTTCAGAAAATTTGTATTTCTTGTCATTAATTATTATTCATATATTATTACTCATGCATACAACAATCTATTTTATAAAATTCTTAAACTCATTTTTTTAACTTATATAATTCATTAATTAAAATTCTTTGTTTTCTGTTTCTTAATTTGTATGGTTACGCTAACGTTAATCACGATTCCATTTTTACTGTAGTTGATTATGGTTATTGATATCATTTCATTTTTTGTTATATAATTGGTTTCGTCAAGAATAATGTAAAATTCTATATTACGAAGATAGTTCGATAAATCAATGATTTCACAATTTGATTTACTAATTGTCAGTTTTTATTTATAGTTTATAAAGTTTAACTTATATATTTGCATACACAAAGTATTAATCATCTGTAGATTGGAAAACTTATAAGGATGTTTCGAAGTAATGGGAAAAATATTTAAAATTATAATTGAAAATCTTGAAAAGTTTTGTTATATGGAATGGTTCAAAATATTTTTACTGAATTTTGTTGTGGTTGTACCAATGCAAATAATAATGAGCATTTGAAATATCCAAATCAGGTTACTTTTCATGAATTTATTTGTAAAATTTACAATAACGAACTTAGTGAATAAAAAATAGTGAAATAAGTGGACTTATAAGAATTTATACTTAAGGTATATCCCATATTCAGTATAAATATTTGGATACGAGAAAGATTATTCATAAAATGGATGCTGGGTTTGCTCAAACTTGATAAAAAACGATATCGCATAACGACTTCAAATCAACATTTGAATACACATGAACGTAAGCAAAAGCCACCTTTGCGGCGTAGTGTTACTGTTGACAAAACATCTATTCATCATTAGATGTTATAAATAAAATGACAATAAAGAATATGTAGTGGACAAAGAATGAGCGAAGAAAGCGAAGATGGTAATATTGATGGGTAGGATTACGACAACTTTTATTGGTTTATTGGTTTTTTGAAATTCGCATACTTTAATATTAATCAGTCACTATGTGAAAGGAAAAGCGATAAAAGAAAAGTATTATGTCTCATATTCAATACAGTAGTGAATAAAAAGCGACATCAATCTTCAAAAAATGTTTACTATGACAATATAGTAACTCATTCAATTATAATAGTAACTGCTAAATCAGTTTAATCACGCTATCAGTTACTTCCTCATCCACCTTATTTTTCGAATTTTTATTTTTTGTATTTGTTGACTTTCATTTGCTTTCAAATAAAACTAATTGTCTAGGAACAAAATAATTTCATCAATTGAGCACATCATAGCTGAAACAAATGAATATTTTGAAGATCAAAAAATAATATATTTCAGAAAATATAAAAAACCTAGAGAACACGATTAAAATATGTATATCAAATGTATCTAAAAGAAGATTTTGCAAAACAATTAATCAAATTAAAAAAAAAATACTTTTCCTCATGTCGTTGATTTACGAAGTAACTACTGCATTTATTTATTTTCTTTGTTACTATGAAATTCATTTTATTTTTTCTTTAAATGTAAACATAAAGAAGAATATTACTATTTTATTACGAAAAAATAAAAAGTAATTGTTTTAAGAAAGATTATTTTGTTATTTTTAATAATAGTACTTTTATATTAAATTTTCTTATATAAATTATTAGTACAAGATTTTTTTGCATTTTTTGATTAAATATACACATAAACTAAAAGCAAAATTATAAAAAGGTAATAAGCACCAATATCATTTAAAATAACTTAGATTAATCTTATGTTATCATTATCATGCATTCTTACATACATATATATATATACCTAAATATTTCAAATGAGTTATAATTTAGCCTGCTTTTAAGTTTTGGTTTTCAGGTAGAAAATGTTGATAATAATTTTTTGTGAAATCTAACATTAAGTCTAAAGTACATTCTGGTAGATCTTCAACACACTTTGCTGGATTACCAGCAAATCTGGTAAACGAAGGAACAACTGTCTCTGGAGGAACCACTGCGTTGTCTTCAATAAAGCAACAGCTTTTTAATACAGATCTCCTACCCTAAAATCAAGATTAAATACCATTTGTAATATATTTTGAATAACTGACTATTGCAATACACAAAAAACTTACTATAACAGCATTTTTTCCTATATAAACATAAGATCCCACTACAGCAGCATTGACAATCGTACGTTCTCCCACAAAAACATGATCTCCCATTACAAGTGGAAAAAATGCAGTCCTGCATAATTAAATAAAAAATACAAATAATTAATATTTAATAGTTAAAAAATAAATTTTTGTAATATATGTATAATTACCCTCGATTAAATCTTTTAAAAGGAGGTCGAATAACAACATTTTTTCCAATAATACAATATCTTCCAGTTTTAACATTTGCAAGATCCCCTCGAATAATTGCATCAGATTGAACAATTACTTTACCATGTAAGACAATATTTTGTGAACCGCATAAAACAGTGAGTCTGCTAACTTTATTTCCTGATGCCTAAAAAGTGATTGAAATTGAGGTTAACTTAATTTCATTAAACTTCTTTTTCAATAAAACTTAAAAATTGATTTTACCGTTTCAACATATTCATTTTTATTATAATAAATATCTTGCGGCTCCATTTTACTGAAAAAAGCAAATTATTGATTGTTAATATTAAAAGAAAGTATTAAAAAAAAGTTAAAAAATTTTTAATAAATATTGCATATGAAACTTTACTTTATAATATAATATCATAATGAACCGAAATTTAAATAAAAAACTACAAAATTTTAGTGTTAATATGTATTAACTTTGAATAAATGTAAACAAAATATTAATAAGTTTAAGAGAAGATATAATCAAATAAATACATTCTAAAAATTTTTGTAAATCATCTAAACAAAGGTATATATAAACATCAGTTTATTACTTTTTTATAGTAATAATTTGACGCTAAAAATTTAAACACGAATGCGATTACACACATTTTTAACATACACCATAAGTTCAAAACACATGCATACCTTAAATAACCTTAAGTCAAGTTAAATTATTCCTATGCAAGGTTAGAAAGCTGATGTTTCTGTAGCTGTATGTATATCATATTTTGATACAGACTTTTTCAAATTCGTAAGATATTAACAAATTATAAGACTGATTCTAATTTAATGAAATTTATATTCATTGTAAAAAATAAAGACATAAACTGGCTTAGTAGTTATCTTTATAACTAGGGACATTTCTCACTTAAAAGTTAAGATAGGTTAATAATTAAAGCAGCTATATCCGCCTACTTGTGTGTATCAGTGTATTTCGCCGAACCTTCAAACAGTGTTGAATCTTGTATTCGTAGGGGCGTATATTACTGTCAAAATGGAATTCCTATGAATCAAATTTGGTTGACTTTAAAGTCAAATAAATATAAGTATTTTTTATTATTATTTTAATGTTTTTCTTCATTAATAAATGATACTTGAAATCACGGAGCAAACGAAAGTTTGGAATAATTTAAATTATATCTTATTGAATGGCCTATGACATGATATTACCATATCTTTTAACGTGCATTTAATCATATCAACGGCTGCTGACGTTTGACGTTAATAAAAAATATTAGTCTTTCTTTTACCATGGGTAAGTGTTTTTCGTACCGTACCAAAAGTCACGTGATTTCGATATAATACAAATGTTTTAACTTTATGTTACAGAAGACTTTTCAGATTCACAAAAGTGGCAACAACATTTAGCTCTTCTTAGAGAACAATATGTAAATCTTTATAATAATTACACAGAATTGCAACAAAAGTATGCATTGGCTACTGCTTCGAAAGAAGATCATGGCTTTATGGGAAGGCTTTTATCTCAAATATCTATGTTATACGAACAAAATCGTTACAGGTGGATTAAAATAGAAATTATCTACAATTTGTACGTGATAAAAATTATAATATTTCTAATGATAATAATTTTTCAGTGATGTAACAGTTATATTGAAGGATAAAAGTATTCCTGTTCATAAATTTGTTCTTGCAGCTCGAAGTGATTTTTGGGGATCCTTACCAGAAAAAGCTACTTTAGGTACTAAACGTCTAAATTATTATAATTTTTTAAAGACTGTTAAGTGAAAAATAATGATTCCATGTTAAAATGTTTTAAATTCTTGTAGATTGGAAAAATTTAGAAGGGAACGTAGGTTCTATTTTGTTAAAATGGATTTATACAGATATAGTAAATCAAGATCAGCTAACACTTGAACTAATGAAAGCTGCTTCTTTATTTGGACTGATTGAATTAGTTGATAGATGCGAAAAGTATTTAATAGGAAGTATTAAATTACAAGATTGTGTTAGATTATATACAGTTGCTGAACAGTTAGGAACAAAAAAACTACGAGATCATTGTAGTTCGTTGATTTCTTGTCATTGGGTATGTTTTTTTTATTAACACTTCGAATTATAAAACCAATAATGATAAATTTAAAGTCACTTTTAATATTAGGATGATCTTAGTGGAGAGGACTTTAAAGAAATGCCTGGACCATTACTGTATCAGTTGTTAAAAACTAAAAGTGAATACCCGTTACATTCTGCTGTTCGATTGCAACGTGAAGATGTTGTTTTTTTATATTTGGTTGAACATAATGCTGAGGTAAGATATTTTTTTATTGTATTCATAAAACTATTATATCTGCTTATAACAGACAATATCAAGTAACAATTTATCTAACTTCATATCTTAAAAATAATTGATATAATAAGTATCACATGTTTCTTCTGGTGCTTACAAATCACTTTAAACGTCTCATTTATCTCTAAAAAGAGGTAGACAGAAATAATTAAATTACAAAAAATTCAAATCTTATGAAAACACTAAGAACATAAGCACTGCAATGACTAGAAAACTGTAATTTTGCACTGGATTAATCATTGTTGAGGATTTATTACAATAATTAGACGAGCAGTAACAATACTCTGATGGTCCATTGGGTGTCCCTCTATTTTCTCCTTTAAAACAGCCTGCAGTGTAAGCTTGTGTGTCAACCGACTCTTTGCTGTGCCACGTTCTTTCATTGTTATTATAATCTTGAGATATATATTTCTGAGATGCACAATTTCGCTCAGCAGTAGTCACCAAAGCTATGAAAAAAAAAAATATATAATTTACAAAATTGAAAATTAATATTAAAGTAAGATTTTGTTTTGATATAAAATATTTCAATTTAGTTCTTTTTTAATTATAAGTAATAGTTAAAATAAAAGATTTAAGCAGTATTAGTTGAAATATTTGACGAGAATTAAATCACAACGTTTACTTTTTATTTAAAACAATAAAGTTGAAGATTTGTTTTGTAAAAATATCAATTATTTCAAACATTTAGTAGTAGTTATTTATAAAGTCTTTAAGAATAAAGAGCGGCCTCGGTATATAAAGAAACAATGATTAAAGCAATTTAACTTGTTCACTTAAAGTGTCGGCAAAACTCAAATGCCAATATTGCGTAGAGAATGATTACTTACTTCCATTTGGTAATCGATAATGGATAATTCGTTTCATGCAAAATGTTGACATTGGACAGTCGTGGTAGAACCTCGAACTACCATCGAATTTTGAACACGGCTGATTTGCTTCACCGACATACTGTGGTGGTAAAACCGTACACCTGTAGCATATCATTCCTCGTGTTGCGGGAAAGATGCCCAGCAAACCTATAAATCGTAATTCTTCTCTTTATACGCGTCGAATGGATGTAGCGTCCATCATAGGTATTATTTTTGTGCTTTTATTAAAGATTAAATAATTGAAGTGAACAATCGTTAAAACCTAAATTTTTTAAAATTGTTGAAAAATCATTTCAAACTGATCAATCATTTATTCGAATGAAGCAAAAATAAAAAGGCATTAAAATTTTTACGAGTTTAGTGTTATGACAAAGTATGTAATTATTATTATCATTATTGTTGTTTTTTATTATTTTTCTTATTAGCTAATACTAAAAAATTTAAGTATCGAGAGTTTTTCTAAATGATATCGAGCCGTGCTAAGTTATTTGGTAGAGAACGTGTTCGGAATAAGCTTTTCGTATTATCAGGGAGTGAATTTAAAAGAGAAAAACGTATCTTAAAACTATCATAATCATGATATCTGAATATTTTTCGAAAGGGTGGGCTTGTGAAAAATTTATAGAATAAAGTAGCGCTTGTCTTTTCCAGTCGAGTTTTAACGTAAAACCGTTTAATACAAGAGTATAAAAAACGAATTTAACAAATAAGTTTTAATTTTAAATGACAAAGATTTGGAGGGACAATCTTGCCAAGAGAATATTAGTGCGTACTGTAGATATTTATAGTTGAGAACGTAAAAGATTTTTCACTAGCCGTCCTTAAAGCAGATATGTTAACGGAATTCCGAACAAAGCTTGGAGTCCAATAAAAATGAATAGCGGGCAGTTTTATATAGAATAAAGCGCACATGCACGATTAAATACGTAGGCAGGCAGGCACGCACGCACGCACGCACACAGGCGCGCACTTGTATTCAAAACAAGTAAATGACTCACTTGTCAGTACAGTTATGATGCACACTGACGTTCGAATACTTGAGTAATACTTCATTTCGCGCGTCCTTAATAGCTTAGAAAGTGCGAATGGAATTTAAACGAGACGAGCTTGAAGAAGGCCGTTGTCTTTATTATTGATGCAACACGGAGTGCGAGAATGCGCGCGCGTTACTTGGGAAGTCCCGGATCCGATTGTGCGTTATCGCGCGGTCCGAGAGTAGCTGCGGCGAGTAGTAGATAGCGCGAAGGAAATCACAACCTATGAATCAGCCATTTATTCATAACTATTTCCGTGAAACTAATACTCCGCGGGCGTTTTCGAATCGAAGGGTGGCGGGTCGCCGTCGCCGCTGCCGTCACTTCCGCCTCGTGCCGCGAGGAGTACGCGCATACATAGGTTAAGCTCGCGCTTAAGACCCGGACGCTGGTCCGCTAATGTCACCGGCGCATCTCGGAGTCGACGTCGTCGTTGTCGCAGCGGTGACGAGGGTCGAGGGTCGAGCGCTCGGGCCGAAGGACGATCCGCGACGCAGTTCTAACCGTGTCATTCGTCGCGGTCGCACCGCACCACCCGAATCCTCGCCGGTGGACGCGCGCGCAGTCACTCGGTCCTCCTCGGGAAAACGCGCCGAGAGTCGCTCCGCGAGTACGTCGAAACTGATTCCGCGCCTCGTTCATCGCTGTTGTTTGAACGTCCTCGACGCCGCCACGTCATTTTTCTCCGTCTCCCTCTATGCCGCTCTGCTCTCCTCGATGTCTCGTCTTTCTCCCCCTTTTTCCCGATGCAAGCACATAGGAGTCGTTGGGCCGCGCGTTCGAGCTGCGTACAACCGGCTTTGCTGCAGCTCCGCGACTGCACCTCGCGCGTACCAGGGGAAATTGGAGCGCTTCGCTTTGAAATTTTCGCCGTCTTGCGAAACTGGAAACCAGCCCGACGCCGCTTATCGCCAAGACGACGCTCTTTCCGAACTTTCGATTTCGTTGCGGCCGACTATCGAGCGCCGCTTTTCTCGATAAAAATCCCGTTAAATGAAATTAGGGTCAATTTAATATAACCTGATGCTTGTTTATCCGTTTGCCCTACTTCGCGAAACCGAATACGTGTACGTACGCGTGCGCGCGCACACACGCGCCCATGCCCGTGTGCGTAAAGAAAACAGGCGCAAATTAGTGTTTGTGTAAAAACAGCACCTTTGTGCCTGTGCAGTGAAAGCGATCTCTGCGCTTTGGAATTGAGTCTCGAATAAAGATTCGCGCGCGGGAGATGATACGAAGCTAATTAAAATATCAAATAGTGCGCCGACATTAGTCATTACTATTAAATTACAATTGGAACGGGAATAGATGTATCCATTACGCATACCACAGCTGTTACCGTACTCAGACCAGATACAAATTTTTTTCCTCTTTAGATAATATACTTTGTTTTAGCCGACCTTCGATGCATACACTTATTTTAACGTTCGAGCGTGCATAAATAAAGCATTAACCAGCACAAGCGGTACGCACTTGTTCTCATAAAATTACGCGTCAACCAATTAACTTGCGAGCGGCAGCGATTCCTGAACTGTAGCGCTTAATGAACTATCCTTTCAATAAATTCCAATAATTGAGTTGATTAGAGAAATTGAACATTAACGTTACGTAAAATATAAAAAATCATTATATTTAAATAACTTTAACTACATTTTTAGCGAAGAAAACATTCGTCCTGCTATAATTGCACTTTCCCTACTTGCGTATAAATGTCAAATGATTCTTTGTTAAATTTCTCTTCAAAAAATGAGACATCAGATGTTTGAATTTCTTATTAATGAACGTATCGTTAATCTAATTATTTTAAAATATCGAAAATTAAACGACTGGTGTTATACGTATTGCAAAAAATTAATAATTTTAGTCAAATGAACTTTATTTATAGCCGTCGATATAGTTCAAATAAAATGTGATTTATTTTAAACCGGAACAGTTTACGTTTTTATTTTTACAGCTCATTTTCACGATCAATCTTCGGATAGAGTAAAAATATTGTCGCATTAATATTGTTTATTATTTAAATCAATACATACATATTTTATGTATTACGTTTTTTCTAATAACACGTCATGGATAAGTTCTGGAATTTTTTTTTATTAATGACGCAATCGTATAAAAACTCAATTTAATTAAAATTAAAATAATTTCCCATTCGAATCAAGTACAGTTCTTTCTTTCACTGTATTTGGTTGAGTAATAAATCTCAGCTTAGTCAGATTAAAGGAATGGATTTAATCTTTATAGACGCCAAAAAATCTTGGACTTATTATTTTTGAATATTTAGAAAATATTAGGCGGATAAAGTTAATAAATCATTTTGCGTTAACATGAAATTATTTAAGTCGCAATTTCCGATTAATGTTTTTCATTGTCGAATGCGTAAAAAGAATCGAGCGTGAACAATGCCGAGTCACATCACGCAATCTGCCACAAAAACCTCGATAATTACAAATTTAACGAGTGTAATGAAAGAAAATCGAGTCACCGCGGTACGATAATTTATTATTGTAAACAATTTTTAATATAAATAAATAATCTCTTAAAAGTTGCGGTAAATATTAGTAAATAACATTTCGTGTTTCCAGAACCCATTTTTGCCGTGTGTCGAGAAATTAGTTTTAAATTAGAGTCGATAACTATACGAATTCGAACGAGTATTACACGTATTCACACAAGCGCGCGCGCGAAATAATTTTATAAGAGTTCTATAAAGGTCGGATAAAAAATTTGTAAGGTATCAAATCAAATCAAATCTTTTGTTTTTACATAAGTTGTGTGAATTAAAGAAATACAAATCTCCCGAGGCTGCGTATAGAATTTTCAAAGGATTATTCGATAAATAGTCGGAAGTACGATGTTTTTTAAAATGTTTGTATCATATAAAGAATAAATCATCGAGTGATAACTAAACATTCTTCTATGCTACGGATTTAAAATAGAAATTTAGAAGTAAAACTACTTGGTTGTAGCCTTGAAAAGTACTGATGTATCTAACGATTCGTAAGAATACGTAGACTACCTATTGCTGATGAAGTAATCAAATGAGTGGCTGCTGCCATTGGTCCTGGGATCTTTTGAATGCGCCAGTCCCAGCCCATTGATCATTAGACCTTTTAAGCTTAAACAGAAGCTACTGTTTGAAAATAAAGCAGCTCGGAATGTTTTTTCATAGTTGAGCCGAACCGATGAATGAACACGAGCCTCAACTAGTTGTAATTGCAGCCTTCGAATATATGGGTCGACCACATGCTCTAATCTGCACAAGAGGGTTTTCATTATTTTGTGTTCTCGTGGCGAAGAGAAGCAAATGCGCGTAACTACCCAAACGCAGAATCGACGCGCCGGAAAACTAGCCGGAGCACGAAAAAGTTGCACCTCGATCCGAGTGCGCTAACCTAACTAAAGTCATTTTGGGTCGTTTGCGCAGCTCCCGGAGGCGGTGAACACACTGGACCAGCGGGGCGAAACCGCACTCGAGGTCGCCCTCAAGTCGCGGCAGCCGTCGCTGGCGCGGACCCTCGTCGAGCACCACGCGGACCTGAGCGCGAAGGACTCGCGGGGCCTGAGTCTCCTGCACTCAGCCATCCTCAAGGCCGACTCTTACGCGGCCGACTTCATCGTCGAGCAGCTGGAGAACAATGGCTCGACGAGGGGCAAGGACCTCGACCAGCCCAATGCCGCGGACGGCAGAACGGCGCTGCACCTGCTCGGTGCCCATACGAGCCAAGACATGCTCGCCGTGGCGGGGAGGCTCCTCAAGGCCGGCCTTGAGGTAAATGCTCAGAGCCACGACGGATGGTAAGGACCCTTTTCTTTGTTCCTTGGAAGCGATACGCGGCACGGAATGCGTCGCTATGCATCGCTATGCAGTTAACTCGAAACGGTTGTTGATCCCCGATCGTTGCAATTGCTCACATCCGTCCTATTATTTCCATTATTCTCATTTTTAAGCTGCGGAAAATGAACTCGTCGGTTTGCGTTTCACGAATTATTTCTCTTGCGATTGCTCGTCATTTTAGACGTGTTGCAGTTGCTTCGATGATTCGAGTCATTTTCATCAGGAAGTATTCGGTGCCGTCCGTCCTTCTTTCAAAATCTAGCAACGACGACGAAAGTTTTCCACAACGTACAGCTTGCGATGAATTTATGTATTTTTCGAGTCCAAAAATACGAAATCTATCCGATAGCATGATATTTTTCTAAGTATCCGGACAATTGGCTGTATCGAAAACTTGACATTATCAGTGATTTAAAATAAATTTTGTTAATTATGGAAAGCACTTATTTTGACGCACCACAAGCCTTTTGTATCGTATACTACTTGAATTTTATTTAAAATCGCGAAACAAGAATTTGTAGTGTCGATCGTTTTTAAAAAGCCTCGCTCGCGTAGCGTTTTAAGTGCCTTTCTGCGTAATTTATTGAAAAGAGTATGGTAAAACGGTTCTGAAAATACTCGCAGCAGAAAACATAAACTTGACGATGAATTCATATTTACGATACAGGAGTAATTTTCCCGTTATATACTGCACGTCGTACATCGTTGAATTTTATTTGTACTTAATACGGAAGAAAATTGTGTTTTATGAGAATTTGAATAAATTTATGAAAACATCGCCAGCATTGTTGTACGTGTACATATTTGTAAGAAGGACATTAACGTTTATATTTAATTAAACCTATTCGACTGTAATGTAAATTTTATCGCAAAAAACGGTCTTTTCTTATCCCACACCGAACTCTTGTATACGTATATATATATATATATATACTCTTATAATGCGAGAACTCGAAGAAGGTTTCTGAAAACATCTTGTTTCTTAACTCATAATTAACGCGTTACCGCTAACTGGAATAACGCGAACAGTCGCCCTTTTCTTAAGCCAAGAAGCGAGTGGAAGAGATAAGAGGCTCGATATTTCGATTTTAAAATGCTATCGAGTCGTGGTTTCCGAAACTGAAAACGAAACTACAAACTTGTCGAGCAACGTAAAATGCATTCCGATATTGGACCTAAATATAGTCAACAAAATGCGTAAAAAATACTGCCCTAAGCGTCTATCCACGATTGCGTTTGTTCGAAAAAATGCAGAAATTTAGAAAGCGGAAATTGATCCACTAGGAGTCCGGTGCACTGCTGCGTGTCCAAGTGGAACGAGCCTCTGCTAGAGCTGCTGCTGGAGACCGAGGGCGTGGAGGTGGACCTGCGCACCAAGGACGGCGACACCGCCCTGTGCATGGCCTTGTTGTGCGAGCCCAGCTTCGAGTCAGGGGCGGTGCGACTGCTGGAGCACGGCGCTAGTCTAAACCCGCGGTACCCCGGCGACGAGGCTGACACCCTTCTGCACCGGCTGGCGCGCGAGGGCCGCGAGGAGGCCGCCCTCTTCCTGATCGAGTCCAGCTGCAAGACAACCAAGAGCGAAGGTACGTGCTGCGTCGATTTCCACGTTGATTGTGCATTTACTAAACCGCGTGCGCATACCACCCCCGCAGACTCCAGGCCCGGGAGGAAGTGGCGCGCGTCGAAGCCGGAGAGCCTCGAGGCGCGCAACCGGGACGGTTGTACGGCGCTCCACGAGGCCGCGCGGGCCGGTCTCGCGCGCCTCGCCCGGCGACTCCTCGAGCGCTGTCCGGGTCTTCTAGAGGGTCGTAATCTCGCCGGCGACACGGCCCTCCACCTGGCTGTGGCCCACGCCCAGCTGGAGGTGTTGCGCGCCCTCCTCGAAGCCGTCCCCAGCTCCGACGAGCGCCGCGAACTCCTCGCCGCGAGGAATCTTGCCGCCGACAGTCCTCTTAGCCTCGCTCTCGAGTTGGCGCAGGGCAATCGTGAAATAGCGGCGGCTCTTGTCGAGGCCGGTGCCGACCTCGAGCAGAGGAACGAGGCCGGGCACACGGCGCTCCATCAGGCGATACTCAAGGAGGACTCGGCTAGCGCGATTTTCCTCCTCGAGCACGGGGCCGACATGAATGCCAGGTACGTGCACCTTTTTCGCTTTCCTTTTTGGGTTTGGGCCTGAGCCACGGACGTTTTTATGGAGATTTTTATGGAGATTTATATGGAAATTTATTCATTGGCGCTGCGTCGTTGCGCGCACGCGTTTCATTGTCATTACAAGCCGCACGATCGACGGTTGACGCACTTTGGCCGCCGTCAAGTCGGTTTTATTATTTTATTTATTTATTTATTTATTCATTTATTCATTCATTCATTCATTCATTTATTTATTTATTTATTTAATGCATGCGAGCAAATCATAATTTCAACTGCTTTAATACTTTCTTCCTTTCAGGGGAGCACTCGTGTTTCGTACACTGCCACTCGTACATTGTAGCAATGCGTACATGCGTGATCGAAGTCTGAGAACGATTCGAAGGTTGTCTATTCGGTCGGTGTAACGCGTAGCAATTTGGTAGATGAAGCACACGAATTGCGAGATAACGCGATAACAGCCCAACTTTGCCGGGCAAGGACTCGTTAAAAACCGTCACTAATGCAGTATGCCTTTCCAAATTTTCGGGAAAAAGTATTAACGATGCGACGGCCCCCCGAAACGAGAAACTACTAGTGATATTTGCAAAGTAGACTCGAAGGCAATTAAATAAGCGCGATATTTTGAATTCCATTATTATTATCATCATCATCGAACGTGTCTTAAACGTGTCTCTTTACACGACGCGCATTATTTAGGACGATGGCTTAATTCTATTTTTAGAGGGAGTGTAGAGGGAGGAAATTCCCTGGGAAGCCTCCAGCATCTGTGTACCATTTCTTTTCTGTCTTCTAGACACGGAGAGGTACTTTATGCGTTAGTCATAAGAC
Organism: Platyscapa corneri; assembly: GCA_018907185.1. Lineage (NCBI taxonomy): Eukaryota > Metazoa > Arthropoda > Insecta > Hymenoptera > Agaonidae > Platyscapa > Platyscapa corneri. The sequence goes on along the minus strand of JACCHW010000021.1, from coordinate 376,006 downwards.
AGGACTGCGTGCCTTTCGCGTAGTTCCCGCAGAGTTTTCCACTTCGTTACGACCGCAATCGTTCCCCTCGAATTAATCAAGGTAAAGAAACATAATTCTTGCGTCTGAGGTGTGCATGGACAAATTTTTTTTCTACTTTTCTTTCTCAACGTTTCTAGTTCTCTAAAATAAATGTAGTGGTGGGAAATATTCTACGAACCACCTAGTCGCACCAGTCCACCGCAATAGAGCTCATCGATTTATCATTTTACAGCTCCTTCCTCCTGGCTTTTATCACGCATTTTTCCGATTGTAGTTATTCAATACTTGCCGTTTCTACTTTTATCTACTTTTTGTAAGCACCTCTTTGCCTGCGCCGTCACAGCACATCCGTTTTATTCTGACATCATTTATTATTTCTTTCAAGTCATTTACGTGATTCATCGCGGCCGCTTCATCTGCTCCTTTATTACTTTGGGCGTCAAAGGGTTTCAGAACTCGTACAAAAGCGATTATCCGACCTCCTAATACCCGCCCCCCCCTTTAGGATATTCCTGAATTATATTATTAAGCCATAATTGCATACCTTGGCACGAAGCGCTTCTGCGTTTTGACGTCCGAACGAATGCGAGACCACGCGCGAGCACCTTTTTCACCTGCTTTGTCAACGACGCAACAATCGAGTCACCGTAAAAATGTCTAACGTCTTATTTCTGAAAATGGTAGCCAAATAATCTGTGAAGTAATCAATCGATGTCTCAGAACTTCGCGCATTCGATCTTGAATTTAATTTATTGTTAAACCTCGCAAAAATCCACGATCATCTGCGAATCTGTTTGTCTGTTACCAATGTGGCTATGACATCTTTGAGTCACGTCAGGTGTTTAAGATACCAACCACGCAACGTCAAAAACAAATTTGTCTAAATTTTATTACAAACGGTACGACTAAATAAAATAGAGAAGTCTAATTCGTACTCACTTTATAGCGTTGCGACAGTCGAACTATCCATTTATAAAAATATAAAGTCTCAGTTTGAATGCATTCAATCATAAATAATAATTTACGTTTTTCTTAAATATAAGAATAGATTAAATGTATAAATCGTAACATTCGTGGCTTCTGTGTCTACACAACAATAATTACATTCCGCACGCACTTATCCACGCACCAATTGAGATTAATTAGTATATTAAAAACAATGGAGATTTGTAAACAGTTGGAGATGGCAACTAAAACTACTATTATCGACGGGTCGGTATTGCACTATTGTACAAGTGTAAATCGCCATTCAATTTATGTAGCGATTCATTAAAAACCCAAACATACGAATAAAGGCTTAAAAAGCGCGGGGTTGACGAAGAATCCACGAAATGAGATATTGAAATTTGATATTTGCAACGACAGGACCCTGACGGGAGAAACAGCGCTGCAGCTGAGCGTTCACTGCCGACTCGGCGACGTCGTGGAGGCTTTATGCCGGCGGGGCGTCGACACGACGGTGGGTTACCCTCTTTGGGACGCCCTCGAGTCCGAGCAGGAGGACGTGGCCTCGAGTCTGGTGGCCCATGGCGCTGACCCAGACTGCTGGTCCTCTGGACCGGACGGATGTCAGCAGACGCTCCTGCACAAGGCCATCGACGAGAATCGCGAGGACATCGCCAAGTTCCTCATCCGCAGTGGCTGCGATCTAAACTCGTCCAGAAGGCCCGGACCGAACGGGACCGGTGGCGACGAGGCGAGAGACGAGTGCACGCCTTTGCATCTGTGTTGTCAGTGGGGCCTGGAGCAGGTAAATCGGCCCTCCAAGTACGGCTTTCCTATTATTTTCTCGCGTAGCCCATCCTTTTCCTATTTTTTTCAATAATCCGACGTCGCATTATTTACATTATACCAATTTGGTTTTACACAAGACAAACGCTATTCCTAACTTCTGCAAGCGGAATGTTCTTAAATTTTAGTAGTTACGTAAGTAATTTACAACAATTATTAATAGTGGCAAATTTTGGATAGCGAATTAATTTAATATGGTACGCGAACGTAAACCAGAGCAAGCGAAAGCAGTAGAGCTGTTGTGCTTTTAACGATAAACTTGTCTTATTTTCAAGCATTATTGCTAATGGTATTATTTTCGTTAAATTTAATCCAGCATTTGTTAAAGCTTGAAAATCTCTTTAAGTTGTGTGCACGTGCGAAATCTTGAAATTCAATGACTTTTTCGAATACTCCAATTAATAACGAAGCCAATGACTATGTAAAAACGCGTTCGATTTCAATACTTGTTCCACTTGGCAAAATAATGTGTCCATTCGCGCGATTTAAGATTGCACAAGCTCGACGATGAAATTTTGAATAAAATGCATAAAACAAGCGATGACTTCTCGTTCATTGTTGATGTGCAAATTAATAAAATTAACGTCGAAAAATGGTATAGAAAAAATATAGAATAAAGCGAATGTTGTTTGTACTTGCATTGCATTAGCTCTAGAATTTACTCGCTTTCAATGGAAAATTGAATCTTAGACAAATCGAAAATGCCAATTTTTCCGAACAGGTAGTGCAGACCCTGATCGAGCACGGGGCGAACGTGAACGTGCGGGACGCCGAAGGCAAGACACCCGTGCACATTGCCATTCAGAATCAACACGCGCAGATCATATCGCTGTTGCTTTGCCATCCTAATATTAATTTGTCGCTGAGGGACAAGAAAGGCCAGAGCCCCTTCGCTACGGCCCTGGTCGTCAGGAATAACAAGGCCGCCCAAGCCATCTTGGACCGGTTGCCCTCGGCTGCGGAACAATTCGACAACAAGGGACGGAACTTCTTGCACACGGCTATACAGAAAAACGACATGGAAAGCATATTGTTTTTGTTGTCCATACAGGTGAGCGCGACCAGTGAGCAGTCATTAATCGCGGAGATGACGAGGGAAATCATTGGCATTCGCTTTTTTACGAAAAGAGATTCGCCGGCTCGGCGTTTAGAATCTTTAAAAACGAGCCTCGAATTGAAAATTACGATTCGGATAATAGAGTCGATTAAAAAGTGATTTGGAGTGCGAAGCCCTTGAATATGTACAGGAAAGGCTTAAGCGCTCGTTGCGAGACACATTGCTAATTCAGATGAAATAACGATGCGCAGGTAGACGTGAATTCGAGGGTACAGGACGTGACACAGACACCGCCGCTGCACCTGGCCGCGATATCCGGTAACGAGCTTCTAGTGCGCAGCTTGATACTGGCCGAGGCCCGGGTCAACGATACCGACGCCCACAGGAACACGACCCTGCACGCCGCCGCCAAAGCGGGCCATGCCGCCGTCGTGTCGGCGCTATTGCAGGTCTGTTTTTGCTTTCTGTCATAAAGTCCTAACTGAAACCAATCGCACGCGTGTCATTGATCAACGCAGAACTCGATAAACTTCGACGCGGTGAACGCCGACGGCGACAACGCGCTCCACGTGGCTGTGAGGGAGGGACACGTGACCGTGGTGAGGACTTTGCTCACCGAGTGCACACTCGACGCCGAAGCGGTGAACCTCAAGGGTCGCAACCCGTTACACGAACTCGCGAGATATGGTCGTGATAACGCCGCTACCATCTGCGAGCTCTTCTTCGACTGTATGTCGCAATATCCGCTCAACATAGCAGGTAAAATGTTGGCTTCTAATGCAAACGCACGCCCACGAGCTTGGCTATGTCCAATTGCTTCAATATCGTTACAATTCTATATTTCTATATTTCTATATTTCTATATTTAGAAGTGACGTTCATTCCAATACGTTTTTACTTTAATACAGATCTCGATGGCAACACCCCGCTTCTAATTGCTTATATGAAGGGCAACGGTAATCTGTGTCGAACTCTTGTCAAATCTGGCGCTTGTTTGGGATCGATGAACAAAGACGGAATAACGATATTTAATTATCAAGTAGCGACCAAACAGTTGCTTTACAGATTGTTAGAGTCCCTAACGCAAGAAGCTCCGTGGGCCGATAAGGATCTGTGCTTAGAATGTGGTACAAAATTTTCATTAACGATACGAAAGCATCATTGGTGAGATTTTCCATTTTCAACGTAATTTTTGAACAATGCAATTGTGCTAAGCGGCACTTAATAACCGATTTTAATACTGGGTTGCAGTCGTCATTGTGGGAGAGTTTTATGCAGCAAATGCTCCGGACAAGACGTTCCAATACTTAAATTCGGACTGAACAAACCGGTACGAGTCTGTGCTGTCTGTTTCGACGTACTCCAAATTGGTGCCGAGTAAAATTCAGTACAACGTGTATCATTCCAAAGCTGTCTACTCCATTAATCATTAAATCAATTATTTACCAATAATAATGTATTCTAAACAATGCTGTATGGCTATTAAAATTCATTAAGGTTATTAAAAAATTGTTTTAAGACACAGACTTTTTTATTTTAGACATTGATCATTTCATAATTTATTGTGTGGAATTTTTTCGACAGATTTTTTATGTAAATACCTGCGCTGGACAACGGTAAACTTAGTTGAAAATTGAGATAAAAACGCTGGAGTTTCAAAAAGCGAAAATATTGCAGCCCGTGATATGATCTGAAATAAGCAAATTAGCGTTAACAGAGATCTGTGTGCGAATAAAAAATTTTTTTTAATCGTCAAATATTATAAACGGCGTTAACTGAATTTTAAAAAGACGTACTTCCGGATTTCCAACCGGAAACGATGACAGTTACAAATAATAATGGCAATGTAGGTGTTAATTAAGGTACTATAGTTAATATATGGTGATTAAAAAGCCAATGACGAACGAATAGCTTATTAAATAGATTAATTTAATATCTAATTGTAATAAATAAGCATTAGTAATTATTTAATTTTATATACTTTTTAGATTAAATTGATGCAACAAATTAAAAATATTTTTTTTATAAAAATAAATAAATATTAATAATTACCCTATGAAAGCGGGACTTTATTCTTAGATCTGTAACTTACATAAGATTCTGTAATAATTTATGTAATATTAACATCATATTTTTAAACAGCTCAAACAAAGATTGATCGACAAAATTTTAAACAATTTCATATTAAGCTAAAAGTTTAATATTGAAAAATTTACTTTTTTAAAACAGAATTAATTTAGTATTTCGTTTAAATATTAAAAATTGTTTATATGTATTATAACGAGTATCTTGAATTAACTCCGGACTCCATTAGGAGTTCTGGTTTTCGAGCTGCTTCTGAGAAGTTTCTATCGGGTCGGCCCGCTCATTTATTTAGACGCTACTCCGAATAGCATTTCTAGTAGAGAAAAAAAAGATTGAAGGTGAAACGGTAGATTTGGGATTGTCTTTATTCTAATAGTTCGGTGAACTATTATGCGACATGCATAAACTTGTCAGAATACATCTAACTGTTTAAATCTATTGAAAGATAGGTTCATTTTTAATTTAAAACTTCAAGTATTAACTTTAAATCAAGAACTGAAGAAGAAATACCAATTGTGAGATTTTAAAGGTATTAAAAATCCTTAAATATTCAATAGATTAATATATCTTTTATTTAACAATAAATAGAAAACTATAATAATGAATTTATTTATACATCTTTTGTTATTGAATCGTTGTGTTTTCAGTGCATATTATTTACAGTAAAGATTATTGTTATTATAAAAAACAAATATATTTCAGATAATAAACAGAATAACGAATATAAAAAAAATTTTAAATTACACTGTTACAACATAAGCATGACAATTTTTTCTAACAAAATTTAATTAAATTTTCCTGATTTTTTGTATTTGCTTACGATTCTTCTCTATTTTTATTTTATTACAATCACATAGAAAATTTTTTACATAATATTAATTAAATTAACATTCGCCTCGTATTTACAAATTATTTCTATTTTTGCAGTACAAATATAATATATATATATAAATATTTATATATTTATATTTATTTTTCACCACAAAAATTACTAAAATTTACAAATAATAACGTCTATTTTTTTATTCTTCTGAATTATAATACTCATATGTTTCTTTTACTTTAACATCATTATCATCACAATATACTTCCTCATCTGAGTCTTCTGATGAAAATTCATCTATGTATTTTGTTTCATCTCTATTCCTTGATGAAGATTGCTTTTTTTGCATCAACTTATTTTGTTTCAAAAAATTATCAAAAATTTGTTTCTGCTCCTTATGTCGTAAGAAATCACATGCTTCTAATGCTGTTTTTTGATCTTCAATTGATGATTCCAATAAAACTTCTGTTCGAGGCTTTTCATGATTTTGTGCTTTTTTCAAAGCAATTTTTATCTATTTGAAAATAATTCAGAATTTAAATATTTATACATTTGTTTTATGTAAAACATAATTATTGTGATTTTTCTTAATGTAGTTCAATTGAAAATATTTGGATTAATATAAGGGTAGTTATTGTTAATTAAATAAATTAAACAAAATTCAAAATTGAATAAATTTAACTTAACTGATTTAAATATTACATAAATTTAGTAATGCTCATTATTATTTATATTTTTGAAATTGATGCTAAACAAAAGTTTTATTAAAATAGTTAAATAGATCTCTGAGTAGATAGAAATAAAACAAGTCCTTAATATTAAATGTAAATTATATGAATATTTTTATTGTACTATTATAATATTTGTTTTGAACGATGACCATTGAATTTTTAAGTTTTTAGAAAATATTTATAAAAATATAAGTTTATTTCAGATAAATTTTCATTAACTAGAAAATATATATATTAAAAATACATTAACCTTGTTCATGACCATATGTTGATCAAAGCCCATTACATTTTGTTTCATTTCAGGCAATGCTATTTCATATTCATCTTCATTATATTTATCATCTTTTTGAGAAGTTGTTGTTACATAATCATGTGGTATTTTGTTATCTTTATTTTCCCATTCATCTTGAAACTTTAAATTATCCAAAAAATTTTCTGTTCTTTGTTGGGCAAATAATCTTTTATCTTTGACAAAATTTATTACAGGAGAATTACTAATTATTTTAAGTTGGGCTAATTCATGTTGCAAATGACCCGTACAAGCATTTAATAACTCTTGTACATTATTTTCATCAATTTCATTATTATATGTAAACCAGTACACATTGATTATATTAAAATCATTGGTTATTTCAGTACGAGTAATTTCTATTCCTTTTCCTACTAATGTTGGAGCAATTTCTCCAGTGGATATTAAATCAGTTATACTTCTCATGAAAATTCGATTTAAAACTGTTACTCTTTTATTAGGTAGTAGTTTAGGTCCTTGTAATTTCCAAGTGTTTGAAATAAGATTGGTGGGACTATTATTTTTCCGTTTTCTAAAACCATTTTAATGTTTTAATACATATCATATTTTTTAATCATGTGCAAACTTATTGTTGGACTTACTTCTTAGATACATTAAAATTAAACACTTTATTTATAATGGGTCCTATAAGTCTTGTACCTTGTAATTTTGCACTTGTGCTTATCCATCTAAGTTGAATAATATTCATCCTTAGCTTTAAAATGCTAATCTAAAAAAAATATTAGATATCTTTTTTCTATGAGTAACTTTCATAAATTCATATATTTGGACAAATAATGAATAAAACCCACATATTAAAAAATTTATTGAAAAGTTAAATTTTTCATAAATATATGTTGATATATTATAAGGATGCTTGCATGATAGATTTTAATAAATGGTAATATTCTTGAATCTATGCATTTATATCAGTGCCTTAACAAATTCTATAACCTTAAAATTTTTTGTTTAAAAATATACTAAAGAATACGATATAATATATATATATTTAACACACATTTGTGCAAACTATAGATGAATAGTTAGCCAATGAGAATCAAGACAGGAAAACGCGGGCGCACAAGCGCGCGCGCGCGCGCATACACTTAGTTTTCTTATAAAAATAAAATGAAAATTCTGTTAAATATATAATGGAAAGAATAGAAAATAAAAAAAAAACGTTACAAAGAAAATATTTAAGAATTTTTTTATAATTTCAATTTTAAAAAGAATCGAAAGCATTTAGTTGTCAAACGACGCTTAGCCGCATAGGCCGCTTGTGCGACTAGTCACCGCTCGACTTAGGTAAGCTAATGTAGAGTCTGCTAAAGCCCGCCAAGCTGGCAAGAAGATGGCGGCGCGATTGAGGGTTTCCCGCGCAAAGACGTGTATGGTGGACGGTAGATAGATGACTACATGGTATGCCGAGTGCGCGGGTGAATGCTGCAAAGAAAGCTGACTGCGGTGTCAAGTGAATCGTGTTTGTGCCAGAGACTGTCGGAGCTCGGAGCTCGGAGCCCGGAGCCAAAAATCTTCGTATTAGTTTATTGAATCGACTTTTAAAGCTTTTATTCTTCTTCATTTGTATTTGGTAGCGCGGGCGTTATCGCCTGGCACAAGAACACAGCAAAAATGGGCCAGTCCGACGACATCGAGGACTCGACGTTCATGAAACACCAGGATCTCTGTCAGAAGCTTAATATGGATGCTAGTGCGGCCAGTGAAGCTTGGAGGTCTTATGAGAATATTAGACAGCATTACACCCTAGAGGTATCACTTATTTATTTATTTCTTTGATTTCTGGGTCACATTTTTTCTTTTAATTACAATGCCTTCCAGTTTTCTTTCTTTTTTCTGAATCCATATCTTCAATATTTTTAATTATGTTTAAAGGGTGATCAACTTCATTGGATAGGATGTGCCCTATATGTTGCTTGTCGGAAAGCTTCAACTCCTACTGTGGGAAAGACTGGAGCAAATATTCAAGGAAATTGCGTTTCTTTGACTAGACTTCTTAGACTTTGTAATTTACCTTTAATAGAATTTTTTACAAAAAGTAAAGCTTGGGCTGATATGTGTAATATGCCTCAAGATTTTGGAGCAAGAATAGATACACTTCATAGAAACTTTTCTGTATCATCTGTAATATTTCAAAAATATCAGCCAATTTTTAAAGATATATTTAAGAATCCAGCTGATGATTTAAGCAAACCAATTAGATCCAGAAGACATAAGGCTGTACCTTGTTCACCTTCAAGATTGTTTGAATTTTGTTGGTCACTTTTTATTTGTATAAAAAGTGGAATTTCTACCATTTCTGATGATCTTGTAAATTCATACCATTTGTTGCTAGTTTGTTGTGATTTAATGTATAGTAATGCTGTATTAGCAAATAGAAAGGATTTATTAAATCTAGATTTTCCTGGTTAGTAAAAGTTATATAATGGCTTTATTTTATTTATTTTTTTTAATATTTCAATTTATTTATTTTAAAAGATAAAAAAATTTAATGAGAATAAAATATAAATTTTTTAAGGACTTCCTGAAAATTTCAATGATGAAAATTATACTCCACCAGAAATTGCAAACTGCATAGTTAGTTTATTATGTGAGCGTCATAATGCTATTGCAGTAGAAGCTATTGGAATAAAGGAGTATTCTTTAAAACGATACATGAATAAACTTTTCAATGAAAAAATTATGAGAGGTGATCAATCCAATTTTTCTGGAATTTTGGAAGCTTTAAATTTTGATGGAAATAACAAGGCGATTAATAAAGCATACGAACAACACGTACTAAGTGTTGGAGATCTCGATGAACGAATATTTTTGGGTAAGAGAAATTTTATTATTAAAATAATAAAGCTTGATCAATGCTTTAATCTCTAATGATAGAATATTTAAGTAGCATGCATTTAATATGTATATAATTTGTTGAAATTGACACTTACATATTTTTATATAACAGTTTTTTAACACAACTAATTTGAGAAATATACACATATTTTTAAACACATTTAGGTACTAAGAATAATTTTTTTTAATATTTAGTATTTATTTATTCTTATTAAATACTTTATACTAAGGCTCGATAAATAACCAACTAGCTCCTTTGTATATAGTAAACTAAACTATTTTACTTGGATGATCTGCAATTTTTTTTCATGGTGTTCAATTTTTTATTTCGTATTGTTAGTTCTTTTATTCAGAGCTTGATTTTGTTCTGTTTTTCTTTTTTTTTATTCTTGTTCATCCCTTTCATTTTCTGCTGCTAACCAATGTGTGCCTGCTTTACCATCACTGACATTCAGCTGAATGGAGAAGAGCAAGACTAGAGGGTGTATCACAAATGCAAGCTGTTGATGGAGAAATAGCTTGGTCTGTGTTAACAAAAGGTGGGTTCGTTGAGAAAAACGCGTTGCCATCAACAATCAATATAATACACAAATCATTTTAATATATCGCTGGGTCTAAGTTTATTAATATTATTATTATTATTATTTTAAAGATTAGTTTTTGATCTATTGCTTATGGAAACACGGCCATCTTTTTAATATATATTACAAATTAAGGAATTGTTTTTCATCTCTAAGTTTCTTAATTTAAAGTTTATACGATATTTAGATATTAAGCGATTAAAAAGTTTTGAGTTCTTAGAACTTTTAATGCATGATATTCTATTATTTTTGCATCTGTTTATTTTTATTTTTTATAATTTCAAATTTATACTATTGCCAAATTTCTTAAAAAAAAAAACTAACCGCTATTTAGAATGTCATTTTTTCGTGTATAAATTAAACATCTTCAAATTAAATCGATTTATAACAATTAGACTAATATTATTGACGTCGAAAACTCAAAATAAAAATTTTGATATTTAGGAAAATGACCTATTTCGGTATTTGTTATTTATTATTTTTTTAGTACATAATTTAATATAATTAAATTTCAATAATATTCTATTTTCGCTATTTTTAATTTTAATTCATTGTTTAAAAAGAGTAGAATATAACAAACCATTTGCTTTTATTTTCAGTAGACATCACTTTATAATTTTATTATAGTGCAGCTTCAATAACAATATATTTACACGATAATTGTTTCTTATTATCGGATAAATATTAATGGTTGTATCAAATGTTTATATTTACGATAATCTAATAGATTTTTTTTGTTTTAGGCCCAGATTCGCCATCGAAAATGATAAATATGAGTGATCTTCAAGAGCAGTTCCAACAAAAAAAAGAGCAAATACCGGTGATTATTTTATTTTTTATTATAATACATTTTAAGTACCGAAAAAAATATCTTCTATAATTTATATAACACTGATAGATACAACATTGGGCTCCTCCAACTCCTCTGACTGGTCGAAAATATCTAAAAACTAAAGATGTAACTAATGCTACAACTACATCAAACCCAACACAAAGTGTCATACGTCTACAAACCTTATTAGTGGGATGTCAAGCTTTGCCCTCTGAAAATCTTTTAGAAATATTTAAAAACAGTTCTTCCGATATTCAAGCGTTTGTAGAAACGAAAGTTCAAGAATTCGGAAAAACATTTTGCGATGCATATTCGCCGCGAGTTGTCGATCAAGTTGAAAATTCATTTCTTGATTTTGGAAAAAAACGTCTGCAATCTGCACAAACATTATTTTACAAAGTTTTGGAACTTGTTCTAAACGACGAAATGTCAAAGAAGCAAAACTTTGACGTATCGGTAAGTGATTTTCTTTGTTCACTTAATAAAATATTTTTTTAATACTTTAATGTTCGTATAACGATTTACTTCTAACTATATACCTTTATTTACTAGACTTTATTGAAAAATGATGTTTTTCTTCAATGTTTATTCGCGTGTTGTTGCGAAATTGTCGTTTATTCGTATCAAAACAAAGACAGAACCTTTCCTTGGATTTTAAAAGCATTAAACTTGGAAGCTTATTTCTTTTATAAAGTTATCGAAGTGATCGTAAAAGTTGCTGTTGATCAGTTAACACGCGATATGGTCAAACACTTAAATACTATAGAGGAGATGATTTTGGAGTCTCTGGCTTGGAAGTCAGCAAGTCCTCTATGGCAAGCACTTCAAAATTGCGAGGGTGGTGTTCCTTCTTATGAGGATGTTGCATTACCAGGAACTTTCGATTTAGTTGATCCGAACACTCCTGGTCAGCCGGTTTTGAGAAGAATTGCCTTGGATAGAGGAGCGCATCACGATGTTGCGCAAAGTCCTATATCTTCTGCTTCTGAACGGTTCGTTTATTAAGAATTTTATCTCATATCCAATTATAACATTATAAAAGGGATTTCTTAATTTTATATTGTATCCAGTTAGTAATTATTTGTTAAAAAAATTAATAAAAAAGTTAAAATAGTATAAACTTCATTACAGTGTGACTATAATTGAATTTCGATATACAGTGTTATATGAATTATTTGATTTAATAAACAAAATCTATTCAATTAAATTTACATTATTTATTGTAGATTACGTAAAAAATTATTGTGTAATTAGATTAGTTACCTATGTTTTATGCAATAAAAAACAATTTAACAACAGACTAATTTTGTTAAAAAGGATTTAATTTGTTAATAAGTAATAATTCGAATATTGTGCGTATTTGCCTATTGGATAAGTTTATAATTTCATGCATTTTACCATTTTTGAAAATTTTATTAAATAATTATTAAATATTTGTCTTTCGATTAGTTGCGATAATTGAAAAAGCGATTATGCATATAAATTGAAGTGATATTCTAAGACTATGAAAGTAAACAATTTTGATTTTTATCGTATTTTGTACTTTTCGCAACTTTTCGCAATTTCATAAAAATCTGAAAACTTTAATTTTAAGAACTCCCTACAAGAGCGAAGGCAGCTAATAATAGACTGTAAATTTGTAGACGCCGAGAGAACTTCTACGAGTTCAGTTTAATTTTCTGATTCCCGAAAGATTAATACGGTTTTTCCGTTTTTGTTTAAGGTTTCAATCTCCGGTGCCGGCATCGGGTGTAGCCAAGAAGCGCCTATTTACCGATGCAAAATCATCCGCACAAAGTGTTTTAAAGGTGGGTGGACCGAGCCTATTGTCAAGACTCGTTAGTGTGCCTGAACAGTCGAGCCCACAGAGGAATGGTTGCGGCCCGGGATCTAATACATGTATAGCCACTGTAAATCGCGACCAAAGTAAACCACGTCGCACGGGATCGCTCGCTCTCTTCTTCCGTAAATTCTATAATCTGACGATCACGAGAATGCAGACGATTTGTAGTTCGTTGGACATAACCGATCTTGATCTCAAGAGGAAGATTTGGACGATCTTCGAGTACTCGATAATGGAGCGCACGATTCTGATGAAAGATCGGCATTTGGATCAGATTCTCATGTCAGCGGTTTACGTTATCTGTAAACTTGGAAAGATTGAGAAGAACACATTCACGGAGATAATGCGCTGCTACAGGCTCCAGCCTCAAGCAGAGTCTCACATTTATCGATCCGTTCTGATATCGAGAATTCAGAATAATTCAGAGATGGCCTTGGAAAGCAGTAACAGGTAAGTGAGAAAGTTTGTGCAAAGCTGTGGTGGTAAAATTGGATCGTGCGCTGTTTGTTCGCGTGTGTCCCTGTTTAGTCATTTAAATTGTATATTTCAATAATTGGTCATTTTCCAAAACAATTGTGTAAAGTTATTCAATGATTAATTAATACAGGAATGATATTGTGTAATTCCACTTAATTTTTATTTTTAATCAAATGTATTCGTTACATTCTATACTAGTTTGTTTAGCCGTCCTAAATTTTAATAACGTTTTTTATTAAAAAATAATTTGTTCAGAAAGAATAAACGTAAACTTTGATGGTACGTCGATACCATTTTTTATAACAAACCGAATGCCACGAGTTAAAATATAAAAATATTTTTGCCACAAAACAATAGAAATAATCAAACAAACAATACGGCGCCACCGACTCCATCGGACATGGCAGCGACTTCTCGAATCTACGGCTCTGAGGAACGAGGCGATCTCATTAAATTCTACAACACCGTTTACGTCCCGGAGGTGAAGGATTTTGCCAAAAAGCTTGGCTTGACGGAAGGTAGCGTTACGAATCTAACGCTTAGTCCCTTACCGAAGGGCCGATCCTTCGCTAGCAGTTCACCAGTGAGGCGAGTCACTGAAAGTGTCATGACACGTGTGCTAGACCCTAAGGAAATTGCGGCCTCGCCGGCTCCTCAACTTCATTACTGCTTCAACCGCAGCCCGGCCAAGGTCACTTGATTTTAATTGTTTTTTAATGACTTAATAAAAGCTTATTCTCTTAAAGTATCTGCAATTATTTTAGAAATGTTTTTTATCCATTTTTGCGTGGAGTATTAACAGGTCCTTGTGATTTAAATTAATGAATTATATATTTAGACGTAAATTTCCTTTATTTACGAAAAAGAAAACTTGTATCAATTGGAAATTCAATTTTTTTAATGGAATATTTGCATTTCATCTGCCTTTTGAAAGTTGCATTTACTGATTTTATTAAGCATTATCATTGGTGCGCATAAATTCTTTTGAAATATTAAAATTTTTTTTTTATAATAGTTACTTTATTACGTGCTATAAATTTGAATATGTTTTCTTGACTTTTGTAATTTACCCAAGATTAGTTCAACGGTCTTTTTGTTGTTACAAAGTTGGCAAATTTAAATTGTATCTACGCAAATCATTATCCAAGGATTTTAATGTGGTGTATCGTCGATTGATTAAAAATTGTTTCGGAGAGGTCCAAAGAAAACAAAGATTTAAATAAAGCTTTGATTTTTAGCAAGTAAGTAAGCTCTTGATGCATTGTTCTTATATATGTACTTTGTCAGGATCTGGAGTCCATCAACAAAATGGTAACATCTGTCGACGCAAGGAAATGCGTCGGTAAACGTTTGCTCTCTGATGATACGGAAATTCCACTGACGCTGCCAAATGGTGAGCCAAATGTGAAAAAATTAATGACTGCGACAACGACGTTCGTTGCGAGGAAACTCGAGAACATTATAGGCGACCGTCGCACGCAAAATCAATAGACCAAGTGCGACCTTTAATTCGAACACTGTACGGTAATCGCTTGTTATACTGTGACAGGGAATGAGACTATCGAGGAAAGGCTCTACCGCGGAATGTAATTTATCACGTTGTATAAAAGCTCTTTTTCAAGATGACACACCCGCAGTTGTCAAACGCTTATTGCGCTGCTCCAAGATTTTCGTAATAGTCGATTTAGGGATTTTGTTCCATTGTGTCCGCGGTGGATGCCATGCGTTCGCCTGGGGCTGTAGCGCCATGCAATATACGAAATTGGTACGCATCGGCGAAGGGCGCTATAAGAATTGTACGAGTTAAAGTGCAGTTGGAGAAAAAAGGCTTCTCGAACGATCTCTTGTGCTGTATGATTTAAACGTAATTGATTTCTTCGTGCACTTGACAATTCAAAATAATGGCGCACAGCCATAAAGTCTTATGTCTCGAGCGAGATGGAAAAGGAAGAATTCATTTTTGTCAAAATGTGATTTATCAATTAAAAATTTTTTTAAACTAATTTGATGAAATTTTAGCTAATAGGGCGAATTTCGTGTTCTCGCGATCCATTTAAAGTATGCGAGCGCCTCTTATTTGACCGTGATATTAGGATGAACGTTCAAGATTTATGCTTTTCATCGAAAATTATTCTTTCAAGCTTGGTTATTATGTTACGAAATGCATTTAACACAAAAATGTCGTTTAAACATTATTAAACAAATCAAGCTTGTAGTTTATTCGCATGAGCGTAATGATTCGACGCTCATAATTATTAGGATCTTGAGTTCGACGAAATATAAAGCAATCTTTGCTTGCTAATTTTATGAAAAGAAACATCTCGCTTTTGGCTGGACATAAAAATTTTCATAATGAATTTATTAATAAATTCTAATGTTTTTACAAAGCCTTTATTATTCAAAAAGTCTTAAAATAATATTAACCGCAGTATGAGATAATTTCACTAACTTTCAATTATTAGTTAAGATTTTATCTTACGTATTACTTGATTTGGAATTTATCGTTCACGCGATTATAAAAATATTGTTTCAAATAATTAATATAATATAAATTAATTACTTGTATGATAAAAATATTTGACAGAATCAAAATCATGAAATTTGTAATAAATTGATTTTTCGAGTACTTACTGAAAATATTAAATGACGACGAAACAATTCATTAACATGAATAATTAATAGATTAATTACGTTGTATACGGTGCTTTATCTTGGTTAATAATAAAAGTTTTATTTTTTTTTTATACATTTGCACAACATTAGGCACGTGTCTATTGTTCTTGCACCAATATTAATTGACCATTTTATGGTGGTGACTCACCTTGAAATTTTAATTCATATTTTCTTTTATTCCATAAGTTTAGAATTATAAGCTAGTAAGAAATGGCTACATCTTAAAAATATATTTTTTTTTTACAATCAAATAAATATTAATTTTTACATTCAAATATATACTATAACTTTTATATTTATATAAATTATATTTAAAAGTTGCTATTTTAATCTTGTTATTATTTGCAATCACAAAAATATTAAAAATTAGTTTTTTATTCATATCATTTGTGAAAACGACAATTTTAAAAAATGCTTAATTCTTAAATTGCTGACTTCAAAGTTGAAATAAATATTTATATGATTGTCGAAAATAATATAAATATTTCAAGTTATAATAATTTATTTTTTGGATTATTTAAGTTATATTTTTAAAGTACCAGAACAAAAATAAATTGTAAAAAATATAAGTTTGGAGGTGATTCTCTACCTTAAAATCTGACTGATTGGAGCTTATAAATATTAGTGACATTTCTATAACGAGTATTGCGCTATAATTTCCAATATTCTTATTCAATTTTGGATTACATTAAGCATTTGTTTGATATATTTGTATGTGAGTGCGTGCTTCCGGGTGTAAGTATGTTGATTGCAATTCTCTGATTTCATGAAATGCGAATATCAAAACAAATTAATAAGGAATAAATTTATATATAAGAATTTGATTGATATTCACTACTTGAAAATACATTTCTAAACTTGGCTTGAATGTGCAAATTGTTATTTTTAATATTTTTATTTGTGATTGCAAAACTATGAATAATAATTTGAGAGAGTGTGCCAAAGTGACTGTGAATCATAAGTTTTTTTTTCTTGTGTAAGGGTAGACTGAAAAATAGTACTAACGTTTTTGTAAAATTCAATAGGTGATTGTAGAGAAATTAAAAACCATGTATTTAAAAAATCATTACGTTTTCTTAATTTAATTTTTTCTATGGAAAATTAATTGAACTTTGTCTGCTAAAAATTTTGTGGCTATGAAAATTACTATCAGTTGCATAATTTCGGTTTCTAATTAAATTTAATTACCAGTCATATATTCTAAAATTGAATAAAAGATTTTAAAGAATAAGAAAACTGCTTGACACAGAACCTACTTTGCAAATTTAGTACAAAATTACTGACAGAATTTTACAAATACGGAATTAACGAACTTATAAAAGATAAATAAAGTAATATTTACTCTATATTCGTACGTTTTAATTATTTAAGTATCTTAATTTTTTAAAAGCTAATGTTGATTAAGGCATTTCTAATCAGCCTACCCTAATAAATTAGTCTGAAAAGAATTATGTAGTTATTCATCGGAGTTAGCATGAATATAGAATTCAATATTTAATCAAATAACATACATATGAATTTATACTAAAATGATTGTAGACTTCAAGTTGATTTTGCATAAAGGTAATACATAATTAATTTTAGTGCGTAAGAAAAATGTAAAAGAATTTGTTATTAGATTCTTCAGTAATATCAATTTAAGATGTGAAATTTTTGGATGAATGAGAATGTAAAAATTTCGCTCTTTTTCGTTATATTGGACATTATAAAGCATTAATAGATTTATCATTTATTATGTTTGAATATAGAAGTGAAAAAAGATAATGAAAATATAGGAGAATTATGTTTGATCTGCGAGTCCAAGTTAATTCATTTTATATAGTTGCATATATTTTTCTATGTGCACGTGATATATAATTATTAAATTTAATAATTTTGTGCACAACGAAAGAAACTTGACAACAAACTTTTTATCAGAATATAATAATTAAATTGTGGTATGTACATATTATATATTGATATATAATTGATAAATAAAATTCCATCTAAAAATAAAATGAAATTCTGTAATTATTTTATATAAGTTTGCTCATCTCTTTACTGCTCTTATCTCTAAATAAAAAATTTATGTATAACAGTTTTATTTGTTTTATTGAAATAATAAGCAGAATAAATATATATTTTATAGTACAAAATTAGGCATAATTGTTATTTTATAGGTAAGTTCAATGAAAAAAATTGGATTTTATATATTTATTTAAAATATTTTTAATTATCCTAACATTTGTTTATCGTAACTTTTTATAATTAATACTTTTAAATTGATGAAAATTAATCCATCAATTAAATAGTATTTAACTTTAGATATTAAGTTACTTTTCATTTAACTTTGTATATTTAATTGATAAGTTTATAATTTTTAAACAAGCAACATTGTATTGGAATAAAAAAATTTTAAATTCTCATCATGTGAAATAAACTTATAAAATGTAAAAATATTTATCATATAATTTTATCAAAGTTGCAGCAGTAGCATTATAAAATTACTGTTTTTAGTTTTTTCTAGTATATCATTACTGTTTTCTATTTTGATAATACTGTCTTTTAATAGAATTTATTATGTTAATTATTTATCCATAATAAGAAATTATGAATAATTTTTTATGACAAAGCTTTTATATTAAAAATTTTAATTAGATGATTGAATTATATATATATTTACATTTCTATTGAAAAGAATTAAGCAAATTTTTCAATACTGAAATAGTAATAATAAATAAGTATCTGGAAAATACATTGTGCAACATTATCTATCAAAATTACTTTTTTACAGTAATTTTATTTTTGAAATATGCATAGTTATGTGTATTGGTCAAACTTACAAAATGTACTCTTTTCAGTTTTTTTGTTATTTAATTATTGTATTTTTTTAAGCTCTGCATTAGATAATGAAACGTGTTTATAGATGAATAGATATATTTTGTATTTATACTCTAAAATCGTTTAATGTTCAGTTTTATATTTAAGATACCTGATTATAATATAACAATATTTAAGTAACATTTGAACTAAAAATATATAAATATAAAGTTTTAGAAACATTTTTTAATTATAGATTTAATTATTAATCTAAAATTTTATTGAAATTGTATCGTTAAAAAATATAATTGTATTCCATCTCAAAAATTATAAGCTTATAAATTATTCAAATTTGATTAATACTTCAATATTGTAATTTAAATATTATATAATTATTTCCAAAGTTTAAACAATGTATTTAAACAATTTATAATTCAAAATTCTTTTCCAAAATACTTTTCAAGAATAAATATTTTATTTTTAATGTAATTTATTGCTAGTTTGTTTATGTGAATATGCAATAGTATACAAACTTTAAAAAAGCTTATAAACAAAAAATTATTTTTTTTTATTTAAATTTAATGAAATCTATTGGTATTCTAATAATAAATTTTGAAATAATAGAAGTTTAAAGTATATGACAATAATGACAATTTCTATACTCAAAATTTTTAATTTTTAAGAATTTAAAGTTAATAAAGAAAAAATATGATCAAACAATCAGAATTCAAATTTAAAATATAAAATATCTATTCGAATTTATTCAGATTATTAGACAATTATTCAAAATTTAAATGCATATTAATATTTTTTCATGTTTTATTATTCTTTATCGTATTAACAATATGTTGATAGACAATCACTTGTTTTATTGCTTATATATATGTATATTTATGTTTAAACACACAACTGGAGTAGTGGTGAAAATAACTAAAGTTTATTAAAGCTTTTTCTACTTTGTAACAACACAATTATTTTAGATGCTTAAATAATGTTTGAGCAGCACAGTGATCTAAACAGCTTATGTAATAGATAACCTCCTCGGTACAGTTTTCCGCTGTTTTTTGTCTGGAGTTTACACGTTCGGTGCATTCTTCTAATATTTTTTGGTACTTTTTACATGATATTGTTTTACTGCACGATTCCTATGAAACATAAAAAACAGTAATGTTAATTAAAAAAAAAAATAAGATAGACTTCATATATGCTTTTATGTACATGTTTAATATAAAACAATATGTTAAATTTAATTTTTTATTATATGTGGTATTAATAAAACTTAAAATTTTAATTTATTTATTCAATATTCTTTTAGATTTCGTGAAAAAGTTACATAACATATTTTCTTATTGTAATTCAATATAACTTACTCGAAGTTCTTTTTGTGGATCAACTAATTCGTTTTCCTCTTCTTCTTCTTCTTCTTCAGCTTTTACAGTCGGTACGATACTTTCGATAAATGACCAAATAAAAGCCATTTTTTAAAAAATGTTTTTAAAAAACAATTAATTTACGTTATTACTTGATTGTATTATAAACAGCGTTTATTTCTGAGTAAAACACTACAGATACTTCGTAGAGGGGGAAATTGCATATGTATAATATACAAATGGCAAACGTGGATTGAATATACGCATGCGCAAAACATTTAAAAATTTTTTTTATAAGATGTATTACTCAATAAATACTAATAATTCAGAAATAACAATTTAACATTTAATTAAAATTATGAGTTCAAAATTTCGTAATAATAAATATGAATTTAATAATATGCACGTACAAGGTTAAATTTATTTCATTTTTAAATAAACAAAAAAGTAATAATTATTAGTTATTTAATATATTGCATAAATACAAATTTCATTATACTATTTTTTTATTTTTAGTTTTCAATGTTTTATAAAATATATTTTATTTCTCGTACAATGATAAACTGTAGATATATAGAAAAATCAGTTTTTAAACTTGATATGAATAAAATTTAGTTTTCAAATAATTATTTGTTAAATAAATGTACAAAAAACATAATTTATTAGAATAATAATTAAATTTTTTTCATAAATATCTTATATTTATCCAAAAAATGTATTTTCATATGGTTAAATGATATTTCTAGATACTTCACAAAAATTTATATTTTAGACTACTTATACTATATATTAGTTCATTGATTAATCAATGATATAGCCATAATTTTGTTTTAATGTAAAACAGAATATGTTGCGTTACAAAAGATATTGTAAAAAATTTCTTAAATGATATAAATTAATATCTATATTTTGTTGAATAATCTTTTGGCGACACTACTAAACCTCTACCCTTTCTAGCTCCTCGATAAACAGTTTCAATGATATCTATCATTTCTTGTTTATCTTCTAAAGTCCAATTAATTTTGTTGTTGTTACCAGTGCCCAAATCAATCATAATATGTTTGTTCCTGAAGAAGAACATAACCGTACAGGGATCATACAATTCATACATTTTGTTGAAGTCAGGTACTTCTGTAATATCAACCAAATAAATAACAGCAAAGTTTTTGACTTTTTCTGCTATATTATACAGTACTTCATCCATTTTCATGCACATTGGATCCCAATCATGCCCAAATCGTATTACCTGAAATTTAAATGATCAACTTTTAGTAAATTGTTTTAAATATTTCAAATAAAAAATTTCGAACTAATTAATTTATAAGAAAATTTTTTTCATATTATAAATACATTATATATATAAGAATAAAAATCGAAAATAAAATTTAGTTTATAAGTAGGTAAATTAATTGTTTTCAGTTAACAGACTATTATGTAGATAAAATTTTTTTAAGGTTAAATTACCACAACTCTATCTTCTTCCGACAAAATTGCTTGATCTACTTGCCATCCATTGTGAAGATGCGATAACATGTACGACATTCTGAAAACTATTTATTGATTTCTTCAACAACGAAAAAAATTAAAAAAGTAAACTTTTGTTTTCTTTAAAACCGATAACGTTTATCACTAATCAACATCAATATGTATACAATTTACGGAGATCCTGATAAGTTTCAAATCTAATGTCTATTTTCATATTCTCATAATTGGATTTTGGAATGGAATTTGGATTGTACGCGATAAGTTATATGCTGACTGGTTATCTTTGTTCCGATTTTAAAATAGCAACAAGAGGTGATTAAAACTTTTATAAAATCAATTACATTATATGTAACATTACTACATAAATATAATTATTTATTTCGAAAAATATAAATTCATAATATAAATTCAAGTATTATGTAATATATAATTTGAATTATAGTGCTATGGTGTTTTAATAACGATTGTAAATAAGTTTTACATTTCACATATTAAAGTTTATTTTAAATATATAGATAAATATTTCTGAATATAGAACATATTTTTATTTTAATATCCTAAAAAATCATATTTATAAATTATAAAAATTTTTTTTATTCAAATTTAATAATATGTATCGATATATATAAATTTTTATAAATAAAATAAAAAAATTTCAAATAAAAACTTTAGATTTAAAATATTTTAGTTTAGTTATTTAAAGCAGTATCAAAAGAAATACTATTTTTAAGAATTAATTTGAAAAAAGTTTTATCGAGCTAAAAAAAAGAAAAGAAAATCATCAGGTTTATTATGGTTAATCTGTAACTGAACCTTCTTAAAAATAGTTATTTTTAATATTAATTGAAATAGATTTATTTAATTAATTTTTATTAAGTTTTTAATGTTTTTAGTTTACTTTAAATATTACTTTAAGTTGCAATATTTTAATTTAAACTTATCGAAATGTTCATAATTTTAACAAATTTATTTTTATTTAAATTATTGAAATACGTAATATTTTCCTAAAATTTTTACTTTAAGGACTAACAGATAAATTTAATTTTTCAATTGGAACAAAAAATTTAGCAATAATTATATTTGATTAATATTCGATATTAATTTATATAGAAATAATAATAAACCAATATTTATTAACTATTTAGTATGCAATGAACGGTATTTTGAGGGTATGATTCATGTAACAATAAATTACAGCTATTATTTCATGTAAGAGAGAGAAAAGTTATAAAAATACATGTATAAATTTATTATATTATATATTATTTATATATGATAGATCAATATAAATCAGACTATATCACCAGTGAGAGATCATTACAAGTAAGACAATATCATTATTGAAATAAGTATAGTATACAATATAATAAGTGAAAATTAATCATTAGTGAAGGATTTATCATAAATAAGAAATATCATAGAAATTCTCAATTACACTCTCACAAAAGAACAGAAAACTTTAGTTACTATATTTTGTTGCTCGTTTATAACACGCAACTTCAACTATCATCATAACTGATGGAAAGGGTACCAACTACTCTTTAAGTATCTCATCAAATAAAAGAGCGTACAATAAAATAAACCTCAGAGTCATCTTCATCCCCTGAACTTTTATTAAAATTAATGACACAGAAATGTAGATTTTCTATAATTGAAACCATTGTCGAGGACTTATCCGATTCTCATCAGAATATCTCATTGCAAGAACTAATACAAAAACATTTAAATGAGGTATCAAAGAAGAACAACTTCGTTTCATGACTTTCAAACGTATTGTTATACTTCAGCTAGAAATATATTACGACGAATACATATTAACAAGAAGGCTATTAAACGAATGCAAGCAAATGACAATACCATCTATTTCGGCTTGAAGGACCAACCAAATATTTCGAACTTTTTTAAATACATTTCTATTATATAGAGATGTTATGGTCGGTTGGCGAATAACAATAAATCAGTGATTGTTTAGGAAGATGATGTGTAGTTATTGATTGGTTGATGAAATTAGTCTGTGGGAGTGTAAATCCACAAACTGGTAAATATGTTTTGAACTCTCGTTAATTTAATATATAATTTATGAGAAATATTTATAATTTAAGCTAGTGGGTCGTAAATCCACTGGCCTTATTGAGTTTGAGTATTCTTAAAAAGTAAGCGGATTGCAAGTCTACTACTTTTAAAATTTATATAATAGTTTTGTTAGTGAATAAATAATTCACCAACGATTAATAAGTAGATGAGATAAAATATAATAGAGTTGTACAAGGAAATCATACAGGTTTTATAAGGAGGCTAAGGAAACACGTGTTATTTAGAGTATGCCTGTTATAACAGTGACGAGGGAATTTTTGCTGCATGCGCACGATTTATCCGGTTGCTATGTGATTTTTTCATTGGATTGACCCAACTGATCGATGCGCTAATTGATCTATACACCAATAGATCAATGCGCCCCATCGATATAGTCAACTGGTTGATGATGCGCCGATAATTGATTATTAATTACGATGGAACCAACGGGTGGCGCTTTTTTTACCATTTTTGTGAATTTCAAACAATATATATTATTTTTATTAACCTGTTATAATTTAATAATAATATTTTAATAAATTTAAACTATTATTTATCGTATTGATTTTAACTTTAAAACTATAATTATTCTTTATATTTTTTTATTCCATTAACAAATTGAACTATCATATAATTGAACATTATTAATTAATTAACATTCTTTTAACTTATGATATTTAAGTAATTTTTATTTTAGATAATATTCCAATATTTTAAATATTAGAGAATTTATTTTATGATAGTGATTGAAGCCGGTGATTTAAACATAATTTCGCTTTTCCATCTACTTTCTAACCTTAAAATTTAAATACCGCACATATTGATAAACATTTTTTCGTAATCAGTAGATGCTATATTAAACATTTAAATAATAAAAAATACACGCTTATTGAAACTTTTATTTTTCATTAATTTAAAAAACTAATAATTATTTTAGTATTAATATTTATATTACCTACATGAAATACGTGAAAAATGACTGAAAATTTAAATGCGAAATTGTTTTATAATACTGTGTTGTGTCAAACTTTTTCACCGGATGGTCATTATTTATTAGCAGGAAATATATATGGCGATATCTCAGTTTATGAGTAAATATTTTTTCTTTTTCTTAATTTTTTTTGTTTTATTTATAAAGAATAATATATATTTTCTCTAACAGCTTATCTTCAGTACTTGGTCCTAGTCAGACTGATAACGATGAATTATTAGGCCCAACATATCAATTTCGAGCTCATCCAGATCAACAAGTACAAAGTATCCTTACAACTAATAACTTTTTAGTTACTGGTACTTATGGAGAAATTGCAGGATGGGATTGGAAAATAGCTACTTCATCAAAGTGTTCAAAAATTAAACCCTCTTGGACAATTCAAATTCCATCTAAAAAGTAAATATGTTTTATTATAATTAATTTTATAAAATTTGATGATTTAAACAATGACTATTTATTTATTCATATAGAGATAGTCTTGAGAAACCAGATGTCAATTGTATGATATACTCAAAAGAAAATAGTTTACTTTATGCTGGTTGTGGGGACAATAAGATTCATAGTATTAATTTAGAAAATGGGAAAATACTAAGTAGTTTAAGTGGTCATACTAGTTTCATTCATAGTATAGCATTGTCGTACGTATAAAATATATTATTTAATTATTTGAACTTATTGTATTACTAATATAATTTTAAAAATTAATAGTGGAAAACAATTAGTATCTGGAGGAGAAGATGGTACTGTTCGATTATGGGATCTTCGTAGTAAAGAGAATACAAATATTTTACAACCACATTTACACGATGAAGTAGCAAGACCAAGAATTGGCAAGTGGATTGGCGCTGTAGATTTTACAGAAGATTGGCTAGTATGTATCATTATTATTATTATTATTCTCACATTAAGAAAATTTGAAAATTAATATTAAATGAAGCTATTGCTTTAACTATACTGACATATATAATTGATAAGTAATTGTCATTTAAAAAATGATTATAAATTGTTGTACCGTAAATAATATATTAGAACTCAATTATCATTAGTACATTAATAATTACTTTTTTCAGCTTTGTGGTGGAGGACCAAAATTATCTTTATGGCATGTAAGAACAATGGAAGCAGCTACTGTGTTTGACCTTCCTGATGAAGGAATCCACGTGGCAGATATTTTTGAGGAACGAATTATTGCTGGTGGTGCAATGCCATATCTTTATCATTTAACTTATCAAGGAGTACCAATGGCAAAAGTTCCAATTTCGAGTAGTACAGTATATAATGTAATCTATCAGGAGCATCCTCAAAAAGCATTATGTGTTGCAGGTTCAAGTAATAAGATCGATGTATGTACGAACTTTAATTATCGCGAAATGGTTTTGAAATTTGCGTAATATTTTATTCATAAATAATACTAAAATAAAAAAGGAGAAATATGTAAATGTGTAATAATTAAGCAGTTATTTGTGAATATACATATAAATGTTTGTTCATATTCTATTGTTTACAAATCAATACCTTTATAATTTATAACAATTTTATGTTAATTTATTTTTCCTTCAAAAATTCGAATAGTTTTCTTTACATTTTCTGTACCCAGAAATTCTGGATTATAAATGAAAATTGCCACAGGAATCAAGGCCAAAATTACTAGCAACATAACTATGCATATTTTAATACAACAGCAGTTAAGCATTATACTTGTAGGAAAAATTTATAAAATAAAATTCACAGATAAACTTTTTTTATGTAAATTTTTGTACATCATTTAACAACTTGAATATTGAAAAAATCGAAATGCGATTCATTTGTTAATAACAACACATGTTTTATTTTAATAATAACAATAGTAAAAAATTTTGCCTTAAAATAATGTATGTATAATTTATTGAATAAGAATCACTTAAAATTTTTTTTCAAAAGTATAATTATATAAATATATGAAATTAGCATTTTACAATATTATAATTTTTTTATTAGTCTTTATTAATAAATAATATTAATATTTTTTAAATCTTCAAATTTTGCTAAAGGTATAAATTTTTATTTTTTAAATTTAATATTAAATATTATTAAGAAATAAAAAGAAAATATTATTTTGGTTTTCATTTCTGTAAAATGTATTTATATTTTTTTCATATAAAATTTTAAATTGTATACAGAATAAATTTTATGTACTGTAATGAAAAATTTAAGTGTTTCCTAATGTGAATGTTACTGACACATAAATTTGATAAAATCAATGTTTAGTTTTAAGTATAAATTTATACATATGAATGTAACTTAAGCAATTAATCTGCTTATTAAATAAATACAATGTAAAAAGTATATTTAGTAAAATTACTCATTATTAACAGTAGATTTTTATGTGCCACCATTTTATATTTTATTTTTGATCAAAGTTCATACGATAGCACTTGAAGTGACACAAGATCTATTTTTTATCAAAGCTCCAATATGAAGCATTATATTTATTGATTAGCTTCAAGCTGTTTTATTTCTTGTTGAATTTCAATTTTTCTTAATAGTTTTTCAAGCATCTCTTGATCAGGATTTTTTATTTCTCTAGCTTCAATTTTCTTCTGTAGCGATTCAATTTCTCTAATTTTTTTCCTAAGATTTTTCAACCTTTTCAAAGGATCTATTGTTGATAATTGTTTATTTGGTGTTTCAGAATTAGCTGATTTTTTGGTAACTTTAGACTTTTCATTTGGAGCTTTTGATTTTTCATTTGTAATTTGTTGTTTTTTTGTTAATGGTTGTTCTGAAATTTTTGTTTTAGCAAGATCTTCTGTTATAGACGTAGTTCCTTTATTTTTATTTTTTTTCTTCTTTTTCTTTGTTTCATTTTGTATAACTAAACCTGGAATAGATTTAGATTTTGCTGCATCTATATCTCTTTTTGCATTATGAGCTGCCACATATTCTCCAGACATGCCGATAGGATAAGATGGTTTATTTTTTACAAACTGTTTTCCTTTACTTTCATACCTGTACATAAATATTATAGTAAAAAGCTATCATTATATGTTATAGTTAAAATGCTTAAAAAATTTAAAAAATGGATTTATCACGGTATAATTTTATTTCTTTGAATGTGTATATTTTAGTTTACCAATTTAATTAAAAATACTTAAAACTTTCTTATTCAGAGTTTCTGATTTTTTTATATAATCAATATAATTTAAAAACTTTTATTAACACTAACAATGGTACTTCTTCTTGTGGTATATAACCATCTTTCACTCTTCTGGGCTTTCTCCAAGTTCCATCAGGCCGCTGACTTGCAGGTATAAAGGTTCCTCCTCAAAAGAACAGAATTATCTATTAATTTTTGCATTAAATTATTAAGAAAAATTATTTTGATTTTGCAGGAATGGAAACATGATTTTATGATTTTTATAAATAACTGTGATTTTTTTCTAGTCGTTTTGAATTTAATTTAATTTAAATGATACACAATTTAGATAATTTGTGAAATAAATTATATAGATACTTTATCATATGGTTTATTGTATAAATTGATATTTATAAATCATTGAAATAAACCAGATTAAAATAAAATATTATTTTTTAAACAAAGTTGTATTGTTAATTAAATTATTTAACATAATAAATTTATAAGAATAAGATTCAATGAAAGAAAATAGAAGTGAAATTATAAATTATAAATGGTTTGGGTATTGTGTGAAATTAAGCACAGATGTATTACTCTATATCCATTCTGTTGGATTTATTCGGCAATGAACGAAAAAATAGCAAGTTGTTTACCTCGTTTTGAGGTTATAAATAGGAACGCACCCTTTGGATCATAGTTTGACAGGCGCGAGATTACCTTGATCGTCTTTGATATACGCTGAAGCCATAGTAGTTATTAGGATTTGTTTTTCACAAAGGTTTTATTTATGCTTCTCGCGTTATCTGTTTATTATCAGCGTACCATCTTAAATATTTTTATAAAACAATACTTTACTTTGAAATAATGTGCATGGATAATCGGTGTATACCAGAGAGCTTGTATATTAATTGGGTTTTTTACTTTTGCACTACACGCAATTCTTAAACACGATATGTACACACATACAGTATAATCTGAAATGCATGGTTACGCATGAATTTTGGGATTCAATGCTAAAAAATATTTAAAGAGAAGTTTTATACTGTAGATGTAAGATACACGAGTAAATATAAATGAAATTAATAAGCGCGCGATTTTGCAGGATTTTAAAAGATTTAGAATGTATTATACATACCGAAAGGTAAATTTATTAATTATGTATTGAATTTTAAATAACGAATATAGTTATTTATAGAAATAAATAATGATCGATGGCAGATAATTAATTTTACGTGTATATATAAGTATTATATTGGATTAAACACGGTTTCCTATGCAATATTTTTTTACTTT
The DNA here is from genome assembly GCA_018907185.1 of Platyscapa corneri. Classification (NCBI taxonomy): domain Eukaryota; kingdom Metazoa; phylum Arthropoda; class Insecta; order Hymenoptera; family Agaonidae; genus Platyscapa; species Platyscapa corneri. The sequence continues at coordinate 346,818 of JACCHW010000021.1, read as the reverse complement.
AAATTATTTGATTTTTTTTGTAATTATATATATATAAATCTTTTTTGAAATAGTGAAAAATTTTAAAGTGTCTTTTATTTAAATTTTTATAATTTATTATTTTTGTATCGGTTTTAATAGTTTGCTATTATATTACAGATCATTAATCATAATTTTGTTTACACTTATTATAGTTCATTAATTTTCATTTAATTAATAAACATTGAATATTATATTATAAAGCACAGAGTAAGGACGTTTGTTTGAAATTTTTTAATCCATGGATGATATGATCATACTGTAAGTGTATTATTCTCTAATTGTTGCTCTAAGAATTTTATTTCATATATATAAAAATGAAATGATTATAACTATTATTATTTCATATAATACTGGTATATTATAATTATTTTTAAATTCTATTAATGTAAGTGAATAAAAGATAAAATTAATAATATGTATAAGCTATAAGTGTTTAGATGAGAGATCTTTGATAAATATAATCAAGTATTAAAAAGAATTAAAAACCGATAAATTATATAAAAAATGCAATTTTAATAAATTATAATGTTTTTTATTATACATCTTTTGAAGCAAACTATATAATTGTGGCAGAAAAATTTAGAAATAAATTACATATAATATTAATAATTCATATATAAATATAAAACTTCTTTATAAAATTATACACAATGATATAAAAGGATTATTTAATTTACCAAGTTGTGTATTATTTATCATTTTTATTAAAAATGTAAAATGTTTTAATATTTAACTTTAATATTTAACTATATAATTTTTCTTCAATGAACCAAATAATTATATTTTGGTTTATTTAAAAAATTTATTATGTAATAAAAAAATATAGGTTTTAAAAGTTTGGATCTTCAATGCATTATCGGCGTGATTTCAGATTCATTCAAATACTATAATATTCGTTCGTTATAAAAACATGAAAAATTTTATATACAATTTGCGTTAAAAGCTTCTATTTCTATAAACTTATATCAGACGGCGCGTGTAAAAAATCCGTATTAAAATTTACATTAATTCAGAATAATTTTTTACAATAAGTTATTTGTGCAACAAATTAAAAAAGTTACCATAAAAAAGAATAGAATACTTTCTACATATTTTTTTAGTTTCTCGAAAGTGCAATAACATTTCTCAAAAATAATACATGATTTGAAAGATAAAATTACTAATGCTTACTTATACGTTACTGAAAATGCCATTTCTGACTGGAAGGACATTTCTTACGCTGAAAAATATGCAAATTTTTATTGCCCACAGAAATTACTACACAGTACTATTTACCTTAATTACATGTTTTATTATAACTTCGCATAAGTTATTGAACATTTTTTGATGATTTTGAGTGGTTAATAACTGGTTGCAGATACAAGAGATTTTTCCCATTCACTGTTTCACTTTCCGTCTTTAACTTTTTCATTTTTTCATAATTTTTTGTTCGAAATTTAAATATTACAATTTCGAAATATATTATTAATTTGTAAAACAACTTATATTTAGATGTATTTTTTTAAATGAGCCTAATCTCCCAGACTTGATGGAATATTCTCAATTGAAACTAATGCTTTCGATTACTTGTTTTGAATTTTATTGCTTAGAAAATAAGAAAAGCCAAAGAAGAATAGAATCGCATAATAATTGTAATCATTAACCTTCTAATCCACTTTGTAATTCCTTAAAATTGAATTTTAAGACTCGTGAAGAAAATCTCATTTGTATTGGCCTTTCCCCTTCTGCTTCTATTATGTAACGGCGAGAAATTCGAATACAAGTGATGAACAGCTAAATATACTGAAGGAAAGCTGATGCCTATCACTAGTTTTGAGTGCGCATGGTTGGACAAACAAATTGCAGTTCACTTCGCTTCTACCGCGGCCACCGCTGAAGCTTAAATATGGTCCGCGGTCGTTAGATTTTCTGTACAGTCCTTAATTATACATAAAACTACTCTAGAACTGCTGACGCGGTCTTTCCTATTTATTTGCATAATCTATTATGTGCGTGTGTGTGTATTATATCTATACTGGATTTAATTATCAAAGTTATAAAATTAAGCGCATTGGCTTAATTTAGAATTTAATTTTGGTACGGCACTATTATTATTATTATTATTATTCACCGAAATTGATGAGAAATGATTAATAGGTGCCATTATTGGTAATTATGATTTAATACACACTTGTTAATTTTAGTAATAATTTATTACTTTATGCCATTTCATCAGTTTCATTCTTTTAAAATAATTATATTGTTGTTAGGAATAGATGTATTGAAAAAATCAGTATCATAAATTAAATCGATGTGTTAAAATTAATTTTACTCATTTGTTATGTTTTACCTTCTTGAATGGAAGTATTACAATTTGCAATATGTTACGATTACGCGTCAGTATATTTATCCGTTGAGTTTGGCAACTACAAGTCAGACCAAAAGTAATTTATCAATTCAAAATGACTTTTTGCTTTATTGACTTAATTTAATAATGTTGATTGATACTTATTGCTGTTAATTATCTCAGTATTAGAATTAGAGAATATCTTCCATATCGACAAAAAATTAATTGCACTTAATTGCTTCACTTAATTTTCATTATCTTGATACTGGTCTTGCGTTGAACAAGATATTAAAATAACGTAAAATTTCATAAGAAATATTATCATCATTATTTCATTCAATTGAATAGTTAGTTGTAATCGTATGGCGACGGTCATTAAAAATAATTTTTTGTACGTCGAACAATGGAGTGTTTATTAAAGAATGTTGGTTTAAACTTTAAAGAAAATATGTACAATATAAATTATGGTGATACAAAATTATGCATATATATGTGTATAATGTACTTTATTCATAAAATTAAATTATTTCAAATAACGTATATATTTTCGTTCAAACAAACAGTGAAAACGTAATAATCTATAGAATATTTACACATAAGCTATTCGTTTTAGATGATTAAATACGAATTGCTAAAATACACAAAAGTGTAAGTAATTAATGAAAATTAGGAATGTTGTTTCAATATTAAGACAATTGCAAGCAGTCGCATTATAATTAAATATAATTAAAGTATATTATTGGAAATTTCTAGTGATATGCAGATTTTTCATTTATTGTTTACAAAACGGCGATACATAATTCATGTGCTTTTAGTTGATCAAGTAACAGTGTTCTTAGTGGTAAAAACAGTTCTATAAACTATTGTCAGAAAGAAATAAAATAATTTCAATGAACAACATTTAAAACATCTCCTGCGTTCAAGTTAGAACATATATTGCGATTATTCATGATCTATGCGTTCTTTGTTCTTCTATTGCGTCTAGGACAAAATCTGTATTCAGTGACCGAAAACACATAAATTCATAAGCGAAGCGCAAATCCCGGAAAACGGATCTACCAAGGCTCACTGACGTGAACCGTATTCTAAACAAAGTGCAGCGCTTGTACAGGGGAACAACACCGAAACAAATACATATCTATACAAAAATTATTTATAAAAGTGCACTTTGGTTTTGGGGTTCCAAAAGTTCTACTTTACTATATACATACATATATATATATATATACACGTGTGTGCGATTGTGCGCGGGCGAATATTTATTAAATTTATTACGAGTTCTTTTTGTAGCGTCGCAAAACCTTCCGTGTATGAAGAGCAAAACTTTTAACTTTAGAATCAATCTAAATATTTTAATTTGTTCGTGCGAATTATGATACGTATTGTAACGCGAATTTTCCCGTTTCCATTATCATTTAAATTTTGTTAATACATCTACTGCTGCTATCTTATTGTTGGTTATTTAAATATTCGAAGACTAGGATTGGAGTTCTCTATTTCAATTATTATTAGGATACGTGTTAAATATATTTAGGAAAAATATGTATATTTTGAAAGTGAAGTAAATTATTTAAAGCAGTAACGTAGCTTTAAGTGTATACGCTTAATTATTGGCAGCATACTGGACGAATAATTAACAGAAATTGAAAATAGTACGAAGCTGCTAGTTACATTTGAAATTATAAGTCGTTAATTTAAAAATGGAAGCTCAGTAAAAAATAAATTAATTTAATTTTAAAGCTTTTCGTCTGCTTTTACGATTTTTTGTAACTTAATACAGTTTATTATTAGAACTGTTTAGCATTAGAACTAGATCTGTGATATAATATATTCTCTTCGAATCTTCGTAATATTAATTACGAAACAGAAATATAATTTCAAAAAGATTGTGCCTGCATTACTGAAATAATTAAATGCAACAGCAGGATCGCAGTAAAATCCTTTGTAATATTGCAAATTTCTATGTTATGTGCAAGCGAAGTTTGATTTAAATCAACGGCTTTCAGAGTAAATATCTTTCCAATTGATTTCGTTCTGATGAATAAGATGAATAAGAATTTCTAACCTAGGAGTCTAATTGTAGTAAATATTTTATTCTGTCAGTGCAAAGCTTAAACTACTGCGAAGGTTATAATCTTGAAAATGAAAGATAAGCATTACGAAACACTAATCGATTCAATTATCGCATATTTCCGAAATTGCGCGCAACAGTTTTTTGCGTGCGAAATTTATTATTTGTCTAATTATTGTTATTAGAGATCGTCTGTCGCACTTAATAATCGATCTGACTTGTCATCCGTTGGCCAAACAGAGTCTCTTCGCTTTTGAACTTGGAGATTTAATCATTTAACGAATCGAGCAAATCGTGCACGCGGGCAAAATAAGTAAAGGCAGACTCGAAGCTCAAAGCCCCTCCGATCCGTGCGAAACATTACAATCAAGAAAAAATTAATTCAATCTCCTCTTTCTTAATTTCGCCGACGCACACCTGTCTGTCGACGCATTATTCTCTCTCTCTCTCACTCTTTCGAGTGCAGTGCGCTGCCGACCACATAACCGATGTCGACGGGGCGGCGGGAGAGGCGCGGCGCGTTAAGCGGAAGTCGATTCTCGGTGCGAACAATTGGAATCGGAAGTGATTCCGGCGCGGCGGTGGTGGCCGTGCGAGCGTGGATTTCCTATTGTGCAGTCCCGGGTTCGGGCAGTAAGGCCTTCGGCGCGACTCGCTACTCCTGTCGCGAGCGTCGCGCGTCGATAGTCGAAAAATCGAGCGTCGCCGAGGCGCGTACCAGTGCAACCTGCTGACTTTTGCGCGCAGTCTCTTCTTCCATTTGAATTTCCGTTGCGCAACTCTGCAGCTGTCATGTGACTTCGTTTCCATTACTCGATACTTGGAGCGCGTGAGTGTTTTATTTTCTTCAATTTCCTACCTTTTGCATTTTACGTTCCGCTTCCTATTTTTCCCTATTATTCGCTCTTCCCGCGCACTTCGCCTCATCGGCGCTCAAATACTTCTAAAAACTGATGCGAGGATTTTGTTTGTTTCCGAGCTGACGCAGTTGTTGAAAATCAGTTGATAATACAAGCTTAGTAGGTGACGGATATTTTTTTAAAGTTGCTTCTAAGGCAGCGTGTTTTCCTAAATTATTCAGCGATTAATTATTCCTTATTAGGGACAGAGTTTTTTGGGTAGACAGATGCAAATTTTGTTAAAGAAACACCTTAATTATTCTTGCCTAACGAGTTTGAATTCGTTGCGAAAACAACATCCTAACGAAACGAGTATTAGTTTATCTGTCGGAAATCTTAATTATACTTGTCCTTGATTGTACGGAGCATAGCGGTAGTCAAAAATACAATTGTTACGACGAAAATTGATTACTAGCCTTTCCTCGATGAATGAGTGGCACTCGCACGCAGAGAAATTACGCATTATTTCTTGTTTTGAAAAAAGCCTAAGCTAACTTACTGTTATTTCAAAAATTTCTAACAATGCGTACGCACAGTATTCACGTAGCAAGCCATTCCACTTATTCTAATAATTTTGGCAAAAATTATTTGTTTATCGAAGGTTTTTTTCATTAAGTGACGCACGTTAAAATATTATTAGTGTCTGAAATTCAAAAGCGAGATTTCGTTTTTGAAAATAAGTTACTATTTTCTGACAAGTATTATTTAACGCAGAGCTGCACGATTGTCGAATATAAATTAAGTTACCATCAAAATGGAGATATTTCGTGTTAACTTAAAGAATTTAGTTTTTTCAATTAACATTTCTTTGTATTTTCGTAGTTTAAAATAATAACGATTTGTCATTGTTCGACATAAGTTACCGTTTATTTTCTACAGCCAGTCGGATAGCAAATTGTATAATAATTTATAAGACATTTCCTTTTACGAGTGACAAACGACAAATCTATTATCAAAAAAAGCACAAAGATTTAAATAAATACTGTAATATGAAAGTCCGCAATTCAATAAGATGCCAATTTGATTTACTTCGTACACAGTCGTATAAAGAATTAGTGTTTACATAAAACTAATCCATTTAAAAACGTGTTAGGTGCATATAAAACAAAACATAAGCCATTACTGGAAACCGAAAAAGTATTGTTGTTCGAATAGCTGGCGAATATCACAGGGCATAAAATGTTTCATTTAAAGTTGAAAAGCAGCGTTCACGATAATTGACCGTTGTTGTGTTTCACCTTCATCTTCAGCCGACGAGCTCGTGGCCAACATGGCAAAAGCGATGTAAAAAGTATAGTACATACTATATAAAGTACACACGCAAATAAATCGTTTATTCGCATCCGCCCAATTTCAGACTGGTGCCGATATTTTAGCGCACACCGTAATCAATTTCAGATACGCGTGCGTGTGTGTGTGCGCGTGCATAAAAAATACGGACAAACTTACGTATTTGCGAGGATTGCAGTTTCACGCTCCGCTGAAACGAGATACTCTCATTTCGCGTTATATCCCATATGCGGTAAACGAGAGCACGATTAACATACCTTTATTTTAATGATAAAAAGGAGACTCGCAAAAGCTCTAGGAGTAAGAAATAATAGTAAAGAAAATTTTATCGTCCAATTTTGTAATATGGCCATTACCGTGGCTCCAAACTTACCCTTCTTTTTCCCGTGTTGAACACTGAACTTAATTCAATCTCAATTTATTTAATTTACGAGATTCTCAATGGCTAAACTTCACAGTTTGTCTCTTTTTTAATTACAAATTGATGCAATAATTTAACTAATATTTAAGTATTTATTTATAGACGAGAAACTGATCGAACGCGTAAGAACGAATACGAATTTTCATTTTTTAAAGTAATTTAAAACCTTTCCTATCATTACGGCCGATTTTAAAATAAAATATTTAAGAAACAAATAGCAATTTTCGTCTATTATCTAGAAATCACTTAATATCTCCTAAATTCTAACATCTCCTTAGTTGACAGTTACACAAGTTTATTACATAAATAACTCAAGATTAGCCTCCGCTTCAAAAGAGCTAACGGTAATTGTTAGCTGTCGCAAATAACAAAAAACTTAATTTGTTTATTTAAAGTTTTGATTAAATATTTCCCGGGAGATCTAAAAGAACGTTCTTCATCATGCATTTAACGACTGCTGTCTCTAATAAATTTACAATAAACCTTTATTATTAAATTTTGATTATTAAATATTGATGAATTAAATTTTTGAAAGTTAGAAGACTGATTACTATTTTTCAACAAAATTTAAGCCTAATTTTTATGACCGAAATTCAATTATAGTTAAATAAGTGAGGGGACTCGTGAGAAAAGTACACTTTAACGATTGGTTCGCGTTTCTTAATAAAGCCGGGGGAAGGTTGAAGTTACGCGCACAATGGCACGATAAACGAAAAAGGAATAGCCATATTTCACTCTCTATCTTCGTCCTTCTTGCGGTTGCAAATTTTTACTCGCATATCTCCGTGTAGTTTCCGCTTTCTCACCTGTCATTTCTATCGCGTATTACGTCGCTAAGTCGTCCGCGTCCAGAAGCGACGGGGGAAAAACGAGGAAGCAAAAATATAAAGAGCGTATAAATAATGGATAAAAGAAGGAGACGCGAGCGACACATGCAGGGAATCTGCGGCAGTTTTCGGGACGGAACATTCTCCTTGAATTCCTTGAGCGACGCCAAAGTTGCCGCAACTCCACGCTCGTAGCTCCAAGCTTGCAAGCTTACTAGCTTCCTACGCGAAGACACGGAAACACGAGAACGCTTTCCGATTTACGCGGATTTCGAGCGACGTTCTTACTTTCCCAGCTCCTTTATACCACCCAACTATTCTCCCGGTTTTTCGCGCACTTGGAAATGCCTGGCTCGTGACTAGAAACTTATCTTCCTCTGCTGCATTTTAGAGCATTAGCAGGCGCAGCTTACGCGCAATTTTGTCTGCGTTTTGCAATAATCGTGCAATGGCTCACGCATCGAACGTCACAGAACTTGGCGGGGTTGCGCAATTTGTAAAATAAAATTCACGAAAAATTATTACGTGCTCGTGGATAAAGTATTACTACCAACGTTAATAGGATTTTAATAATGTTTATATCGCTGATAAAATTATCTTGTGCCTTTGGAGCAGATAAGTACATTGGGACTCAGCACGAATTTCACCAGTGCTAATTATTTTTGAAGCAATTTTATACTCAGCAACTGCTTTTTACGATAAATTCGTTATGGTTTCGTAGTGTAACTGTGACTATGTATATGTAGAATCTGCTTTTTATTATACGTGCACACACGAACCAATTAGAAACTTAGAGCTCGCAGTATTTATTTTTTTCACATAGCTTAAGTGATTCGTTTCAAACTTTTATTTATCACTAATGGTTAAACATTTTTAGTCTAATTTAATGCTCTCGAACACAAAATCTTGTCGGTCTATTGTAAAAAAGTCTTTTTTTACAACGAGGGATTACGCGAATGCAAAAATAAATTCTGCATTTGTTCGTCGTTGCTTTTTCTAGATCTAACAGTATGTACATGAATTAAAAACTATCTTATAATATGATGCATTTATCGCAGAAAATTTGTCGAATAAAGCTCAAAAAAACATTTCACTATTATAAAGCAATACAAACAATTATTATTTAAATCGTGTTCTTAATAAACGTTCTAAATACTAAAACATCGCGCGTTCAACCGATATTCACGGTATTTACGGAAAAAAGTGGGATTATCGAGTGGAAGGTTGGTTAGCAAGGAATTAGAGGATATGAGAAAGTAGATAACCTACGATAGAAGGCTTATCAAGTTTATCAACGTGAATTATAACGGGGCTGAGCTTTTAACTTAGGAAAATCACCAATATTTCTCTTCTATGTTTGTCAATTAAATGTAATTGTATCAGAAAAATTGAAAGTAAATTACAATGAACGATAGAAGATGAATAGATGATACCGAATCTTGGAGAGCTTTCCGGTGGACAAGGGAGTGGATTTAAAAATTTGTCCAAATTAAGCGTTAGGCTAAAAAGGGTTTTGTCTATCATCTAAGACCATTAGAATAAAATTAAAGCTATTGGACAAGACTGATCGAGCGCACAATTTATCGAAGCAAGTGATGATTAGCAGACGTTGGTGTCCTAAGCGGAGAGCATAATTATTACGACTGCAATTATGTGCGTGCATTAGACTGATTTTCGTACAATTTGCTATCGATTGTTTTCAATTATTCGATAATTGGTGCTATAGATTTCAAGCACTCGAATGCTTCGTGTTATTCGCGAAGGACGAAGTAGACGAAAAGATAAAAGCAACGAGCACCCTCGATGGAAATTATTAGCATGCATGGAACTTGCTCGAAAGAGCTTATTCTGATTATTCCGATTATTCTGATAAGCGCTTAATAATTTCAAAACATTTAAGCTTGTTATGGAAACAGGGAGCATAAGAATGAAGTCAGTCGGGGGATTATGGAAACTCGCTGCTAATGTGACGCAACGTGCTAGACTGCAAGTAAAAGTAGAAATTTAACTAACTAATGAAATTCCAGCGCAGAGTTTTAGAGAAAAATCGTCGGAAAAACCGGAAAATATTTATTTTTACCGTGTTCAATGGAATAACGGCATTTACCCAGCATTCACCAAATTATATACCAATATAAAACAAGACCCCGAGATAGAATATTCGTAACGAGCAAAGATCGAAGACGCTTAATTAGCGGTAGAGAAAATTGTTTTACTCTACCAATTTAAAATTTTAAATGGCTGCTCGAAAAAATTCACTCTCAAGGCAAAGGATAACCAATTACGATTGGTTTTTCTTCGATAGCGCAGAGACGGTGGTAAAAATTCTACCACACGCGTGATTTATGAATAACCGTATCTCTGTTTGTCGCACGAGCGCCGGCCACCGATAAAGAAACCTTCGCACAAGTTTATAGGAGCGAGACTAGGAGCTTTTTCATTTATGACTGTATCAACAAATGATTTTATAATTAACGTTCTCATAAATATTGTCGACAGTTATGACAATAGAGTTAAACGTTGGAAGCTATTCGATATCTGTTTATTTGTCACTACAGTTAACGCAGGATTAGCGAATCAATTTAAATTAGTAAATAAATGTAGATCCATCGCAAAGCAAGCAAATTAACTTGCTGTTTTAAGTAATCACGGTATTGTTAGATATATATTTCAAAACTATGAAAAACAGTGCTTGATTGTTTTAGAATTTCGTATCGTTTATCCGGCTTTACAATTAAAGCCGTAATTGCTGTTATAATTAAAACTGTTTTATTACATGTTTCAAAGGAAGAAAACGTATCATAATAACAGAAAATAGATAGGATAAGTTTGTATTAAATCATATATACTCTGGGTAGCTGCCAGGAGTATTAATAGTAAAATTTTTATCGAACATCAAAAGATAGTAATAAAAAGACCCATTACAATTTTTTTCGATAAATTTTTTAAAGCAATGTCATGAATTTAAGTTACGCTAGTGGAATATTTGTAAAATTACGCAAACAGGTTGATCACGTAGTTCATTTGATAAACATAATATTTTTACCAATTCAACAATTAAATTTTTAAACTTAAATATTCGAAATGTAAACAATTTTTTAAATTAATTCATAGTAACAAGTGCCGTTGGAGGATAGTTTATCAAGAAATTAATTGACGCAACAATACTTTGAAAATATATTGTCGATTAAACGAATTAAACAATATGTTATCAACCAAAAGATATTATTTTTCACTGAAAAAATTTCATTGCGCCTAATATTAGAAACATGCAATTAGTTAATTCAATATTTCAGAAAGGAAAAAGTGTAAGTAAAATTGTGATTTTTGCGAGCGCAAAATTTGATAGAAGGAGAAAATGTAATGTAATGATTAAACAGAAGATTGTCGGTGTACCTTGAAAAAGAATTACAATATTTTAAAAATAAAAGCTCGTTTCACGGGTTTACGGAGCCTCGGGCAACTTTCTTGGAGTTACTACAAGGGGTTGAAGCAGGCACTTTCAATAAAATTTACACGATGAATTTTTACTTAAAGACATTTTCAATGTATCTAAAAGCACAAAACTGTACACATTGTGTGTTGAGATGCAAAGGGCATAATTTTATAACGTTTGCTGGTGGTTTGCTATACTGTGAAATAGACTTTAGTTTACATAGTGATGAGTATGTTTTTTGCACGAGTTTCAACAGGTCACATATAACGTACACAGCTTCAAAATTTTTATGATGCTTTCAAGGATCTTAGATCGTTGCATTAATAATAAAGTATTTAAAACTTCTTAAGACTCGCATCTAATGTCGTATTGTTACTCTTTCGACATTCAGAAGGTAAACTTTTCTATAAATACATAATGTAAGTGAAGGATTGACAGAAAGAGGCCGAGAGAGAGAGAGAGAGAGAGAGAAGGAAATAAAGGGAGGAAGGCAGATCGAAAATTAAAATGATACTATTTCAATTTGTAACCTGTACAATTGTCACGAAGGAAATACTTTTTTGTACTTTAAATTAAATATTCAGCCTTTATTTGGTTATAAATAATGAATAGTTAAATTTAAAAGTAAAACAACAAATGAAAGGGAATATTATATTTGATCGCCTATTTGCGAATTCATTTTTTAAAAAAAAGATACACTATTTTATTGTTAAATATCAATGTTTCGGTATTTAAATTTTTTTATTACCGTTATTTAGAAAATTGAATCATCAAAAGGCAATAATATTTGTTACATGTACCAATTGCTTTTTTTATAATTTCATTTCTCTTATAACTAAGGTAAATAATACAAATCAAATTGTTTTTAAACTCGGCATCATTTAATTATATAGAATTGAATTTTGCTGTAGTGTGCGTAAAGGTAAATAATGTCAATGCATAGCTTATTAACATAATATGTAGATTAATATTGTGGTCACTTATAATATCTGAGAACAAGTATATTTCATATTTATACATGGAAATTTTAATTGTCAGATGGAAACTTTCTCGTACAGGCGAAATTGATTTAATGTTTTCATTATGCTAATTTGTATTTGTCTATACTTCTATTTTTTATTCTATCTCCTTTGATTTCTTAACCAAGTACATTAAGCGACTAAATTCATTTTTGTCTCCACATTTTCCAAAATACAATAAACTAAAACCTTTTTATTTTTTATGGATAATAAGCTTTGATGAAAATGCAAATTTTAATAAGAAATTTGGATTTTTACCAGTGTCATAACGACTGTGGTAAAAATGATATATATAGTAATATATATTCGTTAAATCATCCTTAAGATAAGTACTTAAACTCCATTTGTGTCGTATATAGTATGCGAAATTATATTATTATTATTTATACAGGACTTAAAAAAAAAACAATCATTACATAATTTAAATAATCAAATAATTATATTATATTGTATTATAAGTGTATCAGTTTTTATATATAATCAGTGCTAAGTCTCAAAAAATTGTTTACAACATTTTCAAGAGGTAATGATATCATTGAAATTTTAGAAAACTCAAACCAAGACTGTAGCTATATTTTTTCTGAAACATATAAAGAATTTTTCGCTTTTAAACGATGAATTATATTGTATTAGCGTAACAAAATATTATTCAATACATAGGTATATTTTCCAAGAATAGCGCTTTGATGGTTATTAAAATTATCTATGAAGTTTTTAAAAAATATTACCGCAATTGTAAATATTATCATATAATGGTAAATCAAAATATGAAATAATTGAACGAGTCGAACTGGCAAAAAACAAATAAGAATTAATAAAGAAATACAAGGAACACAGAGAATTCTGCAAGAGATTGGTATTATGATTGTATTCTTGTATTCATGCATGTGAAAATTTTCAATCAATTAGAGCTATGGAATGAATTTTATTGTTGCATGGTTGATAGTTAGACATCCTCCAATTCCTCGACTTGTCTATTTGCATACAAGCGCGAATAACAAGAATTCATCGAGATACGAGCTTTTTTGTGTGTTCTACGAGCTTCTGCAATTTCCGAGCCTCGGAAAAGTTATTAGCGTCGAGTGTAGTTGAAAAGCCTATAGAACTCGTTCAGAATAAGAGAGAGAGAGGAGTAGTCAGAGTTGTGTTCAAGTTGTCTGAATATTACCGAGTTTTCGGAGAGATTTCTCTGCGGCAGTGCCCACGCGATATTTCTTCTATTGATCAGAATTATGAATCGTCATTTTCGTAATTGACGAGAGCTTGTTTTCATTTTTAATTTATGAAAACGTTTCTCTGAGCGTAGACGAGCCTCCTCTACAATATTTTTATTTACACACTCATCTGTACTTTTAAGGCTTCCTCATTTTACACGCTTGCATATTTAATTGAAAAATACTTTTACATTATCTGCTTTATTTATCGATGTTTTATGTTTAAAAAAATGCGAATAGAGATGTGAGAAAATTAAGTTAAATAAATCAGTCGAGTGTTGAAAGTTATGCAATAAATCTTGGTCGAACATTTATTTGGCCGCTCCTATTTACATCAACAAAATGCGCCAAGTACTCTGAAGTTTAGCAACCACGTGGCCGATAATCCTTCTTTAATTAGCAAGTCGCAAAATATGTAGTCCAGCCTCGGTTAGCGTTAAAGTGAACATCCATCAGTTTAAAGGACAAAAAAGACACTTGATGAGTCTCAAAACACGCGGAAGGAAGCAGATCAATTTTCTTAACGACTTTAAGATTTGCGAGACATAAACTTATTTTTTCGAAATAAGTCCTCTGAATATAAGCTCGCGTGAATAATTCGTTGATTGCAATGAATAAGCTTAATTAGCGCGCCAGGGCTGGGCTTTGACGCGGTCTTTAGTGTACCGGCGGGGGTGGCAGAGGCTTCCCGAGGGATGTTTGTGCGCGTGTTGCACGAAATTCGACTCTCACAGTTGCCGTTAATGTGCATCTGTACGTTAAGCTCGGATGTAATCGCGTATCTCCTTCCGCTTGGTGCGCGTGGCCTCCTAACCGAGGTTCCCTGATCCGGCGCACAAAGCCTCCCTCCCTCCCCCCTCCCCCGATAACCTCCCCCAATCGGAAGAATTATAACGCAGCTTTTGACGATGCGCAGGTACGAAAGCTGCCAGGAGTTTTTAGCCGCGTTATGGGCTGCGCGGCCAGCAGCTGCGCTGACAATCAGCTGAAGGAAACGGGGCTGCGTCTCCTGACGAGTAAGTTGCATTTCAAGCCGCAGCAGCTCGAGAAGCTCAACGATTACTTCAACAAACTCGCTAGCGCGGACTGCGCAGGTAAAGTAGAGCCGCCAAAAATTTGAATTCTCCTTTAACTAGATTCTGCCTTGAGTGCGCACTCGTGAAAGCCAATGCTGAATTGATTTCGAGTTAATAAGGATAGCGCCATTTCACGCGCCGCTTACAGCTGCGCTAGGCGCAACCGATGAGCTCGTAAGAAGTCTCGCGTGCTATTCATTACTCTCGGAAGCTTTGAAATGGCTTCGGTTTGTCAGCTTTTCGCGAAGCCTGGAGAATGTCGCTTTTTAATATTTTTCTTTTACTGCACTGCGAGAAACGCGCGATTCAGTTTTTCCTGCACGAAAGGGGACGGTAACAAGTAAAAAGGGCAAAATCTAAAACGGTAAAATGGTGGCATCTGGGGCACAGAAAAATGCTGTTCACGTCGGCCTCTTTTCTCGATAAGCCGATAATGAAGAAGCGAGTATCATTTCTTTTTATGCCTTCTCTCATCGAGCTGATCTCAAATTAATTAAAGCTGGCACTATTTGCGTTTCGTACATTTGCCGAAGGCCGTTTACAGGGTACACGAATCGCGTTGCACTCTCTTTCTGCTCTCTTCTGCTCTCTTATCGCGTGCTCGTCTATGTGGTGCTAACCTGGTGACGACGAGGACGGCGATTACAGGTACACGCGTGCTTGGCTCTACGCGATAACCAATTAAAATAACATTTAACAGCCTCCGCAGATATCGGTCGCATCGAGGTTACCGTCGAGAAATTGGTCCAGAGGCTGATAGCTGGAGTTGGCAATCTCGACCGCAGATTTTCCGCTCTGTTCCTCGTTTCGCTCAACGAACGTCGAAGAATAAAGGTAAGAGCGAATGATGTGCAACGCGCTTCAAAAGTATCACTCTCTCTCTATCTTTTTTCATTTTTCTTGGTGCCACTTGTGTAATCCCTCTCCCCGTCTCTTTACCTTCGTTCTCTGTCTTTTCATTTTCAATATACCCGCACAATGTTCACTTTTTCGAACGTGCTTCTGTATACGCGCGCACTCACTCGCTAAGTATTCGTGCAGGCATCATTTGAAATATCCTTGTTTTGCCTGGTAGATTTTTTTTTCATTTCTTTGTTGTTCCTCGTCCCGCCGCCTCATTTATTCCTCAAATTTTATTGTTTACTTGGAAATTTTCGCGTTATTTCGCTCTTTATGTATTCAGGATTATTCAGCATTTTTCATTTGATCCAAATTTGTTATTAACTTTTTTAATAGAACCGCCTCCAAGTTATAGCAGCATATGGAATGTAATTTTACCCCTTTGATATTCCTATACCAGTGTAAAATTACTGAAATTCTTTTCAAGCATCACCTTTTTCAAATTGGTATTTTCTAATGCAAATACAAAGTGAGCGACAAATGCGGTTTTCATTATTATTTGACTAATTTAACTAATTCGCAGAAATAGTCGAAGCATGTCTGGCAAAATAAAATTTCAAAAAACCGTTGGATTGTTGCATCGAAAAGTTGAAAATTTTTTTATAAAAAATATTTTTTTATTCTCGTACCCGTTTGCCGTTTGATCTATAAGCACCATAAACAATGCGTATATTATACGTAACTCCTCCTTCCCACTCGCTCTTTTTAGCTGCCACGTTACTTTGTTCTCTCTCGCTCTCTCTCTCTCTCTCTCTCTCTCTCTCTTTCTCTCCATCAGTATTTCTATCTACCTTTATGAATGTATCGGGTTGAAATGCGAAACGGTCAAATCCGTAACCAGCAGCGCAAACTCAGGTCCAGGTTATTTTGGAAATGCGAGTTGACGTTTCACACTTGCACACGAGAACGAGTATATGCACTTGCAGTTCGCAGAGGAGATAGGGTATGTTGTCGGTTCCCAGCTTGGCTTTACTTTTTCCATTTACGTTATATTCTATATATTGTATATTCTCTTAATGAAACACATCATTCATTTTGTGGCAGCAATGCATCCGCCGAAAAAATAACTATCATTATTGTGCGTGCAGTCTTACAGTTTTATTTGATTTTTTAAACCCTGAAACGTGTGCAAAGTACAAATGATATTCGGAAATATTCTTTTTTCAACGTCAAAAATGATTAAAATCTTCTATTCGAGAAGTGTTTTTATTTTATTTTGAGATCAAAGGCTTAAATAAATGTTGCAGATGAGCGGCGCCTGATTTTCATTGCATAATCACAGTTTATTCGTTGGGTTCATCCAAATTACCTTCAGTCTATTCAGATTGTTTTGGAAATGTTTCTCCCAAGTTCTCGCCTGTAATATACAAGTTGACACAATAGCACTTAATCAAATATCGCGTTACTTTTTTAATAATAAAAAAGTCGAACAATTAACGCAATGTTTGTTATAAATCTAGTTACTAATAAATTATTCTGAGAAATTTATTTAAATATTTTAGTATAAACATCTTTGCTTTTGGATTTGATTAAAATTTTACAGAAATAAATTCATGCGACTGAGCAAAATGCAAAAAATAATATCATAAAAGGGCCCGAAAGATTCTAATATATTTAAAGCCATTATAATAATAGTAAATATATACGAGTATCTCTCGTCGTTACAAGAGTTGAAAAACTATTCCACGACTTGTTATAATGATTAATTTATTTTATAGAAATTAAAATTAATTATTATATAAAGCTAAATTAGGAAAATCTTTTTCTGATGGCTAAACTTTTATGAATAGTAAATTATACCAGAGTAAATATACCAGTAAATTTGACTCTGCATTGAAAAGATTAACTTTCATATTATGTTCTATAAAACCGAATATTAAATGCCGTTTAATTAAATAAGAAGCTCTTAAATTTACTTCATCCTTATAATTTTATCTTAAAATATAATTTTTCAAGTACAAGTATTTCAGAAATTACTTGCCTAAAAGATGTTTAACGTCAACTTACGTACTTGTAATAATCGTATTAATTAAAATTAGTTGATATCTTGTTTCTTAAATTTAATTTATAAAATATTGTATGGACGCAGAATTTGCATTTTCAATATTTCTTAGTTTGGTATTTTATCTATGAATATTATCAGTTGAATGCAAAGTTTGACTTAGAAATTACTTTAGTTTCACGCGGATGGGTGAACACAAATTAAATATTTGTTTCTGAAATTCGATCGCTTTTACGCTCATTGTAAAATGGATTTATAATATTGGTTTTTGTATTATTTGTGAGTGATTCATATTAAAAATGAAAATAGAAAAAATTTCCTTCAAAATAAGGAACAATAAATATTATAATTTTTTTCAGGTCAATTTTTGGTAATATTACTAGAAATAGGTTCTCCAAATTGGAATGTTTCATTTGAATATACATAATAATTAATAAGCTTTGTAGCATTCATTCATATTGTAAAAAACAAAAATAAAAAAAAAAAAAATAAATATTTTCTTGAGTAATTTAAAAAGAGGTATTTTTATTTTTTTTGCATACAAATCTTTCGTGTCTATTATTCAGATGGGTAATTATTTTTTAACAGAGAAAAATTCCAGCGCCAGTGAGTTAGAGAATGAAACGGGTGAAAGTAAAATTTGGAAAAATAGAGGACACAGTTAGCGAGGGTTGCAGGGCTGAATTTTCAACATCGCTCAATGTGAAAACAAGGATATGAAATAGGCGACGAATAGGGTAAATAAATAAAGAATTCGACTGAAGGAAGGAAGTTGAATAGGGATGGAGTTTGAGCGTTTGGTTTATGGAGGAAGGAAAACTATAAAAATCACGTGGAAAATGTATAGAATTAACGACAGAGAAAAAATACAAAAATCAATGATCAGTACATCGCGGATATAAAAGTATGTGAAAAATTTAACTTTGATTTAATAAAAAGAAGAAAAGTTTGCCTCTAAAAAGTATTACGTTGAAGTAGAAACAAAAAGGGTAGAAGACGTGTTTTTTTATGATTTACAAATAAGGATTAATTTAATTTTGATATCTGAAAAAATTTTTTTTAAAAACTCTAAGACTCGAAGATAAAGTTTTACATAAATTATTTTAAAATGAATGTAGTGAATTATATAAAGTGACCTTAAAGCGGAGTAAAATGTTTTTATCTGATTTTCATGTTCTTTCAAATGTTAACAAATTATTTTATGTTATTCGAACGCTAACTTTTAGGTATTTTATATGACCTCCAATGAAATATGTCTTTTACGGAGTTATTACAGCTTATTTTTGTTCTTAAAATTTTTGAAGCAGTAAATACACACATACATATTTAAACTTCTTTTGATATTAAATATAGAGAACTGCCGTCATTTTAATATTTTTACTTTATTCTAATGCATTATATTTACGATTTTATCTTTACTTTTAGAGTATATTTTAATTTTTAAAATTCATTCTGTAAGGCGCACAGTACATGACCTTTAAATGGTACTTTAAATGGTGAAATAGTTTGCAAAGTTAGTTGCTTTCATGCAAGATACGTATATGATCATACAAAATAGCCTTTAGTATATTTATTTGACTAATGAAGTTATTACGCTTCATATATATTATGAAGAGAACTAGCAGTTATACTTGCGGTTCGTTAATGGTAAAAGGTTTTAAAATTATGAAAAATAATCCAAGTAATTAAAAAAAATGCTTTTGAATGATATTACCTATTTGTAGATTTAATTATTTTGTGAAAAAGCAAGTTAGTAGAGCTTAGAACTTGAAAGACTAGTGGATTATTTTAGCGAAGCAAGCCTCACTATTATCTTCTCAAATTATATCGTAGAATAGCCTAAAAACATATCGATATAATGTTCTTTGTTACACGAATGCTATGTTTTCTAGTAACGTTTCAAAGCGTTGATTGTATCCCTTTGGAAGTTAATACTCAATGAAAAGTTAACATTTGACTCTGCAAATTACCATTATTATTCCGGCGTTTGCATTTATCTGAATATACATATACAATATCGAGTTCTCGAAAAAGAATTAGTCTGCTTAATGGCCGGAGCGGTGTAGAGTTAATATGTGGTAAACCTTAGTTAAAGCGTGCACTGTCACGCGTGGGCCGCTGAACCGCCGATCCATCAACAGGGATGAGGCTAATGTTGGACATTAGTGGCCAGTGCAGCGTCAGCTCCAGTGATGTCGACGCTTCGCTGGGCGCGCGATAAAACTTGGCCGACTTTTCTCTTATCGTTCGACTCTTCCTTACGCGAACTCGTTAAATAATTGCACGATCTCGAGTTATTCGAGAGGTTGAGGGGGAGAGGGGAGGGGCCAACTGATTCGGCACGCGAAAGGAGCCAATTTCACAACAGGCAGACGAGCGTCGCGAACGTTGACAAGAAACCGTTGCCTCGATTTCCAAATTTCTTTCTCGTTTCTCGATGAACGTGTATAAATGCACCATTACAACGGAGAAAGTTCGCCACGAAGCATTATTTCAGCTCTGTGATCAATATTTCCATTACGCTGATTGACTGTCAATTATTCCTTACTCGATGCTAGTTTATTTTGGCCAAACAAAAGTAGATGACTGTTTGATCGGGGCTCGCTTCTCCTCGATCGGACACCAACGTATTATGCGACAAATATTAGTCGAGTGGCATAGAAAAAATATGAATTTTTCTTTTAGATACCTCTTCTCGTATAAAAGAGACAAAAGAGAAAATAGAGAAGACTATTCGTATTCATGCGCGCTTTCTCGGCCATAATTTCTGTTTCTCTTTTATCCTCCGAATACTATTTCAGGTGAAAACATTTTAAACTGCCAGAATAATCTTTATTCTTCTTTTTTCCTGATAATTTTTCCTTTGTCTCAGCAACTCCACAATGGAATTTAAGCATATAAAATACAATTTTATTCAAACGAACTATATAACCGATATAAGAGGATAAAAGTTTCCCATAAACATTAGTAAGCAGTAGTTTCATTTGCCGCAACATTCAGTAAGACGAAGCGATGAAAAATTATCGATTCAATATCCATAGCCGGTTATTTATGTTCTATAACTGAAAAATTGTAAATGCAAATTGTAGCTTCTGTTAAGGGATAGTCTATTACAATTAACACTGAACATTGCACACGAGGCAATAATAAGGGAGATAATGCATACGGATTTGACCGCCATTCTGAAATATATAATTCGCTGAGGTGTTTAAAAAAGGGAAGGGATTATAAGGAAACCGCAGCTCTCTCTATTATAAACTCTATTATCGAGAAGCACGAGATTCCTTCAACGAGCGCTTCTTCTTTCATTTAATTTATGATTATTGTTCTGGTGATTATCGTTACCTACACGCATATCGTATTCACTAGCAGCAGCTACGATTCGAGTACCTGTTGAGGCTCGATGCGCTGTCAACTCCCTCAGGTAATCCAGATGTTGAGCTTGCGCTGAGCCTCGAGGAGGACTCCGGGCTTCCGGGCTTTGCGAGACTGAAAATAAGGGCGGGAAATGCTGGAGCCTGGGCAGAATTCATTGGGCCAGATGGGAGACTTAGACGGGACCTTGTTAAAGTCAGAATTGCTGCACTTCTGGCTGCTGCTTTGAAAAAAGGTAACATTCATTATGACCTCGATCTTTTGTAGTATTTTCATTATTTTGAAAAAGTTTTTTTATTTTACAAGTGCTTCGTTTATTATTGTAGAATTTAAATAAAACTCTAATGGAGAGGTATAAACGAGTGGAGCTCGCAAACATATAAAAATATTATTTTACATCCTCTCCTCGGAAATTCTTCAATAGTTCAAGTATTTTAAAGAAATAAAAATATTCTTCGCATCGAAGGATTAGTAAAAGCTAAAATAAGGCTTCTTGACTCTTCGAGCTATTATCTAATGCACGTTGTTTTTATTTTTCAATCTGATTATTAATCGGAAAGAGGGAGATGGAGGAAGAGAGAAAGAGTAAGATGTACTGAAATTTATTGAAATTATTTGAAAGCAAAACACAGTCTCAGTTTGTTAAATAATATTAATATTATAAAACCTGCACGATGAGAAATTTGATCACGCATTTTTTCGATCGACATAGCGCTATATACATTAATAAATATAGTGCTCGCAACATATTTGAAAAGGCGAAAGAATGGCGTGACTTATATAGAACCGTTTTTGAGGTCAGAAATATTATGTCCTGTGGGTATTCTTCTATACGTAGAAAATATAAGGTATGATGAGAAAAGAGCACTGAGAAAACGATATTTTTAAATTAAATTGTCACACGAGGTATCTTTCAAGCCTGATATATTGTAATCTGGAAAATAATTTTAATTTTTGAACAATTGAGATTTCTTTCCATTTTATGCATATAAATTCATTTTTTAAGTTTAAGTTTTTACGCATTTTAAAGATTTGATAATTAATACCGCATCGACATCATTTATTTTTACACAATTGGATACATTCCATAGATAATTACGATTATAAACAAATGCGCGTTTTTATTAAGAAAAATAATGTGCACTGAAGGCACATAGAAATTTGTTGAATGGGTTGCCTTTGGAACTCAACAAATCGAGTACTTAAAAATTGAATCTCGTGAATCGATGCCCGCCTGTAAATTCTTTTATTTCAGAGTTTTTTAATAATATTTTAATCTATTACCCTTAATTTTCTAAAAATGTAAAAAAATTTTAGTAGTCTATTTTTAATCTTTTTTAACGGTCTAATTTTATTGCCTATTTAATAATAGTTGAAAAATAATGCAGCACCTAGCACGTAGTACTAAAGCGCTTAGTAGAACTATTTTAAACTATTTAATTTTAGTTTTTAATTTTAATTTAGTAATTTTAGTTAATAATTTAAAGACTTTTTACTTTGATATTTTTGACCTTGTTAACGATAACTTTTTAAGCGCATTATTGATTTTAATTTTTCAACCAATTTTAAATCGCGATGCGATTATATTTGCTTTGAAAGTGTAATTTTCAATGTCAAAAAGTATTATGTAACCTTTTTTTAGTTTGAAAAAAACTAATAGATTTTTAAATAGTCCTCGTATTATACAATCAAAGGTTTAAAAATGTTGCTTTTTCACGGCAAATTGATTATTATTATTATTAGATAATATTCTGAAAATAATGCAACACTGAGCACTACAAATTGCGAGTAATTATCGCCGAGTAAATAGCGACAGATGAATATGTAAATAGAAAGAATGAAGAAACAAGAGCTAAAATTGAGAAAAGTAATTTATTACTTCTGAATTATTTATTTTATACGTTTTATATTGTTGAATCACAGACAGATTTTTATAAAATTTAATTTACGTAAATATTTGCGATTGATATTTTACGCAGCAACTATAAAAATGATTATAAAGTGAACTTAAATTATTTGCAGATGCTGCCGATAACGTCGATGAAAAATGCTGCACAACTCCCGGTCAGGTGGTTGATGCCGAGGTGCTGGATAAAATCCTTAAACAGCCCGAGCATTGTCGAGTTTTTTACGGTCCAGGTAAATTATCCAAGTGCATGAAAATTTTCGATTGTTCAAAAACATCACCTCGAGAACACATTGGTTCTAGTAACGGACAAAGATTAAAAATCTGTTGCTAACATCGTGTTATCTAACGAGACGTCTATGAAAATCAAGGACTGCTGGCGAAACACGAAAAACTAGTGCGTGTAAAATCAAAATAATGCGCATCCGCGTATTTCGCAGATTTATTTGCTATTCAAATAAGAAAATCCTAGAGGACGAGAGAATGCAAGCGTAACGGGATCCTCGCGTTCAGATTCATTTCGCTACCCTTAATTGAGAGCGGAATAATGTAATCAAAGCAACGACTTCTTAAGTTTATCCTATAAACGAGATTAATTTCTTTTGAAAATTGTTGCAATTTGAATTTTAGCTGTTAATTCAAGTGCAGGAAGCTCCTCAAATTTATATTTAAGTCCCATTTGTTTGCGAAGAATTCATTTCATTGTATGATTTAAGGATACGATGAATAGCTAACCTAACCAACAACCGATTGCGGTTTCATTTTACGTTTAAATATAGACTCAGACATAGAAGATTTTTTTATGCTTTACAAGCTCTTGTTGAATTCTAACTCTATTCGTACAATTATATCGCAAATTTTATAATTTTATCCGACCAAAATTGACAACATCACACAAATTGAAAGCCTAAACGTATTTCAATGTACAATAAATTTATAGCACGATATACTGTACGTCAGTGGAGGATGAAATTTTGATAGCTTTCTCTTCAATCATATGTCTTGTTTCCTATCATTTTATTTCAACGGGCTCTAGCAGGGAAACTTTCCGATACATTCAAATCGAACGAAAACTTGGTTTTCAAGATAGCAAATGCGAACCAATGGACTAATAAGGCTAAGATCGTCGTCAACTAAGAATTGATGGTAATGAAAAAGTAAAAATGTGCTAAGTAGATGAGAGATATAGAGCAAGTAATGGATTGTGGTTCGATGGATGACTAACCACTGCACAACAAGTGTTCGACCGATGCTGAGTCATGATGCGGCTGGGGGCGTCTTGAAACGGTCCCACTACTTGCTGCAATTATAGACCATTGACATTCATTACCGATGGGTGTTTTTACATCGATTAAACCGACACATTGCGATCATAATAGACTCGAATTTCTGGTAAAATGCTTTTTTAGCGCTTGCTCTGGGAGTAACGATAATCGCAATTAATCGAAAGTAATATCTGTCAAGAATATTCCAATAAATTTAATTATTAGAATATTACAGCATCGAAATATTTGGCGAAGATGTTTTAGTTATTTCGGTAAATTTTATTTTATTCTAATCGTCGGTTAACTAAATACTTATTTATTTGTATTTTAAAGCGGAGTGAATTTGCAAAGTAATCAAACGTTTAATTCAGCAGCTCAGATCGAAGTTTCACAAGAGCAGATTTCCTATATTGAACTGAATTAAAGGCATTATTGAAATCAAAATAGTTTTTTTTTGTTGTAAATATGTGAACGGGAAAAATCTAGAATTAAAGTTGCTAATTATTTCTATAGCAATAAAGTATTTTAAACGTTGCAAGCTTTTAATTTCGAATGAAATTATAAATTGAAAATTGTTTAGACAAAAAAAGTTTGGTAAAAAATTTTATTTTTACCTATAACTTAACATTACAGATTATTTAAAGTGTAATTTTGATTAGTTTTTAATATAACAAAAATGATGTTGTGATATTGTAATATATTTTACTTTTACAATACGTAACAGAAAAAATCTGAATAAAATTTTATTTATGATTTAAAATGTTCGTTTACTCGATAATTGTACGACTTCGAGAATCCCTTGATATTTTCTTGTGAATATTAATTTTATTTTATTAACTTTTTTTTATTCAGATATTAGTTATTAACCAATGATGATATTATTATAAAATTTAATTCATTTTAATTATTAATATATATTATATATTTCAAGATGAATTTATATATTTTAAGCTATTAAAGTTTTTATTACCAAGAGCACGTCACTTGTTATTATTTTTACAAGAGTTATGTTATTGTATCACTTTTTGACACCAATTAATTCTAATATATTGGCTAATAAAACATATAATAAAAATATATTTTTATAATAAAAGTTTATTTTTTCACCGAAAAGTTATAAATTCGCATCCATGCTTTGTATTATGTATAATACATGTGCATTAAAAAAGGCAGGATTGAAAGTAATAAAGTTGGTTTAATTCAGAAATTGTTATTAGCCAGTGGAGTAAGGGCGACGTAAATAAATTTATTGCACTATACTATTTACTACGCACTTAGTATAGTTTAATAAAAAAGTTACAGATTTTTATTTTTTTTATAAAAAAGAAATTTTAAGATAAAAATTTTCTATAAAAATTAAGCTTTAAAGATTAGAATATTTTCTTGAAATATTTGAAATGTTTAAATGAAACGTATATTTTTTCAAACGATAAAGTTTTTTTTATTAAAAATAAATAAAAAAAACTTTATACGTGGCTTTAAAGAAAGAATTTCATTAACATTATGCAATGGAGTTTATCGAAATAATTAAATTAATGGGTATAGGTTGATAAGCCGCATTAAAACTTCCTTTTTATAAAATAAATTTTTTTTTAAAAACTGAGATAAAATTAGTTTTAATCATATGATATGCTATACCACCTTAATCGTTATTGTAGTATTATATGACTCAGTCATATAGTTCTAATTAGAACTACGATTTAGTATCTATAGTTTGATATTCCTAAAAGATAACATTGGACAATTTTAGAAAAACATTAGATAATTTTATTAATTTGATTAATGATAATTGCACGTTTACTTTAAACTTTTGTTGATATATAATAAATTTAAGTTTAAAGATTGCATAATATAGTTCAGTATTTCACATTTCCTTGATAAATAAATTTTATTTGTGAAAAAACGTGAAACTATTGGTTTTTAAACAATGAGCTTGTAATTAAATAACGACAGAAATTTTGCGCGATAGATTTATAATAACAACATTTTTAATAGATTGACTTATAATTTACAACTGATTATAGATTATTTGTAGATAAATAAGTAGAGACGTAAATTACTTTTTTTATGAATAGAACGTATGTTTGCATGTTTATAGATATTAAACAATAAAATTATTAAATACATATAAATAATGGTATACAGTTTTTTTAGTATAATAATTTTTAAATTTCTTTAGAAATTTTTGCATAATATCGAAAAAATGGACATGCATAATGAAATCGTCGTTGATAATGGTAAGCCGTATATTTAATAAGTCGTTTTACCTAATCTACATTTTTTGGTATTTCAGTCAGTAATTATGGTTTTATAAGTATCTTGAGTATTTGTATCAAATTTATTATTTTTTTTTAATAATCATCCAAATTATTATAATCAAGGCTAACGCTAACGTAATAGCTGCATCTCTGTTAATAGATCAAATACGCGTACGAGCTGTAAATTAGTATTAAAAAACGGAGATTTTCTCTTTGTAAAAACTTTGAAACGATAAAAAATTGAAAAACTTGTAAGATTTAGTTTTCATTGAACAGTTCCATTGTAAGAAAAATTGAATTACAATAATTTTATAACGCATAAAAGATGAAAAATTGTGACACATAAGACTCGAGTGCTTAAGTTCAAAAAAAGGAAGTTGAATTAATTTTGAAAAGTAATGGCTCCTTAATCAATCTATTTTGCTCGATCAAGAAAATCGCGAGCGATTATTTTACCGCAATTTAAATTATGCATTTCTATTTACATATTTGAAATCTTAAAAATTATGGTTAACGTTTTATTCGCACAGCCGATTCAGAAGCCCAACTGTCCGAAGCTGGTGACCACCACCGAGTTGTTATCGTAGAAGACGAGAGTGGGATTATTTTAAAGATTGGTTTACACGGATCGAAATCGCAAGACATCGAGGTCAAACTCCTAATTGGAGCTTCCATAAATGCATGGCCTACCTGCGCAGATTATCCGAAAAGGATACCGTTGCATCATTGCGATGCCTTACTTCATTACACAGCTGCACAAAGTGTGAGTTCGCCGCAGAAAATTGATATCGGCATCCTGAAACAGTCGCCAACTTCGGTCTCGAGAAGATTTATAAAAATTACTTTAATCCCGATATTTCTCGTTTCTCGAATTTGAACGACAACGGGCTTAATAAGTTACGCGATGGGCGGAAAAATTTAATCTAAGGGTGTTACAGAGGGTAATAATAATGCGGTGGAAAGTTTGCCGGTTACCGCGAAGGGTCGCTCAAATGAGCGCCTAAAAGCGTCAAAGGATTAACGAAGGAAGGGCGTTTTTAGGGGATGTTCGTGGTGGCGGTTGGTCCGCATCAGGGCTTACGCTGCGATGATCGGGCGAGTCTTTGGCGGATCCGCGTCCTCGCTGCCGAGGTCATTATGCGCCAACACTATTCCGACGAAAGTGTTCCTGCCCGCACGCAGTCAGCGCTTTTCCAGGTGCTAGATCAGCTGAGAGGACGGCGCCCTATGGATTTCTCCGTTAAACGCAAGGTACGAGCAGCGCTTATGCTCCGCTTTTATTACGCTGCTGGGAAGAGGGCGACCCCTTCGCTCTTGCCAAATAGCTTGTTTGCAAATTTGTCCTTTGAAGCTATCTGTCGAGGATTCGCGAGCAATGCTACTGTGGCTTTTTGCGCGCAATTTATGACAAAGCCAATTAGGAATGCTAATCCACGCTGTTTTCGCGACTTCTTATTAGTTTATTTTTCGCAAACTTTGCTCGGAATAAAAAGTACCAGCATTAAGGCGGTTATTTTCATTCGCTCCACACGGATGCTTAAAATTAATTTTTATAACCGATATTTAAAAAGTGTTTACTGTACGCCACGCGTTGCATGTTAAAGCATTTGTCTCCTAAAATACGGCTAGATTTTTAAGTATAATGTTATTTTTATTCACTTCCGTTTCTCGCGACATTAATGATTCTTTCATTGAAAGCTATTCGATGCAACGTCTTTCATTTTTCTTCGCTGCTTTTCAATCTCTCGCTTGAAAATAAAATTACCTTTATTCTTCGCGGGAATAGTCTTTGCAGAGTATCGATGAAATATCGATTCTAAAGTATTGAAACGATATGCTAATGACGAAATGGATGCAGACGTACGTAAATAAATGAATCGTGTGCGTATTATGCAAAAATCGTTGCATAAAATTTGTTGAACAGATGGGCAAGATGCCGCGTAATCCAAAATAACTATTACACAGATTTTTCATAATAAATATGCATGCGGGCATTAGGTCCTTTATTTGCTTTACGATACACTCAGAATTTTATTTGTTAGAGCAGCCGAAATATAGAGGAGTCAAGTTTAGGTAATCATTGGATACTGCGTCATTACATCTTCTCCTTGGTATAATATTAAATTTTCCGATATTCTAGAAGATTCTTACATCTTTCTGAATAACGTAAGCGTCGGATATATGTAGAGGCAAATTTGTTTTAAAGAGGACGAGATGAGCTTTCGTTGCTGGCGTTTTATGGTTTCTTACATAAAAGTCTAGAAGACTTTTTATTTATAGTGAATGTGACGCAACTTTTTCATCCTTTCGCCTTCATCATCTTTTGGTGCTTCAGATTATTGTGCATAATTTCTATTAATACGTATATATATGTACACACAGCCATAAATTCATTAATCATTCATAAAACTAGACCTTATTCGCCGAGTTGAGTATAAATGCAATAAAAATTTGCCTTCGAAAGTTATTACTTTTAAGTACTTGTTTATGGTACAGGAGATTATACGGAAAACAGAGTAATAATTATTATTATTTGATGAAAAATTTTTTACTTTTTAATACTTATTATTTACACTGTACTGCATTATAATCATTCACAATGCATATTTCATATAAAAATCTATAAAAGGAAATTCAATAATTTCGTTGTTGGTAAATATATGAATATTGAGCGAGAGGAACATTAACAATGCGTTACATTTTTTGCGCAATATTTTATCTTTGGGTTCGATTTATTTATTACATTTCTAATAATGCACGCAGAGCTCTTTTTTCTCTCTTAAAGCTCCGATTCTTCCTCTATTGGATTCTCTGTTTCGCGTCTCATTTTCGTGGAGTAAAAAAAAAAAGCTTTATAAAAGAGGCGAATATCAAGCGACTGCTTAATGAGAAAAGTTGAATTGATTCGAGTTCGCTATTCGTTCTATTAGACACAAATAAACAGCGACTACTTATGTGTACCGAATTTCATTCGTGTTTCTTCTCTCTTATTATCACAGAAGTTGAAATAATTTTATTATGGGTTTTTATTCAAGAATATGAAGCATCGTAAACTTATAAGTTCAATTTAAACGAGTGCGTATTTTTCACGTGATTTTGATTTTTGAGGTATTTTGCATTTCACGACATTCAAGATAAGGCGGTGAGGATGATAATCAACGAGACTTCCTTCCATCCGCTTTCGGTCTTCTGTTGAATTAGTGACGAGAGAATTTAATTTTTATTCCGATAAAGTGTTAGGTATTGATTTTAAGTGACACTCTTTTACACGCGAGAAAAACAAAATGCAACTAATACTTTTATTAATATTGAAGGTAAATTCATTTCATTGTACATAATTAAATTTATGTAGTAGAATATGGATAAAATAATTTCATTAAAATTGCTTTTAACGTTACATTATTTGAAAACAGCTCGTGCATTTGACGAATTTATTGAAATACATTCATTTATATAAGATATTTTTTTACACCAAATGCAATCTCACGAGCTTGAGTAAGAAATAAAAAAAATAAAATCAATATTATACGTATGATAAAATAGATGTAGTTATTTAAAATCAATTATTACAATCAAAATAATTTTCCAGTCCATAATTACAAAATGAAGATTCTCCGATTGAAATTAATGCCACACATATATCAAACGGACGTATTTAGATTGTTTTTCATGAGCTAATAAATAATGTGAAATTCAATAAGTCCCTATCACAAGAATTAATTTGTCTCTTTTGAAGGAAGCAGCGCAAGCACATAAAAACAGTGACATTCCAGCTTCTTCGTGTTATTGGATATCACTAGTTTAGTTCTTCGATATTTTTTATGTCTACTTCGTGGACCCGTTAAGTTTCAACCGCAATATCTACACGTGCAATATAATCTATTTTTTATAGTCAAAATTTTTATTTAATACAATCCCTCTTTATAGGCGATACATTTTCTATTTTTCATCATTTGGTCATTATAGGAGCCTTTTATCGAAACTTTTTCAAGCTTATGAATAACCATATAAATCTTGTAATTTAGTAATTATTTGAAATTGCTTCTGAGCCTGTTTACGCCCGCGAGATATAATATTTAGGAATTTAAAATATTTAAGTCTGAATTAACCAAGTTCCAACATAAGTTTATTAGCACTTTCAATTAATTTTTAATTTGTTAAAAATATTTTAATATTTCAAGCTTTAAAAAGTATAAATTTTAAATAATTTAATTCTCAAAATTTAATATTTAAAATCTTAAAAGTTTAAATTTGTTATGAGTTTTAATACTCATGCTGATGCTTTTGAGCGAACTGACTACAAGCCTAATATTGTTAAGCATAAATAATTTAAAAATTGAAAAATTAACAAAAGAAGATCGTTCGGATAGATATAAATAATTTTAAGACAATATGCAAATATTTTTTGTAATAAAAATTTAATTCTATTAAATACGCAATAATACGTCTTTGATCAGGATTAGATGTAAATAATTAAGTATCTCGTTTCTTTTGCTTCACAGTCAGTCAATAGCCTCGAAAATTGACGATTTGTGTTAATTTGGTTAACTTAAATTATTTGTCTACTGCATCCCGTATACACGATGACTCGGCAAGGTTTTGTGGTTTGCAAAATACAAGAAACATATGTAACCGAATCGGCAACCGATTTTGCAAGTGGTTTGCCAAGTCGTATAAAGGTATTTCCAGTCTTATCGAAATAGTCCGGATTGGTTTGTGATTGCACCGCGGCGTTAGAGGTTTTGTTTTAAACAGCGCACTCCGGAAGTTTCTACTTCTTTTAAGCATTCATGTTCTCGTACTAGGCTCTTTCATTGTAGCGAGAGAGATGGCGAAGAAGAAGGTATTCGAGAAAGTTCTCGATTGCACTTTAAGATAACACAAGTTTTACTCGAGTTCTCCAGATTTTCAAGTTGTGATTGATCGAAAACTTAAGTACTGCTGTTTCTCTAGTACTATGCTTTTTCGTTGTTAACTCTGATATTTTTAATATTCGGAACTTTTTAGTTTTTAGAGCGAAATTTTAATTAAAAACGATAAGATTACGTCTGTCAAAGTAATTTTTCATCCTCTGCGTCAGAGCCCGAGTGTCCAGCAGAGTTCGTTCTAATTTAGAGTTACAGTAGTGGCTAAGTTCGAAAATCTACTTTAATAGAGATTTACTCCGAGTAGGAGCAAGAACTTTTTATCCGAAGCATTTAACGCACAAGTAATCATCAAGTAGTTTTCAATTTTTTTTCGAAATTTCTGCTTATTTAAAAAAACTAGCTTTTCAAACTCGAAAAGCTGTCGCAAGAATTAAATTCGAAGTCATTATTATTCTTCGAGTAGACGCGATATAGAATCGCAGGTGTTAATGCCTTCAAAACCTCTGTTTTAAACAAATAGACATCCAGAAACTCCGCAATTACTTTCATTAAGAGAATAGGCGTCGCAATTGTGGCTTAGCTCAACCGAATTAATCCCAAAGTTTTAGAAGATAAAGAAGCGAAAGAGGAAGAAGTCTCGCGAAAATATTGCTTAATACTTTTTACCAGGACGTGATATCGCTCGAGCTAAAATAACAGCATCACCAATAAAAAGCAAAAATAAAAGCATAAAAGGTAAAAATGGAAATAAACTAATAAAATGTTGCGCAGGGATCATTGCGGCTAGTTTCCCGTTACATAATAAGTGCTATACTCTGGTGGTCGTTGGAGCGCGCTGGACCGGATCCCGTAAGGAGCTGGACTTCCGACACGCTTTCCCATCACGTCCTCACGGGGCTGGACGAGTTGCTGAGGGCCCTTCGGTGCCAGAATTTGAGGTGCTATTTTCATCCGCGTTGCAACCTGATGCTGCAATGTGCCCGAGGTAATGAGCAATCGACTCCTGCTTCGAATTTCAATGATCCCTTTGGACCGCTCCATGCACCCCATCACTAAGCGCCTCCCGCCCTCTGTTCTTTAGAGGCATTCTACACCTTTTACCCGACCGACGAATCGGAACCCCTTGGCTTTACCAATATCTATTATTTATCGCATGTCATTACTTCCGCCAGGATTTCTTCCTGTCAATTTTTTAGGCCTTTCGTATTGTCTTTCTGTCTGAATTAGAGGCGCGCCGGTTAAGATTTTTCTCAAACCCAATTAGCGTCGACCTATTGTACACCGATTTTATTCCGTGCAAGGAGATTAAACAACTTTTCCCAGCTTTTGTAACATTTACTCTAACGTTATAATGATCAAAATATTTAAGCGATGTATTTTGACGTTGAGAGTGTTGATAAAATATTTTTTCATTAACAAGAACATTTAATTGCAAAGCAATAACATTTACATTTAAGTAAATTGCAGTTCGTAATTCGCTAAATATTTTAATCGGAAACTTTGCACTTTAAAATTTCTCGAGTCACGAAACAAATACTCCAAAAGCTGATGTTTATAATTTAGAAAATTTTTATCCACAGAGTAAATATAAGAATAGTAATGAAGTACTTAAACTGTAAAATTCAAATTTATGCAAGAGTACTCGATGTTAAAATTTATTGATTATTTCTCAAGTTAATTGCAGCCGAATCTATAATTACACGTAGTTTAGACGATGAAATGTCACTAGCATCACTTCTTTATCTAAGATTATTAATTTAGGATTAACGAATATTACAATCATTTTATAATTAAGCTCTTAATACTGTATGATCCTACTTGTTTTTAATCGCTTTAATCTTATAAATTTTTTTAATAATAAATCTGAAACACCGTCTCATCACTTGAAGCATAATATTTGAAATTCGCTGTAAACAAAATTATTACATCTCTTAACTTTCCATGGGTATTGCGTTATTTCCCTTTCTTTTATTCATTTTAATATAATATTAGTGAATTTCATTTTCGGACAAGATCCATTAATTGTTAGAAGAAAATATATATTTAAATCTGTAATCAATGCAGCCACCTAAAATAAAAATTACTACTACAAAATGTAATCCAATTAATTTCAAATTTCTATTCGTGCATTTTATTTAATTATTCTTATAATGCGTGCACATTGTATTGCAATGATTCAAGTGAATTGTGGTTTTTTTTACTCTATATGTAACTTACTCTGTGAGTTGATGTTGCAAAGACTGTGTTAAAAAATAAAAGAAAATAATAATTCTTAATTAAATTATCATAAATTATAAACAAAACTTCAACAATCTTTATATTTAAATATTTTTGTTAACTTCTACGCGTTAAAAATGTATTTAAAGTAATCTCTTTTAATCTAATATTCACATTTAAAAGAAAGATGCATTTTTTAATGATAAAAGTATAAAAGTATTAACAATCACATTAAAAAAATGTCAGACTTTATCAAATGATATACGAGCACGAAAGTTTTATAAAATTAAATGCAAAGTAAAACATAGTATTACGTACAAATAATTCGTCTTTTTATGAAAGAAAAAATGATAAAACAAAGAAAGATAATAAGAAAAGAGATATAAATAAATATAGAGATAAAGAGAGAGTGAGAGAGAGAGAGAGAGAGAGAGAGAGAGAGAAAGACAAAATTTTATTTGTGTGCAAACAAATTTGTTTGTTTGGCAATTTAGAACATATATACAAATGAATAATTTAAAATTGATAAAAATTGGTAAGTATGATTCTAAGACATATTTCATTATAGGATTTAGTAATGCAATTTATACGAGAAAATTTATGTACATAATTTATATGCGTATAAATATATATTTTTATTGATTTTTCCTATAGAAATGGATCATAATTATCATTCAAATAATTGTTTAAAATGTGTGTTAAATATTAAAAGATATTTTAAAACGGAGTTTAGGATATATGAAGCAAAAATTCCTATAAACGAAATTATTTTTTATTTATTTTCTTTCCATTTATTTAGAATATAAATTTGCTGAGAATATTGCAATTGAATAAAATTATAAAATTTCATTTCAACTAAAAAAGAATTGAATTAATTTGTAATGTTTTTAAATTTTATAATTGCGAATAAATAGTTAATTTATAACTGGATTTGAAAATAATAAAAAAAGTTTTATAATTAAAACAAGAAAACACATTTAAGATGGTTCTTCAGAGAAATATTTGCAAGGATAACAAAATTTAATTTTATTCTGTCTTTTTCAAAATGTAATTGACGTATTAAAACTATTATAAGTATTTGGAATGCTTTGAAAGTTTTTAATGGATCCATTGAAAATTGCATTTGAAAACTTAAAAAATGTGTCAATCTCGCGAGTAAGTGATTTCAACTCATAATAAATATAAGCGTTGGAATTGATCCGTGTAAGTTTGTTTAATCACTGAACTATAGCAGAGTTACTTCACGCAGTTTCAAAAAAGTTAATAGACTCATGATATGAAAATCATTGTAGAGTTTATTATATTTTCACTAACAATAACGATGTTGTTAAATTGAAGGAAGTTTAGCTTTTGGATAAAAAATATAGATTGAAATTCTAAATATACTATTAATTTGATATTTATGTAATAACAAATACTATTTTTAGTAATTTAGTTTTAAAATAAAGTTATTAATTTTTATTTCTATGTTTATTTATCATTAATAAATCCTAATTAAAGGATACTTTTCAAGAAGTTAGTTGTTATTCTGTTAAGTCTGACGTGAAAGACCTTCATTAATGCAAAATTAAGTATTCAGAGTAAAAATAGTCTCGTACGCTTCTAAGTATTCTTGGTATGAAGAGGAATTCTTATCTCTTATGTTATGATAATATTTTCAATAATGTAATTTTAATAATTAGAATAAAAGCGAGATGAAATTTTACTTTCAATAAAATATTCCATTGTAATTTATTTTTTTTAATATTAGTATTTGTTTAGCGCAGTATAATATTAATCGCCACCTTTAATCTGTCTAATTATTACAAGAAATTTCGTATAATTTCATTTGATTTCGAGAAATTTATGCAATGATGTATATCTCGAGTGTTTTTTTTAGTAGACCAACATTAAATTATTGCACAAAAAATCGACGAATTTAAATATATTCACTTGAAGTATATTGAATAAAACATGATGACTACGTTATTTTGTAGCAGTGAAGTATTATTTAATTAAATTTACGTTTTCTTTTTCAAGATAGTATTGCGGACTCTTGTCCTACTGAAGCTGCGCGGTAACGAGATATTCAGGGAGAGGAAAGGAGGGGCACAGAAAGAAAGACCGAGGGTGAAAGGGAGGGATAGAGGGAGGGAGAGATAGAATCGAAGCGAAATCTTGTTGATTCTCCGGGATTCTGGGATCTGCAGAACAAGGAGCGTAAACAATTCATTCTGGCAGAAGGACAAAGCGGGAGGTTTGCGGTGCAACGATTCGCTCACACATCGTTATACACGACTATATACGCTGGTCTTTTGTACAGTGCCATTTATAATGTTGAGTCCTTAATTCGAATGACATATTCGCCAGATTTATTATTGATAATTTCGTATAATGAAAGTTCACGTACACGTGCTATAGGAAGCGATCGTAGCTTTCCTTATTTCCAATCAAATTCTTTTTAAGATTAACAACATCTTTTTCTTCTTATATTGATTTTTTAAATATTTTCGTAACTACGATTTTTAATATGTTTGACAATAACAGTTGGTTCCGTCAATATTTTGTATTACCGTTGAAATTTCATTCATATTCAGTTTCAATCACAAGCTCTTTCCAAACGAGAAGCAAAAATTATATTTACGAAAAATGAAATAAATAGTACAAATAAGAAAAAGCGTGGTTTTGTGTTACGTAAAAATAGAATACATTTAAAAACTGATGTTAACTTTCCGATAAATGCTCAAAATGATAAAAATAAATAGTGATTTGTAAAACATGTTTCCGCCATATACATAGATGTTTCATGAAATAGAGAACAAACAAGCATAAACTTTTGAACTCTATCTTTCTCTCTCTATTTTGTTGCAAGTGCATCGTGAAATTAGCCACGCGGAATATTCTGATACGTTCACGTCGATAAATGCAAACATGCTTTTTGTTAAAAAATTTATTGTCTATTTATGTTTATTCATCG
Organism: Platyscapa corneri; assembly: GCA_018907185.1. Lineage (NCBI taxonomy): Eukaryota > Metazoa > Arthropoda > Insecta > Hymenoptera > Agaonidae > Platyscapa > Platyscapa corneri. The sequence goes on along the minus strand of JACCHW010000021.1, from coordinate 310,471 downwards.
ACTAAAGCAGATCGGGTTTTTATTTGCTTTATGTAACAATAATAATTAAGAGATTATTTACAGTTGGAAATCTACGTTTAAAAAATATTAAATATTAGACGCACAACAATTGAAGTAAAAAATTCTTTTCACGAAAGTATAAAATTTCTAACTTGTTGGGCCGTTTATTGAAAAATATTCATTTACTTTTAAAGAATTTACAGCTTTTCCGTCTTCTTTTTCATTAGCTGGTCTCCAATGCATGTGGTATATTGGAGCAAATCAAGTTTAAATTATCGTTAAAAGAATACGAAAATCACGATTTATAATAAATTATTAAAGGGTAGCTCTTCATCCATATTTTATCCATATTTAAATAACGTTTATGAAATACGCAAGAAGGAACTGAATAAACAGAAAGCTGAGGGAGACGTCAAAGACAGGGAAATTTCATAATAAAGTAGAAATGTTTCGATGTTGAAGCTGTCGGTAGCACGATCTTTTCACGACCAGTGAAAACGAAATTGTCTTAGTGCCATTAATTAAACGATTTACTGAACCGTGACTAAACGTCCCTTCCTTCCCCTCCTTCGATTCCTCGTTCACTCGCTCGTCTCCGTAGAGATGCATATCCGTAGCTTTAACCGACGCTCTACGCCTTGACTCGGCGGCTCCGCAATACCACGTACGCGCATACACGCGCACGCGTCCACGTCGCCCAATTCATTCAAATGATTTATAGTTTCATTAGGGCTGTAGCCGTACACGATTTTCGAGGAGCTCGGAAAATTTCGGTTTGCGCGCGAATCCGCCATTCCGATAAACTTACGCGCATGCACTGGAAGATGCACCGGGAACAGGAGAGATAGAGAGCAACCGACTGATTTCGGATATTTATCCTTTGAAAAAGCTAAAAAAATGAATTGGATCCGACGGGGAGTGGATAGCAAAGATTGATTAGTCGCTTCGCACGCTGTTTGCTTTGCCAAGTTTGCCAACACAGGATCCTTCAAGACGTAAAGCATTATTTACAATTTAGATATTCAAAGATAAATCTGGATCTCTCGTTCGTGGAAAATGCTTTTATTTTCGTATTAAAAGAGCTCTAATTTTTTAGATTAACCGTCATTAAATACCACTCCAGAATTTGCATCTTGTCTCTTCAATCTTCGTCGTGGCGCGATCGTTGATTCGCGAGTTGCGAAACGGAAAAGCTGAAACACAAAATTTTAAAACGAACGCATCTCGACTTCGGTCATTAACGCCATTTGCAATAGAAGGGGATTTTTATTTGGCGCCTTCCTCGTTTCAAGAGACACGTATAAAAAGCAGAAGGAACTCGGAAGAGCCGATAAGGAGTTTTCAGTCGCACTTGGAACGAAAGCGCCGCTGACACGCGCTCGCGGCGAACTTGCGTTACAATTAAAAATTGAGGTCTGCCTCAGCCGAGCGCTCGGGTCGACGAGAGCGAAGCAGCGAAAAACCGAGCTAAGCGCGCATTGATTTTAACCCACAGGCGGAAACCTTCACCACGAGGACGCGTACTCAATGGACGCGAGCCTCCTCGAGTCCTACCTCGCAGCACTGCACGTGTGTGCAACCGAGTGGAGCCAGAGTGCAAGGGTCGAGCGCGAGCTGTCGAGCGACGAGCTGCTCGAGAGGGAGCTGGTCGCGCGCTGGCGACAGGTCATGGCTTCCCTGCCACGAGGTACAATGAGCGCTCACTACGGCTACGACTCTCGACAGCTTCAATACCTTGGCCTCGTTGCCAAGGAAGCTCTCGCTGCCAGAGACTCGCTGCTCCAGGTAGGATGCCGCGGCTCGCAACCGCCACCCATAGACGCGTGTTTTTCCTTTTCCAACGCCCACGCACACACGCGCTCGCAGAGTAGTTTTCTTCTCGGGCTACGAGATTTGCGCTTTTTCCATCTTGGCTACCGAAGGCGCTGCTTTCCGACTCTTCCTCCCACGCGCGGATGACGCTCGTGCACGTCATCCACTCGCGGATTTCAATCGCGTTTCGAGCAAATTTTTCGTATCGCTCTGAGTAATGAAACGAGAGACTGAAAACGCGTTTGTCCACGATAAATCTCAGAAGGCCCGTTTTCATCCAACAACTCCAAATGCACCTGAACATTAATTTTTTCTATTCAACTTACAAATATTATTAATGCAAAAGTGTAAAAATTATCCGTTCCTTATCGCAATGTTTCGCCCTTTAAAAGCTTGCGCCTGTTTGCAATTAATTTAAAACGCTTACCGACCCGATTAATATCTGAAATAAAATTAAAAATTCGTTTTTAAACATAAATCGATTAAAAAGCTCGATATTTCTGTCATTTAAACATGACCTGTTTTTACTTTCTCTGGAGTTAAAATACTTTAAAATTAACAATGTTTTAACGACGAAAGTACGATACAGAATTCAATGCAGAAAAAGTAATTATTACACCTAATATATGCTCTACTATTACTTTAATTTAATATCCTCAAAAACTTAATACCCGAAGGAAAAAAATGTAATTTAGCGATTGCGCTTTTCACGCGTAATAATCGATTCGGATATAAAAATTAGATCTCACGCTCGTACTTATATTGAGTATAAGTTAAAATTATATTCTACGTTTAATATCTTAATAACGAAGCCCACAGGTTAAGCAAACTTTTTAACGATTTCAGTCAACTAGCGTCGCTTTAATAATCGATAAGCCCTGATAAAAATGAAAAAGATCATCGTGTATTTTTGCGAAGTATCGAAGAGATAATCTTTTATCTTATAAAATTACACTCTAATTCAGTTTAATCCGACATTCTTTAGAATCTTCAACGTAAACTAATTATTGAGTAGCATTATCTGTAGTATCGCGTACCTATTTATTCGCGTATTTATTATGATCTTGAGACAAATCAGTCGCGAACGACAGAATGGAACGAACCGAGAAAAGGAAGAAACTAAAAGATCGAGTAATACGATGTCTCGAGTGAGAGAAAAAACTGAAAGGCCGTGTCCTAAATAACTTGGTTATGCATTAGGGAACTTTACACTTTACATTTACTGCAAATGGTTGTGGTATGTTTCTCAACTGAAATCGGAAGCCCATAAAATGCGCGCAATAAAACTTAGAATGTAAATCTGTTGCGACGGTGTGATCTGCCTATGATGTCGTTCGATGAATTCGCAGATACATCCAATATATTCTAAATTTTTACAATGTCTATAAAAGTTTAAGAGGTATTTTGTTTGCCTAGAGTCGACTTTAACCGATCGTTCAATCGCGAAATTATATTTTATCTTAAAGCTATTGTTTTCTCAGCAGCTCAACTCATAGCGTAACGTCGAATCAAAATTACATTTCTTTTGAAAAGTTACAATATCAATACCTCTTGTTAACTTAATATTTTACAAACATGAGAATTATCTGCGATAAAATAAGTTTTATATGATTTTTTCGAATGTATGCTTTAATGCATAAGTAAAAACGTGCAATTAAATTAGTTTTTTAATATTTAAAATAATATCAAATTTTTTCTAATAAAATAACAATATCTTCTTTATCATTATCGAGGCAAAACTATTAAGAATTTCGAAGTATGCAAATAAAGTTAGCGAATGCTGTTGAATATGCAGAATAATAGATTTAGCATAAATTTCACGTAAAATTTAACATTGCAGAAAGTTTTGAATATTCGGTGCGTTCCGCAGTATCGTAATATTTTTGATTTGGCAATTTACATTGTAGTTTCATTGAATAATGCAGATACCCCTTCCCCCCTTTTCCCTCCATCCCTCCCTCCCCTTCGCCCCTTATACGGCATCGAATGTTTCCTTGTTTCAAGTGCTTGTACTATTCTATATAACATAGTTGTCTGGTATTCTCGTGTTCATTCACTCGTTCGTCAAGGCAAAGCTAATTACTTGACCCTTGTGAATGTGTTTACCGGTAATTTATCTCGATACATTTTCTGCGAGCGGCTTTTAGCGATACATTTAATCGCATAGCTTTTACTTACATCGAGTACAGCAATTTGAGTTAGATTGAGTTAAATTGAGTTAGATTTCTAAATCAACGCTAGTGGCTGAAATCTGAGGGTAGACTAATTTTTCATCGGGCACGTCGTATCAGTTAATTATTAGAATTTTAATTTACACAAATTCGACTTACGATGTAAATGTACCTGCCAAAACTCACCAATATTGCCGATAATCGGGACGACTGAAAATGCATTTTTCCCCCTTTTAAACGAGGTTCGAGCTTCGAGGTTCGAATGATACTTAAGATTAACACTAAAAATTCACCTCCCACCAGCATTGACTAGATAATATAAATCGAAGCTTTTTGTTTCCTTTAATCACATCGTCTGCAACACAATGGTTTTAGGGATGCTTCGATAACTGCAGCGCCCTTTTTAATTTGTCAACGAACTCGCAAACCGGGGAATCCATAGAGAACTTGATCTACCTACTGAGTCTGGTTTTAAAGCAGGCGAAGGAGCAGGTCTACGCGATGCCGTTCAATCGACGAAAAAAGCGAAGCCGACGAAAAGCACGTGCCGAGCGAAAAAGGAGCTGCGCTAAGGCGTATTTCGACAGATCCGTCGACTTCCTGATCGATATCGTCAGAAAAGACCGAGAGACTGTTTATTTGGATTTAGACAATCACACGGTTATAGCCAAGACGCTTCTCAAATGGCTTTACTTCGGTAATTGTTTTCTCGATAATCTAGGCTTAAAAAATCCGTGCAATAGTAATTTGTCGACGCATGGGTGTATACCTTCAATACCTAACTTATCCCCGGTTAAAATCGATCGAAATATTTTTTAGCCATTTCTTTGGAAAGAATAATGTTTAACATTAATACGCTTATAGTTAGATTTAGTCGCTAAGAGTAATTTTTGCAATCGCGTAATAAATGCAGCTGAAATAAAGACTCAGATTTTACGATATGGAATACGACGTGGCAAAAGTTAAAACATTAAAAGTTCGCGACTACTGATAGCCAGAAATTTCACGGTATTATTATGAAATTAACACGGCTAATTTATGTATACGACGGAATATCGGAGGCAATACACGTGATTATTATATTTCCAATAATAACGAGCAAGTTTTTGGACCAAATGTTAATTCGTTGCCGAAATCATGCAAACATAATCCGAGGCTTGAAAAATGGCGTTACAATGAATTCGGCACAGGAGTCTTGGGTCTGCGTGTAGATATATTTTTAAAAATTGAAGGTCCGAAAACGGGATTTCCACGAATTTCTAGCAATCGTTCGCGTCTATGGCACAGCGACGATGAAAAAATAGCACTAATAGGAGGGTTTGCACAAAGACGGCGGAGAATAAACGAGGTGGTCTGTACGAACTTAGGCATGGAGCAGGACAAGAAAGTGCTGGGTCCTATACTGCGGCCGTACCTGGGCAATCTGTTCAATTCGTCGCACGAAAATGCATGGCATGTCGAGTCCTGGAGGAAGAGGCAGGACATTTACAGCACGGAAATGCGCTCGCTGGGCTTGTTCTGCAAACTGGTCACCGCACGGGAGATATTGCCGGCTAATGGGATTGTTGAGTCACTCTCCAAGGGCTGGGCCTGGGCTGAGAACATTGCGAGGATGATCGAGCGCTCCAACAATGGGCTCAAGTTGATCTTCATCACGCCGGAAAGGATTCTGAGGTTTGTTTGATAAATCCGAATTGATCGCTTTCCGTCGGTCGTCGTCGTCGATTGCCAACGAGTAATCCAACAAATACTTCGGCTGCAGTTAGGATAGGCGAAGCTGATGGAGTCGATAGCTATTTTCAAATCTTTAACGAAATTTGCACGCTCGGAGTTTTTTTGCAGCTTCTTCCGACATCTTTAAAACTCGAATCGGTCGAGGGATCAAACAAATTCTAGTTCGATGCTCTTGATTCTCACACGTTATCATTGGATGCTGTGGGTATTAAAAAATTATGCCTCTAAACACCCAAAAAATATAATTTAAGGAGTTAACACGAGTAAATGTATGCGGTGTAATTAATCTCTTTTGCGTTTGATTAATATCACATTCGGTATATAAAGCATTGATTTAGATGAGTTTTTACCAAATTTCGTTGAATTTTTCTTCATACGTACGGAAATTACGAGTATTTTGGAATTGAAAAAATATAAGATATTAGAGTTCGAACGTTATCAGCTGCATTTCAACGATTCTCGATTTCAAATTAACGGCATAATATTCTTTTACCAAGTACTTTAGTCTTCCGAGCATTTACTCGATTTGAATTAAAAGGCAAATGAGTGGACTGTTCGATTTGAAATTAATAAGTTTTGAAAAATAAAAGTCGCGAAAAACTTAGCCTGTTTGTATTCAACTTAATTTGGTCGCAGGCTTGTAACTCTTTTCGGATCATAATTGTCGATGCCCTTACGATTCTTAAAGCGAGATCTGATAAATCCAGAAAAATAATTTTCCAAACGACTTATCTACAAAGGTAAAGCAATCTCGAAGGATATGAAAAATATGTTTGTTGCCTCTCCAAGCGGCGAAAATTTCATTTAACCCTGAAATTGTACAAAGGATACTTTCTGGTCTCGCAATTTACGCTCCTCCAAGTGTAGGAAGCTCTAATCTGGCGCATCAACAGCATCTCGTATTATCGCTAATGGGCTGAGTGCGGCATTGTAAACGATCCATTTTGTCTTGCGCGATCCAGGTATCAACTAAAGTTCGCCGACGACAAAGGCCCGGGTTCGTTCTCGACCTGGAGCAAGGCAAGGAGTATTGGCAACGCTGTCAGACGGGCGAGCACTGCCCGCACGAGCATGATTACTGCCACCGACAGCTTGCGGGGGTCATTGTGGAGGTGCAACGCCGAGGCTGCGAATGACGGTGAGTCGATTTCCAAACGGGTACGGAAGAGATCTTTTATCTTATCATTCGTTTAGTGGGGTCTTTCATCTTTTACCTTTCAACCGCGAAAATTTTCTGATAATCAAAACGTATTTTAGCTACATCAACTGCTTATTACGTCTCTCCTTAACCTCGTCTCAAGAAAGATGCATTTTATTATTATTGTTTCACAGCTGCATTTGCTTACTTCAATTTCAATCAATGATTTATGCTAATTCGGTCGTCTATTGCGACTGCTATTTGTCTGATGCAATTGCTTGAGAAGTATTATTGAGGCGATGGCCTATAAAGTTTGTGTATTAATTATGCCACTTTGAACATTGCAATAAATTTCACGCGAATTGAAAAAACGTATAAAAACAATCGGTTCTTTAATATCCTTAAATTTTTACGCGAGATTTGCGCTTTCGCGCACGTGCACATACACATAGATTTTTTTTCGACCATTTTGATCTTTTTTCTTAGCAAGTTTACGCATTGCACCGCGCACTCGCAATATTACGGTCAAGAAGAGCAGTTGAGGCTTAATTGCGTTTTAACGAGGCACGTACTCGTTTATCCAAATCGTGTTGCGGTCGTCGTAATAAACCTAGGCATCTCTTTGCTACGAGAAAAGGTCTTGACACATTCTTGCATATATTACGCGGTTAGCACGGCTGAGCGGCCATGGACGCTTGCTTTGCATTCTCTTCTTTTTTTAAGGAAATTTTCTTTCAACTTTTTCGGAACAGCAAGATAAATAATTATATTGAGATTTATTTGGATTACGTGAGATTGTTGCTTAAGCATTAATGTCTCGCAAATTTTTGTGTTATACAAAGAGCGAACGAATTTATTTTATGTTTTATTTTTACTTTACGCGTGCGTATGACGTTTAGATCCTCGTAGAAAGTACGTTTTCTTCGTATCTGTAGTAAGCATTGAAATTTTTCTGATTTTAATTTAAGGTTTTTAATCGGCTTCTGTTTTTACGAATCCGCCAGAAACAATATCTTTACGAGTATAAAACTAATTATACGAAACAATAATAAATTTTAAACGAAAACGTGTATTTCATTCATTTTCTACGAAACATTTCAGTTCTATTCACAATTGATTGCATTTATTTGAAAAATCGAAATTAAGATGTACACGGAATAACGCGTGGAGTTAAGTTTGTTAAAAATTTCTATATAACGTTGTGGAAACATTTTTCAAGAAAAACTTCCAATATATCATTCTTTAGAGAAATGTGTATAAATTCACGCGTATTTCTCGAAAATGGACGAACGAATTTTCCCGCATTGTTGATTAACGCATTTCATTCTATCTCGGCGATGATTGAGATGACTCTTGAATTTGCTTTTTTTTATCCGAGTCGAAAGGCCTCAACTGTAATAGACTTCGTTTTATAATTTATGATCAATTTATCGGAAATTTTGAGGGAACATTGAATTTTTTTCGTGACAATCGGAATCTGACTTGAAATCTATCGCTTTTAAGCGACTCTTCGAGTTTGTTCTTTGCCAAGTCAGCAATTTTACTTAACTTTTCTTGTCCTTGATACGTGCTGAGAGAACTACCGCCACGATGACGAACACACGTATGGTTCTGAATACTTGTTTATCAAAAGCACAGATGAAAACGTGATCCGCATAAAGTAAAATTTAGTAAAATAATAGGTAAGCGTATAGATGTGTTCGTGTACTTTTATAAGCAAAGAGACACGTATAAGTTTATTTCGATGTGTACTCTGCCATTTGGAATATTGTTTTTAATTAGATTGTGATTTTTTTACCTATTTAATGAATCGTAGCCAATATTTGGTAGAACAGTTTCGTAGTACAGAATTTCCGTTGCTATTATTCTGTTCGAATAGTTACATATCTGCTTATGCGATAATAGAAAGATAATATTTATGGGATAAATTCTCGGAATTCATTGCCTTCTGAGATAATTGAAATCACGTACGCGTTCGATTTCTTTGAAGAGAGTATTCCGAAATATTTGGATGACAAAATAATTTAAAGGTTTATTATTATTTGTTTCCTAGTCTATTGTGTTAATTCATTTTTTAATATTTCAGGCTGATATTTTTGACGAATTATATTTCAATGTCAATGAAAGAAATTTAGAAAATGGAGTTCTTGATGGAGTATCTCTCTTCGGTCTAAAAATTATTTCATATAACTTTGAATATGATTTATTACGGCGTATAAAAATATTAGCTTTTCCTGTACATATATTAATCTTATACATTTTAATATTATGACTTTCATTATTTAGTAGCACAAAGGCTTAAAAACGCAAATAATATTATTATTTTGAGAGAAAGAAAAAATCGATTTTTTAAGTTTTCCAATAATCGAGGAAAAATCTTGGAAATTAAACATCGAAAAAATATAAATAACAACTTTTTGTCCTTTAATTCTAATTGTGCCATACTTAAGCCAATTCAGTCCTTTGTTTTTACAGAAAATCATTATAATGTCGCGGTACGCTTTTTAAACTTTGAATTCAGTGGTAAAAGCAACGAAAACATAAGCCTCATAATTATGGGATGAAATGAAAATAAGCGTCAGTCGTCTTGTCTCGCACATTGTAAAGAACAAGTTGAAGCGCGCGAAGTGCTTTGTTGAATTAAATTTACGACAAGCGATGATTTAAAACGCGACGTGACAGATGTAAACGTCTTGCTCCAACTCCGAAAATATCCGCGTTGGTAATTCCAAATTATAATCTACGACAGAAAACGAAACGAAAGTATATCACACGAAAGGATTAAGTTTGTAAATTACATTTAGTCGGAGATTCGTTGCTAATGATCACGAATGCGCACGTGGCACGCGAGAATAATACACAGAAAACCGAAAGTTTATAAAAGCGTGTTCACAAGGCTCTTTGATCAAATACGCTATCTGCGCAAATACTTTACACAGTGGCTCCATCCCCTATTTGATTATAATATTTATGGGAAATATAAATGGAGCTGCTCGGTACGGTACAACCCCTGGAGATCGAAGGTAGCTACGGGCGCTCGCTGAGTGTACGTGCCTCCTCCTGTTTGTGCTCATACTTGGATGTATTGACACAAATAGGGCGCGTTCTAATCCATATTTGGCCTGTCAGAAGTTGCAGGTCACGTCGAGCTGCGGGACGCCAGTCCTTTGACGTACGTTGCGGTGACGGCGAGACGACGCGGACGGCAAAGAGGCCCTGGTGGCTTGATCCCCGCCTTGGTCACTCTCAACAAGTTTCGGGTGAGTTTACACATCAGAACTCGCGGCTCATGACTTTCCATATCTCTTGCCTCCTTCCCTTCTACCTCTGCTAGTTCCACGAGTCTTTGCTTCGTATCTACGACCCATAAAACAGCTGATAGAACTTCCACAATACTTCGCTCTTACTATTCGTAAACTATGCACTTTTTCACTTATTATTACAGGAAAAATACCTTCATTCTTATTCATAAATATCTGACTGGGCTTTACGCGTTACGGCTTATAGTGCGATTTCGCTTATTTTTTCAATTCATTTCAATTCGCGAAATATTTTCTACCGTACGATTTTTCACTTATCAATCCAACACCACCAGATAAATCTAAGCAAAGGTATATCCAGTCGAGAAAGAAAAGGCACCGGCAGAATTTATTTTAGCTGAATTGTAAATATTTGAATATACAACCGTCAAATTGAATCTATCCCCGGTAAAAACGCTTGGAAATTCTTATTCCGTGATAAATATAAAATAAAACTCGCGCGGACGGTCGTGTCGTAAATTTAATATTGACTCGAAATTTATGTTGCGCCTGACAGCAGTGTATTGGTCGAATGTCTTCGTCTTATGCACTGGCAAGATCTGAAATTTAACCAGTGCATTCGATCGGTCCAAGCTGCAAGTTATGCTGGAACGGTCGGTTCGACGTGCAGCCAAACGGGGGAAATGCGCATTAGAGGACTGAGCTGGAGATCTTAAATCAGGGAGTTGAAAATATCCCATGCAAAGTAGCAGTGCCCGGCTTTGCTGCTCGAATCGAAAATTTAACGCCAATCCAACACGCCGCGGCTCTAGCCGCCTAACAGTGCTACCAGCGTGGAAAACGCCGGCGGTATTCCTCGTAAATTGGCATAAAAGTAGCCGATTCTCGATTCAGCCGCTTTTCATCCGTGTTTATTTGTGTGCGTTGAAAAAGGCTGCGTGACGGTGTCTCTCCGAGAGTCGGCTATTGTCGCGGGCCCCGTCTTTTCGGCCCGTTCGTGCGCGTTCGACAAGGGGTAGTAGCTTCCGACCTCTCCTTCGCGTTCCCGCCCCAATCGACGCCGACGATCATTGCTGCGTATTCCCCTATTCCTATCGTTCGATTCTTTTTTCGCCGCTTATTTGTCGGGTTCTTTTTTTGTCACGGATACACTCGGGAGATTTTTTATGTTTAAATTTCATCAAACTGCCTCTTTTATGGAAAAACTTTTGGCGACAAATTGCACGATTGGATTAATTCGTCTAAGTTTCAAGTAGATGTCCTCGGATTCTTATTCGGCAAAAAGTTTCGCTTAATTTTATTACATCGATCTTTCCGATATTAAATTGTAGTTATTGTGGATTTAGGAAATTAAACGAGCACGCGTGAAATGTCATTTGACAAAGTATAAATACAGCTGCTATACAAACGCAAAATTATTGAAACTCTTTGTGCAACATAAATTAAGTTTTGCTAGCAGAAACGAATAAAGTTTAACGAAGCATTTTTATTAGATCGAAACTTGTAAACATAATATTGTTTGTAGATTAGTGGGTGGAAAAAACTTTTGTCCCAATCGAGAAATCAAAGTGTAATTTTGAATGGAGTGGACATTAGTGGGTGCGCCTTAATACTACTATTTAATGGAATAATGTCTCTCGGTTTCTTGATACCGAGTGCCATGTATAAATGAAAGTTGGAATTTGTTGGTGAGAAAAGTGGTTTCGGTCTCGTTTACTAGGGACACGAGGGCACGAACTTCAGAATTTACTCGCTGCTCGATCCAAGCGACTGCTTGATTATTTGTTTCTCCACAGTCTAGTTTGATTGAATCGCCAGCTTGGATTCGCTCAACTATTACTCGTACAGTAGTTCTAATAGAAGCCGCAGCTTCAACGCTGTAGTTGAATAGTTTTCTGCTCCATCCCTCTCTCCCTCCCTCCCTCTTAATCCGTTCAAAAAACAAATAAACCGGCGTCTGTCCCTCTCGCACGTTTCTCTCGCTTTCTTCCTCCATTTCTCTCGTACTAATTTAATTCTTTAATTTAAGGCTTTGGAGAAATTCATGGAACAGTTTTTCAATAAATGTTTATAATTTGAACGTTATTTATGTGCTATTTAATAAAAACATATTTTTTTCGAAGTAAAAACTAACATATTGATAATTGGTTTGAAAACTTTTTTTAGTAATAGTAACCAAACACTTTTTTGAAGTATCGTGTTATTCTGTATATCTAGTTTTTTTAATTTCTAATGTTAAACAATATCTTATTCAGCTGAGAACAAAAAAATTAGAAAAATTACAATTATAACTTGAAAGAAGTTGCCTCTTCTCTATTCAATTATTATACTAATTTAATTATACTCTATTTAATCGTTTAAATTACGATTATTTTAAACTGTTTTTTTTTTTGGTTGAACTACTCGTACACGTGTCCTGCGTGAAATCTATGCATCTGCACATGAATTCAATCCTTAAGCGTAATTTAAAATTAGATAATGACGTCTAGACGGAGTTTCTGGTCCACAAATATAACCGTGACACACGAAAAATATCACTTTAAAAAAATTCTCAGATTCATTCGAAAATAATGACAGACAACTTATTTTGGTAGAAAATACCAGTAGCATGCATTGAGTCATAATCACGGCGACACGCAAATCGAACCGAAGCAGTCGCATTACAACGCTGGTCATAGGTTTGCTTTTCCGTATGCTCTTTTACGCGGACGATTAGGTCGTCCTGCTTCCGACCGCCTTCGCGTCCATCCCGATAAAATGGGTGCTACTGGTCCATACAAAGATCCAACTGGACAACACACGAGAGATAAACTTGTTTCCTGTAACAAGAGAACTCGCACGATGAAACTTGATGACAGCTATCGCTTTCGAATTTATTCAGAAGCGTCACTACATCTATAGCAGAAACGTGTTAATACTATAAATGTTCAATGTTGCCAAATTAAATTCTTTGCGAACTTTTTTCTCTTGGGAGAGGTGTTTCCGTTATTTCTAAATATTTTAATTTGCCATCTCTTTCTTTGATCCATATGCGATTTCTATCTTACTTTATGTACTTCGTTTAGGAATACATTTGTCATTTGCGTAGAAAGCGCAATTTGAAAAACATTCCCTGCAAACAAACGAACTCGGATAAATGTTGGGCTAATTTGCAAAAAAGTCGAATTAAATTTAAAAATAATCGAATAGTGCGTAATAAGGCATATGTGGAAATTTATTTGAACTCGGTAGTATAAGCAACATAATTGGAATTTACATCTGTCCTGTATGATAAATATTTACCGCCAGTTTTATTCGTTTAAAACATCCTATTTAAAACCAATCGTCCATTAACTCATATGTTTTAATACTTTTAATGCACCAGTAATGATTTTGATAATGATAAAATGCTACTCAACTTCTTGCCGGAATCAAGTTTTACTGCAGTTATTCAGTTAAATGCGCAACGAAAAGGCCAAAGAGAGGAGAAGGGAAAAGAATACCCTCGCAGATTTTCGCAGTTCGAAAGAAAAGGAAAACGTAAGAGTCAAGGTAGTCAGTGGCTAGGGGAAGCTATTAATCTCTTGAACCAATAACTGGATAAGAGACTCCAAGTTTGTGATCGTGAAATTAGAGAACGACTGACGGCAGCCGAATACTTGGTAATAGTTTCGTGGAAAGATTTATCAGGCAGTTAATGCCCTACGTAAATTTCCTTCTATGATGGAACGAATTAATCTATTCTACAACGTTTAGCAAAAGCACGAAACACAATTGCAGAATTTTGCCATTGGGGTGGTTCGTTACTATTATGTGTACAATCACATTTATCCTCGTTATAAAAATTTTAAGTCTTCTCCCAAAGTTTTTAAATATCAACATATTTCGTTAAAAGCTTTCTTAAAAATAGCAGCCAATTTTAAGTTGTGGAGATCATTATAAGGTTATCTCATTGGGGTTTAAAAGCATAATCAGATTTGCGGACTATATTTGCTCGGATTCTTAAAAAGTATTTAGCGAGCGGAAGACTCGAACCCAATTGCTTAAAAATATTTAATCAATACTTGAAATGGATACATTTTAAACAATTCATGCAAAATTATGTAAAGATATCTCAATATCACTAAATATTAATAGTTACGATAAGCCATCTTGTAATAATTTATTTATTGAAGAGCAAGCTTTGAAAAAATTGCGATAAAAAATCATTTCTGGTTGCATATTAAGAACTTGCAGTAAGTATACTTACATAGTTTTAACGTCATTTTATTTAGCAATAAAAACTGTTCTTGAAAAGTGTAAATGTAAAAAGTCACATGTGCGACGAGAGACGAAGATTTTTTAAATCAATCGGACGCAAAACTTTTTCCGCGTAAAAGGGCTAAGATCGCAAAGCTCCTCGGGAGTATTTTTCAATGTAGCTGGGAAAACGTATGTACTTTTCATCTGCATAAAAAATTTCTAAGCTCCAAGTGTTTTTCAAAGTACGTGTCTTTGAAACAGTGAACGTCGTGTGCTCACCACTTAAGTATTCTCTTTGAGATGGTGGAAGTCGGCGGAGAATATACACGAGCTGTCGAAGTGTTAGTTCCGTTAACACTTGAAGAGTCTAAACTAAAAGCTGTGCTTTTCACGGTAGTCTGGGTCAGGGTCGATGCGGAAGGCTTCGACAGACACACGATCGTACACTTTCTTCATTTTGCCCGGCCTATCTGATGGTAAAATCATTTTTATCTTCGGTACTCGCATTAAAGCGTCGAAGCTAAAGCGAGTGCGAGCAGAGTTATTGAGAATGAATTTACTCAAAAACTATTGTCATTCCAGCTTGCTGCAGTCTTTTCCTTTATTAATAAACGAACAGCCCCTTTAAACGTCTGTTTTTTATTTTTTCAAGCAACTTTTAAAATGTACCTTGCGCTAATTTTTTATTAAATCCAATTTTTTACGCGTAAAATTTCAATTTACACTGTGCTGATAATTATATAATTTTGTAACAATGTGAAGAAATATCGATCCAGGATTCTTATAGAGCCGATAACCTTCGTGAATAAATTGAATTGAAAAATAAATTAAAAACGAGTAGAAAATGTTTTCATTATATTAATTAAACATTTTAATGAATAGCCGCATTAAGGTAACGATTATGCCTTAAAAATGCTGCTGTATACAGGCCCTTTTTGACAAGGGATTCGTTAAAATGAAATTCTGGTTATTCCATTATTACACGGTAGAATAAAATAATTACGAACGTGGTAGCTAATATTCGAAATTTTCTTTAGAAACATTTACAAAAGAAAGCCAATACACGTTATTAATAGAAATAATTTAATCAAAGATTGGATGCTTTAACAATAAATCAATTCGTGTTATCGTTAGAATATCTTTTAGAGAGAACGAAGCTTAAATTACGTTTTTGTTCTTTAATTCTAATTTTTATCGAAATTTTTGTATTAAAAACTTATTTTTATACCAAACTGATATCTTTAAATTTCATATCAATTTAAACATTAAAAGTCCATTTACCAAATATTATGTGAAATATAATTAATTACAGCTATTGACTACTAATTAATTTACCCATCTTTCATTCCAATTAATCAATAAAAATAGGCAAAACATTAGGAAATGTGGCCATTGGTTGTATATTTTTCCTAAACTACGCTACGCATTAAATTGTGGAATTCAGTGTAATTATATCGAGCGATAAATAAGTACTCTAACAAAATGTTCACGAGTCAATTTATTCTGCAATTAGTATAAAGTCAATACAGAGTGTCAGTAAATCAAAACGTTTTCAAAGGTGCATTAACAAAATAAAATTGGTTTCTATTTTTAATGCTTATAATTTTCGTTCGCAGTTATAATAAAATTAGCTTCGGCGAATCACGGCTTCTAATTAATTGGAAGATTTTATTTGTGTAAAGAACGTCTATGCTCGGAACAAGTTAAAACGTACACATAGGCACTGCAAATTTCCGCTTTTCGATTTTATTTACGAAGGAATCGGCAGGGCGCGAGACGCGCGATGATTAATTACGTGTCAATTCAAACATTTACGCGCTTAAACGTTTTCCTCAAAAGCCGCTTAGACGTTAATATTGTTGCTGTTTCCTTTAGCGATACGAAGCGACCTCAGCTCTTTATTGCCTGGAAAATATAAATGAACTTTTAAGCGCATGTGCAGGCACGTTTGCATATCGGTACTTAGTGTCGAGTGAAAGGAGTCACTCTCTCGAGGATTTTACGCAGCGACGGAGGAGGTGGCAAAGTCGAAGCAGAGTCGACTGGTGCTTTATCGAGTAAGGCGTGTAACAAGGATGCGAGAGATATGTAAGCCGTATTGTCCTCCCGGGGCTTCTCAACGCCTCCATTTCAGCTAATTTCAGGGCACCCAAACTTGCTATTGCAGGTGCCGGTGGATATCCTTGGGGAGAAGGGTCTGGCCCTTTGCTCGGCTCTTTTTCGTGCTACAGGATCCGCTACGAGGCTTGCGTCTTAATTGAATCGATACACGAGCAAGAATTGTACACTTTAAACCGATGATTTATTAATCAAGCACATATTTTGGAAGAAGAGTCACCCGAACTTATCCATGTACGTGCGCATTATTACAACGATGCTTATAAATCTTACGATTTAAATATTCACAACTGTAATCTACTTTTACTCGTCTCCTTGGGAAATAAAAGGACCATTTATTTTTATATTCGTTCAAATAAGATTACAATTAAAGATAAAAGCTTTATGCAAACGCATTGTCTTTTTTCCTAAAGTTGTTCATGCTGGAGATCAACGATAGTCAAAAAGCTGTTTTTTATATTACTCGTTCGAATATTCAAGGGAACGTACGAATGGAAATTTTACGAATTGTAAATCTAGCAATAACGTATTTCGATAGCTCTTATTTAAAATTTATCGGGCAAAAAATATAAGTACTTTTTAAATGTCACCTAATAAATTTTACGAATGGCATTTTTTAATACATTTGCAGGCTGTAACATTAGAGTGCAAATATTAAAAGCGCACCGTTTCATTTCACAGGTGTTTTCAAATAACGCGCAATAAACAGAAATCTTGTGAAAAGGCAGGCGCGAGGAGTCGATGCGTATCTGTTTCAAGTTTTTAGTCGCGATTGAAAGTAATTCGAGCGACGCTACTTTCTCTCGTACGTATTCAAGTTTATTTATCCAGGCTTGCTGCATCTAATGCTTCTTTATTCGAGGCGCATTCGGAGCCAGCAAACATTTATTCGTACGCGCTAGAATTTCCAATGAATTAAAAGATGTGGGCGTCAATCGGAGGAAGCTGTTGGACGGCCCTTTATCCTTTCGATCTCATTAAGCGAATCTCTGTTTCCCCGAAGCAACTTGAGTGGAATCGAGCTTTCGCGAAGCAAAGCTTTTTTCCTTACATCGGATTGATACGCGTCGAAGCCGAGCGAGTCACTTGGCTTCTGCGGTGGCACCCATGATTATCTCGGCCACGAGAACTACCTACGCCTCAAGGATCTCGATACTCTTGATTACCTTTCGAACTTACCATCACCGCATGCGTCTGGTGGACAATATTAAACGGACCGAGGTTGCGAATCTTTTCCCGTTCTTTTATCAAGTCGAGCCGAATTTATGTCGCGCTGGGAAGTTTTAATCGATAAATTTGAGAGTACGCGAGCAGAGCTCACACTTGGCCAATCCAGTGCCTGCTTTAGGTCTAGTTCCAGTTCACCCTCGGTTTAATCAACGCAAGTTAACGATAAAGTCATAATTATTAACGTCGCCTATTTACTATTTGCATTATTCAAGCGCACCGAGTGCGTAAATCTCGATAATGTACGGGCGAAGGTGGTTCCGCAACCAGGGCGTGGGAGACGCGCGATTTCAAAGAGCCTCAGCCCTCGAGCATTATTATAATTTATGAAAGTGAATGGTTCCCCGGACAGGTGCTGCAGGAGGTGGCGCAAGTGCTACCACAAGGGGAGCGCACGGCGATGCTCGAGCTCGTGCAGTGGGCGTCGCGTCAGGCGGCACGGCGTCTGAGGAGAGCCAGTTGTCCAGATCCATCAACCACGGGCCTCCATCGCCAGCTGTACACTCCGAGGTACTTTGTGTGCAGCCTCATTTTTCACTCCTTCACCTGGGAGAATGCAGTATTGTATAAGCACTGGTTGCCCCTTTTTGGGAAATCCCATTGGCAGCTTGGAATATTAATCGCACCATTTGCAAAAAATTCCGCCCAAGTTTTCGCAGCCCTCGTCGTTTCGGTTGACGTTTAAAAGTTTATTTTTGTTGGGTCTGCGCTGCATCAATCGCACTTTTACCGCACTAGAGATCTCGCTAGCTGCCATTTGATTAATAATCATCCAAGAGTGTAATTTTGCATTCAAAGATAAATGAACTTACGATTAAATGATTGCACAATACGGTAATGAATTTAAAATCGATAAGTTTTTTGAAGCTGGGAATACCTTTTATTATTCTAACACGAGGCGTGATCTTATTATCGTGGCCGGATGATCTTTTAATTAGTTTCGCGACAACCTTAATATGGCGTTCCTCTTTCAAAAAATAATGAAATGTTGATTATATTTCAAGTGTCATGGGTACAGTTTCGAATTACGACACAAAGTTTGCCAAGGAAATACTGTTTTACACGGTCGTAATTATTTAAACATAATTTAAGAAAATGCAGTTGGTAAGTTTATTCGAATTATTTAATATGTCTTTACAATATCATGCATTTAATTATTTACAGTTAGTAGCAGTAGCTTTGGTTTACATCTGACGTGAATTTTATTAGTATAGTATAAACTAAAATTTATTACCCGATTCAAATTTATGTGCCCCTGGTAAATTTGTTTTTAAGAAAAGCTCATTGCAAATCATTATACATACATACTAATTATTTTTTCTATACATTATGCGCACGTGAAAACAATGATTTAAAATTTAATCTAATAGAAGAAATGGAATATTTATGAATTTTCTCGAAACGCACAAAGTTTGTAATAACTGATGTAACATCGAAATTATAATATTCATTATGCCCTAACGAATCTATTATAATAATTTTATTTTAATATTGCGTGTAGCTTTGAACGAAACGATGCTCATTATTAATTGTATTATTGTAATTACAAAATTATATTATAACAAGAATTATTATTATTGCAAATAAAACGGATCAATATTATGATTAGTTAGAAAGTCAATTAAATAAAAGTAATTAATTAAAATCGATTTACTCCGATATTATAATTACTGTTTATTTATTTATTAAAAAAGTTTAGGGGGACGATTGTAATTTACGTTATTAATTAAAACGATTTATATATAATTAATGATTTATAAAGCAAACATCATTTTAACGAGTATTTTATTATTAATTACATACAACCGATGATATCGTTATTAATTAAACAACTGTATTATTTCTTTTAATTGTGAAAGTATTTTTTATAAATAGTCAATGATTTAAAAATCGTAATATAAAAATATGTGAAAACTCTCATTTTATAAAATACTTCTCTTTAAAATGTAAATATTGTAATTATAGGGCTTATGCTGCGTACGTTTAATAAAATAAATAATTTTATAGCAGTAATTGTAATTTGATAGCGCAGTATTAAATCTACGCGGCTAAATTATAAAAGGATCAAATAGTATATCACATTACTGCAATTATTTACATAAAAAAAGTTTGGAAAAATATTTTTCAAGAATGAAGCTCCGATAGCAGATGAATTTTTTGTTTTACGGATACATTCGCGTGTTTCTTGTCACGAAAAATATTTATATAATAAATATTAAAATTTTTCTCTTCGTCAAAGTACTTGCATAAAATAAGCAACGCTACACTTACGGCAGCAATACTGCAGTTATCAATTTATACGAAAATTTCGTGCTAATAGATGTGTCGACACAAATAAATACTTAATTCAACGCAAAAAAGGATTTTATACCTAATGAACTCTTTCTTTATAAACATCTTAATATGTACGCATAAAGAGGCGAGCGAATCAGCTGCACAACAGAGGAAGAAATTTCATTATAATTTAAGAATCGATTTCAATACAAAGCTTCGGAAACTGGCATTCGAAGGGTCAAGCAATCGAGTCGAAATTCCTCTTAATCTCTTGGTCAATTCCCTTTGAATATGAAATATAAAGTGCGCTAGCCATGTCGAATTATTGCGGTTATCCGCGGGGAAAAGCCAGCGAAGCTCGGGGCGGGTTTGCGAGCCGATGGAGATCCAACTGCTCTCGGCCTTTACAAAGCCTTCATTTTTTGTGTGACTCCCGCTCAAACAATCGCGTATCACCATATACGTGCACAGGTATCTGCAGTTGCACACACACACACACACACACGCACACATATCCCACGCGGCCAATATCACACTTCCTATATTCTCGCGATTTAGCCTGGAAAGCGATGTAAGCCTATCGGGTTCGCGCAGTGCAGCCGCTGTGAAGCGCAGACCCGATCGAATTTGCAGTCGACGCAGCATCGATTATATTTCGCGTACCCAACGTCGTTTGATTATTTTTTAATGGGCCTCCGCCTAGATTAGATTTCTCGACTGTGATCTTTATCTGGGCAAACTCGTTCGCCCAATTTTACGCTTTCGTCTGGCGGAGGATTTTATTTCAGGATTCGTTGCTCCGGCTCCGCTTCTTTTGTCCCCACCAAAGCCAGATTTATGCGCTGCAATTACAGCCGCGAATACAAATTCAAAGTCAGGTATTACTAATTAATTAAATATTCCGTGATAAATGCGATCGCTCTTCTTGAATAACGGACGCTTGCTTTAACTTGCATTTAAATCTGAAAAAAATGAGTCACGCAGTTGTTGTTACTGCGCTTGCATATAGCATCAATAACAGTCTTACGAGTATTTGAACAAACGGATCCTTTTGGTAATTTTGCATTTAATAAGAGGGATCTTTCGAAAAAGTTGGTGAAACAATTTACAATTTTTTTTTGACCGATTTAGAACTTTCAAGAATTACCGCGGGTAGACCATGCGTTCACAAAACACAAGAATGAGGCGCGACAAATTACAAGCAAAAATTCAAGTCTAACGCTGTCTTCATTTTATTAGGTTATATCCTTTCGTTGCGATTATTCAGTGCAGAGTTGTTAACTTGGTATGGTTACGATAATTCCATTATCGTCTTGGTCTTGCATATAACTCATCGACTATTCGCTTTCGTAATGTGAACAGCGTTACATAGTCTAGCAGCTAAATGCAGTATTAGTTATTAACAAAGACATTAGAGCAGTCATATTTTCATTATCAGTGGTGCATAAGTTAACAGTATCGATTTTTAGATGACGTAACTTGCATTTGCAAAAGAATTTTTTGAAACAACGAAAACGTTAAAAAGTAATGCGAGCACAAGTGAAAAGTTTTAAAATAATTATAGAGTTTTTTCTAATTTTAAGGTGAAAACAGATTTGTTTAAACTCGCTTTTCAATAAGATTCTAATAAAAATGAAAGTCTACAGGTGTTTTTCACCTAACAGTAATCATTAAAAACGAAACTTAACAAAGTCTGCAAAGATGTAACAATAGTTCTAGTGTGTGTCGAGACATTTTTATGGCCACACGTTATTCGCCAACGTCTCGATAAAATGATTGTTTAAATAATCCTAATTAACAATTAAATAATTAGCTAATCGTTTGGGTTTTCAAATGTTAAATACAGAGTAAGCGACAGGTTTTTGGAAAACTGTTGTACAAGGATCAGTAGTGGAGCCGCTGCTTCGTGTTGAAGATAACCTGCAAGAACAAACCTTAACAGTGCATTTTATAAACTAATATATAGTATTAATTTTCTAGTAAGGCAATTTAGTCTTGGGTATATGCATCTTGTATGTAAAAGTGGTTATCTTGGAGGGTTTCTTTCAGTGGAAATAAGTTTATAATTGCTTATTTCAACGCAGTTAATGTGCAAATGAGTGAGCTCATAAACGCCTACATTAGAATAATTGTTGAAAGACAAAGTTTCCTACATAGATAAACTTATAATTAATTTAAGCTCGTTTTATTTAGATCTTAGGTATAAAAAATTCATTAAAATTCATGCTTATTTTAAATTATAAATTCGAGCGGTCGAATTAATCTTCTCGGGCATTGAGAAGTATCAAGAATTTATTAAAATTTCCACTAAATTATCACGAGACGGTAAAAACGCGAGTGTAAGACCTTTTTTTAACAAACTTTAATTACAATTCATTTCGCACCCAAATATTTGCCCGTTTCCTTAAGAATTTTGATTAGATCCTCTGATTTCGGTTTAGGGGATTTGCATTCGTTACACTGATTTACGCAGGAGGAAGAAATCGATCGAGTCAGCAGGCGCTTGTGCACAGTCAACTCCATTCACTGCTGCTTAATTGATTTCAACGACACACTTTCAATATTTTTCCTCTCGAAAGGCACACGTCTACTTTCACTCGAGCACACGGCACATGTATAATGCATCGAAGAAAGATCCTACACGACAGCTTGTGTAAGCTCGTCGAGTTCGCCGAATCCATTGACTGCCATTCGTTAATCCGAGTCGCTCCCCAGGAATCGAGTCTCCTCCTTCACGTCTACGGTCTAGGGGAATACATTACCGGGAGTGAATCTCGCCGGGCGTAATTGAATTGACATAAGCCAATCTGACCGCGAGGACGAACGCAACGTCGGAGTATTTAGTAGAGGATTTGGCTACGTATGCAGGCCGACTATTCGTTGAGACTCGAGGTGCAGCGATAAGGGCGTCCCGGAAATTTAGAGGAACGCTGACTTACCGTAGCCCGATGTCGATCATTTTCACTTTATATTTCACGGCGGCAGTGGCAGCGGAGGGGGCAGAGGAGGGATTAGAAATTATTCCGGAACGGTTATTGGCGACGGGCGTGAAAGCGGACTTTATAGTTTGCGTTCGATTTCGGGGGTGATTTAGAGCCGTTAGTGTATTTTGAATTTAAATGCTGCAAAAGATACATATTTGATTTACACGCTAGATTAAACGAATGTAAATTTATCGAGATATATTTATGGTAATACGATGCCACACCTACGTTTAATGACCTGCCTTCTAATTTTTTCCCTTTAAATTGCAGATTAACAGTCTTCAAATTTAGTTCTTCGAGTTTTATCTCGCGCGAGCTTTTCAGTTATAATCTAAGTAAATAGAGGATATATTATGTTTCGCATAAAGTCATCGTTGCAGCTTCATTTTTCGCTGAATTTTGAAATTTTCAATACATTATTAATTTGCACCTTCATTTTTTATTATTTTATCGAAATGTATCTCGTGTTTATTTATTGTATTATTTAGTATATTCTAGTGTACGAAAGATACATTTTAGCCATCAATTTATAACAGAGTTTATTTTAAGAGCCTCCAGCTATTGACACGTCAAAGCCACGCATATATGTGTAAACTCATTACATTATTTATAAACTTTAATATAATTAATCGAAATACAACAGCTCTATCAAATAGAAATAGAAAAATCACTAATGGAAACGTTTAATATGTCAAATTAGTTAAACTAATTGTGAGGACATTGAACCATTTAAATTAAATAATTTATATAAAATGCGAATTATAAGAAGATACGTGCGACTTTTACTTTATTAATTCATTCACCTTCATAAATATGCATGCAGAAATATAGACACGTCTCTACTTATAAATAATTAAACACAGATTAAACTTCATTAGAACATAGTTGAAGAGTAGCAATTTACGAAACTGTTTTTGGAAAAAAGAAATACAGATCCACTGCACACGTTTCAGTCTATAATTATATTTATTATTGTTCCTTTAATATATATATATATATATACGCGTAAAAAAAGACATAAAAGATGAAATACGTCGGGCAGTTATTTTTGCTGATACAAGCAAACTTTTATCGTACGTAGATACGTTAGTCTAACACTATGCGAACGGTGTGTGCGTACAAATGGCGTAGAATGGCTTCCGATAAATAATCAGAAATTTATCTGTTCGATATAAAGTCATTTTATTAAAAAACATTGTAAACCAAACTAGACCCGCTACTTTCGAAAGCTAAGTTTACGCAATATTCCAGCTAGCACGGGTACTCCCATTTTTGTTTTAATATCTTCCAAAAATTTTTATTTTATAGATCCGAATCGAAATTATGCGAGCCTTCCGTAGAAGTCTCACCGACAAAGCAGCAGCAACAAATCATATTGGAACGTCAGCTTCAATTACGTCATGAAATTTTAGAAATACACGACACTTTAACAAGAGGGTTGAGAAGCAGAAGCCAACTTCCTTCTTGGGACACAACGTCAATGGCGTCGTGGGGATCTTTGGCTGGTTCTGTCGGACGTGGCAGATTAAAACGGCACACTCCTGTTTGGGATTCAGTGCGAGGTAATATTTAACCGCTACCTTCGTTAAACAATGTATAAAATAAGTTAGTATGGAAATCAATGAATTAAAGCGACCAGCAATAGATTGATACGCTTATTTTAAATAACGCTTATTTAAAAAATATATTTAGAAAGTTTATTTTCGTTGGCTTACACGCCGACGATTTCACTTTTTATATTAGTATTCAGAGACATGCAAAATTTTTTTATTATATCCTTCGAGCCTGAAAAATGAATAAAATACTTTTTCATTTGTTACGAATTTAGGAACATCGTCCTTGTGGGATAGTGTAAGCTGTAACAGTACTTTTACCAGAGTGAAGTCTGGTGAAGCGATGAAAAACCGTACACCAGTAATGGCTCCCTCTAAATGTAAAATTGAAAACAACAACGAGAAAGACGATAATTTTCAGAATCATAGGTTACCTTCATGGGAAAAGCTTGAAAGAACTTTAAACAAAAAATGTTTAACTTATGATCCCGACAAATCGAGGCCCTTTGAAGCAAACAAGGACTTTAACGTTGAATATGTTCTGATCAGTAATGATACTAAGCAGATTGAGAAAAATTTTAAGTAACATTTTTAAGAGAAAAATTATATTTTCAATCACATTTGTTTCCGAGAAAAATTCCCAGTAAAAATATAACACATTTACATTACATCTCTTGTTGTAATTGTAATATATCTATATTTTTTAGACGACTGTGTAAAGAATATATTGTATGTATGAATATTTATTAAATATACATGATATGCTGTAAAATACATTATATTTTCATAATAATTCTTTTAATTAAAAAAATACTTAGAATTTAATTTTAAATTCAAGTTGTTTTCATTATAAATATTAACGCTCGCAATGAAACCATATCTATTTATATAAACCGAGGACTTAAAAAACGACGTTGTGGGTGTTGCCAGTATTAAATTAAATTAAATGTTTGTATAGTAAAGAGTAGAATTAGATCTAATTTCTTCTACGGACATTAATAACGATGTAAACCGAAACCAATTAAGAAAAGAAAAATAATATTTAAAGAACCTGTAGACATTTTTTTTTTAGCAAAAAAGTTTGATTTATGAATATTAAGAAACTCATTATTCATCATACTGAAAGTTATTAAAAAAATAATCTTAATATTTTAAAAGTAACATACAAATACTAATTTTATCGGAGTCTCGTATCTTTATCCATTTTTTCGTATTACAAGCGGCTATTCTAAAACAAAGGAAAAAGAAAAGAAAACTAATGGAATTATGATGGAAAACTTAAAAAAAGTGTTTTGTAAACAAAGTAATTATACGATCATTCGTTCCGCGGACGTATTTCCTAGAGTTAAGATACTCATAAATCTACATTACAGCACCGAGAAGTTTGCATTTTAAAAGAAAGTAACGTCACGAGTTAAAAAATATTATATTATACCGTATGAAAAAGAAATTATAACAAATAATCTGAGATCAATAAAAATTATTAAGCTTAAAGTAAAACATGATTTTAATTAGCGAAATTCATAAAGCATATTCATTAAATAAATGTGTTTTTAAAATGTTAATTAAAATATTCGCTTGAACATTACCAATTCATCTAAATTATTTAACATCGTTTCGATCATTATAACAGAGACAGTTTGAGATAAATTTATCTAATTTATACGAATACTAGTAATATGATAATAGCATGTAAGTTCCAAAGAGTTCATTTACAACATTACGACTACAACTTAAGGTTGAATCTAATAAAATATATTTTTTAGGTTCTCTGTATTGTACGTAAATCATCTTACTTTAATGTAAAGGGAATATCTCTAATGATGCGATTATTTTTTATTATAAACTGAAACAATTTTCTGTAAAATCGACGTACTTCGTTGCATATTAAGTAGTCGAATGTCTTCGTATTTCGCGTTGGGAAGTAATAAAAAGAACATTCAAAAGTTATTTAAATTACTTTAATAAAGTACGAGGCTGTAATTCATGTTTAATATAAAAAATTCATATTTCATCGCCAAACTTATCCCACTGTTTTTAAATAACCAATCAATAAATATATTTACTATATATACTTCACTAATGGATTATTTCATCTCCACTTTAATAAGAGAATTATTCTCGTTTAATTATCTCTATTGATCATCGACAGCACATTTCTGACATGGAATCTTTGATGAAGCGTAAAAAATTCTTTATGGCAAAAGTAATGAAAGTTTAGAACGTGGACTCAGATGTGGGCCAAATATATCAGTGTTTCGATAATTCTTTTTACGGTTAATTGCAATATTCATTGTTATTATATTTTAAGTATTTATCGAGTAATTGTCGAGGAGATTTTATCCGTAGGTATGTTAGCTAAAATCCCGTGTACCAATAATAAATGTAAAATAATCGTTAAAAGTAGGGATAAACAGGCTTTCAACTTTTTCCGTGTTGTACACACGTGGCGTAGTGTAAGGCTTCTGATTTTGTGCTAAGATTACGGTGCGAGAACAAGCTGCAAAAAATATATAGACAGATAATGAAACTCAGTTAGAAGGCTGTTCGTTGCAAAAACTGAAGATGATAACGTAAACCTCTAGCTGAGGCAAGAGGCGTTTTTGCCGTTTTTATTTGTTTCTCTCCATAATATTTTTTATATTCAACGATAAGTATCGGTTTAACGCTACAATTCAGAATACAGAAGCTTTTTATATATACGTAGATGATATCTTAGATATATTTTCGTTTAGTTGCTCAATACTTTAAAGTTAAATTTCAATTTGTACTCATTAAAATAATCACAAGCTCTATCAAATAATAGTACGTTCGAGCTGTTTTATAGTTTTTTAAAAATTAACAATCTAGAGCTAAAATATCGCCCCCGGTGATTCTAATCGAAAAACGCCGAATAAATAAGAAGTGTGAATTAAGGTATTAGGCTGACGAAAGTATTGTAAGAAAGCTGCGCACTACAGGGTGAATGAGGCACATGTACTGGTACTCGCTACTTAAGTTTTGCAAAATATTTGCTCAAAGTTATGCGATTGTGCAGTAAAATGTTACGAGGCCGGTGATTCGATTCTAACACCATTTTTAAGTAAAAAAGCTAATCCTAACTGTTAATAAATACAGGATATAATCTTAAACTAACAAGAAAGTTGACACAAAGTCCCTTCAGAGTCCATATAATAGTTGTCGTATTCGAGAAGCCGTAAGCTACTTAAAAAGTTAAGAAGCATCTGAAGATACCTGGAGGATGGAATCTTAATTATGGGTCGGCCGACGACCCAATTATTACTTAATTATCATTTATCTATAATAAATCTTTCTCACCTTTCATCTCGGACAGCTTTCGAGTTAGGTTTTCCAAGTTGCTGCTTTTAAGTATCGATTGAAACGTCACCACCTTTCTCCTTCTCCTGTTTATACCTAAATTATCATTCGAGAGGCTTTTCTCCCATTCCAAATTCTCAGCAACAATCCGTCGTTTTCAGTTTGCAAAATGAATAATAAATTTGTGCAACGCGTTAAACGTATCATAAAAAAATTGAAGCGGTTTTAATCAATGCTTGTGAGTAACTTGTAACGAATTTGTACAGTAATTGAGTTTTACAAATGTTATGAATTTTATTCATTTACAAAATTCGATAAAACCGTCGAAACATTTATAAATGCCTTGTATTTTCAATAATTTCTGTTAAGGGTGCGTAGGTAGATTTATTTTTCAAATATAATAAATATAAAATATTTACTTTTACGTTCGATTAAGATAATACATAAACATTGTACCAGATTTTTAATATTCAATGATACTATGAAAATTATTCAATAATGACTAGAACGAAACTGAAGTCTGCATTGGAGTGTACGTTTGATAGGCAAATGTTGTTTTAAATAGAAGAAATAGTATTTCTGGAAAGAACTACATCTAAACGTTATTTCAACGTACATAACAACACAACTAATGTATGTCCTACAGAAAATTGAAGAGTGTCGAAACGAAGGTGAAAAACAAATATGCGATAAATATCATTCAATAACGAAGAATGGAAGTTGAAGCTGAAATAGAAGCTTCAATTTTACAGAAATAAACACGTTATTTATCGCTGTATATACCCAGAATCTAATAAATTTGCAGAGCACAGGACTAATATGATGTATATTTTTATAATTTCTTATACGAGACAAAACGCAAATATATAAAATATCGCAATAAGATTTATTTTTCTCATATCTTATTTGTATAAACGGATGCAAAGAAAAAATCTGTCTTTGAGATCGAAAAAGACATTTTTCAAGCACTCAATAAGCCTTTGTTTGCGCGACGACCGAAATGTCTTGGGACCTCTCAAAAATGTACCTGAAGCGCTTCTATACTCGGAGCAGTTGGTTTAAAAACCGAAAGATCAAGAAAATATCGAGTTGAATATTTCGATGCAAATTACAATTAATGCATTCGCTCGCTGTTAATTCACAATTTGCCAGTACCAAATTCATCGCAGCACAAAAGCGCGCAATATTGCCGAATCATTAATTTTGAAGTATTTCATCATTATAAACGAATAATTAGGGAGGCGAATTAAAAGCTATCGGTCACAATTGTTCTTCATCGCGACGCGCGCCCATTCCCGTTTAATACTGTGAAAAAGGCGAGGGTTTCCTCAGCGGCCGGACGCCGTATGCGGCGAGAGTAGCTCGGAGCCCACGGTTATCGGGCTTGAGGAATCCGATGAGAAGTGAAGAAGCGCTGGTGCGAACTGGAGCATCGAAATTTCTCTAATTACAGATCGTGATTTCAGTCGATTTTTATTTAAGCCAGGGCAGCTAATAGCTGGAGGAAGAAAAGGGGAAGAGCGCGCGGGAGGAGGGCCGAGCTGAGGTCGGTCGGTCGGTCGGTCGGTCGGTCGGCTGGTCGGCTGGTCGGCCGCTCGGTTGGTCGAAGTCTCCAAGGTTCCAGGAACGCGCGCGCACAGCTTCTCGGTCTGTCGGCACACGAGTCCGTCCTTCTCGTCGACTTCTCGCTTTTCCAGAGCTTGCGCGCACACCCCCGCGCGCCCTTCCGCCTCCATATCTGGCAGGCGCTGCGATCGTCTCTCAGTCTCGCAGCATCCCTGCACTGCTCCGTATCGCGCGCGCGTGCGTCGAGCTTCACGAGGGCTGCCGCTCTTTAACTTTAACTCGGGATCCGCGAGCCCCTCGCAGTCGGACGGGCGGCCCGCGCGTTGACTATTTCACTGGCACGTGTTTCTCAAAGCGCTGCGTTCCCTCTACGTTCCCAGTTCGATTGTGTCCGTTCCGCATCCCCTGTCACTGCCGTTCGGCCCCAGGAACTCGGCGGCGCTCGTTCTTCGCTCTTTTATTTTCGCTGGCGCCACGTTGCTCGTATTGTTCGGAGCTGCCAAGGGCGGAAGCACGGGAATTAATAGAGTAAACCCGACGGAGCAAAGGCAAATGTGAATTTGAAATATGTGCGTCGTGAGAGCAGCCGAATGTTGTGCAAGCGAAGCGCTCCCAATGGTAAGTGATACGCTATTTAAATTTTCACTCGAGAAAAGCGCGCAGTCGCCCTTCTCGTTTCATTTAATATATTGTTGCCGAGTTTTCTTTCTAGTCGTTGTTGCGGCGGTCGCTCGCTCCTTTTCGGGCTGTTCACTTTACGGAATAGACGCGATATCTGCATACGCACACCCACACATTGCTATTATTCTTCGCGCAATGAAACACGGTAAACGATGATTAGGGAGCTGTTTAGCGGTAAATATATCCAACTGTCAGCTTGATAAATGGCCGAAAGTTTATTCAGCATTGATTAAAAGGCACGTTTGTATAGCTTCTGAATCAACAAATTCGATCGAGGTCATTGCGAAATTTTATTCTTGAGATAGGATGATTAAGCGGACAGCAAATATGAATAAATAGCATTAGGAAGCTTTTTTTCAAACTGTATATTTAACGAGAGTTCAGTGTTATCAATTGATTAACTGACGTCAATTCGTTGACTGGATTTTTACATCTATGAATTTATGATTCATATAAGCGAATATTTATTACGCAATTAGATAAAATCAATAAATTACCCTCAACGTCGTATTCTACAAAACTTTCTGTTCAAAGCTCATAATTTTTTCAATTTGTTTACTCGACTGCTTTTATTTCGCGTTATTTATTTCAAAAATCATACAACAACGTTTAATCAAATTTTTTCCACGAAATCTATCATGAAATACGATCAATTTTTAATCTAAATATAAAACTACGCAATATCCAAACATTTTTGAACCTCATGAATAATTGAAACCGACAAATATTATACAATAATTTAAACATAAATATGCATATAAACGAAACTATGCATAATGTATTTTGCATCACCCCGACAATTACTTTCATATTCTATCGTTGGTAGTTAAATATATTTTGCGCCATAGTTGATGAAGCAATCTGGCAATTGCTCGATTAAAAATGAAATTGCTTCCATGTAATACTAGAAGGCTGTTATTAATTAGTACATGTTCCTTGTTGGGCGTATTGCGTTAACTGTACTTCGTAAATACCCTTTATGTGCGTATCCAGTCGAGAGATGCCTCCAGGACATTACAGTGCGTTTGAGAAACTCATCGCGTCACTGGATATAGCGAAGATTATTTTTTAATTACATACTGAGTACACCAGTGACAACTGAAATTGTATCCTTTGGACCTTTGGATTCTCGCAGTTGTAAAAATAGAAAGCAATTGGAAAGGTTTTTAAACTAATAAATATGTAATTCGGCTCGCGAGATTGAATTTTTTTTACTGATATGATAATACGAATGTCGTTTCATTTATAATGCAAACTCCTCAAAAATTTTTTACTCGTAAACGAAAGTATTATTTGAATATGAAGATTATTACGTCTTTATAACAATTCTGATTTATATTTAATTTAGAGGCAGATATTAACACGTTGTTATATTGTTGAACAATAGGAATTACAAAATTTGTGTGCAAAATAATCGTTATCATACCAACACAAGGAAAATGGTATTTTTCGCGATTACTTATTCTGTTTCAACAAATTTTCCGTCGGTAATCGTCTTCAATAAAATAACAATAGTAAATGGATCAACGTTTAAACGAAGGCAGCTTTTGATGTATCACCCTTTATTCTCATAAGCGCTATTCTTTATCTTTTTAAAGATAAGCGTATTTAAAGTGAGGATTAACGTCGATGTGGTATTTCAAAGTGCACTGAATATTTTTGACGTGTGACGACTTTGCCTAGTTTTTACGCGATACCTACACGCAACTTTGTAACGATTTTTATTCGATAAAATAAATGTAATGCTGCCACAACATAAAACTGTGCATTAATGAATCAATAAATACCCTTTCTAGTAAATTTAATCAATCAAGTACTAATGGTAGCGAAATTTACGTAACACAAAAGAAAAACGTGCAAGATACCGTGTTTCAAAAAGCTATTAAGAGCTCGAAATGCATTCAACAACTTCCAACTGAGCTTCTATTCTCGTTTAAGAACAATTTATGTACCTTTAATAGAGTCACGCGAGAAATGAAAAAAGCCCTCACTCCATCTTTGGATCTTAAATCAACATGGCCCAGCATAAACTTGACTTACATTTCATAAACATGCAAAAATATTTCCACCGATACGTAGTCTATTTTTTTATTGAAAGCTTCTTACGATTTCGCAAAAATATTAAATATCATACTTTGTTAGATTTAAGGAGGAAAACATAAATAGATAATAACTCGCAGACGTACATGACTAGATATGAAACTAAACAGATAAACAAACAGGCAGATATAACGAAACATTGTAAATATACGAGGTAGGAAAAGAGAAAGAGAGTGTGAAAGACACTCAGCTTAAGAGCCTGAAAAGAAGAAATAAAGCTATTTATGGGGAAAAAGCAGTCAATATTGAACCAGAATGAACTGCGCGGTATTTTTTATTTGAGACATATTCAATTTATGTATTGTTCGTCCTTGTTCATTTCGATTTTGTCCTTTTCTAGATTCCTGTTCATTATTTTTGATCATATTTATTCCACGACATTGATGAAATATAATGTTGAAAAAATCTTTTTTATTCGAGAGATTATTGGCTATTTCTTTGACATGCGACGGTACGTCCAAAACTTATGAAATTAGAGAATAGATAATCTTCATATTTTACTTTTCTTCTTTCCCAGTTTTTGTTCCATTTTTTCATTCTATATTAATTTCTTATAATTATATATATTTTTTATTTTTTTATTTTTACTGCAATCGATGCATTTTTTATTTGTAGAATTAAAAACAAAGTAGAAATGAAAAAGTTTTTAAACTAAAAGGCCTTAGCCTTTCAAAGGTTAAAACAAAAATTACGCAGCTGTATAGAATTTTGTAAAATATTTAATTACGTTTAAAATTAAATCCATAAATAGAAATATAAATAAAAAGATATGTAGTTATGCGCACTCCTAATTAACAAATAATATTTTTTTTAAGACAATTTTTTAAACTATAATGTAAAATCATTTTTTAATTATGTATTTGGTTTCGAAAATTTAATCTATACTTTATTTTAAATATGTTAGCGATAATCTTAATTAACATTGAAAAAAAAGTTTACATTTTAATTATTGTCATTTCAACAAAATTATCAAAAATATTAATTTCTTAATTTAGTACGAATAAATTATATTTTAGTTTTTTCAGTGTGAACTGACAATAATCGTGTATACATCAGACTAGATAAAATTGATATTTCTGTTTCTTATAATTTATAAACTATAAGTGGATATTAAAAAAAAGTGTTTCTACTTTGAAAAAGTTTCAAAAACGTTTTTGTTTTCATAACTAAGTTTGCCATGACAAATTTATAGCAAATACATTCGGAGAAGATTTCTAGAAATTTATCCATAAATAAAGCTTTTACGTATCACCGTAGATTCCGTGAACATCGCTAGATACCGTCGTATTCCACAAGTGTATTCTTTTTTTACATACTTTTAGCATACATAGAAACATATTCAGAGGACGATATTTACAAGAATGTAAAAGAAAAAGGGTAAGAGAGCAGGGGAAAAATAAAGAAAGAAAATCTTGCTTGCGGTGATATATTTTACGTGTAACGCGAGTGCAGTGCTGTTTTGATGTTCTTTACCCTTCTGCTTGTACTTGCAAAAATGAGTTCGCCTGCGGTTTCCGATAACTTAGAAAACAGTGGGATGCAGCGTGAGACAGAGAGAGAGAGAGAAATTTTCCGGGAGATGTTTTCACCGAGTCGCCGGGTTGTGAGTTCGTGGAAAGGATGTTTATATTGAATTAGAACGCCCCACTTGGAGCACATGCGTAATGGCACGAAGAAGCGATGGCGAGAATTTTGTTAACATTGGGGAGGACAGGGAGAGATACCCTCGAAAAGTTTTTCTATTTCTTTTTCTTTTCCCGTTTCAACTGGTATCTTCGTTGATTATATATATATATATTTCTGCAGATTTTCAAATGATGAGTTCTTTTTTAAAATGTCAACGAAAAATAAATTATGATTATTGAATGAATTACTTACGCATAAAGGAGCGAAATTTACTCTATAATGTTATTAGTTTTTTTTAAACTGTAAACACAGAAGCTCAGTAAGAACTGTATATTTACTTTTACGCTGCACATATATATTTTATAAATCGAAATATTTGGAGAAAGTATATCAATTTGATATAAACTTTAAATAACAAAAGCAATTGGTCGGTTTAATTTTATAAATTCAAAAACGAATATAATGCTACGAACATCGTTTAATAATAGAAATTGAATATTTCAAATATAAATGTAGATAATAATGTCATTATTTATACACCTCTCTTAATTTATAATATACTATGAGTCTACAATTTTTTTTATCATAAAAATTTCGAATTGTTATTATTTTGAAGTTTTTTCTTAAGTTTCTTTTATGTACTATTAAAATATGTCATTAAATTTTTTACCATCATCTTATTCTAAATAGTTAAGATAATACATTTTTACATGTTGCAACTATAGATACAATTCTCATCAGATTTAATCAGATAAAGATATTATAATTATTTTTAATATATTACATTTTTTGCTGTATCATTAATTTTTCTCTGGAAATAAAACATTATATTCATTTACAACTTCTAATTATAAAATAAAATAATTTTGCTGTAGCAAGTACAAATTTCTTCCAGCTTATAATGAACAATGAATATATTAAAATTTTTTAAAGGTACCTTGTGATCGTGATAAAGCTATACATCATCAATTAAGTCGATCAATGAACGAACAAGGCAATTTACGGGTAATTGCTGGTATATTTTCTCAAAATAGTAAAGGTTATTTTTATTTTATTTTACTTTATTTTACCTAGCAGATATTTCAAGTATCTATCTCAATATTAGAACGAATGTATATTATATTATACGCTAACGACAGGAAAAATTTGTAAATATTAAAACCCATTTTTCAATTACTAAAGCAAAAGTTTAATTTTAGATTTAAAGCGTACATAATCATGTACATTCATATCATTCTAGTTTGTGCTCTTTATAATTCATTTAAAGTAAAAAATCAGTTTCAGTAACAAAGTTTTTTTATTCACTGCAATATATCTTGTGAATTATACTTGTATATCGAATTTTATCCTCAAAATATTATTGAGAATGTCATATCAAAATACGATGCACGACAAACATATTTTTCAAATACTAACAATAAAACTAAATTTGACTTTTAAGGTTAAAATTAATTATAAGTTAAAACAACATTGTACCCGTAATTACTCGGTTAAATATTATGCGAAGCTTTTGGTCAGCACCGAAGAAATTAGTACTGCAGCTCCTAAGGGTGAGATAATTGCCTGGGCGCGCGATGAATCGGTGGTAGACGTTCAGGAACTCGTTCTCTGAGTAATCGGATACGAGTTCTAAGTGCACTACTCCGCTAGACAAAGACATCTGTGCGATCTGCGAAAGACATTTTCCGGCAGCCTTAAAGCCTTTTAAGTTGATAGGCCCAGTGTAGTTAATTAGACAGAGAAGAATCAGGTATCGAAAAGTTTAGTTTAAACAATGTCAAAAGCGTAGAGATAGTGATTCGATCACTTGGCACTCGTTTTAACTGACCAAGATCAAGGTTGCGTGTCTGCAATTTTAGTTTTCAGTGGCGAGTCGATTCTGAATTCTGCTTTCACGAGTTAATGACCTCAATTACCAATAGAATCTTATGATACGCATTTGCAGTTGTGGTTATGGAACGGTACGTCGCTTATTCTGATCGACCACGAATACAAAAGACGTAACTGGCTGGCGCGGCGCGTATAAAACACTTCCAGCTGTAGGACTAAAATTTAGCAGCAAGGAGTGAAGTCTATCCTGATGGAGGCAACGAGTTTCTTTGTACGACACTCATCGATTACCATGTACAGGTCCAAACAGTTGGAACACAATCGTTGCTTATTAATAAAGGGCCTGATACCTTTGAAGCTGATATCTGCAAATTCAGAGAAAGCTGTTCGGTTAGATCAATGCCAATAGAAGAGACGGAAGAGATTATTTGGATACGTTAGTGAGATAAAAGTTGAAAATCGGCGAAGTTATTGATAGGAGATTCTCTACGATAAAATCTTCAATAATATAATCACTGCAATAAATAAGTTGCTTTGTCTGATTTTAACGAGGATATTGAGGTTTGGATGTCTGTAAATGTAAAATTTGAATTAATCGAAATAATGGATCTTGCAGACTGTTTATGATGTGCCTGTCGTACTTTACAGAAAAATGGTTGCGTGGGCTGAAGTTTTCATAGATTTCACATAACCTAGAGTTTGGTTAATGTAAACTAGTGGAAGGATAATCATTGTGTCAGACGAAATAAGTTAATCCTAAAAAATTTGTTTTCTCAAAACAAACAAGAAAGAGTCCTCTAACAATTATGAACTCAACAAAGATTAATTTTTGGCTTGTTATTAGGTCAAAAAACATTAACGGCTTACAGCAAATAATAGTGATTTTTATCTGCTCAATGTCGATAAGCAGGATAAAGTCATTCGCTTGGTTATAGGCTAAATAGATGCAAGACCAGCGCTGACAAGCCGTGTTTTTCTTCAATGTTAAATCTGTAACTAAAACGTTTAATAACTAAATGTACGAATATATTCTTCGAAGACGATTCTTTAACTGAAAATTTCCACAAATAATTTTTAACCACCATTTAAAAAAATAATATGAAAAATTATTATTAAATGAAGAGCTGAGTATGTTTTAAAAATGTTTCTTTTATTTAAAATACATTATCATTGTATTAGTTGTACACAGTCACAAATATAAAGAATTAAAATAACTTTTAGTATATAGTTTTATGAAATATACATGGAATGTCTTTACTTTACTAGGTTCGAATATACTATTGAAAAATAGATGTAAATACACACACTCGCGCGTACATGTACATTTAACGCAACGTATATGCATAAAATGTTTAACCTGTCCAATTAAAATTCGAATTTCGATTTTATTTTAATTCAATTACAAGTTCATAAAATTTAGTGATTCGATAATTTTTTTAAAGTTATTTATAGCCATATTTCAGCAAATAATTTTGAAAATGTCAACGAATTTATCAGAACGTCAGAGTTTTCTTATCTTATGTAATATTTTACAGAAATTTCTTTAGAATAATATTAATTACATTTTCGCGAGCTTCTACAATCTAGATTTATTTATTTGAAGAAATTTTATTCGCTACGAAGATCAACTTATTTTTAAAAAATGTTCAATTTATTCAAGTCAACCATTTTAGTCCTCATGAAGCTTTTTAAATTCTGATAAAATGTAGAATTCATTTCATTGGCTATTTTCTTATTCGAAGCGCTTTTATTCCCGTTGCGTATCGACAGGAGTGCAGAGTCGTATTCGGGTTTGAAAAAGCCGCGCAATCCACTCCTATTTATTAACCGGCTTTTCCAATATCAAGACAATTAATATACGACAATAACTCCTGGTGCAGTTGGCACTTCACGGCTGAATCTCGGCAGGAACCAAGGATTCAACATTCTTATTCGGAGAAACATGGTTTATACTACTTGGAGGAAATAAACGTGCTGTACTGGAAAAACGGTAATTAGGCGAAAAAAGCTACGGTAGTGGGTTGATGGCGGAAAAATTAGAGCAAGAACGGGACCTGAAGCAAATAGTGTGAATAATAATAGAATAAAGGAGAACAAGAAATTGTAAAAAGTGCAAGTAGAGAAATAGAGGAGGAAATTAGGCGTGGTAGAGAACAAAGCCAAGGATAATACGATGAGAGGAATGGAAAAATGTAGAAGTACGCATTGAGAAAAAAGAGGCTTTGTTCGACCGTCCGGTCTTTCTCATATTCTTTTTTATTCTTGTACATAAATGAATTTATCGGACAAGCGTCGGATTTTCTAACGTGTAAAGTTGTATTAACGAGAGCGAGATTGAAAAAAGGCACGTTAAATGTGAAAAAATAAAAGCAGAATATGTCAAAGAAGATTTCAGAAAAATATAATGGACGAACTCGGTGAACTAGGGATACCAAATTACTATCCAGAAAAGGAAATTAAATTGAGATAAAGTAGTATTACACGCACCGGGTGTATTAAAGTTACTAATAATAACGACCATCAAATCTCCAGTAATTCATAACAAGAGTATTGGATAATTTTTTACATTCTTCTATGATATTTATGCACACACATGTGTGTATTATATATTATATGCATTTATGTAACCAAAAGCTATACGCCTATTTAAAAAAAGTTATCTCTCATTTTCATTTTTTATTTCGATATCTATACGATGAAATTTTCTTTATTATGTTCATAACTTTATTTTGTTGCTTTAAATTTCCAAAAAATATAGAAATATCATTTTTTGAAAATATTATTCACATAATAAATACATTTTAAAATTAATTTAAGATAAAAATTATTATTTAGAATAATTATTTTATTTGTATTTTGTCAAAGACAGTCTTGTAGTTATCGCGATGAGTTTTTAACGTTATTTTGAATAAGATTTCATTCGAAATATATTGAATTAATTGATGATTATTGTTACAAATTATTAGATTCAACTTTGATGCTTATTAATAATTTACTATATGTAAATAACAAGAGTCTTAACAATATGTGATCATCAAAATCTAAAGAAATAATTGCAATATATATTATAAAACATTATATAAATTACATATTATAAACAAACTTCACTTGATTATAAATATTTTAATGTTTTAAGGAACCAATTTATTAAAAAAATTCTTTTAATTTTGGATGTGTATAATCTTTAATTTAATGTGTATATGGGGTGTATAAAAAAGGTTAAGTAGAGAAAGAGTAGTTTTAATAAAAGTATCTTTCGGTTATTAATTGCGTTTGAACATTAATCTAATAATTTTTAAAAGTGTTATTTTAAAGATGAAATAAGTTGATCTTTTCACTCGTAAAATGCATAAATATTACTATAAAACTGATAAATAAAACCAAAAATTATTATACTAGTTTTAGATTATAATTGTATGAAAATATTAAAAAAAAAAAAAAAAAAATGAAAATCGTCAATCATAGAAGTTTCAAAAAGAAAACTTTGTAAAAAATTTATGAAAAAATTAGAAAATAAAGATATAGAAAAAATCTCTGTACTATCAATATTTTGCTCAGTAATCGCCGTTTTCTACAGCTTCCCTCTATCACGCAATTCTCTTTCTACATTTTGGGACGAGAAATTAAGAGAAAGTGCGCCTAATTAATACATTTTAGTCGTAACGATAAGGTCCAAATAGGCGAATTGTCTCCTTCTGCGCACATACACGCACACGCGCGCGCGCGCACACACACATACATTTTTTATTTAATTGTGCGATAACGCGTTGAGAGAGTAGTTTTTTGTGTTTTTATTTAAAAATAAGGAGCACAATTATTTGATACAGGCGTTAAAAGCTAGTATTAGTAATGCGAGGAAGAGAAGAATAATGCAGATGTAAAATAAATAATAGATGATTGTTGTTAAAGAGATGGGTAAAATACTTCATGAATTTTCGCTCATCAACAAGCGATTCGAATTCGCATTTTAGAATTTCTACGAAAATTCAGGTGTAGTTGACTCGTTAGCGAACGTTGAGATTAATTGGCGTTTAGCAGCGGTAGAACGGGAATCTCTACGCATGTGCGGGAGAACAGGCACTAGGGAACGTAGGAAGACAGAAATGCAAGAACGGGATGCGTTCGATTATGGTTGGGGAGCAGAGGTGGATGCTGCCAATAACGGCGTCTACTCTCGTGATATTCTTCGGTTATACTTGGCCGCTGATGCCAGCACTGCTACGCTCTTCCACGTTCCACTCGACTGCCCACCAAATTCAGTGTATCGCCCTGGCGTGACGTGGGTAACTGCCTTGTAACTGCACAGAATCGGCTATATCTTCTCTCTGTCTCACTGCTTATATACTTTTTCCAATTGTCCGTGCAAATGGAATTATCGACGTTTTCCTCTTCGTCGTCGTTGTTGTAATCACAGGTGGAAATTCTGTACACCATTGCAGTTATCATTGGCTACAAAGACGAGCATTTGTGAACCACCCAGGAATTGCCTTTTGAGAAAACGCGATATTTTTGTTGTTGCTGCGAATATTTCCTGAAGGAGTGGAGAAAATCACACAACTTATGTGTATTTCCTTTCTCTATAAAACTGTTCAATGTACTTTGCTCGGGCAGACATGACTTCGTTAGACGTGGCACGATTAAACGGATTTGGAAAGTATTTGCAACGTGTCGCTCTGCATTAATGGTCGAACGGCCGTTTACAAACATTTACAGATTCTACTTTCAATTAAATATCATAATTCGAGAAATTAACTGAAAAATGCCTCTATGGATTTACATCCAGCCATTCGCTAGTTTAGTAATTTTCATAATTAAATAATATGTCCCTAGGTCACTTTATATTGTAATATAAATATTTAACTCTGAACAGTGATTAGAAAGTCTCTCTGAAATTTCACTAAACAACCTCCCCAATTTATCGGTTTTTCTCTAAACTCAAATCTCTAACTGTAACCAGTCAATCTCAGCGTGACATCAAGGTTGCGAGTCTGGCTAAAAAAGGGGAAGAGCAATTAGCAATTCAATTTTGGTTCACAAAGAATCTTTAATAAGGTACGGGTGCTGGGGATAAAGTCAACCATTAAATCCGGGTCCATACACACGAGTTATTCCGCGACCCGCTTAATGCAAATGTGAGGACGAATGAATTCTTGTAGAGAAACGAGGACATAAATGAGACTGGAAATTCTCCCACGGTTCTTGCGCGCACACTATCCCGTTATATTGTTCTTGCAGGTTTGTGTTGTTCTGCATTAAAATAAAGAGGTGGAAGTACTAGAAAGTGGTAATGACGTTTTCACCCAGAGCTGGTGAAAAATAAATTTTTTTTTACGTTTGGTGCCTCTCGTCTCGTGTACTCATCCTTTAGGGAACACGGAGGACGCGCTTTTACATTCTCGAACCAAATACTTATTGAATGGAGCTCTAAGCCGAATCTCCAGAAAATAACGTATTTGTTTCGATAAACACAATATTTGCATTAAAAATGTGAGTTCGGTTTCTTTAATTGCGCAAATAAAATTTATCGTCGATTATATAATATATAATAAGTGTACTGTGCTGACTCGATAACAAAGCTTCTGTGCATAATTGTTCATTTGAATACCAATACTATATTTATATCGCCAGTTGATCATTATGACCGATGTTTTCAAATGTAATTTCATACGATTAATAAAAACAAAGAGAAGGGGAACTCGAGAAGGAACTCGATTTTTTCCAACATTAGTTCACGTGTCAATTTTCTAAAGCCTTTGAAAGAAACCGACGGTAGCAACTTTTTTCCTTGCTCTTTTTAATTAATTGTTACCAGCGGTGTAAGTGTAATCAAAAATTCGCATGGCGTGATTTCGTTTTCTTATGCTTTGTCTGTAACACTAACCAAAGTAACAAACTTTTCCTCGTTAAATGTTTTTATTTTTCTATGTAAACACTATCAAGTGTGACGATAACAATAAATAATGAAAACAATCCAAATAATATTTATTTATATGCGAATACCTGAGTAATATTTGTACCTAATATTTTTCGAAAATCAAATAAAGTTTAGATTGGATTGTTAATATTTTCTCTATTCAAGCTTTTTAATCTCTTTTCAAACTCTTTTACTGTGAACTATAAATATAAAAAATAAAAATCTCGCGAACAATGAAAAGTTAAGAGTATATCCTGTAATCATGTACAATTATATTGGAAAGTAATTGAGAATTTTTACTCCCACGTAATTAAGAAATTAATGAAAACGATCATCAATGTTTTACGTGACGAATAGTTGTGCTATGTAATGAGGACCTGTGCAATTCAAGGCATTAAATTTCACTTAAATTACAAAGTAGAAACGAGCAAAAAACTAAAGGATATGTCAAGACATAAGAATACTATATTTTGCAATTTAACTTTTCACATTCATTAAAAAAGTTTTAAATCAATTTTCGAACCACATTTTTACAGATTTAATTCTGTCATAAAAGCAAATTTTCTATTTAGAATATCAATTTTTATTGCAGTTATATATGAATAAAATATAATGGAATATTTTAAAGATAGAAGATTCTTTATTACTTTAAAGAATTAAAATAAAATTTGAGTGGACAATAATATTTTAGTAGAACAATAATTTTAATAGGAATTAAATAAATTTCAATATAATGTTCGTTGTTGAACAATAGAAAACACGACAGAAGAAATAATTGGAAATGAACCTCTACAGGGTAAATAAAATTTTATTTTCTTTTTTATTAGACTTGTTCGGGTAAACTTTTCTTTCATCGAAATTGATTTTGAGGACAATTAGAGATGTAAAATTATTCTAACCAACAACCTATATTTTGTGTACAGCTTCATTATTGAGTAAAATTGTATACTTTTGAGCACCGCTGAATTTAAAGAGTATAAATGGAAAGTTCAGGAAAAGATGAAGTTTAAATAGAATTGAACAAACAAGTAAGAGAATAGGATTAAATAATCTCATGATATAATTTACATACGTTAAGATAAATTCGAATAGCTGAGGAAAGTTTTCAATGATTCTTATTTTGTAGTTGCGCATATTAAACTTTTCACATTTCAAATTCTAGTACATGTACCGCACGAACTATGTAATGTCTCGAGACTAACCAATGTAATGGGTATTACTCGTTACAAGACTCATCGGGAATCATTTTCTTTTAGATTTATTTAATTTTTAAATACGTAGTATAGTTCGTTTGGAAATCCTTGGTTAACATTTTTACTCGAGTGAAATTTTGGAAAGCAAAAGTGACATTCTGGACCAGTAGAACGAGTCAGCGTATAATCAGCCATTCATTTACAGTATTCGGTCGCCAGCAAAGAGTGCGAGGAGATATTCAATGCACGTATTCGAGTGGTATGTAGAAATGGAATATGCCACGACAAAAACTACCCAGTATATATTAAATCTCACGCTATAAAATTTTGTTACATAGTCTGGAAATAACGTATAAAAAAAGAAGAGCAGAGCAAAAGAGAAAAGATGAAAAGGGTCAAGAAAGGCAATCGTAGGCATCGTGGGACACAGCAAGTAAAGATTTTGTATTAGCGAATATACGAGACTTTGTTATTCTATTTTTAAAATTATATTTGAAGAAAGAGAGTGTTTTTTACACAAGCAAACTTTGTATACAGTGTCCATTTATTTTATCGATATTATAAGGCATTAAGTAACAATTCTTTAATTTATATTTTATTTTTATTTGTCTTACAAGTCGTATATATTTTCATTATTTTAAGAGGTATAAGATTTATTTCACTAAATGAGAAAATCGCCCACATCATAAATGTTGAAAGAGTGACAAATGAAACGCGTCAATCACACTCTTGGACCGAAGGTAAAAGCTTCGAAATAAAATATAGACTTTGCCGTTATATTATCTATTTGTATTACCTTAATCTGAATAAAGTACAATATACACAGAAAAATGAGGTACGAGGAATTTATTAAAATATTAGATCTATAGTATACATATTAGCGGTGGTATATTATTATTTTTTGTTCCTTATCTCATGTAAGCAAAACTTTTATTACGAGGTATAAAAAGCTTTTATTGTAAATAAGTTTTGTTAGATTTGTGTAATAATGTTTTCATAGTATAAAACACTTTTTATACAGTACGCGGAGACGAAACGGTACGTATGTTCTTGACAAGATGAACGTTGGATTGATTAAAAAAATTGCGAGTAATCTGAAAGAATAAAAATGTTGGGAAAATACAATTTAATAATTTGCTGACAGAAATGGCCTGTGGACCTAGTAAAA
Organism: Platyscapa corneri; assembly: GCA_018907185.1. Classification (NCBI taxonomy): domain Eukaryota; kingdom Metazoa; phylum Arthropoda; class Insecta; order Hymenoptera; family Agaonidae; genus Platyscapa; species Platyscapa corneri. Next base: position 266,583 of record JACCHW010000021.1, on the reverse strand, counting down.
GGAAGGGACAGGAAGAAGGGAGACTCGATGCAGTAGATTGCACTTAAACTGGGAAAAGCGGCCCTTGATCTCCCGCTTTGCAGTCTATGATCACTTGCGGGAGTTGAAGAGCCGCTTAACGTTTACCGCTTTCCTTCACCAAGCGCTTCCTCCTACTCTTACAGAAAATACTATCAGTGTGATCTCGTTTTCTCTTTCTGGCTCATTCCCTATTTTTAACTCTCGGGATCGTGGATAGAATAGTAGGTACTCGCCTCGATGGGATGTACTAGAAAAATTGTTTGTTGTCAAATCAGGTCATTTTATTCTTTAATTTATCTTTTTACAGTTCACGACAATTACATATAATCGATTACTTCGTTAGTTGCTCCAAATTAGTGAGCGAACATCTTTATGATCAACTTTTGCTACAATTTAGCTTTCGATTATTTTACCTCAAAAGTATAGAATTACGTGATTTATTCGGATTGAATAAAAGTAGTTCCTCGATGTTTCTTTATTTCGTGGAATTACAAATTTTTTTTTTATCAGAATATAAAAGATATTAAAAGAAGCATTTATGAAAAACTTGTTGCATCATTTATAATTTCCTCAATCATATTAATGAAAAACGCAACTAATTAGGCACTAATAAAATACCAATTTTATACAACCTTAAATCCGAAAGTATTCGAGATTCAACACATAGTTTCAATTCATTTAGAGATCTACGTTAATGATTCAATTGACGGTTAATCGATATGAATAAAAATTATAGTTATCGCACTCTATGATCTCAAATTTCGCTCTTATAAAGGCGGAAGTATAAGCGCAAATTTCAGTCTGTTAATTTTCGATAACAAGGATAACATAAGTGTAACATGTCGATAAAGACGTGCCAACGAAGTCTGCTCTTGAACAAAACTGGCACAAGCCTTTTACAAGTGCGGCTTGACCCTTTCGTCATGCTTTCGTTTCCTCTTATTCCACTCACTCGCACTAATACGAAGTGTTTTAATCGTATTTTTAGTTTTTCGGTTGCTTATAAACCTCATTTTTCTAAATATTTTAAACTTTTCTTTAGATGCCTGTACTGCTTCTTTCTCATTTTCTCGGCTTTACTTTTAGTTTTATACGTATTTTCCCTATTTTATCTCTGTCGTGTTCTCTAATTTATTTAGAAATTGTGTCATGTTTGTAATTGACAATTTTGATCACGTAAAGTTAGCAGTCAAAATATGTAAAATTTAAAAAGGCTTGTAGCCTTTTGCACTCAAAAAGTTTAAAAATACTTAAATTAATGAATTCGCATTTTATGATTTATATTTTTTTAAACTCAATTACTCTAATAATTTTGATTTTGAATTTGTTCCAGTTAGTTAACAACAAATGTTTTTTTTAGTAAATTACTTGCCATTCAGTTATAAACGTACGTTTTCCCATCCAGGAATTTTGAAGTTGCAAAGTATATCACGATACGAATGATATGAGTTTTGAAATAACTGAGAATATATTTTATAGCTAAATGAAAAATATTCCTAACGAATAAATCTTTAGTATTTCAATTACTACCACTACTATTACTACTACTTATTTATTATTATTATTATTATTATTATTATTATTATAGTTATGAGTATTATTTTAAATAAAGAACAAGTTTTTTACTAGGTTTTAAAGATTAAATTTAAGATCAACAGTAACTTTTATATAAAGATTTGAAAAAGATACTACGTTCATTTTCTTCTTTTAGATATAGAACGGAACGCATTTGTAGGATAAATAATGGCAGATAAATAGTGCATTAGTGGTAAAAGGAAGAACGTATTAAATATATGCGATAAAAATATTAACCTATAATAATTATCTATAAATTTCCAAAGTATAATTTAATTATCAAAAATTATTAAATTATATTAATCGAATAGATAAACACCTGCGTGAAAAAGATACTCTAACCCGTTCAAAAAAGTTTTATCAAAATACGGTGGTTCCTCCGAGTAAAAAAGCATTAGACATTTGAGAAAAAAGCGATGCTGTCAGTAACAGATGAAAGTAGGTGGTCGGGTTGGGTATATACCTTACTCATAAGAAAGAAGAGAAACAGAGAAACGATGGAAAAAAGTGCATATCCAAGCCAAGAATCTTTAACTTTCTTTCCAATGGGTGTCTCGGTAACTTCGACTGCAGAACAGAAACTCGAATAACAGCTAGAGATTTGTTTGCAATTTTAGTAAGATTTGCAGGTAAGCTCTTGTATGCGCTGAATACGAAAAAAAGAAAACAAAAGAGAGACAATAACGAAGGTGTAGAATACGTTAAAGGTCGACCAAGAGAAGCGACACAGTCCTGGTGCTTCCACGTTTCTTTGAATAAGAGATTTTCTTACAGTTTATTTGTTTTTCATTGGATGAAAAGTAACGAGATTAAAAAAACTGCTGCATGCATATGCAATCAAATTATATAACTTAAATATGTTATCGATTAAAACAAGGAATTGTGCTTCTCGTCAACTGCATCATTTTTTATTAATCTATTTTCTCATATACATTATATACCGTCAACACTTGCTCTTTTTTGTACATCGCATGTATTACATATTATTCTCATATTTGCCGATGAGGCCTTTCGCAATGCTGTAGAAACCTGCTAATGTTAAAAAAAATTAACTATAGTCCAAGACATTGCGTACATTGAATTAAATCATTTTATATGCATATAGGAGTTTAGCTTAACTGTCCTAATTTTATATAATTTACATACTTACATCAAAGTGCTGCTCGGATATTACTCGAATACTTTATTTCAATGTAAATTTTATGCGGTATTTTTTTAACACATAAGTTTTTTAATTTACTTTATTTCTGAAGAAACTGAGCAATTGCATTTAGCTATTTATTAGTACATTTGCTTTATGAAACGGTATAAATTTCATTCAAATTTTGAATAGATGGTATAAATAATGTTTGACAAATAAAAAATTTTAAAATAAGTCTTACTTTAATTCAGATAATTAGAATGAAGTACTTTTTCATAATATTTTTCGCGTTAGTTTTAAATATATTTAGAAAGAAAAGCATACTAAAGTTTTGTCTTTTGAATAAATTTAATCTTTATAAACCTTTTTGAAAATATTAAATCTTGGAAAAATCTATTGGTAGAAGAAATTCAAAAAGATAATGTCATAAAAATGAAGTTGTTCGAAAGAAAGTATAATTAGGATTATAATTGTGTTAAAATGACGAGATCGTTTCAATTATTTTATAAAAATACGCGGTTCCGATTTATTAATTTCAGTTTTGAAGATGAATATAAATATTTACAAATAAGCTTATCTCAAAATAAGAGGTATAAAGAAATATATATTTAAGACAAATATCTGTTAGCTTATAGTTTTTGATTATCTTATATCTTAATTTATGTTTCTTTTGAAAATGACTTATGTTAAGCTTACAGACCTAAAATTTATTATTCTCAACTAAGATTTTGTGATTATCTTTCTAATTTGATTAATTACAATAATTATGTTCATTTAATAATTTTTAAAAGCATTTGATTTATTTTTATTAACTTCTTTAAAAGTTATCAAATTATTTATAAAACATTTCTTTGGCCTGATTAATCGATGTGAAGTATTTACTACCCAATATCCCTTAAACAAAAGGAAAGCTTTCATTGGATTTTAATTCAATTTCTGATCGCAGCACTTAATTATCGCTCAATTAATTCTAACAGAAATACCGAAATAAACTTATATTCAATTTGAATCGACTTCTTTGGTGGATTAAAATTTTGACGAATGTTTGGAATCATTTAAGAAAGACGTCAAAGTGTGACGATTCGTCCAAGTGACATCAAGAGGAGTCACCCACTTTTGGATAATCAATTGAGCCATTGAATCTCGCAGAGTCAAATTAAAGGGCCAATGATCAGAATAAATGAGCTTGACTCAACGCATTCCCGGTATTTCGACTGCTCATTTTAGTGAGTTTCTCGACATTATGCTTCCACCGACTACCCCTTACTCCTTCTGTTTCCACGATGGGCATCATCGGTGGAATGTAATCGTTCCACCGATATTTCCAATTGCGCTTCCATGCTACGGATCTGCTGAATTAGTGAGCGAACGGAAATTCAACAAGGACATCATACATGATGCATGTATCGGAGGAATTTCGGATCGAGTTGGAAAATCCACAACAGTCCCTTTGGGGTAATCGACACTCCCTCTGGGTTTGTCCCACTGCCCTGCTTTTGACGCTCGTTACTTAGTCTTTAATATGTGTAAATATTTTAATCAAATTAAGCAGCTTTTGGTCCGCGTATATATCATTCATCAGTTATTTTAAAACCTCGTCAAGCATTGATGCACAGCAGCACTAGGCATCAAAATTTTCGACTGTTTTTATCAATATCACGAATTTTTGGATAATTTTTTATGTAAAAATAAAATGCAATTATTGTTGCTCAACGACAAATAAATAAGGAACACAAGTGTGATTCGTGATTTTTTATTACTAGAAATAATTAAATTTCAGCGTGTTGGCGACAGAATGCGCTGATTTTCCGCCACTACTAAAGAGCACACACCAGGGAACTCCTTAACATTAAGCGCGATAGAAATAAGATTTAGTTGTTAGTAACCGCCGCATCAGTTATACCGGTCAAGTGTCTTTCCCGAGAAGCGTAGCCGATGAGAAAGTTTACGTTAAAGAAAAAGCATACGCTTCGCGGGAAATTCGGCACACGCATGAAATATAAACAAATATACACATAAATCTCTGGTGGAAAAACACTGAGAAAAAGAAGGAAATAAATACGACCGACGACGGGCAGCGACCAGAATCTTTCTAAACTTCTTTATAATCTTGTCACTATACCGAAACATTACCAATAATAAAGAAAAAAAAAGAAAAAAAAGTGCTGGCAAAAGTGCGAAAATTATTTCAATCCTTCACCCAAACCTCTCCAACATACCCGCTCGCGATCAGTAACACAGCGTATCTGAATAAGCACACTGTGATCGATATATTATAATGAATGCAGTAGAAGGAAAATGAGCGACGAACAAATTCTTCGAAAGTCTAAATTGATTACTGGCTGCATGAAATTCGTCTACAAAAGAATACAATGGTCAACCGGAGATTCACAAACTCGAACGGTCTGTTTGACTATTTACTCGTCAAACTAAACCTAAACACATTCGTTGAGTCTGTAAATGATTTTTCTGATCTTTCAATTCGGATATAACTTATTTAGGTCAAAATTATAAATAATATTTTTATTGAACGAAACTTGTTAAAACCGATAATTATGTAAAGTTGTAAGTTTCAGAATTACACAACCTGTACAGCTCTAAAAGAAAAATAAAGTAATTAAAACTTAGCGCCATTTATTTATAATTTTTAACTATCCAGTTTTCATAAAAAAACTTCAAATAAATTAATTAGTACCTTAAATAAAACTCCAAATAAGTTTTATTATTACCGAAATATATAAATTGACAAATAAAAAGGAAGTAGGAAAAACTGAACAACTAAAAAACTGAAATCCATCGATTTCATTCATTTACTCTACAGGAACACTAGAGAAAAGCGTAAATGTGTAGCCGGAAAGTGATTTGCGTTCAATTAAGCGTCTTTTATTCTTATGAGTCTTTTATTCACTCTATTTGATTATTATTAAATTCAAATAAAACGAATAGTTCTGTTTTTGTTTTCTTTATGTTACTTTAGTTAAAAACTTTACTAAAATCTAATAAAGGATAATATAATTTTAACTTCGATATAGAAATCAAAGAATAAAAGTCGCAGATTTTTACTTTCAATGAAATATATTTTAAGGAAAATCTAAATTTTTTATATTTGTAATATAACTTAAAAGGTTCATAAGTAGAATTATTGGACAGAAAACTAAAATTAAATAATTTTCATGGTTATAGTTATATTTAAAGCTTCAAGAGATAAAAATAAAGCATTACTTTATTTTGAAATAGTTATATTATGGAAATGTTATAAATAAATAAAAAATTTAATCGATTGTATTTAAGATATAAAAAGGTCTTATAGCTGTTATCAGACACAATTCATTTAAATAGATGTGATGGCTAAATGATATTATTGTACATATTTTATTTAAGAAAATTATTAATATTTATTTAACTATAAAAAATTTTTAGTGATGTAAAAAAATTATTTAAATTTTGGGGAATTTTTGTTTAGATTTACTAAAAAAAAGTATTAAGTTTTAGTTATCGTATACACAATTTACATTAAAAATCTTGAATGTAATAACATGAAATAATACAACATAATATCTAAACAATAATATTGCTTAGATTATATTTGTTTAGTTGTTTTTCTTTTTCAAGATTATCAAAGATTGCATTTCGTTATTAAAAGCAAATACTGTTTCTACAAAATATGAGTTTCAACATGAATAAAATGATAAATAATAATTGAACTCTCGATTATTTACAGAAAAATTATACTATTTATATTGGTATACATAAAAATACAGACTAAAATGTAAAAAAAATTCAATTTTTATTATTTCATATGTCTTCTATTGATATGTCACATTTAAATTGAATGATTTAACGTTCACATAAATAATTTACTCTAGCTTTAATAGTTTATATTCATAGTGAAAATATTGTGGGTATATTTCAACTTAAAGGAACTTTTTTAGTTTCACTTTTTATTCTCGTATTTTTTGTCAGTTATAGAAGTTACAAAGCTCTGAAGCAAGACCGAGCTTTTATTTAGTTAAAAGTTTTTATAATTAATTATTTCACAATGTATGGCATTTATAAATTTCTGCATCCATTTAAATTTTTTACAGATTCAATAACACAACTAATATCGTAATTTAAAATAGTTTATTTTTGATATATTAATAATGTGCTTGTGGGTTATTTTTAATAAAGCTCACTTGTTTGAATACTTTATTTATTAATATATAAAATACAATAATAATGTACAAAATACGTCATTTTAATGCTTTTATTTGTTGTTCTGTGCAGAGAAATATAGATACGCGTTTATTGTTAGATGGTTTTCTTCTACGAAAACAAATTCCCTGTAAAATATGAATTTTGCATAAAGTGATTTTTACGTGAAATATTTCGTGCAAAGTATACAAATTTACATGCATATTTCTGCTTCTTTTATTTAAAGACAACTTTATCTGTACTATATAAGCTAAGGGAAATTTAATTAAAAATATTGATACGAAATCAAGTGCAAAATTTTAACAAAAATGTATGAGTAATAGGAGTAGTCACTTGTGTTATAAGCGAAATATGTCCGAGGCTCGGGCAAAGTATTGAAGAGTGTAAAGTAAGTGGACGAGGTAACGGTGCATATATGTACATAGCACGAATAAGTGGACGCCGAAACTGTATCCCATTGTCCTCGCGTATAAACGGCCCGCGCGACTTAAACGTCAATACAATGTCACGGCGGTGCAGGACGACAAAGACCCGGATTATGCGCCACTGATGCCATGTACGCTGCATTGTTGGAGTGTGTAGATCGAAAATCCACGGTACTTTGAATTATGGAAATGCGACCCCCTCCCCCCTGTCCACAATATCTGACCGGTAACCTTTTCACTTTGTCATCGATCTGCAAACAATCGACGTCGCAAGGTGTGTTTACACGCGTGCATCCAAAGAGGAGGGATAGTTTCTGGGTAGATCGGTGACCTAGTGCACTCGCACTTGGGAGCTTTTCTCATTTCGCTGGATCGTATTAGACAAATCGGGGACTACGAATCCTGAGATTGGTTGTCGGGAGTCAGTGTTCGTGTAGATCGGAGTGCGGCCGGCGTCGTACATACCCACACACGCGTACCCATGTGCGTGTTTTCGACGCTGCATCAAGAGAATTGTTCGTACATTGCTCAAGAAGCTTCGCGCAAACTCTTGAAAAACTTATTTGCTATGTAGATATAGTAATTTTCGTTCTCTAAAGTTTAAAATTTATTTTGATATATTGGAATTTTCAGCAGCATTCCCAGTGCTGAAAAGTAATTAATTACAAATAAAATTACATTACCGTTATGAATAATTCAGGAAAATTCAAAAGTTAACTGACAATAATTGTAAAAAATAGTTATAGAAATTTTTCTATAATTCTAAAAGAGATTTTTATGAAAAGTATTTGTTATTAAATCGATTAAATTTATTGCACCGTAAAGTTTATTGATCTAACTCATGAATTATTTCATTAGCATTATTACGAGGAACTTGATGCATGTAATATTAGTCTGGAGGTAGGAAGAAATATATTTTTAAATATTTTTTTAAATTAAAATTTTTATTTAAGAAATTACAATTAATTACAGTAGTTTATAAATTTTATGTAATCATAAGATATTAAATTGCACTTGTTTTAGTTTATAACAACAGAAATAACAATTTCTTTGTACGTGAATTAGGTCAATCAAAATTGAATACATGGTATTGTAAAAACTAAACTTTATAGTAAAAAATGATATTTTGAGTGTAAACATCTTCATCAAATGGTCTTATTTCGGAAAAAATGTGTTAAAAATGTATTGTTTAAAATGATTAATTTTTTTAGAAGTCTTCAAATCTATATTATTTTTAATCTCAATTTCGAATTAAAATTTTTTTAATAATTTTCCGTATCCATTGTAGAAAATTTTAAACTACTTCCAAAATAATAGATCCAATGCAACGATTTTACACAGTATAAATCTATTTATCAATTTTTTTTTTCCGTAAATCAGTAGCTGGAACGACAAAAGCTTTTACTTTTTCCTTTCCAGTTACTTTTCTAAACTTCGTTCTATTTCGACATTAGTTTTTGTTTAAGTACTTTTTCATTAAACATCTGCTCTTAAATTATTCATATAATGTTCCTTGCGCATTCGATATTTTTATCCTTAAAATTATGGAATTTCTACTAATAATGTGTAGCAAGGTTGAATCAATATTTCATTCTGAGTACAAACGTATAGAGCGAAAATTAAGAGCATTTAAAGAGTCAATCTGACGAACATAAACTAATTAACTAATTTAAAACACGAACGAATGTACCTCAATTCTACGGAAGAATATTTTTGTCTTTATCAGTAAGAGATTAGAAATTTACGAATAGCAGTGTTAGATAAGAGTGCAGAATCATCTAGTAAAAGTTTTGTTATACGTGACCGTTAGAAGTTTTTGCGCAAATTTCTCGGCGATATTTTTACGGACGCCTTGCCGAGAAAAGAGAGATCGTAAAAGAGTAAATTTTAAGATTCATAAAGTTCTTAAGAAGTTACTTTCGGGCTGGTGAAGACGGCAATGGCGACTTAGGCGTCGATAGCCGAGGACGAAACGTTATCAATCTACGTGTGTTTTCGCAGAAATATAGTAGTAGTTTTTCGACGTCCTAAGAGTCTCATAAAGTCTGCGCAGAGGTGATTCCGTAAAAATCAGCACTCGATGCTCCCTGCAACATTACATTGCAAAGCTGACAGGATAGAAATAACTTCAATACGACCATTGCTCGTAAATGCCTGAAAATTATAACTTTTACGACACCTTCTTTCCTCGTAATTGAAATCCCATTCCCACCCCAATTATTTCTCTCCTGTATTGATTATTATTGGCAATTAAAAGCTTCTTAACATAGATATTTACTGCAATTATGGTATAGATCATTTTAAAATACGAAGCAAAATGTTTATCCAAATTTATTTTTATTTAAATAAGATGTACCTTTTTAAGGCCAAAGTTTGAAGTTTAAATCGCACGTAATAAATATCTATATACACGTGTTAGTTAAAAAATTTTATTTTCGAAAAATAATTGATATCAGATGCTTGGGGTTGGTTTGGAGATAAAATTAAAACTCATATCCAATATCATACTTCAATCCAGTCACACATTTAATTAAAATTTTTGGATTCATCTAATTTTATTTAACAATATAAAAGTATTTTTAAATGTGCTGCAACCATTAAAATACAAGTGTACATAGAAAAGATAGTTTCTTTTAAAAACAATAGCTATAAAACAGATAAAATATATTGAGATCCATTATTTTTTTATTACTGCCCTATGGGATAAAATTCCAATAAAACTGATGAGTAATGCGAGTTTAACATTTTATGAAAAATCTGTTTAACACTTTTTTTTATATTTTTCTAAAAGTTTTAAAAATACGCTATGATATTATTTCGCTTCAAAAGTTGCCAAGTAAATATAAAAGTGATAACATTTTTAAAGGAAATAATCAGTTTGATTTAACTGAAAATAGAAAGTGAAGACAGTTCGTTTTTATAACAGATTTTTATACTAATTGAGTCACGTATAACCGTAGGAGTTTTTTTAAAAAATGTTTTTAAATTATAATTGCAGAATAAAATTCGGCTTTTAATCAAGATGAAACACCGTAAATATACATAGATGCATACACACATATATATATAAAGAGAGAGAGGGGGGCAAGGAGGGTGACGATTAAATTTGCACGAGTTTGAAGAGAAATGGAAAGACTTGTTCCTTGCTATTCTATGTATTTTTAACGTAAAACTTTAAATAAAAATGTACACAAATATACATTTGTCATGGATTCTAATTTTTAGAAAATTTTTATTGCCAGTATAGATGGCAATATGGGTCCAGATTTTAAGTTTCGAAAATAAATTGAAATTTAAAATTGAAGCAATTATTATTACGAGTATGTGTACTTTCTGCTAACCATTAATCGTATAAAAATATGATTTTAGAGTACAACTAAAATATAAACATTGATAATTAAATGCAATATTAGTTTCAAAAGTATTTCTTTAGTGAGAAATAGAATTATTAAAAGTCTTAAAACTTAACGAACAATTAATGAATTTGTCAATATTTTTTACTTAAAACAACTATTTTGCAAATTAATTCGTATAAAAATCATAATTAAAAGTGTTTATTTATTCTATTGAATCAAAGAGACGGCAACTCCGAGCAACAGCGAGAAAGAGATAAAAGCAGAGACCAATAGAAACCAAAAGTTTATTTGAGCTGTGGGACTCATTGTTCCCCAGCACACATGATACCACAGATATTATAAATAAGAAATGATGAATGATAAAACATCGTTGATAAACATAAATTGCATGAAAATAAAAATGAAACCACAATGAATAAATTGAATAATGAGTAAATATCTCTAGGGTGATTTTCGTTAAAAATTCAATACAGAAGAATTAAAAATGACAATAAAAAATCTACATTTTATCTTTGCAAATAGTTGACAAGCTTAGATTTTCTAGGGAGAAGAGCAATTGCTTTTAAAAATACGTACGTGTAGGCATTTATAAAAAATTACGATTTTATTCTGTTTATGGTGTGATAATTTCTTAGTTCGGTGAGATAATTGAAGATCGGGTTTATTGGGATCAAAAGCTCTGCTACACAGATATTCAGTAAAAGCTTGTTTATACAAAACTGAACTTATGAATTATTATTCAGTATTTATTATTAAGTTTAAATGGAACTTTTAATTTGTTCATTAAAAGAAAATTCTTAAAGTATGAGTAATTTATATGATTTATTAACATTTTTTATAAAATTCAGTTCGGAATGTAAAGGTTTTCGGGGATGCGTGAAATCCAAGTTTGTATTTTTGATATTCAACGATCGAGATTACTTTTTAGATACGTAGATTTTTTGAATATTTTATTAAATTTCAATTATGATATTTTTAATTTATTTTTATCCTAGTATTTCATCATCTGTGCGTTTCAAAAACACCCTAAGATATTTGAATTCCAAGGCAAATTTTTATAAGTTCCAAGTTTATTTTTATTCTTTCTTTTATTGTTATTTTTTATGAGTTTTTTCAAAAATTCTATGGTTTTTAGAAACTGACAAACTTGACTGCTATATAAACTTGATTTTATACCTACATTAGTTCGTTTAATTAGTTGGTAATGTAATGTTTACTAAGGTAAATGTAGGCAATGAGTTTAATAATTTTATTCCAAGCGTAATTTTTACAATTTATAGTTTAATAACAAAAATACAATTTGTTTTTTTATTAGTTTTCTCCATAATTTAAGTTTATTTTATATTTCAATAAATTATTTTCTAATGTATATTGATTATAATCTAATGTATACTAATTATCATAATTTCTTTTACATTAATTTTATGAAACTTCAAAGTGACATCATTGAAAAAATTTACGATTAAAAAAAATCAATCAATTTCATTTAACCAATATTTATTTTGTACACCCATATAGATAAAAAAGTATTTAAATTAAGGTAACTAAAAGGCTTAGTAGTTCAATAATACGCGATTAGAAAAAAATATACAAAACAAATTAATTTTAATTCATTTGATTATTAAAAAACGTTATTCTTGTTTAGTGAAACGAATGGGAATAAAAAATGAAATAATTTAATAATTTATTAATAATTATTTTTACACAGTAGATTATATACTTATAATATGCTATTTCTAAAATGTTTCCCTATTTTTTTTATTATAACAATAGTTTGTAATGCTATAAATTGATACATATAGCTTTCATTCATATTGCAAATTTGTTCAAAGTTTTAATATTTAGCAACATTAATAAATAATTAAATAAAATTTACAGTTTTCTACTCATTAGTAGTTGTGAAACCTTGCCTAGTTGAACGGTATTCCGGATTATTGTGAATAACTCGAAGGAATATCTTTTTCTCGATAAACTATCCCGGCATAATTCACACTTCGACGCTCTCGTTTAATATTAAATATTTTTTACGAAGAATACGAACGAAACGCTGGTCAATGATATTCCACGTCTACTTGCATTCCCTATACACTATTATATAAATGTATAAAATATTTATGGTTTATATTTTGCTCTATATATATATATATAGTATATATGATTGCTTGTTCAATACACGTATATATGATTTATTTTTTTCATAGCTATACTTTGTATATCAAGACCGAGGTTTTTAAGCTCCACAAATTCTCGCTTTCTTTGCATATTTTTATCCTTCTTTCTATTTTCTCCTCCTTGCTGAGTAAAAATTATAATATCCGCAAGGGCGAGTAGCGAATCGCGAAATGCTCCGTCCCCACAGATTTCCTCTAAAGTTTACGGCATTTTACACAAACTTTGTTATTGTAGTAAACGCTTGCGCTTGATAATAAATTAGACTTTATCAAAATAAATTAACAGTGGATTTATTCAACTTCCATACTTACATTACGGATGCTTGAACATAATTGCTCATTTGAAGTACAATTGCCTTTCGGGCGCGTACGGTCATAATAAAATTAGTGAATACCAGTAAAGAGAGCATCGTGTCAATGAAATAATGTACGAATTCCTAATTAAGTACAGTTGACGAGGTTTTAAAGTATAATATGTTACCCAGCAGCTTGGCTTTTCTACAATTTAAAAGCCCAAAATTTTCTTCTATCACGTGTACTGGCAATATTATTCACCGAAATTTCTTTTATACGATAGCCTTTTTTACGATATCTCAAAGAAATCTAAATCGTAACGTTGCCATCGTAAAACTTTTAAATCGCAGTCTATGAGATTTAAGCTGCACGTGCATCGCCTATCCCATAAAGTTAAGATTTTACGCTACAGCACTAGTGAAATTGTAACCGATGTATGCGCGAACATTTGAACATCCAAGTTTTCTGCGGCGGATGTACACCATTGCGCATTCGCAGATGTCTCCAGCCAAAAAGTCGAATCTACTAGTCACTCTCTCAAACTCTCGATCTGCATTTGTCTTCTTCAGGAAGAAGCTTTCTGTCTTTCCCTCTCTTATATTAGCTCTTGCATTTATTATCCGAGGCTCTTTCGCAATAAAATTAGGCGCAGCCCCAAATTCAAGAAATTATAAATGTTTTAACATTATTTTTAGAAGGTGATGCAATAATTTCAAATTTATTTTAAGGAAAATAATTCAATATTAATTTTAGTGCAAACTAAGTTTTTGCATAAATTATACATTTATACTTATATTTACTTTAAAACTGATTATCATTACACCGCGTTAATATACATGTGCTTTTGTAAAATTCAAATGGACACGTTTGTTTTTTCAGTTTATAGTCAAGTTATCAAAACTTTATCGAATGCAGCACAATCTAAAATAAGCTATGTATAAATATAAAATCGTACATACGCACGCCCGCAATTATACCGTAACTGTAAATTTTATTTTTATTTTTAAAATCTATTTATTACGTGCAATTGGTTTATTTCAGCGTGGCCAGTTTTCTGCCATATTGCATAAATTCAATTACTTTATTTAATAAACATGCAGTATTATTTTTCATTATATTCAACCAAGTTCCATTGACTACTAATACCATATTTTTGCTCTGTAATTCTTAACTTTGTTCTCGTTATATTTTCAAACTTTACGAAGTATACATTTAGCTTAGCATTTATCTGGTCCGGTATGTATTTTTCGCATTGATTAAAATAAAATTTGTTTAAATCGTAATAATTACGAGGATAACAATTGTGGAAAATATAATTATGAGTCATGTTCAGGGATTCTTTCTGGTGTGCTTCATTTCTGGCGTAAATTAGTAATATCATATCTCATCCACATTTAATAAACGTAATAATTAATAAGGGGAGATAAAGGTTATTCGATTTTAAGTTGTATTTTTTTTTATAAAGAGATAACGATTAGTTATTATTTTAAAATTTTAGCTTTAGACTCTGATTCGATTTTATATTATTTGTGTACAATTTTTTATAATTAATTATTTTTTTATTATAATAACTTACTTTTCAGAGAGAAATGTCGAAGCTCCTTACAATGACTATTTTTTAATTAATTTTCCCCCTAAAACCTTTTGTAGCTATTTAAGATCGCTTTCTCTTAAAATAATGAAAAGTTTTAATAATTGCAGTTTTAATTACTTTAATTGTCTGATTTAAGAGAGTACTTAATATGTATACAGATTTAAATTTTATAAAACTTCATTTACAAATACTTCTTCATTACTTGTGAAATCATTTAGAAAATGTCTGTTTTTACAATTCGATTTATTAGTTTTTTCTCTGTTAAAATTCGTAAACAGCGACATTATTGTATCGATATATGAAAATACAAATGGTAAATTACCTTCAACTATAACTTTCTTATTAAGACTTATATTTGAAAAAATTATTTCTCAATTTTAATAATATAAGATTTATATATCAAACTTTAATTCAATTCGACAGGAGTATTGTTAAATAGTAGGAATTAAATTTTTTAAACATTTCTATGCTATTTTATTTTTTATTCCCGTTATTCGCTGAATGTTGATTCATTATTTGTATTCAGTATTATTTTTTTATTCTTTATCGAGTTTAAATACAGAAAAGAATTAAGAATTTATATTACGAAAGCTCTTAAAACATAAATATTTGAATGTAAATGTTTTGTCGCATTATCTAGCAAGGGCTTTAAAAGTTATCCTTTCTTTATTTTTATCAAATCATTTTCTTATAGTTTTACAATTTTAATGTTCTTTATTTTTTTACAATTTAAAAAATAGTATTCAAAATCATCTCTTTTGTTAAGAAAATCATAATTTATCGAAAAATTAATTAGATTTATTCATAGTGCTTGTTTTAGACAATACAGATCAAGATAAAAGTATTTTTCAATTTAAAAAATTCATTTTATATGTTATTTTCATGGTTAAAAGTTCTGAATAAAATTAATAAAACAGTAGTTTTAACATAATCGGCTTACATAGATCCATAAATTATAGAAATTTGTTATAATTTGCTATTACATTTCATTTTTATATTAATAATAGTATCGTAAAAAAATTTCATCTTGCTAATTTATCCGAAACGAAGGTTCGTATTTTCGTTTCGTTTATTCCGTAAGAACTTTAAATCCATCAAAGTATTTATTTAGTAATATCATTTTACGCGAAAGCATCGAGAGTTAATGTGTACACGTAGCCATTGTTACTTTTTATGCATATACGAGGGTTTATGTCAACGCAGGAGCATACGTTCGCATGGTGGTAAGAAAAGTAGCGGAATCTCATTTGTTCTCGAAGTCTATGTACGATAAACAGAAAGAATGTGAATTTACTTTTCAGCTTTTGCATTATAGGTTTTTCATTTGCTCTTTTCAATTATTCAACAATTGGCTTTTATTGAATGCTAATCTATCTACTGGTCATTCCCTTATTTCTTTACTTAATTCATATGTTTTATACACGTATATCGAGTTTGCTTTTATTTTTTGTTAAAAAAATTAATTTAAACTCTTTTTTAGAAATTTCATAAAATTTTAATTGATAAAATTCGATATTTCTTCTCTACTAAGAAACGAGCCAATAAATATAATCAAAGTGGTTTAAATTCTCCATATTTTTACTAAACCAAGATTTAGGTTGAATTGAGCAAAGAAAAAAAACTCTACATAAACTGTTGTAGCACTTAATAATATAACTATTTTCCTCTTACTTGAATATATGATTAGGTTAAATTAGAAAATTATTTTATCTAACACTATTCGTTGTATCCGTAGACATACATGTAATTGCGAAATATGTGATTTAGACGTAAACTCATCGATCTAATAATTTAATCAAAAAGTGATATTTGCAGCAAATATATTTTAAAAATAAAATTTCTAAGAAACTCGTATCTAAAGTATGATGATTTTGAAAGTATGAATTAATCAAAAAATGAATTAAAAAATAAAATTTTCTAATTAATTACTTTATAAGAATGCACTTGGTAACATTCAGATGGAAAAAATTTAAGTTTTATATTAAAGTGTCAGAGTAATAAAAAATGAATAGCAACATCATATTCGTTAAAATTTTCGTTCCATTTGAAACGAGAGCATAAATTGTTCACAGCTTCCGCATAAATTAATTCTTACATTTTGTTCAGGAATAAGTTCAAAGATAAGTAAGTCACAGAGCAGTAATCCGCCTAGTTTAAGTCTTCAATCGAAATCGATACCCAAATTAGTTTCAAGAGGGCCAAATGCTAACTCTGATAGAAATCTTCTCGAATTCAGAAATATAATTCTATGATTGTTGATTGAAAAGCTCGAGGAGAGATTAGTGAATGAGTTCATAGGAAAGGGCCTCAGTTAGACGGTGATATCGAGAGTAACTGAAATCTTGATCTTCGAATGAGCCCGAAAGAACGCGCAGATTCGAGGGGAAGCTAAATTTTCCAATGGTTTAAATCGGCGTTGCCTCCGTAAATTTCGCACTCCACATTTCACACGACGTCACCTGTTTTGCACCCATTCAATTTCATAAATTCGAGACCTCACTCTCGCGCTTTCAGCCTGTGAGGTTGGACGCATGGCTTGGCACTTGCCGGGGCTATGGAGCCATTGTTTTTGCGCTGCATTTGCGCGACGCCACCGATAAAACGACTTGCGAGTTTCCGCTTCCCTGGGCTTTTCCTTCTACGCGGCGTCTCCATTTTCTCTCAGCGTTTGTTCGCTGAATTATTCGTTGGCAGGAAAGAGCCACACCTAGTGGCTCTACTGCTCGAGGGCTTACGAAATGGCCATTGGAAGCTCGTATGGCAAAACGAGACTTTCTGATCCCTCTGCTTCGCGATGCGGACTGATACCGAACTTCCTCTCTAATCTTATTTCTTTTTCACTCAGTCTTCAAAAACATTGGCTTTTTAAGTAATTTTATGATAAATCAATTATTCCATCTACAAGACTCGATTTTTGAACATGTATTTAAGCTGGTATTAGGTATAAAATGCTACATGAAAATATAATTGATATTAACATAATTTTGACCGACACAAAAATATTTATTACATAATTAATTTTTGCAATTATAAATAATTGCAATAATTTCATGGATTTAAAAAAAATTTTATCCAGAGTTGTTATGATTAATTATTGTAGCTATTAATCTTCCAAAGAATCATTTAGTTTGAAGATAATTATAATTTTCCATATTTATTTCATAGATTTGGTCAATTAAAATAAATGAAGTATACGTTTGAAAATATAATCCTTTTATGATATTTTCGTTTTTCCCTTAAAAAAAATTCTCTTAAATAACTGTACATAAAATACACATACATACTAACCAAGAGTATATTATAGTTAAATGTCTTCATAAAAATCGTGTAAAATAAAAGAAGATATATAAAAGAAAAAAAACAACTTTTAATTTAAAAAACGAAGTATCGAGGTCGAAACTTAGGAAGATGAGTAACGTTTGAAGATTAAAATAAGACGACTTACAATGTCGATAACTTTTTTAATTTTTCCTGGATTATACTCTTTCTTTTAATTTAATCACAGATTGAGGAATAAAGAGTAAAGTTCAGTGTACAAAAAATGGATAAGATAGCATCGGAGTAACATCAGCCATCGCAAGAACAAAATTTCTTATTTTGCAGAAAATTCTGAAAATCAATTGTGAGATAGTATTAAAGATTTATTTCTATCGATTATTTCCATGAGAATAAAATATAACATGATGCAATTGTTGAATACTATTTTGAAAACAATGACACAGTTTCACCAATAATTCAAAGTTCAATAACAACGGATAACATCGAGGATTACTAATTTTGAATAAGAAAAAATTTTTCCGAACTCCATTTTATTAAGAAGAAGTAAATTATTGTATTAATAATATGGAAATTTTACAAAAAGAATTAATATTGAATATGAAATCAGCTGAGGTAACGCTAACACCTCCAAGAATATTATTGCGTGTTATGAAAGGAATTTTACTCGTTTCAACGGAGAAGATCCATCATTTCCTCTGGAAGTATGGATGGAAGAAATAAGTCAAGTGAACTCTAACTTATTCATGGACATCGATGGAAACGCTCATTGAAATATAGAAATAGTTATATGAAGCAGCAAGAATTTTATTTGAGAAAAGATTTTAAATATAAGACGAATAGCAGACGTATTCACGAGATATTAGTAAAAATGAAGAAAATACCTTGCGAATCAACGATCATTTATATGCAGTATCGTTATAGTTGAACAAATATGAGGCTTAAGAGAAGACCTGATAATAAAGACTTTTAAGAAAGTACTTTCCTAGTTCAGTATTTTTTTATTGAATATGAAAATGCAAAAAGGATGTGGAAAGGAAAGTTATGCATAAGTAAGTTTTTACCAAATGCATTATAAATAAAAAAATACATGAAATTTAAAAGAGAAAAGTTAAGTAAGGTTTTTGCTAACTTCGGCCATATAAAATACGTGGAGTTGAGTAGAAGAGCCTGAAACTGTACTGAAAATTTTTGATCGATCACAGCAGCTGCTCAAGAATTTTCGAAGATAATTGCACTCATCAGTAGAGAGTGACGATGACACGACAATCAAGATGGCGACATTGAAATAAAAGTATTGCGCGATTTAGGAGCTGCAGTGAATACTTCGAAGCCCGATTAATTACAGAAACAAAACAGAAAACATTGGTTGGATGATAGGAACTAATAAAGTTCAGTAGTGCAGTCATCAAACTACAGGTATGAGTCAAGCTCGAACAGTCATCGACGGCGCAGAATATAAATTCGAGTACGCAATCGTAACAAACTCCCCGATCGAGGAATATATAGCTATCGAATATTTACTGCGAAACATCGCAAGGGTAATTCTTGAGCCAAGCTAATAGATAATAAAATCACTAGATGGAATGGACTATATACAGTTCATTACGAAATAACTTCGTAAAAAGTGCGCAATCCCGTAGATGCTTTAGATGTTAGGAAAGATGAGTGACTTCCTGGTAAAAATTTTTTAATACATCTGTAAATTGAGCAAAAAATAAAGGCCTCCAGAAGAAGTAAGAATATGTAAGCACTTGGAAAAGCAAACATTAAACATTATCATTAAAATCCGATTATAATATTACTGAAATTACTGCTAAGTAGAAGGAACAATTTTTGGTGGAAAAAGTTAAGTCGTTCGTTTGTAGCAGATGATTGGCGTGGTAAAATATGAAAAAGTACATGCGTATGAGACGATTGGCGTGAAAAGATGAAGATAGATGAAACAAAGTGAAGAAAAACACCAAAGATGCCAGAGAAGATAAAGTTTATAGGTATAGCTGTATTGTGAAAAAAATATCAAACATGGTTCGGACGTCGATAGATCACAACGCTGTCCAGAAAAGGACGAAGAGAGAAAGAGAGAGTAGAGGGAACGCGGAAAAAGATTACTCGTTACTATATTCATTTATTTATTTTACTAGATCTGAAAATTTGTAGTTTTTCTTATATAATTAAATTATGAATATTTAATAATTTTTTAAAAAATAATACACTTTTTTCTAAGGTTCGGTGCAGAATCTGTGGGTACGAAAAATGAATTACAGAAGAAACTCAACTTTATCCGGCCGAATTTCATCCATCAAATCTTACGTTCTTTAGTTATATAAGACTGGAAATATATCATTTGCTGAATACAGTTTTGTGCAGATCCGAGTAATACTTTCCTTTTTCTCGATTTTCTTTGTCCTGTACAGATCCGCTTCTTAAATAAAATAAACAAGCTGCTTTGGGTAGAAACCCTAACAGTAAAATAAGCAAATCACAAATCGAAGAGAAACATATCGCCTATTCTAATACGAAATAATATTATATTAGTGTCGTGGTTCTAACTGTACCTGTTCAGGATACAAAAATAGTGTTAATGCAAACAGCCTTGAAACATTGAATTCTTTACATTTGAGACTTTTGGTAAAGGAAAAAATTCATAAATGGTATATTGTATTTTTGCTTACAAGTTCTCAATTAGAGATTGAATTAAATTAAAGTTGACATTGGGAACCATTAAAAAAAATGTCGAATTACAATTTATCGAAAAATAAAAATCTTTTAAAGGAGTATTTAGCATGTACTTTATAAACACGTACGCTACTTTACGAAATAGTAAATAAATTAAAATGGCGTTTTTAGAAATTATTATATGCATGGTACATATTTAAAAAGTTAGAGTAGTAGTTGCCTTAAAATATATAAAATGTAAATTTATGATATTTCAAAGCATGTATATTTTATCTCACACATACACATAACATAATTTATTTTAAATAAAAGATAAGAAGCATCATTTACAAAATGTAATCGAAAAATTCAAATAAAATAAAGTAGGATATATTCCGTTAAATTGAAATTTATCTTTCTTTGCGTTTTCAAGTATTTTCTATTGCATGATTTTTGTTGATACAATTTCTTGCAATTTTGACGCATAGTATATTTTATTCTTTAAAAGTGTTTATAAAAAACTAAGAGTAATTATTTAACAATTATAAATTTAATAATTGATAGGCATCGACAATCGATTTTATATAGAAAACTCATTTTCTGAAATATTTCATAGCGCATATTTAAATTACACGACAGTAATATTAAAGTAGAAAAACAAAGATTAAATTTTAAATATTTACGCATCTAGGAGTTTATAGTTATTTTTATTGCAATGAAAACTTTTATCTTACAGAATTTACAAATTACACGAATTGTAGTATTAATTCAATTTAAAACAACATTTTTTCTCTGAAAACAATTCTGAATAGAATCAATATAACTTAAAAGATGTTTAAGAGATTTTTAAGAGACATTTATCTAAATTTAATATATTAAAATACTTATACGAATATTGATTTGAGTATTAATAATAGAATAAACGAAAATATAGGGAACTTTAAATTATGCCATAAATCCAACTGAACGATGACTTAATAATAGTAGCAGTAGTCTTCGCGGAAGCTGTTACAGAAGAAGGATTAAAATATTGTACGAACCTCATTTAAATAGAGAGTAGAGATTAGAGTCTAGTAACGCAAATCGAATAAATAAGATAATAAACGAACATTTGAAAATTTTCTGAATTTTTTAATGAAACCTAGGGAAGAAATTAAATTGCAGTCATAAACTGGAGTTTGCAGTAGCTGCATTCGGGGTTTAAAATTGACTTGCACCCTGCAATCGTGGGGTAGGTTTGCTCTATCGAGAAGACACCCTCAGAGAAGGCAAACCGCCTCGAAGTCAGATGAAAAATGCGCCTCTGCACGCAGTCTCGAGCTTCATCTAGGCGTCCTCTTCACGCACACTTCGACAGGGCCGTGCATGTATGCGTCTTGAACGCGCGCTTTAAACTCCAGGCTCGTATTTCATAGCCTTGGGAAGTTTTCGAGCCGTCGGATTCGGTGGTCGGCGCTCCATGCCATTGATATCAGGAGAGAAGCCCGATAAATAAAACGGGTGGGGCTAATTTCGATACGAGCACGCTGGCATCGACGTCGCGTGCACGAGATCTGCATCGCAGCATTTGGTAGAGGGGCCAGGGCTGTTAAGCTCATCCGCTTCCCTCCTTCGCAGACGCGAGCACCAGCTTCCGCTCGCCCGCTGCCTTTTTGCTCCAGCTTATTCAGGAGCCCCTTCCCCTCGAATTATCGAGTCGGCGGATCGTGGAAAGCGATGGATTAGCTTAGCGCCGAGCTTCTGATAATTGTTTAAAATGAAACCACATTTCCAGAGCTTACGGGCAGAGGAATCTGCCGGCACGCAATTTATTATGCGAGTCTGATGTTCTGACACGGATAACAATTGAATTCCGGAAGAAAACATTGAATTATAACTGAGAATCGCGGAGTAAAATATTAAAATTAATGCGATACGTTGGCCGTGCAAGGGAATAAACGATAATCCCAGGGCTCGAGCCTAATGTGGAAATGTAATTTTCATTTGGCGCTATGGAATATTCATCGATCTTTCTTTTTCCATTAGGCAATTTCTCTGCTACGACGACTCCGAGTACCGGCAATTCATTTCGCTCCTCGCAAGTCCACGTCTTGGAGACGGAGTTTATTCGAGAATGAAAACTGTTATCCATTTTTGCACGCGCACGCGTACTAAATAATTTTCATGCGAATTGTCTAGATTGCAGGGGGGAAAATTTTACTTGGTCACGGCTTAGCGCCGCAAGAGCAAAACTCGAACGTTTTTATAAATGGAATTTCTTTCCATAAGTAACGAGCCAGAGCTGCTATTATTCATTTTAACGCCGCAAACATGTCAATGAAAGGAAATATAAAGAAAAGCACGAGAATACGAGGACCAAGAGGTAAAAAACATCCATGTAAGATAAAAAGGGGCAAGCGGAAAATCAAGAGTTCTGTACACTAACAAAGTTGTTTGCCTTTTATCTAACGTATAAGCCCACCGAGGAACAAACTCAATTTTGACAATTTTCTGTCTCGTAACTTATCTCGAGCGGTCGCTCCGTTAATCCTCGCGCTCGCTCTCTCGTACTTCTTTCCTCCTCGCTCGGTATGTATTGCTACGCGTGGGTGTGGGGGCGTACGTATTTATATAATTCCTTAGACCTGCCAGAGTCGAGATTTCTGCGTCATTTACCTCGCAAAGGAGTCTGTCTCCTCGGAGCCTCGCCCGGATAAAAAAGTATGGAATCGTGCTGTCGCGAACACGCGAGACTCCGTGCGCGCAGTCAATAAGCAAAGGAAATACGTAAATAATGGAAAGAATGGCTTTCCCGATAATTTTCCGGGATAGTTTGTTACTGGAATTTCCCGTTAGGGGTGAGGCGAGTGCAAGACGCGTCCAATTTGCTCGAAGCTCGTGAACGCCTTGTGCCTTACGAGTTACTCGCGTTTATTACGCGCAGAAATAACTGCGAGCGAGTTTTCGCTTAGGCGTGCAGAAAAACGAGCCCGAAGGCGCCAAAGTTGTCGCTGTTCTCGGCTAAAAGTTACTTTTTTCATAGCCTCCAAGAACTACCGCGGGCTTCTCAATCCGAAGCTACTCGATGTTTTCACTCCATGTAGTCTCTCTTCCGCCGCAGGAAACAACGAGTAGCGAAAATCCTCTACAGTCCGACCCTGATCCTTATTATTTCAAGCGAACGAGGCGTCGTGTCGACGGGACGTACCCCGAATTCAATTTCTTCTGCATGACTCGTGTTTTGCCCGGTAATGACTCTGGTGGGTTTTTCGAAATAATTCTTCCGGTGGAAGTCAAGGGCCGAATGACTTTCGGGGAATAGATGTATTATTAAAGATTGAAATAAGAAATTTTTAATCTTGCCTTTTATTTTCTCGGTAAAATTAAGCCGATGCAAGTTTTCAATCTGCTAAATATAATATGTAGGTCGTTTTACGACCTCAAACGTTTAAGTTTGGTGTTCTTGATCTACGTATCATTCTCAGACGTGTACGATTTGTTTAAATAATACTCTGCTCGACTAATACGCTTGCACGTGCAGTTTAACGTCATAACGTAAGATGCAAAACGACATTGGTCGTGAAAAGCGTAGTTTTTATTTCAAATGCCGTCTAAGTGAAATCGTACGACTTCGTTTGAGTCCACTCCCCTTTTTGATTTTATTAACGAACAATTAATCTTCTCATTGAAGTTAGGCGTGCGAGTGTATAATAGTAATTATTGTAGGCATAAATTCGATTAGAATAAAATTTCCAGCGCAAGTATTTATGCAGTTTATAGTTGAACGATTAAATGCAGTTGACGGGAAACAAGCTAGACGATATCAAAGAAATTTAATAATTTTTTATAACAATGCAAAAGATTTGGGCATCGTAAAGCATCTGAAATTTATTGCTCCCCGGTGTATGTCAAAATAACGCGAGATTTATATTTTTACAATAAAGTTTTTAGACAAGCTTCCTTTTGGTACTTTCGCTCAGCTCCCCTTAAAAGAAGAAAAAGTAGTCTTGTGCAACGTATGCATAATATTTTTAGTCGTAAAATGCAATTTTCTGTGAGAAGACCAAGTATGGCTCGTTTCTTTTTTCTCCGCTTTATATTGGACGAGGAAAGCTCAGAAAAGGAGAAAAAGCGAAACTAAAACACATATAAGACTCGAGAGACGTTAACTCTCATCGCTGGTAAAATTACACGCACTACATTTTATTTACTCGGGGTCTTATTAAAAAAGAAAATATAACGAGATGTTGCATTTTAATACTTTTGCTCTGATAATCTCAGTACTTTTAATTAATGCGTTTGTAAATTTACACGAAACGCTTAAGTCTTAAGTAAAAGTGCTTGTACGAATTTGTTTTTATTACCATAACGGAACTCATTCTGCAGGTGTAACTGCTCTTGCTTCAAGTACGGTTTACTCAGTTCAACGTTGCCCGATTCGAATTCGATATATTTCATTTACAATTTAACGCCGAGTCTCAACGCGTTCTCCGCGACCGGCTCTTCGTCACGAGAGAAGGAGCAAAAATGAAACAAAAGGTTAGCTATCCGTCGTGGTTCGGTTCACGGATCGATATTTAGACAACTCGTAAAATTTAGTAGTGAAATTAGTCCATTTAATAATAGACCTTCGCGATAAGAACATTGCAGCATTGGAATATCTAAGCAAAGCCGAAGTTAATATAAAAATTCCAGCGGCCGCGTATGTGAACTTTACGGTACTAAGGAAAACAGTTTCACGGCGTATCTTGAAGCGTCCGCGCACGTATTCCTCGTTTCTCTCTACAAGAGAATATCGTAATTCGCCAAACGTAACACGCATATATATCGTTCCTATAAGAACCGATAAGGCTGCGGTTCTTACGGACAGCCAAACTCCAGACCGACGCAGATGAAAAACCGTAAGAGAGCTAGAGAGAGAGAGAGGGGGCGATATCTACATGCATGTGTAAGCCAGCCGTATAGGCAAAGACGCTCTGGGGCGGAAAATCTGGCCGCCCGTACGTCGAGGGTCGATTGCCATTTCGGTCCAGGCGGTATTACAAAGTTTTACATGCACACGAGTCCGGATTTCGCTCGATTTAACGAGTTTCCACGCTTCTGTGTCTGTGCGTGCGTGGCTCCGCTGGTGTAAATCTGCACGAGCACATGCATGCACGCGCAGCTCTGGCGACTCGGAAAATTAATGCCGCAATGGGGTCTAACGACGAAGAGGAAAATTTCTAATTAATGCAGCAGATGCCGGATCGCGCTTCGTCGCCGTTGCCGCAACGGTGCGAACCTGCCGAATCGCTCTCTTTTCTGCGGTTCCCTGGCTCCTGTACACGTTCTCCGTGCTAAGAAAAGAATTTCTCTTCTCGCAACTTTGCGAATAACTGAAATTCTTTGCTCCTCGATGCTGAAATTTACGCTCGACACTCGACTTCTTGGCCTTTGAAGTGCTCGCAGTTGTTGCTCGTCAATTTTTCCTTAAATATTCAAGCTTTTGTCGCATTTGCCGAAATTAAATTAAATGCCTGAACGCGGATTTAACAACTTTCCTCGCGTACTGTCACCTTTTTTATTTGCACGACGTGGAAACGGATAGATGCTGAATTTTTTGAAATATGTATTGACACATTGATTGCCGAATATCTAACTTTGTCCGATATTTTTAAAGAGGAAAAATGTTTGTCAGAGGTACAAAAAGCTTTTATCTAAGAGCACTGGATGTGTTGTTGACGACTAGCAGTCAGTTTCAATAACCCACTCCCTCTAGCGCTGATAAATTTCGATTATGTAAATTCGCTAGAGTCGACTTTTTTTCTACAAGGACAACAAGCATCGATGACAGAGGCACACAGAACGAGACGACAAACTCTAGTTGCTTTTGTAGGAAAACTTCGAAACGCGACTAACAAATGTAAAAACAAACGTTAAAATTAAATCTAACTGGGGAATCATGAGACTTGTTTTATGCAATTGTGCACTTGAATCAACACGTACGTGTATATTCTTAATATTGTATTGACAAATCGACTCGTTGATTTCAGATTGGATTTAGGTATTGAAACCGAATTATTGCGCAAATATCAAATATCAGGAGAATTAAAAAATTTTACGATCAAGGAAATGAGATTTTAATAGCTTTATAGGTTGCGAAACATTGTCTATATTTGGCCTTAAAATACTCGGTATAACATCGAAAATGAATTAATTCGGATGTTGTACTATTTCTATTTCAGTTATTATAGTCAATAAATGAAATCGAGTACAATATTCGTATTAATTAAAATAAATCTTGCAAATTATAATTATTTGTGCACGTTAAAAATAAATCAGAGATTGTTCCATTTTCAAGAATTTTTGAAAGTACTGAGCTTAAACTCACGCATACTTGTATCCAGACACAGAGTTCTACACGAGTATATACACTTCTCTGGATAGCTTGATGAGTTCGTAATTAATAATCGGAACACACTTTAGTCCATTGTTTGAAGCTCTTATACTGAAATATGCATCTGCGAATACTCGTGCATGTACACATCGTAGATTACAAAGCTCGATTGATTTTTAAAGAGAAAAATGACTCGTTTTATATTCGTTTTTATGCAAAATAAGCAAGGCGGCTTTGCTTTTACTTCCTTGTTAAAAAGTTTTTGTGCTACAGACGTTAAGAAGGATTTTAGGTGAGATTGTTCTTCTCAAAGTTTCTTTTCATGTTTCAAAAGGGTAGCAAACCCTTAACTAAGAGGATGATTTGGTTTACTTTTTTTACTCTCACTGTTATTTACATTCTTTGCATTACCTGATCCTCAAATCGTTCAAATTTCTTTTAGACTTTCAAAATTAATTATCACTTCCAAGTTGTACGTTATTGAATTCCAGCAGATTAAATATTGAAGTTAAAAATTAGAATATTCATTAAAAGTAGTTGAAACGTTTGCACAACACTCATTTACTATATTTCAGGTTTTCAGGTTCTCCCGTAGTTTTTCCTATTCATTCAAGTTAATTTCCTATTCATTAATTTTTACGACTCGGCATAATTTAAGAGAGATTTTAAACAAAAAATACAATTAAAATATAATTGTAAATAATAACGATTAAAAGTTATCGGATTATTAAATAGTTCGTTTAGAAATGCGGTATGTATTACTGATCTTAAATTTAAAATTTCGTAATAAATTTCTTGGCGAAATTAAAGTGATGATGATGATGACCACGCAAATAAAAGTATTTCGCACTTAACGCAATAGGTTCATCTTTCAATGCAATAACGCTGAGAGGTAATGGTCAACATTTAACAAAGTGAATAGCCCGTAAATATTGGGAGAAAGAAGGAAATAGTGTCGATATGGAAAAGCGTGACCTTTTCGCTATTTCGTAGGACAGTCCGAGGTAAACGAACACAATACGGTGACAGGATATTTCCTGGTTTTGGCTGAAAAGTTAAATTGACGAGGCATATGAGATACTGTCGAATGGAACTAATGGACTCGATGTCAGCGTTAAAGTAATTTCAAGCCTTGAGCCCTCGGTATCTCTACCAGCAGTTTTAAGCGGCTGAATACTAATTATGCCAGCTTGTGTCTCTTTTAATTCACTCAATCGTCATGATTTATCCGAATCTGTCCGAATGTTTGCTCTCATTATTTTTTACTTACACCCAGGTTGGAGCATATTGGCCCTTTCCTCGTATCGTATTTCGTCACCCGCAGCTATCAATATTAAATCATCGATCTATTCGCTCGCACGTATTTTATCTTAGACGCACAGACGCGCGGGGCACATTTGCGGGATCTGTGTGTCGGGCACGCGTCCATGCCTCCAGGCGCGTGTGTGTATCCAGATGATTAGTTTTGAATGGGGTGTGATAGGGGATGGTGTTGGTAAGTCTTTGAGGATAGCGGGTGACAAAATGCATAGCTCGTTCTTTAACTAGTCACGGGATGAGCAGAGTTTTTCCTTTAGCTAAGCACAGCTCATCTGTTTTAGCAGAAAATTTTACTCATACGACTGACTGTAAAATACTAAAGCCGCTCTACTTTCCCAGAAACAATACGCCGGTATGGAAAAGTCGGACGTTTTACTGTGGATTTAAAACAGCCAAATCACAGAGATCAAAATGGTGCGCAAAATTTTAGCAAAGAAGATGACTGATATTGTAGCAAAACAATTTTTTGTCAGTGATTATTTGGTGTTTAATAAAGTAAAAATATAAAATTAACATTTAAAAATAACTTGCGATCACTACTATTGTCTGCAATAAGAACTTTGTAAAACGTTTATATTCGTAAAAATAAAGCAGATTATTATTATAATTTTTTATTTTAGCGAACGTTGCATTTATTATAAACGATTTATTAATTAATAAATATTCATTTTTCAGATATATTTTGATTAAAAAAATTAGCATAAATTGTTGAAACACACGTTAAATTTTAACTTGCACAAACAATAAAAATGTTTGTGTATTAAGAATCTATTTACAAATTTTTAGTCCACTGATGGATTTTTTTTTATGAATTTAATTTTAATTTTGATATCCAGTATATATATTGTATAAAAACGTTTTACTTGTAAAATTATAAAAGTGCAGTGATTAATGTATATATATATATATATATATATATACACAAAAACAGGAAAGTAATGTATTTCTAGGAAAACATGCGATAGTAATTTATGAGGTAAAATATCAAGCTAAGATAAGTAAAAGTAGACATAAAACGAACAATTGACAAATAGATATTTTTATCAATGAAATAGTTTTTGTAATGAAATTTTCAATAAAATTAAATTATTAATAATTAATAATTAATTCAGAATTTTAATAACATTAAAAATGATTAATCATAAGAACTTAAGGTAAATTAAATGTAGAGTGCATCTGCATCGGATTAAAGTTATATACTTTTATATACTTTATAAATTAAATGAAAAAAATTTTGTTTTTATTAGACCACAGTCATCATTAGTATAATATACAGTAATCATTAGCTGTATTAGTTAGGTCTTAAAGGTACCTTATAAGCTACAAATCCATATTACTCGAGTCGATGAATGACGCATTCGACGGATATACAGAGTTGCGACGACGAGAAAATCTCACTGAAGATATAATTCTCTTCCTATTTTATGTATAGATTTCAGTGCTAAAAGGATATTGAATTATACTTTTTCTTATAACCACGTATAATTTTAAATCTGACTGCTTATTCAAAGAGCTATTTTTGAACACCTAGTGTTCGTAATTTTTGTTGTACTAAACGCATAAGTCACTGTAATATTACTCGACTAGTTTATTTCACTTCAATAATCAGAGCATAAATGGTATTTTTAATTCAAGAATATTTATCGTTTATGTATTTCATTAATAACATTTTATAATTCACCAATGTATAAAGAGAATGTAGTAATTGGAAAATATTTTTATGACTTCTATTTATCATATTTGTGTATTTTAAACAATTTTGACTTTCCAAAAAGTCAAGTCAAAATAACTTTTTATTAAAATTATTTAGATTTTGAAAATTCAAAATTATTTTCATATAAGATTGTTAGTTATAATGACTAATTAGATGAATCTTTTTAAAGAAATTATATGTATTTTTAGTGGTCAACACATTTTATATAATTTTTCATAAAAATAAATATATACTTAAAATAGTCTTTCTTGAATTTAAAAAAATATTTAATCAGAAATAAATAATGAAGTCTTCAGTTTTTATTTAAAATATAATCAAGCTGATATAATCTATTTTTGGTACGATAATCTTTCTATTAAGAGATGTACTTATTTAAAATTTCTACGTGAAAATTTTCCGTAAAATCATATAATCAAATTAAATTGTCGGATTAGAGGAATTAGAACTTTAGACATCCTAATCTTTCTAAAATGATGTAAAATGATGTAAAGACTAACGAATTTTACGCTCAAATTAATTGTCTAAATTCTCCATTTACTAAAATAAAATCAAGACTTGCAATGGCTCTTTTTCAGACACTATAGCTCAAGCTATTTGCTTGTATAATAATTACATTTTGGAAACAGCAGTAAATAACTGCGCTAATTAAGGAAAAGGTAAAATGCAACACTCGTTATTTTTCAGTACTCTAAGAAAAATTGAAAAGTTAACGAAAAATCAATGCATTTTAGTGGTTGCGTAAATTTTTTTCTGCTCAATTTAAATGGAATATTTAGTAAATACAGTAACTCGATGTAATTACCTCTGAATTGGCTTTATAAGAAACAATACAATATATAGAATATTTATGGCGAAAATATTATAGTGAAAGTCTGTTTCAAAAAATAAAATATGAAAACTAGTGCATTATATTTATCTTATGCGTAATATAATTATGAAATATAAAAGGCCATAAAATTTATTGAATTCTTTAAAATTCAATGCTTTGTATTAGAATAAATTGTATAAAAATTCGACTAGATTTAAAAAAAAAATATTAATAACTAAAGAAAAATTTTTAATTTAACAGGGTAGTAGCTATTTTGTACTTATAAGAAATATATCAAAATATTCACGAGTGTTCAAATTAAACTGCAGGCTATTATCATGAAAATTTATGATTTTTCTCATAAATACGATTCTACTGTAGACGCAAACAGAAGATATAAAGAAAAAAATGAAGCAGCTATAATATTTTAATGTCTTAAAGTTAGTACAGGACTCTAATTCACCTTATCTTAGTTTTCCACAAATACGTTTAATTTTCTGGGATCCTTTATTGTTATTGCAAGTTTTCATCGTTTTTTATCATTTTAATGTTAAATTATATAAAATATAATAATACGCACTAAAATTAATACATTGTCGATTATTTTAAGGTTTAATTTGGATTATGAGTTAATATAGGACAAAAATATGTATACAAAAAAAGATTTTTCCTTTTTAAAATTATAGTATCATTATTATAATCTAAAATTTTAATATTTTTTCGAATACATTTGCAATAATATAATGTTGTAAAAAATTTTACCTAATGAAAGATGGTTGGATTGGAAATAACTTTGACGATCGAATTTCAAGTTTTGGTCTAATTCGTCTCGCATTTATACGTAAGCGTCAACTTAGAAAAAAAAGTGCGGACGAGAATACGTTTGAGTATCAGAGCACAAACCAACGGAAAAATTCGAAATGAGAGCGAAGTGGAGATAATAAGACACATGAGAGGAGAAATACCATAATTTCATCGATCGGCCTTGCACGTAAAAGCTCGTTCAATTAGCAAAGAAAAGAGAGCATAGAGAAATGAAAACGAAATGTAGTGTACGTGCTCGTAATCGTTTTGACGCCATTGTTTACGCATAGTCACCAACACTTACGCTAGAGTCATCGAAAGAACCCTGGTCTACGTAGTTTATGAATAATAACTGTTCTCATTCGAGATGATTGTCAGCACTGGTGACCGGTTGATACGAGTTTGGCGAGGCTGAGTTTATTTTTGACAGGCTTCAGTTATTAGATGAAGCGGACACGAGTAGATCGTGTACGAGAAGTACTAAAGGAAGTCCAAGAGTGTGGACGCTTCAAGAATTATTTTAATAGTAGTTGGGATTTTATTTTCGGTTGATAATTGAAAATAATTATCCGACTGGAGGAAAGTTGTCTCTACGTTGCTTTTGAGGAAAATCTGAATAATAGAAATACTAGGTTAGATAGAGTTTTTACTCATTGTATAAATTAAAATTCATCTCATTTTTTAAAAATCTCTAGCTCGGATATCGCAATATTTGATTTGAATCAACGAGTGATATTATCGGGTTAAACAAATATCATTTGCTCTCCATAAAAACAGAAATTATCTTATTTAAAAAGTAAAAATTGTTTTAGCCTTCATTAATCTAAATGCCGAAGAGTATTAAATTTATATATATGTGTGTCTGTATACAGATCATCAATATTAGATTGGATCGAGTTGCGAATAGTTGAAGTTTAATAAATGAAATAGAAAAACTTGAAAAATTTCATTGCAGAAATGACTTTGTAATAGCTATATCGGGAATATAGGAAAATTAATTGAAACTTAATAAAAAAAAGGCACGGAATAAAAATTTCACAGCATAGAAACGAGATTATACAAACTCGTTTACGAAGAACTTGGCACCGTGAAAGTGCTTTAACGATCTTTAACTTCGTTGCTCTTTTTACCGAAGTAAAAACAAATTGCTACCAATCACAGAATGTGTGTCTAAGTCAATCCATTAGTAATCAATGCCATTCAGCTCCAAGAGTCAGCCAACCCCTAGGTCTTTGTGCTCACTCGAATAATCAATCAATCGCGCTCAGTGCACCATAAATAATAAATTCAGAATTCTTAGTTGAACGACCAATCGGAAACTTGCGACTTCCGTTCGGTGTCCGACTCAATCCGAGCGTTACTACTTCAGTCAGTGACGACGAGGCGAAACGACGCGTCTCCCATAAAGAGGCGAATCCGCCCACGGCTGTGATAAAGAATAGCTCGATGCTGCTTTCGGCGAGGACTTTTGAATGCTTCTGGAGCTTGTCCTTCTCATCAATAATGTGGAAGTTTAAAAGTCGCCGTCTCAGGAACGCCTTTTGCAGACCATTGGAGTGAAATTTCGAGACGTCGATTTTGAAGATGGATATTAATATTCAGCAATGTTATTTATTTATGTTTTTGAAAATTCTCCTAAGAGTATGTTCATTATTATAAATCATTTTAAACCATTCAGAATATCTATGTATTTATGTTCGAAATTCAATATTGATTATAAATTTCGTGAAAATGAAAAGTGACTTATCTTGGATTTTTACAATATAATATGTACATGTTAAAAATGTATTGTTATATAAAGAGAGAAATCGAGAGAGAGAGAGAGAGAGAGAGAGAGAGAGGGGTGGGGAAGGAATAAATTAATTACACCTTATCATATAAAATTTAAACTTCCTTATTTGGGATTTATAAATAAATATTAATTGAATTTTGTAGCAGGTTGATATTATACGTAATTAAAACTATATTTAATTGCATAAATCATGTATGTAGAATTCTTAATAAAAATCGTTCAAAGTGTCGAAAAAAGACATTAGCTTTATTCGTGAAATACATAAATAAAATTTTTGTCATTATAATAATAAATTAGACGTTTTTAACTTTCTTCACAATTACCAAAGAAGTTTAGTTTTTGTTTCTATTTTTTATATATTTATAAATTTTTCACTTACATACTTAAATATATTTTACGATCTTGAAAGCATTCTTAATAAACCTTTATCTTATTCTTATATATTTCTTAAATGCACTTATAAAATAAAATTGATTCTATTGATGAAAATTCTATTGACTCAGAATTTCTTATAAATCACCTTACTTCATTGTAAATTGTAAATAAGATAAAGTAAATTCGGAAAAATTATAGTAAAAAATCTAAGCCTTTATTGCGTTTTCAAAATCTAGCAAAACAAAATATGATAGTCTATTATGTTGTTTATAAACCTGTATAACATAAATTTATTAAATTCAACAACTAAAGTTCTTTATTTTATTCGATGGCTTGCTGAAATTATATCTTGAAATTCATTTTTGTGTTTGAAACTTCGTTTTCAAATACTTTTTACAGTACTAAAATTTAATTGTACATATTTATAGATTACATTTTATGAACAATTCATTTTTTCGAATATAATAAATACTTTGACTTAAGCAATATTTAAATTTATTTGTGCTTCATAAAAACTAATGCAATATTGTATAATGAAAATTTAACAGTTTTTAAAGCTTAGTAGAGGACCACTTTCAATATATTTCAAATAAACAATAATTTGCAACTGATGTAAAAGATTATATATAAATTGCTGAAAAATTAAAAGTTATAACTCAGTATTTTTTGCAAAGGAAGCGTTTCCTTTAAATTTTATAGATTCAAGTTTTCGTTCAACACACCTGAATATTTACTGATTCGATAAAGTATATATTAAAACATTAATATATTCGTATATCCAGTTAACGCACACAACTTTAATAATTAAAAACTTGGAAGATTGCATATCTAATTTACTAAAATATTTAGGTAGTAATTTACGATTTACTTCGAAGCAAAAATACAAATGGTACCAATGTTATACATAGGCGGGTACGAAGGCAATTTTCCTTTGCTTATTTTTGATAGCTCGTACAGTACATATGCATAGAAAGAGAGAAAGAAAGTATACATTATTATCAGAATGAGTTAAATTTTAGTTTTTCTGTTGGTTGCAGTTGGTCGATGGAGCGCTTGAATGAACAGAGCCGAAAAACTTGGTCAACCGATCAGCAACAGCCCACTCATCGATTCGAAAGAGTCGCGCACGGAGTAGAGGAGCTCTAAATCCAAGCCAAGTGGAGTAAAACGAACACCTGGCAAAGTGAGAAAGATAGAGCGAAATCCAAGGAAAGAAAGGAGGTCGTGAGATATGCCGGGAGGGCCAGAAGGACGCGTCGATTAAACGAAATGACAAAGGTCCCGGGGTAGCGGAACATTGGGGCCGTCGGAACGAGGGTAAGACTGTAGAGTGTAGAGTTAAAAGCACCCGTTTCGGTCATGAGGTCGAAGGCGAAAGACTGAAAAGCTGATGCCGATGCTGTAGGCCCAGCGTCTTTACGACGATGATTGACGCTCCCGCGAGCAGCTGACCGAGTTGACGCTCTGAGTTGCTTGGACCGAGGGATCCTGCGGGATATAAAGGAGATACTGGCGGCAGACTTAGGGTGAGTGAGAAAGGTAAAAATGAGAAAGGTAAGGCGAAGGAGTAGGAGAGAACGAAAGGTGTGATCTCGTGCGCAGAGCGACGCAGGCGAGACAAGGCCGAAAACCAAGGCTCGTGCGGCAGAACGCGGTGGAGCGTCTCGTTGACGAGGAGGATGCTTCGACGACTGCTGGAGGTCAGCGGCAGCAGCAGCAGCAGCAACAGCAGCAGCAGCAGCCCGCCGGTCACGCTCTCGCCCACGGCGACACTCTCGACGAGTCCGTCCGCGAGCCTGACGGGCCCAACGGCGGCGAGTAGCAGCAGTAGTCCCGGGCAGCCCCACCCCTACAACTCCACCCTCTTTCTGCCCGAGAGTGACGAGCTCGAGTACAGTGAGTACATTTACCATCATTTTCCATCCTCAACCTCCGACTTGTGCCTGTCTCTTTCAGCACTCTTTGGCTCTTTCTTTATTGTTTATTTTAACCTCGATTTACTTTGCCTGTCGTTCTTATTTTATTCAATCTATTATTTCTGTAAATCTATCTTTTATTATATCTATGCTTAAAATTTTTTGTGCCACGTTATTTTCCGAGGAAATTAGGATTATGAGTTTCATCGCGAATGTGTTGTTAATGTTCTTAGTTAATACTCTCTGTTATTATATTATAATTCATATTTTAAAATTCATATTCAGAAAAAATTGTCAGTATTTTTTATTGGACTTTATGTTATGTGAATATTGTTATAATTATCATAAAAAAACTGCATAAAAAAGATCTACTTTTATTAATAAAAATTTAGTTGTAATATCTGAAGATAAAATTGCAATACATGTAAAAAATTTATGTATCGTCATCGTCATTAATTACGTGTTTTCATTTTTGTTTGTAAAATATGATGCCTAATTCCGTAATTATGATTTTAAATATTTCATTATATATATGTATGTGTATATAAAATTGTACAAGACAATAAGTTATATTATTCAAATATAATTAATATTTATGGATACCTTCAATTATTTTGCGATTTTTAAGAATGAATTTTGAATGGCATTTTGGTTGTAGCAGTCGTTTTATCTTTTTTCACTCAAATAATAGTTTTAGAAAGTCCTGCGTGTGTATGAGTTCCCTCGCTAAAAAGTGAATCAAACTTTTCGGACAATTTTTTAGATTCTATTTTCCTTTTTAAATACCAATAATGAATTGAATGTTGAGGGATATTTGTTGAAAATATAAAAATGATACATAGACGAATAAAGCTGTCTTGTTTTACTCTCTAATAATTGTATTTTTGTACAACGTGATTACGAATAAAATTTGAAAATACTTTTTAGTTCTTATTATTACTTCAATCGTTTTTCATTTTTTTATCTTTTTATTTTTTTAGCATATTCATTAGTTAACTTTTTTAATTACAAAAATTTGACAAATTATTTACAACTAAAGTTTTTTTATAATTAATTTTTATACTATAAAAGAAATTTTTTATCTTACATTTTCCTCAAATATAATTTCATATTATTTTTTAGTTTTCATTGCATTCCATTTATTTTTATTTCATTCTTTCTCATTCCAGCGATATGCTCTTTTTATTGGAATTCGCGTAAATGAATTATTCTGATTTTAATGGTTTCTTTTTACAATTAAAATATATAATTTAAAATATATCTTTTACAATATTTATTTTATTTCATGTATATTATTTATTATTACTTTAAAATATATTAAATAATCTACTGTGAAGGAATCCTCAACGATATAATTTTAGATTTGGTTAAAATTTGGTTTCATCGTTTTTCATAACTTCACTTTTAATCATAATTTTTATCTATATGACTCGTTAAATCTATAGCGATTAAGTAGGAAATTTACACCAAATCAGGTAATACACATATCTTATTTTTTAAATATTTTTATAAAGTTATAAAATAACATGAAAGTATGTAATATCTATTATTATTTATTCAATGCAATATAAATTTATCAAAATAATACTTGAAAGGTAAAACGTTATTTTATATTTAAAAACATTGTATTTCCTAAGATTGCATTATAAAGTAGTAATAAAGGCGTATTTTTATTAAAAAGTGATAATTTAATAAATGTTAAGTTAATAGCAAATCTCTGTTAAAAAGTATTTGCTTTTTATATTTGTAATATCGATATAATTGTATTGATGTTCAGTATACACTGTTTTGAAATAGCAGATAACCAGGGATTGTTTTATATTTATCTGTTTCTCTGCTTGATATAATTTCCTTTGGACAATTTTTTATTTGAATTGTTTTTATAAGTTTACGTTGTGTTCCTTCATAAGAATTTTATGAATCAAGCAGAATTTGTTTCGTTGCTCTAAAAGATAATAACAGAAAAACGAAAGGAATTTCATCATAAGTACTGAGATAACGTGGCGACCTTGTTCTTTCACGTTAATCGAGTGTATATAACTCACTAAGAAAAATGCCATAACCTTCCAAACTTCGTCGTTCACTTTCTTTGTCTCTCACTTTGAAATAACGAACAGAAATTCGTTTCGGGGATTTCACCACAAAATTCATAGATAAATAGCCAGATAGAGATATACGGAACGCAACTGATTCAAAGGGGCGACAGATGGATAAAAAAAGAACGAGAGAGACAAAGGTCTTCTATTCGGTTAATTGAAACGAATGATACGAATAAAAGTCGAGCGATTTGAAATATAATTCTTGTTCTTTCTATTTTGTTTTCCAAAGTAAGAAAAACAATTCTTGTAGGCTTTGTAAGCACGAAGAAAGTCACGCTGAAAAAATAGTGATATTTTTAATACAGGTTTATTATTGATTTAACTTTTTTTTTAAACAAAATAAGTAATATTATTATTGTATAAACTCGCTGTGTAAAAAAGATTTCGCGTTAAGTGTGTACAGAAAAAATAAGGTATAGATTTTTTAATCAATATCTCTTATATCAAAAGAAAATAAAAAAAAAAACAAAACTACTAACCTACTTTTTCTGATTATATTGTTAAAGAAGCTCTTAAGGTAAACCTGCTTTTTTATTTGTCATTAAAAATAGAGCAGAAATTAAAATTGGATATATGCTCTTATATAATTGAATTTACAAATTTACTATGTCCATAATTTATGATTTTCCGTCAGTTAATAAATTTGTTTATACGGAGTGTGCGCGCGCACTAATTAAAAAACACCGACGTACATAATTGCTACTTTTTTATCGAGTACAGTAGATTTTCTGTAGTGATTGAAAAATAGGAATTTCATGTTGATGCAAAATAATCCAAAAATAGTTTGGCTATGCGTATATTTTGGTCGTAGTGCAGCTCAAAATTTCGGTTACGCAGCAAAGCTTTGACGCAATGTTGACTGTCACTTGCTGTAACCCTTCCGAGGGGTCTACTAATAGTCATTTTTCAACAATTAATAAAGTTTGAGCATCCAAGGGTATTTTCTAGATTTCTCCGTTTGGTTAATAATGTGGCCATAATCGCTTATTTTGTTCTCAGTCCGAATATTGGCTTATCTGCAAAGAGTGGTATTTACGAATGGAGTTAGAGTAAACAGCTCGTAACCGTAAGCGTTTCGCGGATACTTGCCTCGGTTGACGTTTTTCGCAGTCCTTAGCTCGAATAAGCATGAGAATGGGCGTAGAGTAGAGGGGAGAAGAACGATGGAGAAGTCGTTCAATTTTCGTCGATAATATCTGTGAAAGTGCGATCCAGCGCGTCATTTCCTGCGACTTTTCCATCAGCCTTATCGGCGATTTTCAGAAGTCGTCCTTATCGGTCTCATCGCTAACGTCGCCACTGCCACTAAGATAGAAAAGCTCTTCTCCAAAGGCCGTACTGAAAATCACGTCTCGAGCACTACTACCTGTATATTTATACATCTCGGATTCTCGGTATCTATCGGGTTGCACGCGTTATCAGAGCTTTTTCTACATCCGTAAACTGCGCACGTCTCTTTTTATGTTTTGCCAAAAGCGATATCTACTTTAATTTTCTCTCAGGATCCAGGATTCCTTTTATTTTTAGTAAATAAAAGCACGAATGAGATATTAATTTATTTCGACCAGACGTAATATAAGTGCTCGAGCATCGGCTTCTGCACTTTTCAATAATTATTTAATCATTCTGCAACACATCGTAACATCCGTCTACGATGCTCGTTGCGTTCAATTTTTAATTTTTCCGCGAATATTAAACAATCATATCTAGCAAAGCGAGATTAAAAAGTTAGGGTAAAGGTCACCAATACACTTTATTTCCTAATACAATATTAACCGGATCTTCCGAAATAATCTTTCAAGATAGAGAAGCTGTACTGACTAAACTGGCAATGTTGAATCTTGCTTTTAGTCATTTGCGAATGCAATTCCTCGTATGAAATCTGTTCGCTGATTGGCAAACGTGGTTAAGCTGTGGACGACACCCAGACACCAAGACATCTCTTGACCTCGTACGTGAAATAATCTTGAAAACATAAAAGTACTAAGCACCCGAAGTCGCGGGAACATTCTGTTCGGAAAATGGGAATTCCATCGTAAGGAGAGAAAGAGTCGAGTCCTCGCAAATTTTTCGATATTTACGGTCAGTAGAGAGAGACAACTGCGTGTCATCAAACAATAAAGCACCATTACGACACTACCGAGCTCTCGGCTGTTTTACAACTGTCGTTACCTGTTTCCCTCTGTGCTTGCCTCTGCTGGCAGACGGTTTCATGTGTTTGCGTTTACGACTCCCATCTCTGAAAAAATTGGAGCATCAAATCCCTCGCAAGATTTTAATTATTTACGAAATAAAAATAATCCGGAATAATGTATAAAAGTATCTTAAGAAAAATTATTCAAATTGCTTAATGCCTTTTCGTTATTTTCAGGCTCGAGAAATCTTACAGATGTATGCCAGTATTAAATAGAAAAGTACTTAATCTGAATATTTAAAAGCAGAAAGTTTCCATTTAACTCAAATTTTTATAATTCCAAAGAACGTAAATTGGACTCGCAAATTTCATAAAATAACTTTATTTTTACAAAATAGTGCTGTAAAAATTACAATCTTTTATCAAAGTTTTATAAAGTAACTCACAAATATTAAAATATAAAAAATTTCTAAAAATTATCAAAACTTAATAAATCGACAAATTTTCAAATATTGAATTTTGATTCCTCACTCGACAAATTTCTTTCTTGAAAATACGAATGCAATGCAATTGTTTTAGGCTCGTAATGAATATTTTTTTCAATAAAATCATTCGTACTTGGAGTTTTTATTATTTCCATAACAGTCTAAATGAAATTATAAATATGATTATAAATTACATTGAATGTACACGTATAGAATTTGTTTGTTATTCAATCTAAGTATGCTTAAACATTATTACCATTGTTGGAATTGTTTACAGTATAATCAATTGAAAGAGTTTTTTTGCAAAGAAATATTTTTTTAGTACATATAAACATAAATGTCAAGCTACATGCAAATGTATATAAAAATTCATCAAGCATTATGAAATTTTTGTATAATTAAATCATTAATTTTTTATCGTTATTTGTTAATGTTTATTTATGAACATATTTCTTGAATATAACATAAATTTAGAATGTATATCATTAAAATATATCATTTATTTTGACTCAGAAATAATTTAAAGGCTTCTAAAACATGCTAATACCTTAATTTTAAAAGTATATTTTAGAATTGTTTTTAAAAATCATTTAAATGCGAATTTTTTAAAAAGAGAAATACAAAATAAAAAAATAACATTCCAAAACATTTTAACAGTCAGTTTTAGAGTTAGCTAAATAGATTTATAGAAATTAAGAATAAAATAAAGGAAATACAGTACAACCGATAGAATTACATGAATCAATGCAACAGCATTATTTTAAACTTTAATTTTCACCAAAGGTATTAATAATTAAAAATTATTCCATTGTACATTTTGAGCGCATAAAATAATTTATCTTTTATATAAAGGAGATTTTAACGCATAGTTCAATAAAATGAAAGTGATATTTTGAGATTACAA
Organism: Platyscapa corneri; assembly: GCA_018907185.1. Classification (NCBI taxonomy): domain Eukaryota; kingdom Metazoa; phylum Arthropoda; class Insecta; order Hymenoptera; family Agaonidae; genus Platyscapa; species Platyscapa corneri. The sequence continues at coordinate 225,172 of JACCHW010000021.1, read as the reverse complement.
ACGGTAGGGTGCCGATATTGTGAGATACGTCGCAACTGAAAAGCATTAATTTTATGTACATTCGTGCAAAAATTATGTGCAATGAAAATTAAACGAGCAATTAACAACTGAGTGAAATTCAGCGAGAAGAAAAAAGACATTACATTGCTTTGGTTACATTTGATTCGGTGTCGCGCGAGACGATCGACAGAAGTCTTTGGATTTCCATTTGAGCTTGAAAAGCAGCGTTGGGCTTCATCTGCTTTAACCGATAGGCTACGTTGTTCGCGAATACATCAAATTGATCATAAGATATTTTCGCCGTTAGCCAGGACTGTATTGAACTCAGTTCCGTCGATCCTTCATCCGTTTCGATTGATTGTTCAATGGACTTCGTTAAAAAAACGACGTTGAAATTTATGCTAATTTTTTCGCCATAAATTATATCTGTGAACGGAGTGATCGGATGTAATTTTATTTTAGCACCTAATGATTTATAGTAGTTACTTTGAATAAAATTTGTCGACTATTATTTTTTCTTCGTTATACATAAATACTATATTTATTCATTCCTTCAAAGGTAATAAGTTATGTCTTTATAAATTCAATGTAGCGCTTAAAAAATGTACTTATAAAAAGTTTATAGAATGAAAAATAGAATAAAATTAAAAACATATTTTACATCGTAATTATTAAATTTCAATATTCGTTCAATTTTCATGCGATTGAAACTATATATGTTCGTGTATATTAGAAAATTACTAGGTAGCTTAAAATTACCAAGCGAATATTTACCGATAACATATTTACATAAAATGCATCCTCGTAAAAATTTATAAATATTAATATTGCAGAATGTAGGCAATATTATTACTCGCACATCCTCGCTTAATGCATAGAAAAATCTCTTATTTGTTTTACGTAACCTTTGTTAATAAAAAAGGTATTCAAAGTTTCAAAATATTTTAAACTTTACAAGAAATTGTACAAATTACGATTAAAAATAATTGCAGTTATTAAAATCAGTATACTTTTTTCATTAATTATTTTACGTTGCAATTTTTTACGAATAATTCAATTATTTAATTAAAAATTAAAAAATCTATTGACTGCTAAAAATATAATTTACAAAGAAAATATAATTAATATGATGAATGCTATATTTTCTGATCCACTTCGAAGTGCAACTGGACCTCAGACATGTTTGTTAATTTTTCAAGCAATATTGAAAAAGACTTAATAAAGTTAAGCAAAAAAATTTTAATAAAAAATGAAACAAAGTAGTATTTTAGTAAAGAATTATTTTTTTTTTACGAGATCAATTGAATTTAGTAAGGTTAATTAAATAAAGCAGCGAAAAAGTGATTGAGAAATTTGTAAAACTGGTTTGCGCGTTGAATTTTGATTTATTCGAAGTAATCAAATAACAGCGACTGAGAATTTGTAACTTCTTTTGGAGGTATGTTCGCATACACGCATCACGAATAGCCAATAATTTTAAAGTCGAATAAAATCGCATGAATATATTAAAAAAGGATATGCGCGCGCGCGTGTTAGTAAATAAACGTATTAAGACATTAAATTAAAAGGTAGAATAGATCGATTGAGTCTAGAAGCGATAAAATGAAATCTCCATAAAAATCGCATGTGTTCGATAAAATTTGATTTTATGCATTCAAGAATGGCTCTCTGTATATGGGTCACGCAAGAAGTTGGTATTACATCTCCGCAGCGAGCAAGTCGCATAAGAGCTCTACGCGAGGTATAACACACGGCCCTCGCATGTGTCAGGGCCACGTTTGTCATTCCTGCCGAGGTCACGTCGGATGTTATAGCATACTTGATTTTCTTTCTAATCACCAGAGCCGGAGATCTGCTTACGACTCGGAACCTGACTCTCCCACTTTTTAACGCTTCGCTTGCTCTTAGTTTTATTCGAATCCTCGCGAGGGAACTGCGGCATTATCAACTTTACGTTCGGCATATTAGATAGATCGGCATTTTTAGTCGCTGGTGCAAGCGGACGACTTCGAATTCACTGCTAAAGTTAATTGCTAGAGTTTACCCGAGGCGACACGCGTTATCGCAGAAAGCGTAATAGCCGCGAGAGAAATATCGAGCACCCAGCGACTGACGTAAACGTCGCCTCTGGGAAAAACCGCCACTGCGTTTCCACGTTCCAATTCTGAGGCGACGGAAAGCTCGAGCGCGCGCTTGCGCACTCGTCGCGATTCAATCGTCACATTTCCATACATCTCACCTGAATCGACTCGCTCTTACGAACAGCGGGCCGGGCTTTCCTTGCACTCGACTCCGTCCCCCGCGGCACCGAACGCATTTTATAGTCTGGATCAAGGGAGCAGCTGGAGCCTGTCGAGTTTTTCGCCGAGGCATCGGGAAACCTCCATATTTGGGTTACGCGTGCGTCGTCATCGCCGTTGTTAGGGTGCGGCCTTGGAAGAGTTTCGACTAAAGTCAGAGATAAGCCAGAACTGGGTCTTGACGCAGCGATGCTTCGGGATAAGTTGCTGCCTCGCCATTTCGTAGCTGCACGAGCAGTCACTCGGATCGTTTTCACGGTGGCCCATATTACCGACGCAATCTTCCTTTACCACCGCCCAACAATTTTAATTTACATTTTTAACTTTTACGTTTCGTTTTAGAGATTATTTTGCACAAAAATTCACGTAAGCTTAATCTTAAAACTCGAAAGTTTGCAGATAAATTTTACAAACAAAGTTGGAAATTGTTCAAGCGATAACTATTTTTATAGTTGAATTCCATTTTGCGAATTTAACTACTCGGATTTGCAATATCTATTTAGTTCTAAAGCACGGTGAAAATGTTTAATGTCTCGTAAAAGAATTTTACGTTTGTAACGTTATCGCACTGAAACAGTAAATTATATTTATCATTAAAATTAATAAAAAGAGTTAATAAATAACGTTTTTATATCGAAGACTATAAAAGTTTATTAACTTTTACGTTATAAAAAAGCGTTTACGACTAGATTAAAATACAATTAAAAGCTGAAAAATTTGATTAAAAAGGTATTTGCCAGTTATTTTTCCCGCGCATTTATTTATAAGGCGATCTTTCAATTATATATTTAGTTATAAACGAGGAAAAGTATTACTTGCTTATAATAAAAGTAATCCAGAACGCAAACAATACTGATTTAATCAATTCAGCAAATGTTAGATTAACGCATTTTTCTTTCGAGAAGTGACACTTCTTTTTTCCATTTATAAATATTCTTGAAATTAAAAAACTCTTCAACATATTACGTTTCATTAGACCAACTTCGATAGCTCGAAGCTCGTCGACGTGCAAATAATAACAGAGAAAGTCATTCGTTAAATCGAACCAAACGTATCGAGATCTGTATGCCAAGCCACATGTTTTGGCTTCAACAATCCTTCTCAGTTCGTCCACATAGGTTTTTCTCACTTCGCGGAGCTTTATTATAATTTCAACGACAGTTATATCTAATACGGAAACTTCCTCGCGAATAGTTTGATAAGCTAGACGTCTTGCGTAATAATTCACACACAAGGGATTGTCTTTCTTCCACAAGCACGGCTGCTGTTAATATAGAACTACCAAATAGTACACTTTGCTTTCCGTCCATTGAACTCTACTCTCGCAAGACTCAGCGTTGGAATTTAAGTCTCGCCAACTCATAGCACGTTTATATACATTTTTACAAAGAAACTTTTCTTCTAAATCATATTATAATCATTATATTAATCGCTGAAAGATAATTTTTTTTTACCCCAAACGATTTTGTTTCATGTGGATCGGATGCGTGGTATGTTGATATTAATTTTTCGTTTGTTTTCAATTTTTCTCGCACATTTGCACGCGCTTACCTTTAAACGTCAGCTTTTCACAGCTTTTATAAATTTATAAAATCATTATTAGCTTTAAGTGATCTAGTCATTTATGACAGAATATAGGGTAGCGAAATATCCCGAGACTTAAAGTGAAATATCTTTTTAGTTTTAAACAAAGGTTTAACATAACCAATATCATGATTTTTTAATGTTATTTAAAAATTATACTTTACCTATTTGTATTATGAAAATCATAAATTTCACGGTATAAGTATACTTAAAATAATACGAGAACCGGTTATTTCGTCGATTCAATTAAAAAATCCATTAAAATAGCAACACCATAACTTTAGATATCTCGTATTTTGAATAATATGGCATAAAAATATAAATACAGTTAAGTTGAATTAGAAATAATCAAGAATAATGTAATAATATACTATGGATTAGTGCCTGAATTTATTAGCCAACTTATTTCGAATTGGTCGAGAATGCAATGACATGTTGGGATATGCTCAAAGTCTTTGCAATCCAGATGAGATGAAGCTCAATACAAAGGTCCACTTCATCAAAAGTGATTCCGTGCTCTGCGTCTTCCTCCCCTTTCCCTTATCAGACCTTTGTATGACGATGCCGATCTCGGACGGCATCCCTTTCGACGTTTTACTTGTAACTGATCTTCCATAAACCCACTATATCCCTGACTTTATTTCGAATACATCCGCTGAGTGAGTTTTTGGCTTTCCTTTGCACGACTCGATCCTCTTCTATCTCTCTATATTCTTCAACGCCTATACGTGCCTCGTCCTCCTGCAAATGTATTTTCCTTTTTCCTTTTTTCTTCATCTCTTTTTGTTACTCGGGTATTGCGTCATTCGTCATCTCTCGCACTACTCATTCATCCGCAAGTTTTCCTCTCTTTTTTACTGAACTACACGTGCGCCATCACCCTTCTTCACTCGATTGACTTCTATCACTGTCTCGTCATATTTGAGACGATCCCTCGGCTTTACTTTTAAAGAAACGTCTTTTCTTTCAAACTCTTTGTCTTTCTGCATTACTTCCAATACTTATTTAGTTTTTTGACTGCTGCTTTTAAAGTAGGCGCTTACCCTGTTTTTTTTCTTGAACCGTATGATAAACCTTTCGAGGACGTACATGGATTCGAGAATATTTTTTTTTGTAATAAATAATAATGAATTAGAAAAAAAGAATGTTTAATAAAATTTAATTATTTTTTCTAGAATAGAATGTTCTCTTGGTGTAAGTAAACTAAAGTAATAGATTAATAAAAACTTAATAATATAAAGTATTAAAATAAATCTGTTTTTGAACGAAATCAGAAATTTTTTAATTTTATCATAACTATTTTTATTATAAATACTTATATTTTTAAAATAACTACCGACAACAGAGTTAGCTACAAAAAGAAAATCAATTGTTTTTAGCTCTGATTATTTAGATATTTTAGTTTTTCGTGTCTATTAAAATTTAATCAATTCGGACGTTACGCAATTTGAAGAACAAAAGTCACCTGAATTATATTTATTTTTTGATATTTTAGTGAAAATTAATTTAATAGTGAAAAATTAATTTTATTCGTTCATCGTTTAGCCATAATAAGAAAAATAGGATAAGATGAGAGGTTAGTTATGATGGTTCGTTCAAATTAAAAGGGTCTTAGTAATAAAAAAATTTTTATTCTAGACAAGAAAATAGATAAGAAATTTTAGAAGAAAATGATTAATGGTGTTATTTACTCGAGAGGCTGTGATGCAAATAACGCGAACAAGCCGTCAATTTCCGACTGATGATGCGTTGGCTTTTATTAGTTTACTCCACGTCAAACGAAGTATTTCTCAAATAAGAGGGGGTATAGGCGTCGGTAGAAGACTCGTAAATTTTTCGGCTAAAGTTTCGGAGAGAATATACGCAAGCATTGTGTGTGCTTTAGTAGTCTCGCCTCGGAAGCGGGCAAAAGCTTCGACTGTTTCCCTCCTCGTCGCACTAGTGTGGAAGTTAGTTTTAGAGTTCGAGGGTTATCCCATCGTGTAATCGTTGTCTACCATTTCTAGGCTCGCAAATTCCAGTGTTCGAATGCATGACACACGTATCTGCGCGTATTTCAAAGTCGAACGACGGCTCGTATTCAATGTCAGATATCCGTTAGAGATTCAACTCTTATTGGTTCGAGAAGCTTGGAATTCGAGAATTTGTAAGGCTACAAGGCTATTCATTTCACATTCGAGTGCTGCTTTGAATTATCAAGTTTCTCTGTTCCTTTCCATACAATTAAAAAACACGTTTCATTACAGGTTCTTGCTTTAGAGGTAATATTGAAATAAATTGTCTTATAGAACTTTCGAACTTTATGCGTAATTCTAGCCAAAGATGTCGATATAGCATTACGCGTGATAAATTCATTTAAAATTTGTTTATAAATATTGACGAGAAAATGTGACTGCAAGAGTCTGAAATTTAAAAATAAAAATAAAGCAGCGTAATAGCGATTAGCCAATACATTTAAAATTTTTAAGAATTAAGATTTATGGTGTTGTTCTAGGTGCTTCTAAAAACTTTTAAACTATTTTCATCGCTATTTTTAAGTAGAAATTGGATGGAGAAATGTAGATATTGCACCCGGCTTATGCTAAGGACGAAATAACTATTGATAACCGCACAAATGAGGTTTCGATACAACAATGCGATCGATAATGGAAGTGAGGAGAAAACCAAAAGCAGCGATAGCCAAGCCCAATGTGATAGAAACTTAGTAGGCAGAGAAAGAAGGAACGATACTCGCGCCGATATTTGCCACAACTTCTCCAAAATGTCATTGGTCGTCACAACTAAAACACACGAGAAGGAATCTCCGTTATCTCTGATAGCGTAAAGGAAAATCTTCTTCAATATTCGATATTTGAACAACGCACTGATCCTCCATAAACATGAATATTGAAGGGAAAAATAGGCGATTGCTATGATAATGCGAGCCTTTGCAATTGCACGTAAACGCCGAGGATTTTTAAAAATTTCGAATATTCGCTATTCTGCGAAATCCGTTTCTTCTATATTCATATAGTAACCTTATAATATAGAAAATTCAAAATGGAATGAAGATGATGCAAAAATAAAACATTTTAAACGCTATAATAGAATTACAATTACTCAAGTAGTAAAACTCAGTTACTTATCAGGCAGAAATAATTTTTAACTTAGATAATTTTGTAGCTACTTTACAAAATAATTATCAACTTAATAAGAAATAATACTACCAAATAATTTTATTCAACTTTTTAATTAAGTAATCAGTATGGGTTTTATTTTTATTTACTCCATATCTTACAATAAGCTTTCAAAACTTGTGAAAAATTCGGAAATATTATGCATTATTTTTATATGCAGCGATAAAAAAAAATTTTCAATTATTTGTAAATAAAACATGTTGATTAGTAATTGTAAGATGAAAAATACGGTTATTACAATTAATTTGTTCAATTTAGCACTACATTAAAATAATAGTTTTTATTGAGAATTGTTTAAACGTAGAACATTTTCATTCATGAAACATATAAATTCATATAAATTAATTTTATTTTTATCTGCTGTTTAAAAAATTTTAAAAACACGCCAAAAGAATCTGTAAATTAATTCATCTTAAATTGTTCAGTTCTTCTAAATAAATGATTGTTTGCATATTCAGTAAATATCTTCAAAATCTTGGAGGAGAAAACCTTAAAAAATTCATTAATTTTAAGGGATACATAAATAAGAATATTTTTTCATTATTATCTATCATTTATTCTTAAAAGCGTGAATTAATGTGGTAATAAAAGCATTTAAGAGTATAAACATTGATCTTTCAGTTTGAAAAGTAAGTTCGAGTTTAAAATTACTTCTTAGTTTCTTTGAGATGAGAGACACTGTCAATTATTTTATGTTGCTATTATTTAACGTCTTCAGCGAATGAATCGCATAAAAAACTAGTTTTTAACGTGATTACGATCGATTACATTTGCTTTTATCAGTATTTGTTCGAGAGGAGTCAAATCAACTAATTTGCTAAATCGATATCTTATGTTTGACTTTTACTTTTGATAATAGGATAAGTTACACGTTAATCCATCAAAAACCGCTTAAACAAATGACCTCATCGATCGCTTGGCTCGACTTCACATCCGCACCGCGTCATTTCGTATGCGCTTCCATCGGGTGGATATTCGCTTCAGAGCCTTTCTAAATAGACATCATCCGAACTATTAGGTGCTTCTCCAGTGTGTGTAAAAGCATTGTGCGCAATCTCACACACTTGTTCTACGACATTGAAATCACAGAACTCATATGAGAATGGAATGCCAAGTTTCTGATACCTCGTTTTTTGCACACCACTGATTTTCGTTAGCGAGCTTTTTAATTTATTCTAATAATTATTAATGCTAAAGAGAATTTAAAAATTTTTGAATTTCAGATACTCTTTTTGCAAAGTTACTATTTTGCATCTGAATGATAAGTTAGTATAAGTTATTTTATTTACTGAGTATCGTTACTCAGATTCAATAATTAGGTTGAAATTAGCTTTCGACTTTGGATTACATTTTAAATTACAGTTAAAAGTATTTCTGTTAAATCTCCAGTTACAGGGAGTAACCGTCGAAATAAATTTTTGTGTTGTAGATGATAGAAGAATTGAGTTGTGTATAGTGGGGATAAGCGTGTGATACAATAAAAAGGTAATCTCTTTTTAAATTACGCGAGCGTATGTATCAACATTGAGGCGCATATGTTCGCACGCATACACCTTCGTGCAGATTTTTATGCACATACATATATATCTATGAGTCGGCGTCTATTCCTTGTAAGAGTGTTAGAAAGTTTTTATTTTTATTACATCTAATATTTTTTCGGTTTTGCAACCAAACGAAAAAAACTACGTAACTTTTAAAATCCAAGTGAATATTAAGTAATTTATTTTTAATTATTGCACAAGCGTAATTTGCTATGGATCTGGAATAAGGGATGTTTTTAACGCGCTTCAAAGTCTATTGCGGAAATTAATAAAGCCTTGTAATTTTAATGTTCTTGAAAATGTTTACATGAACAATATATCTGATAACGACTATTATAAGATCTGCATATTAAATTTGAAAATCATTGCAAATAATTTTAATTGAGTTGAATTATAAAGAAGGACTTGGAAAAATACAATAATCAGTGTTCATTTGTTTTATAGCAATATTGAAATTATTCATTATTCCGATGCAATCAGAATTTTAGAGATTGAAATTTAATTTTTCATTAACTTAACATAATCTTATTAATCTGACCATAATAATTTTATGAAACTGAGGAAACCAAGAACAATTAAGTTTTATTGGCTGAGATGCAAATAATAATGGCCGAAGAAAATGCAAAATTGGTATTTTTAGATAGCATTCAGTGTTATATTGAATTGAAATATTTAATACTCAATATAGAAATGCTGAGCTTAAGTAGAGAACTGCAGCTTTGATCTCAGATAACAATTCGTTTCTTCAAAATTATAATTCATCTTCAAATATTTAATAGTTTGCCTAATTAAAAGGCGTCAGCTGGGCTTACGCTTGAAGCTTTGTGTTAGCATTACTCAGCTTGAAATTTTAAGATCCACAGGAAAAGCAGTCAGAGTTTGGGGTCTAAAGAGTGCGAGGAGTAACACTGCAGCTGAAACTGAAGGAGTGACAGAAGGGCGAAAGAGGCATGTTGTCGCGCTCAATGCGGGTCTATGCTACTTGAGTTTCGCGTGTGCACCTCTCGGGCGAAATTCCCCCAATCTTGAGCGCGCGCTATTTGCAATTTACTCGCCTCAATAGCATGGGAAGATTCACACTTTTCCACGCCTTTTCCTAATGCGCGAGCTACACAACACAAAAATAAACTTGACACTTTTTGGCGAAGCAACGCTTTTACTTTTTCCCAGCCGATTACGTAGATGCATGCGTGAAACTAGTTGGTGTGCAAATTGAATTGAATAACAATCATTTAGTCATTCATTATTTAATCTTCTTTGTTTTTTTTTTTTTTTTTGTTATAGTGACTTTTCATTTAATGTTATTGAACGCATTAACTTTGAATTTAAAGGAAAATAATAACGTTTAGAGGATAGAAGCGAATGCAAAAACATTGAAAATATATTAAAATTCAGTCAAGAAAGTAAATGTAGAAAATATATTTGTCGAATATTAAGAAAAATATGTATTTATTTAATTTTCAAAAGGCAAATTTCATTACGTAACACTTTTTGCTCTAATTGAATCATATATTTTATAGAAGAAATTGTTTATCTGAAGATCGAGTAATTTTCTTTGAACGTATTGATTAATGCAATATTTATCAAATACAAATTTTTTTTTTATAAATTCATTTTATACAGAAATAACGTTTATTTTACCGAAATTTTCTTTAAGGATTTTATAATAACTTGAAAAATTTGTTAGGTTCGTCTTGCTTTCTAATTTTATATTAGAGTTTTGAGCATAACTATTATATCGACCATTTTGTTTTAATCTTCAGCAAGTTTCTAAAGAAATGATTAAAATTTTTCAATAATTAAAAAGGACGCAGAATATTGATATAATGTAGAAATTAATTAAAAGAAGTTACTTTCCGGTATGCACTTCCGGGAAATGTTTTAAATAAGCGAGGCAACGAAAGGTTTACATTTTGTATCGGATTAAATAAGTTCCGGAATGAATATTAATAGGATATTACAATATTTTATTTTTTAATTAAATCTTTTCATCGATGTAAATCTTCTTAAATAGAAGAGTGTGATTTAGCTGCGAATCTCTGAACAGTTATATTTAACGATTTAATAATAAATAATCTCGGTTTATTAGCTAATAAAAATTTTTTAAAATACAATTTTTTAATAATAATAATAAATTTCGCGAAGCAATAAAAATCTAAATTTTGTGCTTAACATAAAATGTCCTCCCGAGAAACCTCGAAGGTTCTTTTTATTAGGGTTAGACATTTTTATAAGACGAAGTTTGCGTTTTGAAAATTTTTCTGTAACAAGATTTTGACTTGTAAAGAACAACGCCAGAACAGTTAGTACGCGGCTATATATTTAAATCATAATTGAAATTCGAATTCAAAATTTTCAAGTGGAGTCTTAAAGAAAGTATCAAAGCACGAATAAATTCTCAAGATATTTTGATCTCTCAGAGGCATTTTCACTCGAATAAGTAAGCATCTTTTTATACTTTCAGGTATACTTGCGGCATTCTCGGATATGGAAACTGTCTTTTTGGCCTGTATCTCCACACTTTTGCCTCTGATCGTCGCCCTGGGAATTGCATTTGGCATCAGGTAAGCCTGCTTGTACTTTTTTTAACTCTCCTCTCTTTTTACGAATTCAAAGGCTCGTATAATTTCAGCATAACTCATTCAGACGAGTATAAAAAATTTATATATTTCTCGAAATTATCTTGTACATAAGTGCAAATATTCCCAGGCAGTTCAGCATAATGATTTTTATTTATAATAATGTTTCGTATGATTAACAAATAGAAATTAAAAATGTCGAGGGCCATACCTAATCTTAATCTCAAATAATATAAATTAGATTTATTTTGTTTAGTTTACTTTATATTTTGCTAGGATTAAAAAATTTGTTTTTCTTTCTAAAATAGATTGTCTATTTTATTTTCTTCGCTTGACTTCAAGGGCATCGTTTTGCATTAAATTCCAATTTTCCCTCGTGTTTTCTCGTTTTTTCCCTCGCGTGGCCGTCTAAAAAATAAAGAGCTTAAGGAAACGCACGCGAATAAAAAAGGAGCTTTGGACCATTCGTTGAGGAAACTGTTGCTACCGCTATTTTTATTTTTTTGTACAAGCACACACAAGTGTATTAGCGCTCCCTTAAAGTGCATGGTTTTTAACTCATTTTATCGGTAATTTGATGCGACATGCCCTCGCGTTGGGGGCGAGATATTTGCGATGAACTGGATGGAGTGAGAAGTCGCGTTTTGGTTAGATGAACGCATACCGACAGCTTACGTAAGTGTCGAGTAAGTTTAATTTCTCGGTCAAGAATCCAAGTAAAGCGTTTAGAATCAGCCCCATTAAGACACGAAATTCGAAGTGTTATGGAAATTTTTCAGTGCCATCAACTGTTAAAAAAGTTTAACAGTTTACTTTTAACTGTTTACTTTTAATTACGTTTTTATTGATATAACTTCATTCGACTCGTAAATGCAGATTCTTAAAAACACGAATCTAAACATTGATGTTTTGATTATTAACTAAATGCGAGAAAATTAATACTATTGTTGTAACAGCATTACTTTTTTTATCAAAAGATAACATTTGCAGAAACTATACCGGTGAAAATGTTAGAGAGAGTCAATAGTGGGCAGATTGTTGTCAGATACAGACGATGTTTAACTTTACTTTTATCTTTGTCTTACCCGAGGAGTTATTTTGCAATAACTTAATATTTAAATATATGTAAAGTGTGTAAGCTAACTTCAACGTAACTTTAAAGACGTGTGCAAATTATTTAAGAGTTATAAAATAAAGTCTATTTCTATTATTCGCAGCATTTTTGTAATAAAAGTCCCATGATTTAGATTCTAGAAGCTGTGGAAGCAGCTTAATAAATAAAAAAGGAACGTAATTATATGTTAGAATGGTATTTTATAGTTTACGATAAAAACTTTTTCTATGATAAGAAAAATAAATCTCGAAAACTGAGAAAACTGTTTATTTACAACACGTATTATTGATTTGTACGTTGACATAATTACAAACCAGATTATTTATTATTTATTAACTTTAAGATAAAAAGGTTCGAAATTGTAAAATAATATACGCATTAACGTAGATGGAGTTCAAAGAGAAAAAGTCAGTCGGCAACAATAATTGATAAGCTTATACGAAAATATCGGGTATTTCGTGTATTTCAGGCACGTGTGGCGAAAGTACAGGAACAGGCGCAGCAGCACCGCCAGCAGTTTGCCTTGGTACAGGGGCGTCTGCTCTCGGGATGACACAGCCGAATCGCTACACCATCGGCCGCACTCCGGAAGTCAGATCATACATCCACCCACGCAGATTCTCTCCGCTCAGGACGTGAGTAGACCTACGCATAAATACGCTTTCACGAGACTAGAGTTCATAAACTACCATTTTTTTTTCTCCTGGACCGCGTTTGTAACTTGCTAGCCTCTGAGCCGTGGGAAACAAAACATTAAATATTTGCTAGAGCACTCGGCAATAAAGGGACTTTGGTATCTCCTGCAATTAACTAACTTACAAAGCCAATTCAATTTTCCAACTTGCGAATGGAATTTACATTTGATGCCAGCGAAGAGAGCCGTCGATGCGACTAATTCCTCTTAAGTAAATTCATAAGGGCGAAGCAGAAATTATCCTTGTCGCGAGAGTGTAGCTGCATTATAAAACCTTTAAGGAGGCAATATTTGCTGAATTTCAATATAAATTTCTAGGCGATGCAATTTCAATTAATTATTAATGAGTAAATTGAAGGAGTTGCGCTATTGCACAGCTGTCGCGGAGTCATTTCCCCGACGCGAACTCGGAAGTTCGCTGCGCTGCGAGATAAGAAATACAAATAAAATCTCCATGGTTCGTAAAAGAGCTAAAATGTATGCCCGAAAAGTTCTTTACATACAAAAATCATCGAACAATTTTAAAAGAAAAGCACTCGACGGCAAGTCGAGAGGAAGGAGTGACGATCCGCGCTGTAAAAGTTCGGGGCCGACTGATGGGCAAAGTTTTTTTGCTCCCGCCAAGCGCAGCACACAGCTGGGCGTCTCACTTGGTGAAGGCACTTTACGATAACCTCCGTCAGACGGGGCTGCGTGGGGCTTTTTGTTTTCCCCCTCCTTCCCCCCTTTTCGCTTATTTTCGCTTATTTTCGCTTATTTTCGTGACCTGCTCCCCCGAGTTCGCAGATCGAACGAACACGTCCGGAACTAGGATTCCTGCCCAAATGCTTTGACTCTGCCTCAACCTATATTTTTCCTCCTTCCATTTCCTCCAACGCTTCGTCCCCTCGACTCCGGCTTTTTCTTGCGCGAACTAAAACGGTCCCGAGTACTGGCCGCCTTAAAAGTTCGCCTTGAGCCATGTACGAATGCACGAGGACACGCGAGGATGCACAGCCAGGGGTGGGGAAGCAGTATAGTGTACAGCTCGCTGGAGAAAACAATTTCTGAACTCGAAACGAACACCGAATGGCAAGCAACTGGACTAGATTCTCGATTATAGTAAGCTCGTTCCGTGTGTTCTGCGAAAACATCCCGGCAGTTCTAACTACACGCTAACCGGCCTCCACCTTCGTCGTCAAATATAATTCTCCAAGCGGTCCTGAATCACTAAATCTTTAAACTTGAACATCTGCAGCCCCTCGTAGCTTGTAAAATTCAATGTGCGATAAAGATTCGAATGTAACTTCTTGGGACTCCGTTTCAGAGGGAGTTTTTGCACTGTGGTAAGGTGGCTGTTGAAATACTCACCTTCTGCCGAGCGCAACAAACGGATAAATTAATTGAAGACGCGATGATGCGACGCACTCAAGTGGTGAAATCTTAGTGTTGAGTGGGATTATTTGAAAAAGATCTGGTTAGTGACAATTTGAATAAGCGTTCGCTAGACCCAACACCAGTCACACGAACGGTGCAATATTTTACCCTGGTTAAATATTATAAGCCCCACTTTGAATTCCCATTTGAATGAAAATGTATCGGATTAAGTCCGTGCTATTATCGAATTATAGAAAACGCACAAAGCTGCTAGAAAAATTGTATTCATTTCAGCGCTAATTAACAGTTAATAGACCAACTGTAGGAAAAGGACATAACGACAACTAATTTTCACAAATAACTCCTTCTTGGTCCGTTTCTCTGCAGTAACTTTTTATCCATCCTGCATCAGCAATAATTTTATTACACACGAGCACGAGCTCCGACACAGGTAGTTTTCTCCTTCTTAAAAAAGTAATTTCTAATCTTCGTACGCTTCTACACGTACCAAACTGCGCACATACATTTCACGAAGCCTCTAACGTCCTGCCGAGCTCATCGGTGCTTCAGCTCATTCTAATCCGGAGCTTCGCTGCCTAGATTTAGCGCTGAATTGGAAATTCGTTCGAGCCCGGATGTGCGTAAGAAAAATGACGGAGTCAGAGATGATCACTCTGAAGTCTAATGCACATGCATGAACTGAGCGATCCTGATCGTGAATAAAAAGATCATTATTTTTGAGGGAGAGGAAGGACCTTGTTCTGACACCCCATTTTTTGCTTAATCGTGTTCTCTAAGACGATATTTCTTTCTAGGAAACCTGCTTGCTTAGATCTAGTTCCTTCTTCGCTTTTGAAAGCGACGCAACACGGTCTTGGAATTACGAGTACAATTGTTCGACATTCTTAATGATCTAAAGTTGAAAAAGATTTTTTTGTCGTTAACGCAACTGCTCATTTTTCATCTTTAAATATCAATCAAAAAACGTAATAAAAAATTAATGGAAGTGAAAACGCATCTCCGTGAAACTAATCAGTTTTAAACAAGAGTTATAAATGTTGGCTCACTTTTTGCGCTTGTTTACTTATTTAATTGCAATGGTAGCTGTGAAAAATGAAATTCTTTATCTCGAATATACTGCTCATTGAAAATTTTTTCGAATAATCCTTTTTAAAATTAATGGTGTTTTAAGAAAAATGCCGCACTCGCGGATAAGAAAAACACAACTACTGAAAAGAAACTTCTCAACAGACTAAATGGAACTAAAGTAGAGCATAATCATATTGCTTTGTGAAAAATACGTAAAAATAAATATTGTAAATTGTATATCGAAAGGAAAATGCCCAAAAGTGAAAAAAGATAAGATTGTAAAAAAAAATTAAGAGAATTAGTGAAGTAAGAAGAACGACGCGAACGAAGGAAGAGTAATAAGGAAAGAAAAAAGAAGAAAAGCGAAGAACGACTGTTCGGCGAATGAGTTTTCTTCAGAAATTTAAAGATTCGATTTATCGATTCAGAACGATTCTCGATAACGACGCAGAAAAAAAGGATGATATGAAAGAGCCGTCGAGATACACTGTTTCTCCATTATACTTACGTCGTTTATCGCCCTTATCGCCCATAGTTGTCGTCAGATGGCTTATGTAATATTTCAAATGGAATACTCTGTAAAATGCAGGTCCAGTTGTAACAATAACGGCTTATCGATTTTTTAAATTTTAATAATCCTTTTATTTTACGTTTCCACTTTCAACTGTTCATTGCAGATTTTACTTTCCATAAAGTTTTCTATAAAGTTTTCAGGATTGTTGCTTAATAACCTAATACTGTTTTAACACATTTAATATTGTAAAAGAATCGGACGAGTTCGTAAAAACTTGAACTTTTTACTTTTTGCCTTGACAAAACAATAACAACAGTGCGTAAAGTAAGCATGAAATATCAAATAGAGTTTGGAATTCTTTTGCACAGTACATTTTGATATCTATGAATCAAAGATTAAGGTGTATCTGGAAACTAGAAATTCAAAATGGTATTCATGGGAATGTAAAATTCATCTCCCGGGTAATGTATTTTCCATTTACATGCAATCATCGCGAACAGATTGATCTTGCCCTTGCGTAAGACGAATCTGCAGGATTGGCAAACTTAATCCGGAAATAACCCACCGCGAGCATTTTCGCGTGATTACCAGAGAAAATGAGTTGTGTCTGTCCTTTAGGGCTTTATTCGGACTTAGTGCTTGGGCATGCGCTGTAAATCTTCGTTAAAGACGAAATGGTATGCGTTACACACGTATTGTTCCGATGTTACTTAATCTATGGCTTAGGCGCCTTTAGGCAGATGCTTCTCCATACTTAAACTCTCGTCCGGTTGATATACTCGCAGGCGAAATGTGCCTCGTAGTTCGTTCTCATTGAGAATTCGTTCGGAGCGAGAAACGAGAAATGTACACACAGATAAGTACGATGTACATTTACGGCATTCAATACAGTCTTATCGCTTGATTATTAGATAAAATAAATTCTCTAATTAAAGTTGCCGAGTTAATTCATCGGCCTAATCTCATTAATCCAAAATTAATTTTTCCCCGAATACAGAACCTTATCACTAGATGGTAATCGACATCATGGAAGTGCGATTACTGTATTCGTGCAACGCTCGATATTAATCTAGTTATGCTGTATTGCTACAACTATTATGCGTAATTATGTTTTAAAACTCCACGATGCTTACGGATAAAACAAAATTAAACGAGGATCATATCTTTGATAAAATTCAGAGGTACTTTAGCGTACTAAAATAAAGAGGTTAGCGCTTTAAATTTAATCTCGTGAACACTGGATCTACGTTCTATGTAAACCTTTAAACTGAAATTTTAAATCTTTTAAATAAAAAATGAGAGCAGATTAACGTTAATAACTTTACAGGACTTAGCTGACCTTTAATATTTCCATTGTCCATAGTATCAAAATTCTTATTAAGATTAAATAATTAAAGCTTAAATTGTTTTAGTTGTATTTGATAGCCTATTCAGCTCTATCGACTGACCTAGAAATTCCGCAAGAGTAATGTATCTCCGTATCGAAAAATTGTATAAACTTAAATACTATGGATATAAAGAAGAGCGTTTTATACTCCGAAAATAAAATAAACAATATAATATAAATTGCTCCAAGTTCAATTGTAATTCAGCTGCGTTTTAATTGCGAATATTTATCTCTATTCGGGGGAAAGAAAATAATTTCAGCGTACTCGAGAAAAAACTCAAAGGATGCACCTTTTTTAAGATATGCATTAAGAACTATTATACATTTAATGCTTTTACGAGGCGCTTGATGTATTATGATTGCAAAACAGTAAAATTAAACGACGCCTTAATCTCGTAAACTTTTGCGTGTCTTAATTCCGCGAATCGCAGCAATAATTCTCGGGCTTTTTTAACGGCAAACTGTAATGCGCGAAAGTATTTTATTTTTATAATAGAAACGAATAGGGAGCCGTTGCACGTTGGTCATTGCGCCTGTAGTAAGGCTATGCCGGGCAAGTCGCGCCCCGTTAACTTTACGCCCGTAGTGCAGTTTCTGTCAAACTTGCGGGGAAAACAGTAACTCAATGAAATTCAATATGATTCAACGGTAAAGTTCATCGTAAACTTTTGTCATCGAATGGGCAACTTTATGAACTTTATTCGCTCCTCGTATGCACTTGAACCCTTGCACTTTAATATGATTGCGGATATTCGACACTTCGTATTAAATCATAGAAATAAGCGTTTCTTCGGAGATCCGACTCTCCGAGAGCCAGACTCCAGGGAAATACACAGCTAACACAATGATGCTACACATGCTTTGAGTGCCTTATACTTTTACCATTTAATTGGATGAGACTACTCGCTTTCTTTGTATAAATCTCGGCGTCTAGCATCCGCTGTTAATGCTAAGGATTTAAAGGGGATTATAAACCCAAGCTAGTAAGATTGCAGTACTTTTATATACAGTTTCATGCCCATACTTCAATCCATTTTATAAAACTACTTCAGAAGTCTTCAGAATTTATTGCCGAAAGGAGCATAAATTTAACAGTTATTCCTTATTTATTATCTTATACATTATTGGATTTTTATCTTATTATTATGCGGTTCTACCAAAGTTTCGAGTGGTGAATTTTTGGCATAGGATATTTTTCAGCATATTTTAAGATGTTCAATTAAAATCTTGTACAAAACATTCTGTTAATAAAAGTGCATCTACAATATTGCTGGAGTAACTTCAATAAAACTAATGGAATACGTAAAGTGCAAATTAATTAAGTAACATCAGTATCACTCCCATTATCTGTTTACACTCCGCAATACAAATTTCAAACAGCAACTTAATTAGATTAGACGCGTAATGTTAAAGTTTGATTAGAATCTACAGCAAATAAGCAAATACTCGTATATCAAATTATAACTGGTATTTTTTTGGATATTGCCGATAATGAAAATTATAGTTAAAAGTGAATTATAAATAAGTAATAATTGCACGTTTTATCGTATGATGCGTTTGCACTGATTTTGTCACTCGTTAATAGTTGCAAATTAATTTTTACAGTTAAATACAGTTTTCACATCTGCTAATACTTTTAAATTAAATATGTAGCAGGGATGTTTACAATATTATTGAGAATTTTTAGGTTGTTTTATACCGAACATGCAATTTTCAATTGTAATTCAGTATATAATTCGATTGAAAGCGATTTTACGTAGCGCAACTGAAAATTGGCATTTAATTAATAACTAATGAAAATAGTTCTGTTGCTGATTTCTACCTAATATATTCTGTACAAACTATAGCTACAGATTTCAGTTACATTCCTTTAATGTTTTTCCAACGACTTAAGTTACACGTGCTGTATAATGTAATTCCACTCGCACTTGTAATATTTTATGCATAATATTCGCATTTTAGATAACTGTTTATATCTCGCAATAAATTATAATTGATATTAAAATCTTTACTTGAGAAGTTTGAAGACTTTTCAACTTAATTTGAGAACATTATTGTTTTAGTTTCACTGCAGTTATTGCGAAAAAGAACCGATACTTAATTTATTGATTAACTGCTTTGCATGATTAAAAGTTTGATTTTTAAATTAGCTGTTTATTTTTACAGTACATATCAGAGTACCTCTTGTTACAGAATTTAAAATATTATTTTCCATCCAAAAATTTCATAAATCGCACCAATCGCATTGCGATTTGTTTTCGCTGATGAAAATTTTCGAATGGTCGAAGTAATGGATACGAATAAACTTCGAATAACTAATCAACGTCCAATAAATAGCTAAAAATAATAATCGTAAGGCAAAGGCGGAGGAGAAGAGCCATTGTCGTCGATTGTCAGAGTGGCCGGAAAAACTAATTCCAGCGAGAAATTCTAATAAAGAAGAAACTTTGTCCTTTCAGTCGCACTCCGAAACTCTTTTAATAGGGCACGGCACTCACGCAGGCTAATGAGTTCGCAGAGGCTTGTTAGCACTCAGTCACTTTTCAGGCGAGAAAACGCGAACGAACCATTCCTCGTGAAAAACTGAAACTTCGGTGAACTAGCTGTCGGATATTAAGTAATTCCTTTTTTATCGCAGGTTAATTGGAAACTATCAAATTTTCATTGGCGAAATGTTAATTTTGGTATTAACTTTAAATCTGATTTGTTTCGGTCGGCGAAAACCATTCGCCATCTGCTCGCAAACGAAGCTCGGCGGTGCTCGCGAGGGTTCCAACTTAAAAATCAAGCCCAACCGCACGCAAATTTTAGAAGAAGCTCGATAGATAAAATTTGACGTCAATTTTTACGTCGAACAAATGCAAAAGCGAGAGTGGGTGCAGGCAAGTACGCACGAAATTTTGTATGCGCTCTTCATCGGGAAATTACTCTTGGACGTGAAAAACTTGGCGTTGAATGGAAGTTCGACGTGGAAGTTTCGAGTATCGCACACTTGGAGTCAGCTCATTAAGCTCGAGCTGCTTGCCAAAACAAGCTGTAAGCAGGCCGCTGATTTCCGACCGATGAAAAGAGTTTCATAAAGTTCGGCCGGCCTGCGCAAGTTACGCCCACGAGTTTCGCTTTGATAGTCTCGACGCTGTGCCTTAAAAAGCTGTCTATTCTGCCCAACACCTCGGAGTCCTCAGCTCCTTATATTTGCCGCTAATTTTATAATTAACTTTGCTATGGAAATTCCGCAGAGAAGCGTATTCTATCAGGGGAGCCGAGCCGGGGATCGATACAGAGCCAAAGCATTTGTACTCGAAAGAAGTACCAAGTTCGAGCTGAGCCGGCGAGAAACTTCGGAAGCACGGGCGTTCTGCTTCCGTTGCATCTTCTCCCGACTACACTTCGCCAGAGAAGAAACGAAAATAAAATACATCGGCAACGCGAGGTATTTCGAAGGCGTGGGCCAAGTTGTCGGAACTCGGAAACTACTGCGCGAAAACACTAAAACGGCGCCACCTATTGCCGTTATCCTGTCTGCCACTGCCGCAGGCTCGCCTTTCCCAAAATGAGCAAATTAGATACATAATCAAGGATGACAATGGAGGAAGTAAGTTGCGAATCCGCAATGCGAGTCGCAAGTTTGCAATTCTTCTCGTTGTCGATTGGCCGGCCAGACCACCGGATCTTCCAGTGCAAATTATACAAGGACCGTTAGCGTAAAATTATCGCGAGCTTAATAAAGTCGGCGCTTATTCGCAGCGGAAGTTTGATGGCGTAACTTGGCGAAATAGATGCTACCTTAGTTATGGTTATTGCAGGCAAAAGAGTGAGAAAAGGGCAAATGGTCGTAAAGAAGAGGGGAAGGAGCGGGAGTAGCCAACAGTAAGTCGAGGAAGGATAACGGAAGGAACGGCTGCAGAGAAATGGGCAGTAAATCACATTGCATAATTTCGCGAACCAGATAGAGAGTTTGCATTCGGAAGGAACTTCTTGACGTACGATATGATTTCCGTGGCTCTGTAGAACAGAGGATGGAAGAAGACAGTCAAGAATAGAGAGAAAACTATCAAGAGGTACTTATGCAGAGTGGAAACGGCTTTGTTGGGGGCTTTTGTTTACCCGATTTTAACTTCGCGAAGAGAAAAGTATTTTTTATAAGCCAAGTTGCCTCCTCACCGCGTTATCGAGTATTTCACAGAAATATCAATAAATAGTCCAGTTTGTGAAGTAAGTCATAGGTATTGAATATTTTACGAATGTAATGTAGCGTTATAAAATAATGCTTTCAAATTTACCTTTAATATGCACTCGTATATTATGAATTTTTAAATAATATTCTTTTTTATATTACAGCAAAAGTAACCAACGTTGATTATTATGTTGAATGTAAAGTATTAAAGTTTAAGTAGATAAGTTAAAAATTGAAATTGCAATTTTTTCGTTACGTAAAAACAGAATAGAATTAAAGTTCGTTTATTAAAAGATAAATCTTTGAATCAATTTCCAATAGGTCTATACTTTTTTGCTTTAAGGTATAGAATAACATTAAGGTATAGAACAACAACTTTTAATTAAAATTGAATTTTTAATTATAAGGTACTACTTTGACATAATTATAAATGGATTTAAAAATTCTAATTATTGTCCAACAGCATATTAATTTATGTATTAGTTACAAATATATTTAAACAATTACATTATAAATTCATAACTTATCATTCTTGTTAAAATAATAGAAAATTGATTAAATAATAACTTTTGTAATTTACGAATCTATTTGATTACAATAATTTTTAAAATTTATGAATCTGTTTGATTACAATAATTTTTATAACAAATCAATAACCGGATTATAAAGATTTCCAATTATTTCTTTTTATCAAAATATAAATAAATTTTTATCAAAATATATTTTATTTCAAAAAGAGTTTAAAATACGTGAAAAATATTTGGTTTTCATATAATTATTAAAATCTTTTAATCCATGCATTATTATTATCATTAAAATTTTATAATTAAATAAATAAAATATTGTATATAATGGTGTTATAGCAAACAAAGTTCAATACAGTGGTAATTAATATAATTTCTTTTGACTTTTTATATTATTATTCATAAGAAAGAAAGGTTATTACGATTCTAAAATTTTAATAACAAAAACATTTGTTTCAAGATAATTTAAAACTTATAAATATATTTCATAAACATACACGATAAGCAGTAAAAGTTTTTTATAACTGGAAATGATTTAGTACTCGTTTTTACATAGTTTATATGGATAGATCATCTTTATTACTTATTTCTGAGTTTTCTAAAAATACAATTTTCATTTGTCAATTTTTTAATTAATCCACATATTGTATTATATTTACTTTGAAAATATTATTGAAAACTTAAAAGTTTAAATATAGTTAGCGTTTTGAAAGTATTAAATTGTTTACATTTTCTGAAACTGCAACAATTTTATAATATTTTTTTCAATTTGATGCCGATAGTATGGTTGTAAGGGTCAGTGTGTCAGGTCAAAATATATAAGCAGAAACGACTACAGGCGCCTACCTTTCACTGATTTATTGCACGCTATTAAGGTTCACTTATCATAAATTAAACAGAAATATACCTGAAATCAATTAGAAAGCATTTTAATATATACTATTAAGGTTTGCTTATCATAAATTAAGCAAAATTGCACCTGAAAAAATCCCAGGGTAGGCCAAGTACAAGATAAATGCTTTTTTTAAACTGTTTACTTAAAAATTATTAAAGTGAATTTTTCATAATTTTACTTCATTTATATTTAAATATTGTTTAGATGTACTGGATTGTTTAAAAAAAATCGAAAGGGTATTTCTGTTGTAATGCAACTCGAAAATTTTTGGAATAAATTAAAATAATTTTATTTTAATTTATAAAAGTTATACTCAATACGATTATACATTTATTGTTTATCTTTATTGCAATTATAAATTATATAACGTATAATAAGCGTGAATTTATTTTAAATATCAAGTAACCAGTACTTTTAGCCTGCTAAAATTATATAAATTGATTAACTTTTTTTTTAGTTAAATTCAATTGTATATTCCTAGTAAATTCGCATATTTCATTTAAAATTTTAATAGAAATATTTGGTACATTAGAGTTATGTAACTTAATACACTTTTCGTCCTTTCAAAAATATTTAGAAGGTGTGATATTAATTGTTTTAGGTTATGGAAAGTGGCAAAAACACAAAAAAAAGCCTTTCAGTTTTAGGTGTTTTTCCTTTTATAATACGTAGACAAAGTACTTGATGTCACAGTATAAAGTATTTATTGCAAAATATGTGCACATTGGAAATCAAACTAGAACACTAGAGAATAAAAATATTGGTTGAGTATGCATATAAAAGTATAATTCAACTCAAAGAATTTCCGAAATATAAAAATCAGTGCAATTGTTGAAACGTTGCAATGTGCAAAGATGTTTTACCGTACTAATTATTTAAATTATGTAAGTGACGGCTATTCAAAAATTTACGGAGAAATTTCGAAAGCAGCGTGTTATGTTGTAGAAATGACTATCACTTAAAAAGAGATCATGGTGTATGTTAAAAGTAGTTTCGTAATCGACTTTTTGAGTTCTCGAAGAAAAGTAATTATTAAAAATATTAATATTTTCAGCAATCATTTTGACCATTAAGTAATAAT
This sequence comes from Platyscapa corneri, assembly GCA_018907185.1. NCBI lineage: Eukaryota > Metazoa > Arthropoda > Insecta > Hymenoptera > Agaonidae > Platyscapa > Platyscapa corneri. The sequence continues at coordinate 201,161 of JACCHW010000021.1, read as the reverse complement.
AATATCAATTGACACTACGCCATATTGACTTTAATTTATGATTTTCTAGATAAAAAGTCAAACTATTGTAATACATCAGAAATCTTACTCTACACTAAGATTAAATAGCACGTTACATTTAACGTACGGTAAAAAATTTTTGAGCTACCTGTGAACTATATTTTTGTATCCAATACCATTTATTTTTATTTTCAACCATTTATTTCGGTTACTATAGAACTCTTTAATCAGGCAGCAAAAATTTCAAGATATGGCCGAGATATGAAAGTAGTAGATCATTTCGTTGCCATATTTACAGGTTGATGTCTTTCTTTGCTAAGTCACTCTAAGATCGTACAAGGTCATAAAAAATAAGGTCATATATATTAACGACTGAATTATATTTTATATCAGATATAAAAGTAAAGATGTGTGGTGCAAGAGGCTAAGCAAAAATGAATAAGGGATGAGACATTCAAATTTTAATTAAGTCATGAATGATATATTTGATAATAGTGTAATGTATCTACCAAAATTTTATTCTGCAATATTTTTTGAATAAAAGTTTATAGATGATTTTGCAATTATCAATAATTGATTGAGAATACCAGATTAGCTTACACTACTTAATCAAATTTGTAATAAAATTTTTTTTGTAAATTATAAGATACTAAGAGCTACGAATTTTTTTCTTTCTTTTAAAGTTTCGTGAAAATTCAGAATTTTTCATTCTAAACTATCACTCGTGTTTTCTATATTCATCATAATCAAAACTCGTTTCTGTACAAGAATTTATAATAAATTGCATTTTTTAGATTGATCTACCTAAATATAGTTTTTAAAGCCAACCAAATTTAAATTAAGTAAGAATAAAAGATACAAATATGAAATATACAAAATTTCAATATTTGTATATGTAATACTTTCCAAATAAGAAATTTGTTACATGTGAATTGTAAAAAATTGGTAAAAACTTTGATAGAAAAAGAGAGCGCGAAAGGGAGATAAAAATATGAGAAATAGAGAGAGAGAGAGAGAGAGAGAGAGAAAAGATAATCCAGTGCCTTATTAAATTTCGTATTATCATTCGCTTCTTTAGATGGAAGAAATCGAGTTCTTATTTCATCATGAACTATGCGACAAAGATGGAATGAACCATTCATTCGTGAACATTTCACCATTTATACACCTACTTCTTTGAATTTTTCTCTTCTATACATACAAAATCTCTCCTTCTTGCTCTCACTTTCGCAGTTTTTCGCGCGCAAGAACGCAACTATAGCAGCCATTTAATTCTTTGCTGAATCGCTTCCAAAGCGGCTTCCGCTTACACCAACGCGGAGTAGATGCACTGACGTATATTTTCGACTTTTGATTTTCACTTTTCACGCTCTCTTTTGTTCTAAATGTATGCATTTCATAACACCAAAGTTACATACTTTTTTACTACATTGTGTTCAAATGATTAGTTTGAAGTTAATTTAAAAATTTAGTGACTTTAGTATTCCAATTAAAATTTCGCTTGCAACAATTCAATATTGTTTTTGAAAAACTGGGATTCTTTTTAAAATTTTTTCTTCTTTTGAAATTGCATTACTTTGGGTAAAATTTACTGTAGTTTTTATTGAATAGAAGATGCTCGAGTCGCTATCGAAAATACTCTATTAAAAACTTAAATGTACTCTCAAGATTAATCGATTCGATTAACTGTAAAACTAAATCTAAAATTGTTCAATTTGAAATTATCAATTTAGAATAAAGTTGATATCACAACTAATATATAATGATTTACTAAAAAGAAAGAAACAATCGATTGATATTTTAAAAGTATCACGTTTAAACTAGTATTAATTACAATTGACTTGACGATAACTGTTCCTTAATGAGCCAATTGTATGGAATACAATAGATTCGAGGTACCGAATAAAGAATGAACGACTTGAACTTGACTTCGAGTAATGAATGAGCTGAACATATTCATATTGAGAGTTGGCCAGAAAGAAATTCATAGCTATGAAATAAACGCAATTATGTTTGGACGATCTGTTTCGACGTGCACACAAACTCTCGTGCATGTTAACGCACACGCACGCACACGCTCACCAAAACACACACGATTATGTGTTTCTGTATGTTTGTTTTGTGTGCGGGTGTAAGTGCGCGCGCGTTCGGTTGCATACACCCGTGCATAGAATTGTATACCTATGCAGAGAGGAGACGGGCGACGATCCAATTCCGTTCTCTTTCGCGAGCACCGGATCTTGATTGCCAGGGAGTCGAGAATAAAATACAGAGAGAAAGAGAAGGAAAGTAAGAAAGAAGGCTCAGTAAAATAGATGGTAAAGAGGCTAACGGGTGACAAGGTAAAAAGAATGCTTCTCGAGATATCCACCGACTCTAACTTCAACAATTAAAGTATTCATTTTATAACTGAACTCGGAGCCAATACATTTTCTTAAAGTAATCCGAGCTAAAGAAAAAGTTTTATACGTAGAAACTAATGTACTCCTATTTTAGCTTGGAATAGATTTTCTCACTTATAAACTAAAAATCGGTAAATTTAATAAAAGTCTTTCTTATAGTTTTATGCCAGCAATTTCAAAATTTTACAGAAAAAGCATTGATATTATTATTAATAATGGAAGTTATAAGAACGTTAAAATAATTGAATGTCATTTTTCTAAATCATCAGTAATAGGCATATATAATTTAAAAAATTTTTCTCGTGAGTAGTTTAAAATTTTTTCTAAAAAAACTGCAAAGAATTTAATGATTAGCTGTTGCCATTACAGTCAAATTATTTTTGGCCTTCTTTCTCTCTTCTTTTCTTTACTGAGAAATATTTATAATATTTTGTATTTCCTTCACATAGAGGGAATTATTACTTCTAATGTTATTTAAAGGTAACTTTAATCAATATATTTATCTAATAATATATTTTTATTTTTATAGGATTTCAAGAATGTAATCAAAGGTAACACAAAATCATTGGATTTTGTCTAAGATATACGTGTGTATTTATATACACTTGAATTTTATAGTGTACATGAAGATCAATATAATGTTTTTAATTACGTGAACAGCTCATAAGTTGTATAGAATTAAACTTAAAAATAAATAATAATTTTTTCTTCTTTTTTATTTGACTATAGTAGATAAAAAATTTGTTTGCACGCAATATACTTGGAGCAGAATTAAGAATTTTTTATTAAATAGAAAAATTTTTTTAAAAATGGGTGTTCATTAAATTCAAAAGTAACTTCTTGTTCATATAAAAGTAGCTCTGTACAATTTCATTTTTTTTTAGTGTATAAGAAAGATTAATAATTCTAATCAATGCATTAGAACTGTACCAATTAACAGATACTGTTTCGTTCAAAACTAATTTTCCGATTTATATCTTCTTCGAAAAAAAAGTAATTTAATATACTAACGATATTTTTTCAAATTTCTTATTTCAGATAAACCAGAGTCGACCATCAATACTCACTACGCAATACCTTAAAATGATGACCTCCGGGAGAGCAGCTGTTTTTTTTTTAATTTTCAATAATTTAGCATAATAATATCAAGATAACTTCATGAATATGCATATTTCTAAATAGAAAGTTACACATAAAAACTTTTTTGCCAAATAATATATTAATATTAATGGAATTTAAAAAAAAATATTTATAAGTATAAACCATTTAATGAATAAGTTATTAAAATTTTAATATGATTTTAAATTCTTACATTTAATTTATAAAAGAAACACTAATAAATAATAGCTTTATTATTATTCAATATAATTTTAATCGATTATTATTTATCCAAAATATGCAAGAATAATAAACATTCTTAAAAATTGTCTCTTCAGAAAAATATTTAGAAAGGAGCATTGACATGATTTAGTTATTAATTTGAATATATATCTTTGAAAAAATATAATATGCACGTATAAATTTAAAAACAATTACACGCACGCACGTCCCCACACTGACACGCATACACATATATTTATTTTGAATCATATAATTAATATAGATACAGTCTAAAAAAATATTATAAAAAAATTTATCAATTTATTATATTAACTTTTATTAATATAAAAGTAAAAAGTATTAATCTACATATTCTTATAACTTTAGCATTAAATAATAAGAATATCTTTATTGGGAGTAATGTAATTTTATATTTCTTAATATAATAAAAGTCACGGTTTCAGATTAAGAATGAAACTTCCGCTTTTTTAAAATTTTTAAAAACTTTTATAAGCTTGTATCCTTTAAAAAAAATGAAGAATCGAATCCAAATTATTTTATGGAATCTAATTTTTCGATCAATTAATTTAATTATCTCCATAGAATTAATTTATTTCACACTGAAACTCATAAAATATGCTATATAAAATGAAGCATTTATAAACCCTTTTTTGATTTCTCCAAGAGTAGATAATAAGAATATAGTATTTACGGCAAATTACTATGAATTATAAAAAAATAGCGTAATCCTCTGAAATATGAAGTAATGAAGTTTATAATAATTAATTTGAAACTTTATATTTAAACAATAAAATTTTGTTCTTAAATTGATAGTATTATTATTCCTTATTAATATTTTTAAATTATATAAAACTATTAAATTAATAAATGAAATACATAAAAAAAATTGCGAAAATCTTTTTTTTTAAATATGTTTTTAAACAATTCTCTGATTTAAAATTTTAAAAGCATATTTTATCTTCAAATCTATTCATTATTCCAAATATTGTAATTCCATTATTTAAGACTGATTGATTAGTCTATATGTAGAATATACTTTTCTAGTAGTTAATGTAATCTTAGCATTAGTAATGAATATGAATAAATATTTAATGAATAAAACAGTAATCTAATGATAAAATCGTCAGTGTTTAAAAAAATTATCTCTTTCACACTGTAGATGAGTTCTTTTCCATAGGCTTTATTACTTATTTTTTTTAAAAAAAAAAATTATCAGATTATTTAAAAAATGTAACAGCATAAATATTAATATACATTAATGTAATATATATTGTTAAATAATATTTTATCATAAAAAGATTATTCTTTGATGTATTAAATATTAGCATCATTAATTTAAAAATTTTTTTTCACAATATAACAATATTAAATTTTTAAACAATAATAATATCGTATCTGTCCATTTTTCTCTTTCTATTTTCACTTCTCTATTTGTTTTTCTATCTTTACGTTGAGGCATAAAAAAGCAAATTTAAATACAAATTAAGTGTACCAGATAGGATACTTTCGCCGAGATAGTTTTATGCTTCTTTATATGCCTGTAATAAAGTAATCATTTGAATCTAATTGTACTTTTATTGGAAACCATGGTGTGCGTGTAAACTGAATTAACTCCTACACCAGTCTTCCTTTTTAATGTTTTTATTGTTTGACTTATCACGATTAATGTTGGTTAATTTATGTAAGTTTTTCTTTATTTTTAATATTTAATAGTAATAATTTATTTATTTTCAGTAGAAACTAAAAACCGCAATATATCAAATACAATGATTTATTTTCACTCAATAGAAATTTAATTCTATTTCTATATATAAATACACAAGTTATAGATTCATTTTATCTATACAGTTAGATATACAAGGAATATGAAATAAATGCTATAAATAAATAAGGCAATCTTCATACATTAATAAATCATATCAAAATTACAGACTAGTTAATTTCAGTTTTGATACTTAAAATATATTGACTTAAGTTAAAAGCTTAAAAAAAAAAATAAAAAGGTATTATTTGATAAAAATAAATATAAATAAGTATTAAAGTACTTTTGAAGTATAAAATCTTGATCATCCGTAAGTTACGCCGTTTATTTAGAATAAAGGATAACGTGATTTAATTAGATAATGATTTTGATAAATAATAAGTTAACGCTTTGTTTATAATTTTCTTTTTAAAAAGATTTTTCAAATAAAATATGTGCAGTAGAAATAAAGCAAGGTATGTAATTTCATCAGTCATACATGCATAAAAATGTATCTATGAATAATTTATTAATATGTGTAAATAGAAGACTAATAGATATTTTTCTGAATTAATAATTTGTATTAATATTTAGAAAGAATATATTTGTATTAATTACTAATAAATCAGATCCTAATATTATGATATTTAATATAAATTTTGAAAAGTGTTATTAATTGAAATTACATTTCGAAAAATAATTTTAATAACCAATGCCTATATTTTTCTATTAATAATGTAGTGATTAGATATTACAGTTATATATATATATACAAATTTAATAATAGTAATAAACTAATGAATTTATGATTTTTGTTACGTGTAGTATGACTTCATGGATTCAATGCGTCAATCGACTATCATAAATATTGAGGTCAATATAATTACTATCTATCATAAGTGATGTTTGGTATTTACTGTAATTAAATGTTACTATATTGCAATTTGCATTAATTAGAGTTACACATAATGAATTTGCAATCACAGCTACAAATGATGTAATACGATCAATATGGTCGCATAATTCATGAATTCAGAAGGACGAAACATAGAACGGGTTAGAATTTTATTATTAATAGATATTATGGTTCAAGTAATGTTCTTTTCACGTGAGAGTTCTTTCCACAACAAATACGTGAGTTTTTTTTATAGAAATAAGATTTACTACAAATGCAAATGATATGTTAAGTAGATAATAAATATTTATAAACAGGAATAGCTTGTTACAATGAGTTATTGCAAATATTTTGGATTTTATATTTTAATTTAGGTGTTCTATCATTAGAATCAAGAAGTTTTTTATATAAAGAATTCATTTTCTGGCTTTTCTTTTGATCTTATTCTATTTGACTCTATGTATAGATACACATTTTTCTAGGATAACAAAGTTTATTATATTATCAATAACATTATTTTATCAATCACATTAACGTTCTCAATGAATACACTGATAAAAAATAAAATAAAAAGTATATTTTAGGATTACATCAATTGTTATAAAAAAATAATGTAAAAAAAATGATTTTTTAGAAAAGTCGCAACTATCTATATGTTTTTGAAAGATTCTTGTATATTATTTTTTAAAAAATATTAAAATTAACGATCATGGGTATTCTAGTACATATAAACAAATGTTTTACTATAAATAATTCTGTGTCGAGTGATTTATAAATAAAAGCAATTAAACACTCAGTGAATTTATGTTTAATTATTTCGATTTAAATATTTATGTTATATCAGTGATATAAAAAAATTACAACACATATATCTTATAAAAGCTGGCATCAATTAATTTCTTTTATCTTAGAGATAATGTTTGTCTTTTTTTGGTGTATGTCTGCATACAAATATAAACAATTACAGACAGATTGATTGTAGGAACAACCAGATAATTGACTGTTTTTTAAACTACTCAGCTTTTAAAAAGGAACAGCTTAAGAATAAAATGCACGTTTATAAATGCGGAAGAGATATGTCGAAGTGAATTAAGCGGAATCATAAGAATGAGAAAATATGTTGGTATAATACAAAAGATTAATACAAAATATAACGAACGAAAGATACTATGGAGTATCTAGTGAGCAAATTTATTAAGTTTAAATAAAATTTTCATGATTATTAAATTTTTTGACTACATTTTAGGGCTATAAAAATTAATGTATATAAAAATATATATAAATTATATTAATAAAATAAATCTAGGATTTATTTCTTGTTTCTTGGATGTACTAATACGAATCCTATGTTTGAATAACTGAATATTCAACAAAAGATTAAATTAATGAGCTGAACGTCAAAAATAAATTATTCGTTTTTAATATCTTTAATAATTAATAAAAAATTAGTATGGATGCACTTAAATTTAAAATCAGTAAGTTTACATACATATGTCTGACTATTCCTAGCTACTTTCACTTTCATATAATAGACATACTTTTAATTTTACAGAAATAATTAAATTTCATTAGCAATTTATACGCGTATATATTAGTAAATATTACACTACTCTTAATCCAATATCTCATTAAATTATTATTAATTAAATAGGAACTATGCAATATATACGAAATTCTTCGTATTTTATATCAGTCATTTTATCTGGATTAAAGCATTAGTTTTCAGAATCAAAATTAAATAAATTATTTTATAAAAATTTAATTTGTTTAAAATTTTAATTTTACATTAAATAAAAATCATAAAATATCGTTCAAAAGTTTAAAAATTGATGTAAATTCATATTTGACTATTATTAAAAAAAATATTTAGTTACAGTTATTCATTGCATATTCATTGCATAAATCAAACAGTTGAGTTTTAAATGCAATTATTATATTGTATTATACATATATCAAATGTATTGAGTTGTTTGGAAAGAGAGAGAGAATTCGCAGTTGGTCCTCGAAAATTTTTCTTATCTTCTACCAACATTTGCCTGCGGAATCCTTGATTTTTTTGTTTTCTTCCAAAAAAGGAAAGATAGTATAGGTGAAAAAGAAAAATGAAAAAAGCGAGAGCAAATGAAGGAAGAAGAGCCGAAGACGGCGAGCATCGCGAGTGCGCTCAGAAAAAGCAGAGAAACGCTCGATTCATCGTGAACAATTGTGCTCAGACTATTCCTAACATCTTTCTCTCTCTGTTCTGCCTGTCTATATCTCTTTCTCTTTCGGTTTCTCTCTTTTTACTACTTCAATTTTCTCTTGCTTTAATTTTTGTAGAGTGTTAGAGATCCGCTCGAGTCCTCCTCTTTTTTTCGTTCTTCCTCTGTAGTAGAAAGACTCAGAGAACCACAGTTATCTGCCTTGCGATTGCAATTATTGTTATTAATTGAAAATCTGAACGAGGATCTGCAGATGGCGCTACGGGTGAATAAACGAAAAATTGAACCTAGAGTGTACACACGAATGTACACGTGCAAAAGTGTGTGGTCATTAAAAAGTTGTGATTCGACAACTGCAACAGTTTCAAGCCGATTCCAATAACTTTGAGGCGCCCACACGAAACTCAAATTACTGTTATTATTTCATACAGTTTTTTATATACATATATTTTTAAAAAAACTTCCTTTAGTTTGAAATTATTAATAATTATTTTCAGGTACATTTTATTCCAATACGATCCTTCTAATCAATGTTTTTCAAATGCAAGAATGTGCCAGAAAAATATTGGAAAACTTTTTCTAGCTATTTTCATATGAACTCTGGTAATATTAACAAGAGTAAAAATTGAAACGATACAATTAATTTCATTTTCACAACTAAAGTAAATAATTATTTTTTCCACTCCTCTATAAAGTATCTGTAACGCTGCCTAAAGTATTTGTAATTTTCTTCTGTATTAATGGATTTAAAAAAATAATTGGAAGCTAGTTTTTTTATTATATATGAACAATGAATTATAAAGAAAGAAGTAATACAAAAGCACTTGGCTAAAATATAAATGAAAAAATTGCTAATAATATATAGAAATATAAAAAAGCTGTATGAATAAAGAAGGTTAGAATAATTAAAGTTGAATATAATAACGGTTTTGACGTAAAGAGCACACTCATATAGAGTGTTTTCACCGAGAAGTATTCCCTGCATAACCGAGCAAAGTGCAGTACTCGGGCGCAAATTAAAAGCCTACATGTGTTACACAACTACGATGCATTTTCTTCGTGAAACGAAAGTATGAAGAAAAAGGGCAAGAGAGTGGTCGAGAGAGAGAGAGAGAGAGAGAGAGAGAGAGACCGGAGAACAGATTCTGAAAGGGCGCACGGAAGACGAAAAAGAATTGAAAACTTAATGCGCAAAACGTCCGTTTCCTCGTTTCTTCTCCCTCTCTCTATCTTTATTTCTCTCTCTCTGTCCTCCTCCGATTTTTTGCGAGCGAGCGGCGAAACATTACACAGCCCCGTGTGTCTTTGCTTACAGCATTCCACCGTTCCGTAGTACAGGGCGAACGACGAGTCCCGAGACACTTGGGAGGTCCGTCAGACTCGGCGGAGCAGTTGCGCTCCTTCTGCCTCTCACAATGTTTCACTGTAAAAGCACTCTACCCCTCGGTAACGTATTTGTATGTGTGTTCACGAACTCATCACCTTTGCCGCCTCGCGCGCATCGATCAACATTCTACCCCGAGGCTTCTGTCTTCGAAGATAATGGAAAGGGTTGCAAGAGTTGTTTCGTGCAATGCTCTAACATCTCTTTTTTGCTTTCTCTTGGATTTCTCTCTTTTTTTAGAAGCACAAAATTCGAAGAGTGGCTTAAATTTTTTCAGAAATTTCATACGCTCCTCTACATTATAGTAAAGCTACTCTGAAATCGTTTGAAAATACACACAGGTGTTAATTTTAAATGTAGGTACGGGGTAAATACAAAAACATATTTGACATTGCGTAGCATACTTTTTGGTATTTTCGTTATTTAACATATCTAATTATATACGGCAATATTTAAATTTCATTCTCTGTATGAATAACATAACTAAATTAAATACCTAAGAATAAAGTAAATAATAAAAAACATTTTTTGCAAATCAATGTTATTTATTAAAGTTAAACAATAATTTATTGTCTGTACTTAATTCTTCCTTGCATACAAGATACCAAAAATTTAATTTTGACGAGCTAATTCATTTTAAATAAGAATTATTTAATTCTATATTTTTACAAGGAAATCAAGTACAATGATAGATTAAACGTAGAGCTTGTTAATTAGTAATGTTTAGTAAATTCATACGTAATATTAATATTTTTTTTAAATTAGCATCAACTTATTACTTGTTCATACGTATTAAGTTAAAAATATCAATGAAGGAAATAATATTAATATTAATAGCTACAATATTTTTTATTTTTTCACCAAATCATTAATGAGTATTGTATAATCTATCATAGTCAGAGATATAATTATAATATTATGTTGCAATAATATTTTTAAAGATTTCTTATAACTTAAATAGATATTAAAATCAATTGTTTTATGCATTATCATACATTCTTTCTTTGATTATGTAAGTTGACAATATTTGAATACATTGTACTTTATTTAGACACATAAACAAACATATATTTTTCCACATATACTACAAATAGTTATTTGTATAAATTTGATAATTATTATTTGTAATTACAATTAATAATTAGTTTATCAACATAAGCTTTTATATATTTCTTTAAAAGACATTTCTCGCAAGATATCGAGGCCAATAAATAATTGACTGTTAATATTTTACTTATATTCAGAGATTTTTTTATAATTTTCCAAGATATTTTTCCAAAATTTATTGACTATATGCTGAGATCTAGGAATAATCAATATTAAAGAAAGTCAAAGAACATAAATAAAATTATAACCGAATGAGAAATACATTTATTAAAATTAATTATTGAAATAAAAGAGTAACATGTGATGCTCAAATAACATCATAATATTTCAATATCTGGAAAATTAATTTTTAGTTATCGATGAATTTTTTATAATAATAAAGCTGAATTGAAACATATTGTATGTATATATTGAAAATATCTTGTTTCAGTTTAATTAACTTTATAATATAAATGAAACAAAATATTATTCTATTCCGACGATGATAAAACGAATTCTATATAATTTAAATTAAATTTATCATTGAGTATATCGCTACATTTTTCCAAGCGATATTTATGTCTATCAACCGATATAAACTAATCTACACTATTTGTCAATATACTATATTGATAAGTCACTTTATTTTCAATCGTTTTTGTTTGCATAATTTTATAAAAACATTATGTACTTCCATGTTAATAAAGTCTTTCAAAATTTTATAATCATATTAAACTTAATATTGTTAAAATAAATTAATTAAAATATGGAAAAAAATATTTTTCTATCAAAACTAATTATTCTTTTTTTATGTGAAATTATAGGCATTTAATTAGCATGGAGAGTAATTTTTAAAAATATATTCCAATTTTTGAATGTCAGTTGACTTTTAATGAAAATACAAATGAATTAAAATTAGCTTTTGTTAGAAAAAATTGTGAATTTTTTAAACGAAGACAGGTGTATTAATTCAATATGTTTATATAAAATTAATAGCATTGAGAAATTTTTTAATAAAAAAACTCTTGGTAATAATAGATAAAAATAATTTTATTATTTATTAATTTATGAGTGTACTTAATTATATAAATATATTAATATATTTATATTATATATTAACAAAAATATAATATATTAATTCATATTAATTTATAGTAGCCTCATTTTTTAAACTATTATTATTTACTTTAAAATATTTACGAGTATTTATTTAATTTATTGGATAAATATTTAACTGTGGAGATCTAATGATCGATATAAGTTATTAGTATTAATTTTATATTCGATGTAATATTTTACCACGCGATAATTTTTTTTAAGATAAATAATGAAATATATTTAAAATAGTGATATATATTATATATTAAAAAAAATGTGATTTATAGTTTATAAATAGAAAATATTTTTTTTATTAAACAACTAAGGATATTTTAATTAAAAAATATATATGTAATTCTTCGTTAGATAATCAATGCTATGATTTATTTTATTCAATGCAAATAAATTTCATTATTTTTTGTCTACGTTTATCTATTAAAATTAGCCATGTGCGAAAACAACACGACTTTACGCAGGTACCAGTAAATTCAACAGAAAGTATATATATAGAGTCGCATTTATTTGCATATTTTTATGAACTAGTTAGTGTTTATTTGTTTGAGAAAATATATTGCTATATTTGCTGAACTAGAGTGTATTTTGTTCTTCGGGTCCCGATCCTTCTATTTTTCATCAAATAAATATTTTTCAGTTTATGCCTTTTAATAGTTAATTCTTGTTAGTCGTTAGTTTAACATTAGTTTTTAATAGAATTTTATCATAATTTTAAAAAGTATGTATTATTTTTAAAAAATGTACTTGTATTGTGTATACGTAATAATATAGGAAATATAGAAAATATGTACTGACTGTATTATTTCAAAATATTCGTTATTATATATGAAATTACTATTGAGATTTTTTTTAATAAACCGAAGAAAAGTTACGAAGCTATAATAATAAACGTAATAAAAGTCTTAAAAATATTCACATCTAAAATAACCAGTTTTGGTAAAAAAATATTTTACATCTTATATCATCTTAATTATATTAGACTTTCGGCACAGATATATTTTAAATCATAGCTTAATATTTCCATTCTATCAATAAATTTCAGAATTATTTGAAAATTATTACTATTCAATTATTCAGAAAATTGTAAATAATTGGGTTCAAGGCGAAAATATGGGTCATTAATTTTTTATAGTATATACCTTAGTGACATCGACTATCAATTAAAAAATTTTAAGGCTCAGGCGATGAAAGTTCAAACTCAGTAAAGAAGCGAAAGAGGCTGCCAAAGAGGAAAAAGTGACTCTAAAACAATAGTTTGAATGTACATACTAGAGTGACTATAGCTATTAACAGATTATACTACTTTGCAGATAATCTCGTGATCGATTTACTATTTGAAATTTTTTGCTTTTAATGAGAATCGCAAATTTTTTTGAAGTATACGAGAAAGAGATCCTAGAGAAAAATAGAAAGTTATCAAATCAGAAAGTTGAGAGAAAAAATGACGACTGATGAGCAGAACAAACCTTTTTAAATTAAAATAAAATTATTATTAAAAAATTTCCATAAAAAATTTATTGAAATATAAAGCTTACGTATAAAAAGTACATAGCTATCAATAACCAATTGTCTCATTGAAATCTTAAGTTTTTGAACGAGAGTCGATTAAAATACAAGGAGTCATTAAAAAATTGTAAAATGTGGTAAGATTTGGAAAATACTTCGTTGCAATACTCGAGCAAAACTCAAGAGCGATTTCTATTAGTTTTATAGGAATGAAACTATTTCTTATTAAGTTATTTTCTAATCCTCCGGATGAGAAAAGATAACATAATAACTTGGAGAAAGCTCTTTTTCTTCCGACAGACTTTCGTAATACGCTTAACTCAGATAAGATAGATAAAAAGTTTTCTGTGCTCTGATCGCGTGTCGTGTTGGCTTTCTGGAGATTCATCGGCCAAGAAAGTTAAGAACTTCATTATTCTGATCGGGAGTATAACAGGGCAAAAGACCCATGAGCTGCAAGCTTCAACATAAAAGAGATCGACGCTCGTGTCGGGGCACAATACCGCAGTTGCTAAACTATCGTGGACCCAGAAGTGATTCGCGCGCTTCCCGACTTCCTTGCACTAAAATCTAGTTAGCCACATCAAAGATCATAGACGGGAGCAGGAAAGGAGCGTTTTGAGAAATTTCTTACGCGCGTGCACATGGGTGTCGTTGCATCATCTCACTTTTGCTTTTAATGGGCATTGCAACTCAGCTTAACACGTGTTTACACGTGCGAGCGCGACTTTGCTTAAGCTGAAAAGTACTCGTTTAATTTCGAATGACTTTCATATTATAAACTCGCGCACCATTTGAGACCGGAACTTTCTTAGAGTAGTTAATAAGATATAAAATGGTGATGCTAAAATTTGTATTCGTATGACTAAGTAACGGCTTCTAACCGGGTGAGACGTTGGTTTGTTCGTCGTGTGCTTGCGATTTACGGCTATTGTGCGTGAAATGAAACAAATACAAATGTTGAAAGAGATTCAGCTTAATACACGCTCTTCCAACGGTATGTATATAATAGTTTCACAATTGATTAATCACAAAGTTATATTCCAACTCTGAGAGAGGATGTGATTTTGCCAAATTTTCATCTCTGTCACATTTATTTCAAGTTAAAAATCTCGGACAAATTTTTGAAAAAGTTTTGTAAAATGATTTATCGTAAAAGAGCTACGAAAAATTAGCTGCGTAAAAATGACAATGAGTAGGAGTAAAATAATTAGCTAAAAGAAAGAGAGAGAGAGAGAGAGAGACAGAGGGACTGGCCTATCGATCATAATCAGAAAGCTATAAAACATCCTTTTGAATGTAAAAAAAAAACAGTCACGATAGAAAGTGTGTCATGACGGCATCAAGTAATTATCAACCATATACTTTAAAATACCTTTTTACTTGTTTATTAAAATATGAAACACAGTATTATTCTGAGATTTAAATTAGCGAGATGCTTTTGCATACTTACAGAATAATTTAATATGTACACAATCATTTAATTTATTGTACACACTTACAAAATATATATTATTATTATGAAAAAATGTTTCAATTTTAATCCAATAAAATTTCGTGGATTTATTTAGCAACGAAAATAGTTTAAAAACGCTAAATATAAGTAAATAAATAGAATAAACGTTGTACGTTAAACATAATTTACAGCTTTTATTATGAGTATTTTCTATATTTATATCTTTGCTCGTTTTCTAAAAAAAATGTTTTGAATATGATGCAATATCACGGCTAAAAATATAAAAACTCTAGAATTTTCCATATTATTGATGAAAAACTAAACTATAGTAGAAGCAAATTAAAACAGAAAATAATATTAGAGAAAGAGAGAGAGAGAGAGAGAGAGGGAGAGAAGGAGAGAGAAAGGAATAGTATAGAAATAAATGTTATTTGGATTAAAGAGCCGAGAAATGTTTGAAAGGTTTTTGCGGGAAGAGAATATGTTGCGATTTGATTTTTCTCATAAGCACAAATTTTTTTTTAGAACGCACTCATCTCCAATGCCCGTCAATTTTTAAGCCCAGGAAATGCAAATTCGAAATTTGTTCGATAAGAATACGTCAAATTGCAATAGAATAGACTCAACGATCGTATTCTTCATTTAAATTCGAGTTGCGCGACCTCCTTCACAGGATTGCGTGTGTTGAGTCTCAAATAACTTAAGTGGAAAAGCCCATATTGGCTGTATAATATAGTCATGGAAATTCTTGTAGAGTATTCTTATGATTTGGTAGTAAAAATGACCATAAAACACTAGTGAAATAAATGTTTAAAAAAACGGTTGCACGATACAATAACTCTGCGGGCTCTCTAACGCTTTACTTTTTATTATTTTTTAGGATTGATAACAAAGAAAATTAATTAAAACGATATTTTTTGTCGTTTAAGTTAATGAATGACACGTCAGCGGTTTAATTAAATATCTAATGCGTGAGAATTCAGCTCTCCTATGCGAATAATAAAAAGATACGTGCACAAAGAGACATATTTATTTCATAAAATTCTATATATTTTCATGTTTCTGCATTCCTCGCTTAACTTTCCAGCAGATGTCTCTGAAAGCTCAAAAATTCGAAAGATCGTAACGATAAAATTATACAAAACGAAGAGAAGGTACTTTAGGCGAAGAGAAGAACGGTGATACCACCGACGATTAGGCCTCTCACTTGGCAATCGTTTTCTCTCTCTCTACCTCGCCCGTTCTTCTCCTGTTGCGCTTCGAAGTGCAGCTAAAGGAACAAGAGTTACAGGCTTCTGGCCTATGAGAGGTTATTGCACTTTTGGTGGACCCGGGCGCGAGCGAACGAACGAACCAACAACCAGACATCTCGCGAGCTCGTGCGCCGTTTTTTTCTCTTTTCGGCCGCAGCGCCGCATGCAGTACTTTTAGCATAGAGATGAAGGGGAATGGAGGATGCGGATAGAAAAAGAAAGGCAGGAAAGAGAGAGAGAGAGAGAGACAGAGGCAGCGCTGAGAGAGCGTCAGAGAGGGAAGGAGAGGGAGGAAGAATCAGAGAGAGAGAGAGAGAGAGAGAGAGAGAGAGAAGGAAACGTAGAGAGGCGAATGCCCCTATACTTCGCTACAACTTTTATATCCGCTTCGTCTTCGTTTGGCGATAGTCTTTTACCAATTTTAATTTTTCTTAGAAATCGAATAAGGAGCGTTTGATTTTTTCACTTTAGACAATTTAGTTTTAATGGCAAATTTTTTCAATATCTGATAATTATTTCAGAATTTTTTTTCGATATCAGACAATGCAATGCTTATTCATCCTTTCAAATATTTTAAATTTACGTACACAGATGTAACACGTAAAAATACACGCTCTTGAACACTTCGTTTAAAATGAATGCTTCTAATGTTTTTTCTTTAGACATTTTTATTTTAAAAAACCAAGATAGAAGAAGGAATGGCGTACGTCGAGAATGAAAGAAAGACGAAGATATTAAAAAATGGAGCTTCGAAAGAAGTTGAAAGAAGAGTAAAATTGATAAAAGTCTGCATGAGATAGATATATGGAGAGAGAGAGAGAGAGAGAGAGAGAGAGAGAAAGTCAGAAAAAGGATGAACAGTAGTAGAACGGTATGTTAGGAAGGTACTTTTGAGAGAGCAACTTGCCGTACAGGAAGATAAAAATCGGGAAGAATTTTACGACTCATTAATATCCTCCACTATCTCTTTTTTTACTTACCAATATTTAAGTGTGCTCTTTTTATGCTTTATATGCTTTCCCCCACGTGCGCGTTCATTGTCAGCCATGTTTTTGATGCTTAGTGGGTTATACTTAACAGTCTTAAGCGAATTCATAGCAAAGTTTAGCACGTATTTGAATATAATTTTATTTGAAACGCATAAAGAACGTTCATTTATATATATATATATATATATACATATCGGATGCTTCAAAATTAAATTCAAACTTTAATCATTTTACATATTTTTTCTATAACTCACGTAAATAACTTAGGCATTTATTATATGAATTTTTAATTTATTACGATAATTAAACAGTTTGAAGGTAATGCTAATAAGATGCAACCATCAAGTTACGTGCTTGAAAGTATTAAATTCTAACGAAACTTCATCCGGAAATCACATTATAATAAGGAAATTTAAAAAAATCTTTTATCAAAAGAGTATAAAATGTAGAGCGCAAATTAAAAATTAAAGTGATTTTTAGTAATTAATTAAAGAATACCAATATCGAGTATTTATTATATATTTATTATATATAAAGATACTATTATTATTGAGATGTAATTTAAAGAGAAGCTTTACTAATAATAAAAACTCTAGGTGAATAGTATATGATTTATTCATAATATATTTGCAAAATGACCAATACGTTTTTATTATGTGATTTTCCATCAAATCAGCTTCTTTGTAAAATTTGTAATATTTTCTATTCAATTTTTTTACTAGTTTTCGAAAGCTCGGTTTCTAAAGTCTGTCCTCCATCTTTGTAGTAACTAAGTAAGCTCTGAGCATAATAACCACGATACAAAAATATAACATATATTCGTGATTTTGTAAGATAACCTTGTGAAATGATGTGTTTATGGTCCTTGCGAATGTAATTCTACGATAAAAGGAACACGGTATAAGATGAGAAGTTTGGCAAAGAAAAAGGAAGGAAGGGGGTGCAAAGCGTATAAAAGAAGCGTAAAGAATGAATGAGAACAACATAAAGAGAAGATATCGACGAAAAAGACGAGACAGAACAATAAAGACGGGAGAAAGTCTGTGGGAAAAATTAAATAGTGCAAAGAAGGCAAAGATGAGAGATTCCCTCAACGAGAAAAAGAAATTTTGTATTAGAAAAAGCAGAAATATCCATTCCCAGGTTTAAGATGGATAAAAACAAAACGTACACTTCCAAGAGATAGAAGACTTGGACCAAAATGATGAATACGATATTAGAAACAAACAAGAAGACTGAGAGGTGGAGGGTTAGGGAATATCGGAAGACGGCAAAAACGGAGAAATATATAGAGCTGATTTAAAAAGATCGAATAATGAAAGGGAACGAAAAAAACAATAGGTGAAGAGATAAAAGGTTCGGTAGTCGAGACGAGGAAAGTGAAGAGGAGGAAGTGTATTTGAGAGAGCAAATGCGAATATTTCGTTGAGGCGTATATATAATGTATAATGGAGAGAAGGAGTAAGCAAAGAAAATAAGAAGAACAGAAGTAAGAAGGTCTATTATTTTTTGTCGAAAACAACTGAAATATTATATATTATATATGTGCAAATCTAAAAGAAAAGCGATATTTAGAGAGGTAACTTATATAATATTAATGTAGTAAAATAAGATCTACATTTCCTAAAGTTCCATTCTATGTCTCTAAATTATATGTCAAGAAATTATATTAGATGACGAATAAATTTTTACTTTCGCAGACTATATTTTATTTTGTGTTTCGTAATTTAACGATCACATTGATATTTCAAAACTGTCTTATCAAATTATTGTTTTTCTATGTTTAATGATGAATACAATTTATCAAAGTATAAAAAATGCTGAAAAAAGCAATATTTTATGTTTTAAAATGAAAAAATTAATAAATGGAGAGACGTATTAAGAATAGTTTAAATTTGTTGTGCTTATAATCTTTTGAATAGATAGTTTAAGGAAATGCACCACTCGGAATACAGATTTTGTTATAGTGTAAACATATAGTATATCCATTTTAAGAGCAAAGTTAATTTTAAGGATTAAAACAAAAATTTAAATGATATAAAATAATTTTATTGTGAAAACCAAGAAAAGAATCTTTGATAGGCCATTCAAGTGTTTGCACCTGTTATGGTATCTGTTCACGACTTTCGAGCTACGAGATGATTAATTTCAAGTCCACACCTTCATTCTCACGTGTTTGTAAGGATAAGATAATTTTTTAATCCTTTTTGGCAGGTGTTTAAAAAGCTTTTTCTATACGTTGGAATAACTTGCAGATGTCTGTTTATCTAACATCGATAATGTTACGGGAACATCTAGAGGAATTTTACGAAGAATCATATAAGATAAATTTTACTGATATTAAATAACAACTTTTTCAAATTGAGAGAATAATTTACGTTACACGTAATTTTATTAACCGCTTAAAGATGAAAACGTAATAAAATCTTAAATAAACAAGTAAATTTTTAATGATGCAATGGCAACCGTAAGCTTTATTTATGTTAAGCTATATATATTGTCTTTTATCATTGATCTTGTACTGCCCATCAGCATTCATTTAATTGTTGGACAACCAAATTCTTTGGTTTAAAAAATCGTAGAATAAAAATCAATCTTGTTAATCTTGCAAATCTTTCAATTGAAAATTGATCTGCTTTAAATCATTATTTAGCGAGTATATTTTCTATATTTGCTTAAAATACGGTTCTTTTAAATATCAAAAACCTACCAGAATGATTTATATGTTGCAAATATTATTATTCGATTTTAGAACGTTATTCTATTAATCTAATTGAAATTTATGTCGTACGATTAAGTAATTTATTCTGTACTAAATAAATAATCGCTTTGTCAAGGATTTATTATTTTCAAAATATGATTGATGTCATAATAACAGACCGACCATTTAGCTCAAATCATTACGTCCAACGATGTTCTATTAGACGGTTAAAGGTTTCTATTCAAGCACGTGATTATTTCATGGTGAATTTTATTACATTAATTTTACTTCCCTGAAAGGATGTTTTACTTGAAAAAAATTCTAAAACAATTAAACTTTATCAATCATAAGACTATGGTTAATAAAAAAAGAATTAAATAATTCATATATAAATGTATGTTAAATAACAGAATATAAACGTATTTATTGCACGGAATTTTTCTTGTCGATTAAAGTACAATATTAGAATTTATAAATAAAATATAGTTGTGATCAGCTAAACTCTGAGCCAGCAAATAATCAAATAACTACTTAAAAAGTAAAGAATTTCTCTTCTTTCATAAAATAATGTCAAATAATATGAATGTGCAACTTGTATTTGTTTTTATAAAAATATTCGTTATTTTTTATTCAATATTGACAATGGAAAATTGTTGGTCATTTTTCAATTTCCGAATTTACCAAATTGTACGTGTTATATACTGTAGTCTGGAATGAGATGTGGTGGTCTGAAAGTTCCGAAGGGTGTAGAAAGCTAGTGAAAATCCACGTTTCTTACGTAGACAAATCAAAAGATATATCTTTTCCAATGAAAAGAAAAACGACGGAAAGAGGGACTGAGGGAAGGAAGTGAAAGTGGGAAGGAAGTCTTGGACGAGGTCTAAAGGTGCGATGTATAGAAATAGAATCATTTCTTTCTATTTGACGAGTCTTCTAACCTCTGCCGAAGAAGATGAAAGTACTTTTCGTTTATCTGCGAATACTCACAAGTTTCTATGTATGCTTTATATAATCTACAAGAGATAGCACTATACCGTATGTCGGACCTCAAAGTCTTTTCTTTTCTCCTATGCGAGAGCAAAGTGGACAGAAGCACTATCGGATTCCGGAAAATCGTTGCTTTTCCATCTTGTATCGAGTTTACACGCGTTCCTCTTGTAATTTAACTCTTCTGGTTGATATTATTCGACATTAAACCAGCTGTTTCATTTAATTTTTTGCGTGTTAAAACACAATGGGTAATAAAATTTATCTAATTTTAAGGGATACTGAAAATTTTTAAATAATATAAATAATTCAAATAATCAAAAAATATTCATTTATCTACAATTTGCGGCGGAAATTTTTTATTCTTCAAATACTTATTTATTTAATGAGAAGCAAAATTTTAAACTAATTTCTTTTATCAATTTTTTTGTATAGCAAGTATTTACAATGTTGAGTTTATTTTATATAACCCATAGTTTAATTTTACGTTTAATATTTTATAAGTAGAGAAGCAAGAAAAGAAAGAAAACTATCAAAAAATAATCTATCATGTAAATAAATTAAATATTAAAAAGAATCTATTTTGTATTTCAAACACTCACTTCTCTTAAAAAGTATTTGCTTTTGGATCGAGAATTCTTTGCGGTACCTGTGCCTAACCGCTGTCTAAATAAGTGAATGTTAAGGATGGATGATTATTGCAATAATTTTTTATTTGCATTGTAAAGGATATCGAGTATGTAAGATAATATAATATGGAAGATATGAATAATTATAAAAATATCATTTATAATGTTACTTATTCGTTCTGAGAATCTGAATTTTGATACCATCATTTCTTTTAATATAATTTTATAATATCTTTAAATCTGTTTCACGGGTAAATTGAAAATTAAAAATTACTCGTAATTATATTAAAAAGTAATAATCAGTCTCTTTTAGTTTATCAATTGTTGATATTAAATTTGCTACTAGATCGTGGAATATTATCTTTATATTTATTAAAGAAATATATTTTTCTTATAAAGCATAAAATATTTAACCATATTTTTCAGTATGAAAATTGAAAAGGAAATAATACGCAATCACTAAGAAATTCAAAATAAGTCGGCTATTGTACAGTATCTATAAGATAATCTTTGGATTATCTAAAAGAATAGTTTCTCCTAGAGTACAAAATCGTCCAGTAGAATTCGTGACTTGCTGGACATTTCAGCCGTAATTCCAGAAGTGGTGCACGAATTATCACCCCAGCTACTTCGCACTAACTCGGTTACGTGAGCAAAGAAAAGTGATTAACGCACCTAAAAATAAACATTAATCAGTTGGTAATTAACTTCGCACGAAAAGCTAAAGATTAAATTACGTAGCTATAATTTAGGTTAATTTGTATTCAATACTTTTTCTAAAATTCATTCGCATAGCTTAGCGATTCTCATGTTGAAGGAATAAATATATAAGCATTACTAGCTAAGTTGCAGGAGTGTGTATCGTGAAAATGGTTGGTCTTTTTGTTTGACTTTCGGCCGAGTGGATAAAGCCAATCTCGACTTTTTTCTCTAAAATATTGTCTTTAATTATTTATTACGCTCCATTGATAAATATTAAAACACTATTAAATTAATTCATTAAATTTCTTTTAGAATGAACGAACTACATTTAAATACTATCTCTTAACATATTTCATTTCAAAAGCATAGAAAATAACTAGGATTTATAAGTAAAATAAGAAAAATTTTATTGTATGATTATGCAAAGATATATAAGAACATTTTTTCCAATTTTTATATTTTATACGTTTCAAGTATTCGATATCAACTACCAATTCGTTCCTAATAACTATTTGTATGTTGATTAATGCGATAAAATAGAATTTTAATGAAAGTTTACATACTAATTGTTTGTATTAAGTTATATAACTTAATGTTTAATAATTTATTAAAACAATTTGAAACTACAAGTATATATATTTTAATATTTTCCTTATGCAATGATTGAATTTTTTAATAAGAATTATTTTAATCGAGGAAGTTATTTATTTGCATAAATATTCTTTAATGAAGTTTTAATTATATAAAAATATAGGAATTGGAGAGCTAGAAATAATCGCAAATGAAATCCGTTTTAATTCATTTATTCACTGATGAAACGAAATTCGAAGTCTTTTAAGAGTACTGCATGGAAGAGTCGTGCACTTGAAAAGCCACTCGACTTTTCCATTATTAAATTTCCCTTGGTGAAGCACACAGTTTTGTATGAAACATGGAACTGCAGAACTTCCTTACAGAAACCGAATCTCGTGAATATGATTAAAGCTTACTTGTACACGTATATAATACACCCGAATAATTTCACAGATTGCCTGTTTTTACTGGAAACTGTCAGCGTAAAAGCGTAACGATAAGAAGTAGGACAAAATATCAATATTTTAAAATTCATTCATAATTTTAAAGCTTATACAAGCAAATCTAATACCATATTGTTCATCGCAACTACAACTAAGATGAGAAATTTACACGAAAAGTTTCTTATAAATGTTCTTACACCTTTTATATTATAACATTACAAGATAAATGATATTAAAATCAATTTTTACAAAATAACAACTTTGTATTTTGCATATGAAAGATTTATTATAAATATTTAAAGACTACCTTTATTTTGATTATAAAAATTCTAAATGGTGCAGGTCATTACTTTATAATTTTTCACACTGTTTCTTTATTTCCTTCTACATTTTCAATACGCCTTTCTTCACACTCACAATTCATATTGTGAAAAGAGATAGAAATCGAACCCAATTGCTAGCAGTTATAAACCAAATTAAATTAGGAAATCTCATTAGCGTTATCACTCTTGATCTTGCCGTAGAAGATGATCACAGTCTTCTCTCTCTCTCTCTCTCTTTTTCTCTCTCCTTTTTGCTCGAATCCGTGCGATAATTGTTTGTTTGCACAGATCTACTCTTATACAGTAAGCAAAGCTACTGTGTAAGACCAAAAAAGGCGTTGAAATCGCAAGGCACAATTTGTCAAAATTTATCTCTATTATTTGTCCTTTCTCAATATTTCAAATTTTTAAAAAATTATAAAAATTAAAACGCTGTTTTAACTATTACGGACTTGTATTTTAAATATTTTTTAAAATTATAACATATTTTCTATCGAGTAAGGTATTATTTATTTACATTATATGTGCATTTTTAAAATTTCATAAAAGCTAAAGGCAAGTAATTTCAGAAAGTCTTACGAAAAAATTTAGTTTACTATTTGCATACGATTTTATAATTTTTTGTTTGAAGCTGTGGTTATTTTCAATTTAAATTTTGTAGAAATTAATCTAATATCCTTAGAATATGTTTTATAAATACTGAAAAGAACCTCAACTTATTAATAAAGTTTCGCTAAATCGAAAATTTTGCACGTAATTTAAAAGTGGTAAAACGGAATGTCTGAAATCTGTCTTTGTATATACATGCATTCTTTCAAGAAGTTTATACTCATTATACAAATTTCTGAACTGTGTAAAGCAATGTCCGAATAACGTACATGCATACTTTAATAATAAGTAATATACGGGTGTAATTACTTTTTTCAACAGCCGTAAATTCGAATTAATATTTAACGGTTCTCAGTCAAAACTTTCGATGACAGCCCAACAAAATTGAAAAAGTTTAACTCGACAATAAAACGATTTAACGAGTGAGTTGATGCCTTGAGTAACCGACGTTTAATCCGTATCTAAAAATATCGTCAAGTTATACCAAGAATGCGAAAACTTATACACTTTATTTTATTTATCATAGCGAAGCAAAAACGAAATTAAGCATAAAAAAGTAAAAATTCAGTACAAGACAAGTATTCCGATTGTCTCGTATCGGAAAACGATCAAAACGAAAAAATGTAAAATGATGAAAATCTATCGCTCAAATGTTGTAAAAATAGATAAATGATAATTCTACGAACATAATTAACGCAATGGAGTATTATATCGAAAATATACGATATGATTTTCAGACAATTGATGATATGGAATATCCGTATCTTTGAAAAATTTCACGGAGATCACGTATATTTGTAAGTGCATTCAAACTAATTACTTGAAAATAAATGTACCTTTCTTTTACTTTTAGTGGACTTATATTAATGCACAGAGATTTTTTCGCTCAAAGATATTCGTATAACACGAATACATGTAAGAGCCACATGTTAGTGATGCGATGCTTGCGTAAGGACCCTTGGAAGCCGTTTCAAGTAAAGAAGGATGAATGTACGCACGAATACTATGCAAGGAAGTAATACGTAAAAACCATGGCCACAGAGCATCAATGAGCGGTAGCATCGGAAAAAGAGAAAAAAGGGATTTAAGTGTCGGAAGTGAAGAAAAAGAAGATTCCCGGTTGAAAGAAGTGGTGAGGAGGAGGAGGAGGGAAAAAAGGAAAAGAGGCAACAGCTCCCTATATTTCTGCAATATTTATGAACTTGTATGAGTTTTATTCGGATTTATGCTTGTTTCCTTGTTTAATTTGGGTTGTGTGTGAATGCGCGGGCGAAAAAGGGAGGGAGGAATCTCGAATCGCCTGCAGCAGTTTCGCGATGTAACACTCTCGCAAGGTCGCTGAAAAACTTACGCGAGAATGTGCATTCTCAAGTTTTCACGACTCATTCCCTCCCTCGTCCTTTTTTCTGTCTCTAATCGCGCAATTTTCTCCACTTGCCAAAAGTCGTCATCTCACTTTTCGTGCTTACGGAATTTCTTTAGACTATTGTTACGTCGTAATTAAGAACGCCTAGAAATTAATAGCTTCATAGTCCCCTCTGAGCTTCTGTATTGCAGTGAAAATCTTTCGTATATTTTTCTCTAGTATTACTATCTGACACAAGCGTGTGAACAAATTTAGGCAAATTATCCAAAACTTTACTGTTCAATTTTTAATCTAATTACAGTAAATGCTGCTAATAATAATGTTACTTTTTACGAGAAAAGAGTAAGAAATTAATTTTAATCCACATATTTTTTAAAAGGTTTAACTTTGGAATATGTATTTGTGTATTTATTAACAGGTAGTAATATCCTACATTGGAGAAATACTACTTATTTAAAAAATAAATCCGAGTCGCCAATTCGATTACAATAAGTGATTTAATCGATGAGAAATAAATTAATAGAGTGAAATTCTTAGAGATAATTAAATATCATAAGGATGCATTTTTCCGACCGAAAGTAACAGACGTTTCACTTTGTAAAATCGTTGGGTTTAGTCACGAAAAGCTGTAAAATATTTGAACTGACCGAGTGAACGCAATTCGTGAGAGCGGATGAAAAACAATCGAATTCGGGAATTACGTGTGAGCGATTAGAGCCGAGGAGAAATTGTCATCGGGTGAAGAAGCGGCGCCGATAAATCCGAGCTTGCCGGAACACACGGCATACGGTAAAGCGAGAGAGAGAGAGAGAGAGAGAGAGAAAGAGAGAAAGAGAGCTTTAGGACGCTCGGTTGAATCGGCCACGCCCATTTTCCAGAAGATTTTACGAGCAAACGAAGATTGGTCGCCGGAAACGCGAAAAAGAAACGAGGTCTTCCGTGTGGCCATGCATTCAAACAGTCAGATTAATTGCTCGTTTTCAGCAGCCTGACGGCTGGCTCTGAGAGCTTTTCCGCCCTCGCCTTCCCTCGCAACGCCTAACTAATCCGGCAATTTCTAGCGCGATAAGTTTTCTTTTCAGTTGATTTGCTCATCTCTGCGGTTATCGTCAGCTCTCAAAACTATGGAGTTCACGTCATCCTTACAACAATAAATTTTCTTGTTCGGCTTGAGAAAGTTTTTGGATAAAGGAACTTTACTCCTGCTATTAATCTTCTTTTTAAAGCCACTATTTTTCTCCGAGTTATAAGATAAAGATGATGCTAAGGAAATGTAAAGTAAGAGTTTGCGTAAATCAATGATGCGCGTGTCTAATGTGTGGTTCCTTCATCGGGAAGGCGAAATCAGAGATTCTGGCGTGCAATGATCTATGCCGCGTTAAGCCAAGTTTTGTCTGTCCGTGTGCTGAATACGAGTGATCAAACGGGTTAATCTGTTTTCAAGGAAACAAAAGAACTGCGGTACTGAATGCGAAAAGCGAGGAGATGTATAAGAAGGGACGGCGACACCGCAGGCACTCTTTTAATTTAAATTCGTCGTCCGTGCACACGCGCGATTCTCGTTCTCAGCACGAGACTACACCTCCACAGAAAGGGCTAAAAAGAGGGAAATGCCTACCGGGGAGAGGGTTAAAGCGAGAACGAGAGACAGAGAGACGAAAAGGGGGAGAGAGAGAGAATTTGAGAAAGACGGACCGAGATAAAACGGAGAATATGAACAGGAAAAAACTGCCTGCGTAGGTGAAGAAATATAGCGATTATGCTTGCATAACGAACTTGATGAAGTTTCACGAAAGATTTATTTCATACAGTTAAATTACAAAAGAAAATTATTCCTCTTAATTTAGACGAGCAGACTTAATACCTTATTTTCTTTCTTTTAAAATACAAAACATTTAACTTGTAAATTTAATTCTTTATCATGAAAAAATATTCATAATATTCTTATATTATCTTATTTCAAAAAAATTCAATTCGAAAAATAAAAAATTAAATTAAGAATATTTATAGATTCTGGCATAAATGATCTTAATTGTAGATAAAATCATAGTTAATCTAGAAATAAAAAAATAATTAAGAAATTCGTTTTTTCTTAAAACAGAAAACGCTTTATAACTTCTGTGTTCTAACACTTTAATTTTTTAAACAAAAATATTCATTTTATTTTTAAATACGTCTCATCGTTATATTCAATAATTAAATAAAAATACAAGCTTACGAACTCTGAGCATTTTAATTTCAATTTGGAAACAATCATTAGAGTGCGTTTAAAAAATCTAACAGTTCATATATAATTTTTTGCTGTAAAATTGGTTTGTACACGTCTGGTAATTATAATTTAATAGACATAATTATGAATCGCCCGATATAATTAATGACTATTTTAATAGAAAAAATTTATTTTATAGAAAATGGAATGTAATCTATGATTTATTAAGTGAAATATATTATCATTTGTGTAGTTTGTTAAATATCCAATAGAAGTTATATATATATAGTAACTGCAACTAATAGCTCAACAAATTATAATATGTATATACTTCGCGACATTGATAGTTGAATAAAATTGAGATACAACTTATACAAATATTCTAGTCATAAATTCAGTTATATTAGAACATAAAGTTTCATGCGCAATTAACTATGAAACTGATCTGTTATGAAAGTTAAGATCTTTCACCTGGATATGGTACTAAGTGGTAAAATTGACATTATCAAAAACGGTTTTTAGATAAAATTAGATCACAAGATTAGAGAATACCAATGTAGATTTTCATATGATACTATTTGTGAGGTTATGTCCAATAATTACAAATAATAGGAAAAGAGATGTAAAATAAATTATCTTGCGCTTTAAATATTATAATTCTCAGTTTTATTTATTTCTAATTAATTATATTTAAATATATTGAGTTTCAAAATAAATTGATTACGATACATACTTTTTACGAAGTGCTTGTTTCAAGCAGAAGTTGTTATGTTTATTTAAACGTTGAACGTATGTAAAATAGTTTCTAATACGTTTTTTCAACAAAATTGGAATAACTTTTATAAAATACAATAGACACTATAAATGCCGTGATAGGGTTACTCGGTTTATTTACGTTTTATCGTGTAAATTATACATTTATTTTATACTATTTTATTTTATCATAAAACGTGGTTCATTTTTAATTTATAATATTTTTACAACTGGTTATGAATATTCGTACGATCTCAATTAGATTGGAAAATTATTGTGTACTGTTCCTATGCAAATAATTTGACAATTATTGATAAAGAATTCAATTAACAAAGGCTTCTATTACTTAAAGTCATAATGGAATAACTTAAAATGAACAATTTTTACAAATGCATAGGAGAGTTCGATATATGATTAGAATTTCCCCATTGAGACAACATGCTTTATGTAAATGACCCAAACTTTATATTTGAACAAAAATCCACACCCGAAGGTACGTACACGTAAAGAAGTAGTACGCCGCGTGACCTTGCGCTTCATATTACATCGACGTGACTCGAATCGTTCATGAGCTCCAATGCTTTGCACCCCGAATGTTTTTTCGACATGTTCTCGAAGCAAACCTTTTTATATACTAAGTACGGTTTCTAATGTGCTCCGAGCATTCAAATATTTCTGATGTCCAATTCATTACTTTTTCAAATTTCACAACGCAGCTTTTTCAAATCTAATTCTTATTTACATTTCACGCGTTTCAGGATTCTAATATGATTTTTAGTTAACTGGTAAGCTCGATGTCCTCATGTTGTAGCCGCAAGTGCGGTAAGCTTGAAATTCTTTTCTTAATTTAGGGTCGAGTTAATTATTCAATATAACTGACGGCCACTATATTAAAACTACATTTAATTGATTCATATATCGCAACTACATTAGACGAGTGAGATTTTTTCACCAAGTTCATTATTGTTTTCATTTTGTCTCTATTTTTTATTTATAATGTTTTTAATCATCTTTATCGGATTTAAATTTATCAATTTCCATAGAAAATTACTATTTAATTAAATCTCGCGGAGAACACATTGAGAAGTTTGTTTTAATCTATTAAAAATGCTTTCTGTACTGTATAATTGATTTGTCATACAATCATTGCTAAGTGAAATTATACGATGATATAAATTTACATAAAATTCACTGACAAATCAATAAAATAATAGTAGGACTATATTTTAGTATTACACTTTACATTTATAAATTTTAATGGATTATTTCTTAGACAATTAAGAATTATAATATTTAAAATTAATTAAATTAAAATTTATCATAATTTTATTTTTAATAATATTTAGATTCAATTATACTATAATTTAATAGCAAATAAGATCTGCAAGATAAGTAGATTAAAGAAAATGAATCGTAATAATAATCAATTCGAATACAAGTTTGGTAAAAAGTTGAGAATGAAAGTTTCTTTTTTTATTCGATTGAGCACCTGAAGAATGGAAATTGATGAATAAAATGTCTCTCCTACTCTAAGAAAACTCTTAAAGTTTATCGTTTAACTGTAAAATTTATAAAACAATAGTGAAAATCATTAATCGAGGTATCTCTTTATCATGTTTTATTCATCAGGAAAATCTAAGTAAGTCAATTAATTTGTCGGGTCACTATTCGTGCATTCAGAGATCCATTTATCTACGTTTCCTTGAGTTCAGAAATGGTTTATAGACAAAAACTTTATTTCAAGTTTTTTTACGTGCATAAGACTCGGTATTTTATAGTGTACTTTTCTTTAAGAATAGAGATTTACCGCATTGAATCTGGTCGCATTTTTTCATACAAATTAACTAAGTGGGGACTAATCATTAATTGTGAACGAATGCTGTATATATGTATGAACTTTTATATTTAACCTTAACTTTTATAGTTTCTTTATTTTATTTGAATCATAATGAAAAATCGACGTTTTGAATATTCTATTAGAATTCATATACATTATATTTAAAAAAATAAAGACATTTAGGTAATTAGATAATTAGATAAGTAATTGATCGGATGGATTTGAAGTTGCATGTGTATGTTCTAACTATCCGACTCATTCGTTCGACTCTGAAAAGAAATGTTTACAGGAGCACAGGTTTATAGAAATGCAAGGCGATAATCTGCAATAAGGATGTGGTAAGTTGCGAATTGGTGAGTATTAAATGATTTTAAGACGCCAAATTCAGCGAAGAAAAGGGAGGGAAGATCGCCACGGGCTCGTGGCTCATCGTCTGTCAGGATGCGACGTGCAATCACACTAGCGAAGTTCGAGGATCCGATGACACTGTATCTCTCTGACCCTTGCTCTCTTGATCTCTCGCAAAAGGAGAAAGTTAGAGGTAAAAGCTGATTGTTTGTCTCAAAACCCTGCGCGTACAGCCTTTTCTCTCTCTCTCTCTCTCTCTCTCTCTCTCTCCTTATCGGGCGTTCGCGCAAACGCTGCGTATCGAAAGCTCAAGGCGTTTTGTTTTGCTCCGGCGGAGGCCCCCGGAGTGCCACGAAGTGCACAGAAGAGGACGTTTGACACGAACCTTACTAGTTCCACGTTTATGGACTAATCGGACGAGTCGAATGTTCGCTGCAGTCGTTTTTGCAAGGACGTTTTTATAGTTCGGTATGCCCGAACGTTTTTCCTTTTTACGACAATTGGCTTTAATGCGAGATGCTGCCGCGGCTTTTATTATAACAAGCGTACGCGCCATTTTAAAAGTGTTGTCGTGTTCATCCGCGAATTTAACAACATAATGGTGACAGAATATGATAGCTGCACCGCAGTGCGTCTCGAACGAGACGGAACACGAGCCGAGCAAAGTATTCCGCGAATACACGCGGGATCGGAGCGATTAAAAAGGAGAGGGCAAGAAGAGCAGTTTAGCGCGTTCCCCGATGCCAGCAGCTACGGCTCTAAAGCAATAGAATCCGCTGCGATGCTTAATCGGCCACTGGCTCGGCTATCCTCGGTGCTGGTGCGCGCGTGTAAAAACGTAAACGCGGCCGAGAAAGCGCGCGTCCAAAGCCACAAAAGTCCATCGCTCGTAAAAGTTGGGAAGAAAAGTGCGCGCTCCGGGTCTTGTTTTTGCCGCGATGAGCGGCTGCCCTTTAATCCTGTTGAGTTTGCGCCGCGGCAGCAGCTAAACGAAGATGCGCCTTTGGAGGCTGCGCGCGGTCAACTGCCGCCGTCGGAGGTGCGCGGCCCCCCGAGCTTCCGGTTAACTACTGACTCTCGACTCGGGCTGCGTCAACTTGATAGTGCCGAGCGCTAGATCCAGCACTTGCAGCGGCTCGAGAGAGA
The DNA here is from genome assembly GCA_018907185.1 of Platyscapa corneri. NCBI lineage: Eukaryota > Metazoa > Arthropoda > Insecta > Hymenoptera > Agaonidae > Platyscapa > Platyscapa corneri. Next base: position 169,168 of record JACCHW010000021.1, on the reverse strand, counting down.
CGAACTTGCTTAGCGCTTGGCTCCATTCTCCCGGGCGCCCTTCTTCTTCTCTTCCTCTTATTGCATCTTAGCTAGCCACGCCGCGGACGCGTATCTCGAGGTTACTTCCTGCTCCTAAGACGAGACTTCCATCTTGGCCTTAAATTTATTTCGTCTCTTTTGGTCGTCGATCGAGCGCTGGGATCTTGGAATCCCAAAGCTCGCACGACTGGACGGCGCGCGTTAAGATAAGTCGCTGCCTTAGTCCTCCAGCAGTCGTTCATTCGTTCGGCATTTGAATTTGAAAAATGCCGCTTTGCAGTCTATTTGCAGAGTATTTGCAAACTTTGGTCGGTGATGTTGTTTGTAATTTCGGCGATATAGCCGAGCAAACTTGCACGCAATGTCCAATGCTCCGATAGGACGAAAACTTCTCTTATTAATTATCGGTCATTACCTGAAAAAAAGTTTTCAATATTATTTCCTCTTTCTAAAAAACGCGGATGCCTCTGTTATCTTCATTTACCGCAAGTATACCAGTGATTATATTTTTTAGAAGCGTCTTTGAAGGTGCTGGTTACCCGAGGGCGATACAACTCGGCCCAACCACAAAATTACAATGACTGGGTACTCGGCTAACTTATCCGTTTGTTCGCGCGCCACTCGACCCAAAATGAGAAATGACAGATGCCACAGATTCTCAGGAAGATCGTTGCATTCGTACTTTTTCCGTGAGTTCGCTTCACAACTTCGATGAAATTCTTTCCACTTTTTTCTTCTTCGCTTCTTAGAAAGTAGCGTCAAAAGTATCATTCAAACGAAAACTTTACAAACATATTTAAAAAATGATATGCTATTGCCGATCACTTATACACGCAGCATTTCATTCGAGCTCGTAGTTCTATATGTTATTCTCGCAACAGATGAATAACTAAAGTCATTCTCTATGAAATGAAAAAAGAGAAGAAATGTTGGTTTGTTTAATATGATATGTTTGAATACGTAGATTTAAAGAAATTTAATATTTTCCACGCATAAAGAGTTTGTTCGATTATAATATAAATGATATTTTGAATTATTGCTTTTTACTTTCTTAAAGACAATCTAAATCTGTCAGATTATTGAGTAATTTTCAGAAGCTATTTTAAAGTAAAAAATACTTCTAAAATAATTACTAGTAAGTTTGAACGGCTAATCGTTACGATTAGGAGAAATCAAGACTATGCTTTGATGAACAATTGTAATTTATAAATTATGAATTATGAATTCGTGAAAGCCAAAATATTGTCATTGAAACAACTGGTTTCGATGCATTATAACACAAGTCGGTTCGAATATTAAATTCTAATTTGCATGTAGATTAGTGAATTGTACAAGTACGGCTGTTTACCTCTAAATATATATTGTAAATTAATAAAACACATACGAATAGTTATGAAATAACATTTTTATCCAGTTTGTATACTACTAATAATAAAATTTTATTTAGTCGCGGTTTTATAGAATATATTATTTTAATAATTATTCTTTATTGTATTCTCAGGCAGAAAATTAAATTTTTTCGCCTAAATCTTTTAAAAGCTATTTTTAAAGTATCTTACTGTCTTAACTATGGGAAATCGCGCAAATATCTAGATTCCATTATTCGTTGACATTTTGTTAATAGTTAACTATAATTATATTCAAAGAGGTGTGGATGTGCCGCAGTTTTTTATTAGTTTACAAACGATTTACGATAATTCATATTGCTTTCATTGACTAAATGAGTTATTTGCGAATAATTAAAATTTGGCGCTTAAGAATTTAATCGACTATTAAATTCCATTAAATAAAACTGAGGCTCATTCGAGGATATGCAGAGTTCAAGCCCGTGCATGATTGCGAAGCGGGACCTCATTCGAAGGATCATGCGTCACAGGTGTCCGCCTTTAATTAGCTACCGCGCTGCGTAAGTACAGTAGGGATTTTTTAAGGAATTTATTTACAATGAATTATGTACGAAGCCAAAATATTACTAGTCTTCGTGCAGATGCTATCGCTCGCTCTAGCCCATTATTATATAATTATTTGGAGGAGTAGACTTCGCATTACCGCATCACAAATGATAGACTGACGAAAAATGTAAATTACTTTTTCAAGAATTTTAGAATACATTTTTAAGGACTCGTTGCATTATCGGAGTGCGAGGCAGTCGAAAAGCCGAAATACCGATCAAAAGTAAGAGATAAAATCGCAGTGTGCGAGGAGCAGTCTGAATGATCACACGGGGTGGTATAATAATATTATGCGCATTATTATACAATACTCGGTACATCTTTGCGGGAAAATAAACGAAAGCCGCCTGGCCGCGAGCGCCTTCGTTCTACAAAGCAAGGTTTACAACAGCGTATCCTCGGCGACCCGGAGATTCGGGGAGGATGAACGCCCGGCTACAAGTGCAGACGTGTATGCGAAAGCCCAGTCACGGGATCAATGTAATACGTGTATCGCCTACCTGTCGGGAATGTATCACTTTACAAGCTGAAGTTGCGCAGCTGCTTTTCAGCCCGAAGCGCGGCTGCACTCCTGCAAAATACACGCTGTTGTCCAGCGGCGCTGCTTTCATGCCTCCGCGAGGCCCGTAACAATGTAGACAGCCAGAGATGAGGCCGTGAGGCCATTGCTGCATTAGCCGGCGAACTCTATAGCTCGGAAATAATGAACTGCTGCTCGTAACCCAGCCAACAAATTATTATCCGACGGTGACGATCCCAGCGAGAGCTTTCACCTTTCACCTACCGGCCGGGCCAAAGCCACTTTTTTCTCTCTCCTCTCGCGCTCCGACCATTCTGCGATAGTCACTCCGTCATTCCGCACAACGACGCTCCTATTCTGGAAGATGATTAAGCAACGGGTCTTCGGGCTCGCGTCAAAAGGTGCGCCATTCGGATCCACGGTAGACAGGGACACGCGCACAGTTCGTACGATCAATCGAGGAGAACATTCTCGAGCGACGACGACCTTTGTTGGTAATTCGAATTCTTCGCGGAACGAACGTCAGCCAGAGCGAGTCGGTGCGATTTTTCAGAAGAAAGCTGAAAATGCTAAGGAACCGCAGGGAAAGAGCTGCCGAGGTTTGGCCTTTTTCAAAAACAAAAAACGCTTTTTATAGCAAGTGGAAGGCGGAGAAACACGAACGGCGTTGCATTAATATAGCCGCTGATGCGAACATTAACATTCAAATTATCGAAACTGTACACGAAGCTATTGTCACACGCCCGCATTGTGTTTTCAGCGATCAAACACAGCGCCCGACTCGTGTACGTAGAGGTGGACCAAGTCACGGTGTGAGTGAACACGGGGGTCAAAGCCTCGCATTTGCAAGGGCGCTGATGCAAGATTCCGTTACGTACACTAGCATGAGAATTTTGTTCATATGGAAGGAGCTATCGTTTATGCTCAACTAACAAGCATTTTTGCTTTCTACTTCAAGTAACGGGATACTTCTCAAGTTCGTTTTTTATTTTTACGTTCTGTGCAACATTCTCACATATTATTTCTGCTTTACGTATCGTTCGAGCGTTATAAATGTGAGTGTAATAATTTCCGTGACCAATTGATAAAAATCTGGCCAATTGTATAAAATGATTAATGGAGAGAAAGTTTCTTATTGTTCTTGTCAAATATCGAATTTTACTTAAGTAAACTAATTTGTCATATTATGAAAGAAACTTATTACGGTACAGTTGTAGCTGCGGTACAACGTATTAGCAAATGTCTAATATTTAAAGGAATATTTCAAATAAAAATTACTATAGTATTTTTCGACGATGAAGGAATTGAATTTTAAGAAGCCATTGGATTATTTTTGCTAATTGAAAAGATGGAGACATCTTTCCTGAAGAAAATTTTTTCCTACTCGATGGGTGTATAAAAATAAGTTTTATTAGAAATTTCTCAACATTCTTTTGTTTTAGCCAAAGCAAATTTTCTAGCTGTAAAAGTTTTGTTAATTAGCAATCTGTAGATTTTTTCATCAAATGAAAATAAATGAATGCTTACCTGCTTATTGACTATAGCGATGGAAGTAAATACTGATTGACACGTTTTTATAACCTCTGGTTTATCTGGGTACTTAGATAAATTATTTCATTAATAGAATAAGTATTAAGGTGAAATAAAAATAATATTTTATATGACGAGTTAAATTATTTTCTCGTTGAAACGTAAAACGATATCCTAGGATTATGTATAATTGGAATAATTACGTTTAAAATAAATGTAAAGTTTAAAAGGTAAATGAAACATTTTTTGACTTCGAAGGCAGTGTTCCGAGAGGATATCACACCAATTCGAATTACTAACGAACGTCGTCATCGTGATACATTCCCAAATTATTAATGGTGCGCAAAATATCCGATAATGAAAATTACTATCCGCGTCGTCTGATTCTATTTGATCGAGCACTGCCTTTATTATAATTATAGTGCAGATATAAAACTTTTCAGGATCAAATAAAAATTCATTTTATGATATAAATATTAATACATAATTTAAAAGAGCGCTATATTAAGTTCACAACAACTTTGTGCGCTAATTCCTCGCAGATGAGGGATAGAAGCTTACAACGTTAAGGCAAGAAATTAATACAGCTATAATTATTTCAACCATTAGGTAAATTAAAAAATTAGTCTAAATTAAGATAACACGTGGTATTATATTTTGCATTTTTCGCGATCGAGCGAGAAAAAGGGAAGAACGCTCGAGATCTTAGAAAGGACCCGAAATTCAGCGGATGTCGGCGATTTCCGCATATATAGACGTCACGCAACGGATTAGAAGCGAAGTCCGTTCTCGGCAAATATTCACTTACTGCAACGACAGTTAAAACTAGAGCGGACCGAGGCCTGGACACCGATGTTGGTTATTAGAACCGGAGGGATTTTGGGAGCTGCACATACAAAATGCTCCGAACAGAAGCTCTTTAAGCACGTGGAGGTGCAGGCGGATGCGCAGGTGGGCTTGGCTCTCTCCTTCTTCGTCCTGCCTCTCCGGCAAATGTTGCTCATTGCATAATAATGACGATTACCGCGCATAACCCGGTCTATGAATAGTTATCAGAGTTCGCTGGATATGCTAAATAGAGAGACGCATTTACTGTCTGCAGTATGCTGATTTCCCGAATGTCCACACTATGGACTCCTAGCCATTACTTTCTTTCTCCTTGCCCCCTCTCGCTCTTCTTTATTTTTCCAACGTCACTTTTATACGCGGCTTCGGGGCGAAACTGATCGTGCCTCGGTCGAACCAACAATACTCGAATAAATTTTTCACTTTTTCCCTTGTGCATATTGCTGCATAAAAAGAAACTGTTCGCCATTGATTTTTCAGGCTTTCATGAATCATAAGCGACTATCCATATTTTCTCTTCTTTGCAGTATTCTGCAAGCTCGGTAAATCGATCATTAAAATAAAATATGTCGTTTTGAATGCGCATTTTCAAACTTTAAGTTCAAACAAAAGTTATTGCAAGTCGGATTACACGGAAAGGTCATTTGGTGCAAATACATATATAAAAATTAATCGAACAAATACGTCGGTATTGTTTATTTATACCTCGTTTATAATCATCTAATGATTATAAATATTTGCCGTGTTGGATTTTCGAGCATTTTCAAGCATTTTGTTGAAAATGTTTAAGGAATTTTTGCTTGCGCGTTTAAAACTTTTTATGAAATGATGGAAATTTGTTTACGATTAAAGAATTTAAAAATTAAATTTAATCAATAATAAAGGAAAAATTCTCTTGTAAAACATTTAGTCTACAAGCTCGAATTGAGTCCATATAAAAACACCTAAATGCGAGATTCGTGCTTTAATTCAATGCCCATAATGCAATATTTATTTTGGTAATTTTCATTTGAACGAGAAGATATCCGATACATTATTATAAATATGTAAATAAATGAACCTTTGAGTGCCTGATTTTCTATTGCTAGAAATTCAAAAAATTTTAATTTCGTAATTAGTAAATACGTCACCAATCGAAAATCAGAATTATTATATTTATGAAACGTTGTAAATTAAAAAGTATAGAATAATACAGAACCTATTTATTTGTATTAAAAATTTTAGTATATAGTATTGCCTATAATTCACATAAAAATTACTTTCTGTAAAAGTACTTTTTTAATTATTTGTGCTCATATTATTATTGTATAATTGAGAAAATATTTCGTGTTTCAACATCGAGTTAAGAAATTACACATAGTTAAAGAAATTTTAAACATGATCCAGGAATTAAGCGCAATCGCACTCTTGATACTTGTGCTCGTATATTGTGGTTGTGCATATCCTTGGCTATAAATTTAAGGGATATTCTATTTATTTTTCTAATACTTTTGAGCAATTCTATATACTCGCATACATAGAAATACAAAATTTTACAATGTAGGATATTATTTTGACATTTATTATTTCTTAAGTTGAGAAAGCTAACTATTAAATTTATATTAGAATTAGAATTTTTTAATCGATACGCTAATGTAATTGATACGTTCAAAAAATTGTATAAGTAAAGAATTTATCAAATTATCTTTCAAAAATCCGTTTGAAATCTATTTTTTAACAATATTTTTCAGAAAAAATTTATAAATTTATTGTATCTGTAATAATAAGCGTTTGTAAAAACTTTCTGTAAATATAAGTAGAGTTTTATTTTATAGTATATATAAATTAACACTCTGGGAAAAAACTATTTATTTTACCTCATCCTCCGTTAACTGATTATTATTAAGTATTGAAATTTTTGCCGATTTTTTCGTAAAATTTTTTTAGTATTTTACTTTCTGATGTTTGACAAAACACAGTAATATCGTAAATTTTATTTGCTGTTTAACAAGGACTGTAAAATAAAAAATCAATTAAATAAAAAAAAAATAACAATAAAAGTTAAAAATACTCTAATTTATTTAAACGCATAATATCTCGCAGTAAACAAAGTAATAGAATAAAATTTAAACCAAAATTACGTTATAACTAAATCCTCGAAAAATTTATCCAGTGACAACAAAACTTCAAATACACTCACGTTGATATTAATTATAAATATTACTTTGTTATTAAAAAAAATATTTCCTGTAAATTTCAATAAATCAGGGAGGTTATATTTTTTCCGCTAAATTTTATATAACTTTTAAATAAAGGACTAACGATATTTCGATTTGCTATCTGTATTTTTTATTATAATTTATATTTTTAAATTCAGAGTTCGAGGAATCAGAAGCATCAACTAATTAACATATTACAACTACAGAATTATGGTGAACTCGTATACGTTTGTAAACGTTCGTATAGTAAGGACGAAATAGAGAATCAAAAAAACTTTGAAGAATTTGCCTAATGAATACGTTTAGATTTCGATACTTGCAATAGAGTAGTGACATCTCGAAAAGAAAATCGTTTTTTAAACACGAAAAACGAAGAAAAACGTCGACAAGGACATTAAGGTCGCATTGGCCTTTACGGGAGGGAGATGATATCGTCTTCGGTCGCATGTATGTATGAACAGTGTCGTTCCCTGACATGTAATAGGGGCTGCAAATAAGGAGTTGTCTACTAAGCTATCATCTACGAAACTTGGAACGAGCACAGGGTCCTCGACCTCGTGGCAACCGGTTCATGGCCGAGCGAATCGCAGGACCTGTGAGCGCTGCCCTTTACTTTTACTCGAGGTTTACAGATATGTTTTACAGTTACCTGGCTCATGGAGTCATGAATTATAATTGCATATTTAATGGGGGCTTAAAATTTATCCGTGTCTTAAACTCATCTTGTCATCCTGAAATTAATTTTGACTCACGAAACCAGTATTTCTATCTACAATAGATTATTCTATTGCACATTAAGGAAAGTTCGAAGGACAATTTAATTTTAGTCTCTGTCATAACTATGATCAATAAATTTTATTATCTAAACACTGCGAAAGTTTACTATGATCGTGAATTTTCATTTTACGGCGATTATATTATAATCGCTGAATTTATCATTCGTTCAAATATTTCCTAAAATATATATAATATTCTAATATATCTATAAGCTATTACACTTGCTTATTATTATTTGTATCGTTTATTTAACTTATAATGTAGAACCTATGCTATCATTGAATTTACTTTAAAAATGATTTCAAAATTTAACTGATGTTGCAGTTAGGTATAGATAAATATATATACTATATATCAAAATTAACTTAATATTAATTCACCGTTACATTGTTAGTAAAATATTGTTGCTATTAAGTAACCTTATTATATGCTTACCATCATTTCAAGAAATTTTTATTAAATTTATCTTCAAATATGTGAGCAAAATAACTTCATTCGACTATAAAAATATATTATTATAATACAGTTGATCAACTTTAAGGCTTACAGCACTCACTTAATTTTCCGAATATAAATTTTTTTAAATCCTTGGACACGTTTTGTAAAAACGACAAAACTACTATTATAAATACAGTGCATTTTAAAAATTTTATTTCATTTTGCTGTTTATAATGATTATATTAATTGAATAAAGTATAAAATTCAACGTATACAATACCGAATAATCAACTTCAATTAATAATTAATTAATATGTATCCAATACGCGATGCCTCATATTATATCTCATATATCTGACGTATAAATTACTCGACGCTTCTATTTCATTAAGCTCATCCTACCATTATATCATAACATTATTGTTATTTCTCTTAATGATCAATCCATCTCAGCCTTTTTCACGTAATACTTTTTCACTTTTTCTTGCCTTTTCTGGCACTCACTCTCTCTCTCTCTCTCTTTTTTCTCTCCCCCCACTCCTGTCTTAAATACTTTTCCTTCGCCGCCAACTTCATTAAGATTATAGTAAACCGCAGGTTCACATGTAAAATATATCATATCCTAAAGCAATAGCTGCATTCAATTTGCAGAGACGAAGTGATCTATCATCAACTATTAGTTCACTCGTCTTTTCTTTATCTTACTGCGTATTTGCCCATTAAACATAGACTATGCATAGAATAAGCATGTACACTGTTGCTATGCAAACGTATACGCTTTCGTGGTCTAAACAGGATCTCTATATCGATGCTTCCTAGAGTCGCTGACACGTAGCAATCTTTGGAAAACATATCCTCCAAGATTAAACGATCACACGGATTTTCTCCGTGTAAAATATTATTCTCGTGCTCTTTGCTACTTCGCGCACATATTGCTTTAGAAGTATAAACGGACCACAGTTAAGCCATGCTTAAATGTTATATACTTCATCTTTCGTCGGTCGATCGATGATGTAGTCTTACGTACGAGCACAAGTAAAAGAACCCATCGAAATGTATGACCAGCCGTTTTTCGGAATATTCAATTATTCATCTTTTACTTCTTTTTTCTTTTGCTTAAGATTAAGAATAGTTTGTCTATCATAAAACTACCGATTTTTCGCAGCAGAAGATTAGTAATATTATGGATGATTTAGGAGCTAAAAGGTACACTTATTTTCGTAACTTTATTTATGGTTACTAATAAATTATTTCCCCTGTCTTTTATAGAAAATTATACAGACTGGTAAAGTGAATGTTCAAGCATTTACACTAATACTAATTTTAAGCTTGATTTCGTAATTACCTATGAAATTTATTTTCATATTGTGAAATTATTTCAATATTCAATGTATTAAAAATTAACATAATTCAAGTTTCAGAATTTAATAGTAAATTCATAAATCGAATAAAATTTACGTGGAAAAAATTGATAAATTTTACTCGATTTAACAATTAGGAAATAAACAATAATGTATTATGGGATAAATGTATTTTATTCTAAAAGAGCATTTAGAAAGTTGAAGATATCGTTTTTATATTTAAGTAACCATGGATTTAAGATTATAATATATTTTTATGTATTACATTATATAATATTACCCTGTCAATGACATATATTAATTCTAATTATTCGCTGAGAACAGACGATAAATTTGTTAGTAATATAGAGATAAAATTCAATTTTTCGACTAAATTAAAAAAAAAAATATATATATATATATTATACACGCAGAATTGATGCCGGTATCGTTATCATATGTGAGAAATCATTCGGATCACCGCGAATTTTATCTCCGATGTTTAATCTAATTTGATAGCGAGCATCAAGTGTACTTTTTAACTTTATAATTAAAGTAAAAAAGAAAAACAACGTGAAATAGTTCCTTCCGCGGTTGGAGAAAACGCAGCGCTTATATTATTAAAGCGAAGTCTAGAACAAAAATTATTGTTAATTAAGGGGAGTGCTCTAACAAGTGGTGACGGTATTGTCTTTAATTCATCGATTCCCGATCGGTAGTGCAAGCCGCATTCGAATAAAATCCATTTTTCGCTACGAGCACCGCAGCTTCGTCCCCTGCGTTATTACTCTTTTTTTCACGTTTGATACGCATATTTACATTCGGAACGACCTCGACCCGGTGTTTACGTGTCGCGTGCAGACTATGTACACGTATGCGTACTAGTGCACGCGAGTCTCGACTGCATCGGCGGCACTATGTTGCTCGCCTGAATATGCACAGGAGAGTATTTTTAGGAGCGCGTGACGCGAATTCGCAGTGCCCACGTACCTCCGGCCAATTCTCCAGCATCCGGGGCGCGAATTTCGAAACGTTCAGCCGTCCATGTCTAGATGACGTGCAGAAAAGAGAAGTGGATCGCACTTGAACACAAGAGCGTTTGAAGGCTAGGAAGAGGCGAAACATGGAAACATGGAAATATGGAACGGGGAGATGTGTCGCGTTAACAGAGAGTGACAAGGATTCGTATTAGGTAAGTTCCACACTGCACGCGCATTCGAGTGGGAGGCTGCAGTCCTTCGCACGAGATGCACTTCACTTTCTTTGAGAGCGAACTGTACCAATCTCGATTGAGTGGGTGTGGAAAGGGAAAGAGTTGGCGAGTCTTCCAGCAGCAGAATTGAATTATTCAAGAAATATCATTGTACGCATTAATTGGCAAACGAAAATTAAAGGTCTGCAAGTCATTGCTGCGTTAATTCGTGCAACGAGGAAATCTGACGCCTAACTGGTTATTTGGCTGATTATAAAATATGTGCGATCGGTGGTGTGCAACGTGTGTTTGCCGTTCACGCGGAAAGTAAAAGAAGCCCAGAAGCGTTCACGATTACAGCAACCCTTTATCGTAAGTAGAATCTATTCGAGGGAAGAGTAATACGCGCAAATTCAAGACATAAATAAGCGGAGAATACCACAAACTGGTAAAATAGAGAACGTGTGGAAAGAGTAGAAGGGTAGGAGTGTGGGAGATAAGTGAGCTGGCGCAAGGACAGGGAAAAAGAGAAAATGAAAGGAAGGTGAGGAAAGAGGACAGAAACAGAGAATGACAGACGTCAGCCGCTTGCACGTAATGCAGACGTGAATAGAATACGGGATTTCAGCTGAATATGACAGTCCAAAAAGACAAGGCGAGAGAATCGGTGGCTTCATACACTCGCATCTCGTCTGTCTGGCACCATAAGTTTCTGACAAGATTTCAGAGCAATTGTGTGAGCATATACTACGGACTAGTACTTTCCTCTTCTACTTTGTTTACTTTATCCCTTTTTCAGCTTATTTTTCCTTTTCCTTCCTTTCTCCGGCGAATTTCCCTTTGCCCACATTGCTTCTTTTATTTTCTTCCAAATACTCACGTGTCTCCTAGACTCTTACCTTCGCTAAGTAAAAGCGCACTATGACGATCTGCTGATTTTCTAGCAAGAGTCATAAGAAGTAAGCTTATAATAGCACGTGCTCCATTTTCTCTAGCCGTGAAAAACATCGTTATACAGATTTTTTTACTTTTATAACTGAGGTTACTTCTTCATTTTTTAAAAGTTCTTTTTTACGAACGAAACAAGTTTCATTACATGTAAAACTTTCAAATGTGTGAGCTTATACGAGAACTCCCTATACTTCTTTAAAACACAATTCTAATATTACGTGTTGTTTTGTGTTCATAAAAGATTATATATATAGGAGATTTTCATACTCAACCATTACAACAAAGTATTTGTAAAATTCTTGGAGGTTATATAATCTGAATAGAATTCTACTGGGGATCGGATATTTCCTATTATACTTAAGCAAATAATTGTATTTTTATTTATAACAATTTAACTGAATTTATCTCTCGTTAAAGTTTAATAGTACTTATATAAACTACACATTTACACCGACTCATTAATTGAATAATGTTTTCACAATTTAAGACAATATTTACAGATATATGGATGTCGTGTTATTATATTGTATATATAATAATAATACACTCAAATTTATATTTAATTTACATAAAAGTTTTCAGCATGCTGAATGCAGCAATGTATTACAATATGCTTTTGCAGTAATTATTACAACCTTTGACTATTAGTTTAAGTCCTACAGATCTTAAATTACGTAAATAATCTCAAATTATGGAGCTATTTCATGTTAAAATCCGTTAAAAATCACAGCAAAGAACGAATAAATTTAAAAATACTAACTATAACAAAATAATCATAGTCACAGGAAAATAAAACACTATTAATATAGTAATTCATATTCAATCGATGGTTCTTAGAATGTTAGGAAACAATCCATGTTGGTGGAATATTAAGTTGATTCACCACCGTCGATGGTTGTATCAACTTTTAGGCATAAATTAATACTGAGATAAAAAGTTATTTTATCTGTTTTTATTAATTTATAGATTATCTAGAAATTATTGTTTCTTATTAATATTATCGAGTACAAAATTTTTTATCTATTAGCTACAAAAGTGGTTGATGTAGAATAAAAATGTTTGTCATTTAATTTGGAACAAAAAAGTAAATAATTTTACCTTTTTAATTTTGTACTCATAAAGTTTTCTGTTAATGCTGAAATAAGATATAATTATTTTATAATACAAAATTTTATATTGTTTCGAGTAATTCTTCATTTTAAGCATTGATCTCATGAATAAACAATTAATAAAATTGAAAAAATATTAGAAAGGAAAAATATTTTGAAACGGAACCATGATTTTATATTTTAATTCTAGAAATTGCAGGAAATTTAATATATTAGTCATTTCATAGATACTATTTCAAACTGTAAGATTGACAGGAGCTTCAATTCAATAACAGAAGCGCTTACGTAGTGAAATTCTAAAAAAGCACCAAGAACTGCCTATAAAGAAAAAAGAATAAATCTAAAGTCAGGCCTGATATGCTTTAGATGAGAGAACAAAAGAGAAGAGAGATATGCATACCTTTTGGATAAAAGAGGAAGAAAACCAAAGGTTGAAAGGTTGATGAAGAAAAAGAATGGAAGTTTACATTGAATGGATTGCGTTAAAACTCATTTTTCAATTTATTGAATCGAAAATATGTGCTTGACAATAGAATTTTCACTTAATTAACCACAGTTATTGGATTCCTTTAATTTAACTAGTCAATTATAATATTAATTGCAATTAATAATTTTATGTAGTATCTTGGAAATACTATACGCCTATTTACCAACTCTCATAGATAAAGGCATATTTTTAATAATATTATAAAAAATCTGCCTTTTTTTCAACTATTCGAATGACATTTATAAACGCAATATATTGAATATTCATCACTAATTTTTAATAATCATCATTAAGCAATAATAATTTTTATTCTTTAAAAATAATAGTCAGTCAAACCCGAAGTTACTACAAATCAATAAAAACTGCTTTTAATATTAAAACTTTCAAAACCCGAATAAAAAGGAACAACAAGATATCATTATTATTCTATATTCTTTTTATTATCATTATTATAATTCTTCTGTACAGAATTAATTATGCATGATAATTTTTAAAGGTGATCTTAATGTACTATTAATGAATTATATAAGTATATTATTCGTTGTAATATAAATTATTATAAATTAAACATTTTTTTCAGGTAAGTATATTACTGAAACTTAAACAACCGTATGCTTCCACAACATTATAAAAGTAAGTAAATAAACAAATTTAACAGTTAACGTAATGCCTGCATTAAAAGTTATCATTAGAAAATTTTATTAATTAATATAGATATATTAAAATGTTGTTAAAACTAAATTTTGTACAATAAAAAATAATACCAAGACTATTTAGATAAAAATAATAATAAATGACACGTAAATATTGTGTTATTATTCAGACAATTTTTGTTGTACATTCGATGTATGATGAATGTTCGTATTGAGTAAAAAGCGAGTCTCTGATGGATCTTTAATTATTCATTAGTCACATTAGTTTTTCCCTTTTAAATAAGCTATTATTTAAGAATAAAAACAAAACAATGTTCATTTTATAATGTTAATTCAAAAGTTGTCAAATTTCAAAAGATGCATCCGGAGTTTCATGTAAATAAAGTCGCATAACATTAAATTCGATACAGGCCGGTGGTCTTAAACGAGTATTTGCCCGTCAGCCCGATGATAAAGTTAAGTTTCAAGGAAAAGGAAAGAAAAGAAGAGAAAAGAAAAGAAAAAAATGCCAAGTGAAGTATGACGAGAGTAAAAAAACTAGACGGAAGAATCATAGAAAATGAAGTGCAAAACTCTCCGGTATAATTCAAGAACCGACGTTCCTTCTTTCTCCTTTTGCGTCTCTCTTGCTCTTCTTAGCTTACCTATACAAGGACGGGTGCACACGTGTCCCTTCGGGATTTCCGTTGCGCAGACAACGTTATCCTTTAGGCTAAGTGTTCCATTTTCCAGGCAGTATCTTATACTCGTGTCCATATTTTAGCCGATAAAGGGTAATATAGTGGATTCTCGAGGCATTCAAGAACAGCCCATGGGTATACATAGGTACGGATATACGGCAGCAAACATCCATACGGATGCCCTATAACTGATTCTTTTCTTCTCCGCTCTTTCTCACTCTCTACCTCTCGGATTATAATGTTTGGATACTCTTCTACTCTTCCACTTTTCGACCTTTTTTTTAACCGAGCTCGTTCGCTCAAACCATCGCTTACACACAACGAATTGACTCGTACGTGGAACGAGGAGTGAGGCCAGCAGGGCTATATTTTTCTGTCTATTGCATCTCGCAGGATTTGCGTTCGTACGTACACATTCTCATTTGCAAATCGGCGGGGATGCCCATGGGGATCTACGAGCACACCCCCCTATACATACTTGATGCTTTATAATTTTAAGAAAGTCAAAGATTCTGTGGGAATCGAAAAAGTTAGACTAGAGGGTGAATAGAAAATCAATGATAGGGTGCCAAAGTTCGTCTAAGAGTTTATTTAAGAGTTTTCCGTTGAAAAGTTAAAATACTTCAGTTTTCTAAATTTACCAATAGGTTGCCAAGCTTCATTGCGCTTGTTTCGTGAAAAATAATATAATTTATTGAAAAATCTCAAAATAGCAAAGGTTTTCGTAAAATTTGAAGGAATAATCATTACTGTCCGCACAAGAGAGCTACTATTGTCTACTAAAGCATTAATTTATTAAAACTAATTGCAAAAAGAGAGTAAACGAAATAATTGATTAGACGTACATTTCACCTCCAATTTAAAGCTGCAATTGACGAAGTGTGAAAAATGTTACGTATTTCGTAGCTCCGAAGAGTCTGTAAAATTCGAGGTGCGAACCCACACAATTGAGCGAATAGTGATTCGACAAAGAACTGCTTCCAGAAATTATAGGTAATGCTTTCATCGATCGTATCCTCGGCTTAGCAAAGGTGGTTCGGTGTGAATAATCACAGACCGCCGCCAAATCAGGAGTTGATCTTTAGCAGCTTTTATGCGAACGTACATTCTTCGAGTTTTTGGTGTTTTTGTCGCCGAGGGAAAGCAGAATGGCGGTAGATTTTACGTAGAACATTAGTGCGTGTGTATTACATTGCCCAATTATAACAAGGCAGGAAGATGGTGGAAGAAGGAGAGGAGAAGAGAAGAGTAGGAACAAAGCCGCTTTGTATTTGGTGTATAATTGAAAATTCAAAAACGCAAAGCGTTAACGCCGTCGCAATTTTATATCCGGGTAGACCTGACACGTGCTTCGTACTTAATAATTTAATAAGCCAAAGTGGGGAGGAAAATTTTTTGCGATAAAATCTTGGCCGAATTTGTTCTCCAAGCACAAATCAAGCATTTCTGCGCGGATACTTTTTGATGGGAAAGCGATTTACAACGGCGATAAAGCAGCCAACAAAACGGGCAATTTAAAAAATTCAAGCAATAAGTACAAGAGTTTCGTATAGTAATATACCTTTTTGGCTGAAGCTATTTCACATTCATAAATGTGTATTTAAAAATACCGAAAAGTTTTTGGAAGAAAATCAGTTCGTTTGTTAAGGGAAGTATATTCTCGAGTGTAAATTGTACAAAAGAACTTCCGAAGTAGAAGGAGGAATAATACAGATACACGAGGCAGTAGAAGGAAAATTCGATTTCTCTTCAGGACATATTGGCCACTCATTGTTCGGCTCTATTGTTCCCACTATGAAATTAGAGCGCAGATAGCTGAACGCAAAAAAGTAAACGCAATTTTTCTCCTTCTGCGGCTCCCCCTCTATTTCTTATTTTCTGTTTTTCATTCTCGCACTCTATATAAGCGGCATAGCGCGTTTTATATTCATTGGAGCGAGTAAACAATACATCGAATGAATCGCACCTATGCAAACCACGGCAGTTCTGTACGAGTACACGCGAGTTGCGGTACGCAGTCTTCTGTTGAGATTTCAAAGCCAGCCTTTCGCAACCATTTTTTGTGCTCGCTTTTGCCAAGATTCGAGCAGACAAAGGCCCGAAGCATCGTTGCCGCCGAATTTTCATTATCCTGTCTTGATTCTAACGATGCAGCGAGTCATCTTATCGAGTTGAAAACGAGTCGCTCTCCCACAAAGGAAAGCGCAAGCATGGGTTGATATATCGCGGCAATTAACCTGACTAGTCTTGGAGTAAATTCATTCGCTTATTTGGACATGATGTTGATAGATACTCTCGGCCATCGAAATGCTTCTTCTGCGAAAAATAAAAAGTAATGACTCTGGCGCGTTTCCGGCTGGAAGAGGAGAAAATAGGCGCAGGACAAGTCCTCGAGTTTCCAAACAAATCTCTTAATTATCGAAGGCGAAAAAGGGGTCGAGAAAAAGGTCTGGCTTCCTTTCGGTTATTGTGCACTACGCTTGTCTTTCTAGCCGTTGCGTTTCATAAAATTCGCATTTGCATACCGCATACCGGCGAGAAAGTTGAGATTCGCACCTTGCTTTTGCCTCGCTGCAAGGCGCATTGCAACGGAATTTCGTGGCGCGCCGAGGAACAGCCAAGGACGATGTAGGTTCGTCGTCGACGTCCGTCTCTCTATCTCTCCTTTTCTCTCTCTCTCTCTCTCATCTCTCTCTCTCTCTCATCTGTTTCGTTCCTTCTGTAACTGCAGTGCGAGGCATGTGTCTTGATCGTACATAAAGCTACACATGCATGCACGCGAGAGCCGTAAACTCGCAATTTCAGCATCGCATTCCTCGTAGCATTTGGCTCTTATGTAAAAAGTGCTCCAACCCGTTCAAGCTCGATATTTCTTAGAGCTTTGAAGTGATTCTTTTTCAGGACTTTTGACAGCATTTTTATGATTTATAATAGGTCTTTTTAATACGTTGAAAGTTTTTCACATAAATTCTAATAAGACATAGAAATACATCACATTTCGATTTCATACAAATAAAAAAGGTAAGGCTTCTTTTATCAAGCTTAACGAAAAATAATAAGAATTATTCAAATACCTTTAGTGTAACCGTTAGGTTTGGTGATAGAAATTGCAGGTTATTGAACGAATCGTTCAACCATATAAGTTGGGTCATGCTTATTTTTCACGACGGACGTTAAATAACATTTACTTAACTTTATAATAATTTTTAATATAAAAGTTATATCTTACGTCTCTTTGTAAAATCACTCGAGTAATTCAAAGCTGGAGTTAATTTTTCTTTTTAAGATTTTATTAGTCATTTTAACCTTGTCCTGTAAAGCAACAATAAAATAAATATTTAACAATAATTTATTAAAATAATAACAGTTAAATTTTGTTTTAATATCGCGTAGTATTTAAGTAACAGGTAGCGCCTCTTTAATCTTTAATTATTAGCTTTTTAAGCTTTTCAAGTTCCTGTACCGTTAAATTATTTTCAACTCAGTTGTACAATAATTCTTCCACGATACGATGAAACTAAGTTTTTCTAGCACAAAATTGGAATAACAGCGCGTGCCCATAGAAACACACGCAACATTCACACACGTACACGAGCGCGTGCATCCGTTTCAAGAAGCAAATCAAATGAAGAAACAAAACGACTAGACCCTCGGGAGGCAATTCGCGACAAGTAAGGTTCGCGTTAAAAAAACAGTTTCCGGTATCAGAAACTCAGAAACGAGAGTAGAGTTTGATAGCGAGTAGCAACAAACTGGAGCAAATATCCACTTGGGTTTTGATAGGCGCAGGAACGAGAGAGGGTGTGTGGTTAGATGACTCTGATAAGCGACAAATTGTGCGACATGCTTGAAGCATAACGAGAAATTATCGACTACGGGGATTATAATAACTGGGGGAGTCTGACCGGCCAGAGGAGAAAACGCGCGTGTGATGCATGATCAAGTCTATCGGGGAAACTGTAGTGGCATTTCTGACCCCAAGAGTTGGAGCACGACGTGGACACGCGAAATGAACTGGCCTTCGAGAAACTGTTTTCGCGCTCGGAATTTTATACCAGCACAGGAGCCAATGGAATTGAGTGGAATTTAATTACTGTCGAACAAATGATTTTCGATGGTATTGCAGCTGAAGTATCCGCGTAGATTTAGAAAAAACATTTATTACGTGTATTAACAGCGAGAAATATTTTATATAGGTAAATTGATAGATATAATTAGTTCTATGAAATTATAGAGTTTGAGACTACTATTACTGCTACAGTAGTTACGTTTATAACTCCTTACAAGTAAGTTTTTATTATTTTTTTTTTAAATTTTATATTATTAACTCGGTAATTAAACAATATAGAGGAATTTCGATATTTCGTTATTTTAATTGACAAGTCGGACAAAAACTTTATTCTTTTAATGTCGAATCTATCTTTAAAAATAACTATGAAAAGTAAATATGATTGTAAATACATTTACGTTTTGAAAAACCATGAATTCTTAATGATGTGTGCTTTTATGAAATGCATGGTTGTTACTAAACTTAAAAATCGAAACTAATAATTCAATAATTATTAAATTTAAGACACAAACCGATGGAGCGATAAAAACATTTTTTTCGTTTACATTAAAGTTAGGTAACTACTAATTGTAGCTAAAACATCTTATCTATTTAACGAAGTGTGTGCGTAATTGTAAATACATCACGGAAATGCAAATAAAAGTTAATACTTGGATTTTTGAAGCAGGTTTGCAGAACTTACAGAACTAGTAACAAACTGCACTTAGAATTCTTATGAAAATGAAATTGGTGGAATTTTAATAAAATGGTCGAGGAAATGCAGTAAATCGCGCGGATGAATATTATAATTTAGGAATATTGCAACACTCGTGCTATTCATACTGCGAACGCGCATAAAACACATAGTACTGTTATTAACACCGTGACATAGTGCACGTAATATATATTTGCTCTTGGGCAAATTTGAGTATTATTTTTCCGTTACTTATATCAGCATCAAAAAGTCGAGAAAATGTTCACGCTAAAACGAGCATTAGTGTCAACAAAACACATTTTCTTCCCGTTCCAGGAATCGAGAGAACGATGTGTTTTACAGGACTGGAAACACGGGAAAGGGCAAACGGAACATGGCTACGAGTACCAATGCATTAACAATTCATTTTCTCCAACTTCTTTTCTTTTCTCTTCCACCTTTTATCGGCAACAGCGCACCCGCCCATGAGTCGCTGTTTTCTGGCGCTTTTTATTCGATTCGAGCGATAAAAAGATATATCGACGCGGCAACCACCTCTGCAAGACTCTAGACTACAGGCATGTAAAGGAAGGGTTTCCTTGCTTCTTGCTAGCATTCGAAGTTAGCTGGGCCCGCGGCGAATAATAAGGTTTCTTGCACTCGCGAGCACTAACCTCTGTGCGTTCGCCGGCCAAGAGGTAAATTAATTACAGGAGGCTGATTGCCGTAAAATAAAAAACAGCTGGCGCGCCTGAGCTTCCCAATTAGCTCGAGCTCTTTTTTTACGATGAAAAATTTCGTGTGGACGGAAAGCGCAAACCCGGTTTGTTCCCTTTTTTCAGTAGACCCTCTCCTTTCGCTCACTCGAGGCACACACCGATACACCGACTCTTCAGTAATTTCTAATTTCTCTATCCAAATCTTTCTGCCGCAGAAAGTTCTTCGGTTTTTCTGCCTCAATCCCTGCCTCGAATATTCTTTATTTTTTTACTTCGCTTTTATTCATTTGCGATGATATCTTTCCATTAGTTGATTGGAAAGTAAGGAGAACTTAAGCGGAGAAAGCATTTTGAGATGAAATACTAATTAAGCTGAGATATCTCGGTTGTCGCTTCAATTATATAACGAAATCTCCTCTGGATATTAGAAAAGAAATTTTTCTTATATTAATAATGGATTTTTGAAGTCTGTGCCTTGAACGATTTCATCATTGCCCGAAATTGGCAGCTCAAACTTTCTAAATATGAATAATACCTGTAACATGGACTTAAGAACTTAATATTTTAAAACAACGAATTGCTATTGCACATTCGTCGCGACGTCATTTTAAAAGCTTTTCAAAGTTTCTATAAATCTTTCATTGTCAGCATTTGAACTAAAACTATCGAATATTATTTCGCTCGCATGTAAAAATCTTAAACACGTATTTTAAATTTTATTGTGCATTTTACCAGCGCTTTATTTACTTCGAGAAATAATATTCAAAGTGTTCCACTATTTATTTTTAATTATAACACATTATTGTTCCTTTATTGCATTAAAATTAAATGTTAAAACTTACAGATATTACAATAAACGTTTTAAGTAGCTATTATAAATAATTATTTAAGCGCTAAATTATCATCATTCGGACTATTTTTTTACTTTCACAAAAGTGTATAATGCAAAGTTGGAAAGAGATTAATTTTATTTAAAGAAACACAAAACAAAATATAATGCGCATATATAAGAAATTTTCACATTAATATTTCTAAAAAGAAATTTTTCATTTGGTTGAGTAATCATTTAGTTTAATAAACTAATTTAGTATTATTAAATTTACAATATTGTTCTCGCTTATTACAGAACTGTACAAATTCAAATGAGACATTGATCGAACACAATTTAATAATATGTTTTTGTCTTGTACGATATTTAAAAATAATATTTTTTACACAGAATATTCGTACATATTAGTTTTTAAAGTAAAACTCAGAATCTAGAATTTATCAACGTTCACAAGTAATGTTGAAAATTTTTAATTAAAATATATAGAGTAAAAAGCAAAATTTTCCTGTATTTTAGTTAATACGCATAGTTATTTTTACGAATGTACAAAAATATAGGAATATTAATAAAATTAAAAGATAAATATTAACTTTCTGCAAATATTACGATTTACTTAAAAAAACTTTCATAATCAATGTGGTGATGGATATCTATTACACTGCATCAAAAACTGCTTCTGCAATTATTTTTGTTACATCATATTACTAGATCATAACGAGTTTGTACAAGAAACCTGTCTGAAATTTTCTTTTGAAGCCCCAAATAATTCAACAATATAACGAAATTGAAATTTCTTTTAATTAAGAAAGGAAATATTTGATTAAAGTTAATAAAAAAAACGATAACTTCTAAAATTTGTATTCCCCAATAATTATGGTGGCTAAAATAATTTTAAAACAGTTCGTATCAGCCAGTCGGAAATATGAGTGTCCGAATGATGATTGTTTCTCGCGAGTTATCAATTATTTTCGCGAATCTTCTTTTTCCTCCATCGCAAGCGTATAGGTGTATACAACGGTAAGAAATATGATCCCAGGTCTCATTCGTACTCCGTAAGTAGGGCAAACCTTTATCTCTTAGTGCGTTGCTCTCCAAGAGGAGAACTGAGTGGAACGACCAATATGATTAATAAAAAAACAGAGACAAGAAAGGAGTGATGACGACGGCGATGGCGACGTCGACGGCGTCAGAGGCACCATGAGACCAATACATGCGTGTATTGCATAGGAAACGGGCGTGGCTCTTCTTTCTTCTTGTCCGACTTTTTTCTCGTTTCGTCGTTTTTTAAATTTTTTCTTCTTCTTTCTGCTACATCACTTTTTATATTTCTCTTCACTGGCTTAGCTTTTCTTCGTTGTCTTTTATTCTTTCTAACTTGTTTTTAAAATAACGCGCCAGAAAACTTGTTACTCAATTTTCAAAAGAACTTCATCGCGCGCTAAAAATTGCCCGTTCAGAACTTTTTATTTTATTAAAGTATTGTCAAATTGAAAAAAGATTCAGATGCTTGTGCAGTTGATAAAATACTGTGGCTTCATCATCAAGTTCCATTTAAAAAGGTTGATTAGTAGTAGATTATTGAGCTTTCGACAATTTCTTTGACCAAAGACTATTTTTAACGATAATTTGAAATTGGTTTGTTAAAACTAGCATTTTAAAAAACAATAATTGAAAATTATTTTTATTTAATGTCGTAAAACTCGAAATTTCTTTTTATGCGTGATCTAATTACTCTCTTAGTTCGTATTATTATTTCTAACTTCTCTAATATTATTTATTTTATACGAATTGAAGTCAGTATTTCAAATTACAAATGATAATTAATATAGCTCGTTTATTATTTTAATTATGCACAGTGCATATACACTGATAGAAAATATGCTATTGAGTGAGATGATGTACATAATGTAAACTGAAAAAAGCAACGATTTCAACAATTGCTGTTTGTAAAACAAGATATTTTTGTTAACTAGTGCACTGTTTTTTAGCGAATAAATATTTCAAAATTATACAAGCCACATCAGAATGTGTAAAGCAACTTTTTCCCCATTAGTTAATACGATATATTTTATTCGTTTAATAATGCAATGGAAAATCATGAAGCAATGATAATGAAATGTAGTGGATTATTAATTTATTTAGATAGTAAAAATTTATTTAAATATTATTAAATAATTTGATTATTATATTTGTTGACATTTATTAAATAATGTATGCGTGTTTTTTTAAAAATAATAACATCTTCATTCGATCACAAATTCTATTTTTATTTAACATCAAAAACATCGATTTTAAATATTTAAATATTTACATGTCTGTAATAAATGCACAGTTGTGTTAAGATTTTAAAGTTTCGTTCTATTAGTCTCGAATTTTCGAGAAAAGCATATATTATCAGATGAAAAATTAATAATTAAACTGAATAGTAGCACTAATAGCACTTGCAGTAAAACACAGTCGGTCGGTCACTCGCTAGAAAACGCGACGCTCGCCTATGTCGAGCCTAGGATGCCGGACGGTGAGAAACTCGGTGGTGGGGGGCACTGCACCGCTTCTTAAAGCCTTCGCAATTTTTTCAAAAATCCCAGTTTTCTCCCCACCCAGCTTCGAAAAGTGTCGTTTCTCAACCCCCACCCTTGGACGCTTTCCCACTCCTATGCCCTCCGTTGCCCTAGCCGCCTTTCCCACTCTTTTCCTCGTGTGATTTTTCTACTGTTTTCCTCTCCCTCTATCTCATTCTCATTCTCATTCTCATGCTCATTCTCTCTCAATGCATATGCCTCCCTCTCTCGTGCGCACGCTCTTCTCGATCTATTTTCTCCGTATGCTGTTTGCGCGCGCCTGTATCGCTCGTTTCATTGCACTCGCGCCTTCGCTCGCCCCTTCTTCCGTCGAGTGCAGAACACTCGATGAGGTGCATTGCTTCTTCTTCTTCTTCTTTGTTGCAGTGCCTAGCGGATGATTGTCGAACACTGGATGACTGTCACTTGGCAGTTCCGTTTCTTCCCATTAGACGCACGAGTGCGTCTCTAATTATGCATTCCCACTTTCGGATGATAATCGAATTCACTCTCGAAAGAGCTGCATTCGCATTGTATTGCTTCGGAAAAGTTGAACATTTCATTTCCTTAAAATTACGATTCGGTAGTATTTCCTGAAACACATCGCTATTAGAATACGGAATAGTTTATGTCTGATCTATTCTGACACAATCTACTTGTAAGTTTAGTAAGAAGAATTCGATGCAGCAACTCGTGCGTTGGCTATTAAAATTCCAGACGTAATTTCCATTATGATTGTATAAAGCGAACGCGTGTGTGCTTAAGCATATCCATTGAGATGAAAAAGCTTGTAACTCGGAGAAATAAGCACTTAACGTTTAATAATGCGAGATACGACGAGTAGCGATTTTTGCCGGAGATCCTCTGGTGGTTAACCCGCATTTACGAGAAACATTTTATTTAATTAACCATGGAAAGCGGTCAAAGTCAATTGCATCTAAACTTAAAATATTAGAAGTCGATTAAAAGCACAAGTTGAGCTTGGAGAATTATTTTTACGGATAATGTAAGTCAGGGGAGCGATGATGAGTAATGAAGCAATAAGATGAGCGCCGATAACGAGCACAAGTTGATAATTCATCTCCACCTGTAACGGAGCGGCTAAGAAAAGGAAACACGCCGAATGCAAAGGACAAAGAAAAAATAAAAAATGCAATGGTATTTATCAGGAGACAGGGAGTCAGTTTTTAACTAGCGCTCCGACGGGGAATGAAACTCGGCTGAAATTTCTGTGCTTCAACGAGAGGCCCTTTTCGTACAAGATATGATCTTGGCTGGGCCGTCAAGAGCGTGTCGAGAGGGGCCAATGGTTTTAGGTTGCCGGTCGCTACGGCACACACAGAACGGCTATCCTCACTTTCGCATTGCTAGATTCAGTTCATGCCAAGGCTGACTGGGTGCGTTGCCCTCTATTGCCCCTATGCTGCCGCTGCTGCAGCCTGCACTCCGCTTTGCTTTCCCCCTCCCCACCCCACCTCTTTCATCTTCCTTCTCCGCCTTCTTTCTCCGTTATATGCGCGAGTTGCTCTTCTTTAAGGGTGTACTACACTAAACTTATTCCTTCTCGTGTAAATATTGCAATCCCAATAACTTGTCGCTTCTCACAAGCCGATGCATATTTTCCCGAGCCTTCGCGGGCCTCGCTAGTTTTGCATTAGTTCAGCGTCTGTAGCGTCTATCCAATAGAAAACTGTGACTTTGTCTTTGAGTTAAGGATTCATCTCCCACGAAACTACTCTTAAGCGTTCGCTGAATTTTCAAAATGCGATTGTCAATATTGTGCGATATCTGCTTTGTCTCTCCATTTTTCTAGTATTCTAAGTTTCGAGTGAACCTCCAGAATGATTTTACGATAAGAACAATAACGAGCGACGGGGAAATTTCAGGTTTAATATTTAAAACTCGAAATTCGGTTAATAAGCATCGCTTAAGCCGGTGAGAATAATGTCTGCAAAATGACTCTCTATTCTGTTATTTTTGCGAACGTTTGCAACTGTTTCTTGTTTAAGCCACGTTTCTTTTCCAAGTACAGGCTAGTCAGATACGGCCGCTCAAATTCAATATTAAAAAGAGTAGCTTTTAATCGAAAAAGTTTCGGCAAAAGCTCATTATGCGCTCTAAGCGTGTTAAAAACTTGCAAATAATATCAGCGATGTTCTAGGGAAGGTTGCGAAAAATAATTCCGACATTATTTTCGGAGCAAATACGAAATAAGAGCTCGAGGACAAAGGAGAGGCTAATAATGTTGCTTAAAAGTGAGTGTAGTCCGGCCTTAAATTCGCTCCCGCTGCTCTTCTGTCTAAAACTCTCTCCGCGTCTTCTCCTCCGTTCCCGCGGCCGCAGCTCCTCCCCGCCCAGCACGGGCTGCGCCCTCCCCCCAATTCCCCACCGCCGGTCTCGAGGCAGTTGCAGCCGGCCGCGGCTTACACAGGCTGCAATTGCCTTAGAGCCTCAACCGCCTATACGCACAGCGTGTGCCCAATTTCACGTCGCCGCCACGCCGTCGTCGTCCCGAATTCGCGGATCGCGTTTCTCGAGGCGAAGAGCTGCTGCCGCGTCTCGCGCTCCGCGCCACTCCGCGCCACTCGCGCCACTCCGCGCCACTCCGCGCCACTCCGCGCCTCTCCGCGCCACTCCGCACCACTCCGCGGCGCGTGGAATTTCCAAGAGAAATAACGCTTGTTATGCTTGTATACACGCGCTCTATACGTATGCGCGAGTGCATAAGCTCTCCGTTTCAATCGGCCGGCTCCATCGCTCGTTGATTAGGGCCGCGCACGGCGCAACGCGTCAGGTTATAACGGGACGTGCGTTCGAAATAAATGCGAATTGAATAGTGCGCCGGCCGCTTCTCTCTTGATGCTCGGCACCGTTCTCCTTTAAATATAACCTCCTCGTCTTCTAGGATAAGCGCATTTTTATTTATTCGAGCAGATGGTTCCGGGTGTTGATCGGCTCGCACTGTGGGCTACTATTAAAACTCGATCCCTCCAACACTTCTTTAAATAATTTCCTCTCTTTGTCGTCGCAACACTGGCTATGAATATATTTAAGATATAAAGCACACAAGTCATAATTTCGCTTGTAATCCGACATAACGGCAGCTCGATTCGATCAAAATTCGCGTGCTTTTTATTGAGCTCCAGTCAATACCGTACCGATAGTTGAGGGTGCCGATACGAGCATTATCTTCGAAAGTCTGCTAATAATACGACATTGATGAACGGATACAGTAGCCACTTAATTTATGCGATCGCGCTTTAAGATTTTCCACGTACAGTAAAGTGAAATCCAGGGTTCATGTTCGAAGCTTAAGCGATCAGAAGTAAGAATACGTCTGCGTGTAATTGATAAATTGGCGAGCGAAAAATTTGATAGAGTTACTCGATCGCGCTTGGTGGAACTTTAAAGAATTGATATTATTATTTGCAGAAATACGCGACTTTAATTTTTACAGTACTTTAATAATTGCATGTTTTACTCACATTTTTATTTGTAAAAGAGATAAATTTTATTCGAATTATATTAATACAACTCTCGATTGCTCCGGAATATAAATACAATTGCCAATCGAAGTTTGAATAAAGCATTAGATTCAAAAATTGCAGTGTAATTCCAAATACTCGATCCGTGTCAAACTTAAAGCAAAATATAGACAGTAAATATTACTTTAAGCAGGCAATTATTATAATTACGCAATTCACTTTAAACTCGTATTACTTTTAAACAATGTGTCCAAGAAAATCTTAAACTGCAACGTATGGGTGTTTGGAGAGTTAAAAACGAATTTAAATTTAAATAATAGTCCTTGAAGATTATGCATGCCTCGAATATAAGTGTGGTGACGTATGCATACGTATAAGCATTAAAGTTTTCTCGCGATTGCGTATAACATAATTACGAAAATATGTCTTCGTTATTTATAAACTTACTTGAATTATCAGCAGAGTGTTTCCTTATAGAAAATCCATCAATGTACCTGAATGGTGGTACTAAGTTGATAACTATCTTTCTTCGGTCCTCAAATGGACTAGAGTACGTACATCGATCAAGACAAAGCACAGAGGTTTTTCTCACTAACAAGAAAATTTTTCTTCCCCAGAAAATAGTGCTTTTCCTTTTTCAATAATAAATCAAGCATGACGATTGGAATCGGATTTTTACACTCGATGTTAATGCACTTATTTACCTTCTTCGCTTACCTCGGGAACCTTAGGTCAAGCCAATCGTTCGAAAAATCCCGATGACGTGAAATCGGCGTAGCACCTCTTCTAGCGATGCATATATTCTTTCACACGAACTATTTATGCTGGTTCCATCAATTGTCGCTGATAAAATTAGGTTTTATTCATTTACTGCAATATTAATTGTAATTTAAAAATAATGATTGGAAGTAGAACAAGAGAGTGTATTAACGAGGTGAGAATTTTATATACCTTAAATGCTTTCTACTCTCAATCAAAATTTGTATTTACAAATGAATCATTATTTGTGAAAATTGCGAAGAAAGTTATTTTTTATTTTATATGGGAATTGGAAGAAGAAATGTCTACGAGAAATTCGCTGTTTAAATCATTCCTTCCCAATGGCATTAGAACATCTATCTGTGGATCAACCCTAAGCTAAGATTAAAAAAACTATTCTATGCAGATTAAAACTAATTGAAGGAATTTTTTAATCAATGAAGATTTAAAAAATGCATAAATTTTCGACACTGTTGTGTTTATGTCTGCGTACGATATCATTTCAAATCATCATTCTTGAAGTTCATACAAATCTTGACGCTTTCTAAAGCTTTAGCTTTGGCGTAAGCCAAAGTGATAAATTTTTCACTCTCTTGTGTTCATCTGCATACGTGACTGAGAATCTAGCAATATTCAAGAAGCCAAGGAAGCGTGTATTCTGGAATTTTTTCAACTGAATAGAGGTCACTGATAAAATTGTATGATTATTTGGTGTTACGAATTATGATAGTGACTTATCAACTATGATAAGTCAAATAGATTAGATCGGCAATGCTTGTGCGTCTGAATCGTTGCACATGCATAAGCAACGAAACACTTCAAGGAATATAAATCCATAATATTCTTCTAAATTTTAGTTAAACTTTAGATCAAACAGGGAACCATAAAAAGTAATCGAAATTTGTAGAACCTCGTTTTAGATTATCGTTTCATGAAAATTGCCAAATCATTTATTTCTATTAATAAGAAAATAACGAATACTTGGAAAATTTATTACTCGAGAACATAAAATGATAATCAAAGATATTTCAATTACACGTTAAACGTGTTATTTTATTTATCGAATCATTATTTGTTTTCTATATTTAAAAGATAACTATTGATACAATGCTCTTTTAAATTTTTAGAATGATTTTTTTCGCTTTGTTTCATAAGAAGAAAACAACGCGTGTTGTAATAACTATAATAAATAAATGGTTACTTTATGTATAATAGAATTATTACAGAACAAGAATAATTAGCGTTTATTATACACAATTAATATGAAAGTACATAAAGTAATGTTTGTGCAAATCGAATAAAGCAATAATTCATAAGTATTCCATAAAAATATAAATTTGAATCTATTACATGCCTTCTTAATTATCTTCAAGAAACAGTAGAGTGAAAATTTGAATTAAAAAATTTTAGAGCGTGAATCAGACACCTTATAAATTAAAATGACCTCATAATAAGAAAATTAATTTTATATATTCAGAATAAATGATTGTACTTTTAATGGCGTAATATTTAATCAAATAAAATAAAATACGTTGAGTTTGAAGTTACATTTTTTATGAAAAGATCGGAAGATGAAATTTAAAAGACGATGGTTTTGAGGAATATTTTATTGATAATTCGGGAAAATTCTAGCGAGAAAACATAAAAATAAAAAAAACACTCGTCGTTTAACTGCTTGTAAAACAACGTGCTATGTGTCGAGCTACTAATACTCAAATAGTTTTTATAAACAAATTTTTTCTAATCTTGATCTTTAATATATATTTTAGATTTCATGTAATTTGACCAATAGTGAATAAAAGTAAATAAATTTTTATAAACTTGTACGAACATCAAAACCATAAAAGCACTTGAAAATAGTAATTAGTTGATTAATAGTTTTTTAGAAATAATACTCTCGGTATCTTTCAGATGTGCGATACAAATATAATATGATTTTCAGTAAATAATCATTTTTTTAAATTACAGTTTATTAATTTCATGTATAAATATCATCAATAATATAATAAATACTATTTATCGATTTTTATTATCGGATAATTTAAAAAAAAATATGTTACAGAAGTTATTATTTTTAATCTAATATCTAAAAGTACCTTAAACAAAGAAAATGAGCATACATGTTGTACTATGTCGTGTATTATTTTTCTCAACTCAGAAAGTACCAGCGTCCTCCAAAGGTAATTTAAAGAACCAGGTGTTTAAGAAGTTTCAAGACTCGCCTTTTAACTCTTTCAAGCATACATTGTTGTATTTTTCGATTTGCTTGAAAACGTGTTTGTAGAGGTTTTGGAGATCAGAGATTACAATTCTTTAATCAAAATGTACAGATGCAAATACGCACTTATAGCTCGACATTTAACATACATTCTTAAATACATTTTCGTACACTTTTAATATATAGAAAACATTTAGATTTTAACGATAAAAATACATTGATCTTTCAACATACGTGTATTCAAAATTTATAATTAATTTCAAATATTTAAAGTATGGAGCGAAATAATTTCATAAAAAGATGACAGTATTAATAAATCACCGAAAGAAACGTAAATATTGTATATAAAATAAACTGATATAAATTATTTGTCTATAAATGACTTGTGAATATTTTCAAACGACTAATGTATAACAAATTGTTGTAAAGTCAACAGAATATGAAATACATCATTAAAAATTTATAAATATTTAGTTTTAATCAAGTATAAAAGCTAAAGCTTAGCACAGAAAATATATAGTGCAATATTGTATTAAATTATTTTCTATTTAAGTCCTGTTACTTTATTATATTAAAATTTTCGTGTAAAATATAATAAATTGAATACATAATCTTATTTAAAACATTTTTGACAACAAATTTCATATTTAGTTTTCTATATGAACTACAGTAATAAGGTTTATTGAAGAACCCGTTAGAAGTGAAGTTTTAACATTTTTTATAACAATTTAAAGCATACATTTTCATGTCCGAAAATATTTGCATAAAACTTTTCAGACTGCATAAAATTTGGAACTTTATGAAAAAAATACCATAAGAGCAAAAACAACGAGCCAGAGAGAGAGAGAGAGAGAGAGAGAGAGAGAGAGAGAGAGTGTGTGTGTGTGAAAACAGATGAGGGGTGAAATACTGTCAAAGTAAAAGTTTTAGTGAGTACTTCTGCTCGAGAGTTACAGAGCCAAGCTATTTATGCTAATTGCGGAAGGTAGTGATACATTTTCACGGCAAGCCCAACAATTTTCTTCAAATATACACTCAACTCCTGCAATGAACTACCATTTGAGTAAACGAAACAGTTTCCAAGTAAATCGATGCCCGCGCATATGCAACCGTGTACCTGAGCGCACACGCGCACACATTCAGGTAGATGCCTAAAGAGTGCACTTATAATGCAACAAAAATTCCCAGCAAAAAACAACTAAAAATTAACAATTATAATGATTACTAATTGTGAAAATTTTCCTAGAACGCATGCATTAATATTAACGTTAATGAGCATACTTTAGTTCATTCTAGCAGCGACTCCAAAAATAAAAATGAAAAAAGGACGACAGGGGGTTATTCTGCTCGTTAGTCGTCTTACGGGACGTTTTTCGTCAAGTCGTGCTTCTTGCGTGTGTCGCTTGTCTCATTATGTCATTTTCGTCGCTGTTTTGTCCCTTGAAGCATGCCGGCATTTATTTCTAGCCTTTATTTTCTTGTACAATGTGCACAGTAGAAATTATAACGTTTTGCGTTATCGACTATATTTTCATGTACTTCGTTCTGCTGTTTTTTTAGCCACAAGCTCGATAAGCTCTAGCGAAGATAATTTTATGCTCGCTATTCTAATACACTATCTTAATATTGGTATTTCACAAGAATTATTAATTTAAAGTTCGTTTGTTTTATGTAAAACTTAAGTTTTAATTTTTTTAACGTTTCTAATTTTTTTCCAAATAAAACACTTTTATCACTTTATGATAAATGGATATACTTTACAGTCAATATTATAAATGAGTGAGTAGTGAAAAAGCAGATACTGGCTTGTTCTACATAAATGACAACGTATCTACTTTAGATATTTTTCAAGATGTAGAAAATGTCTGCTTTCATATTTATGTGCCTACATTTTTCATTTTAAAAATAATAATGCGTTTCTTTAAGCTTGGTTATAATCATCATCATCATCATCATCATCATCATTATTTTTTATTATTATTATTTTATTTATAGTAACTTTTTAGCAATCGACAAGCTCAAAAAGATGATGTACTTCCGTACAAGATGGTCTTATTTATTATTTTTATTTGTAAAACTTTTGAATTTAACGAAACATCTTTTCTGACATTATTTATGCTCGCATAAATAAAGTGTAGTATAAAAAATGTGAACAATTAATTAAAAAAAAAAAAAAAATCTGTATTGACTAGTCTCTTTACTATGAATTTAACTTATTATTTGTCACTGTAAGGTAGACAAAGAATCGAATTACTCAATTAAATTTTTTGCTTAAAAAAATAAAAGAATATAAAAAGTTTAATGATTTGCACTTTTATTTTGATTGGATATAAAATTTTATAAATATATTAAAAAATACCTTAACAAATTATATACGACTATATAAATGAGTCCACAAAAATATCGCTCGTACTATTTTCCAGTTCATTTAATTAATTTTTAACGAAGTAGAGAAGATATTTTTCAAAATTTTTTTGAATGTCGAGTTCTTAGTTTTGTAAACAATATATATTCAATTTATCTAAAAAAAAAAAGTAATTGTCAGACTACCAGAACTATGTGCAAGTGTCATTTACAGCTTGCTCAATGTTTAATTTTCCAAAATAAAACCTTAATAATCTGGATTGTCTTGCTTTTAAAAATAAAAACAGTTTTTATCCACTAAGTGTAGTGTGACTGCATCATTGCACACGTCCGACTGATGGGTGAGTAAGACAAATCTTTTGCAGAGAAGCTCCGATGCAAATTGAGTGGCATCAGTCCTGTCTTGCAAGAAAGAAAATAAAGTAAAAACTTGAAAAACGAAGAAAGCTTCGTTGCGTATAACTATATTGCAAACATGCGGGAGATCTCGAGTGTTCCATTATTTTTATAGCAGAAGGTGATAGTCGTTGACGTCGCCTTCCTCGAATGATACGCTTTGAGTTCGGTTCAACAAGTTTCGTATTTCCCTGTCGAGATACGCAAAAGTATGGGATAGAACGACTTTTAACAGCTCCGATACTCAATGTGTAATAATTTTTTTTATAGCATTACAGTATTTATAGCACCAGAGTACAGTAATAATTTAATGTTTTGGTTGATTTTTTATCTGTAGTTTATTTTGCTAATATTCTCTTAATAAATTAAAAGTTTGTTAATAATGTCCAATGTAAGCGAAATTTATTGAAAATTATAATTGTATTTGATGCTAATTTAAATTTTGTATGTATTTGTATTTTTTCCTAAAAAAATCATTAATGAGGTTTAGTTTTCGTAATTCATGAATTTCGTGTAATTGATAAGTGAGTCGAATAGACATGTGCATTTGAAAATGCTTTTTTAGAAAACCAAATGTTGACAATTAAATAATTCCAACTATCTGAAGCGATTAATAAGCTGGCTTAAATAGTCATTTTCCTATAAGTGCGAAGTTCAGCTATGTAATTTCGCAAGAATGAGGTCATTAGGAAACTCATATGCATACATAAGTTATATGCAATTTATACGTACATGTACACATATACGTAGTAGAGCATCTTCTCATACATACAAAGTATACACGTAAAGTACATAATCAGTATTTTTATTTTATGAGCAATTGGACTGGCATTACAATGCTAGTGTAGAGCTTTGTAATTAAATTCTAATCTTTTCTCTTGAGACACCAAACAACCTAATACTTTTTACATTTTCGGCTTAACTTTAGTTGAAATATTGTATTCCATTTCGTTCTGGCGGTGTATTACTTTAATCAAATTAATTCCATGTATATTATTTATTACAGTCTAATACTAAAATTTATTTCATTTTTCAAGGGTATTAAACAAGAATAGATTGAACTTTTAATCGATGGTCTTTGTATGCTTACTCTATTACGTGTTTTCCATTATTATCTTGCTTTATAGCAACAAAAGATCTGTATTTCAAATTATTATTTACTTACCAAACTTTGAAGGTTAAGCAACATTCATTTATTGTAGTCTATTATTAATCTCGAATAATTCTTTCGATTAAATGTTAATTACTTTATTCGATTTTATAAATTGTAGTCAAATCCTATTTTTATAAAATTTCCGCTAAAATTTTTTTTTATTACGTTGACTGGCTGGATATTTACCAATATTTCCAACCTAATTTCAAAAAAGAATATTTAGTCGTTTTAGTAAACTTTTACTATTTCTGTAATCTATTCATAGTAAACATATTATTTCATGAAATTGCTTTCTACAAGTATTTTTTCATAATAGACTCGTAGATATTAGTATTCGGTCATTTATTAAACTATTGAATTCGAATTCAATTCTGCAATTTATAATACCTTTTCATAAAATATTACTAATTTTATATTACTAATAAAACATTGGATTGAATATTGAAATGCACGAAGAATAGCGCACCGATTTGCAATTTTCCTACTACATATAAGTTAGTAACTGGCTATCCTCATTTCTCGGGTTTCATTTATTCATTTATTTGTATAACATACATAGATTTACACATTTTACAAACTCATTGCCATCCCATTTATCTCTTCATCGATTTCAATTTATTAGTGATAATAAATTACTAAAATTGCATTATTTTTTAATAACAAGTTATTAAAATAATTTTTATATGGTATTTTTTCAAGATCTCAGATAAAAAATATATTTAATATAGAAATATATTTAATTTATAAATACATTTTTATTATATATTTATTTGTTCTTGTAAATATTGATATTTAGGTCTGTACTATGATTGGTAGTAAAAAGTAATGATAATTACAATTCATTTATCTCCATTTAAAATACAGAATTTCTGCACGACGTCTTTTTTATTTATCTGGTTACGAATTGCTTTCAAAGGAAATTTTGAATATTCAGAAAATTTATATAATGGTTACTTACTATTAACAATCAGAAATCAGTTAAATTTACATCTCTTCCTACCGCTTATATTTTTCATATTGATTTTACCGACGTTACGTTAAATCATTTTTATTTATAGATAAAAAATTCATTGCATTTTTATTCTAAATTATTGTAGAAATTGTATCAAATTTTTTCTTAATTTGAGCATGAATATTTATGGATGTTCCTTTTACAATAAATACAATAAGCTTTAATCCACTTGGAAAAATATAAGCGACTTGTGTATTTATTAAGTAGTCATTCGTATTATAATCTAATTTGTTCATCTTTAAATGTATATATACTTTGTATAGCTTTTCATATCCATTATGTCTCTAATAAATATTTTCTTCTGTAATGAATATTTAACAATAAAAATAATTTTTTGATATTGTTTAATAGAAAATCAAATCTTTTAAATATATGAAAAGAAATATATTTATTTTCTTATTGTTGGTCTATTAATTATTTATATAAAATCTATTATAATCTGTAGGCTTTCTTTGCACTGTTTACAGTTATAGAAATTAAAAAAAAATTAAGGGTATATAATTTAAAGAAAACCTAAATATTTAAATGTAATTAAAATGTTTAGAAAGTTAAATGTTATACCACATTCTATTTTAAACTAAAAATTAACGAATCTTAATATGAACATAATAATTATATCAAGCTTATCTTGTGTAAACTTATGAAATTTCATGAGGTACACTGTTTACTTATGTTATGTATTAAATAATATAAATTTACATGAGTCTATGAACTTAAATACAACGTTTAATAATATTGGTGTTTTAAAATTGAGAAAAAAATTTGTTTATATAATTTAGAGTTGTTGGAAATATAATCTTAAGATTGTATTTGCCATAGCTCTAATAACTTTGCGTAGAGCCACAAATACTAGGTACAACCGAAACCTTTTGCGCGATGACACTTGTCACGAATGCAGGCATAGTTCCATGGTATTTATGCATAATATGGTACGCATAAACAATATGTGTTGCTTGAGTGTGAATCGAATGTTTATTGTAAGTCTGTGTAAGTTAACATACACTGGCGGACGCCAGTTTCAGTTTCTATTTTACATTCTTGATATTACTTTGCAAAGACAAAATTTTTTTTCGATTACAACTGTATTTTTTCACTTATATTAAATAAATAATTGTATCACAAAATACCTGCGGACTTTTATTTCAACAATAGTAAAATTTATTAAAACAAAAAATATATAACATGTCTTTATTTGTAGATCAATATTATTCCTTTGATAGCTGTAGTGCCGTATTTTTAACCTGAATTTTCTAGTAAAGTAATGCTCATCATACGTCGTCACATAAAATTGGTTGCAAACGCATTTGTAATATTTCATTTTTAATTATCATTTCCGAAGCAATGATCGCGAATGAACGTGAAATGTTTTTAAAAAGACTAAGTTTGTACTTTACAGATTATGGATTAAAATAAATGAAAGAGTTCAGTTGGATGAAAAGATTGGTTTGAGAACTGATGAACAATGATCGGTTGTCGAAACACCGGACTCTTCATGGTGAATGCATTTATCAAATGTAATTAATTAGGAAGGGGAGCTGCTCTTGATTAGGCAGAAAATTGAATTCAGAAACTAATTCTCGCGACCGCGGGGTACGCGTGCACGCGAAATGTGCCGCCATTGCAGTTCGTTTAATTTTACGCGTATGGGTGCACGTACGAGCCCGAGGATACACATTCTCGTTCTCCTATCCCACGAGCTCCGGTACTCTTCGACCTGCGCGTTCAAAGAGAAAATCTCGTCCGCACGCGTCGTTCCCGCTTCATAGTCCTCTTCTCTCACCCTCGTTAAAAACACCCTGAGAAATGTACGTTATTCGCTAACTGCACACGAGCATCTAGCCCTCGCACAAATTAATTATAAAATTCAGAGGCGTATGTTGACGATAAATTGTTTTTGCGAATTGGTCTCACCCTTCAGGTCCGAAAAAACGTAAAATTAAATATAAAATAAAAAGTGATTGGAATGCTCAAACTAAATCAACGGGGAGAAAAGGATGAAAGCGCGGCGACTTTTTTCCATTGTTTCATCATTGGTGCCGAATCGATATTTATACGAGCGCGAAATTTGCAATGACTTACAAGCATGAGAGCGAGAGCGAGACAGAGTGCGGTGAGCTTTGAAAATAATATTGGTCCTCTGTCCACGCAGCGCTAGAAATATCGGGAACCCCGAACCATGTACGTGACTTTTTCAGTAGTTACGCGCGACCCGTGACAATTCATTATGAACAAGGAAACAAGGTGCATAGGCTGCGTATAGTTCTGCAGTACCGCATAGATTGTAGCGGGACGGGAAACTAACGCTCAAATGAGATAGTGAAAATTTTATAGCAAAACTCATCGTCTGTGTTGTTACGTGCAGCCGTTTTACTTTATCGCTCTGTACCATAATTTTTTGTTACATTAAATACATGTAGCAATGTTGCAACAAAATATCCCTCTAAATCAGAATCTTCGAAACTATTAAAAATATAAAGTTCAACTTGTATATTATTGTGCATTTGTTATAACGTTTTATTGCTCCATACTACTATTAGCTGAATTCTAATTAATTTGATCGTAAATTAATTCTTCTCGGTCTGCGCAATTAGTAGATGAGAGTACTGTAAAAAATTAACAATAAAAATGGGGAATGATCTAAAGAAAATTATTGTACTGAATTTGCGTTTTATTCGTCGTGATGATTCGTTATAATGTAGGAAATGTTTTACATCGATCGTTTTATGGTGATTATTTCAGAAACGAAATTAAAAGTCTCTTTAAAACAGATAGATAATCTTTTAATTTTTTCAAAGTTTAATATCTTTTTTAAACTATTATTATTAGTAAATAATAAATGTGTAACATTATAATAAAGCATTTGGATCACTTGCAACGAAAATGAAAATAATTTATTTAAAGAAAAAGTGATAAATTAGTAATTAAAAAAATCTGTGATACTTTATTAGTAATTTTTTTATAAAAAAATTAATCTTTTTTTAAAAAAAAATTATAAATTTATTCGAGTAAGGTAAAATAAGTTAATTCGGTAATATTATTTAACTTTGTCTAACTTTTAGTATAATATACGAGTATTAAAATTTATACTATTTCTGTGTAACGTACAAATTATAATGCATAATTAATCGAAATTAGTTGATATTTTAATAAAAGATAAACTTTTTTCATAAAATTATTTGTACTTTTTAATTTTGAACAGAATATATAGTTTATATTTTTAGACATCTTACTTTTAACGTAAGTATTTCATTTGCTTTTAATAGAAATACATATCGGATATAACTTTAAACATTTTTAACAATTGAAAACTCTAATTTAATTTAAGAAATATCTTAATTCGAGTTAGAAATGTTAGGCAAAAAATTAAGTTTGGTGATAGTCGCGGAAGTACTAACCACAATATATTTTTATAGTCCATTTAGAATTATACTCGATATAATTTTACTAGATTCATATATATATATATATATATATATATATATATATATATTTATTGAAAGAAGCACGTTTGCTTTAAAGTCGTAAATAGAAATAGGAAAGTAGTCGAGCTGCAATGTTGGTAGAAATGTTTTTAGAATCGATGGTAGAAAATGAATCCGAATTAATGAGCTCGTGTTCGGCTGAAAAGAGTATTGAGCGTAGGAACGTCATGCTAAAGATCGACTGCCACTCGTACGAGGGCAAAAATACGATAAGAATGTAGAGTACGAGCACGAAAGTCAGTAAGAGTGTCGAAAGAAGGAAAAATAAAAAAACGCGCACAAGTGCAACATGGGTAAGAATAGACGAGAGGTAAGACGCGATGGGTGTGCTACTAGTGTAACAATTGAAAAACACCAAATCTCGGAGGCTGGTATTAGTGACTAGGGGAGCGCGTAGAATTAGTGAAAAACTGGCAAAAGCTCACATCTCCGTGGAAAATGCGGGGCGGACGAGGTTCCTAGAAAAAGATACGGACGGAAAAAGCCACGTCTGCGAAGTTGCGAACTATAAGTCGAACTTGCATGTGAGTCGACCACAGACCATCGATTCGTTTGACGTGTGTAAGCGAAAAGAGAAGAAACGCTTTTCCGCTTTCCGAAATTCGGAAGGAAAAATAGTAATCGTGCCTTTGGCTTCCACGTTTTTTACTTTTCTTTTTCCGGCTGAAAGACTGTTTTGCACGACATAAGAGAAAATCTATATTGATTTGCAGCTTTGTCGGGTTATTATACTTACATACGGCGTGCTTTTCAGGATAACAGTTACGAGCTACAAAAATTCGAGAAAACTTGTATGGCTCGGTAATAAATTACACGCCTTTGTAGAACTATTTTTTTTTAGATCTGCTTCTCCGGGATCTGCATCCTAATAAGTCCTGCAACTCGCAACTATTTTATGAGTATAAGTAAATGGAAAAAGAAGGAGTAGTTTGTATGTTAACCAGCCCTCGTATTAATATATTATTTGCCAACTTTCTAGCCGCTCGGGTAGTGCAGATCCATTAATATTTTCTGCGAGACCTCGTTTCGTGCACTAAATAAGTGTTACAATAGCAGTCTGTCATTAATGTGAGTGGAATAGTACATCACAGGTACAGAGTTTGATGCTAACTACGATAGCCCGGAGTAACGACACTCCTGATGAATCATTTTTTGTCTCCGAGTCCACGATCCGATCTCCACGCGAACCCGCACACATATATCATCGAGGGTGCACCGACGCACTCGAACTTTCCACGAGGAATTAATGACGCGTCATTCGCTGGCATCTAATCTCGAGATGGACGATCCTATTTGATATCTGACAGGGTTATCATCTGCGGCGCGATGAAGCTTGGAAATTTATCGTTGTGTACAGCACAGCTTGCGAGGATATACACACTCGTACGAGCGCTAAGGCTAGAAAGCTGTCGGCTGAAATTGGAAAGGCAAAAAAGTCACGCACGCGCATAAGCGCTCGGAGAGTATGTTACTTTCGGCAAATTTTTCTGTGACGCGATAGAAAGTAGTCTCGTTTGTTTTGCTTACGAGACACAAATATATTCCACGAAGGAGAGCGCCGGAATAAAGGGGACAAACTTTTGTAACTCGCTTACTTCGTCTAGCCTCCTTTCTCCTTTGCTCTGGCAAATTTTGGATGACGTTCGATCTGAATGTACAAAATATTGAGAAACTTACAGCGCGTATAAAACATTCTAACTGTCAAACGTGCTTTGCAGCGAATAAAATTTTTGCCTCTCCTTCTTTTTCTCCACTTGCGCTAACAATCTGAGAATTGCAAAAGTTTCATAAGATACTCGGTATAATCAACGATATTTAATCTCGATAATGATGTTTTTATGTTGCCCTGAAATTTGCGAAGGTTATAGTC
Organism: Platyscapa corneri; assembly: GCA_018907185.1. Classification (NCBI taxonomy): domain Eukaryota; kingdom Metazoa; phylum Arthropoda; class Insecta; order Hymenoptera; family Agaonidae; genus Platyscapa; species Platyscapa corneri. Next base: position 128,884 of record JACCHW010000021.1, on the reverse strand, counting down.
AAAATAAAGGGCCGGTTATGCGAAGTGAAAGCTCGTTATTTGCAATAGATATTGTTACTATATCTAGTCGCATAAAATACACGATTGACTAAATTTTCACGATATTGTTATGAAATCAATAAATTATTGGCTTTCAGCCTTTGTTCTTTTCATCAATTTAATTGAATACCTTGTCGAAAATAAATAAAATATGAAATGAGAAACTTAAGATTTGTCAAGGGAAATGAGAAAGGAGGAAGATGAGACAAAAGAAATGAATACGCCATGACGTAGATACAAGACAAGTATAGCAGAACAGGAAGAAGAAGAAGGAGAGGAAGAGGAAGACGAAACTACATCGGCGATCAGCTGAGGTCAAATCGACTAAAGCCGATTCCGTGTAAAGATAAAATGGCCCGCGTAGCGGAGAGAAGCCTCTCGACATATCCTGCACAAAGAGGATGATCGTAAGGTCGTCTTTGTCGTACCTGTGCAGATCTGGTGATCGAAGAAACAATTCATTCGATATAGATCAAGGAAGTGAGCCAACAAGAAAGGAAGACGAAACGAAAGAGAACTTTTGGAGAAGATTCGATGATGTTATCCAAAAGCTTCATGGATAACATTAGCTCTTCTCGTATCTTCGTCTCGCCCCCATTATCTCTCTTTCTCTCTATGTTCCTCCCTCATCCTCTTTTGTTTTTATACTCTCGAATTTTGGTGTTGTCTTGGATGCATATTAATAAAAAGGAGTCCCGCCGAGATGATAAAAAACTTAGTAAATTTCATGACAATTACTTTAATAAATTTACTCGAGAAGAATTTTAGTAACATTTTATACTAGGAATAAAACATTACAACAAATATTTTTAAAATGAGTTGAATAATTACTTGCATTTATAATTAAAATTTACTGTGGTATATTTTAATTATTACATATTAATTATTAATGATTACGTGCTAAGAATTTAAAATATTACTTTTTTTAACTTTATTCTTAATTAATATGAAATCGCTTGAATCGGCTAACCTTCTGTATAAATTATGCATGCTCTATGTTATATGATTTCTGTAAATTGAATTCATTTCAAAAATCAAATACTGCGTCATATTATATTGAGAAATAAATTATTTACGAATTAATTTCATTTAATGCCACTCCTATTAATATGGTTACACGGAAAGATTGTATCGCTAAAAATTATAATCTGATAATAATATAATATGAGAATTCTATTATTATTTCTAATTTAACTTCGTGTCTTTTACGCATTTGCAAATAATGCAAGTTTGCGCACGTGTGTGTAAGCCTGGTTGACCGCTTAATATATTAATATTTTATATTTTAATTTTTTCATTAAATTTAAAATAAATGAATTAGTCAAAGGAGGTGATATTTTAAAAAGCGGAGTAGGAGCAATTTCATTTTAATATCGAAGATGCATTTCGCGAAGAAAGAAACTCGAACGTTCGTGAAATATTCGAATGATTAAGGAAATGCGTCTATACTTTGTAAAACACTTTGTAGCGTGTACTCCGATGATTTAATAATGTTGGAAAAGAAATGTCAATTAACCTTGGTTTTTTGATACGTGATACCTTATCGTGGCAAACATGCAATAAACCTTATGGATTTATGCTTGGAGAATCTCAAAAAGGAAAAAGCGCACGTCACCATAAAATAAAAGCACCGTAGTACCAACTTAGGTCGAGGAAGAAAGTAGGCTCGTGATATTCGGATGAGTTCGCGATAAATCAGTCAACAGGTAGAAAACCCGGGCTCGTGCAACTGGATAATAATTATCGCCAAGCTACATTTGACTGTTTTACGAACGTGTGGCGAACTTACGCCTGTGAATAATTCACATAACCGAACGCGCGGAGACTTTTCGCTGCTGCAACAGTAACATCAAGTTCTCGGCCTTGTACATCATTGCGATGACTCCTATGCGTGTGGTTGCGAGTGCATTTAAAACCGAATTTATTCGAGTCGCGTGCTCTCGTACATTCTTCTTTATTTTGTTCAGATTCGTCATTACGCCTTTCTCTCATTATCGTGATTTCGCATTTGATGTCTTCCTTTGCGCGCGGGGCTACGAAAAAGTGCACGCAAATATGTAGATGCGCCGTGTGGTAATTATTGAATGAGCAGGATTTACGAATGAAATCATCTTTTTGCGCTCGTGCATATGTTAAAGTGAATTAATTTAACAAGAGCCGATGCAGAAGCTGAATTTAATGCGCGGCAATAACGCCTATAATCCACTTATTTTATTTATTTATCCCTTAACTTTTATGCGCGTAAGCTTATCGTATGACGGCAAGTGACAAAGCTCCGGATCTCTTCGAACCACGCATCTAGTATTTATGCATTTATGACCTCGGTTACTTTAACCAAAACGTACACCAATCGATCACACAGGTCGCGATTAACCTTATAATACCGCTATTCTACCACTTCCCCGAGTGCTTTCAATAATTTTCGTTTTGTAATATTATTAAAATAATCTATTGCAACAATTTTTAATCTTTCCTCGTGAGTGATTTATATTATATAATTATGAAAATTGTGATTATTTTTAAACATACACGTGTATTCATAAATATTTTCACAATTTAAGTAAAGCGCTATTTTTCTCAATTTTCATTCAGTCAATTTTAATCTTTCATAATTACAGTTTTCTTTCATTTCGTGGCGGATGATAACAACAATGAGTTATAACTTATCTTCATTGACCTAATTTTCAAGCAAGAGACAATTATTTTCAGGGCAAAGATATTCAAAAGCATAACGATTCTATGTTTATATAAAAAGGACTCCACAACGAAATATATTTTTTATTCGAAAATTTAAAAAGCTTTCTCGTATATAAGGTTATCATTTTAATTTGAATATTTCTTAATTAATTTATTCTGTATTCAAATTAATTTTAATTATTATTCGGATAAAAATGCCATCCTCTAATGAAACGAAATAATGATTAATAATAACTTGTTGTAATTTATTATCAAGATTAATTATTTTAAATAAAAATTAACATTTACTATAAAATAAATCAACTATTCTGTTTACTTCGTTGTTTACGTCGTCGAAAATAAGGAAAATAATAGCGAGTCGTAAATAATCACCTTTTTTTAATAATTTAATATTAGAAAAACAACGTCTTTCGGATTTAAAACAATATTTAAATAAATTATTTTGAGCTCACCTTTTTTTACACTGATCTCTTATCTTATACGTATGTATTTCATTTATATTTATTTATTTACAATAAAATACCTCGAAAAAACTAATATTTTACAAATAGACGTTAAATTTCACTCATTTATCAAACTTAAAAAATAATTTGATATGATACTTAATCTTATAATCTCTTGAATCCAAAAAAATGCCAGTTTTAAAAACCATATACAAACAGAGTCAATCTTAAATGTTTAAATTTTTTTATATTGGTTGTAGGATGCATGAAAATACATCTTTTATACGAAAACTGATATTGATCTGTCATAAAAAATACCATAACGTTCTACGTCCTCTTTTCAGTTTTTATTAATCCATCAAATTTAGCAATGAGAATAGGAAATAAATTATTATTAAATAAACTGTGAAATTGTAAAATATAATCCCATATTATTAATATTAGTAAAAGCTTTAATTTTTAAGATTGTTGTAAAGAAACAAATTAGGTATTCAAATCACACGGCAGTGCAAATTAATAATTGAAAAATAATTAATTTATACACGACATAAAATATTAATGAAACAAATTTGAATAATAATAAAATTAGCATACAAATTTAAGACACTTATATAATGTAAGTCATAGAATTGGAACGATAATTCAACATGGCAACAGTTTCATAAAAATGATTTTACCTATTTTTCTTTATTAATTGTTGTCACTGCTTTTAATTTAAAATGTAGAAGCTTATAATAATTCGTATTAAAATATTAAATTATTTAAAAATTTGTTAACTATTCATTTTTAAAAAGTAAAATGTCTTCTTGATGAAATATATTTGAAGCAAAGAAAACTTGAGCATTATATTTAACCAGATACAAAACGAATTAGGTAGTAAAAAAGGGATTAAAGAAGGATACATCGCGGTAAAAACTAAACCATAAATTATGATATTTTTGGTATTACTGTACACAATTCACGTTCCAATATAGTACTTCAAACTTTATCATGATTTTTTCAAAAAATTTTCATAATATATTTAATAAAAAAATAATTTAAATAAGACATCAATGAAAATGAATAATTAACAAAATACTGCCGCTCTTGGCAATATTTACAACAAAATTTACTTTGTTACTTCTCTGACAATTTAAAAACTATTATACAAATTTTTTACTCGGATAACGAGAATATTTAAAATATTTCTCTAATGTAGTAAGTTATCAAAGTTCTCTAATGAAATATTATTTTTATACTGTATTTCTTAATTTTCTACGATAATAAGTCGATAAATTTGTTTTGAAATAATTTAAACGCGAATCATTTAAATATATATTCCATTATAGATTAGTTTAATATTTCTGCATTATCGATTTTCAAATTTTTTACTTTTAAAACTTGCTTCTCTATTTTTTATTTCAAAATTTGATTATTCAAAAAATCCACGTCATCCTAATGTTCGGTGTTATATCCACGATTTATACATTGCGAAACTTTTGACATACTTTAACTACTATATAATGAAGTGATTATATTTGCTTGGAATTATGAATAATTACGAAAATAAACTGGTATCCAATCAAAGGGAATTAGGTCTAGTTTAACTAACTAAATAAGCCGGGATTCTTATTAATTTTTTTGATTAGATCTAGTCAGATATTATTACTTTTAGACAGTTAGACACTAGACTATCCTGCCTGGCTTCGCAAGGTTTGAAAAAGCAAATAAAAGTAGTCGTCATCTAAACGGTAATTATATTGATAACGATTTAAAATTTAATGACTAAAAATACGAATTAGTGACCTGAATTTTACGTGCTTGAAATTAGAATAAATTAGACCGACGTAACTTATGATAAATATGTGATAAGCATACTTTAGCGGTTGGGAAGAAGAAACGTACGGGATTGCTTGCTCGTACGTAGTTTGGGAACATTAAAAGCTGCTCGCATAACACGTAGCATTTCGTAGGAGGGCAGGAGTGGTGAGTAAAATATCCATAGCTTTGTCGCGGTCCTAAATAATTGCGTCCGAGTATGTGGGTCCGTCCGTAACAATGAAGCAGGGGACATCTCGCATTAATAAAACAGGGATGAGTGCGGTAATGTTTACGAGAGACGTCGCGGGATACCGGCCGAGCAATCAGCTAACCCCGGCCAGCGTGCATAAAATTTCGCACCTGGCGCTCGTCCGCCCAGCGAGAACGAGAGGAATAGTCCCGAACTTTCTTACAACCGGGCGGCGTCTTTGTCTCTCCGCGCCTTTCCGCTGCCGCACTTACTTTCCGAGCGTCCAACAGCCGGATACTCGATTCCTTTGATTTCGAGTCAATGCGGTTCTCAGTCTACTCGATCATACGCACATGCTGCTATGTCGATTGTCTTTCGGTTGCGTGCGCGTGTGCGTGCGACTGGGAGGCAGAGATGAACCGACCCTCTTGCGGAATATTTGATACGCCGTTGTATGCGTTCTCGCAAATTTCGCTTTCGGTGGAATAGGTTTCCCACAGCTTGCAAATGAACTGACACTGACGTTGAGGCATTACAGTGATGACCTTTCTAAAATTAACATTCACTCAACTTTGGTTAAATAATTTGCTTTTCTTTTAAACCGTTACAACTAATGCATCAAGCGCCAATGTGCCTGGTTTAAGCACTTTAATTGAACTAACCGTACTCGTGTGCTGTAATTGCAATTAATCGAAACGTGTACGCGTTATGGCTCGCGAATGCTAAAGCGCAAAGTGGTGAAATTCGTTGTAAGATGAACGAAAACAGATGCTTACAAATGCTACGTTTTCCTGCACAAGTCAACTAATAAGCTATTATTAATAATGCGAAGACCGAAGATAATATAGCCTTTTTATTCAGAAGCTGCCTCTTTTGTGTTTTCACGAGATAAAAACCGTTAAAATTCGTAATGCGGTGCTTAACATGTGTAAACTGTTACTTGAATAGGGAAAAATAGAGAAATGAAGTTGAAGAAGTGAGCGAGAACGAACTAAAATGGGTTTCGTATCTCTCTCTCTCTCTCTCTCTGTCTTCGTCTACTTCTACTTCTTCTCCTTCTCTTCGCCTTTGACTGCAAAAAAGTGAGAAAATAACAATAGAAATATATATCGCCTGTATGCTCCTAGCCAAGTTTCGACGACAAATGTGGCTAAGTCTCAATTTATACTTACTCCGGCTATGGTTTTGATGGGTCGATGAACTCCGGAGTGAATTCCTTGTTTACAAATGTGTGCGGCGCCAGGTAGTCGATGCCAAACATTGGTCCACAGCCAAAATACAGTGTTACATGCGCTTGAGATGGGACGAAGCTACAGAAGCACTGCACCCGGGGAACTAACCGATTATTTTTCTGCTTTTCCGCTAAGAAAGTGCTTCGCGTACGTGTGTGCGTAGCTGCGGGGCCAAGTGTGCGTGGGCGTATGAAAAATTGCTTTCAATTGCTTTCACGATCTTAACTTCGCGAGGATGCCTATTATCGACGATTACACTCAAGGCACTATAGATTCCGCAGCGATAGAATCACTCCTCGGCGATTTCGAAAATAGTTTTCGGTATACAACAAATATGTTTATCGGTAAATAATTAGTCATGAGCGAGTTAATGAACTGCACCTCCTACAGGGCAAGGCATATTCCTTGTTTCATTTATCGCATCATTAATCTACGTGCGTGCACTGACAGCCTTCTAAATTAAATATTTAAAAAAGAATTAAGTCGCCGATGAGAAAAATCAGTTATTCAATCGAGCTCCTTCAAAAAAATGATTTTGTATCTCTAGGAGCAAGTATTAGTCTGCATTCGATGAAATCTCATTACGTAACTCGAGTCCATTTAATCGAGGCGCTCAATTCGGAATTGTATAGGATAGCTAAGAGAACCGCTGCTATTGAGAATATAATGATCGCCGTGTCGGCGAATCGTTTTCGCAAAAAAGGTTCTGGTTTCAAAGCGATTATTAGCCGTCACGGGCTTGCGTAAGGCCGCGAGACGAATCTGCCGTCTCTCTCTCTCTCTCTCTCTCTCTCTCTGGCTCTCTGTCGCGCGCGCGCGTGAGATAAAAAGCCAAGCTGCGAGGTGAGTAGATGCGGGCGCGAGGAGTAGTGGACCCATCTGTTCGCGGAGGCTCCTAAAACTCTCGCGCAGTTTGGGCCACGAGCAGCGGCTTGCCGAACGCTCTCTCGTTCGCGGGGTGGCTGACCTCGGCCGACGAGGTTCATCGTCCTTTGCCGACACAGCGTCAGGCCCACGGCTTTTTCATCCCCTCCACTTGTTTGGCCCTCCTCGCGAGCTGAGCCCATCGCCAATTCGCCCGAACTCTCCGGGCTCTTCGTGGGCTGTTCGTCGGCTGCCCCTTATACGCTACAATCGCATATCGTTGAAATTCGGCTAGAGCCTCGTGTTACGCGGAATTCGTGCTCGACTAAAATCCCTACTGATTTCCAACCGAAAAATTCGCGCCCAAAGCTGGTTAAACGAAACGTGAATCAACGAGACTTATTTCTCTAATTTTCAAATCTTCCGCGCGCATTGTATATTGCATTGCATCACCAAAGTTAAGCTTTCTTTATTGCGATTGAGTCAAAGAAAGTGCGCGTTAATGTTGTCTAACCGAAAATCCTAGTTCCAATTTTATTCTCATCATTCAATTTGTTTGAAAAAATGTATGCATAGAAATATTCAAAGTTATTATTTTTAGAACAGCAATATTTTATTATTATCTGCGTATCGGTACAAACATTAGAAAATACTTTTATACAAATTAATTATTTCATACTTAAAACGTATCTCGAAAATGAGATTTTCTTATTTTTTTCTGAAAGCTGAATAATAATACTTCGTTAAAAATTATTGTTGTTTTGCCATTGAACTTATTTCAAGTCCTTCCAAATATATTCCATAATAATAAAAATTGAAAAAATTGAATAATTAAAATTTCAATAATTGTGAATTTTTAGGAATTTTTGAATAAATGGTAGAATAGTTTTTAAAAATTCGATTTATAGTATTTTTAGAAACAATTTCCAATTTCTGTTTATTTACAAATTATAATTTATGTGTTCATAATTACCCCACATCTAATTAATTTATTTTTTGAGAAAATGAAATTTTATTTTTATCAGTCTCGTGCCTACATACTTTCACGAATATAGTTTTACCGTTGGTAATATTCTATCTCATTTACGTATTTAATTCTACGTATATTAGAATCGTAATCAAAACTTTCATCAGCACTGGTTACTAATTGTTTCATTTTAAATAGATGTCACATAGTTTTCATAAAAGGAAATAAATTATGCTTTCGCATGAACGCGTAAAATTTTACTATTGTCGCATAAGATTATTACATAAATTTTATAATGTGTCAATTTTAAAAACAACGCTACATCCGAAATTTAAATGTAGCAGTGTAAAAGGGGCTACTCAAATAAAAAAGAACGAGAGACTCAACCCCTGAAAAGCTGTGGTCTTGGGACTGAGAAAAAGAAATTATAGTAATTTACCACTGGACTCTCTTTTTCTCTCTCTTTCTCTCTGTCGCTCTCTGTCTTTCTCTTGAATTGTCGGTTATTTCGCGGTAGTTGTTCGCCCCTCTTACGTCTTTTTGCACGCTGCGCTTTGTAGCCACATTCGCATATATATATGTATACATAAATCTCTCCCTCTCTCTCTCTCTCTCTCTCTCTCTCTCTCTCTATTTCGCGCTTGTTCTCGCTTTTATGCGTGAGAGAAACTTTGAGAAACGAAAAGACAACTTCTTAGCAATGAAACGAGAAACGTTCAGACTTCTTTTTCTCGGGCTGATGATTGTCGCGCGACTGCTGCTACCGCTGCTATTAATGTTGCTGCTACTCTTGCAGCCAAACGGAAAGGAAGAGAAAAAGGCTCTATGGATACTTTCGTTCGATAACTTTCAAATTCCAAGTTATCGTACTATCTCTCCTCGTTACTGCTCTTTCTCGATGCTTCTTTTTGCTTTCGTTAAATTGTCGACTATGTAAGTTGAGACTTTGAAAGCTTTTCTGGATAAAAGATTATACGTACGAAAGCTTATTTAACATAATACACCTACGTGAATATTTGAAATCAGCTTGTTAATACTTAAATTTCAGGGAGGGGGAAGAAAGATTTTTGTCCTCGATTCAAATCTTTCTTAAATTGATATTCGCTAAACATTAACATATTTTTCACTTGACTTTCTCCAAAGGAAGTAACGATTAAACGAACCACCTAAAAATATATAAATATTCAACTTTTTTTGTATGCAGCCTTGATTGAAACGTATAAAACTATCCTTTAAAACGCATTCGCTTCGCACAGAAAATAGTGCGAAACAGTTGTGCTAATATTGGAATTGTGAACGCTAGTCAATAGGGCTCCTGAATTTAGTTTTCTCGCGTAGAAAATCACCGAAATCGATAGCGAAAGAGCCTTGCGAAACTATAACTATAACTGTAGACACAAAAAGTCGGGATTGCAATTACGCAGAAATTCGTGAAAACCATAGGAGGAGATGCGAGTGCAGTAGGAACAAGCCGCGACGTAAAGCAATAAGCCAGGCAATATCGAGTCTCGCTCTTTGTCGTCTCTTCGATACTCCATACTCCTCCTTGCCAGTGGCTTGGCGCAGAGTTTCATTATGGGAGACGCATACGACCGAAGCAGAGAAACAAGACAACAATCTCTCCGATGCAAAATAGCTTTCTAATATTTTGAATTTTGATTTCCCCGCATATCTTACTCGATAATTATCCGGCTTTATTCTTTCCTTCTCTCTCGGCGCGTCAAACCCGTGCTCATTCAAATTCAATTGCCAATTCTTCGGTGGCGTGCCGATTGAGGGCTCGAGATAATGCATTCCACGGAGTAATATTGACATAACTCTCTCTATCGTATCATCTTCACGACACACTAGTCAATCTTTGCGCACACTAACGTTAATCTCGCGCATAAAATCTTGAGCATCTACAGCGAGAAATATGCTCTGCCAAATATTTTCTCTATAATTATTGAGCAGCTAAAATTAAAGCGTAGTTAAGAAACGGCCCGAGACTTTTTAATAGACATTATTTAGCGATGAATTACGGAGTAATATCATTATTCTAGAATTATTGTGGCTTCGATAAAACACAAATATTAATTTTACACGTAATAGAAAAAGTCTGTAAATCTCGCGGATAATTATTTTTTAAATTTTTCAACTGAATAATGTATTTTTATCAATTACAATAAATTTGATATCAATGAAAAGCCGAACGTTTTGTGAAAGACGCGGTTCGGTATGGAAATCATTTTAGAAACTATTTTAATTTTTTAAATTAAATCAAAAAGTTTTTTTCATGAACTTTCGTTTTTGTGGTATGTTATTCCACATTTTGTGGAATCAAATTTCTTCATGGTATATTTGGCACGTTATACAAACTTGAATTTTTGCAGTATTATAACTTACTTTCTATTTTTTTATTATGCATTATAGATGTATCTATACATTTTTTCATGAAATCATGTTCAGTTTTTTTAGCTTTATTTTAAGTTTTAGAATTTTTTCTGCTTGGATTTCAATCATTTTCATTTCTGTAAATATTTAAGGAGAATTAAATTTTATTCGTAATTTTTTTCAAAATGCCTGTACGTTTTATTAGATACATAGATTAATTTTTGTCATAGAGTTAGATCGTTTAATTTAGATTCCAGGTTTATCAAGAAATTTTATTTGATTTTGATTATTCTATTTTTTTTAAATCAATATTACTTTATCTTAAATTCTTCTTCGTATAAAATTTTTATTTTTATGAATTTTAATGGTGCATTTACTTGCTTTCAAAGCCACTGCATATCCAATTATCTGACGATCTCTTTTTTGTTTACTATGCGTTTTTTTGTTGGCATTTTGATATCTACTGATTCTTTTAATAATAGTATTTAGAAAGCCATCTAGCAATTATAAATTTTATATTGATATTTTTAGAAAACTAAAAATGAAACTGTACTTTTATTATTTGGTTCTGTTATAAAATAAAAATATTTTTTACCTTGCATTTTAAACATTCATAGGAATATCTTTTTTATTAATCTGTAAAGAACTTTCATTGATCATTCGAAATTAATCTCAGAAATATCAGAAATATTTTAGGTTCACTTTGAAGTACTTAATCCCAAAAGTTTTATTGAAATACTTATCTTTTTCGATAATTTACTTTAATTCTATTATTAAAAAGCGAATTTAAAATACTGTGATAATTGTTATTATGAATATTGTCCTTGACTTTTATTATCAATTATAACTTTGTTATTAATGTAGATTAGTTCAGCACATGTTTGGATTACCTTATTACGTTAATGCTTGCATCATCCAATTTTTACGCTTTGCTTGCGTATTGTAGCTTTATTTTTTATCCTTAGAAATCATACGTAGAATATCAAAAGAATAATGCTTTTATTATAAAACACTTTTTCTATTTTATTATGTAAAATTCTCTAATTTTTTACCAAATATGAAAAATTATATTATTTGAAATTTTCGATTAGATATTATACTGCCGAATTTTTTAACTTTAACAACTAACTTGCGTAATAGTGAAACTCAGCGCGAAATTTCATATTATTTCTCATTGAATGGTATTTTTCAATATCATTGTTAGAAATGGTTACTTTCCTGACATTCAAAAACCTAAAAATAATTTGTTTATATTGTACTTGCAAATGTAGAAGTATAATTTTTTATATTATAAAGTTACTTTAATGGCGAAAATTTGAATATACTTGTACAAGTTCTCTAAAATTGAATTTTTCGCTTTGATTATTACCATTTCTTTAAGATTTCTTATTAATAATTTGTAATCTCGTGTTTGATATGATGCAAGCATAACATTTTCATACCCGCAATAAACAATATCTTTTGCCAAGTAACAGAAATTTTGAGAAAAACTCGTTAAATTTTTATCTCAAGTTTATTTCAGTATATGTATGTAGTTTATATCAAAAAACTTAATCCAGAAATTTGTCTTTTATGGATATTATTTCTCCTTTGTTTGCTAGTTTCCTTCACACTCACTTATACTATTCTCATACAGAGAATTTAGCTGGTTACATGCGAGAGAATAACTGACGTACAGAAAAGAAAAGAGAGAGAGAGAGAGAGAGAGAGAGAGAGAGAGAGAGAATAAAAAAATATCCTATCATCAGTGCCAGCATCCCCACGTATTCGTTACCTGTCATGTTTCTAAACACGCTGCGGGATCTCACTGGCTGATTCGTTGCTCCGGTAAAAAGAGATGGAAATATAAGGAGAAAAAAAGAATAACATAGAAAAGGGAGATATAGAAAGTAAAACTAAGCGAAAAGAACACAAATTTCGAATGTGCATCGCGATGAAAATCCAACCTTTTGCAGTCGAAAAAAATTGACTTGGCCATAAAGTTTTATACAAAAAGGAACGAATATTTATTTAGATGCACAGTAAGGTGAGTTGTCTTGCGTCTGCGTTAGGTATTATCGTGAATTCGAACAAAAATACGAGAACGACAACCTCGCCGTAATCTAAGCGTAAAGCCTTGACAAAATCAGAGCGTTATCTTGGCTCGCTTGTGTGCTACTATAAAACCATAATATTTTAATAAAAACAGCGCGTGTTTAATATTCACAGTCAAAATATTGGAAGTAAACATGATTTAAACTCGATATTACGAATACGCGAAGGTAAATACCAGTTGCGGTTACTGGTCTTGGCGTTACGTATGCGCAAACTTGCATAACATTAAAAAGATAGAGAGGAAGCAAAAAGAGACAGAGACAGAGAGAGAGAGAGAGAGAGAAAAGGAGGTCTTAACGAAATGTAAAATGTCAAAGGAAAGAAAATGAACGGTAAAGTAAGAGAAAAAAGAATAAAGAAAGAAGGAGAGAGGAAGGCGTTCGAGACATTCGGAAGCCTGCACGAGGACTCTGGCAACTGCAATTCAGTGACGCCACAGCAAATGCGAAAGCCACCGCCTGCCAAGCTAGCAACTTCTAAAGAATCGTGATTACGGGCTCGTCATATTTTATTGCACCTACGGCACATGCTCCTGCACACACGCACGCACGACCTCTCTCTCTCTCTCTTATTTCGCGCACGATTTTCGTGGCTCTTTCTAGACGCGCTGTACCTTCTTCGTCGTTTGTTACTTCTCCCCTCTTCGCCTTTTATTTTTTTTATGCAGAGCAGTGGTAACCGTGGGTCTAAAAAGACTTCTCACGAGGAAGAGGAGGAATATTGCGTGGAGAGAGAGGGGAGGGGGAGAGATAGCGAGCGAGAGAGAGGAGGATGGAGGAGAGGAGCAAAGAGAAGCTACTACTCCTCTTCTTCTGAATATATCTTAGAGTCTCACGAAATGCCCTAAATGCCAAATTGCGCCGATTCTTTTTTCATTCTCTGTATATCGTTCGTTTGCACCTCTACTCCCTCAGCCCTCACACGTTCTTCCATGCAGCTCTCAAACGATTGTGTATATTCTCATGCTTTTTCAGAGAATTGTAAGGAATAAGCAAAAGGAGAGGGAGCGCGTGTATGTTCGTGCATTTCAGAGAGATAGAGGGAGGTTTGCACTGCTTTTGTTCCTGATGGTATTCATGAATCACGTGAATTCCTCGCTCCTAATCTTCTCTTTCAACGCCCCGATGCTGTTGCTCTATAGCTCCTACCGATGTGCAGTGGTGCACGTGTATAAGAGAGAAAAGTGTTTTCATATTTTTTGTCTTTATTGATGTTCTCGGTATTAGCTTCACGTATTTACTCAATTCTCGTAAGGCTTGTTATTGAAAACTCTTGAGGTTCTTCCTAACCTCATTCTTACCAATTGATAATGAATTTGTTTGAATATTTTGTGAAAAGACAGCTATTCGTGGAATTTTTTTCTTACCATTTTGTTAGAACATTTATTTTACTTACGTTTTATGGTAAATTTGCAGAGAGATGGAACAAATATGGTGTACACGAATGTATGACTAATATATGCAATGCTATTTAAATTATGATTAAATAGTCGAATGTTTGAAATTCTGATATTTGAATAGGACGTTATGAGAAAATTCTTTAACATATTTCCCAAATGCCAATTAAATATTTAGCCGTTATTGAGTAAAGTTATATTTCTTTCCTAAAATCTCTGGTCCACTAACATCTAAAATATTATATCTGAGATTTTATATTTGATTAAGACGAAAAGTGTGGTTTTTAAATTCGTATTAATCAAGTTCGTGTGGTTTAATTGATGCCAATATCATTAAAAGCTAAACTATTATTGTTAAAATAAATGGTGCAAATTGAAACTGAATTCGAGAAAAATATTTGTTTTATTCTGCTACATTAAAGAAATATAGAATGTTCGTATAATTTTTAGTTCGTGATGCTCAAGAATAATAAATAAGTAAATTAGATGTTAGCAGGGTCTACAAGTACGTGTGAAGGTGATCGATTACTATTTAATTCCTTTTATATCTATAATCGTCGCATAATTAATCCAGTTCCGGAAAATACGTCTGGCTATACGACCCTTAGCATAAATTATAAATAAAACGTCTCTTTTATATAGAACTGAATCGAACGTTAAACTCTGTACATTGTTAATAGCTCGTAGCTCAAATACAAGTTTATTGCTATGAAAAAATATGACGCAGTGTCATGTGATACGACCGGGCAACAAAAGAAATATTCTTTAAGAACGCGATTGAATCGAGCAATTCTTTCGTGTGTTTATGATGCCACACACATAATGCACGTACTATCGTGCTGTGGCGATGTGCGTATTATAGATCAACCGAACAGCATAGGACAGGAGTGAGATGGCAGCACAATAGCGCACGTAGTGTATATAGGCACAAATCCATGTCGTTTGCGATCTATAAAACAAGCACTATCGATAGGGAAAATTTAGATTTTTGGAGCAACCGAACAATACAGTGCGAAATTTATCGGCACAGTTCTGTTCCATCGTTATATTTATCTCTCTGTTCTTTTCTTTCGTTCGCTGCCTCACTGACGTTTCTTCTCCCTATGAATTTTTTGTGAATAATGAAACGAGTTCTACTGTATTACCATTTTTCATTAACCTTTCAGAAAAGTAATGCTACTTTAAAATAATACTATTTTTTGCACGTACTCGCTGTAAATTATTTATCCTCTGATTTTCTTACTCCTGCATTTACTTGTGTTAGTAGTAATATCGTCAATTTTTTAATTTGCTCCTTCTTAAATTTTCCATTTACTCAAATTGGTATGGGATTTTAAAAAATAAATGCGCCAAATTCATATTGTGTTTATGTGCTCAATATCAAATGGATTCTGTTACAATAAAGTACATTTACTAATTCAGTGCAAAAATTAAAAGAATTCATCACTTTTATTTCGGTGCAGAAATCACATTTCAGTGAGTTCAATATATTTTTACATTTATTTTGGGCTTTAAAAATATATTTAAAAACGTTCTATGAATACATTCACTATTTTTTTTTATACAAAAATCGTGTTTTCAAACGTTGAGAATGATAAATTTTTCTATTTCTTTTTAGATAATGACGTCATGAAATTTATTCGCATGAGAAATTTGACTGTTTCGTTTCCATAAGTTCGATAACCTTGCTTAACTGCACAGCGGAGAGAATCTTAACTTTTGTGGTTTGTATATTTGCCTGGCACACAACTGAAAACAGTCGTTCTTATTTTATATTCAAGAATTTCATTGCTAATTCACGTTCTAATTTTAGAAAAGTCGAAAAGTTGAAGCCAAAACAATATTTGAACAATGCGCGTTTCTATTCAAGTAACAGAAACTAGATAGCTTAAACATTTTCAGATTTAAGTTAAAACATTCTTATTTTAATAACGCATCTGAATTCTAAAGTATAGACTTTATTATTTATATTCAAAATCTACATATAAACCTGTGTATAATAAATCATTGTTAATAATAAAAGCACGCGTCGTAAATTTTATGTTTAAAAAATAAATTTCAAGAAAACTTATTAAAATTAGAGTCATCCTGTGGTTTTCAAAAAATAAAACTTAGAGAAAGAAGCCAAAATAAAAATACTTAAAATATTGAATATAATTTTTTTAATGTATAAAGAACGCGTTAGAATTTTTCATGCAAGTGAATTTCTTAAAATTATATTTAATTTATATTGTGTAAGATCTATTAAATATACAAATGCTTGAACTTCTATTTGAAGTTCTTTACAATATCTATTCAAAACCATGGAAATTATAATACAAAGCGAGGAAATATATGTACAACCTTATCATAAAATACAACGTAAAATAATAAAAAAAAATTTATTATTTAGTTTATATGAAGGCATAAGTTTATTGGTATATTAAAAATATGTGAAATCAAACGCATGATTTTTTATACAAAAAGTATCGATCTTATTATGAATCGATTTTTATCACTCGGGAACAATTTTGAAATTAAAAAAGCTATGCTAGCAACATAATCGAACACAAATAATCGATATTCAAAAATATCATAAAAATCTTTAAAATCACAATAACTGCACGATATCGATATGTCGCTAGGAACTAAATTTAAAGCTTCAAATAATGCACACTTGCTTTTTATAATTTTTGTAATTACGCAGAGGGAGTGAAAAATAGTTTTCATTAAACTTGTCGATAACAGGCAATAAAATTATCGGAAACCATGTTAATTAATGGAAGAAAATCATTCGAGTTCGACTCTCCCTTGTACACATTGTAGCTGGCATTCCAATTGTTCCATTTACGTCCCCGAATGCCAATTCGTAATAATTTAAGCGGTCAGAACTGTGTTCCCATTGAATTTCCGTGTGCAGCAAAAGTTCAGTGCGCGAGACACTAGTAGCATATGATTCAGGGGGCCGCGGGGCCCAACAAAACGCGCCGAGCTCGCACTCCTACTGTTTCGTCGTGCTTCGTTGCAATTTGTCAAAGTGACTCGGCTGCTAGAAGCGCAAGCTTCTGATTTTGTAAGGTGGAAATTCGGGTTGATGCGATCCAATTACCTAATCAATCGACGGAAAATACGGATTCCAAGCGAAATTACCTGTCGATTTCTACTCTGAACGAGGATGGATTCTTTTATTTAACGAGCTATTTATTTTAAAATAAAATTAATCCAGACCTTGTTTGAATAATTGTTAGAAATTAAACTTTAGGAGCCTTATTTTAACCTGACAAATTATTAGACAGTTTTTACGACTAAGAATATTTATTGATAATTAGTATCTTTAACGTATTATTCACATTATTTAGCTAATGCCTAGTGTCAAAACTAAAAATTTATTTTATGAAATAAACTAATTAAAATATCATTGTGTATTTAGATGTCTAACGTCATTATGTATTAAATTATTCAGAATTCTTATCATACAAAATAAATGACATTCTGTTACATCAAGTTTTAATTGAAATATTAGATGCAATATTAAACACAAACCTAATTTTTATTCGAATACATTTGTTGTTAAATTAGATATGAAAAATGTTGTATTGAAAAGACTTTTTTAATTATTAAAAACTCAGTAGAAGATTTTAAATATTTACGTGATTCATTGTCTTCGTCATTTTTAAAAATAATTGTCGTAGAGATTTTTTTAAAAAGATTAATGAAACAATTTAAATAAAACGAGTTTTTAAATATTCTTCAAAGTACTCGAATCAATTTTGCTCATTTTTTTTACTTAAACGCATTGACATTTTTCATTGGATAACAATTTTTTAAGCTTTTATTTTACAATAGTTTTAAAATAAATTTCTCGACGAATAAAAATAGAATTTTTTTACTGAATTTACCTCGGAGTTCAGTGACCTTACATTCTCAAACAGGATTTAGTATCAATTGCATAAATCGCAGTATATAAATTATGCTAACTTAGACATTTTTATATTTGAACATAAATCGGTAAATACAAATTTATATTTTTAAAGTTAAATAATGTAAAATTTTTGTCACGGTTAATTACGAGAGATATTTTTTTATAACAAGATTTTTAACGTTTCATGAAGATTTTTAATTTAATTTATTGTCATATTATAGCATCGCATTAAAAAAAAGATTTGAATATATAAAATTACAAATCATGGTTGCACATGGTGTATACTTTTCTTACTCGAGTGTGAAAATATAAAAGATACTTCAACAGCTTAACTTTTTAATGTATCGAGAGAAATCAAATAATTTCTGCGATTAGCAATCTCTACGCTTAAAATAATCAAAATAAAAATCGCTGATGCACGAGCCATTTTGACTTCTATAAAAGACCCATCATCTAAGCCTACATTGCAAGCGAATGTCGCTTGTCAAGACAGACTTAAAAAATCTACAAAGTCGGAAAAGCTAAGCTTTCCTTGTCGAATACTCACTCGAATTAAAAGAAAATAAAGTGTTTTTTCGTTTAACGAGTTATAAATGAATACCGTAAGCATTGTTAGATTCGATGTTACAGAAAGTGGTTTTAAAAAAATGTCGAAGCTTCGAAACACCTTCTTGAACTGTACACAGTCAAGCAAAAATAGAATAACTTAGGATGCCTACTGTTTTTAAATGAACCCTATAAAAGACTAAACATTGATTTCCAAAAAAGTTCAAGCACTCGAGCGGAATTCAAGTTGCTGCTTCAAAGGTAATTAAACGACTTGAGAATTTATAAATAGATAATAGTGTGCACCGCTCATGTCAAAGTCGGAAAGCGCCGGGAAGAATACGCAATGCCGCCTCAGAAAATCGCTCGAATGAGAACTTGACGCGCGTGCAGTACGTGCATATATCAGGAGATTAGCAGATTACCCTCGACCCGTATCCACATTACGAAACATATTTTTTTGAAAACTGCTTGTGTTTGCGTTGAGCCGCGTTAATATTTCGTACCTCCTTTTTGCGTTCGCCGACCTTAAACTAAGCCTCATGAATCGCAGATGCAGCCCTATTTATACGCGCAGATAAGGCTCAACGAGAGTAATTCGCAAAGGACGCTCCAAAGTAGAAAGCGAGTGCATTATAGTTTTTTCTCGGATTCAATTTTAATGAATGGGATTTTAGGATCGAGCCTTCCTATACACTGCCGAGGCTTTTATAATCTCAGAAGCCGAGCCTAGCAGAGAAGCGCCTCCCGTTTCCTACTCTTCATTTCACTACTCTTTCCCTTTCATTAGAAATGTGCACATAACGCGTTAGATAATGCGATAACCGCGATAACCTTGACCGTGACATTCACGGCTTACTACACTGCCATTCACTGTTAGACGGGAAGAGCCGTTAACCGGTTCTCGCTACGATTGCTGCACACGCCAGTGGCGTAGAAAATCTGTTAAAATTATCCAATCGGCGAGATTTCTCGCAGGGCGAATTCTATTTTTAAGTTCTTGCTTTTTATTATTTTTGCGAAAACTAAAGTTAAAGCTAAAATATAATCGTAAGAAGGTATGCTTTAAAATTACACTTTGTAACGAAGAAAAATAATGCAAAATTTTTTATCCTCCTTCATCCATGTATTTTAATTTTATTATTAAACCACTAGAAATTGTGTTCTTGGAAGGTCGAATAAACTTCACGTTATAATTGCTTTAAAACAAATATTCAAGCTCATATGCTTTTAAGAACTATTTGTAGGCAAAGGAAAAAAGTTTTTGAGGTTTTTTCGTATTCCGGGGATACAGCGATATTTGATCTATTAATTTTGAACGTAGCTGTTTCAAACTTCAGCTGCTTTTTAACATTCTAAAACAAATATTCAAAAGAATGAATTAAACTATTTTTTCTAATTTTGTTGGAATCTGTTTTAGACGAAATTAATTTATTAAAGACAATAGATACTTTCAACTGCTCTTGCAGGGAGATGATTCTAGATCGAATGATTAATCGAAGGATGTGCTATTAAATAAATTAAATGTTATTAAATCTCAATTAATAACATACGTTGTATTGTACGGGAGTAATTTATGGGCACAAAATTATTAATCGGGCAACGTTACGTACAAAATTAGCGGAATAAAGTGTCGGGCAAAGCGACTAGCGAATAAAACACACTGGATCGTTCGCACATGGGAGCGCAGAATGTTGCTCCCTCGTAAGACTATGTAATTTTTCTCGTACATCTCTTTGCAGCTTTTCATGAATTGTTCACGCATTCGTCATTTATTCCCCGTTAAGGATATATTCTTACAAAGTACCGTTTGACTGTAAGTACAAGGTAGTCGAATCAAAATTTAAAGTTTTAAAGAAAGTATTGTTCGCGTTGATGATCTTCGTTTCCACTACTACGAACATCTCTTCGCTATTTATTATTGCATGTAAACGTATTTTAAATGTTAAATTTTTAAAGTTTATACAACTTATTAATAAATATTTATATATTCCTTGGTTTGACAGTTTCTTTGAAAATATGTATAACTAGTATAATTTCCTTTCTTTATTTTATAATACATATATTTTTACTTTTCTAATAAATCCCTTTACTGATATTCATTAGTTTATATTTTATTATGCTAGAGACTTTATTATACATTTAAAAATATTGGTACTATTATTCAAATTTTTAATTATATTTTATTATCTTTATTTTTTAAACTATGTTCATTAATAAATAATTTTTTATCTTAAATAGTAGTCTTCAAATTTGGGTTTGTACTATTTATTAATATTTCATTAAATGAAATACAAAAATTTAGTTGAGTAATTATTAAATGTAATTAATAATAAAATACAATTTTATTATTATAAAAACTTCTTTAAGCAGTAAATTTTAATTATATTTATTATTTACGTGTAATTTATATTAATGCAACATACATTTTTAATTATTACTCAAATCAGATTAAAATATATGGAAAGAAATTTAAACATAAATCAATTTACATAATACTTTGATAATAATTCAATTTAATAAAAAAAATTTAAATAAATACTTATTACTTATAAAACAGTTTTTTTATAAAAAAATATATATTTTTTCTTAGTTATGTATAAATTTTTAATTTTTTTCTCATAAATATTTGAAAAAACTAATCAATAAATAACAAAAATACAAAAAATAAATAGGTATCATTTCATCCTTTATAAATAAAATACACTTGACTGCTATGAAACTTATTAATATATTTCTTAATAAAAAATATAAACAAGTTAAAATGATTTTATGCAATAATAATTTAAATTTTCATGTTTTGTGTTAATAATCGTTAGCCATGAATTATCTTATAAGACAATATAAAAATTTTTCGTTTTTAATTAAAATTTACAAAAAAATCTGCAATAAAGTACGTGAATGTATGTACATACGTTGGGTGTGTGTGTGTGTGTGTGTGTGTTTAAAATTGTTCATCAGTGACACCTTGTTTAATTAAAAATTTATATCAAAAGTGAAATAATTTATTCTTTTACGTATATATTGAGCTTGTAATTAAATTTTTATATTATCACTGAAAATGTTAATTCAAAAATTAAAAAAATATATAAATCAAAACAATATTTTAAGTTATTGACAAATGTCTCAGATCCTACAATTTAATTTATAATACCAAGCTTTAGTACACGTTTAATTGTAATTTATTTAAAAATTGAGTTATTCTAATGTTCTTTATCTCTTTTGTCAAATGCTAAAATAAATGTGGTAATTTATGCCATAAGCATATTTTTGGTGAAATTACCTACCCTCTTAAAACAAATTACAATAATGTTGTTTATAATCAACAGCTACAACTTTCTAATCTCGTGCTAGATTATTTGACGATGCAAAGTTATCCAATCAAATCCGATACAGCTTGTATAACTACGAATACAGTGAATTAAATAGTTTGACCTTTGGCCTTGCGTCACATTATCGGAAAACACAAACAAGCAAAACGAAAAAGGAAATACGTTAAAGATGGCCACACGCGTCATCGCGACCCGTATACACACATACTCACTCATGCAATAGCCGTTCAAAGTGAATGATGATGTTTATGTTTGGTATAGTTTACACGTTGTTGAAAGCTCTTTTCGCCTCCGCCCAAACGCTTTGCCTACGAATTTAAGGTTTGGAGCGACGGTCGACGATGACCGTCAAATAGAGTCTTTTTGTGTAGTAGCCATGACTATTCACTACCAAATAGCATTTGAATTTAAATAACCAGCCTTTTAAAATTATTGTGTAATCATTTATACATCGAACAATTCAAAGTGTTCCTAAAATTTTTTCAGTAAATATATTTCTGTTATCGCAATAAATTCTAATTTTATACATTCCGTTTTCATACAAGTACTCTAATTTGATTGATCAGTCACTCAATCTCTATATTTTACATACAAAGTATCTTAAACACAAAGAAAAATCTACATCCTTTCATAAGTTTTACAGAAGATTCTTTTATGTGTCAATTTTTTTTACAACCTACTTCTTAAAATTTGAATTTTTTTCTCTATATTTTTTAGCAATAATCTCAATGTATGAGAAATATAATTGAATATAATCGAATAACAATTATTTCTTTGTATCAAAATAATTACATTTTATCGATCAGTCTGTGAAAAAGGCCTTCAGCTAAAACATTTTTATTATGTATGCACATACATTTATTTTTATCAATTAGTCATATTGGCATAAATCCGCATTGATTTAAAAAGAGAAATCTTTGACGAGCTTCTCAAGTTCTGAAAATAAAAATTAAAGAACGTAAAAATTGATTTGTAATTTAGTATGGATTGTTTTATTGTTAGTTTTATAACATTTATTTTTAAGATTTATTGTGCAATAAATTTTATAGAAATTTTTAATAAATATAATTATTATTTATCAATAGTTTTAATATTCGTAATTAAGGTGAAACAGACTTTGTATCTAAATAAATTCATATGTAGTAACTGAGGCTGTATAAAATATATTATAGTATTTAAATATATTAATATTGGTAAAAAAAAATTACGTTCGATATAGAAGTTATATTAGATTGTAAGAAAATTGAACTTGAATTATTTACACTCTGGTAAATTTCAATCTAAATTCAGACAAATTTTAGGTTGTAAACAGAGTTTTTGAACACAAATGGTTATTCGTTAATCTAAAAATTATTTTGAATAATAGAATGTTCTTCTATCAACTCAACTAATGCTTTTCTGTTTACTGCATTTAATTTCCATTTACTTAAAATTTAATGAATAAATAAGTTAATTATAAAGATGAATTCATTCCATTAGTTATTACTTTATATCTAATTTATTTATAGAATATTATTAATTTTAGCTAAAATATATTTAGTTTAATAAATTTCATTTAAAAATTCCAATCCCTATGCAGAAATGATATCTATCAAAAAAAAAAAAAAATTGCAAAATTAGTTACACTTCAGTTTGAAAATACAGAATAAGAGAAAAGGATGGAGTCTTTAGAAAATAACGTTTGAATGAGTACAAAATAAACTTTGTAAGACAAAATTGAACGTTTTCAGAACATAACTGAAAAGTAAGATGTCAGCCCCAGTTGTTTCGACCCCTGGCCGCTAGTGAATAAAAACCCGTGTACCAATGGTGCGCAATGTAAATAACAAATGTACGTATTACTCGGATTCCTTGACACCTAGGGAGTACGGTCGGCAACCAGTCATAGAGAAAATCTGTACGTTACTTCTTAGGAACTTCGGATACCGATTCCTAATACATCACAGTATATAATGGTACTGCGTGGTTAAATATGGTACTTTGACGAATATGTCAAGGTTGTTAAATGAAAAATCATAAAAATGAATTGATTTGAGAAGCAAAAATGAAAAAACAAATATTAAATCGGTATGTAATTTTGGATAACCACCGTACGTTCTTCGAATTTTAAATTGTGGACAACTTTCCGTTTAGCTAAAGGTATTCTATCTATTAATAAGCATACGTTGATTGCAATTTCAATTCGTCGGAGTCACAGTCTATCATGATATATCATATTTGATAGCTATTCACCTTCGTTATCGGCTGATAGTAATCAGTCATCAACTTCAATGATGCTGCTGCCTCTGGATTTAAGAACATTCACCTCTAATCGCTTAAGTCTCGATACTACCACTTAAATGTATTTGATACTATTGTACCATAATTCTAATTCAAGTACTAACAATGTATATTGAATACTACATCAATACTTTCATCATCATAAATACTACGTGAGTCACGATCCCATAAGCTTTAACAGGCCACTGGACCCTTTATTTTGTACCTTAAAAAGTTAGCAGTAGGAATGCTACCAATAGCATGTTATTTGGTAATGGCAGCCAATCATACGTATTATCCCGATTATCTTCGAAATGTCTTCTAGTCGGTGACAAGCATCACACTCGTATAAATTATAGTTACTGGTACTTAGGGAGCCATAAATGCCACATATTTCACTAACAACGCTAATAAGTGTGGCTGCAGACGATAGGTATATGGCATTGGTAATAAATATCAAATATTTGTCCGTTGGTTTCCGTAGGTCTATTTCCTCCAAATGTGGGTTCGCTTCATCAACCAATTGTAATGAACCATTATAATTTTGCTTTTGTTGTATATCGATTGCCCGCTCATTCAATGCGACTGCACAACCTTGCGGCAAGGCAAAAGTTAACGATCAATACATACGAATTGTCTGCTTTATAACCGATCGAAATTATAAAGAGAAATTAAAGTTAGAGCTTTATTTTGCATAATAATAGGGATTAATGCAAGCGTGACTCCCGAATCGTACGACGATACGTCAACAAAATGGCGTACGTATCGTGCACTGCGAACCCTGTTTTGGTTTTGGCTACGGAGATCAAGTTGAATGCATAATAAATATTTAAAACTCCTTAAAACAACCTTAGATCTCTTCCAATGTTGCTCTTGGCGTCTTTTCTATCCACGATAAAAGGAATATTCGCTGATCGTATATGCGCCACAATCCATGTGGACACGTGTATAACTGAAAAATTGAATCAGAACAAATGATTGGTTCGTCCTCACGGCAGCTACAATCTAGCAAACAAAAAAGGTCAGTTATGAAAGTATTAATAAAGGAAAGATGTCCGTTTTGAACCCTTACAGCTCTTTTATCACGCGGTGTAATATCATAACGAGACTGGTGATGTGTATTGATGAGAAATGAACGAAATTTGCGGTGGAAGATATCGATTAGATGGCTACTAATTTTTTTCCCAACCAGCAGTATTAGAAAGAGAGAAAAGTGCATTAGCTAAGCGTCTTTTCATACGAATTTGAGGCAAAAATAAGTAAACAAAAAAATTAATTATAAATATCAGTATTTAAATGAGTTTTGAGATTACGTATTTGAACATATAGGAAAATATTCGTTATAAAGGTAGAAAAGCCGCGTAATTAATATCTAAAAATATATATTGTAATAGTAGCAAAAATTTGAGTGAAGTTACATTTTCAATTCGAATAATAAATTCTAAAGTCTTCCTAAAATAGAGGAAATAACTAATTATAATTGCATAATTTCTAAGTAATTAATAATTTATTATTTATTAGTCCTCGATAATTAATTGTGATGAATTAATAATTTAGAATTTGAAATTTAAAGAATACATTTTTCAGACAGGATAAGAAAAGGTTTTAATAGAAAAGGTTATGCATACTCATGTGTAATTAATCTATTTTAAGATGCGTTCGCAACATTTATCAACAAAAACAAACTAATTAGCAATTTATTAAATTTTTTAAGATACACCATATAAGCAACAATTTTATTTTAAGCTAGTCTTAAATTGTTAAATAGAAATTTTTATTATTGCTTAAATAGTCTAATGTTTACATCAGGAGAATAAAAAAAACACGGAAGTTATTGAAGTTCCTTAATAAATATACGTGTTCTATCTGATTAATCAGAAAACAAATGACTTCATGTTAATATAAATATCAAATTGAGAATTTAGAATGTATGCTTACGTGAAATGGGTTTTTTAGAGCAGAAGTTAGCCACGCAAAATATTTTTAGCCGCATTTAGCGAGTATTGTTTGTATAATAGCCCACTTAATTGTAGAAATACATAAAAGCACTTTAGCATCCTAATTAATACGGAAAGGGTCCCGCACAAAAAGAATTTCTCATTCTCCAGTTCATGTCCGCATATACAAAAATTTAAACTTCACGCTGCGTGTGCGTTTTCGCGAATCTTTTAACTTAAAAGCTATTTTCTCAGAGCGATTGTGAAAGTGCATCTGTTTGCGTCTTTCTCTTTCATATTCGCTATTTCGCTCCGTGATTTTCCGTTTTCCAGTAACGCAGCTATCAAAGGACGAAAAATATAAAGCATTATAATGAGACGTTAAGCGTAGAACAAACGTTGAAGAGAATATAGAACGCTTTTAGTTAACTGAGCCAGTACGAGCATATATATGATGCATGACGAGAATACTCAAACTGAATTACATTTACTTCTATGAAAGCTTCTCGTATATGATATGTACATGCTACCCCTTCCTTGGCACCTATTCATTAATACTCGTTGGCTCTATTTTTTCCTTTATCTTTCACGGACTGTCTCTCTCTCTATTTAATACTGCACTGCATGAAATGCAAAATCAGCTCTGCTAATCCACAAAGTACCAGCTCAATCCATTTCTTTTTCTACTTCAAAAGTTCATAATCTTTTCATTAGATTTTTTATCACTTTGCAACTATTCTCTTAAACTATAATATTTAGTTAGTGACTTTAATAGCTCGACCATCGTATTATAATAAACAAGTTTATTATCGTAAACGTTTATCTTTTTAGTTCTGTTTTCCTAGAATTTAAAAAATTTTCATTTCTAAGACTTTATAAGTTTATGAGGTTTTAAAAATATAAAATTTTAAACTATTATATACTCCATGAATAAAATATGCTTAAATATTTTTATAATAGTTTGCATTCAAAATTTTAACGGAGATAATTTTCTTTTGAAAGTATAAAACAAAATAATATTCATAAATGGATAATGTAATGTACTTGTGTTGTTATTAAAACAAAAAATTTCTTATACTCTTAAATATATGTGAGAAATGTTGAAATTATAGTTCATTAATGTTATCATTCTTTATCTCAAAGAAATTATTTTATTTGGAATTTTTATTTTAAATGTTCGAATTTTTAACAAAATCAATCGTTTAATCTTATTTAGAGTAGATATAAAACGTTTTACTTTCACCTATTTTTGTAAAGGCTTTCTCTACATTAGTTACATGAAATTTTAATTTTAAAAATTACTTTTAGTTTTTAGGTAGAAGTAGAATATACAATATTTTATATAAAAGTATTATTTTTTTATTTATTTTTAATGGGAAGAAGACGATGAAATTTAATTAAAAACAATTAACATCTTACTCTTCGCACATTTTTTTTTATATATCTTCTCACAGTACAAATAATATTGAATAATTTTTATACGATTTTTGTTAGGAATAAAAATTTATAAGAAGAAATTAAATTTGCAAATTCAATCTAATAAGTAAGAAAATATTAATCTAAAACAATTACATAGTAAAATAAAACTGAATATTACTTGGGCATACAACTTATTATCTAAATATTTATTAGCCAACATGACATGATATACAAAATGGGCAATTCAAAATTCGTTAATAAATTAATGTTAAAATAAATTTTTATTTATTATGCAAATTAATTTAAAATTTTAAAAAAATGTTAAATATTATAAAGAAAAATATGAAAAATCATAAATACGTATGTGAAGAAGAGAGGGAATGAATTACAATATCTGTTAGAAAGTATTGAGGAATTCTCGTGCAGATTATGTGGAACACATTTTGTTATATTTTAAAATTGTCACAGCTTTATCCGGTGCATATTAATTGCCACTATGTTGGAAAGGCTGAAGCTGAACATCACAACTTAGAATTTTTTAAGTATGCAAATTTATATGTGCGGGAAGCATGTCTTTGTTGACAAAAAGTCTCTACGTTCTAAAAATGATACGAATGGTAAGATAACATCTGATCTGCATGTGAATGCGCACTACCGAGAGGAGACACACTAGTGGCGCAACATTTTTGGATAACGCAATCCTCGAACATCGGAAGTAAATTGACCAAATGGGTAAAACATATTTATAACTGACCCCAACTATGTAACGAGGAGTTATTTTCCAAATTTTCTAACAACATATTTAAGATAAAAAGGTACATAGATAAAAAAACCAATGATAGATATATTTAATATAGAATATATTGATTTAAATTATATTAGCTGTGATAATTTAGTAATAAAATATGTGAAACCGTAATCACCCATTTCACAATTAGTTTGTGATTAGCATTATTAAAAGTTTATTTTTAAATACGATGATCAAATGTCAAGCATACATATATATTAAGAACAAATTAAATAAAACTAATTAATGAATAACACATTTACTTCTATTTGTTTGATTTAATTAAGTACAACTCAGTAGAAGATAATCATTTCATTTATTTTCAAGTTATTAATTATTATAATTTAAATAAAACTCAGTGAATAATTACTTAACTATGGTTCATATAATAATTAATTTCTAATCATTTTTTAAATTTATAAAAAAAAAATGTAATAAAAAATATAACAACAAATTTTTAATATTTTTATAATTACATTTAATATTGATACAAACTAATATATGAAAAGATATTTATTCTAAAAGAAATAAGTTCCACATGTGCTTTGTGTCACGTGGTTTTTCAAATATTAAATTACATCTATTACTCAAAAATATAAGAAGCCTTATAATGTAAAAATGGACTGAAAATATGAACGCTACTAGTAACACGCCAAGAGTAGTTAAAAAAATTCTGGAAAGCTGTTAATTATCTGTCTGATATGATATAAGCTCTTAAGTTACCTTTCACTTACATTATTATTAATTAGAAATAAAATTCGCTGCAACATTTTTCTTAAAAAATTGCAAAGCAATTACGCGATATCAACATTTAGTGAATAAATATAATCAATAATAAAAGTTTAAATTTAATCTGACTTTGTACAATGTGATAAAATCTATTTTATGCTTTAATATTATTCCGAGCAATGTTGGATTCAAAAAATTTCTACGGTTTTTAGAGCGTCAAAGGACAGCAAGTTATTAAATCATTATTTTTACAGTAATTAAAAAGAAGAAAAGATGAAATTCAAATGAGCTTGGGCAATAACTCATAACTAGCATTGTTAAAATATTTTGGCAATTTAATATAATTATTGAAAGCTGATATTAATTTGATTTTTTAATTTTTCTACCTCGAGCTCTGGGCTTCTTTTTTACAAATTTCTAATTAAATGTATAATTAAAAAAAATTTTAAATATATCTGCTCGATAACGACTGTTGCTCTAATGGACGACGTCCCACAAATAAACGGAACTGTTGGTAACATCAATGTCAGATATTCGCGTTTGAATTAGAAATGCCTGATACGCAAAAGATTTGGCGAGAGCTATAATAAGCGCTAGAACGAGTGGCTCTAAAATCCATTAATACGCGAAACATCGAACTCGCACTAGCGCTGGTGGTAGTGGTGGTGGTGGTGGTGGTGGTGGTGGTGTTACTGCTGCGGCTGCTACTGGCGCTCGAGAAAAAGAGAAGGGAGTCCTTGAGACGCTGTCGCTCAGCGCACGTAGTCTCAAGCCTTGACAATGAAATCCTCCGCTAGAGAAGGCCTAGCGCGACCCTGAGCTCCGCGGAAATTCATCGCTCGTCCTCGAGCGCGGCGCGGCGCCGCCGATAAATCCGGTCAAGTTCAGCCGTCTCGGTCTCGAGGTCTCAGGAGCGAGCTTCTACTGTGGCCCGCGGCTCTAACGAGGCCGCACTCGCGCCTCCGCACCCAACACTTGGAAATCAAGCGTTCGCGACTCCTCTTCCCCCACTCGCTCCTTCCGTTAACACACTCTGCTATAATGCACACTGGCAGTGCTTGCGCTGTACCTGCGACTCTTGCAAGCGTCACCGCGGCCTTCGATTTCGCTCCTACGTATTACGCGCCACGACGACGACGACGTGTAGGAGGAGGAGCATGACGTCCCCTCGAACCCACGAGCAGCGATAGAATTTATTGGCCACTCGTGCTCACCAAATTTTTATTTCTGCGTGTAACCTCCGCACGCTATTGTTCACTTGAGCCAAGGTCGTACTGACTAATGTGTGCGTTACACACTCCAGGGGCAACGTATAAAACGCGTCGTAATTGATGACGTTCGGTCTAAGTGCGACGGAGCGACGAGAACAAAGAAGCAGATATTACGTATAATGTTATTAAATCAACATCGGGGCTCTATGCTTCGAGTAAACACGTCTAATTACGTGTGTTCGTGTATGATCGGCAGCGTTACTTTGCTTTTTCACTCTGCTCTTATGAAATCGATCCTATCCTATCTACTCATCTTTGAAAGGAGAAGCATTGGATTACTTAAAAACGTAGTAATAATGCAAACAAAATATGTACGTTCGCGTGCGGTCGTAAAATTCTCGTTTTAGTGGCTTTTAAACGAAGAATAACTTTTTAATTCGTTTTACTTTTAATTTTTCCAATAAATATTTTAGGAGAACTACAGCAGAAGGAATATTGCAACTGTTACAATATTAAAATACAAACTCCGATTAAGAATTTGCTCTAATTACAACATCCGAGTAAAAATACAAAATTATGATAAATGGTAAAATATATTTAAATGTTTAGTTCGATGTTTAAATTGAACATTATATACCCATATCGTGTAAGCATAGATGCTTCGCGATAGATAGATCTTGTCATTGATCAATGATATAAATTATATAAACACGAAAATTAAAATATAAACTCATGTCCGTAGTTAGTCTGAAACTGAATCTTTAACTGGCATTTCAGCTTTCGAGCAAATTTTCTTTGAATATTTATTATAATAACACTAATAAAATCATACTTTCACGTAAACTAAGTTTTAACTTAAAAGTTAAATCCGTTCGTTACGGTAGAATTTTCGGAAGAGTATTTTATTACTTTTCATGCATAAATATTCCCATGAATTATCGAATCATTGCAAGCTAATGAGCAATATTATTTTTATCTAAAAAAATGCCTGGTAATAAAGCTATGGGAGCAAATATTTATAATTACAACGCAGAATCGTGATTAATTACGATTTGCAGTTCTAAATTATTTATTGAAGTATCAATGCTTATAATATTTATGTGACAATAATAAAATCAACGATTAAATAAAATAATTAAAAATCACGAAGGTATCGATTATATTTGATATTGATTAATTATTTTTTCTGATAAGTACTTATTTACTGCATTATGTAATTTTTAAATAAATAAAACCTGATTTATAAGAACTGAAGTCTTAAAATAATGATTTTAAATAAATTTTAGCCCAAATAATCAATTACAACAAAATCATGTTAATTTCTTTTTATTTGCTGTTTCAAAGGAACTTGAAAACAATTTATATTGATAAACCACAAAAGCACAGTTTTTCTGAGATGGTTAATTTACATCCTCTTCTTTTTTATCCCACACTAACGGTATAGTACGTCATTCTTTCTGGTCTTTAACTTGATTCAGCTTCTTATCTCTTTTCTCCGTTATCCTATTCTAAAGTCACGTGTTTTTCAGATGATCAGACCTAAATACTCGAAGACAAAATGCAATAAGTTAACAGGTATTGACGAATATTAACTGAGAACTGTAAAACTATCAGCAGTTTTTTTAACATATTTTTCACATATCGATGCGAATATTTTTTTTATACACCTATATAAACATCAGCATGAAAGGCCGGAAAAAATACAAGTATATAAATGAGAAGAACGTTGAGAAATCTTTTGTATCGACGAATGTAAGTGTAGATTTTTTCAAGAGAATTTCCATTATATCAGTTCAATTTACTTTCTTCAATCCAGTTGGCTAAGCTTCGACTTTCTATGTATTAAAAAGAATAGTGATTGGAATATTTTCAATAGAAAATTGATAGAAAAATTTATTCATAGAGTAGAGAATAAATTCTGCAGTACAATACGATATAAAATAAAAATTTTTTCTTTTATTTGAAACAATGTTTATTTAAAAAAAGTAAAACTTTAAAAATAATATTATAAACTATATAAATTATTAGCATATTTTTTAATTTGATATTTTATAATCAAATAATAATCTGTGGAGACAAAAGTTAAAAATAGTTATCACTTGAAAAAATTAATATTTTCGATAATATTTCGATTTCAAAAATAAAATACTACTGCTAAGTTTCAATTTGAAAGAAATAGTTATATATATGTGTGCATGTTTATGTATGTATGCATGTATGTGTCTATGTATGCAAGTGCACTTTTATACGTAGATACGTATTTCGTATGTATTTATAAGCCCATTATCATTTTTATGAGTTTTATCAATTTTTATGGGCCATAGTATATTTACAAATTATTTTGTATTTGTATGACTAAAAAGTCCAATTTTTGTCTAGAGTTCTTTTAACGAATATGTTACTTTTAGCAAAATAGGTAATTATACAAAATAGGAATATTTGACAAAAGGCCATTGGCACAAATGTATATTCATCCAGTTAATAAAGAACATGTAAATCGTCTTTAATCTTGTTCCTCTTTTCTTGTTGACTTACAATGACGTCTTCTTACGCTATTCAAAAAAGCCATACTTTAATATTTAAATTTCTCGAGCATCACCAGTCGACTACATGTTTATTTTCAAATATTATTAAAATAAATAAAATTAGTACGGCATTTCTCCAAGTAGTTATTTGTACATATTTATTAACACTTTAAAAAATTTTCACTCACTTTTATCCAGTTATTTTAGTGAATTTAATATAATTAAGCAATTCACAATTAAAATAATGTTTTTTAATTATATGTATAATTAAATAACTTTTTAATATTAAATTGAAAAATAAAGGCATTTGAATACAGTAAAAACGAAGAAATTGCTTTAGTTAAATTTTATTGTATTTCTGTTAAAATAAAAAATGAATGTCAAATTTAATATCATTATGCAATACTTTTTGGACAATTTTTGAATGTTAAAAATATTTGAAAATAATATCTTCAATTAATAATATTTTATTATTAATATTTATTACTATTTTCAAGTAATAAATTCAAATCGTTTCGAAATAGGAAAATGAAATCCATGAAAACTTTATTCAAATATTTTGAATATCAAACGCTAATTTGAAATTGAATTTTAATTAAATTTCTATCTATATTCTTGATTAACTCTATTTAAAATCTGTTCTGCAATAAAAATCTTTTACAGTCGTTTTTCTTCAATAATATTAAATGAAAACGACTTTTTAACTAATAATGGCAAGTATTTATAAATGAATAAGGATATTATTTGCATAATGTAACTGTTAAGTTTTTGGTTTTATACAGTTACATACTTTGTATACTTCATATTTTTCTCGTGTATGAGAATAAACAGACGAAAAATAACTACAAAAATTAAGGAACGCAACCGAGATAATTCAAATCTTATTATTGTGTGTTCAATTTAAAAAAATTTTAAGTTTAAATTCATTGCGGAAAATGCCAATTCAAATTTACTTTTCATACATTAAATTGCATACTCTTTCAAAGCTAGAACTTTTTAAAATCACAATCGCTGGAACGACGAAAAATGTTGCCTGTGAGAAAGGATGGAAATTTATCATAATTTTTTATTTTAAAATAGAATTAAAAAATATAATATATATATATATATTATACATATTGCAAAATCGTGCTATATTTCAAATAGAAACCAGAATTTCAACGTTGAAGATAATTAATATTATTAAATGTTACGTTCTATGACGAAACGAGCACGGATGAAATTTAAATAATTGGATTACAATATTGCCGTAAAATTTAAGGTCACTTTGAAATTCTCAAAAAACAAAATTTTTAGTTATGACATACAGGATTATTATTAAATTAATAATCTTCTTTAGTGGACATGTGTTGAGGTTGTAAAACAAATTTTTGTCTCGCAACATTTCGACTGAGCCGTCGTAACAAACTATGTTCTGCGCCTCCTACAACCCATTCCATTCCCTAATTCTTTGTTTTTCATAGGTCGCTTATAGCGCAGCGGCTTGTTGTCTATCTCAGTATACAGTTTGTAGACCGCGAGTCTCGCACGTCTTTATCAAAGCCACTCGACGTTCGGCGCCCACTTATATTCCGGCGCCTCGCGGGCATAATACCGTCGGTAGCCTCCGGGAATGGCAATTGGTTTAATTATACTAGGTGTACGTGCTGCGAAAGCGAATAACCGAGCTTTTCAACCCGTCTGCCCCTACTCCCTCGCGCCTTTTCTACGCACCGTGTGTTTCGCCACTACACGCGTCGAAGCCAATTTCTGTATCGCATTCATTCTGAGAGGCTTCGGCGCAAAAAGTCCACAATCCACCTGAGCTAAGAACCGGCGCTGGAGGGGGAGAGGACGCAAGATTTATCGGGCGACTTCCTAGTCCGCCTTTTCGAGAGCCCTCGGCCGGGAAAGGCTTTTTGTAAATCCTCCGTGTGTACGGAGTGTGACTATAAGGCATTGCCTTATAAGTAGCGCTTAAGCAAGAGAGCGCGACGTCTATGCTCCTCAAATCCGGATCCGGAACTAAGACCATTCGAGCAACTCGAAATAGACAAATTGCTTCACCCAGCTGTCGGTATTTCGTACTAGGCGCATTCTGTAGATTAAAGATGTATTAATAACGCGGAGGCTGTTTTATTGTACAATTTTTGTGAAACTTCCACGAATGTTGCCCAAGTCATGGCTTGAAAATAAAGGGAAAAACTTTTTAGATCGAAATTTACCGACTCTTTTGACATTATAAATAACGCTAACATTCAAAAGTCATATTTTTTAACTTGAAGTACCTCAAACTTCGGTATTTCAACAGACACTTTTCGAGAAATACATTTTTAAACATAAATTATTAACCCGGAATAACCAAAATTTAACTAAAAAATATATTAACTAGCAAAATGAACGGGTCATTAATTTTCAGCCTGAAATTAATCAAATTTAAATTATAACCATTTGAAATTCCGACTTGCCAAAAGATTGTTTAAAATTTGAATTTATAACTTACATTTACGTAATAAAAGATAAAATTTCATTTCTCGTAACCATTGAACTTTTTCCATTATAATATTTGTTTTGGTTACATTAAGTGTTAAATTTTTAAATTAAAACTATGAAATTGTCAGAAAACTTTTTACTTTAATTATCGTTCATCATAATTTTTGGTTTGGTTGTTTAACGACTGTTCTTCTATAATATATTTAAAAGTTAACAAAAGCTATCAATTGTTCGATTTCTTTTTCGCTATATTTTATATTGATAAATTTTTTACTCTCTCATTGCACTTTTCAGCTTAGTGTTATAAAATAATGCAAAGAAAAAAATTTAAATAAGGAATCATTCAGAAAAAAACAAAAAATTAAAATTTTACTCTATATGTTCACCTATAACATATAAAAAAGTTTCAAAGCAGAGATCAAGATAAATAATTGTTAAAAAGACTGGTAACCGTAAAATAATAAGTCAAAAATTGAAGTTATCAACTTGAAAAATTATCCCCTTTTCTCCACATTATATCGTATATAATTCGGTATTCTCCGACTATGCCGAGTTCATGAGGGCACAACTCGCATCACCATATATCAATTTATTCTCTGAAAAAATAAATGTACCTAAGTTGTTCTTTCAAAATCTAGTTTTGATTGCTTATGTTTGTAATATGATTAAAATAGCCATTCTACGATTGTCTATTCGTTTTTCAAGGCGCGATAGTTTTGAAATGTGAATATTTTTTTAGGCTCAATATTAAATATCTTTTTTATTTAATACTATTCGACAGTTTATTTAGAATATATTTCGAAAATAAAGTTCATCTTTTATATTGGTTTTGGTAAGATTATACGATAATATTTATTAATACCAATAATCTTCGATTAGAATAAATAAATAAAACTCAGTTAGAAGGTATTTTGAATTAAATTATAATAATTGTTTAAATGTTATAGTAAAATGAAAATTATATTTTAAATTTAATGTTCCTGACAATTTAATATCCGTAGGTAAGCTGTCTAAGTCATTATATAACGTATAAAGTCCTGGAAATTTTGAATTACCATTACAAAAATCGGCTTATTAATAATAAATGATTGAAAAATTATGAAAATTAAAAACTAATTTCTATAATAAATTTAAAACTTTGTCCTGAAATTTATTCATAAATAATTGTTGTGTAAAGTATTACGTTTTAGCAATTGCTGATAAATCTCTTGGGAAAATGAATTTAAAAAATCAAAAAATATTTATGGCTTCATGAATATTTAAAAAATACTTATAATTAATTTATTTTCAATTCTGACAGTACTATTTTAAATATATAGACTAGATCTCTAGTATTCATGAAAAAAATAATAATAAGCAGATTATAGAACGTGCTAAATATTTGAAATGACGATACCGTTAGCATAAATCGAAAATAGATTCTTACTCTGCTTTCTTTTCTTTTTCTATCTCTTTCTTCTCCCTGTCTTTTTCTCTCTTTTTCCCAGAAAATAATCTATTTTACTTGTATCGATGTTTATTTTTTTAAATAATTTTCAATCAAAAAGCAATTTAATTTCCCGTGGTATCAAAAAAGAATTTATTTTTTGCATTCATCGGAAAAGTATGATTTCAAATTTTAATTTTCTATATAATAAATGTAAAAATAAATACATACGTTTAAAAATTTAATCTTACAAATTAAAAATAACATTAATCAATTTCATCACGGGATACTAGATTATCTTGATAAAATATTTTCTAGTATTTTTTATATACGTTTTTTATCGATTAAGGCTAAGTTTAGTGAATAGTTCCAAAAGAATTGCATTTTCACTTCTACCTCATAATTTTTAAATATAAATATGAATATTCAATATTTATTCGTTGATAATTTAATCTTTACATAAGAAATTAAATTATAAAAATTATATATTCTTTGAGTTTTCTTATAGTTCAATCGAATTTATAAATGAAAATAATTTGTTTTGCCTTATTTTAGTAAATATTAATTTATAAAAATAATTTTGAAAATAAAATACAAATATAAAAAACTTTTAGTATAAATAAATGATACATATTCCTTGAGTAAACTTAAAAATAATTCGAAAATTGAATAGTTTATACGAAAATATGATAAAAATAAATTTGTACGTGCGTTATTTTCAAACATTTCTTTTTATTTGTTAATTTTATTAAAAAAAGAAAAAAATATGTATATATATACGTGGAATAGAACAGACTGTCTAAAATACTTATATAATCTATTATATAATCTAATTCTTTGTGCGAAGTCGAAAGTAATATCTTGAATTAATTTTACTCCCATATGAATTTTAAATTAGTTCGTCAGTATTAGCTAATACGCCTTCGTACCTGTAAAAAAAGATAAATTGCCGTCTGGCACCTGAGCATTAGAAACTAAAAGTCAAGGATGGTCGTTTGTATTCAGGAAGCCGAAGCTTGTCTAGGATTTGAAATAGAGTTGACCGTCTGTCACCTCTAACGGTGCTAGTCTGTTCAAGGACATTAGACTAGACGCTAAAAAAATACCTGAAAAAAAGGTATTTCTATTTACGTTCTCTTAATTTCGCTTGTTCAAATAAAAGCCGCGTCCGCTTATTAGTGGGCGTTTTAATGGTTTAATTCTAATAATTTTCTTATGAATTCTACTATTAAAATTGAAATTATTGTTCATTATTTAAATTATCAAAGGTCTATTTGGTTACTTTTGATTTATTTTTTTCTCTGTTAATACGAGTAACGAAGATAATATCATAATTTTATAAAATTAAAATTATTGAATAACATGTCAGGTTCCGCGCTTTTAATACTATTACGATATTTAAATTATATTGTATTACTCATACAAATAGGATTATTGAAATCGCTAAAATATTGCAATATCTTGAAATTAAAACAAATTGGCCGGAATAACGTTTGAAAATAAGCTGATTAATCATTCTTCGAGTATCAGCTCGATATTATTAAAATACATTGTTACATAAGCCGCAGAAACAGATACTCCGCTAAATTCCTTGTTTCTTTATTCGACCCCATCCGACGATAACATCAAGCATTCCATGTCGA
Organism: Platyscapa corneri; assembly: GCA_018907185.1. NCBI lineage: Eukaryota > Metazoa > Arthropoda > Insecta > Hymenoptera > Agaonidae > Platyscapa > Platyscapa corneri. Next base: position 90,602 of record JACCHW010000021.1, on the reverse strand, counting down.
TCACATTCCTTATTCTCCCCCTGGCCTAGTCTGGCTGCTATTAGTTATCGCATCTCATAGAGGGAAAATATTTTATCGGAGCCGAAGTCTATTGAGACGCTGCAGTAGCGGTCGTGGAAATATTTCCCGGGCATTATGTGATGCGCGAAACGGGCGAAGGAAAACAAACGATCCGGCTACACTAGGACTCTTTACTACTTGAATAATGCGCTGCATCGCACAAGTGAACGAGCTCCTAAACGCGAATCGTGGATTGCGTAAAATTTCATTTGCTTCGAAATGCTCTTTCGAATTGATAACGCTTATGATATTCCATTCGTTCATGGCACAAGCCGTTTAATAACATCATCCGTGAATTATTTATGCTCGTCATTAACTTAGTTGCTGGTTGACAACTAGCAACTTGTAAAACATACGGAAAATTTCATACTTCGCAGAGGCGATAACCATTTTCTAATAACTCGAGGATGTTTCTCACTTTACACAAGGTGTATCCTCGAGTGGCGATCGATAAGTTTGGCCAAATTTTGCATTACATTTTGCAAATTATAATAAGGTTGTTAACAATTTATGCCTCCAAAGGCATCGGGAATTTATAAGCGATCGACACTAGAAGCAGAAGGAAACGATCTTTATGAGCTGTTCTTAAACACTTCACTTAAATCTCTATTATCTTAGCAGTCGCGCTATTAAGAAACCGTTATCGGTTAAACTGCTAAAATTTAAGAAATTCTTTGTGAAACATTCTGCAAACTTTTTCAATTGAAAGAAACACCGCACACGTGTATAATATAGCGACACTACGAAGCGAATTTTAATATTTAAGATTTTATTTATTTAATCTTACTCTCTACATTGTTTGCCAAGCTAGGAATTTATAACTTTAGTTGATATGCAAGACTTTCGTTCCTGAATGTAGCTATTTACATTTTTTTATGCGATAAAATGAATATCTGTAATGATAAAAAGGCTATATAATTCTAATCGATAAAACTCATTCAGATTCGATCAATTTATTATTGGTACTTTATGTTTTTAATGTATTTCATTAATTCATGCTTGTTCCAATTTTAACGACCGCGCAGAAAATATTTTTGAAACTATTTTAGAAGGAACGCAAAATGGTAAATACTATATTTATGCGTATAAAATAAAACTTTTATTTTATAATGATGTTTTAAACAAATAAATTCCTTGAAATTATCGCGATATTTACAAAATTTCGGTAAAAAGTGAATTACTCGAAAAAACAATAATACAGCTCTCTTCGCGTACTACCATCGAGGAAAACGACTGTGAGCTCTTGAATCTTTGAATAAAACTAATAATTAAATGCGAATAAAATTGCGTTCAACAAAATAAATTATGGTTGATTTAGTAACGTCCGTTTAAAATAAAAAAGCGAAGCAATTATATACGTTAATCAAAAATTGTTGAACAAACGTTGTGCGAAATTATTCTTTGTAGAGGAGAGCGATGGCCAAAATTAAAAGAGGAAAAAATAGATCGCGATGAGGCGTAGCGACGCGACTTTTTGTTTCTTCGGGGTATTTGGACGGACATTGAATGTTTGAAAGTCAACGTCCTTGGTCGACGTAAGTCAGTAACCTATGTTACCGAGCAGAACAGATGCGTCTAACGTCAGCCAACTCTCGATATGTATATCGGCGCGTGTTCGTACTTGCCGCTTCAAGTTTCCATAGTTGCTGCACTAAGAGTTTATGGCACTTGCGAGGCAGAAAGCCAAGAGGAAGAGAGAGAGAAAGAACACTTATGCTATGACCGCCACGCTAATCGTATTCCAAACACACTACAGTCTAGACTTCCGCCTAACTCAACCTTGAACTAGCATTGACGCGTGCAATTCGCGCTCGGAGTAGTTGTGAAGTGATTTGTCACGCCCGCGGTCTGCCTCTATTTTTTATTCGCGAGTGAAGTTGTTTTCTATTCGGCTGTTTTCTCAAATCAGATGACTTTTCTCGTTCGACGGAGCCGTTGCACGATGCAAAAGCTAGTCTCGACCAAATCACGAGTTCGCCTCAATTCGAAAGTTTTCTAGCTGCGAGACTTTATTTCTTGTTCAATTATACGCGGCCAAATTTATGGAAAATTTACCAAATTTGCTCGCTTACATTTATTAACGTCAAGGTCGAATAAAATTTTATTTTATTATCGAGTAAAGTTTTTTGAAATTTTTACGTTAACATTACAAAATTGGATCGAATAGCCGTGACAATTGCAGGTTTAATAAGTCAAAATGAAGGACTCTTTTAAAAAGTTCGAGCAAATTAAATGTTGTTATTAATTGTTATTTAGTTAAAGAAATTGTGGGTCTTGACATGAAGAGGAATAATAAGAATGGTAGCCCCCTTCTGCTCCCCGCTTTCCGCACTAAACGCTTTCCACCACTTCGTATTGTACTTTCATCCGCAATATCAACAAGCACATATATCTTTTATAGCATTCTCTATTGTATTAATTTGAAATTACGAAAATGAAATGTTTTCATCAATTACGCTTCGAATATATAAGTGTACAATTTATGCAATTTTTTCACGTACTCTTCATTTCATGATTTTTCTGCATTATAAAAGGCAATGTATCATTATTCCTACTTTATAATTGAATATTCCAAACACACCATTGCATAATGTGCGAATAAGTATAATTTTTGAAAATACATTTTTCTATTGGCGTCGGTGCAAAACTTGCCTCGAGATTAAAATACGAAGGTTTTAAAAAGATTTGGATAAAATATAAGAGCTCCTGTAAATTTTTGCATTTAATAAAAAGTAGCTTGCGCTTAATAAGATTATAAATGCCTATACGAAATCTCGATAGCACATAACGCATTAAGGCTGTTCCCGCAGACTTTAGCCAAATCTTCTCCGTGACACAGTTATTTTAAAGAAAAAAATAAAAAATAAAAATTAAGTATGTTAAATAAGAAGAAAAAGTCTTTCGCAGAAGAGGCGAGCGCAAGGCGAAGATTGACGATGTCCGTTCTGAAGAAACACGGCTCGCAAAGCATAGGAGCATCGGCTTCACAATTTTTGCCCCGAATTCTTCCTTCTCATTAAGTTTGCGCACGTTCATTCGCGTGGAAGGCGCGCGCGCGCGCACTTACTAAAACGAGATTAGCCTTAGCTGTGCGCTTTTTGTGCAAGATCGCGGATAATTGGCCGAGCTAATCGTGTCTTTATCGTCCGAGTTTGAAGCCGCTTTAGAGTACAGAAAGAGAGAGAGAGAGAGAGAGAGAGAGAGAGAGAGAGAGTGACGGAAAGAGAGGGAAGGAGGAGAGAACCCGAGCAAGAGCGAGCGAGACGAAAAGTCAAGTCGACCATTAATTTCGACTCGAGTCGCCCTGTAATTCACGGAGCAGCTTTTGTTTCCCTGGTCCCCTCCTTCGGATAATTTTCACTGCGACAATTTGCCAGAAAATCTAAAGCACCGGCTGTCCCCCGAACTTTGAGCCACGAGTATACACCATCGTGCAACTCTAGAGTGTATCTATCATGTTGCCGGTCTGATGGTCCTTCGAGATTCTTTGGGCAAAACTATGTCGAAGGATATAAGGAGAGCGAAATCAAACTCTGTGCGTCTTCCGACTTTTGTGCATTAACGAGGCGAGCGGTAATTTGCAGTCTTACAGGTGCAAAACCATACATACTTATGGAGAGAAAGAGGAAAGATGGGCCGTTTTTGATTACAAACTTGCACGTACAAGCCATTGTGACGTCGGCGTTATACGAAAAAAATTAGGGATACGAGGATATTACACGCGATAAATCACACACTGGGCGAGCAATTGTATGTTTATAGACGTCTATTACTTGTGCATAAATTTATATTTTAGACGTACATTGGTGGTAGAATAATTAAGGTATCGGTATATAAGAATCAGATCAACGCTATTTTAATCTCCATTTTGATGTTTAAATAATGACACGATTGAGTAATTATCACTTCTATCGTACTACGGGTTAAAAAAAATTATATCAACAGCTGTGAAAAATTTTCAAATAATTTAAGACGTAACTGTAAGTGAATTAAAAAACGTTTTTATACTAAGTCATCTTGAAAAAATTTATTGTTCCCTAAATTGTGTACTGTTACAAAATAAACGTAAAAGATATTTTTTATCTCAACTATTAACTATTTTCTTTACGAAAACGAATCACTTAGTTATCGTTTAAAAATATGTTTTTATACCAAAACATTGTACCTCGTGTATCGATCAATACTTAATGACGAACAATCGTGTTCGTGTACGGGAGCAAGTTCGAGAACATTTAAATTAAAGCTGGGTACTGTTTTATGAGCACATTTTTATTAAGGATTACACTTTTATATCTTGCTGTCTCTCTTGTACAAAATTAATTTTACTGTAATACTGCAACATGTAAAGTAATAAAAAATCGATAAGAATAAATAACTGGGAGTAAGCATCGAGTAAAAACTAAAAAAAAAAGAAACAATTTGACACTGACTAGAAGCGCAGGAAGTGCCGCAGACGTAGTTTAGATTAGAGAGAAATTTTAGAACTGATAGAAGACTTGTTTTTATTTCAACTTCCGACCTTAAAATTTAAATATTTATACACATGTGTCTTTGTTACTCTTCTTACCTCGGGTGGCTATCATCAATTTTTATGATTAAACTCGACCTTTTTAGCATTGCTATCAATTCTTGATTTAAATAGTAGGCTTAGCTTACTTTTACTCATTAATTAATCAACCAATTTAATTACGTTCTCGGGGACCAGTTGCAAAGAAGAATCCAATACGTGAAAAATATTTTTCGATTTTTAATAGTTCGGTACAATTTTGAATAGACATTTAATCGAATCCCTTATTTATAACAACTTTTGACGTATTTATTATGCGTAAAATTTTATTTGAATTAATATTTTAAACTTTAAATTGCAGATATTAATAATATAACACATTCACAGTCAGTAAATAGAAATTTCAGCCATATACTAAATATCAAATTTGAACGAGCAAACGCGAATGAAAATCAAAAATAGTTGAATGCAGTGATAAATGTTACATAATCGAAGTACGAAATTTAAATCGATATAAGCTCACATAATCTTTAATTATTAAAATGATTAATACAGCTATTCCATATCGATGTATTTGATTTCTTTGAAAGTCAAGTACGATAGGGATGCAATGGTTTAAAATTTAAATACACAACAAGATGGAACTTGTTATTTATTGCAAGTTTATATAAGAACACGAGCAAAAAATATTTTTACATTAGAGTATTTATTGCGTATCATAGTTTTATTTGATTTTATAAATACTACAGGTATTTTTATAATTTGTGTTGGAATCTGAGCAAGATTTATATAAAACTTATCAGATACAATAGGATTATAGACTTCGTACAGATATTTTATTAAAAGTAAAAGTAATAAAGCAATTATTAATAAATCAAAAGAGTTTATTTATCTTTATTTATAAATCACGTTGCAGTTAATTATTCCTACAAGTACTCATACGTCATAGATATTGAATTGTTTGATAACTATGTCGGTGATCATTATCTATTATTACAATTATCTGTCCAAAATGTTTTGCAAAATATCAATTAAAATACAAACTTATAACTTTAGAAAAATTAAGAATAATTTAAATGAGTACTTTATTTTTAATTTGTTATGAAAAAATTGAAACTGTGCCACTTTCCTTACAAGATTTTGTGATTTTTGTACAAATTATTTTACTTAAAAATAAATCTATATATTTCATTTGAACGTATTAGACAAATTTACGTATTTATAGACCTTCGATCAAACCCAATGATTTTAGATTTTATAATCTCTGCGAATATTCTAACTATCTTTTATTTTCAATATAGTAGCTAAAACATCTTCAAATGTATAGAAAATATTTTAATTTAAAATAGTTTAATATTAGATAGTTTAATAAAGAAAATAATAAATTAATGTGAAACATAAAAAAATTTTCATTTTATACGAAAAAATTAACGTTAAAAGAAGATTAGTGAAAGTACTGTTTTAGACTGTAATCAAATATTTAAAATACCAATATTAGAAGATCAATGCGTACTCTTTAAGATTTTTTGCAATTTTTTCATTCTTATCGGAGCAGCTTTCGTAGATTGTTGTAGAGGCCATTATCTTGTTCTTTCGACGCGATCGCAAATAGCGTTGCTGTTTCGCGATAGTTTGTGTCCTATGAATCATCGCTCTTTATCCGTTTATCACTTTCTCCGAAGCCTGGCACTGTATAGTCACGCCTGGAAAAGTGATTTTTGTTCGACGAGAGAGAGAGACAGATAAAGGGTAATGAAGAAAAACTAGGCTGTCCATGCAGGACGAGGTATTTTGTTATTCGTGGACGAGCCGTAGATGCATCGATAAAATAGGAGTTAAAAATGGCTATTATTTGATCGTAAAAATGAAAATTTTTTGTCGTCACTAGGGAACTATAACAGATTATGAGCGATAAAATCTCAACTAGTTATAACAAGCAAAATTATTTACCATTGAAAAAGAGAATTTCGAATTTTTCGATGTTCAATCGAACTACCAAAATTTACTGGTTTCGCATCTCATATTTAATTAACACAGTGATTTGATTTAAATTAAGTTATCAATTTAATAGTTATCCGCAAAAGCTTTTTAGAATTACTCATGCATTGAATTTCAAATTATGGTAGAATTCAAAGTTGCAACTTGTTTTTTTATCATTAGCTTAGTATTCAGAACAGTGTCAGAGGGTAAAGTTTAAATTTTTCTTTGTAAACGAATACGCCATGATTTTGTTTTACACGTATGTGTGCACATAATACACATCAGATACACATATTCATTCGTAAATACAGATAAACACAGCCTTACAAAAATGCATTTCGTTTATAATATGGGCGTTTATGCAAAATTTTGTTAAAATAATTTTTTAAAGGAATTTTCTATTACAAAGGCAGGAACATTGGAAATCTAAGCCGAGCATTTCGTGTTAAAAATACCGATGACTCATTTATTTTTGATAATGCGATCTTTTTTGCTATTAATGTAAATCGGTTAACAGTTATATATATATATATATATATATATATATATATTCCACGCACGTTATCTATAGATTCTACGTTCAAATTAATACATACTCTTTACTCGTGTGCTTTGCGGCGATCTTCGTCAATACAAATTGGATGATTTATAATGAACTCAGGAAAATCATTAATAATATGTAGATTGAGAATGGTGAAAAGAAAACAGGATAAGCCAACTCACGGCCCTTTTTTACGTCGACTTCTCTTTTTATAAAGAACCTTCAAGAAAACCTTTAAATAATCTTTCGGAATGGTCGTGAAGGCAGTCGCTTTGACAGTTTTGATTATTTAATACTAGGAGCCGTAATAAATACTTTGGAAACGTGCGTAAAAAACGAAAAGACGAAGATTTGAAAAAGGCACGAGAGGCAAAATGGGCGAAAGCACCTCTGGGAAAGGCCATAAGTGGCGGTGATCCAGCGAATCGAGTGCTGCTCGATCCGGCTATTATTCCTAAGACATCGCTCTTGAAACATCGGCAGTGCACGCAGGCAGTCGCGAAAAAACGTGCCTTCAAAATAAGGTTGGGCTCGATGCTACTGGTGCGGCTGTGGCCGCCGCGTCATCATTCGCCTTATCTGCAGTGACTCGAGTGCTCGATTCGACTCTGTCTCTCTCTCTCTCTCTCTCTCTCTCTCTCTCTCTCTCTCTCTCGATGCCAGAGCGCGACGAGTGCAACTGTTTGAAGTGGCAACGTCCGAGGTCTATGAACCGCATCGTCGTCGGCCCGACTTGCATTAGATTCAAGGCCAAATTAGAGGCGTGCGCAGCGTGCAAATGCAAGCGCTTGGCACTGCGTACGTGTGCGTTGCGCGTGACCGGCTGTAACCTCCGCCTGTGTGTGCGTTATATCTTTCTCCTCCGCTCGTGGCAGTCCCGACCAGTGGCTGTCGTATGCCTCTTTCTTTTTCTAACCCACTCGTAGAGCCGCGAGTTCGGCTGCTTGCAGAACTATGCATACACTCGCGCCCATTTCTCTTTGATATTTTCCTTCATTCTTTTGTCTTTTTGGTTTATCCGTCCTCAGCTTCTGATGGGTCCATAAAACCAAACAGCTCTCATAATTATTTCTTATTGATGATTAAACTGAAGATACAAAATTCGACACATATTTTCTGAGAATTTGCGCGCTAAAACGTTGCGTAGGTCTTCGTTATTCTTATTATGACTTAAATTATTTTTAAATTCTTTATTGTGATTTTAGCTTTTTATCATACTCTTTGCCGAATAGCGTCTTTTCTGATTTTGGAATACATTTTTTTCTGAATGTGGCTCGTAAATATTTAAACTTATTGCATCTTACGTTGGATTCGCCTTAAAATGTTAGAGCTTATAAAAAAATAATCTGTATTTAAAATAAATTATTTCAGGTTCATTCTCGATGCTCTAAAATTGCTCCAACCAGCTAAATGCAAAATTTAAAACGATATTTTTTATCTCTATACAATTTTGCTCTTCTTAATTCTCCGTTCAGCGGCGACTATCTTCAGCGTTTTTCCTTCTTACATTATATCTAGATTTATATTTACCGAGTTACATCGAGGAACATGTAGATGTGTAAAAGTTCAAATGTAAATCCAGCAACATATACAATTTAGAATAAACTTGTTTGATTGGCGTAACTTCTTATATGGATGGTCGAAAAATATCAATTTCAGAAATTCTTTTTCGTCATTTTTTACATTTGAGTAAGGATGATTTTCATTTATAAATAAATATTGCTGTGTAGAAAACGGATTTTTACGAATCATTGGTTAAGTTCCGTTTTATAACATCATGTTTTGACCTACTTTTATAAATTCGCTGCTTTGCAATTTCTTCTCTCTCTTAAAAACCGGTTTTTATATCTACTATTTTTAAGGATCAAATTGGTACCAACCAACTAGCATTTTCGTGTTACATGAGTGACACAAATTCTTAGATGAATAATATTAAATACATATATATTCCAAAAAATTATGCAATGTATAAGGAAGAAAATTGTTTTAAAATTATTTGCGAAATACATCGTTATATTTTAAACGCCTGAAATGTACTCGTGTACGTGTACATCTGCGCGAACGCGAGAGAAAAATAACCTACATCTGTGTTTATATATAAATATATATATATATATATATATAGTGTATAATATTATAAATTCGTCATATTACATAGATAAACATCTTCAATGCTGAATCAAAGAAACTTAATTGTAGATATCAGAACTTTACACGATAAATAAATTCATAACGTTTTACTTCAAATCATATAAATTAATGTTTAAGAAGCTCAATAATTAATAAATTCAGCAACACAATTGTCATTTTGTAATGCAGTCATTGCATATTTATACGTATTCATTTTTTAGCAGAAATTAAATTTTTTATTTAAATTAGAAACTAATTATTTTTAAATGTATGTTTTATACATAAACATACATGTAGGCATTAATCTTCAAGAGGCTTCATTTATAAAGTAGGTAGTTTATATTTTAATTTAAGCGCAAGCTATTTTAAAGAATATATGTTTAAATTTTAAAAACTTTTATAAAAATAGTTTGTTGAAATAGTAAAATATTATACTATTTGAATAAACTTTAATTAATATATGTTCGCTACTGCCCACGAGAAGCATAAATTTCTTATTGAAGAATCACAATTTGAGTGGAAATAAAGACTCGTTAATTTTATTAAACGAATATTCGGTAATATGTATTTATCGATGCGAATAAACATATTTTTATTATTTAACCGAAAGTAAAATTAAACAAAGTAACATTCGCGTTGGAGAGCAAGCAAATGTCTTATCCAAACGAGAACCGCACATCGATAAAATTTAACGATTGCCAATTTATATATACACATGGAACCTCGAAAAAATAAACAGAATTTTTACTTCGAAACAATAGTGCCTTGACCTCTTCTATCTCGCTCAGTCTACGTTGCCGCAGGACAGAACTCGCGAAAGTTATCTCGAAATAGTCGAGGCATAGTACACACTCGGATCGCGCGTGCAAATTTTTGGCAAAAGATACACGTGTGCCACTACATTTGTACAGTATAAAGTCACTGTCCAAAGATGATGGAAGCAAACCGAGCCGGCAAAAGCCTAAGATTGCGAACGAAGATATATAAAAGTATATTTGATCTTGAATCGTAGCGGAGCTGAAAGGCTCGAGAGTGTGCAAAATGGGACAATCGCAAGCCGGCTTATGCCTGGAATCTCCACTACGTACTGGTGTTTTGCATTTTAAATTACTCTCAAAAGGAGATAATTTTCAACGCAGCATTAAAAACTCGGCTCTGCATGATTTTATCTGCTCTTGAATTTAATTTTAATTTTTAACATGACAATTATCGATAATTTTTTGACTTTCGATAAAATGTAACCGCGGTTTTCCAATGACTCGAAAGAGCTTGGAAGATTAGAGAATTCAAAACGCTCGAATTATTCGTCTAATGTTTCATTGCAACTATTGTTGGTTTTAGTTTTAATTACAACAAATGGCGTCGGTGCTGCCTTTGATATATAACGTTATATAACGTATAACGTACGGTAAACAAAATTTTAATTCATGTCTTATCAATATTCGTAAGGTACGAGAATTGACAAAGGAAAATTATTTAAATTTTTAAACAAATATATAATTTAATTTAAATTTAAATAATTAATTAAATAAATTTATATTTTAAACGAATCATTTGTCGAAGGCAGTAGTAAAAATGAATCCGTATAAACGTTATTCAAGTAATTTCCATGAAAAAATTTCTTGAATTTATGGAATGAATTGTACTAATCCAACTAAATTATCAATCGGACTATAAAAGCGAATTATTAATGCACACAGTAAGTTTGTATAAGACGGATAAAAATTCAGCTCAGAGAAAGAGAAAAGGCGCCATGAATAGCTTATATTCGTGTAAGATGCTTACATACGTGGCTCTTTGTAGAAAGGTGTGATTATGCGATGATCTAACGGAAAAGGAACGGCAAAATGGTCCGTGAGAGGAGCGTCTTCGCCCCCTCCTTAATCAGGGTCACTAGCCTTTGTTCAGAGAAAAAGGATTCTTCGCTTTTAGAGAACGAACTTTTTTCAATCGTAACTATATCTCTTGAAATATCGATAAAATTAAACCAACGTTTATACGTCCACGTTCCCCGTTTCCAGCGGTAAATTTTCACAATCGATTTTTCGAACTCCGCTATTATTATAATTATTGATGCACTTTTTATGCTAAATTGTTGTGCGAAAATACACGCGTGCTTAATAGTACTGAAAATTCGCAATTGGACATCGCTTCTTTTAACGTGTCCTTTAAGCAACTAAAGCTTATCGTTGTCGCGTTACGGTTTTATTCACGTAAGGTAATATCGAAGAAAGATCGTTGCACGTATAATAATTCTGATGAAATCACAGCGAGGCGCTACCACACTTGGTATGCAGTTGCCATTTGGGTATTCAAATTAGCTTAATTTCAATGAGTCTGGCTGTTACACGAATAGCGAAAGAAATAAAATTTTCGTGGCGTGTCTATTTGGCTGGCAGACGGACAGCTTTATTTAAACGCTCTGTTACGGCGATTCATAAGTTAACAAACGAGTGAATTAAAATTCATCCGAAGTATACAAAGTGCTAATAGTAAAATGAAGCATGTATCTATAATAAAATTACACTCGGGGGGGCTATTACAGCGCAAATGCAAATACGCATTAGTGCAGCTCGCGCCTGTAAGCGCCCGCATAAGAGTAACAGATAATTAATGCAAATGCGATATAGCGCGAAGTGTATAAAGCACAGATACCGCCAAGAGAGCATCGAACTTTCGCCGGACTCTTAAGCACCGGCAGCGGCAGCTCCCTCTAATCTATTCTAATGTATTCGGAGGATGGATGGTCCGCGGCAATCAGTCGCATCACTCGCGTGGGACGTAAAATAGCCTTGGATACGCGGGGACGTCTGGCTCGTGTCTAGCGACTCCTTACCTGTCTAACCATTTCTGCAATCGCGATCTATGACTGCCCGCACACCCGGGATTTCCCTTTTCTAGCCAACGCACGAGACTCTCGAGCTATGCTTAGCGATGGCGTGACGGCAGCCTATAATCCGATAGATTACTTTTCACTTTTACCTTCTCGTAGCAAATTTCCTGCTAGACTTTTTGATTCGCCTCTTTGTTTAATTAACGCAAAAATTATCTGACGAGGAGCAGCGGGATACGACTCGCTAACTGTGACTAGGATTTGACGCAAATATATTCGTAACTCGAGTATTGACAAATTATATTTATATATATTTTTATTGTTTCGATCTAAGGTAAAAATGATCGTTAGCCAAAGCTTTTACTTTTCCATTGTTTGTCAACCTGTCAAATATCAGAGAAGCTGTAACGAAATAAAGCAACAATTTCATGCCAACGGTACAATTTTCGTAAATAAATCGATAAAGTCAATATTTAAGAATACCGATGTAGTTTATTAACTACTGAACTTTTCTCCACAACTTACTATAAAGCTATAAATTATTTTTTTATACATATGTAGGTAGATGTGCATTATTGCTTATGACAAAAAAATCCCACGAACATATAAGAAAAGAAAAATGCAACGAAATCTACAATTGAACATTTTACAATAACGTATTGTGTATGTAAAATATAAATAGAAATTATAAGTAGTATACTCGTAAATTCTATAACTTAGTTGATAATAATAAAAATAAAACGAGTAAATTTCAGTTTTTAACAAGAAGCAAAAGAAAGAACAAATAAATAGTTATTTAATTATAGTTCAAAAATAGTGTAGGTTATTGTTTAATTCAGAGTAAAATTTCATTCAATTATTAGATACGTGACTAATGCTAGTTTAAAAATTCTTATGTTTTAATAATTAACAATAGTTTTCAAAAATTCTAATTTTATTCTTCTTTCCATGAAGTTTGAAAAACTTATAAAATTTAAAATTTTTTTAACGAATTTATGCTATGATTTTTTAAGGAACGTCTATACACGAAAAATATTTTTTTTAGCTAAGCGTTCCGATGCTGGCTTGACATTCGTCTATCTCCTTCACTCTTTTTCTCTTTCTGTCTGTTTGATTAACTCTCCCTACCTTACTCTCTCTCTCTCTCTCTCTCTCTCTCTGTGGCTAGCAAACTATCTATTTCTGTGTCTATCGTTTTGTCCTTGTTGCTCATCCAGTACCAAGTTAGGCAAGTCTGCCTCTGTAGTGTAGTCGCGTAACGAATAACCGATTTGCCGAGGCTTTGTCGCGGTTCTTCTGTTTCTCTGTCTTTCTCTCTCCCTCTTCCTCCTCCATCCAGCGCTCAATCTACCTTAGCCTCTACCTCCCTCTCTCTTTCATTGCCATTCGCTCAATCTGTCTATCTTTCTCACACGCGCGAAATTTTGATTCTCCCATCTGCGGTCGTGGTTAACGACTCGGGCCAGGTATTTTACCACTGCTCACTATGGCTTTCGGATAGCCCTCACCGCTCATATAAGTATTATATATAGTGACGTATATAATCGCGTGCGCGTGTATAGCCCAAAACTTGTGCCTTTATGATTTTCACAGCTTGCGTGAAGCGCGGTTAGACATCCCAGAGGAACAAAGGGGAGGCACAGGGGCGCTGGGTAACGAACTGTTGGATACTGTTGGATACCGCGCAAACGGAAAAGCGTCAAATTGTACGATTTTAGTCAAATAAGGCAATGCCAGTGTAAGATATAGGCGTTACCATGAGCGTCAACGGAAAATCTGTTGAATGTTATTTTAGTAATAAAAATAATAATTTAGGCTCTCGAGAGATTAATCAAAATCTAATTAAACTTTCTTTTACTGCGACTTTTTTATAAATATTTCATGGAAATTAAATAGACGTATCTGCATACATAAAAATAATGTAATTTAGCTTTCTTTAAGTCTTATGTTTTATGAAAAATTGCGTATTTTTAATAAAATAATACGAACACAATTACTTACTCCTCTATTGCACATGGATTATACCTTTTCTTTGTCGTATATAATAAATCATAATATATAATTTATTTAATATTATCTTTAGTACCTTACCAATCAATAATTTTATTAAAATAAAATTATATCTTCCAGAATTTAATTAACTTTACTAAATAGGAAACTCTATGGTATCTTCAATCCTTTTCAAATATTTTTTTTCTTTTAGTAATGTAAATATATAACGATCATTTATATTTTATAAAATAATATATTAATATATTTTATCAAATAAAAATCTGTTGCAAAAATACAATAGTTTATTTGTGAGTGTACAATGTATAGTACATACGCGGAGAATAAAAGTATTCATAAACGTAGTTTTTTATAATTAACGAAGTTAGAATAATAAAATATCCTTATAACTTTCGAAATTTGAGCACTTCTTTAGTAGTTTGGAAATCCGTCGTAAGTAGAATAAATCAGTTCGCCAAACATACCTGGATACTCTAAGGTGCGCAAGAATATTTGAGTGTTTACCGACAAAGCACCGTTCCAATCTAACAACTTGTATCTTTCTACTGCCAGACGGTCAGTGACCCAACATCTACTAGGACTCTAGACAGTGACCTGATATTACGTCATTCTATGTGAGAAGCCTATAGATTAGACTTAAAAAATAGTTTAGAGACGATGACTTGTAGTTTCACACAATCATAAAAATCTTATCTTTGTAATATTTAACTTTACAAACATCTAAGTTCAACGTACTATAATTAAACATTAAAAAAATTATCAATTATTATTTTTTAAAAACATACATTATTTAAAAATTATTAATGGAATTTATTTTAACGAATTTTTGGATAATTACTTTTTTCGCTAATAATCACCAAATGGATGCAAGATATACTCCTGAGCTTACTAAAGCAACCGTAAACATTAATTTTTTACGATAAGCAATCAACTGTATACATAAATTTTTATATTTCTCATATATAATTAAGACAAAAATTAAAGAAATTTAATAAGAAAGAATTATGTTCCATACCAAAAATAGAGGTATGTAATTTTTATTTTAAGAGATATTAGAGACATAAACGTATTAATAATAAACATGATGAAATTATTTGTGGATTTAATCAATTTTTTTTATTTTATTAAGTGATATGAAATAGGTTGGCAATAATAAGTATTAAGGCAATGTCGTAATAGTTCAGAAATTCTTAATCAAATTTTTATTAAACTCTTAAGATAAGCACTTTATATCTAAAAATTAAATTTCAGTTAAACTTCATTAGTTTCACGTAACTGAAAATAAATACTAGATATAAAGTAATTCCATTATTTCTAAATAAATATACATGCTGTAAAACAAAATATTATCCTAATAAATTTTTATCGTATATTTTATTCACATTTATACCAAAATTTATGTAGCAAGAAAAATATGGAATTTCAAAGTAATTTTTAATATCATTTTCAATTATTTATATATAAACAGGAAGAGGTGAGGGAGGGGGCGCGAGAGAGAATATACTAAGATTTTTTACACAATAAGAGTTAAATGTGTATATTAAGTTTTACTTCATTTTTTTATTAATTTATAATCTTTTTTCTAAAATTAGGAGACCTAATTAATAAATACGCTGAAAATTGTACATCTGTATCCATTTTATGTCCAAAAATTAACACATTGACATGTTTTCGATATACAGCATAAACGTAAATTTACTCGTGCAGTTCATTTGAAATGAAATATCCTTCATTACGCTTAAAACTCGTATGAAATAAACGAGCGCAGATATCATGGAAATAAGTACAACTCGCAAATATCGAATTCTTGAAAACTACTTTTATAGAAACTACGTGTCTCATTAATTGCGACGAGATATGCTTTTATCGTAGTTCTAAAATTATTGCCGCAGATGTTTCTACAAACTTGTATATTATGTCTCCATATATTAAGCATTCTTTTTTATTGTATAATTATAGAGTTTAGGCTCTTCTTATTGCATTTAATAATATTTTTTAATTTTCCAATAATCAATTAGGTAGTGTATAACGAATAAATTCCGCTGCGTACAAATTAACATGCGTCACATAGATTCTCTATCATAAATTGTATCCACGTTTAATTTGAAAATATATTCAATTTTTTTTAGATACTACTGAAAAATAAAAACCGTCTAATCTTAAGGAAATAATATAAAGTGCAATAAATAATGCAATATTTGCAAGTTCCTTTCGTCTGTTAGGTCGTCTAATGAATTCCTAATTCTTTATCAAGGAAGAAATTAAATAAATTATTTATATTGTATGTGTGTTAACTCAATTAGCGTTTTTAAATTTTTATTTGTGTAAAAAATCATTAGTAAGTTGATATAAAAGTTAATTTAAAATGCTTTAATTTTCTTTGATTAACAACATTTAAAAGTATTAAAAGAAAACGTAGAATTATTAAACAATATTTTATCGAAATCATTTTTTAAAAATTGAAGTAAGATAATAAATAAAACTTCTTTACACGTGAATTCGAATACGCTTTTACATAAAATTTCAGAGATTCGATAAAAGTTATTACGTATGGCTGATAAATCAAACTAAATAGATAAATGTTTGCAGATAAATATTAAACGATAATAATGCATTAAAATTGTCAATTTGGTCAAATTTTATTTATGGAATGTTTAAGTAATCTATGTAAATGATACGTCACTCTCTACAGTAGCTTAGCGTTACAAAAGTATGAGATATTTTGCATTACTCGAGCTGTCAAAAATCGTATCTGTATCTCAAGCGCATTTTTATGATTTTCATTTCCGATTAAGTCGACGATGCACTCGTACCTCTGCAAATAAATGCCTTAGCTCGTGCCCAGGAGCAGCCTTTGACGCTAAAAATTGAAAACTACTGGAGCTCAAAGAAGACGAAGAAGAAGAAGAAGAAGAAGAAGAGAAGGAAGGAGCAAAAGAAACGGTTGGCACGTTTTTTAACGTCAGAGTGGTGTAAGTCTGTGCTTCGAGGCAGCTGTTAATTTTTAAGGATAGTCGAATCGAGCAGCAGCAGGAGCATTAGTTCACTCGAGGCTAGTATGAAAAGTGACGAGTCACTCTGGCACTTGTCCCTTGCCGCGTGCCATCAGTGCACAACGCCATTGCTGCTCTTTCTGCTTCCACACTCGTTCGTTTATAAGAACTTGCAAATGTTCAGACGACCGTTGCTTCTCCTATCTCTTTATCTCCTTCTTTGTGCACGCCAAGTCTCGATCCTCTCCAAAATCCATTCTCACTATTATCCGACCACATTGACAATTTTATATACTCTCGTGAATAGTAATTCGAGTACATTTTCGCCCAAGTCCCACATCGCCCGCCTTCTGATAATGATGCTCGTGTAATGATAGGGAAGAGATACCTTGTCGCGCAGAAAAAGTGCTAAGTGTTTCGCTGAGCACAAATTTGTGACCAAAATTAAGATCAACGGGCGTACAGTTTTCGAACTTTTTTGAAAAACCGCTGACATTAACCTCGTCTTTAAACCAGGTTCACGTGAAAATATATAATTAGTTCATCATTAAATACTACCCGACCTTTTGAGAAACAATAGTTCGCATATAGTTATAGAATGCAAATTATTTTATTTTACGTTATTATACAAATATTAACAAATTACTTTAGAATTGTAACGTATATTTGCAAGTACGTCGAGTGAGAAACTTGCGTAGTTTTTTCATCTAATTATAATGTTAAGAAATAAGCAATTATTAGAATATGCTAGATTAAAATTTAGCAACGATCGCGTATTTAGATAAAAACTTGAATTGTTTTATACAATTTATTTCAAACATTTCGAGGATGTTTATGGATTCCTCGGCTATTTTAATAATTGTTTAACTATCAGACACGATTATCAAATTTTTTTCAAAACGGAAGAATTGCGCTTCTTTTTACGTTTTAAATAAATTACTATTTATTCAGATAATTTGGTAATTATGCAACTATTAAGTAGCGCTGATCAAATAATTGTTTGTTCGATAAATTATTCTGCAACGGCTGTACTAGTTACGCTCTTTGCCATAATAAAACAAAAATAATTGGGCATTTTAACAAAAAAATGCAACAAGCAACTACAATTATTATTATACAACATGAAACGAGAAATAAAATAAGAGGGAAGGCTCGGAATATTAAGTAGTGAAGTAATGAGATAACAATCTTTAAATCGATGTCTGGAATTAAAGAAAAATGAATTCCAAGTCCAGTAATCCAGTCATGAATATCCCATTAGAAGTGCAAAACATTCTTTAAAAACATATAAGCTTATGCAATACAATTCCTTATCTTGGAGCCTCGAGCACTCTCGCACACACCGAGAAAAGACTGGATAAAAGTTGGAGGAAAGAGACGGCGAGAGGTGGCTGAAAGCAAAAAGATAAGGAAACAAGTGAAAAAAATAGCAAAGCAGTTCATCGCGCCAGCTTTTGTGCTGTAGCGCTGCATTCATCCGATATAAATCTGCAGTTTGCATAAATCTGCACGACGTTCTTCTGGGGATGATCCGGAATCCGATGGCAAACTCAACTACAAAACTTTCGCGCCCAAACAGCGATTTTATTCGTCAGAACAAACGGGTTAATCTCGGCGAGGCTACGGTCTTGTCTTTCTTCCGGTTCTTTCCAGGTGTCCTCCACTCTTAACCGTTGTCTTTCTCTTCTCGCTTCTTTCTCTCGCAAATAAAATTAGAAATGAAGAAGAACAATAGTCGGAATGCTGTATTTTAGCTCAACGCAATTTTTTTTTACTTCCGTTGCATTCATTGTCAAATTAAAAAAAATTCTTTCGAAAACCTACGCTTAGCTTTCGAAACTCTTTAAATAATTATACTTGTAATTTTTCAATATTTGCTCTGTCAAAATTAACATTCGAGAACGATAGCGCATATTAAGCGACAACCGCTCAATTAAACATTTCAGTGCAATAACGTATCTAACACGTTCCACGCGATAAAAATAGTAATAATGACAAAATTCACATGCCGTCGTTAGAATTTTAATGCAATTTTATTTCTAACTACTTCTTTGCCCATCCATTTCTTATCTCTAAAATAATATTATCGCGTTAAGAAAATGAGTAGCATTAAGAGGTTTTATGCGTTATTAAGTAACCAGAAAATATTACCCAAATATAACTTTTTTCTTGCTGGATCTTCTCTTTTTCTTTGATTTGGTCTCTTGAGTATCCTAGCTTTTATGTAAGTCAGCGTCACTGGGGATGTCGAACGATGAATCTTTTGAACAAGAGAAAGAAAGTACGCGAGAGTTGCGAAATGGCAGGGTAACTCGAGAATTTAGGTAGCTAACCCAGTGATGTAGAGAGGGATCGCTCTCAACAAGGTAATTCGGGTCATTCTGAAAAGCCGTATAACTGAAAAAAGTTAAAAGACAGGCGTCAAAAAATTTTCAGAATTTCAAATATATCCTCTTATGTTTATGAAAATATGTAGCAATTTTGTTATAAAAAAACATCCTTAATTCGGTTTAATTCAGATGAATTTAATTTACTAATTGTTTAACGTAAATCTCTTCATCGTTCGGGATATAAAAAAATATACACACATTAATAAAGATATTCTAATATTAGACAAAATTTTTTATTCTTACTTTTTTTTACATCTTTATGACTTATTTTGAGAACCGTCAATTTGAAAATGATCTAAATGAAAAATTTTTACATTCCATTCTTTACATAATTTAATTCTAATTTTTATGTCTAATTAAAGATTTGCATAGTTTTAATTTAAAAATTTTTTCATGCAAATATAAGGTTGCATTTTACCCGAACTTAAAATGGAAACTCCATTAATTTAAAATTAATCTGTCATTTCTCATAATTATGTCTTAACACATTCACGAATATAATAATAATATTATAACATACTACTGTAATGGACTAAAGCTAAGCTTATTATTTATAAAATATATCTTATGAATTTATAAATACTAAGTAATAATTAAAGTGCTCCATTTTAGAATGAAATATTTGCTTAAAAAATTGTACAATGATTTTTTTATTATCAGTCTAACTATATAAAATATTTGATAAATCGTGTAAAATATTAACTTTATAAGCTATTATTATATATTTTTTATCAATCTCATAAAATTGAATATTTATTAGCCTCAATTTTTTCATTTATATTAAAAAATATCTGGATAAAATTTGACAACATTAAATAAAAGTATGAAGGAATAAAAAAAATTATAATTTAAAAATTGAGAATAATTATGAATGGCGTGAAAATTAGGAAATAGGAATGTTTTTAGAATTAAGAGTCTTAAGAAGCTCGATAATAACAATAAAATCTCAAGCATCCTTTCGTAATCCATTTGTATACTTTCTGAAGATGTTCAATTTTATAATCCGTAAAGAAATTGAGTTGTGCGAAAAAATATTTTCGCTAAAGCCTTAAAACGAAAAAGAAAATCTCTTCTATTCCTTCTGTCATTTTCTTGAATAGGTCATGAAAAGTAGCACAATGCCAGCATCCCCTTTTCGCGTTATATAACGTTTCTGAAGAAATCTACCTCTTGGCCGTCTAGCAGTAGCATTCACTCGCGGAAAGTGGTACTTCGATCCCTGACAAAAGCATCAACGAATGTAATGCCCTCTTGCGGCTTCACTGTCAATTTATCCTATATGCATTTTTTCCCTGCTCCAGTCTCACTTTATTTCATTGATACATTCGGTTTTTGCTGTTGTTGCTTTCCAATTCTAATAAACAGACATTATAATAAAAGAATTTAAAATTTCTTTAACTCATTAACAAATAATTTTATAATCAAATAGAAACAATGAATTTCTGAATTTATGCGTTGCTACTCGATTATCGAACTATTATTATGGCATGTTGTGAACATTAGCAGTTTAAACGAGTAAAATAAAAAAATTTAAGAAATATATTTAGTGATAAATTAGAAAAATAAGTAAAAACGTACTTTTAAAATTTTTTAAATAATTCGTACTTAACTTATAAGAAATTATAATATTCAAATTATAATAAAAAGCAGATTGTTCAAATTACTTTATTCTTCATTTTTGGATAATAAGAGGATAATAAATAATGTAAATAAATATTTATTTTTGTCAGTAATGTATTTAATCATATTTTTCTGAACTTAAGGCTTTATTATTTCTTGCCCAAAATTTCTAATTGATTAAAATTATTTCATGATAATTTCTTACTAACAATAATGCTTAAGTTATTAATTTTTTTCTTAATTATAATAGAATTATTGAAAGTTATCTTAATTTATAATAACTTTTTACTAAGCGGTTTAAAACTGTGTAAAAAAAGATTTTGGGATAAAATTCGTCTTTCTCTCTGTGTCTCTGTTCTTTGAATTTTCTACTTAATGACATTAAGTATTTCGCAAATTTGATAAAGAAATGAAGCGTTTCATATTTCTGCTGTGCCTGATTAAAATTCGTGCGATGCTCATGCGAAAGATAGGTATTGATTATACATTTACTCCCTCAACGAAGACCCAAAAACAATCTTGTCGTTCCTGGGTTTTACCTCCCGCAAATCTTGTCTCGCAAAATCAACGTCACTTTTATCACCGATATGCATATGTTTTGATAATTCAAATTTTAAGAGACCCAAAACTAGTAATGCAATTTCAATATGGAAAATTGACTATCTACGTACAAGCCAAATAAAATTTTGTTAATCAATACATCATCGATATTATGTTACATAATATATAACACTTATTTTCATTTGATTTATCACGTTCGAAAGTAATTAAAAATTAGGTTCCATACATTTATGATTTTTAGCTGATAAATCTACAATTATTTCTATATATTTATTAAATTAATATTTAATTATTAAGTGAAAACTAGAAGAACAATTAATTTAAAGGAAACAAATTAAACACAGATTTTATTAAAATAAACAAAATTTATGTTGTAAGTAGTTGTTTCTGATATTTATAATTCTTGTTTTCAGTGGTTATATAAACTTTTTTTACAACACACTATATATATATATATATACATGTAGATATATACATGTAGATATGCAAGCATATTTATCCGTATTTGGGCGTTAACGCATCGTTTCGTACTGTATATTAGTAATAAAAATAAGGCTCTGATTACACGTGTTAAAATTATTCCATTAAAAAAGTAGTTGAGGTAAATCCTCGTGTCACATACAATTAAATCATAACAGGAAAAACAAAAGGTCATAGATCAAAGTGAAGGTGAATAAAAAGACTTGTAGCCTTGTAACAAAGTTTCTCTTTAGAATGAAATTTCATTTGATTTGAACAAGGTTGCTCATTAAAACTGACTTCAATTTTCATTTCACAGCGAAACCGCATACCTTTAATTCGCACATTAGCTTGTTATTAAGTAATATTGTAGCACTTTCTATCACTTTCTGTGGTATAGGATTACAGGTATTAAAGTTTGCACTAACGTAATAACCTGTCACTCAAGTTGAAACACATTTTTATTTCTGCATACTTATATTTAACTCGAGGACAATTAATTAATAAATTGTTTAAATTTTTATCGATATAGCAAAAAATTAACATCCATGAAAAGTAATAAATTAAATATTCACATTTTGAAAATTACAGTGAAGGTAGAAAATTACAAAAAAGGTAGAAAGTAAATTTTTGCATTGAACAAATAATTATAGTAATCGAATCAACGTTATTCGATCGATATATTTGTTTTAATATAGAAAAATCCTTTTCTTAAATATTTAATATTAGAATGGTTGTCAAGGATTTTTGAACGAGTTAAATCGATGAATATATTTTAAACTAGAAACTGCAATACATTTTTAAATATTAAAAGAATCATGGCATACTTGCAAAAGGTATAATTCAATATATTCACTCTATTATCTAAATGTTTATTGAAAAAAGCAAATTTGAAAATTATTACGCACCTTTGTCAACAAAATAAATAATAGAATCTGCTTAGTTTGTCTTCTTATTTTCTTTTTTAGCTGGTAAACGGTATAGATGGACCGCGGTACATCTGCGAGACGGAAGTAATGGAGGAAGTTGCACTCGCGGCCGCCAACGTCGATTACACTTCCCCTGGGAGCCACACGAGCAAAAACGCCAACGGGAATATTATCACTCTGACACTCAAAAATAACCACCTCATCGTCGAGACGGAAGAACGAGCGGTGAGTTTCCTTTAACTACTTCGTATTTTTGAATGAGATACTTTTCTGTTTCTACGAATTGACAAACTTTAAAACTTTGAATGCCAGCAGCCGCTTGTTTATACTCCTGTACTCACTGTGACAAAATTCACACCCTTTTCACGTCTCTAATTAAATGCGCACATTTTTATCAACTAAAATCAGTAAGACTTATTGAAGGCTTATTAATTAAAATTAGTTTCTTTAAGCTCGCACCACGTGTTCGTCAATGCTTGTCTAGGAGTGAATTGCTGTAAAATTTATGCGCGATCAGACTAGTTTCTATTTTCCGACTTTGAATCTTGTTACAGTTAACTTCTATCTGTATTTATTAATTACAACTTGGCCTGTACATCGAGTCCTGGTTTATGAAAGAATCTAGTTCTAATTTATAGCGCGATAGGCATATTAAGGAGAAAATATATTAAAACTTTGTATACCAATTTTGCGAAAAATTAAGCTTCGTCCTAAACTTTAGAACTACAAGGAGAATTCAGTCTTGTCTTCTTCTCTATTTCTCGGTAATTGTAGGCCTTAATGAATGTAAATTTATGCAAATGCAAAAATAGAATTTATATTTCAAGCTTATGTAAAATCTGTTCTGATAATTAACTGCGAATTAAGAAATTTTAAGTTCCAGAATGTTGGAAAAATTATGAAAGTTCTATTCAGATTTCGTGTAATAGTGGATCTAGTAAGAGGGAAGAATAAGACGACAGCAGAGGAAGAAAGTCCGTGCAATAATCCCATACGACTTCCGGCTAATAATCGGCAAACGCAATCGCGGCTCTCAATTCCCGGAGAAGGGCAGAAGCAATCTTGGAGCTATCGGTCGGAAGCTTCGAAGTCAGACACAGGGAATCTATTATTGCTGTAAAACGTCGGAAAACTCGTGAATCTTAGCTCCAGATCGAGAAAATACGATCTGCTGATCGCGCTCTGATGTCGCCAACTCCACCTTTCACGACGATAGGCTCTAGAAGAACTTAATTGAAGAAACTTTGCGGATTATTTAGTCCAACATATAAGGCTTTATATCAGGCCTCAAAGGTTGTTAAAATTAGAAAAATATAAATAAAAATGCCGAACGTTTGAATTAACGTACGATAGAACTGAAGCTCTTATGATTGTCATTATTTGTCCAACGCTTTTCGACTATTCAAAGCACTTTAAAATCCAACAATTTCATTTGTAACTCCAGTCTCGTGTAAAATTATTGAATACATGTTGCACGATCAAATCTGAATTTTTGTAAACTAAATTGAAAACTAATTACGGAGTTACGTAGGAAAGTTTAAAATAAGCAAAGTATTTATCTGGCTAACAACACAAGAATTTTAATTCAAGTGCCAATTAAACTTAAAGTAACAAAATTCTCCCAATAATTTACACCCAGAATAAACTGCGTACGATCCTAATCTCTTATACCGAGTTTAGAGGAGAAGTGGGAAACTTTGCGTGCAAAAACTAAGAAAGAAAAAAGAGCAATAGAGCAAAGAAGAAAAATCGAAGTGAAGCGAGAGTAGAGGGAAGACGAAAAGGAGGGCTCCTAGGTAGGGAACACGTTTGCAATTATCGAAGATCCAGAACACTGGTATAGCTGGAGGTTAGCAGGAAATTTTATCTCCCACCCGCCTCGGCCTACATATACTGGTACACCACATTTCAAGTTTATATCAACGTGTGACGCTTAGCCATCCGAAAATGAGCAAAACTCCGAAAACCTCAGGCGGCTCTATCCATTCGTAGCTCTATATAAGGCACGAGAGTTGGTACGCGTGGATGAGCGAGTACGAGCAAAGTTGAGGTTGCCTGCAAAGGGTGTCCAGGTGATTGAACAAGGAAAGGGCGTGGATCTTCTTCCTCCGACCCTGTATGACGTTTTAGCGCATACTGCCTAAGCAGTATCATGCATCCGTTTAAAATCTCTCTGGATTTCAAGATATTATGTACCATTTCTCCGAGTTTTCGAAACATTAAAATTTTACTATGGGTTAAAATGCTACGTGGACATAATGCTTTTTAGATACTGGAAAGTAATGAAGTTTTGCTTAGAAAGGATGCGTACAGCCGTAATCGAGACAATAATCGTAATGCGAGCCATTAGGATGATGAGTATAATTCTGCATTTGTATTGTTGAAATTTTTATCAAATTTCAGATCAAAGATGTTACTGGAGAAGCTGTGATAACTTTTAGTAATGATTTAAACAAGTCACTCCTTTTTTCCATGTAAGATTTTACAATTATACTTTTGAGATCGACATATGAAACAGGGCATTCATTATAAGCTCGCCAAATTAGTCTTGTCAAAATTCTTATTGCGTTGCTGTCATTATATCTATAAAACGCCGTTATTACAGTGCTGCTAACTGTAATTTTAAGAATGACAATTATAAAACTTATTTACGTAAACTTCGCAACTTCAGACTTCTAATCTAAAACCAAAATTTTTTATACTAAATTCACGATCACATTTACTTTTCGAAGTTTATTATTTCATAGATAATTCATTCAGCTACTATTGCAAGAAAATGTTAGATAAAAGAGATAGAGAAAACAAAGAAAATCAAATCAATGTTAAGTACACTTTAATGAGTAAGGCGCTGCTTTTAGCATACGGAGGCAACTCAATGGGAGGCTCCCTGTTAGAGAATTCGATTTAATCGTGAATTTTGTCGGACAGAGTGACATTTAATGGATTCCTAAGGTCCATGCGTGAGTCTGTGTCGGCAGAGGAAAAGCATTTAGGAAATAAAAATTTTCTTTTCTTAAGTGATCACATGTGAATTTGAATGCAATATAAGTATATAAGAGGATTAAGGAAGATAAAAGCAGCATGCGTTCACCGGCAATTGCAACAAGTTGTTGAGAAAAAATAAGATTAACACAGTAAGCCAGAGAAGAAACTAGTCGTACTCGTAAACATTAATATAGCATAATGTTACTTTCATATCTTATAATTCATTGTGGAAATTTAGCGAACGTGTAGGTGCAAAAGTAGATGTAGAGGTTGGTAGGTCGCTAGCTCTTGGCAGTACATCACTCTAGCAGTAAAAACCAATTATAAAGCATTATTTTTGACATTCTCTCTCCCTTCTCTTACGCACAATTTTCAGCTGCTCTTTTGAAAAATGAAATATATTATTCACGAATAATTAAAGTTAATGCCCAGTATGTACGCTTGATTTATATTTAAAAAAAAAATAACATATTAAGAAGAAAACTGTGAATTTTACTAATTTTATCATTATTTAACTTAGAAATTATATCTTTTCCAATATTGTAATTCTACGGAAATTATTTAAAAGTACCTTTATCGTGTAATTTTATATTTACATTTGTTTATTTAATTCTTTTAACCCTAAAATACTATTATAATTTTGTATTCGTAAAAGTTACAAAAAGAGTTATTATTTTACATTTTATGCATTAAATTTCAATAAAAAATGCACTATTGATGAAAGTACACGTAACCAATTGCAGCTACTTATAAATGAACTTGTTAAATAATAAATTTCAGTTTTATTAATTCTATTAATTTTATTAATTGTTGCAGCAAATAATGTAAGTAAATAACTGTAAAGAATGAATCCTATAAAGTTTTAAACTATAATGAATATTATTTTTATTTTACTTTGAAAAAGTTATTTACAATTTCAAAGACTATATCTAGAACTAAAAATATGTGAGCACGGAACTACATAAGATATTTCGAAAGATTGACTTAAATAAAATGGTTGGACAAGAATTCCTCCGTTTCTCTCTTTATTTTATTATCAATCAAATATTTATACCGATAAATTTTCTATACTTTAATTATTATTTAATAAGAATAATTTCTTATTATTGTTTTTGTTGTTGTTGTTGTTCTTGTTGTTATTATTATTATTAAACACAAATCATGATATTTAAAAAACATTCTTTTGGCAAAAATTTTATGATAGATGTATAAAAAATAATAACTAATTTATAAGTTCTATATCGAACGATATTTTGAAACTATTTTAAGATTAAAATTAAAACTTTTATATAATATAAATAAATGCTGTAGTTCAGGATAATTTTCTTTTTGGAATTACGGAAACTAATTTATTAGAAAATAATTTCCTGAAAAAAAGTAAAATTATAGATCACAAAAATTTAATCTGTTATATTTGTTGAATATTTTTATCAAATATTTAGTATTTGTAAGTAAATAATGTTCATCATTTGGTTTAAAGAATATAAACTTGAAAAATTACTTATATACCGGAAAAAGGGGTTTTATATTTCAGAAATTTTATGCTATTTAAAAAAAGTACTTATAATTTATATTTTATAATACAAGTGTGACCGTATTTTTACACGTGTAAATAAAAAAAATTTCGTTTTTTTATTACAAAATAAAATATTAAGTTACAGGCGGATTTTCTTGAATTTCTACAGTTGTCTGAAGACAAAAATAAGTTCTTCAATTAATATTTGATTTTAATCTATCTAAATACTTTAGAAGTAGAATGAGTATATTTTTTTGTTAGTGATTTTGCAAAAAAGTATTTTTATAAAAATGTTTTATGAAAACTACGTGAATGATTCAATAAAATTAAGTTTTTATAAAGACATGAAAAATTACTTGCATTAAATATAATGTAAAAATTTAAGTTAAGCCCAATGAAAATGTAGAATTTCATTTTCGTTTTAATTGAGCCGAACATAAAAAAAATAGTTAACTATTATATTTATTCAAAGAATAAAACAAAGTATTTCAATTATCACAACATCTATCAATATCAAATTACAGCTCGCGAGAAGCGAGAAGGGAAGAAAATGTCTTTGAATTTTTTTCTTTCTCTTCCCTTCATTGTCTATCTGCCTGTCTCTGGCTTCCTTTCTTTTCAAAGCATCAGACATCAAGTGAGTTAATGGCACAACTTTTAAAGGTAAAGCTGATGGTAAATGTGTCTCTGTGCTAGTGGTTTCAGAATTCGCTGAACCATAGGATGTATCATCGTTACCCCAAGCTCCGTATTTCCACTCAAAGTCCGCAAAATTCAATAAAGTATGCAGCTATCGCTTTCAGCCGTGATGGATAATAATAATACATTTAGGATGAGAAGTATAGAATAAAAAAGCAAAGGTTTGTAGATGGAAAGTGATGGTTGAAGAGAGACTTCCTTGGAAATCCACCAAATAGACTCAATGTATTTATTCAGCTAGAATCGCAAGCACGCGTTAGGCGTTGACGGCTACCTCTTGCTATATTATTTATATCTTTCTGGAGTTTTTTGTCATTCAACCTTTATCTACATTTTCAATAAAAATTAAATGACGCACGCTCCTTTTGATAATTCTTTTAGTATACATTGATCGGATAAATTTGCTACTTTTCCGAAATCATTTTTTACTAAGAGGAATGTAGCAGTATTACAACTTGTTATTATTATTTTTTTGTCGCTGTTATTGTTGTTGTTAAAAAAATTTAAGTAAAATTTTCTATTTGGATTACGTTATTATTGTATTTTACGTAAAATAATCATCCGTTTTTTAAGTATTGGATGAACAATGGTAAAATTATATTTTAAAGATAAAATATTATTCTTCCGATTCTTTTAATGTATTTTTTATTGTTAGTACTCCCTATCACTTCTTTATTGTCACAGAATTATATATTATTAAGTACAACATTTTTTTTTAATTAACGAAAATTAAATGAAATCTCTGCAAAGTTTAAAAAATTTTACAGTTTAAAATTTCAATTTTTTGTAATAACCAAAGAAAAAAATTTATCATCTATAAGATAATATAATTTTGTTGTAATAGTCCTAAAAGAACATTTAAATCAAGATGTTAAATTTTAAACAAATATTTTAATGGAAAGAAATAATCTTTGGAAATAAAAAAATTCTTAATCAACAAATTATTATTAATTAAGGTAAATTTTGTAAATCAAAAAAATATATTGAATATTGTGATCACCTTATTACAAATATGTACATGCAATATAATAAAATGATAATTTATTTAAAGTGAAGTATTCACCTTTAATTTATTTAATTACATACAATGTAGAATCAGAATGCTTTTATAGAAACAAAAATTTTTATTTTATAATAAATATTGATTTTAATAAAATTTGTCTATACCTTGAGAAATTTAAACAATTAGCATAAAATATTTTGAAATCCGTTTTTAAAAACTGAAATTTAAACGAAGATTTTATATTACGTTCATGAGGCAAAGGTCTCAAGTGCAGTACTGTCTGTTCCCTCTCTACGAAATAAATATTAACTCGAATATTTTATCAATGATCTAGAAGAAATAAAGGTTTAGTAACACAATAATGGAACATTCAAAATTGTTGAAACTATTAATTATTTAAACATGAAAATTTAATACCGATGAATTAAATAAAGCAATCTATTTTTTGCGATAAAGTAATATTAAAAAGCTTAGGAGTTTTCGTAAAAAGAAAATTAATAATTTGATGCAGGTTTTCAGACACTACTTTGTTAAATCAATTAGAGAGTAAAATAAAATTTAAAAATCAATCACCCTGCATTATTCACGAATTCTTAAATATTAAATTATAGGGATTCTAAATGAAAAATACGATTAGGGTGCAATAGCTAACATAAGATCATATCTTTTGATTTAATATTCCAATCTAATTAACTTAAATTCTACTCCAACGAATTTATGAAGAAACATATATAGCTTTTTAAGAAACGCGATTTTTCTTTTATATCAATCTATTTCTAAGGAATACGGGATTATATTGAAAGTATGAGTGGTAGGACAAATTACGTAGCGGAAGCAGTTGTACAAAGGGGAATTCGTTTTACTCCTTGTCTCGAACCATTTCTCGTCAGAAAGAAAACAACACACGTATTCTCGATGTATTTCTCATACCCAGGCATCCTATAACACCACATATTGAGTACCTCTCTTTTCTACCTTCTAATCCTAAACGGCCAATGTTTTACACGAGATAAAGAAAATACTAGTAGATACCAAAGGAGATAGAGGAAAAGAGGGTTGACCAGAACTGAAAGTAGAGTATAACATACTGGTAATACGTGTCCATTCCTATGTTTTCATCTCGTTTATTCATATATATATATATATACAAAAGCGATATAAAGGAAATACAAATTTTCACTACCAATAAATAGAATACGGCAAAGTATCAACTTTTATTCTCGATATCTCAGATATAAGAAGAAGGAATGACTAATGAGAAAAAGGGAATACTTTTGTGCTCATTTTTTTATAGTCCTATAGAACAGAAAATTACTTTAGACATTGAATGGTACACATAGTCTTTCTACATCACATTCCTTCTTCTCGATACTCTTCCAATTCATTGACCTTATGACAAATTTGATGAACCTAACAACCATTCCTCTCTTATTTCATTTCTCTCTCACTCTCTCTCTCTCTCTCTCGCGCCCACTCTCTTTATCTACCTCTTGCTAAATACAGATTGTATGGTTTTTAATATAATTATTGATTCCATTTTTTATGTATAGCACTTATAGACATTTGATACGGACTGAAATAAAGAATATGAAATTAGATATCAAAAGTAAAATAATATTTCGCAATTTAAATATAATGAAATTTTTCTTATGGTTGTTATTAATTATTAATATTGTACTTTAAATTCGAATTGATGCTTAGAATATGTACTGAACGAAAAAATTTTAGTTTTTCAGTTTTGCGTAATAGTAAATACATATTGTGATTTTCAATAGTTTCTTATTCAAATTTTATTATAAGTAAAGCAAATAAATACTTTTTCCTAAGGTTAACTTTTCATTGATTTATTAATTTTTCTTAATAAATGCAATAAAAATGATCGAGTAAATGTACAAGTAGATTATAAATATTTCATTTGCTTTTGAGAACTATAGTATGGTAGAAAATTAAAGAAAAAGCTTCTTAATCATTATAAGTAGAGTTTAAATTTGCAGCTTTCATTTGTCCGAACGAGTTAGGCGTTAATTTCTGTTGGAAAAGATATACTTAAGAAATCTTATACGTTTGTTTCGAGGCACCAACTCCAACGCGGTGAGCTTTTCGATATCTAAAATGTATAAGACAGCTACTAGACGCTATTGGTGACCTAAGGACAAGAGAGAATAAAATTGCATTCGAGTAGAGGGTGAGAGAAAGTTCCGTCGCAAGTGGTGCTAGAGGATTTCCTTGGTTTTATTGTACAACGCTGAGAAAGAGCGAGAGAGACAAAGTTGTGTGCAAGTGTATTGTGCGTATGTGTATGCTCGTGAGTGTACAAAAATATGCGATGAAGAGAGAGAAGAATGCAATTTAGAAAAAGTAAGCGGACGGTCTTAATTAGACAGGCCAGACTACCTTTCTGTTTACCTTTCTTTCTTCTTTGTAGCTTAATATTAAAAATAAATCAATTATGTTCCCTTAGGACGATTGTTAGACAAAAAAAAATTGTCAAACAATGTCAATCTTATCTTCTTATAAGTCGGCACAAAGGAATGAATTAATTCTTAATGTTGCATACACAGAACTCGACTGTAAATTAGCATTAAAAATTTAGTGAAACGCAAATGTACTTATATTCGGAGAAAAATACATTGAGTTAAATATAGAAGTTGAAATACTGGGAAAGAAATGGTTAAGTTTCAGTAATGTTTTTGCTCAGAACTTAAAGCAATTTTTTCCAATAAAATAAAATACTTAGCTCTATAGTGTTTGAGATATATTTGTGATAAAAAAATTGTTGAATATTCTGTTTACTGGCAATGATGTACAAGGTTTGTTCATGGCTTCAAATTACTGTCCTTGAATTTCTAATCGTTTTTATCTATTTTGAAAAAACAGTATTGTGATCGACCAATTCTTTTTTTCAATTTTCAATCTTCTGTGCCCTTTACCGTGGATGACCGGATGGAAGAATTAGAAATATAATTACAAATAAAAATCGGTACTCTGCTTTTGCAGTCAAGTATTAAAAGATACTTGTACGTGTAATTATTGTCTTAAGATATATTTGCAACTTGACTAACGAATTAAATAATTCAATGTCTACTTTTTATACTTTGATTTTAATTCGTTTTTAGATAAAAAACCTTTTGTACTAAATTAAGATACGAGTTGATTAAGAATAATAAGATTTGGAAGAAATGGAAAGAAAATGGGGGTTTAAGTGCAGCGTTACATGCAAATAAGTATTGCTGATTTGATAGAATTGCATAAACTTTTCGGCGAATGTTATTTAATTGGTACAATTAGTTAAGATTAATAATAAATCCTAAAATCGCGATAATTATTTCTATACGAAAATTGATATTTATTATAAATTTCGTGCTAAACTAAGGTTAATAGAATAAAAATCTTAATTTGATTAAAAAAAACAACAATAGGTTTAATTAAATTGCAGCAATAAGAACATTTGTATCCTAATCTACATATTGAATAGTGTTTTAATAAATAATTACCTAACTGAAGAGTGCATATTTTTAATCTCAACATTTTCGAATAGCTCTATAAATAAAATATCAAATTGATCCAATGCATAAGTAATTTCGAATTAATATTAAAATATGCTAAAACATGATTCTTGTGATTAAAAGAATAATGCATTTCGACTTTGTTCCAGGTAACGATGGAAGATACAAGAAACAGAAAGTATCAGAACAACGGTTGTTCGGTCATTGTTGAAGTTCCGCCGGGTTATCAGAGCGATGAAATCGATGTCAACAGAGGATCGTCCGATGACATGACTGCCCAAATCACTGATCAGCAAGCACTCGTTCATCGAGAACAGATTTCTGAAGATTGCTCCACCGGTAAGTATAACCTTCATAGAGTTCAATTTGCCGTTATAAATCTTTTCATAAAAATTCTTTTCGAGATCGAAATTCATGTACATGTATTTTATTTTTCGTACTCGGCTGACCAATTACTTTTCTTATATTTTTATTGATACTATCGATCGGTACGCTTAGGCGATAATATTAATTGTGAATTATGTACATATGCGTATATGGCTTTGCTTGTGAATTATTGAACATAGTAGAAACTAAGCAATTATAATTAAAAATTTCGAAAAATGTGTCATTTTTTAAAATGCGCACTTTACAACGAAACAATAACTCTCATTATCGTTTTTAATTATCTCTACATCAAATAAAATAAATTCTTGAATTTAATATAATTTATTAAAGAGGTGGGTGTTGTATGTTCAATGGAGTCTCCGCGTTATTCGCCTGGGAACTATAAGAGCCAACTATCGTCCGCAGTTGTAACTCGATTTAGTATAATATGTACGTGTATTACATCGCCATTAGCAGAGATATTTAATACAATAATTTATGTAACACGGCGTAAAACTTTTTGCAAAATATCTAAGGATTTACTGTACCAGTACTAATATTTCTGATGCATTTTGAAGCTTCACATAAATTATAAATGACAATCTAATGCTTTGTATAAACATCTAAACTTTTCCGATGTTATATTTGAACATAAATTATTTGTAATGTAACCTTTCCTGATTTCAACTATAATTTTAAATTGTAACTTTTATGAAACTTGTACTTGGGAGTTTTTATAATCCTAAACTATTGACTTACTTTCATTAGTAGTTTGACCTTTTTACAAATTTAAAATAAAAAGAACAATGTAATGGCAAAAGTTACGAAAAAAATTAGTTTTTTAGATTCCATGGGTTGAGTTTTAACAAAAGTTACAGTATCAATGAAAATACGTATAAAAATCCAGAAGTTCTTACAAAACATACCCATATATTTTTATTTCAAAATTTAAATATTATTCTGAATTTAAAAAATGCACGTTTATGAAAGTAGGTGTACTAGCTAGAATTTATAATTTTAAAAAATATATCACAATAACAAATTTATTAGTTTTTCAATAAAAAGCTCTAAACTTAACCCTATATACAAAATTCGTTGCTAAACTTGGTTGCGCTTAAATTTTCGGAAATAACCGGTCACTACTTGAAAACACCACACCACAATATATTTTATAGGAGGGAAAAAGGGTTCGATTAGACTACATTTCGAAAACATGAATTAGTGCAGTATTCGAATACCAGATTATATCCTAATCTACGTATTAAGTAAGTCTAAAAAATATTTAATTGAATCTTAAAGGCAGTTCAGTTTTGTCGTACGAATAAAAAAATTAATATTATCGTCATATTTGAAAGAAATAAGTATGCCTTTATACTTAAGTAATAAAACAGTTATTTCTTTACTTTAAGATCCATTTCACGACTTTTAGATACAAGAGGCTTAATTTTTTTAATTCATATTTTTACTGCTCTATAAAAATTCTCTAGAAAAATTCTACTTGAAGCAAATCACGAAGTTTATGAGTGATAAAACGTTGCAAAATAATAGATAAAAAGATCAGTTGATAAAGAATAGCTAAAATTAAAAAAAAACACATGTAGATGATTGTTAAATTCCATCTTCGTACCCCATTATTAAAAATACATATTCGCTAGTGTAAAACTGCATTTCGATTATATAAAAAATTGTCGTTATATTAGTGATAATTAATTTAGTAACTATTACCACTGATTATAAAAATAATAAAAATTAAAAATAACTGTAGTTACAAAAGTGCAAATAATAAATATATTCAATCTCATGATACTTGTTTCAGTATCCGCATCTCAAGCACACCTTATTTATGTTAATTAAATCGATACTTTAACTACAAGTAAATAAGAAACCAATCGAGATGTGGCAGTTCATCGTTCATTTCGTGCAGCAGTTACGCTGTGTGCGGGTGTTAGTGCGATGCTTCACCAGACGTCATTGTTCGTAAAATCAAATTTCTAAAACAACGCTAAAAATCTAACTTCTCTGTCAATAAAATAAAGCAAATACCAAGCGAAGGGTTTCGAGTGATAAAGTTTCTAGCCTACGTCGTGAGCGAAAATGACTCGGAAATATTTACTCTGAACCGAATGAATATTCTAAAACGAGTAGAGGAAAGTGTTATTGAGAATTGGCCAAGGAAAGCAACACGTGGCGAAAAGATGCAGCGGCTCGGTTCTTCTCCGTTTCAACCACATCGTCGCGCGCTCGGGTGAAAATAACGACGAACGAGGCTCGTGCGGAAGGACCGACCGCGAGCCGAGCCACTCGGTTGTTCCTGCCGTCGCTCGCTGGCAGACAGATCTATCTGGATATGACTGTCAGCAAGAGGGCGACGTTAAGCACTGACCCACTTTAATCGCGAACGGAAGCGTGCACACGTACACGTGAGAAGCTTCTAACTGACCTCCCTCGTGTATTTATAGCGAGATTACAGCGCTCGCCGTCTTCGTGTTTACATCGCGCGCTTCATCTCGCGAAAACTAACGAGAGCTTACGCCTGTATTTTCTAGATAACGCGGCCTAAAAGCGCGACGGTCGCTTCCACCCCGCTTCTGCTTTTGGAACGTATTGTGGGGCGCGCGCATTTTTTCCGTTTCCCTCTCAACGCATTCCGGAAAATTGCTCCTGTCCTCTCGGACAAACAGGTTACGCTTTTAAGCAATATTAATCAGGACTTGACTATTTATTCGGTATATCAATCGATCACGGCTCTACGAGGTACTGCTATTAAAAAACTTGACTGCCCCGAAATCGATCGTTTTTCCAAGTGTAGCTCGATCGACAAAACCCTGGATACAAACCCAGATAATACATAACTTCCCCAATAATTGATTGTCATTAAAAATGATTAAAGCTGTAGTATTCGTGATTTAATCTACCGCCGCCTTAACGACGGACGAAAAATTTAATAAAGAATGTAAATTTCATTTTACTTTTCTCAAGGCTCGATTAACTTCTTTATACCCGATTTAATCGATTCTATGGAATTAACGACTAATCGACAATGTGAAGCGGCAAAAATTTTAATCGAAGCTCAAAAAAGATTGAACGACTAGAGAAGTATGACATGATTTGCAGCGTTCGAGAACACGAAGCTATTTGGCAGCACAAACACCGGCCTCTCGCAATCAGACCTCTCGATTTGCAGCCAGGGCTCGGTCAATCCTAGCTATCGATACGGCAATCAGTTGGAATACGAGACTGGTCACTTCGGATATCCTACGTACGGGGCTGGTTGCGATACGATAATGGATTCTCCACATAAGCTCGAGGGTGGCGCGAGCTCCAATTGGGTCGAGTTCGACAAGTCGCCGGACATCGAGAAAACACTCCTTCAGGACTTAAAAATGCAGAGGAATCTCGAGAAGGTTGAAGCTGAAACTGTAAGATTTTCTTTATATAAATCCCTGGCTTTATCCTCCTCTCGAGCAATCTGGCTTTATTAATAAGATGACTTTATTTAGAAGCTAAACTTACACGCAGCAATCTTTTTTATTTTCTAACTTCAAGTTCTAAGATTTATACTCGAGTCTTTTCTATTCAAAATGAGGCACTTCATTTTTTATCGCATAATAAAATTGTTGTCTGCTAAATCATGAATGTCTTTAAAAGCACAGTATTGTTCTAAATATTATTTTATACGTTTGGCAAAGAATGTGAATTGGTACTGAGTTTACACGTATAGCGCTATTCTTCGTCGAAAATTTATAATAAAACTTTGAATTGACGAAACTTTATTAAAAATTTTAATCGTGTGTAAAAATATTTAAGTGTTCACAGTAGAAATAATAATAAAAATAATCTTTGTATAAACTTATTTAAAAGTATCTAGTTCTATTAGAAGTTTTCAAAGCAGAGATTTTGTTCATTTACCTTTAAGTTATGCACATTGATTGTCATGTTTTAACTTACTTCCAATACAATATTTACAAGTTTCGTATTTTGTAAAGTATTTTATTTTTATTGGATTTTTTATTTCATTTCCATAACGTTTTTAAATCAATTATTATTAACTAATTTAAGAAAAAATAAAATATTAATAAAAATACCAATTACTAAACATTTGATTTACTCTAAATATTATGACTTTTTTGATAAATGATTTTTTAATTTTCCTTTTAAAAATTAAATTATTCTATGTCTAAAAGCTTAAATATTTAAAATATTACTAGTAGGGGAGCTTCTATATTTAGAATTAATTAAAAGAGAAATCTGAATATTCAAATATACGCATATATTTTAAAAATTTCAAAAAATAAAAGAAAATTTTAAAGGGTTTAATATTAAAAAATCATTTGTTTTACTTACAATTAAAATCTTGTTATTTATTAATTATGTAAAAATTGCATTAAAAAAAAGTGATATAGATACACAAAGTGTGTCACTAAAAATGTATATTTATTAAAATTCTTTTTGAAATTCCGGGAAATTTGTCGGTTAAATTAATTAGCTTTTATCACTGATAGTTTTTTATAACAGCATATTACACAGAAGAAAATAAAAATTCCACGAATAATGCGAATATACTTTAATCATTTTATTTTCAACTATACACTTAGCAATTATTTACACACACGTAATTAATAAAAATATTTAATGAATTGATTTAATTAATTACGTTAAAATTCTCAGTTTTCTTTAAAAAATGTTAAATAATTTTATATTGTATAATTTTCATTAATTTTATCGAAAATATTTTAACAAATTATTATCAAGGAGAAACATGAATTGAAAAATAATTTACTAGAATATTTCTCTTTCGAATATCACAAGAAAAAATATATAATTGAGATTAAATAAAAAATTACTTATTTAAATATTTAATTAAAATTAGTTATATTGAGATAGTTAAATAAAATTGTATATTTTACTTAAAATGATATATTAGATAGAAATCATGAAATTTACATGAACTTTATATAAAATTAATTATAAAATTTATTAATTTTAAAAATTTTGAAATTTGTTCATTATGAATTTAAAAATTAGATTTAAAATTCATAAATTTTTTTTAATTCAGACAAAATTTATAAATCCTATAAATGTAGATAATTATTTATATATATTCATGTATGCAATTATATTTTCTTGATAATATAATTATAAAATATAAATAATAAAAAAAATACATTATAATCTTGTAAATCATGGATAATAATAAAATAATAATGTACTTTTAATAAAAACTATTCTGTCTCAGTGCGTTATTTAAAATAGCTTTAATTAAATTTTAAGATATCTTAGTTCATATCTATGGAATTAAATTTTTGATAAAACTTTAAACTAGAATTAAAGAAAGACTTAATCAGTTTTTAATTAGAATTTATGTTTATAATTAATTAATAAGTAATTTAAAATTTTTTAAATCACCAAGTCATTTATATTATAAAAAATATAAAGTTGTTAAATCTACATCATCGCATACATTATTAGTGAATTAGTTTTTCTAATTTTTAATGCAAAACAATATGATTTTTAATAAAAAACAAAAAATAATTGTAATTTATATGTAAGTTTGTGTACGTTTAAGTATATCCTATTTGAAAAATAAAATAGTAAGCATCACTGTACGGTACACTGAATGGAGAATGCATCGATCAAACGGAAAAAAATTTTAACATAAATTTGTAGTTTTTTGAGCTTCTACATATCTGTCAAATGTGATTCTTTTTATATGAAAACTCAAAGAGAAAAATTAAATTTATAAATAATGTAATTGTATTATATATGTTACTCTGTAACTGTCAATACTACATTAGATAAAATATTATATATTAATTTCAGAAGAAATTTTTATAAAAAAATCGATTCTTAAATAAGCTTCAATTTAAGGTGTATATTAATCGATATGATAACTTTTTAAATATATGAAAATTTAAAAAATAGTTTATTAAAAATTATTAGATTGAATTTATCAATAAATGCGGATGAATATAAATTCCATCACATGTTCAATAAATTTTTACTTATTATTATGCTTTTAATAATAGTTTTTTTATTCCAAAGTCTCTTGTATATTTATTGTAAATATTTACGGATGTAAAAATATTTTATTAACTCCAACTATTAAATTTTTAGATATAAATGATAATTCGATATTTTATATCAATATCTCAAATTTCCATATAATTTTGACCAACAACTAGCAGATTTTTAAGAATATAAAACTTATTTTGTCGTAACTTACCTTATTTTTGTATAAAATTTTTATTTTCAATATAAATTAGATTTTATATCCATTCAAATTTATATTATTTTTAATGAAAATTATAGAAAATACTTACGAATTTATATTTAGGTAATAAATACTGAAACAAATGTTTAGTAAGTTAAGCTTGTTTAGTAATAATATACGCATAATAATATATACGGAGTTAACAAAATTTACAAACTTCAGTTCTTATTCATAAAATATCGAGTTCTATTGAATTCCAAAGTTACCAAATTTACTTAAGCCACACTTACTAAATTCGATTTCAATATCGAGGATTTGATAATCTTTGCCTTGTTTTAGCAGGTCACTGTGTCAGAGAGGCGCAAAAATAACAGTAGCACCAGTAAAAACAACAACAACAGCAATAATAGTAATAAAGTATATTCGGAGGAGTCACTGATTTCTTTGGAGCAGGAGGTTTCGTTGCACGTGAAAGGTTTACTCGAGGGGACCGTCCATTCTAATCCGAATCTGCAGCAGATTAATGGTGTGATGCCAAACAAGCTTGAGGTCATGGAACAAAAGATCCTCAATATGGACTTAATGATTAAGGGCAACGAGACTAGTTCGTCCTTGACGAAACCAGTGATTACTGGTGCAATTTTAAAAGATGAAGCGAATCTCCAGGAAGACACGTTTCAAGAACAGCAACGGAAGCTCGGCAACGGCACACTGACGCCCGAACACAAACGATTCGAAGAACATGTAGACAAGATTATCCAAGTACGTTTCTATTATATACACGTCATAAATCATTTTATTAAAAAATTCAGCATTCTTTTCCGCATTATTAAACTTAAATTTTAAAAACTGATCGAAGAACTAAGCTCCGTTTAAAAAGTAATTTATCTTTCATTTAAGGGGAAACATAAGGCTGTGCCTTGGCAAAATCAATTTCCTCTATATCACCAGGGAAATAATAATGAATTATTGCTACGTTTTCACATCTCCGGAGAAAAAATTAATGCAACTCTTACTCTAGAAAAATACTGCTATTTTCTTAGATAAATTACGGTGCATTACTTTTTCACAAGTAATCTCTGAATTTTAACGACGAACGTAATTGAGCAAAGGTAAAAAATGTTATTATTTTCTAATGTGCAGTCGGAGTCGAACAACAGAGAACAGAACAACGTGGTAACGAGGTCCGAGAGCAGCACCTTCATCCCCACTCACAAACGAACGGGCAGCATACCACCGCGACTCATAGAGGAAAGCCTCGAGGTCGAGCGCAAGAAGACTCTTGACATATACAGTCAAATTAAAACGAGTACGAAGAGCATGTTACCCAGTCTGAGCCCAAAGTTCGAGCTGCTCCAGAACGAAATCAGTCCGGTCGACAACAAGGAGAGTTAATCCGTCCTCAACGGAAGCTTCATCTTTGATTCGCAAAAACTTTCTTCTACTTCTTTTTTGATCCAATAGCGGAATTTTTCATTTTTTTTTTTTTTTTTTTATTCTCTTCTACGTCCCCGATAAACAGTACAGGTCAGTCGATTAACTCCGACTGGTGCTTTATGCAATGCGTTTAAACGTTTGTTATCAAGAGATTGCAAAAACTAATTCCACATTATTAATATAAATATCAAGAGTTTTTATTACTTATAAGACTAATTTGTAAGCGTAAAATTTTACTCTCGTCATTTATTTCAATTATTCGAATATTTAAGGTCGTTTGAAGTAATGGTAGCTTAAAGAAAATCTTAACGATAAACTGGAAGGCTTTATTTCTTTCGTTTCCAGATTAAACGAAGCTTATAATAACGAGTTTAATAAAAAGATTTAGAAATCTTATAAATTTCTGAAGAACAGGGTGTAATACAGTGAAATAAGCGAATTGGTCAAATCGAGGAAAAGTGTATCTGGACGTGAGGTACACTTTGCGGTGAGCTCGACAATGTTCTTTAATGATACCCATCGTTTTCTATAGTTCACTCCATTCTCGAAGTTTCCTCTTGACGTACAAGCTTACTAATGGCTTTTTTTTAAAACTCATTAAAGTCTTAATAATTAAAATATTATTTATCTTTTTTCAGCCATTCTACTAATATCATAATTGAATTAAGCTGATTAATTATGTGTATTTGACAATTTAAAAAATCTTTTTTCAGTGATAAGACAAAATAAAATGTGTATAATTATCTTTTATAAATTTGCTAGTTATTTCAAATTCACCGTTGATCATTTTATCATGTGTATGTTCTTCCGATATTAATTATTTCATTATTTATCATTTACGAAATTGTGTCTCTGTGTAAACCGTGTTAATTAAATGTATGCAAATATAATTCTTGAACATGAAACAGAAAATTTTCTTTCATTTATAAATAAATTAAGATTAGAATTTCAATAAATAAGTGATTTAACATAAAACAAATATTTCTTCATACTATTCATAATCATTTATATGTTATATAAAATAGTTTTAACTATTTTTATTAAAAAGCTACATAAAAGAAATGTCACTGTTCTATTATTTTATATAATTATTCCTATATCTAAATATTTAAAGCTTTTTTATTGAAAAAACTATAAGTTTTTTGTATTTATTATTATTTATTGAAATGTATATTAATTAAATACAAACAAAACATGCATGAAAACATTTTAATTCAAGCAAATTTCACTCTTGTAAAGAACAATTTCAGACACCTAACTTTTCATCCTCCCTGTTTTCCTTTTCTTCGGCGATTCTTTTTATTCTTTCGGATCTTTGTCAATAGAAGTCACAAAAAAGAACTTTTATCGCAGACAACAACCGCGGAGAGCAATTGTAATGAACTCAACGAATAATGTGCATTAGAAATTGAATTTGGAAGAATGGAAGAAAGAAACTAAAAAAGTACTATTTTCTCATGCACAATAAAGTATACTTTTAGATGTAAAAATAAATACAGTGATTATCTCTCACGAGTGCATAAATTAAAAATAAAGCTAATAATTATTTTAAATGATTTTTTACATTGTATTAATTATTTTTTTCATTTTACGGATGAATATTTAAATATAAATAAATAAAATTCTCATGAAATTTAATAGTTAAAACAAAAAATTAACAATAGTGTACAATGAAATTTAACAATTAAAATACAAAGCCTCGTAATGTTTTCTATGCAAATAAAAATTTAAAATTTTTTTCGTGCTAATTCCTCCCATCTAGAATAATCTTTTAAAATAAATTGAATAAAATTATAAAAATATATATGATTAATATGAATTTTTAAATTAGACATTTTTTTATTACTTGAACGTGACATACACTAGTTACAAATATATTAATGTAAAGGTCATAAAATAGCAAATCAATTAATAAAAAGCTTTTATGTTTTTACTGTCTATAAGATTTTTTCCAAAAATGATAATGTTTTGGTGATCTAGATAAAGAGTTACAATATTTTAAAAGGAATACTTATTAAAGTTTCAACATAATTTGAAGGAAAACAGAATTTCTTTCAAGGTAACTGATTGTCATAAGCATAAAGATCCCTCTCAGGTATTTCTATTGATGAGAGCTATATATTATATTTTATAGGATGGAATAAACTTATTAAATATTTTCTCTTTAACTTTCTGAATAAGAATTTCATTTTATGCAAAGCTTGAAAATAAAATCAAACTAACGGGATATTAAGAAAGAGTAGCATATTTGATAGGAATAAATGCTTGTATTTAACCACTTACTCTTATTTTAGTTTAAAAACAGAACAGACATTCAATACGCATTCAGAAAGCATAAGTTTCAAAATTAGTTATGGAGTATTAAGAGTAATAATAGTAACAACAGTAGCAGCAGCAGTAGAAGCGATGGGATTGACCGAACGTGCGAATTAGATAAAGAGAGAAGGTATTGCACTCATGCGTGGAGGTTTTGTTATTTTGGTGGTGACGACACTGCGCACAAAGTTATAATGGAAGTGCTACTGCTCGGAAAGTGAGTGAATGAGAGCGGAAAAGAGATAGTACAGAGAGGAAATGGACGCTGGTCGTTTCAATTCTCGAAAAGTAGGCGAATTTGCGTGGTCGTAACTCAAATTGGAGAAGGATGGGGCAGTTGGCCAAACTTAGTTCAGGATATGATATACTTGCATGCATATACGCAGATACCCTATCAACGTATTTGAAATCCTAATTGCAAATTATGATAATAGTTAGTCATTGAAGCATTTGTAATAATGTCGACATAATTTTCGTTTGAAACGAACCTTTTATATTAATGATTTTATCGCCAATTATGCATTCATCGAATTTTAGCCCCAGAGACAACATCGTTTTAGAAAAACTTATCTGCTTTTTATTATTAAAATTATTTAGCGAAATTCTGAAAAACTTTGCATAGTGCGTAATCGAAATAACGAAATATTCGTAAATTAAACGAAATCTTGAATTCGTAGTAATATTAACACAAAAATTTGTAAGATTTCTAACTATTTTCAGTTCTAGTTTTACCTCTTATGTTGCCTCAAACAGAAAGAATTACAAAGGTTAACGTAAATTTTTCTACAGTAATCGTCACTATAACGACTTCAAAATTATGATTGGACATGAGTAACATGAAATTGTGAAACTGTTACATTTGAACTGAAAAACATGAATTGTAAAATGTAAATGTAAATACATGCAAATATTTGCTTGCGTATCTTCCTCGTTAAACAATTTTAGCTACATATTCCGTTAATGCGCATAGAAATTTTTTATTCAAAAATACCTCTAAAGACGGTTTTGTGTAAAGAATAAGAGAGAAATTAAACAAATCACGAACTTACAATTTATAAATTACTTGCGAGGCTCTCAATTTAAACTTAATTGTAGTGATATATTGTAGGGGAAAAAAAATTTTGTAATGACTTATTGTATCTAGGGTCGATGTAATATCAGATACATTAATATTATTAAGAACAGTTTTTTATGAAATTAAAATGGTAAAAGTATATACATGACAGAGCTAACGAAATACAATCGTCACATCAGTATTATTAATTAGTATTATTGGTGAAAATTAGTAGTATTTTATCATCAATATATATAT
The DNA here is from genome assembly GCA_018907185.1 of Platyscapa corneri. Classification (NCBI taxonomy): domain Eukaryota; kingdom Metazoa; phylum Arthropoda; class Insecta; order Hymenoptera; family Agaonidae; genus Platyscapa; species Platyscapa corneri. Next base: position 46,238 of record JACCHW010000021.1, on the reverse strand, counting down.
AACAACCTGGTGAAAATATTTAATTATATTTAAAATAAACTTAAGAAATCATGTTTTAATCTAAAAAATAAGTATGTTCGAGTTCTTTCTATTTTGTAATAACTAATCGACAAAATCATATTTTGTAAAAAATACGAACTTATTGTATGAAGTGAAATAAAAAAGAACGTCGTTTAAATTCACGGAAGTATTTAATATCAAAAATAAAAAAACTTACTATCTTCAAATTCTTTCTATTGCGTCAAATCCATAAGCTCCTATTATTAACTTTTGCGGGACTATAGTTCTTTTTTATTTATCCTCAATGACTTAATAATATATTAATTTGAAAAGTTATTTAAATAATAACAATGGTATTCTTAAATAAATTTGTCCTTACACGTATATATAAATAATGTGTTAAAAATATTTCAAATTTTATACGTTTTCGTTAAATGTTACACTGACTATGGTTATTATCGTTGTTGTTGCTCTAATGCGTGAGATTGGCGCAAAGTAATTATATAAGTATAATTTTCTTCCTCGATGTGATTGTAAAGATAGTTATGCGAATAATTTGACAAAGTTATTAAACAATTGATATGAGCATTTAAAAAAAAACCACTAATAAGTTTATACAAGACTTTTTAGATAGAATACAGATCGTAATTTCTTCGGTATTTATTAGACTGTATAAAATTTATACATGATTTTAGTTTTATCTTACTTTTAATTATGGTATGCAAATTACAAGATGTCCTATTTAAGTTTTAGAATCGTAATGAAATAATGAATTACCTAAAATAACAAAAAGCTTTTTAAAAAAACAAAATTTCTTTGATTTAAAAGTGAAAATATTAATGACTTAAGCGGCGCAAGTGCTAGTCTTTTAAATGTGATTACTCCTCTTCTAGATTTTGTAACGAAATCTCTAAATATTTCATGTATTCCATAAGACTTGTGAACCTTATCTGGCTGTATCAGGTTTTAGAATACTTGATTAAAAAACAAAAATTAAATCTTAGCTATCTATAAGTTTTTTTAACCGATCGATGGATTTATAATATTTTAATTTAACATTCAATAAAAACTTTTCCATAATTTTCTTACTGAATTGTATTTTTACATTATTAATTTACTCAAATATGCATATTTATATAATCATACTTTATTTTAATTTTTCATTTAAAAATAATCAGTACATTCTTGTTTATATGACATAAAATGTTTTAAATGGTCCAAGATCGGAGGCGCGGTCATGTATCCTAATTCATTTTTCTCACTATTGCGCTCTAATAATCTTTGTCTCTAGAAAGCAATTGGAGAAAATCAACATGAAAAAATTGAAGATATATCATCAAAAATATAACGAGTATAGCCTTTTAAAACGAAAAAAATATTATCATTTATGTGGAAACTATAATGCTTAATAATCAATAACCTTAATTATAACAAAACTCAAATATATCTCCAGTAACTTCATTTTTCTTTATTTGAAACGAAGAAATATAAATAATCATGTACGTAAACTACCGCAACTCAATATAAAATAAAAGTAAGAGATTTTTTTTTTATCTTATATTTCAATATTTAAGAACATCTTTGCAAATAAAACAAGGAATCAAATTTATAAAATCCTTTTGATAATAATTAAATGTATTTCTTTATAAATAATATTGAGCCCAATCATTAAATAAAATTTTTATATTGATTGCAAATATGATAAGAAATAGATTTAGAAAAATGAATAAATTAATAAATACAATAATAGTGATGTCAAAGTTTAATGCATTCTATGTAATAAATACTCAAACTTTCGGCCATGATTTTCTTCTGTTTCTGCTAGAAAAAACTACTCTATTAGTTCAACTTTGTAAAATGCAAATAGCCGAGTAAATAGAAAACCGAAAGTAATTTTAAAAATAATTTCTTATTTATAAAAGTAAATAAGTAACAGACTATTAATTAGGATTATTGTAAAGATATTGGTTTCGCTAACTTATTGTAAGGTATCATGTTGTGTATGTCAATTTATTTTACAAAATAAATTTTCAAATATGATTTTAGTGTTTATTTGTTTTGCAAAATACTTTCCTTTAATTTACGCAATTCAAAAGAGCTAATCTTGAAGGTAAATTATTTAATAACAGTTTGTAGAAATATTTATGTTTTATAACAATGAGTACATTTAGGAGTTTACTTTTCTAAAAGTATGTTTACGTGAATGAGACATATATACGTAAATACAATTTATGTCTTTGTTTTTAATTTAAAAATTATTTAAAATATAGTAGTTATTCCACAATATTTGTTGAGCTCTTCATTTTGAATAAAATTTTCAATATAATTTAAAATCGACTTCTGATAATAATCCACCAAAAACTGGGGATAAGTACAGGAATATTTTAGATACATTACAAACATTAAAAACAAAACTTACCAGCAGAGGATAAGAAGAAAGACAAACCACCCTGAACGAAGCTAGTAAGAGTAGAGCATGAATTTACCCCTGCTGGGTTATCTAACGCATTATTCTTTGGCTCCCTCTAACGTAGGGTGCATGAAACCTCGGGCGAGTTGTGAAATTCTCACCGACAGCGACCCCACGCGGTGTCTGGTGGACATTTTTAAAAGCTTGCAAGTACCCGCTGAATTATGCATGCGTGTTTTTAATTCGGTAATCAATAGTAAAAACCTCCCTTATTGTCCTCCGGCTCAAGCAGCGCCCTGTGTAAAGGTTCACCAGATCCACACAGCGATGCTCATTGGCGCCCCATTTTAATTGGGAGGAGCTACAGATTTTTTTGCCCATATATAGTTGTTCACGGGAAGTTTCGTAATTTATGAATGTAATAGAATACATTTGTGGATGATCCGAAATAGTAATTTATTATGCTCATAATTGTTACATCAGATAAATCGTACTTTATACTATCTCGATATTTTGTTTAATACATAAATAATGTACAAAATTATATTATAAATTATTTTTTTGGATTAGCTTTGCCATATTCTTTCATAAAAATAGCAAAATTATATAAGACTGTTTGATTACGGAATTAAATGAAAAATTCAAAGCTCTCAAAATTATAAAAAAAAACAATAGAATACCAATAAGGAATTAATTTCGGTGCGTGATTAGAGTAAGATACGTGTCTTTCTGTTAAAATTATAGCTAATTATTCCGTTCTACTTCTGATAATATAAACTTGAAAATTATTTATCCGTAAAATGAAATTAAGAAGGATCTTGTTACTCGAAAGAAATCAGCGTATTTATTTATATCACTGAACATTTTATGGAAGTGCTGAGACATCAATTCCAGATATGAAATTTTATTATTCAGAATGAAGAAAACTAAATATATTATTAATTGTCTATTACAGATGAATTATAACGTTTAGGTTCATTAAAGCAATATGAAATTTAAAACTACCTTCTAGTTCATCAAAACCTATTTTACGAACACAATACCCTAGTATTACAGATTTAATACACACTTTTCAAATAAAGAACATTTAAATATTTATTTTTATAGTACATGCGATTTGATCTCACAGACAGTTAATCTATGTTTAATTAAATCTGGCTGGAATATTGAATTGAAATTTTGTAATATTAATTTAAGTATAATTTCATCCTACGTAAGAGGACAGAGTAGATACCTACAAATTTTTATATACGAGCTCTTCTACATTTATTACATGTATATATAAATATAATAATGACAACAAAATAAAAAATACTATCAATAATAAAAATGATAATTATCTTACATACGTATTTATTATTATTATCATTTATTATTTTGTTATTTTGTTTTTAACATTGTTATTAATATATTTTATTTGTATTCATTTAATAGTTAGAAGATAAAACATAAAGAAACTCATAACCTGATTTAGGCAAAGACACAAAATATTGAATTATAATTTAGTTCTGAATATAATTTCGTATCGCTTTCATATATTTATATTCACCTATTAAAATATTTTTTACTTTTAGGGTCTCTGATTGAATTATTGGAAATAAAGAATAGTTTTATATCCCTTTTGACTCATTATTTATCATTGAAAATAAAATTTTAAATTGTTTTTTTTTTAAATTAATTCACTATACTACATTATTTAAGTTGATTAATAATTTATTAATCGATTCGCCAAAGTTAAATTTTGTCTAATATCTGCATTAGATTTCTACGAATTTTTAATAATTATCAGAATCCAAAATTAATTCAAATTACATAATTAAAGAATAATACTAACATAAGAAGAAAGTAAATAATTTCTTAAAGAATTAATGAAGCTGTAAAAATTTTTAGCTATAGTATAGGTGCTTTTTGCATCTTTAGTTAGTCTGTAAGAAGCTACAATTTAGATGGTAATGAAAACTGGGATGAGTTTGATAAAATCTGAATAAAAAAAAATTAAAAAATTGAGCTAAACTATTAAAAATGAAATATTATCAGAATTAAAATAAAAAATGGAAATTATTTAATTATGCTTATTAGCATTTAGATATAAGTTTTTAAATTATGACACGAGTATATAAAATTAAAACTTTAAATTTATAAACTGTTTTATAAACTTATAACTGTTAGTTATACGAAGATAATTTCACATCTTGTAATTGGTACAGAAAATTATTTTATTCTGGTCTTCAAATTTAAATTATTTAAAATATCGTTGCATAACGCGATAATACTTATAATTACTCAATTTCGTAACAAAAGTTTTTTATCTTATATGAGGTTACGAATGTTTACAAATATCTACTTACAGATTAATAAGTAAAAGTTTGATAAACTTAAATTTACTCAAATTCGTTCTTACATATAATTCTATTTATTTTAATTCAGTAAAATCTTATTACCAAACTTTTATAATTATTTCGATCGTATATTAAGGTTCATTTTTCTTTAATATTATTAAAAACTAATTTTGTTACATTGATTTTTTTGAATAATAAACACAAAAATAAATTATAAAAAAAGTTCTCTCAAATTATTATTATCCTAATATCGTAACTGTTAATTCATTTAAAATTTTCTTTTTTACGTAAATACCATAACATAATTAATAATACTTTGTTCACTCCTAAACTTGTTTCTAATTCTACTTTTATTACCCTAATTTTTATTTCATAAGACATGCAATTATAATCGTGTCGACATTTTATATAATTTTAACTTAATTAAATTTTCGATTTATTATATCTTAGTATTCGTTGAAGGTATATAAGCATTTACTTACGTGCGTATTGGCGTCCTGTACTTTTTTTTAAGATTGTACTATCTATTCGTTAATGAAAAATTTTTAAGTCTCCTGTTTATTATTTTTGATATTTATTTTTTAATGAAAACTTGCAAAACTGTTATGCGTATAAAATAAAGATCTTGTAATTATGTATTAGGGATGAACACATCGATAACAATAGCAGAGCTACGAGAAATTTGAACAGATAAATATATTGCAAAATAGGTTACATTCCATTACACTGTTTTGAATGCAACGATAGGTTCATTTTTCGTTTTATACACCGCATAAATATTTAATACATTCTAATAAAATCTTAGACATAAATGACAGAAACGCACATCGCAACGTTTCATAAAAATTATGTAAAATCTGAATAATCCACGGGATATTATCTGATGGCTTCCAAAAGTCATTGGAGTGAAAAATTCGCGTGAGCAAAAACTGTCCACTCCGAAAATCGGCAGATCGCGTGTCAATAACATTTGTCGTCGGCATAACCAGTCTAATTGCTTTTACTGGCAAAAAAATGTTTTGGCGTTGGCTGCCTTTGAAAAGAAGCCCAAGCGTCTCTCCAGACATTAATGACTGTTTATTAAAGCCGATCGAAAAAACTGGCGCAGGTGCGCACCCCGACAGTAAGCCGCTCGTCCGGTACGAGTAGTAGATCCAACGTCATTACGTGGCAGCGCAATCGTGAGTCGAGACCAACCAAAACTCTAGATAGATACGTCGAGGAGCACGTCCTACTGATTTTCCCATACTCGCAAGAGGCTTCGACTACACTAAGTGCACGAGGTAATAACTCGCTTTTACTTCTCACGAATCCTACCTATAATTTTACATCGATCAAAACGCGCAGTAGGGCGATCATTGTCAGAATGACCATTATTATTGGAAAAATTATGATTATGGTGGATATGACGCCGATTCTGGTTGAAAAGATAAATGTCAACAAATCAATTACGTCGGAGCAATTGATCGAACGACGCCGTGAAGTCCTTTAGTAACTCAACTTTCTCGTGAAATAAATTATTTTCATTGAAAGGCGAGAGACGAGGGGCACAGTTGGGAATAGTTTAAAGAAAAGTCCTCTAACGAATCTGAAATTTGTATGTCATTACCAACCTTACCGCTTCGGCGAATCCGAGAAATATGCACACGAGGATTCAATTAATAGTAAAAGACGCGAGAAAATTAGCTGGGAACGAAGCCGCGGAGGACTTTGCACTTGATAATAAAAAAGAATGCACGCAATTATTGCGATGTTCGAACGAAGACGAACCTTTTCCCGCCCCTGGCATCCTCATAAAGCAGTCACTATAAAAACAACAGCGACATTTCCTCGTTGAATCTCCAAGCCTGTGAGTCTCTAATTAAGAGAGGCCTATGGAAATAAATTCCTCGCTCGCTTCTTTGCCCGCACCCCCTTTGCATTTTCCCGCCGATCGTGCAAACGGCGGCGCTAGTTTTTTGCTTCGCTCCCCATTGCACGCGTGTCATTTGTTCACGTAAGCGAACAATCGTGTGCCTCCAATTATTTTTAGCGAGGAAATTGAAGTATCAAACCTGCCGATTAGCAAGAAATTAATTGTGCGCTCCAGGATCCCGAACTGCGCGGGAATTCGCTTCGTCCCTTTCTAACGAAAGCCCCAGCACACGTGAGAGCCGGTGTTGCTAGAAGAGGTGGAAAAAAGGTAGCGCAGAGGCAATAGATGGGACAGGATGGAATGGGTGGGGAAACGTCGTTGCGGCCGCCACCGCCACCGACGGCGACGGCGACCAAGACGACGACGATCTCGACCGCTACCGACGACGACGACGACGACGACGACGACAACGACGACGACGACGGCGGCAGCGGCGGCGAGCTCGAGCGAGAACGCGCGCTCGGGATGAGGCAGTTGGGCGTCGTTGTCTACGTACAGATACAGCATTATGAAAACACGAATGTACTTTTAAATCAATACCATCGCATTGTGAATGCAGAGAGAGCGGGGAAGAGAGAGAGAGAGAGAGAGAGAGAGTGCGAGAGTGAGTGAAGAGCGCACGCGAAGGGCGGGATAGTAGCTCTCTGGGCTTCGGAGCGCCAAGGGGAAAGCGAGAGCGAGCGAGAAAAAAGCGAAAAACTCACCGAATCCTGGCGAAGTAAAAGAGAAAAAGAGAAGGAGGAAAGTTAAAACTCGGGAATAAAAGGGAGGGGGAGAGATAGGGAGTGCGCCGGAAGTGGGGGAGAGAACGAGACAGAAAGGGGTATATTGGTTAGATTCTGTAACATTAACCGATACCGAATGTTCGCATAAAGGTTTTTATTGTTGGCGCCGCGTTTCATTATCAAACGCTAAAGCGCTATCGGCGCGCGCTTTAACTTGGAGCTGCTGGGCCCTGCGCAGCTTTTACGAGCGGATCTCCATGAAAATATTGCCTTTATCGCGTCAACATTGAAAACGTCGCAACGGCTAGTGTTATGGCGCGCCCAAGGCAGACGCGCACAGCCGGGGAAAAAATCAACCAGACGCTGCTTATTTAATAAGTTCCTCCTCTAACGGCGCTGTCAACTCGCGGCGGAGGCTCGCCGCGGTCTCGATTCTATTCCACCGGCCGGCGCTGCTATTCCGAGTTGTAATTGGAGAAATTATTTGCTCGGCTCGGTAACGCATTGTTGAATGCCGACGCGCAGATCCCACCTATAATCATAAATTTTTTTTTCCTCGAAACTTTCTAAAGTGCATTCCGCCTGGCAACACGAAAAGACTTTCTTCTTTTAAAGTATTGCATTAGTTCGGATTACGCACTTAACGGTTATGTTTTATCAATGAACACAATGGCTCCGTTACGTAAACTAAAATCACGAATCTTTGCTCGAGCCGAGATCTGCGCCGCTCAAACGAAACCACCGGCTCGAGCCTCCCTGAATTAGATAATTATAGATAGCGACGCTTATCCTCTGCATTTTTGTTCGATCCTCCGTCTATTGATGAAATTCAATTGCTGAAAACCAGGCTGATCGATAATCGATATAATATTCTGCAGCTAACTATGGCCCCTCGCAATACTACCTTTTACAATAGTTAACGTTAAATAATAATATTAATAGCTGATGCACCTATTCGTGGATAAAATTATTATTCCAATTTCCTTTCTAAAACTATGTACCGCTGAATGGAATTACCTAATAACATTATTACATTACCTAGGAATAGAAACGGTTCTATTTGGGTGAGTTCGAATTTAAATTTATTAGTTCTTCGACAAGTCGTAAATTTTTGATATTATTGTTTTCTGGTTACTCAAAGAATATCTATCCTGGAATAATTTTGTTATTAGGAGACGACGAAATAATTTAGGATAGCAGGCACATATCTAAATCGAGGTCACGAGTGTACGATTCCTAGGCGCCCGGTGTCCCGGATTTCCGTTAAAAGATCGATTGTTATTTTGCGCATAAAAATAGTTAGAATTTACAATCTAGCTACTATATAATAGGATCAATTTAGAACGCGATGCTCTAATTTTTAAGTCTGCATCCGGATTGTATACGAACTTGGAAATGAGATCTACAAAAATATAGAGATCAATCTTCGAAAGGTGACATCGGGATGATTTATTCATTCGTTTCGACTCATATTGATTACAAATATAGACATTTTAATTTTAATGAACATTAAAATATAACCTAGTTAAAGCCAAACTGTTTAATAATTCTTCTCTGCTTAGATATTATTAAACATTCGCATTTGATATTCGTATTTTTCTACATCGTCTAGCATATTTTTTTATTAATATCTCTATAACATTACCTTAGTTAACGATGACGCTAAAGTGTATGAATTTAATTTGAATTTGTTAGGGCCGTTATAAACTTTGATTAAACCCTCAGTAACTTTCGCAAGTTTTGAATATTAAAGTTGAAATTTTACTTTAAACGTTCTTCGATTAAGATATTCGGAGAAGCGCTTCTACTGATATTATTTTAACAATGATTTTTAATTTCAGACCAACTTACTACTAATCATAAAAGTTATTAGTTGAAATTCTATAAGATATCTGGGTACTCCTTATTGTTGGAGATCTGCGAGATTTATGGATAACTTAAAGGAGCATTCGCTTATTCATATTTACCTGAAATAACTTTAAAAAATAAGAATCTTTAGTCGATAAAATTAAAAATTTTATTCCAGCTCAACGACATTGTTAAAAACAATCTTACTTAATGATTAAAAATATCAGTAATTACAATACTAGATTTATCATCGTGTTATTTAAAAATGTTTAATATTATCAACTGTAATACATTATTTATAAAACTATGCAAGCGGCTATGAATCAAAATCACATCTTTCGTTGATTATTTAAAATAGGATTATTTCTGCTAATCAGAGCTCAAAATATATCCTTAGTTACGTGTTACCTTAAAATAAGAGTACTTTTATCACTGCGTACAAAATTTATAAAAAATCTCTTACTAAGTCAATAATTATATAAGTAAATTATTCCTCAAAAATATTGCTTATCGATTATCCTTCTCATCGCTTATTTTTATCTCAAATGAAATCTTACTGAAAATATAAATATTAAATAATACTATAATATTTAAAGTATATTATAATCATTCAAATAAATAACGTTTCATGTAATTTTTTAAAATGGAAATTAATTAATAAAACATTTTATATGATACAATATGTTGCGTCAAATAATTTGTTATTAATTTTGTAAGTAATGCACGAAATTCAAGAGCGTTATTACAAGTTTCAAAAAAATTATTGACCATGCTTTTAATAAAACTAATAGTTACAAATAACATTTACGCACAATTTTTGGAGGTGTGAAATCCTTGGGGTCTCTCTTTACTTAAAAACACGAATACTACGATAAACAAGGCAGGTGATACTATACAAAGAAATCCATCTCTTGTATTGTAGTGTTCATTCTTATTTATTCCAATCTCAAATTGTCTTTCGCTGCCAGACTACATTATACATATACCCAATGAATCAAAATTGTATTATTTTTTTTTATATTTTCAATATCCATAATACGGCAGTTTCACTACATTCATTATTGCAAATTAAAATAAATAAATATAAAAATAATTATTACATTTTTATTAAAAATATACAAAATTACCTTATTATTGTAAAATATTATACTTAGCTCTATAATTTAACTTAATAAATAAATATTTACTAAGAATATAATATAACAGTTTTGTGTTTACTGTTTCTAAAAATTTTTATAAATATCTGAGTAATCCTTAAACAATGAATTTCTCGTGTATAATTATAAAATATTTAAAAAAGAAAAACAAGAATTGTTTTAACCATATTATCTCAAAATCCACGTAATAAGAAATATTTATTGCCAGTACAGACCAGCACATTACCACTTTTATATCGCAGTTGAAGTTTATTTATAAAAATATATCATGTGTGTTCTGTTTTATTTTTCATAGGAGACGCACCAATATTAGCAAATCAATTTACTATTTCTGTATCTATCTATCCTCCATCATTTACATGTTTCACATTTACACATTTCGTAATTATCAGTACAAGACAAGATGCTTAGTTGTATTGAAGAAGACGCAGACTCGTATTGTACGAGTATTAAATTTACAACAAATAAAGTTGCCAGTATTAGGAGTTAATTAAAAATAGCAGTGCAATGATTTAAAAACTCGTCGCATAAAAAATAGTAAAAGGGCCAGATTCTGTATTTAATATCGTAACAAAAAACGTAACTGCCTGTGTAATCGCTACTCCGTTGCTCCGCTGTACGTATTGTACATAAATATATTTTCCGCGTAAAAACAATATAGTCTGTACACACATGCGGTTTTCGTCTCGTTATTGTCGTTTCAGTCCTCCACAAAACTCGCACTCTCCTCTTATCGTCACAATTACATCTTTTGTGCACAGATGTCACGCACACAACGACTTATTGCTCACTCTCTCTCTCTCTCTCTTCTCTCGCGCTCTCCCTCTCAATCTCTTTATCTCTCCACCCCTCCCTCCTGCTCTTGTGTGTACGCGGTGCATGCTCGGGCTCTTTCTTCCCCACGTTTGTAAACACATGTTCGAACGTCTACCCCGGGAAGGCAAACGGGTACAGTGATATACACGCATACCTACACGCGTGAGCGCTCGATGGCTGGCTACTGGGCCACCTGTATGCTTTGCTCGTGAATCGAACACCCTTACCTGTTACTCGCTCGGACGCGCCCGCGTGCGATCGACGCACTAGACTTCCGCTTCCGCACGTTTGCTTTCAATGATTCGGCTTCGATGTCTGATTCTTTGTCCTTTTAAAGCGCACGATTAAACTTTTTCTCTCGAATTCTTCCTGTCTTATAAAAGCTCCCTTCGAGCTGACCACTATTATCCTCGATTTGTGCGAATAAAAACTTTACGTCCATAATCGAATCATCATTTTCATCATTGTTCAAAGCACACCGTCAGACCCTTTATACTTTATTTCAGCTATTTTTAACATTCTATTAAAATGTTGAAAATTTACTGAATTTATTTGATGCTGTTTGTGATAAATAATTGGCCGTATTTTAAAGCGATCAATCTGCGAACACCTCTATAAAAATAAATAATTAAATGTTTTCTTTGACAGAAATTTTTTAAATTATTTTTTGAAATAAAACATCCATAATACTAATTAAAAGAAAAATAGTAGCTTTAAACTAAGATTCTCCAAAAATAGGAAATAACTGAGCTATAGATTTTTTACTTAACTGCATTATAATAATGTGAAATAGTGCTCTCGAAATGTGAGAAAAAACTCATTACATTAGGTTATTAAAAATTATTTTATTTGGTTGTTAATGGTATTAAAAAGCTAACTCATCTCTTATCCCAATCTATATATTCTATAATGATAATTGTGTAAATTATAAATATTACAAATCAAAATGAGTGGATTTCATTCTCATTGAATGATTTCATAAAAATATATATTTTCAAGGAAGAGGGATTTTTTATTCATGCAGGTGACGTTACTATAAACGAAATCACAATTGTGTTGATTCCCAATATTAGTTTATGAACGGGCTAATGCTTTTCTATAAATTCGCTGTCATACATAAAGTAGAAAATAACAGAAAGATTAATGAAACGTTTTTGAAGAATAATGATTTTGACGAAATTCTGATATGCTGAAAAACGTATTGTGCTACTTTGTATCAAAATTTTGAAATATGTAGAAAAATTATAAAACCTTTTTAACTATAATTTATTTTTACCTCGTTATTAATATAGATAATTACAAGTTTTCAAATGCACAAAATATAATAATTTAATTTTTTAATTCAAGATGTTTCGATTATTTATAGCAGAACATGATTTCATTTTATCAGTTAATTTTAAAAAACTTACTAACATTTATATTTCAGAAGGTGTAAGAATATACTAAATATTTTATAAAATTCAATTTTACCTAATTGTATCATTATATTTACATAAAAATATTTTTACCTTGATGTGATGGAACAAATTTATCTTTTTTTAAGAACACGAAGAACGAATAAAAAAATAAGAGGAGATAAATGAAATGTTTTTATTGTATATTTTGTAATTATCATTCTATGTAGATTATTAAAAAATGATAAAATACTTTGTTATTCAGAATTTTGTTTAAAAATAAATATTATAATGTTTAAAATTTTACGAAAAACTTTGATAACTATCTGCAAATTTCATAAACTATTTGGATTGCTGCATAAAAAGCAATAAAAATGACTAAGAGATATGATTGTGTACCTTTGTATTCTATTAAAATAATCAGAATTTAGCATGTGTTACTTACTTACATTGAAATATAGTAAAGAATTTATTTAAATTAATACACTAGTGTCAGATATAAATATTATTTTTCTAAATTATTATTACCGACTCCGAACTGTAGGTAATTGTTTAAATTAACATATATAGAAATATATTTTTGTGATCTATAATCTTTGTTTAAGTTTCTCATAAATAAAATTAAAAATACCGATTCAACATTAAATAAAACCTGGGGCTTGTCTTTTTAATAAATCTCATCAATATGGAAAAAAACATTTTTTGTATCTAACGTACACGTGGTTTAAATAAATTTGACTTTATTTTTCTAGAATTTTCCACAATCATAGATTAGCTGTTTATACAACTGAAATTTATATGCTTCGAATAATAGCAAAATTACATAGATTTACCTGTAAGTTTAGCGTTGTCATTATGAAATAGTGATAAAATTTAAAAAGCACATTGCTTAAAATAAATAAAAAGTCTAATTAAATAAAAAGTTAATGGAGTAGAAAAAGTTACGATTTTTATAATTTTTTATTAATACTAAGAAATTGATCTTACATCAAATACGATGTTGCAATACATGATTAAAATACTGTATACCTTCTTTGTAACTTCTGTTGTTGGAATTTTAATTTTAACAATAATTGTTAACATTAATCGACAGAAAAACATTTTTAATATTCGAAATTTTTTAAAATCAAAATCGATAATTACATCGATCAAAAAATCATTTCGAGAAAAAACTTTAGGAAATGCAATTTATTCCCCAGATGGCGGTTTTGTCAAGTTTCTCAGTAACGAATAAATAACGCACCGCAGTTGGTATTTTCCAGACCATGCTTTTTTATTTACATTTGTCTTTTTTTAACTAAAATTTACGCCGGAAAGTTAGCCAAGACCGCTTTTTACCTCCGAATTTCTTGCTCTTAATCGGCGTTGAGAAGAAAAACGAATTCTCTTGTCTTTCCTCAGAAATTATAATTGAATGAGATATAATTAATACGAAAATTGGCCTTTTTTAAAATAACTAGACCAAATGAAGTTATTACGGCTTATTACGAATTGTGCAATAATAAGCCCAGACCAAAGAAAAGTTGAAGAGCGTGCAGCTGTCCAAAGATTAACCCGTTAATGGAGAATCTTTGCGCATTCGCAGCAAGTGGGAGGTAGTAAATGGCTCCGATGAAATGCGTTTGTGGGCTGAACGCGTCAACGCCCGGGCGCTCGCGCCTGATTAAAACGAACCCTCTCACGTGCTCGCGTAATGACGCGCGGCCAGCGACAAAGTAAAAGCTAGACTGATACTTGAATTTTCAAAATCATTTCGAGGGACAGCTTCGCCATCTCTTTCTCGCGTCGCCACCTCTCGGCTGCGGATTTATATGCATAGCTAGAGTAATTTCGAGTCACGCTGAGCCTGGTTATACTCGCGCATATCGGATTTTACGTGTTTGTTCGTTCGGCTCACAGAAGCTTGGTTTAAATAACAGATTGTCGAGTTAAATAGATTATGCCATTATTCAACCTTTTGATTATGAAATTTTTACTAATGATATTGTGACTCTTGCTTATTGTCAAATTGCGCTTGTGTTCCTAAGCGCAACGTCGAGGACGAAACAAAACCGCTCCCATCAATTTTTTAATGCTTTTTAAACCTTTCTCCTGAAACTCTTTGCACATCGTCAGAAAAGTGAATGTATTTGCTATTTTTGCGATTAAAAATAACGGAACTGCTATAAATTTATCTCGAGTAGTTTTGAGTACGTTGAGTATTTCTGAAAACTAAATAAATGGCAAAATATCGTAGAATATGCGAGCGCAAGAGCAGTTAATGCTTAAACGCTGCATCTATACGCTTATATAAACTGATACCACGCATAGTCGAGTCGTAAACTTCAGTGTGATAAAAAAACGATGAGAATCGGAACGATAAGATAACGATCTAGAATCATCTGGTTAAATACCTATACAGCGATTTATTAATCTATTAATAGGTCGAATTCAAAGTTCAAAGATCGAATTCGAACCAAAAAATTATCATATAATTATCGTACGAAAAGTCTTACGAAACATTATTAAGAAAACTCAAATAAAACTCGCTTCTATTAAATAAATAAAATGTAATTAGTTTGTCGGCACGAATGAAATTCGAGTGCAGTTTACATGAGACTACTTTTGTCACAAATATTTGTATCCATAAAGAAATAATTTACAGTTTTTAATGATAAAATTTTTAAGTTATATTAAAATTTTATTAAAACAAAAGATATACGATTAAAATTATATATAACGAATACTATTATTTATAAGCAATACTAAGCAATAATTAATAAAAATGTGCCATAAATTTGTAAACTGAAAAGACAAACGTATTCTTTATACGCAAAATAAATAATTTGAATACGCAAATATGCCAATGGCAAAGTGTCATAATTTAAAAATATAAACACAAATTTGTTGCATCATTATCTAAACACGATTTGAATATACGTAAGTTTTAATTTACAAAACAGAAAATTGCTTCGAAAAAATAAAGATTTATCTTGGTTTATGAAATGCGATAAAGATTATTTCAAATGAAAATAAAAAGTCAACTGCAATCAAAAACGAAAAATAAAAAAAAACAATAGTAGTTAGAACGTAAAGTAGAATAAAATTAATGTAAATGATAAAAGGAAAGCACGAAAGTTGTAAAAAGTATGCAAAAAGTAAATGAAAGAATAACTGGAATATTTGGAATATTAGTTCCGTAAACTTATAGAATATTTAAAATTTATAATTTACGCAATAATAACTACGAAATGCAATTATGTACAACAGAATAACTTTGACTCTAATATTTTACAACTTAATTCTATTTATTAAGTAATATATCGTATTTATTTATTTATTAAAGTAACAGAAAATATCATCGTGTACAGAGTGCATCATTTTGTTTTTTCGCTACATTATAAAATCTCTGTTTTTGATATTTGTTACAACCCTTAAATTTTGTAAATAGCAACATCGAGAAATTATTGTACATATTTGTACATACATCGAAATTTGAAGCGTAAAAATCTTCTTATAAAAATTTTAGCGAAATATCCTTCGTATGAAATTTTCAGTAAAAGAATCTTGTAATGAAATTTTTAGTACAGAAAACTTTTTATTTTTATTTATATTTTTTTGAGATAGCTGAAAATTTTATTATGTAAGTATTTTGTCAAATATTGTAAACCTTTATCGATCTTTTCATTTCTTCGCAAATAACCTAACATTGAAGCAAATGACGAATTACGTGATAAAATAATGATTCTAATGTACCCTTTAATAATAAAATAATTTGAATGGTCCTTAATAATAATATTGAAATTAATTTCAAATATGTCAAAAAATAACTTATTTTTACAATTTAAAAGCATTAAGTTGGAGCTAATAATATAATTAAAAATTATAAGTCTTATTCGTATAATTAATATTCCTTACTGCTTTTAAGTAAGTAATTATTTTTTATTATTTTGATCAAAAAGATTTACGTACCAAATAAATTCATATTATTTTTAGACAATTATTAAAATTTATTTTATATTTTAAGATACGCTATAATAATTGTTTATATTCAAATATAAAGATCAAGCCTGTATTCAAATGTAGAATGTAGCAAATCTTTAATTAGCTTCCTATTTTTTAGCGAAATAAGTATTCGATAAAGTAAATCTGTTTCTCCTCGTGTAAGTTAATCTTATTCTACTCCTGAACGAGTGCACTTTAAAGTTACATTAGAATAAGCGCAGTTACGAGAATATATTTTGTACTCCAAACAGATTAGCTTAATGACGTGCGAAGTGGAAATGTTGCTTTAAAACTTATTGGCAACTCATTTATTTAAAAATTATACATAATATTTGAATAAATAGTGTTTAATTAAATGAAGATGTCAAAATGACGGTATCGTTATTAGCGGATCTTATATAATATTATTTATTTTATTTACGCTTCTTCCTTTTAATAACTCTCTATATAATGTTCGTTTACCAAGTTATGATATCCCCATAGCTTCGTATAATATTTTTCTCGTAAGATTTTTAATGAAGAAATTTTTTATGCTCGATATGATGTTACGGGTTTCATAACTCTATTTTAAAGATTAACGTTATCTATATTTGAAAATATTTACTATCCTCGTTTATGCTTGCAATTATGCAGGATAGATATATGTCTATATTTTCTCTAAAATACAATTATCAGGATAAAAAGTATATAAAAAACGACTATGGGCTAATTTAAGTAAAAATAAACTCGTAACGCGCGCGATTTTTTTCTGGACTCGTATTTCGATAATCAAGGTGAGCGTTTTATTTATTCAACGATAAACTTTTTGCGCGTCAAAATAAGGGACAAATAGCTCGACAAAAATCTCATTTTTAGAAAATGTCCGTATCGTATATTAATTAAGAGTAAATTTTAAAAAATTATAGTCTGACGGTAATTTTTTTTTAATTCTTAAAGAACCGAGCATTGTTACTCGTACACTTTTCCTCTACTCAATAGGGATTAAAATAAATTTAACGACCGAGATCTCGTATCGATTATTTTTAACTTTAAGTGCAATCTGTTTTTATTTCTTACTGCAATAAAATCGCTCTTCGTAGCATTATAAATAAAAAAAATTTTTAGATTACAAAATGAAAAACAAATTTGAAATATTTTTCATATTAGAAATAAAAATCTGCTCAAAGCCTAATCAATTTTAAGAGTATGAAATTTTTTAGAAGCTAATTATATAGAGGAATTTCTAGTGTCAGGTGTACCAATTACCGCGATTGGATTACGTAAGCAAAAGTAATACTCGTGTAATAATTTAGTATAATCATTTCTAAATTCGTCAGTACAAAACACAATTAGATAACATGAAAGGAAAAGGAGTAAAAAATTAAATGCCCGTCACATAAAATATTTTAAACGCACATAAATTAAATCATTCGGATGGTTGAGGTGTCAGTAGTTGGGTCACTTACTGTAGCACGTATGTATGGAGTCTCCCTAGGGAAAGCCGCGAGTTTGTTCGCACAGCCGCCAACGCGGCGTCGGCGGCAACGGCACGTGGTGCCACTATTGATTTTAATTTTAGTAAAAGGGGTGGAAAAATTAGAAGGGTGGCACCGCCGCTAGGCAGAGGGTAGCTATGCCGCGCTCGCGCCTCGATTCTTCCACTATACGCGCTCCTATACATGTGCGTACGTATACGCATACGAGGGGCAGATGAGACAGGCCGAGCGAAAAAGATAAAAAGCGTGTGTGTGGAAAGCCAAAGAACAAGAGACGATCTCTCTTTCGTTCAGGAAGTTATACCGTTATTTTTGGGAAATTAGATTTATCATATCTAGAGGAATTTTCTATAAAAATCTTTTTCTTATTTGTTTTTGAATTTCAATTAACAATATACTAATGGAGCTTACGATCGTTGCTCCAGTCTGCGGTTGAAATAATTTTATAATTTTTACTATTAATTCGACCATAAACTTACCCGCTACGTGTGTTCACATTAAACTAAAATATTAAAATGAAATAATAAGTCAAGCTGATCGATATTCTATATTAAAATTTAAATAAATGTAATGCGCTGAGATAATATCAGTATTGGAGTCTTGAATTAAATGAATTTATTTTTAAAAAAATTCACGTTATGAGTATGGTGCAATAAAAATAAAATGCTGGAAATTTCCGAGATAAAATGGCATAACATTGAAACGAAGAGTAAAAGAATGTGTTTGCTGGGTTCGAAATTAAAAAAGTTTGCACGATTTTTACCGCTAATTTCGTCGAATAAAAATCTGCATTAATATATAAAAATATAGTAGAAGCGTGGGTGCAGTAAAAAATGCAGGCAAAATGGCGTGAAAATTATTTATAAGTCAGCGGAGCGCGTGTAAAAAAGACCTACTTCGAAGCGCTGCGCAGAGAAAAGATCAGACGCGCTTCATTCCCGCTTTCCCGTCCGATCTGTGGAATTGCAGTACAAAGTGTCTATGCTCTTACGTATACACGTCGAAGACAAGGACGACGATGCGCGCGAACGCCGCCGTCGCCGTTACTGGTGGAGAGTAACCAGTAGTGACGAGAGGGGTCGGATAATGCAGGGATGAGTGAGTTAGTGTGGCGGAGAAAAAAGAGGGAAAGCCGCGTGAGAGAAGGGATGAAATAGGCACGAACGTTGCTGAAAATAGGGAGGATAGGTTCGCCACCCCGACGACGTAAAACACATAGCGGAGCGCGAACGCGCGCATTAAAAACGCGCGGGATTCGTTTAAGCTCTGTTTCTCTCCCGCTCCGTCCTCATCTGTAGGTATTTGCGATTCCGAGCGCACCCTGATGATAATTTGCTTTGTGCAAAACGAATGAGAGGGAGAGACAGAGAGAGAGAGAGAGAACGAAAGCGGGAGGGATGTATAGAAAATGGTGTTAGCAGTCACACGTTCGCGGAATATGCTCTGCGAAATAACTTACGTCTATGAGCTTTACATTTTCAAAATCCGCGCCTCGTCACTCCACCTGTCCACCACCTCGCTCTTTCATATATGTTTAAGCGTGTAAACTTCCGCGCTCCTTACGGGTATTTGTAAACTCCTTCCTACGGAATATTTTTATTTTCCGAATTTTGACCGCAGTAAATCAACTTCAAAAATAGCTTTTGAAATGATTACATTATTTCATTGACGCTTTCAACTCTTCTGCATCCTTTCTTATTAAACTTTTGTTGTATTTGCCAACGATTATTGAAATTCTAAATTAAATACGTTTATTGCGATTAAAGCTAATTATTAATTATAATTTTAATATTATCTTATTATTAAAACTAAATTAAATTACTGCTTTTCAATTACCTTCGTATGTGAAAATTAAAGGAACGTCGGAATTTCGTAACTTTTATAATGTCTGCTTGACCGTCTATTGAAAAACAGAATGAGTTGTTGCTATTATTAATATAGATAAAATTTTTCCTTTTTTAATCATAATATAGTTAAATTTAATATCCCTTTTACTAGTGCTGTATGACAGTAAAGGATAAAATAACTCACCCTTTATTATAACCTGTAGGATGAAATCGGGCTGATGAAATTGTAGTTCGAATTCTAAATTTCAATGTAAACTTTAATTAGATATTTAAACGCATTGAATACATTCATACCACGATTTATCATCAATAATATATATTTTTTAAACTAATTATTACATTACATATAATAAAACATTACATATATAAATAGTAAAATATAATAATATAATATACATTAAATTTCTCATGACGTAAATAAAATCGTAGGATCATTAAATGATTTGAAGAATAAAGTTATAATTTTAGTAATTCCAAATTAGCTTATACAAAAGAACAAAAAATTATAAATATTTTGAATTGCTTTAAATAAACTTCACTCAACAATAATTAACATTGCTAGTGATAAAATTAATTTACATTTTTATTATGATAATGATTAAAATTTCAATTATAACATCAATATATTTAAAATTTATAATATTTTGAAAAAAATTTAAAGGTCCAATTGTAAATCATTAACTTCTACAGTAGTTTAAAAAAAAATCATATATTTTATATTGATTAAAGTAAAAAAAAATAACAAGTAAATAAGAACATACTTATTGTTTCTATTTCTGCTAGAAAAGCTATATTTATATTTATACAAATGGTATTAACATATAACTATATTTATTATATATTTAAATTATAAATGTATTTAATACAATTTAACCAATTATTTTCAGTTTCAATTATTACGTCTATATTACATACTTTTAGATAAATCGATTATTGATATAATTTTCCATTAGATATCAATATTGATATAAAATATAGATATGTAATATATAATAGAATAATTCATTGTGCTATTATGTTTCGCGTTAAAACATTTTTAATGAATAAAATTTTTATTTTTTATGATAGATAACTGCAAATCTTAAAAAATAAGTTAAATAAAGTAAAACAACTATTAATTAAAAGTAATTCGATAAAACGTGTTAAAATTCTTGGTTATTCTTTAATAGGTAGATTATAACAAGCTGGTAAAAAAAGTTTTGAAACTGTTAAATCTTTCAAATCAATCTGGAAAAAAATATTCAAAAAAAGAAAAAATATTGATACACTATGAATTTCTCATAAAAGCAATTATTAATTGAAATTCAAATAGACATTGCAGATTCTGCAAAGAATTCGGTAAATTTCTGACACCGGTTTACAGTGAGTTCGCAATTTAAAGATAAGTAGAGCTTTCAAAAAGATAACTAATACTGGAATGAGTTTAATAGGAAGTAAAGCTGTGTGATGAGGTTTTTTTGATAAATAAAAGTTACCTATCAAATATAGTGCCAAAATATTTTTAAAATAAATTATTTTTCGATTGTTTCTTAGAGCATCTTTGATTAATAATTTAAAGAAAATCTTTGTATTAAATTGAGAGAATCCTATTAATTGACAGAAATATTAATCTTATTAAAAACATATTTTTCTTTTTTATTACAATATTTATTACAATAATAAAAATCTTTTTGATTGATTAAAGGTAATAATCATAGAGAATCATAAGAGAAAAATTATAATACTTAAAAAATATTGAATATATTATTTTATGTAATATCATGATATTTGTCATTTATATTAAATTATAAACTGTCATAGAAGAGTTTCCAAAAGCAATAACAGACGAAAAAGTTTGCATAATATCAGTAATTAAAGCGGCATATGAGAAATAAAATTTGCTACTTCGAAAAACAAATCTTATCTTCATGTTTGACAACACATGTTTTTGCTCTAAGAAATGCTGCGTAATGTAATGTCGATGATTTTATACGACATAAAAAAGAATTATAATAATGATTTTTTAATTGATATAAATCACTACATAAACCAATGAATATTAAATTTTTGTGCGTTGCATTAATTTTTGATAAATTATCAGTTTAAACTAGAATTAGGATTTGATTAGAAATAAATAATAGTGCAAATCAAGAAACTTTACTACGTAAATTTAAATGCAACTAGCATTTGTCTTACAAAAAGCAATTAAAAATATCAACCTTAGAATGGTAGAGCATAATTTATATCTCACCTAGACTTCAGTAAAAATGAGGAACGAATGGTTTTATAATATTAAGAGATAAAATTTTCATTTTACAATACTAGTTAGTTTTACGTTAAAATTAGTCCAAAGAATATGGCTTAAACATTTGTAAGCATTATGTACAATTTTTATATACGTGAAATGCTTGATAAATTGTTTTTGAAAATCAAAAACACTTAACTATTTTCATTATTAATACTGTATAAAAAATAAAATAATCAAGGAGAATAATAGAATATAAAATTACTTTGGAATTCGAAAGTAAACATTGAAGAATAATAATAAAATACTCCGAAGAACTGGACGAGGAAAAAGGGATTTTCTGACAAACTGAAAGCATTACCAAATAAGTTAAATAATACATTGATATAAAGAAGAAGTTGATGATAATATAAGTAAAAGAATTGACAAAATTCCGTTTATATAAGTAGGATTAGTAAGGAAAATAATATTAAATAATCATCTCAAAATTATCAAACCAAAAAGGTTTAATTTAAATAATTAAATATCGATATGAGGAAAAATAATATAAAGTTAAGTTACAAAAAACAGTTCATATTAAATGTTTTTCGATCAAAATTACTACTTTTTCAGTTTCTACTTTTAATTCTTTTGCCTGTTTCCACGCTTTTAACGATGCATTGTTTATGGAAACTAGTGCTATTCTCATTCTGTATCACATTACCAATCGCTTTGTTTAATTAATGATTGTATACCTGTATCGATGATAGTTTTTTTTTTTAAAGAAATAGTAAATTTAGCAATGTTTAATTATTATTCTTAAATCATTAGAAGCTCATAAATAACATATTTTTTTTTTTAAATTTTAAAACTTCTTATTATTTTAAGTTCTTCAATTTATTTCTAAAACTAAAATGAAACACAAAATAAATATTCTAATTTACTTTTTCAATGCATTTTTTACTTTTCAAAAAAAATAAATATTCGTATAAAATTGTACAACTACTATGATTTAATTTTTGTTTAACTTTATACGATTACCACTTATTAAGTATTATAATTTCTTTTTTAAATTAAAATATAATGCTTAAATAAAGATTATCACTATTTCTTTGAGCCCTGGTTAAGAATAGTTTTTATTCTGTACGTTGATTATTTGCTTGCGCATTAATGAAATCATATTATCTGAGATCAACATTGAATAACTCTAGTGTTAATAATTTAAAAAATTTATTGCTGTCATATCATGGCTAAGTTGTAATAAAAATAATAAATGCTTTAATCTATTCAATTATATTCATTAATATTTATATTAATTTATAGCATAATATATTCGAAGTTTAGACGTTGATGTTTTCTATTTCAATAAGAATTTTTAAATTGTATAATAAAATTAGGAATAAGTTGAAAATTTATTAATATATATATATTAATATATATTTTACTTAAAATAAGTGGATTTGGAAATGTCACATTACTAATTCCGTAAATATTTTTTTTTTTTAATGATTGACAAATTATACACGAAAATAAAGTAAAAATGAATGAAATAAAAGATTTTTAAGTTAATTTTATAATTATAAAAATTATAGTAAAACTGTTCCCAATAATATAAAAATGATTAACAAAACAGACTTGAGGAATTATTGTCAAGTATCTATAAAATTCTTGATAGATTTTTTATATGAGCTCTAATTTGCGAGACTCCATGTACACATTGCGTATCACTAACTAGCAACTGACTTACTAACTCGTTTAACCACAAGCTGAGCTGACGAGTATATAACAGGTTGAATTTAAGCTATGATCTTCTGTGTGAAAAGGCAAATAATTCCAAACAATCGCACGTTTATTTAATACAATGTAGAACATTAAAACAAAATTTTAACGAAACGTTTTTCCAAAGCAGTAAAAAGATTTTACACATATTTCGAAATTAGAGTTGCATTAAAATGAAAAAATACTCTTTCAATAATTCACCGACAATAAGCAATTACGAATTCTCATTTTTCTAATCACTGACTTCCCATATAAAATACAAAATAATCAATTAGAACCTCCGAATGTAACACTTACTGGCATCGTAGAATTACTTTAAAACCACCTGCGTGCAGCATAAAAAAATGAAATTTCTTTTGGTCAAAAATAATATACCTATAAATTTTAAAATACGTACAGTTGCAAATAATTGGGTCGAATGTTGGATAGCTTATAAATTTTGGAAATAGAAATCTAACCCGTAAATAACATAAAAAATTATAAATAATGCTTAGAATATTAAAATTTTATAATATTTGTAGATAGTGGTAGAGTTAAAAACCAGACAAGAACGAATCCTTTATTTAACATTCGTATTTTTGTGATATTTAAAATCATTTCTGTTTTAAAATATTTTCATAATTGTTTGCTGCATTCAAAAATAATTGAAAGCATAGTTACTATTGAATTTGTGTTGGAAAATGTGAAAAAAAATAAACATTATGAGAACATCTTTTTTTTGCCGCAGCTGGATAATTCTTCCACGTCAATATAATAACATATGGTAAAAAAATGTAAAATATTTTACACGTACTGAAATAATTTCACGAGCGCATATTTAAAGAAATAATTACTTTTAATAAACTACTGGTTACCGACATAAAATCCACCCGAATAATAAAATAATAAAGTAATAAAATAGCCTTATTTTTTCCATATAAATTTTTATTTATTTTTTGTTTTTAACGATAATAACGACAATATTACCTTGCGAATACCTATAAAATATTTTGTATTTAATATTTTAAAAAGTAATTTTTTCTATATCAATGACTATTAATTGCTAACTAACTATTGCTGCAATTTAACACTTTGCTGGAAAATTAAAAAATAAAAATCGACATGTTATAGAATTATAAAAATACATTTAACTATGCCATATTAAAAAATAATTAATATTTCCCTTTGTAAATTTTTGAGTATTTTAAATCATGATTTACAACTATTAATAACAGAATAGTAAGATTGATTTTGTCATGATCGATAGAATTGATAGCGGTAGATATATGTAATTCTTGTAACATCTATATAATTCAGGAAGAATTTAATATATGTAAAATGATGTTTAATTATTTATGTAACTTATATTAAGCGTTATTTATGAACAATTATATTAGTAGAAAATTTATATTATTTAAAATAAAATATTTGAAAAATTGAATGTTTTCAGTCAAATTTTACAAAACTTACAAGAATTTGCATTCATAAAATTCAACTAAAAATATTTTGTAACTTGTTATGGCATATTAAATTTTACAATATAAAGGAATACGTTTTAATGCATAAATATATTAAATTCTTTTAGTATTCGAAACTGTGAATAACTTTAAAATTTTATATATTATTGAAAAAAATTTTACATGAAAAAAAATATTGATACCATTTGTAGTATTTATTTATAAAAAAAAGCAATGAAAAACAAATTTATTTTGCCTAATATCTTAGACTAATGTATTTCATCATTATGCTTTTGAAGTAAATGAATTTATTTAATTGTATTACTACTGTAAAAGCTGTAATTGTTCATATGAATAGATATTTGTTTAATGATATAAAATTAAGCTGACTATATTCATTTAATATAAGATTTTTTAAATAATAACGAATTCAAAAGCAGTACCGTAAAATCATTGTAAAAATCGAATGAATTTATATATAGTATAAGGGAAATTCTTTTGAAATATTTTCACACCCTTTATGAAGAGGACATTTAAAACATCTCTGAAGTTACCAAAAGAAGAGTAAAAAGAGTGGGTATCCCTGGATACTTGTATGAGTACGAAAATTTTTCTGTATGTGCGTACGTACCTATTATACACACACACACACACATAAATATACTTATGCATATTCATACGTAAATATATATGTACGCTTTTACATGTATACGTATATATGTATAAAGAGAGATAGAGAGAGAAAATGAGAGTGTGAAGTCGGTGGGGGTTACGTAGGCCTATACGTGCGAACCGTACACAGCCTCAAACCGCTTGATATTGAAATGACGAGGCTTGGAAAAGGCTCGCACTCATACACATGGGGAACTTGCCTTTGTAAAAAGCTAGATTAAAGGCGCCTGCAAATGGGCTGGTAAAGGAAACTATTAGTGAAGAAAGTAATGTAGTCCGGACGCTTTACTTTTTTTTGCTCGTGCCAAATTTAAGATTCACTTTCAAGTCTCGTTATTAGACTCATATTCATTTTCTTATCTTATAAATATACAGTAATATAATAGGAATTTATTTATCTTATTCTTAATGGATGGATATCAAAGCGTTATTTCTCATAATAACAATTATAACATTAATTGCTTTTTAAAGGCTTGATTGACTTTAAATATAATATTTATTGTCAGTTGTAATTACGAGCTTGGATTCCTCAAAGCTGTCTTTGATAATTGTTAGTTTTCAATATTGTAATTCAAAAGCTTGAAAATTAATTATAATAATAATTTCATATTGAAATATATTAACTCCTAAATTATAATAAGCACTGTTAATTCATAAAATAATTTCAAGGGTATTTAATAATTATTTAATATATATTTTTATTTAAAATTTTATAAGAGATTTGATGAAATATATCCTTTAATTTCCATTCTGGTTTTTTTATAGAATTGAAACAAAAATACTTATTATAAAATTCTAGTCTTAAATATCTGAAAAAAAACTATATAATATATTAAATATTTGTAATCAGATATTGTTAATTCACTATATAATATAAAATAATTTGAATAATAAATAATATATAATTATTAATTCAATGTGTTCATGATAGTTTGTACACATTTATTAAAAATATAATATTTTACCATTGTTTCGAGTCAGGGCATCAACTTACATTATCAAAAAAAAGCAGAAAATTATAAAAAAAAGTTCTAAAATAATAATCTTAATTTTATTAAAATAACTTTTTGATTTTTTTAAATCCGTAACCAGAATTTTTATATATATAAAGAATAATATTAAACAGTATTTACTTATTTAAAATAATTAATTAATTTTGACTAAAAGTTATTAAATATTTGAAGTAATTTATTATAAATAGAGATATCTTATATATTTAATTTTAAAGATGCGATATAAGGCTTATCAATAGCACAAACAAATCTTTATTTGGGAATTCTATTAAAACCAAAATAAAAGGTGATTTTAAATTTTAAAACTCCTTATATTCTTATTAATTCCATATTAATTAATTAATAAAAAAATTAATAATTATATCTAATACTTAATTAAACTAATAAAAAATTAATAATTAAATTCTTTTTAATTAATTAATTAAAACAATAAATATTTTTAATCATTTAAATAATGAAAATATGTATTTATTTTATTATAATCTGTACATTTCTCTGTATTATAATATTTATCTACTAATTATATTTTTATTTCAATTGTACAAAGAAGAATGGAATTGAAAAGTACGGCTATTGAAATTAAAAAATTGAAAAAATTGAAATTTAAAAGTTTCTTATTGCAATATATTTATCCTTTAATTTCGTTGCTACTAATTTGGTATTTTTAAATGAATAACATTTTTTATTTATTTGTTATAATTTGAAGATTTTTCAATTTGTAATCAATTACTCATAGAAAAATAATTGATTAATAATTTATTTACAAATAATGACAGTTTTGGTGTTAGTAAGTTACGCTAAATTTAAGGTAGAAATAATTTGACGCACTATTCAGCTTTTGTTACATCTTGATAAATTTAACAGACATTTGCACAGTGAAAATGAAAAAAGGTAAAAATATTTCATCAATAGCAAATTTTCTGATTTACAACTTATGTATATACATACTAGAACGAAAAAAAATTTTTTTCTTATACTAAATAATAATAACAAATTACATTTAATAATTTTAACGGGGAAAATTTTACTTTTTAAGAATAATTGATATGTCACAAGTGTTTTTAAATATTTAGTACAATTTCATAAGCCGTATAAAAATTATTCTAAATTTTTGTCGTTATATTGTAATAGTAAAGAAGTGTTTCATGTTAAATTAACGGTGTAGTTCTATTGTTTTTTAAAAAATATGTTTTCAATGTGTTCGTAATAAATTGTTTTTACTATTTTAATATGAAGAGAATGAACTTTATAAAGAAAGCATATTTTAATGCTTAATAGTTAAACGTAAAGAGTCAACAAAATATAAAATAATATCTATACACGCCATAATTTATTAAAAATATAAATCTAAAATACATATGTAGATACGATATAAAAGGATTTTATATTATGTTGAAAGCTCTGACTGATTGATTAAATCTTATATAAAAAGAGGAATATTGGGAATAATATACATATTTAATAAGTTTATGTCAAATCTTAAAAAACTTGAAATTATGAACCTTTATCGATATTTACAATTAAGTATTAATTAATGTTTATACTTGTTATTATTAAAATTATTAAAATACCATAATTATACAGTTTATAAATTTTTTTTTTAGTTACTTCAAACATTAGATTAGTTTCTTTCAATTTTATTATCAAGCTACTAGATTTATTTTTTTTTAAGTTCAATCTTTTCTCAAAAAAAAAAAAAATGTTTAAATGTAAAGATGAAGTTATATCGACATAATTAACAGTTTTAAAAAATTGCAAATATTCAAATACCTATTATTACTTCAAAGATAAACATTTTCTTATTCGTTTCAACGTTTAAAAAATTTAAGTAGTAAAAACATAAAATCATTTTTTAATGGATAATTTCATTAAATATCTCGATTACATTAAAAAAAAGCTATCTCTACATGAGAATCGATCAATTTTCACGAAATCAATTTTAAAATTTTGATAAAATTAATTGTAGCTTTTGTTTGTTTTACAATAATAAGACTTTTAATAGATTTAAATATTTTTTATAATTACAATCATTCTCTATAATATTTGAAGTCTTTAATGTATGAAATAATCAATAATTTATATTAATTTAATCAAACAGGTATAACTGAAAGCATTCGAAGAAAAAAGCAATCATCTCAAAACGCTATTATTAATAGATTTGTAGAAAATAATAAAAATGCGGGAAAATGAATAACTTGAAGGAAAATTAACCTAATATAACGACGGTAATTTTAGAAATGAATTCGAGATTTGCCGTTTTACAATAAACATAAATATATAAGCGGTGATCTTAACAACTAAATCACGTCGTATTCAATTTTATTTAATTCAACTCGAGGTTCCGATACAATATCACGCCATTAATACAAAATTAACGAACTCGGTTACTTGTCTAATATATTAAAAATAGATTTTATATCGCGTACAGGCGACACGAAAATACATCGTAGTGAATTAAAAACACCTGTGAAAGTCTACACAAATATCGAATGAGCGGGAATCAAATTTTATACTCTCGTTACTATCATTGGTTATCTCTCGGGGCTTAAAAAAATTAAAAGAAAAATAGAGCTGAAAAACAGAACGATTGCAACATGCAAATAAACCGATAGGAAGGGGAGAAAATCATATTTTTTAAACTAGACATAAACGTTTAGTTTAAAAGATGAAGTTTATTGTTCATCATACGCCCTTAAATCGGGAGAGTGAACTGCCCCGTTCATCGTAAGCGCGTGCAATCGAACATGCGTGAGCGAAGGTGCGGGGCTTATCTCTGCTCAGCGGTTCCAAAAAATGCGATCAGCGCTAAGTTTAAACGGATCTCTCTCACCGCCACGTCAAGCCGCGCGTCCGCCCGATGAAAAGCCGCGAACGAGCCAAGACTTTGGCGAGTCTCGAAATCGAAACGCTCGGCGCTCAGCGGGAACGGGACTGCTGCCGATCAGCGAGAGAAGGAGACCAGATAGCGACAAGTGAAAAGGTCTCGTGAGATGCAGGAGATGTAGAGAAAAATCCCACTAAAAAATTGACTGGCCTCGAGAACGCGAAAAGCTCTCGCGGTATAATGCTCGATTCGCACGCCGATGATCGAGCTCTCATTGGCCGGCCAGGAAAAAGTCCCATCGAATCAGCGGCAAGCCTCATCTCGCAATTAAAACGCGGAATGGTCGCGGCCACGCGCGCGATCCCACGTATACGTGTGCGGCCCTCTCTGTGTACGTGTACATAAGCGCGGGCGGCGTCCGGCAGCCGGCGCTTCCGAAAGGGCGCAATAAATGTACGCAGTGCGCAGAATTAGTTGATTAAAATATAAAAGAAGCCCGAGTGGGGATGAACGAATGAATAGGCAAGGGGAGCTAGGCGTTGGGAGAGGAGAGAGCGAACTCCCTCGTTCTCTCTCGCACATTCTCTCTTCCGCTTTATCCTTTTTCCTCGCTGCCTCCTTTTTCGCTAACGCTCTCTCGCTCTTTTTAGAGCGCGAGCGAGAGGGAGAAAATTAGGGCGGGAGTTTTAGCGACGGTAAAAAGAGAAGCGGGTAGACGGACGAGCAACGCTGGAGTGAAACAGAGGGCGAGGAGGAGGAGGAGGATAGATTGGGGGTTGTGAAGGCGGAAGAACGAGAGAGAGAGAGAGAGAGAGACGGAGAGACTGGGAATGTAGCAGCCCGGGAAAAGAAATAATCTGCGAGCTGTATTGACGTTTCTAGTCTAACTCTGATTGAATTATGCATGAAGCACACCGGTGTTGCCGAAGTTCGCGATATCTCATATAGTTATTTCGCACAAGAGCTATTCTGACAAATGAATCTCCAGCTCCGATAAGATTGCGGAATTTCGGGCTTGCGTTTTATGGTGGAAAACACCTCTCGTCTGAAGTAAGCAAACGCGAATAAATTAGCTGCGGGTGAAAGCCTCTCTGGGCTGTTGTGGTGTATCCGTTGATATGGCAGAGCTTGCAGTTCGAGCCTCTTTTTGCAAAAACAATTCAATTGATACGAAGGCGCGTCCGCGATATTTGGAAAGCATTTCCGAACGCGACACATCTCGTGTTGCCGAGGGCTAATCGTTAGTCCAATTTTTGAATTATGATAAAAACAGCTGGAGAACGTAGCAACGCAGACATTGCCGAAACGAAAGCGAATATGTAAATTTGATTAATATTTACTTCTGGAGAGGCGCTACAGCGCGACGTAGGGTTCACAGCTGCAAGAGATCTAGGGCTGGAAGGTAGAGGCTAAACAACTAGTTCGGCCTCGGCTCCCATAAACAGGAGGGTTGCCGAATCGATGGGTGAGAAAACAACGTCTTTATGGCCACGATAATGATTCCACTTGTTTGCTGAATGAAGCCATTTCTTCTTTTCACGTAGGGAAAACCTATGTTCACGCTTCGAAACTTGAGGGAGGAAAAGAAAAGGTAAAACGAGATGCTTTTTCTTGATTGCGAAATGGTCATTTTTCCACTTCCGCAACATCATCAGAAATATATTTTTCATTTCACAATAGCGAATTGAATCTGTGTTTACTTTAGAGAAGCACCTTAAACGCATACTATGGACTTGTCAAAATATTCTGGAATCCCATTACAGTTTTTAACAATCGTTTTGTGAAATACGTTCCATTTAGCCTCATATTTTGGAAAATAAATTTAAAAATAATTTTAGCTTCGCGGATAAATTTTTGGGATAGAGCACTTGAAGGAAGCCATGGCGAATCTTCTCCCTTCGATCTAGCCTGTGCTATTGGATTCCGTCAAGGGGATGAGTTCTTTCAAGTTTTATCGAAAAAGTTGTTGAAGCCTCGAATATCTTCACAGATGAAATCGATACTTACTTCTTAGACTTTCATCTTTTAGACCGTTCTACTTTATCTTTATACTTTCTTTAAAAAATCATTATATGGCTACGTTAAGACTTAAAAATATAACATCGGTTTTAATAATATCGATGTTTCAAAGCATATCGCTAGAAATTTTAATTACTTACTTATCAAATGACGACTAACTAGAGGACGACGTCGAAAATATTTTGCCTTTCAAATAAATTCAGCGAAATTGCGCATAATAATAATAGTGTAATTGTAATTAGATTAATAGTAACAAATGAGTTTAAGCTATTGATTTTAAAAAATAGCACGATTTTCATAGAACATCTCCGCGCAATTTCCTAACTGTAAAGAAACAAATTATTAGCAAGTTCAAACTTACGAGGCATTTGCTCAACTACAACTTCTAATTTCGACTCATCTATAAAGTACGTGCTTTCCCGCACTGCGTTGCGCAACGATACACATCTACTGAAATTACTAAGTAGTATACCATTATTACGGAATTTTCATATAAACACAATTGATCAATAATTAAATCATTTTCATAATGAACTCTAGTTTTTCGCGAAATTTCGCACCAAAAAATGTTCACACATACTTCTGAATAATTAACAGTTATATAGAATAATAATAGTTTGTTGCAAAAATTCACACGAGTCATTGTTTCGATTTATCGAAATAGTATAATTCAGTCATTCGTTTAAGGATGAAATAAAGGAAAAACCTCGGGAATAGGCATCCGTGGTTAGAATTGCGGTGTATTTTTTAAGTTCACTAAAAATGCCAATTCAAATGTGGCCAATACGAAACACACGCGATAAAACAGATAGAAGGCAACTCATTATCTCTCTCTTTCTCTCGCTTTTCCTCATTCTAAAACTGAGAATCACGAGAAAAGAAGACAAGGAAAAAGAGAAAGGGGTAGAAAGGGAGAGGGACAGAGAAGGCTGGAGCAAGGGAAGCTGCGTTACAGAAGCCAAGAAAATGGTGAGGGAGGAAGAGGGTGAAGGGTACGAGCTGGAAAAGTTGAGCCCTCTCAGCTACCCTCATCCGCTCTGCCGCGACGTCACCCTCGCTCTGCCCATGCCCCACCATCTACCTTCTCTTTCCCTCTTTCTCTCTCTCTCTCTCTCCCTTTATCTCTTTCTACTCGCTCGTTGGTCCTTTTATATTTTCATAACTAATCTGCGCGGTACGTACTATTTCGCTCTCCGCACATTTTATAACTTTATGGATTTTTCTATAGAGGGACTTTACCCTCTTTCTATCTTTCGCTTTCTCACGCCCTCACTTCTGTCCTGCCTTCCTGCGTCTTTATCTCTCACACACGCTCTTTCTTTCTGTCTCTTGCCCGCTGTCTTCGTCTCCCCGCGCAAAATCCTCGCGAAATGAAAGTCCTGTGTCTGTCTTTCTGCGAAGCTCGTTCGCCTCGGCTACGTTTCAATGTCTGTCTTTTTCAAGCTCTATCCTGAAGGGCGTCTTCTCCGAAGTGTCTTCTCTAGCGGGGAAGTCAGAGACAATAGTTGCGTTACTGTTTCAGGGATACATAAAGGTTCTCCCTACGCTACGCGATGAATTTTAAGTAGTTAATGGGCTTAATGTACGTTATTTACGAGCGACGTTCCCTCCATATTTTTTTCAAATTGTAGTTATGGAAATACAGAGATAACTTAGCAAAGTTTTTTTCGCGAGTATTCGTCTAATACAGTATCTATCTCTATGGCTTACATTTTTACTTCTCGTATAAATCTCTTTAGAAATTTTATTCGGACA
The DNA here is from genome assembly GCA_018907185.1 of Platyscapa corneri. NCBI lineage: Eukaryota > Metazoa > Arthropoda > Insecta > Hymenoptera > Agaonidae > Platyscapa > Platyscapa corneri. The sequence goes on along the minus strand of JACCHW010000021.1, from coordinate 12,627 downwards.
TCCATTTGGGTGAAGAAGGTACGTAGATTACGTGTGTGATTAAAGTATTATCTGCGAGGAATCATCCAATCATTGACCACCAAAGGAGGCACTTATTATAAACAGAAGCGGTCCGAGTACTTACAGATTGCTAGACTTTCAGAATTAAAACAGTCGAGAACTACTTATCGTGCAGTTTCCTACAACTACACCCACCTGAGATATTGTATTCGAATAATGATTAATTCGTTGAGTTTTTTAAATTTACTCGGATCCGCTTCGTAACTTCCCGTTCCGATTAAATAAATGCAATCGATCTAGCAAAGAATATTTGAGAAATTGCCTAATAACGGTATTTATGCTTTGAACGTTGCTCACACTTGACATTGACGATCTAACAAATGATGCAAACGTCACTCGGCGAGATTACAGACTTTTACCCAGTGCAACAGAGATGTGTTGATAAAGTACTTAGCAGCGGTTCTTAGCGCCCAACGAATAGAGATTAATTCCGGCTCTCCTCATTTATGGGTCAAATCCACTAATCTTTAAAGTGTACGCTGGTCATTAGCAAAGCTGCTTGTAGCATACTAAAGTGTATAACCATCGCTGCAATCACTTCGCATTTTTCGATCTTCTTGTTGCACGACGTGATAATTAATATTTGGTCTTGCGAAGTCGATAATTTCTTTCCGAGTTCCTACTCAGCCTTTAAAAATGGACTCTATATTTTGAATTATTTTATTAAATAAAAGCATCCAGTTTAATCATACAAACATCGAATAAAATATATTCGAAAGTGACAAATTTCATCTAAACACTGTCTAACACTGTCTACAAAAAAACTCTCGAATATGAAGAAATTGTTGACAATCATCAATCATATCAATTAGAAATCAACGGCAATTTTAATGCCAACTTCTCGTTTATCTCCTTGGTGTCACATGTATTCCACAAAGCTAAACTAAACCTGTAAACAAGAAGGTGTACAAAATATCGAAAGATCATTCTAATAGGTAATTAATAATTGTACGTTGTTACATGACTTTTGTTTTATTTGAATTAATATAAATATTTCAATTACTCAACTCGGATTTTAAAAATATACATCTATAATTTACAGCCAATTCCGTAACGAAAAGAACTAGTGGCATAAAAAAGAAACACGTGTTTTCATGTGCATTTTATACGCCTTCTTTTTTAAATACAACCCTTTGTATTATATTTTAGCATTCATTATATTTAATTGTATATTTATTCTTAAATATTCACTATTTCAAACTAAGATTTTTATAAATAAATAATATTTCTTAATAGAACTGAAATAATTAAAATAATTATATGGTATTGCATAGTGACCATTTATGATATAATTAGGGTGGCTGGAAAGTCGTGAATTTCATTTCTTAAATACATTTTTTGAAAGTAAAACTTATTTTATTATAATACCATTGATTTATATAAGAACTTTTTAAATTATTAATTCTCAAGCCAAAAAGGTGAAATTACATACGAACTTCATAATGATTTTTTAAAATATTATACGTATTTTTCTTGAAACTTTTTCCGTCTCGTTTCATATGCTAACTTTTGAACGAAAAAGGCTTAGATGAACATGAAAAAAATTGAGAATGTGTAAAACATGTGCCGTTATCTAGTAAAGCTTTTTCAAATCTGAAAATTTCATGTTTTTTACGAAAAATTTACAAGTTGCAAGTTTTCAAATTCGCATGTCTGAAATTTTATTCTTAACAAAAAAGCTACTTTTCTCAATTCCAATGTCATAATTTTATTCTTTTTCTTTCGTTCTAAGTTTACCATGTAATCACATTTGTGAAAATATAAAAGATAATCAGGTAACAAAATTTCTATATCACCTTTTTAAATTGACAAAATTTTAAAACCTAATAAGATATAGTAGTGTAATATTTATAACTTTCTCTCACTCTTCTCTTTACATATATAAGATTTTGCAATTTTTTTGTAATATACAATAGCAATAAACATTAAAAATGCGCTAATATTTACTTTAACTTTTTTATAATTGAACCATGAAAAACATTTTTTTCGTCAAAAATAACTCGTTGGAGCTTCTGATTTTAATTCTAAATTTATTACTTGATTTAAATACATTGAAATAAATATTTTATTTTGCAGTTATTTCCATAAATAAACTCTATGTAAAATTAATAAAAGAAAACATAAAATAAGACATAATTTTATGTATATACAGAAAAATAATACATAAAAATAAAGAATAACATAAATAATTATTAAAAGTTCATTATAATATACAGGAAGATATTATTATATGTTTGAAAAAAATATTTTTAAAATCTTCTTCATAATAGTAATATGCAATACATCATTTTTTGTGTATTTTGATATTTAAAGAAATTTTTAATACACACTTTAAAAGTTTTTTAATAATATTTTAAAAGTGTTAAGTAAAATAATAAATACTCAATTTTTATGTATGTATCCAAAACTGTTTTCAATGAAAATAATCAAGAATTGATCGATGGCTCATCACACGTATCGTTATACAGCTTTATTCATACATACGAGAAACAATTTGCCTTAAGATACACGGTACTTTTTTATTCTAGAAACAATATTTAAAATATGAAAGTATTCATATCTTACGTTATTTCATAAGTAAATGATATTAAACAATCTACAATGGAAAATCGGTAAAAATTACATCCAGAAGATTGATGCGTTGCGTTATTCCACAAGGGGGAGATGTAGATTCCCCCCACCATGCGATCTAGTTTAGCCCGATTTCTACGCAGTACCAGTAAGCTCGTATTTGCATACTATATTTATTTAACACTCCTAAATTATCTCGATTATTTATAGTGCTTTTGTTTATAAATTATTTTAATCATAATTTCTTTATTTTATGCGCTATATAAACGGAAACGTTATTACTTTAAGTTTAAAAATTACAAAATTAAAAATTAAAAACGCACATTTTTTTATTTCATTTATTATAACGCATCTCTTTGTTGAAAAAACTTAGATCTTTTTGGTATTGGCTTAAATTAGTAATTTTTTAAAATGAAATTCTAATTTAAACGAGGTTTGTTCTGAATAGCAGAACATTCTTCATCCAAGAATTATATTTTGTCATATATGTATATTCCATTTAAATTTAATGATTAGAGAAATATAAGAACGACTTGCCTTGTGCTAAAAGAATGGAATCAATCATAATTCCATAATATTAAAAAAAAATGTATGAAATGGCAAATTGAAAAAATTGCGTGTTAAACTAAAACATCGCACATATATTTATTATCAAAATAAAAAAAGGCGTGAAATCTCCGTTTCAGAATTTCCTGCGGTAACGCGTTTAATCGGCAGGTGTGAGGGTCAGAAAAAAAGATAAATAAGCGAACGCGAATAAAGTGAGAGAGAGAGAGAGAGAGAGCGAGAGAGAGAATTTCAGTCCGCGTTCTCTGTCTTTCTTTCTCTCTCTCTCTCTCTCTCTCTCTCACTCTTTTTCTCTATCGCTCTTACTCTCGCTTACTCACTCACTCTCGCCGGTCGCACGTGTATATTTTTGGACGCTGGCGCGCGAGTATTGCATAGCGATTCTCTTATTCTTGCAGAACTTTATTCCCTTAGAAGGGGACGGAGTGAGCAAGCGAGAAAGCTGCTGGTTGCTTATTCGCTTGCCTTTTGCTATTAATAGAAAAAGAGGGCAGGAGAGGATGTAGCGCTCGACGGTCAACAGCGCGTGCAGGAAGAAGGAACGGAAAAAGGGTGAACGAGCGACAGGAGCCCGAGGCATTTCGGGAGGGTTCGCGTTCCGTGTGCGTGTGTGTATACAGTAAAAGGCTAAAAGAGAGAGTTAGAGAGAAGGAGAGAGAGAAAGGCGTTTGGTCGTACTGTATCCAGCCGTTTTCACCTCACTTCCGCCTTCATCTTTCGGTCGGTGTATTATTTTTTTAAAGAGGCTCTTTCACCGTACCCTATTGGGCTTGTTTACTGAAAAAATCCTTGAAAGCTCCAGAAGCGATAGAAAAGGGGTTCCATTGACTATCTGTCGCGGCTTTTCATATTCGGGAAAACAATGCGGCTACAAAGATACACATTTATGTTTTTGGCGAAAAACGTAATAAGCTGTGGAAATTTTTAAGCGCGCGCTCGCGAGATATCGATGGTATTACGTATATAGCGACGTTTACGCGGAGCTCTGCGACTCTCAAATCTCATGCACCAAATAATGAGAAAGCTTTCAAGATACGATAAAGCGCTTATCGCCCGAAATGCTAGTTATCGGTACAATTATAGTTCTTCGTTAATAAATCGCACGCAGAGGATATCAAAATTCTGACTAGTTTTGATAAATAACATTTGAAGCGAACACTTCATCTGATTTCTGCCTAAAGTGGGAGTTAAAACTTTGCAGTGATTATTGCGAGATTACAATTGGTGCGAGATAATCCATTTGTAACAATTAATCTAAAACAACTAAATAGACTCATATTAAATTCTGAATATCTCAAATATCGCTGATTATATTGGGAGAGCTTCCGTTATTTCGAAATTTTTATTATATTTTTCTGTAATTAATGTACAGTATAGATTATGTATTAAAATAATTTATACATGTATATAAATTTACGAGTGCTTTGTTATAAAAAAGACCTTTTGGGATTTTTACATTTATGCATAAATAACGAATACGCGTAAATATTCATAGATTTAACGAACTAATTTATTTTCAATTTTATTAAAATTGATGTTTGATCTCCGCATTAATCAATCTCGTTGGTTTTCATACCTATTTCATATTTTACAATATATTGTATTTTCAAAACGAATTTACTCTTATTTGAGTTTCAATAGTAGATAAAATCATAAGAGAGTCACAATGAATTGCGCAGAAAAAACGTATTATGTGCATTTATAAAATTAATATGGAAATTTAATGAAAGATTTAATTGAAAAACAGACAAATTTTAATTACACGAGTGATCCAAAAATTGATATTGATTTTCATTTTCAATTAAATTACATTTTCCCCCTCTAAAAATATAAATAATTTTACGAAATTAAAATATAACATACTGCAATATTCATTATTTTGAAAAGCTTCAGTTATACCATATATAAAAGTTGCATATTTACATATCCAAAAGAGGCCTAAAAAAAAATGATTTCAAAAAATTGCAAAAGTTTGAATTGCCTGTACTACCGAATAAATAACAACAACAGTAACAACAACGACGACGACAACGACGACAACAACAATAATAATAATGCTCGTTCGAAAAATCGAACTCTTCGGCAAAACTAACGAGCGCTAATTAATAAATTTAATATTTAAGTTCTTTCGTTAATGTGAGCGGAAGTCCGATTACGAGAAAAAGTACTCAGAGTATCATGAACGAATGTTTTTCGCTCCTACAGTAAAATCAGAGGGTGAAATGTAAAAGCGCGGTACCCTCGCGCCAGTCGATTCTACCTCTATCTCATTCTTTCACACACAACGCTCGCTACATGAATTTTATTATGCATTTACGCACTTATACATCTCACGTAACTATGCCGCACACACATTACGCCTTTCTCTCTCTCTCTCTCTCTCTCTCTCCCTCTTTTTATCTCTGCCTTTCTGTCTCTGCTCATCCCTGCTGCTCTGGTGCGAGTGCCGCGGGAAAAACCGTGAGCGAAAGAGACGGAAGAAATCAACCCCCACCGCACGCGCGCTCCGGTACAACCCCGCCGCCAATAGAAAGCCCCGCGACTAGTGCTAAAAACGGGGATCGATACTAAAATGCTTTAAAATCGCGGGTTTTATATCTAGCGGGGGCGGGAAGAGGGGAGCCGTGCCGAGGCTTGGCTTGGCCTAGCCGACGAGCTGCTGCCGCCGCTGCTCCGGCCCTCGAAAGCTCCCGCCCGTGTCGAACTCTTCTCTCTTCCGCTCACTTGCGCGCCTTCTCGCTCTCTCACGACGTGACCCTCGCGCGCGCTCTATTGCTCTGTCGCAATTTTTCTCCCTCTCTTGGGGCTCGGTTACGTTTTCCGCTCGGCCGATAAAATAAAAAAGCAAATTATGATTTGGAGGGCCGGGCGGCGCCTGTCACTGGCAAAGTTTCGCGCGAGCGCGCCACCAACACCCCGCCACCGTCGCTCTCTGCACTCTTCCGTCACTCCTGTGTGCACGTAATAAAACTCGCGTTTCACGTAAACTGATATTCGCGTTTGCGAAAATTACCGGACGCAAGCGCATGAGCGCACGAGCTTTTACGTCTGCTGCAGGGATTACATTAACAATGGCTTTTCGAAGGGATGGATAGAATAATCACGACGTCATTTTGTGATAATGATCGGCATTGTTACGTTTATCTAAAAAAAAGACACCCTTTCGCGCGCCTCCGCGGCTCTCTATCGTTATTCGCTATTCGCTATTCGCTATTCGCTATTCGCTATCCGTTATTCGTTATTCGTTATTTGCGATTCGTCATTATTGACGATTCGCTCGAGTCCGTACTCCAAAACTTCTTTTTATTCCTCGTTGGAGCTTTGACGAAAACAATTTTTTTTAACGCGATCAAACAGATTAGCACATTCCCAGCGTGCTTTTCAAGTGCCTCCTCCTGGGAGAGCCGCGACCGCACTTGTAGAACTTATAAATATTCTTACCAAGTCGGAGCAGAGGCGGCCAGTAGTGACCATGAATGAAATATAAATTCGTTCGTAAACTTTGGCACGGCCGATTAAGCTTTTTCGCAATCTATAAGCGATTATTACGAAACAATGATCACTGAATTCTCAATCGACTATGACAATTGAACAAGATTAACAAGCCCAAGGCAGAAATAATAATAATTAATCGAATAGAAGTAAAAATAATTCGATCGGAGGAGCCTTGAACAGGAATAATGCCTCGAAAATTGCATTTCCGTTAAAAAGCAAAATCACTTCGAATAATGATAAATTCATCAAGAGATACACGAATCCTACAAAAACTGTGAAAAGTGCGAGATGGATTTTTCGTCACTCGAAATTGGATTTTATTATAGAGACGCGATGGGAATTTTAATAGGCTCTTTCTTAACGGGCCACTCGCGCCGAGTAGAGGCCGTCGAACGAAATGACAATGTTAGCGGTGATGAAATTAAAGAAACCGCCCCCGGCGTCGGAGTCCAATCGGCCGCGAGCCTAATTCTCTGATTATTGCGAATCAATGAGCGACAACGGGTTTTCAAAGAGAAAACTACGGCTTACAAATCACTGGCTTCCCTTCGCGAAGTGCGCCGTGTCGTATCAGCGGGAGAGAAAAATCCGAGCGCGGAAGGAGATATTTTTTCTTATACCTGCACGACACACCGCACCATGAGCGAAGGGAGAGAAAAACCCGGGGGAGGAAAGGTAGGGAGATAGGGAGAGAGAGCGTCAGTGAAGCGCGAGAGAAGAGAACACTGACGGAGGGTGTACGGGTATACGTAAAAGTAGACGCTCGGCTATAACGGGGCAGAACTACCCTTGTTTCACTCCGCTTTTTAATAAGGACCTCGTTTGGTACTCTAGGCTTTAAATAGATCAATACCTACGTACTTCATCCCTGGCAACGGATCCACTGCCCTTTCCCTTTTTACACTGCGCAATGAAACACTCTCTCCCATATCTTGCGTCGCGAGCACTCCCCTTTTCTCCTACCTACACTTTTCACGATTCCTTCAAATCTTTATTCTTCCTGAGTTAACGTTTTCATTATGTATTTTCCCGTCTTCTCTGATTGCACGAGTGTTCCGTGTACTCGTGGTTTATGCTCTATTCGCCAATTTGTTAATCCTGCCACCATAAATCTCGTGATTTCATCTCGCCTGCTTTTAGATGTTATCTGCTCCTATGCTTATACCCCTCCTCGTGTTCGCTCATTGTTATCTTCCTCCTAAGCATTCGATTATCTATCACAGTCAATTACGACTCTGTGTGATACTTGATTTTTTATTTTCTATTTCTAATACTTTTATTAGGCTCGCCGCGATATCTGCACCAGAACCGATGTGGAGAACCATTTTCAAGTAAATAAATTGAGCAAACGAATAATATTTGTGCTTCAAAGGGTTAATTTATAATACGAACATTTTTCATAGAAATTGGAAAAAATTTTAAACTCTTCGATCCCTTTTCGTTTATTTTATTAAATAAATATATCCTTGTGCTCTACGTTAGGTTAAAATCTATATAATTTCAATAAGTATCCGCTGCAAATAATTACTGTATTTTTATATTATACTATTCGTTGTAAATGCTAAATCGTTATCATACTATAATATTCGCATTATCGTAAGTTCATAAGTGCAGGATAAAGAAGAGCATTAAATAAAATATATCTGTTCTGAATAAATAATTCAATCCGTTGACTATAAACGAAAATATATTAAATTTTGTATGCAGTACCATGTATTCTGTGCAAAGCTTCAAAAAGTGACAGCCATAATAAAAATTACTGCATTAGATCTATGCGTTAGTTTGAATTTTGTATTCATACGCTAGTTTCACGCTAAGCTCTCGGATATAGCCTTGATCGACTTCTCAATCTCTCTCACTCTCTCTCTCTTTATATATATGCATTCCTCTCGCTGTGTAATCTAATTGTCATTTTTGTGAGTCGGCTCTCTTTCTGGTCTCAGCGACTACCAACGGCAGTGCGATTCCATTTTTTCCTGATATTTCCAGCACTTTGTCCCTCCTTCCCTCTTTGTCTTTTTCACGTGCGCTCGCACTCTACCCAACTCTCTCTTTGTGTTTCCGCCCGTCCGTCTCTCTCTCTCTCTCTCTCTACCTCTCTACCTTCCTCTATTTCCTTCCTTCTTCCTCTCTCTTTCTCTTATTCTCGTTCACCTGCTTGCAAGTTCGCAAGCTCACTTTTTCCCATTTATTTTTCTCTCTCGCGCTGGTTTTTTTTCGCAAACCACCACGACCGCTCTCCGGGTGAATGGGCGAAAATGTAGGTAGAAGCGGTTTCGCTTTCTATACGGGCGTCCCGACGAAAACGAGAGTCACGTACAGACGCGCGCGCAAGCTTTAACGTACGTACGTGGCAACGGATTTACGCGCGAGCTTTCTCTCTCCACCTCTCTCACTCGTGAGAGAGAGTGAGAGTCGTGCCATTAAACAGGCACAGATACGCACGCACTATGTGCGCGCGTGAACACAAATACACGTTTGCTTCGTCGTGTAAAACGACACGAGTGGGCTCCGTTTGTCTCTCTGGTTTGCGAACGAGTGCATCCTCTCCGATCCACACTGCATTTTAACGAATTACTCAAGGTTAATTTTCCCAGAATTTTCTCTCTCGCGTTTTTTTATTTTCCTCACTTTTTATTTTATGTCGACTCGGTAAATGGTGCTTGATGCCTCCATTCTTTTTCTCTCGCACCCGCTTTTTTATGTATCGTTAACAAAACGATGGTTTTAAAGCAGATCAAAAACAATCGTTAGTCGAGCAAATTTTTGCATTGAACTTATTTGACGCAAGTCGATTCACGAATAAAGTTTCACGCGTATCCTAATGATTCTTGTAATTACACTTTATTGAGAAAGTTAGATTTAATTTTAAATGAATCGAAATTTAACTAATAAGTTAAATAATTACTTATCAACTATCGAAATATATATATATATATAAATTTACAAAAGGCTTACCAATGTTTCATCAACCCCCACCAACACCCCAAAAACCAACAAAACAGAGTCCTCCTGGGGTCAGCAGTGACGCGGTCGGGAACGTGATGATAATCCGTTGGACGACGTACGTTGTTGTCCCAGTCGACTATTTCATATGGTGCAAAACGAGTATCAGCGGAAGGGAAATAAATTATATTTATTTAATCACCTAAATTTTTATTTACATTTTTAATACAAATTGATTGAATAAAAAGTAATTATTAATTTAATATTTAGTTTTACATTAGTTCTTATATAATGTATAAGAATTTTTCTATAGTATGAATTTATAAAATAAATTTATTACCTTTTTCATTAATCCTTCATAATTATTCGTTAAAATAATTCAATGAATGCATTGTTCCACAAAAATATTTGTATAATCGAATATTATTAATGAGATTTATTGTTTTTAAATTACGTGAACACAAAAAATCTTCATACAATAAAATGCTGATTAATAATTAAACTTGAAATTTTCAAATTAGGATAAAAGTTTTTACTTCCAAAATTTGATCAATAAAAAATAAAGATGAAAATATTTAAAACTACTTTAAATTTGATGTAAAAAATTTAATTAGATTGGTACAAAAATATGTAAAGTCTATATATAATGTTTTTTCTGATTTTATTATAATAATGTAAAAGAAACATTTGTAATAATTTAATTAAAAAAATACGAAATAAATAAAAAATTTGTTTAAATTTGACAATGAATGTAAGTAAAAATAACTTGAACTATATAAATTATCCAAAAATAAAATTATAAGCACATAAATACAAATACATACAGAAATATATAATATTAATAGAAATATAGAAATATTATATATTTCTGTATGTATATTAAACATATATATATTATATACTTAAAATAAATATAGAAAGAAGTCTAATAGCCATTCGTTAGCATAATCTCAAAATTAAATCACGAACTTCAGCAGTTCAATTTGATACACTGAAATGACGCATGTAAAGAATATATTAAAATTTGAAGTAAAGTTTATTGAAATCTCATCAGTCGAATTTACTTATACACGCTTTATTTACTTAACTACGTTTCTCGCTTCGTATGTATTCATAAATGTGTGCTCTCTATGAATATGTTTATGAAAATGTCAACATCGTTTGAATTTCATGTTTTTAAGATTATTATTATCTTATTAATAATAACAAATTTCTATTAAATAATTTCAATAATTTTATTTAGCGTTTAAACATTCAGAAACTTCTCGGTTATTAAAAGTTCTACTATAAAATATATTACTACTAATCTTAGAGCGAATATATTTTTACTTAATCTTCATACGTATTATAAACTAATCTTTTATTGATATTGTAAGACAGATAAATATTATCAAAGAATTTACGAAAAAACCATGTTGCTAATATTAAAAATTTAATAAATTAATGTTTTGTATGTATATTATGGTATTATTTAATTTGCATGGTTTTTTCTAAATACAGTATTTGTGCTAATATAAACATTAGTTAAATTTATCAATCACTGAGAGCATATATCTCAGTATTGGCTAGTAATAATTCAGTTAAAGAATAATAATTCTCTAAAAATGATGAAATTGAAAATATAATTATGAAACAAGATTCAATAATCCTACAAGGAACAGAAAAAATTAACTTTTATATATTATTTATGAGTTTATCAAGATTTTCATTTTTAATAGCTTATTCAAAAAGAAATATTTTCAAAAATATTTCAAAAAGAAGAATTTTAAGAAAAGAGATAAAATTTTTAAATTTAATCTCATTTTAATGTAAAAATTAAAAAACAAAATCTGCAAAATAACCAAGCAAATAATGCTAGAATATATTACTATGGAAAGCTCACCAGGCCTATATTTTCTAGTTTAAAATATATGAAGTTATAAATATGAATCATTTATTATTGTAAAATAATAAAAATATTTCATCAATTAGCAAAAAATAATTACGTTTATATAGTAAAAAATCAGAATTATAGAACATGTTATTAATTCTTTATTCTTCTTTAAGTAAAATAAATTTATTTATAATGGATATGTATAATACATTTATTCATAATTTTTATTAATCAGCTTGTTTTTTTTTAAATTCCATAATCAAAAAACTTATGAATCATAATTTTTCATAAAAGAATATGAAAAGTAAAATTAAACTTTATTTCGCAACAATGTTATTTATTACGACCTCGCATTGATCTTCTACATACGTTATATAGGTCAACTAAAACTGAACACTTCTCTTTTATTCAAGTGCAATGGGATTTAGTGGATCCGCACGAATTATTCTCAACACGAAAAAGATAAATACTGTTGAAACTCTCAATAGATCACTTAGGGATAGGGTTGGTATCATGGAAACCAAAGCACATGCGTGAAAAACACACGATAACTAGGATATCGTTGCAAGGGAAACCTAGTGTGAGCTGGGAATTAATGCATACACGGTAGGTAACAGCATTAGTGTACTCTTCAAAATCTTCGATGTCGTACAATCAGCTTTACCCCGCTTCCAAAAGGGATGTCTGTGTTACCCAATCTTCAAAATCGATCTAAATGAGAGTAGAAACTCATCTATCTATTAAATAAACTAAGTAAACATTATGATACATATAATTCAACAACAATGAATTATCGTTATATGAATTAATTGATACATAATAAAACATGTACGCGCTAATGTTATAATGATAACGGAAGACCGATAGTCGCTGTGACAACTTGATAAACGGATACACGTAAATATTCTTTTGACAATGACTGTCAAATCAAATAACAATGCTAACAAGATGAAAGAGAATTACCCGTATGCGTGATGGGATTTGTAATGATTTAAGGACAATAAGATGATTGTGCATTTAGTTGGAAATAAATAAAGAAAAGGTCCGTATATATATATCTAGCGCTGCCACCCTGCGTGTTCATATGTCTTAAAAGGAAAAATGGCAATAGGAAA